>OV839566.1:136525373-138925373 GCA_929447395.1 Epistrophe grossulariae
ACTTTAATAATTTTTAATATTTTCAAATTTTAACTAAAAAGAACGATATGACATAATTAAGGCGCAAAATGCAATAAATGCGGCCCTTTCTTATTTTTTCCATTTGACATGTTAACCGCAAATAAATTTTGCCCACCAAATGTTTCTCTGCCAAACACACAGATTACACATAAACGTCGTCGTCATCTTAGACGAACTCTGATCGGTCGTCTAGACATAGACGAACATAAGAATGTCCATCCGGCTATATACTGTGTTGTGCCATCACGGTTGTGGGTCTTATTCCTTAGCCCACCACCACCACCATCATAGAACTTTATAGATCTCCACAAAAACAGAGTTCTAGGTTAGAATGCGAAAGTACGATACAAAAAAAGTAGGCATATCTATTTATCCCTTTGGGCAAACGCATTTGCCCCCATGTCCGGGGGACCTTTCAATAACTCCTTGGGTTTGCCAAGTTTATGTTGGTAATATATTTGTTTCTTAACTCTAGAGTTTTTTTTTTGTTTTTTGTTTTTAAAGATAGGCGGCTCTCTGCATCAGCTATACAGTGTGTTATAGGTCTTGGCTTTTTTAGATACATAGATAGTAGTACTAAGGTACGTACTCAGAGGACCTTTTTATTCTACAATTGCTATAGAATTTATTGTTCTTAAGCGTATTAGTTGGTATTTCTTTGGTCATGATGATAGCTGCGTGATGTGTTGTGGACATAGACAAGAGATCAGAGTGATGCTAAGTCAGTCACTCAGTTATAGAACAACGACATCAACCTAAAAGACTTGCGGAGTGAGAACGAAAGATTGTCAAATCAAAAAAAAAAACGAAAATGAAGAAAAAAGACCCTTAGAAATCCGACATCCTGGAGCTCAGAGCTATAAGAAATGGAGGTCTAACGACGAAATGTCTACGGATTTACATTGCAATTATGGTTTTTTATTAACTTTGTCAAGTGATACGTTGTGCTGATGGGCAAATAAATTTATACTTCAACAGATGGAAAGTGATTCTTTATCAATTTCAGAAATCAATCTCAAGACCTGGTATATAAACAGTGGGGTGGGAAGTTGAAAATGGTAAAAGTTATTTTGTGTTGATTTTTTATTTTTGTTTTTCCATGAAAAATCCATTTTTAATTTTTTAGAGAAAAAAAAAAATACTTTTAAATTTGACATAGAAATTTATTCAATATGGCGGCAACCCTGCAAGGTGCTAGTGGTTGAATATTCGAATTTAATCTCCCTATAAATCTGCCAAATAAAAAAAAAATATCTTTCCAACTGAAATATTAAAAGCAATCTAAATATTCTCAGAATTTCTAATAAAAAGGTGGAGGTTTAATTTTTCCGACCAAAGCATACAGCATATTATTAAACCATTTTACGTGGAATAAGCATATAAACGAGCTATGTCCTAGTGTTGGTTAAATGTCAATTTAGTCTATGGATTGAATCGATATTTTCATATTATGTACCTAATCGATTCTAATGCCGATAATTTCTACAATCTGGCAACCCTGTTTTTTAGATCTGTGTTTATATGGCTTACGCGATAGTCGATACTCAAACCATTAGTCTAAGCAATGGAACAGTACATGCCATCGCAATAAACTGTTTCATTCAAAATATGTTCTCAATTGTGAAAACGCAACGAGCGTATCGTGCAAAATATCAATTGGGGGAAGAACCTTTCTCTATTAACTGAACAACCAAATCTCTATCTAAATTTAATATTATATATATACCTCCAGTCATCATGAGCTTATTAGTAAAAATGCAATTATGCACTTAATTCCATTTAAAGTCTTACTTTGTAAACTTTTGATTTTACCCCTTAAATTCTTAACGACGCAACTGAACACTTCAATCTATCTATTAGAAAGAATATAATATAATCATTTTAATATCAAAAGACTTCAATCACTATGCATCCGATGGCTGGCTTAGATTATTTTCTCTATTGAAAGATACGAAAGAAACGACCTCCAGTGCGCCAAAGGGCTCTCTAATTAATACTGGTTCTGTATTCTGCAAACGAACGATGTCAGCACTATCAGGGAACATTAATCAATAGGTAGCAGCGCATATAATTATCAACAGGTGGGTTGAAGAACATCTTTAAGATATTGCAACTTATATAATTAACAGTTAAGATACGGAAAGCTGGAACTTTAAAGTCATTGACTCTCAAATTGATTTGGTAAACATTTGCTTCTGCAACATGTTGCGGCAACATTTTGATTTTCAGGTCATTTCAAAAAAATACCAAATGACCCATATTTCACATTTAAATGAGGATAAAATGTATAAAATACTTTGCCAAGGTACACTTTATATTATTTGTGATGCATTTAAGTGGAATAAATCTCGACACAGCACCGCACCGTATCGTTTCTTGAGACTAACTTGGCATGGCAAGCAGTGTTGTCACTTCATATTTAAAAAAAGTGGTAGATAAAGCTAAAAAAAAGTGGTAGATTCAGATTTTCCGTGGTAGATTTAATTTGAATAAAGAGGGAAACAAATTTAGTTTTTAGTTTTTATTTTTATTAAATATAAAGAATACTCTTTCCGCTGCAACACTACTGTGCGGTAAGAAAGCTAAATTGCACATGTACTGGCTCCTATCATTGTTTACTATGTCCTATGAAGTCATTGAATGGGAAAATTCTAATTAATGGTAAAATTGTTTGCTGCCGGCCTTTTGAATTTCTTCCGGATTTAAATATTGGAGAAGTTTAAGACGATCGCTTGAAAAATCAAATCTTTTTAACTTACTTTTCAGACGGTTTAAATAAAATTTTTCACATTTTAATTTTTTTTTTTCACTTGAAATGCAATTGACTTCCAATGACCATTCCTCTAGAAAATTTCGAAAACAATAAACGTTTAACTGTTTACCGTTAGTACGAAATCAAAGTAAACAATATAACTCTTCTAAAATAAGGCACACAATCTTAGGAGTAAGAAAATAGGAAGTAGGATCTACTTATTTTTCTTAAGCAGACTAGAACTTTTTTTTTACAAAATAAACGTAGGTATATACCTAATGCAGAAAAAAGAAAAAACGATAGGCAGATACACAGTACACATATTAAAGGTAATATCATTAGCGTTTTCATTTTTTGTTCAGTCCTGCGCATCTGTCAAAATTGAGGTATTATGGTGGTAAAATGGTGGATTCAGTGCCCCTTTCCTTGTCTAATTTCAATATTTTGTTGTTGTTTCTAATGATGCGCGTTGAGTTCCAGTGGGCACTCGAACAGCCATTTTTAATTTTTTGACATTTCCAACTTTGACAACCTGCGCAATATATTACCTTTAATATGTGTACTGTGAGGCAGATCCGCGTATGCAAAATGACATATGAAAGCATTCACATTGAGTAAAAAAAAGCATTGTGAGATAAAGCCAATAAATGTATTCAGGTAAAACAGCATAAAAAGTGCAGAGAAAAAGATTTTTTTTTTTCAAAAATCGAAGGAGATATTTTATTTATTGTTTTTATTTTTTTTTTCTGGCCGAGCAAAAAGGGGTAGATTTTTTTGCTTCCGGGGGAGAAGTGGTGGATTATGAAAATGTTGGAGAAAAGAAGTAGATCTACCACAATTGTGGTAAAGTGACAACACTGATGGCAAGCCGGCGCCTTTATTAGGTATATAATATCTATATATATTATTCTGAAGCGGCTTGATTCTCTCTCATAATCCTGTCAGCTGTAAATTAGCTCAGTTATAACGTGCAATGTGGTATGGATGATAGTTTCTAAATTTGGCTATACGGTTGCGCACATTTCGTAATTGCGTCATGTGCTATTCTTGGAGCGTATATATTCACTATTTACCGCTGTGCTTGCTGGTGGCACATATATGCGTAGGAGGGATTTTTTACTATTCGCAGGAGGATGAGATTGTTCTTCTAGATAGGTTAGTAACAAATCCGGGAATCAAGCGTATAGAATATTTACATATTTATTATAGCAAAGCATCATTGTGGGTTTTATGGTGAGAAAAAGTTATGAGATACAATCAAGGAAACGTGTAAGATGATAATATTATATGGAATCGTATAGTAGGGCAATATGTCGTCGGTAATGCGGCAGTGAGTTGCAAGACATTTGATCTTTGAGACCGTGTTAGTAGTTAAAAGTAGCAAAAACAACTGTCCCTTATTCAAAAGGCTTCTCAAACCAAGGCGAAACATTTGGCTGTTAAAATTTATTTAAAGGGTGATATATGAGAGTACCCACACCAACGCGACGATGCAATTAAGCGAATCTCATGTAAAATATATTGACAGTCGAAAGTTTCGTCGTCGTTCCGAATGTTTCGCTTTGGTTTAGCGGAGCCTTAAGAGTTTTCAAAAATATAATGAAATAAAAAAAACATTGACGCTACACTTTAAATAGCCTGATTTCGAGGTATTAGCATTTTACTATTTAACAATTTGTGAAATTCAAAGCTCTTAACTAAAATGTTCTAAATTTTAAACAATTTTTAACTAATATCATCTTAAATTTATTTTCTTGGTGAACATCAGCTGTACACGCCTAATTTTGTGATATTTTATGCAAAAAATTAATCAAATATACCATTTTTATATTTGTAGTTTTTAAAGTAACATTCAAAGTAAGTATGAAAAGATAAAATAGTAAAATATTCAACAAAAAAAAATTATACAATTCTAAAAATTAGGAAAATACTGTTTTTAACCTAGCATCATACTTAAAATGCTAAATTGTCCAAGATTTTGCACCATTGGCACCAATATTACGGTTTATTTTCAAAGAAGGTTCAAGTTAAGAAATAACAAGTTTAAATGGTATCTAGTTTCGACTTAAGTATCCTTTAAGCTTCAATGCATTAAAAGACACCAGTGGTTCCTCAGTATGCCAATAATTCAAAAAGATCACCAAAATAGTTTGTCTCAAAAAAATATCTAATTTAGCTGACCAATACCCTGACTTATTATTAATCAAGAAAAAAAATGATAAAATTTGTCAATACCATAAGATTTTTATCATTAAAGTGATCAACATTGAAAGCTTATAACATTTGATTTTAAGTGCACTAATATTAAAAACGACTGCATTTATTTATTTCCCGTTTTTATGGTTTGTGGATTTTTTTAATGAAAAAGTTAGCAAATGTGTTAACATGTGTTGTGGTTTTGAAATTAGACTTTACATAAAATTAAAATAAAAACTTTTAAATTTTTAACTACTACGACTCAACAAAATTATATAGATATTGCTAGAAAGTTATATTTATGTGCTTTTGAAGGCATGTTGAATCAGCTGCTTTAAGTTGTATATTCAGTTTTATTTCAGCTATAAGCGACCATTCCTCTTGTTGGTTTTATTTCAGGATCTTACATAAAATGCTTATTTACTAGAATATTTCACCTTCAGTTGTGGAAAAAACTTTTCTGATAGTCAAAGGAATAATTCTATTTACAAATAGCCATACGAGACATACCTTTTTAAATCTTTAAATTCAGTTACAGCGTTTTAGTATAAAATCAGGTATTTTGGCAAACAAAAAAATTGGGTTTTGAAAGAAATATATAAAAAAAAAGTATTTTTAAGGAATTAACTCTTTAGTGAATTACATAAATTACATATCCAGAACAAGGTTATAAATAACACACACATTTTTAGATTTTTTTTTGTATTTGCTGGAGGCCTAACAACTATAACATATTAGAATTATGACACATAGCAACATCTTTTCAGCTTGTGTTGCGGAATGGAACAAATTACTATCTTTTGTTTCAGACAAAGAAGAACGACGAAAAAAAAAAGGAATTGAAAAATTAATCTTTTGTTTCATAAACTTCATCGCTCATCTGTAATGTAATGACTTATTATAACTGTTTTTTTTTTTTTTAATTTCATATTTTACAGATACTCATCATGAATATTTTAGCTTTACTTTTTTGATACTATCGGAGTTAAGTTTAATTAAACATATAGTTTAATTTTTAAGGAAACCCGACACAAGGGCTTAAGTAAAATGTTCGTACGACTTATGTATTTGTACGAAAACCAAATGTACCCAAAGCAAAACATTCGCAACTCATCATGTACAAAATACAAAGGTATTCAACAACTGATCTGTAGATACCTTTTGTACTCAACGGCACATTTATACGAAAAGGGCAGACACCCTTTTGTTTCAGACTCTGGCAAAATGTATGAAATGGATGTTTTTAAAATTGATTTTTGGACATATATTTATGAATTATGATATATGTATATTTGAATTTTTGTGTTGAAAATTTAGTATTGATGTGAGCGGTACTTATTAAATTTTACAGGTTGTAAAAGCTCCCAAGAAAATTTGTCTGTACTTTATGAAAACATAGCCATAGAGACAATGAAGTAAGGAATTTGACAAAATGTGACACTTATAAAATCGACCTACAATGTTTGTGTGGAAAATAGGTTTATACGAGTATTTGAATCAGGTGAAATATAAGTACACAGTTTTAACCACCACCAAGAAGTATAATAAAAATGTAATTTAAATTGACAATATTAAGGAGCATAAATAAAATAACAAGAAAAAAAGATTTAAAATTCTAGTATAAAATAAAAAGAGCACGTATACGCCCGAGTGAATACTACAATTCTACCCTTTGTAGACTGATTTGAAGACTGAACTTCCAAATGATTTGTTTTAATGTCTATTTGGATGACCGTATGAGGATTATTCTATTAAAATCATCAAATAAGCCTATTGAATTAAAGTGTTTTTATATAATGTATTTTTTTTTTCTCCAATTGATTCTTTTTAAGATTTTATTTTATTTTCGATTCATTGGACATTTTTTTAACAAATAATAATAAATAAAGAAAAATGGAAAAGAAAATCAATTTCCTGTCTTTTGTGGTTTTTAATCAAAATTAATTTTGTTAGAATTCCTACTCTACCCTAGTTATTATCAACATTGGTAGGTACTTGTATAAATTTTCTTAAAAAAGGTCTAGTCAGCTTTGCGACTGAATGACTAAAAATTTCAATCGTTGGATCGACGCTGGATTAAGTCTGAAGTCTGGAAGTCTGTTTCGCTTACATGATCTGAGTTCAAACCAGTGTAAGCTATGATTAGTTTTTATCTTGAATTAGTTAAAATATTTAAGTACAAAAGGATTAAATATTTAAATAAATTATTTTGAAATATAGAATATCAATAATTATTTAAAAACTATTTTGGCAGATTAATGTAGACTAAGACTAACCGCCATATTATTCACTCGATACATCCAAATTAAAACTTAAATCCGGATGAAAATTATAAAAATTCAATGTAAATACATCCGGATTTAAGTTTAACCTTCGTGGCCCAAGATAATAAAAAATTGGTATTTTTTTGAGAAATTTCAGTTTTCGGAAAATAAAAAAACACGTATTTTTCAGAAACAAAAAAATCATTTTTAAAAGATTTATTACACATTTAAAGGATTGTGGCATTCCTCTAACATTGGGTATGTTTTCATGCATGCACGTAAAAGTGTGCATTGATAACAATAAAATGAACATATGTACATACTTACTAACTTAAAGCCACTAAAATAAAACAATTTTTCACACTCTTTGTATTTATTTTATAATATTTGAAATTCTACAAGCTCTTTCTTGCCCTCCACTAATTGCTGACTGAAAAATTCAAACTGACGAAAGTCCAAAGATACGCATACTATGATTTTCTCTGGATACTTAGTTTGTTTAATAGTATGTTACAGTAATATTTACATCGATTCAAATGTACACTCATATGTATACTCATAACGTATTTTAGAGGGATTAAATCTGGATGTGTCGAATGAATAATATGGGCGTACAAATGGGTGTACAAAAAACTTTGTATGGGAAAATTGTTTAAAATAAGAAATAATACGATTCAACAAATTAAAGCCCGATGACGATCTTTTAGATTGAAATTTGCCGCCAAATTAAAATTATAAATAAATGTTGGGATAATATTTAATAAATAAATTAATTTAAATAATTTTTTTTTACTATTTTATTTTTATATGTATTTTTTATACATATTTTTAGAACACAACCAAATTGTTTGTTGGATTTGGAAATAGTATTTTTTTTGTATTTCTTTTTATTTTTCTTTTTTTATAAAAGTTGACTTGCCAGTAAGTGAAAATTTATTTTTATAATTTTGTGCGCCATTTTGTATTTTATTAGAAAGTTTCATACAAATTAGATGAGAGGTTCAAATTTTATTTAATTAAGACCGCCTCTCCAAACCATCAAGTCAGTTCAGTTTAATTATCCTGGAAAATATTTAACTTATCAAGAGAACCAAGAATCAAGAGAGTCCCTAATAATATCATGGTGGCAGAAGGCTTTCTTTTAAGGGAAGAGGAAAATGCGACAAAACACAAACTGAGAAAAAATATCACAGTGTTGAAACTTGTGGTTAAAATATTCCAAATATGTCATCACAACAAAGAATCAATGCATTGATGTATGTATGGATGCTTTTGAGTCCTCATTTTAAGAGGTTTTCTGTAATATCTGCTTGTGGTTCAGTCAAAATATTTAATAAAAAGTTGTACAAGGAAAATTATTTGAATTTTCCTAAGCTTAATTATATAGTACTGGAATCTTCTTTCTTATCAGGATATAAAATAACATCGTTTTTTCGAACCCTTGTTCGCTTTTATTTTTGTTCCCTTATTTTTTGGGGCCAAAGTTATTGAAATCGATATCCTTAAAACCTATGTGCAACATTTTAAGTTCTTGTGATTCCTATAAATTTTATTAAATCACAAATCAGCATAAGTATATAATTTCCGATCAACCATATTAAACGGAATCTTCTTAAAAAAAAACGACAACACTATTTCTTAACACAATCTTGATGTCTCCATATAAACCGTGGTGTACCTTCCTTTTGGTGACATTTAAATTATTACAACATTTTTATACTTTGAATTTGTTCCACCTCGAAACAATAAAGCACGCCAGGGTCCCCAACCCTTTCCACTATGATGTGCTTCCACAATATACATACAATCGATGGCATATTCAAAGACAAACCACAAGAAGCCCCCCAATGCACAAAATGACAACAAAAGACACATGACAACAATAAGAACAGCTGAAATGGTCCGTATCCAATTGAATTATGCATTCCAAGGTGTGACCACATGCCATCTGATCTAAAGGAGCTATAGGTACCTATACTTGCTTAAGCTTTGGTTGAATAAAAAAAAAAAAAAAAAAAACACTGCAAAAATAACTAGAGGTACATTATATTCGAAAAAAAAGCTGTTTAGTTTCATTTCAAGACTCATAGTTACCCATTTGTCACAATCACCAAGTATATTGGTGTAGGGCAGTCTGCATGGATGCGGTGGTTATATGTATATGAATATATAAGAACTGCTGTCTGACTTGTGGCATATCCGACAAATGCGCCTTTTTATAGCACAATAGCTTCAATAGGAATTATTCAATTTTCCATCCATCCATCCATCCGTGGACTACATATATATGCAAAGCTACAAAGATACACAATCAAACATAATCCGTGGTAATTGAACTCTAAGAAGCCCGATGGATCTTGTGTTTTTTTTGTTGTTGATTTCTTTCTTGCTTAAAAAGTGTAGATGTGGATTATTCACGCCTCTGCGAGATCAGAGCCCACCTCTAAAAATGAAACATATACTACATAGGTTGAGGGTAAGATATTGATGCCAGAAGACCGACGCAATGCGATGGTAAAATAGATTTCTACACCAAGAAATCCAGAAAATCAACAAAACTCTTGTAAGAAATGTCAACACGTATGGAAAACGTTGTTATGCTCACTCGAGAATCCACAAAAACAGCAAAATGAGGGCTGCATCAGTGGAGATTTATTGTTGTTCCCCCCAGATGCAGCATCAGGAGCAGAAATTCTGTCCTAAATGATTCATCTTCCTTTAAAAGATACGCGCGCACGGTTCAGTATATATGTACATATGGGAAGAACCAATGCAAATAATAATAATAATAATTGAAGGACAACTACTCTCTACTTCGTTCTAAGTTGGATTAGTTAGTACGAGGAGTTTTTTATTGATATATACAGAGCGGCTCAACAGCGGCGGCGGCCGTGTTGTATATATCTTTTCCTATCTTATGGTTCAAAGCGTTCTAGTAGTATAAGAGAGGAGTATGATGTCTGTTTTCGTGTTATGTCTGTCCTCCCCGTGGAAAAGCATGATTTCTGTGGTTCTAGATAAATTAATAAATTATACCGAGTATGACTTCTAGTCGAGAAAAAAAAGATACTCTAGAGATATGAGAATGTTTTTGCTCGTGAGTGGTAGTATTGTTGATAATTTATATATAGGAAGCAGGTTCACAATGTAGTCTTCCTTCATTTCGGAGGACATTCACATTCTTAAAGGGTTATTCTTCTTAATTTATGAGATACAGTGGGGTCGTGCGTCTACTAGATGTTTTTGTCTAAATTTTGATGAAATGAATACGTCCTACATTCTTAATGGCGTTATGAGATGTTTAAACTTTGATCCATTAAGATGATATTCATAAAAAGCTCTGTCAAATGTAATTGGTATTAAACGAAATTGTTTTAAAAATTGTGAAATAAAATTTTTATTTCCTATGTTTTAGGTAGAAAATGTAAATTGTATTGTTAAATATTAAAACTTTAGGTGCAAAAGTTACATTTGTTAAAGAATTAAAAGTAATTAATTATTTTTATTGATGAATCAAATTAATAAAAATTGTAACTTAACCACAAGGGTAAATTATTTTTATCTTCCCATCGTGAGAGTTGCAACTAGTTTGCTTCATGATGTTGTTACCGATTCGTATCAACATGTTTTAAATTAATTAATTTCAAACAATTTGTATATAAACGTGATCAAAATCTATCAATAAGAAGAATTTGTAAAAAAAACTATGTTACGTACACTTGGACGTATACGTACCTTTTTTACTTCTTTTTTTTTTATTTGGTGGTCATTTGCTTTGCTTTTGAATTTTTACTAAAATAGTTTTAAGAATAAAACGTTAGAGGGAAGATTAAATTTAGGTTTAACTATACATCTGCATGATTTAGCCAAAATACGAGATCCCACCACCCCGTAGTGGTCCCTTTTGTTAAATTTCGACGACAAAAATCATTTCCCTTGTGAATTCTGCGTTATATATGTACAGAAAGTACATAATTATTTATATGGAAATTGATGAAATTAAGTATTCAGTAAAAAAGTCAAAATTGTTAAATTTCTATCTAAGTTCTGAAAATCATTATGCACGTATCTTCATTTTGAAACTCTATTATGTTCTCTCCAAAACTGACAATTTTCGTCTAAATATTTTAATTTTCTTTATATGAATTTTGCAGACTTTCGGAAATTCAGAATTTTGGACAGTACGAGAACAGAAATAATTTTAATAAAAAATCCAGCCCTTACCGCCAATTTATTTTAAGCTATAAAATGCAAAATTAACAGAAAAATAATTATTCAATAACTATTTAATGTTTTACCTGAAATTTTAAATCTGTTGTTCATTTAAAGTAGGATTGTAAATAATCTGAGATGTTGACATTTGGCTTAATTTGTTTTCAGAAAACAACGAAACAGATTCCTGTTAAAAACTTAAAAAAATGTTTCTTATGCTTTGGGAAATTCTTTAATATTTTGGACCCGATTTTTTTTTATTTGGAACATATCATTGCATTAGAAATATTTTCATATGAACATATTATATAAATTCAAGCACGTCATATTTTAAGGCATTTCAAAAATTCAAACAAAAGATTGACCTATTTCATGAATTTGAAATCTCTTTTTTTTATTTTGATATTTCGTACCATTTTGTGATCTAAATTTTGAAGCTTTCATTTTAAACAGGCAAAAATAAAAATGAAAGCCTGGATTCAGCATACCCAAAGCAATAAGTGTATTAAATTTTATTGATTTTTGTTAGCATTTGAGTTGGGAAAGTATTATTGTCACCTTATTTTAATAAATGGACCACTGTGGCCCAGCCTTTGGTTGAGTTCCGTTTTTTTAACACTGACTACTGACTGAATTGTTTTTCCTTTAAACTTGATTTTTCAATTTTGTGTAGCGGTGCGCTACTATTTTCTTCTTTTTAGTCCAAATTCAAGTTTAGAGTCCACTTATTATTTCTGGCTCTTCGAATATTAAGGCAAAAATATATGTTCACAAAAATAAAATTTTAGATACAAAATGGAGTTCACTAAGAAAATGGATTTTAAGAGATGATTGGTTTTTATTTCTCTTAGCCAAATATCAATATTAATTGAAGAAAAACTTCTACAAATTTTGATAAAACTTTTCTCAAAAATCCTGCAAAATAAAAAAAAAAATAAAAGAAAATGAAAACTAAAAACAAGATAGGGAAATGATTTTCAATTGATTTTTAAGGAAATTTTCAACCAGTTACCTCTTCAGATCAAATTTATAATAATCTTAAACTTCCGGATCCATTGCAACCTTCTTTTTTCACTAAAAACATTTTTGTTATAAAACAAATGTTGTTGATTCTACTTAATTAACCCCTGAACGACTTCACAGTTTTTATATTTTCCTCACATCCATCAGGTTCCATGCGGGATTAAATGAAGAACTGTTCTTGAGTATATACCTACATGAAAGCACGTCACTAGCGCCAATTGTTTTTTTATTTTTTTTTTGGCCTTTTTAAACTTGCGCGTCCATGTTGTTCGCCCGTCTAACTTGCTATGATATACCGACTTGTCCCGTATTAGCCCAGCATGCCACATTACACGGGCCGACCAACTGACAAATGGCGAGAGAATTTGTCACGTTCGCCCGTTTTAGAGTGCATAAATGCATGATTTTGCATTGTTAATGTGGTTCTCCTTGGATTATGCAGTGCAGGCAGGTATGGGCACTAGGCAGGCAAGCAGGCGAGCGGATGCGGATGATGCCGCAGTTCTTCGTTCTGACACGCCGTTATATATCCTTCGACATGATTGTGCGCTCTTATTGTTGTGCAAACTCAATTGCACTAGCTTAGTACTAGCACAAGGGACCACAGGCCCGTTTACCTGAATAGAAGCACCGTTTAAGAGCCCAAGGTCAAGAATATTATTATTTATGAAAGGCATTTGTTCTGACAGCACAGTGAACTCTCGATGACAGCACTACAAGCCGCAAATAAAGAACCTGGCAAACTGGGACCGAGTTTTGTAATACCTCAATCCTATGTACGAGTACGTACCTTACCTACCTACTTGCAAATTTAAAAACGAGATCAAGAAGGACATGCTCCAAGATGAAGATATGCCTTCTCATTGCTGATTCTAATGATTCTGCAACTGATGGCTGCGCTGATTACCTAAACACTGCTCTTTGGGCATGACTTTCGAATTCGGATTTAGTAATGAGCGTTTTGTGTGAGTGCTGCTCTGATGCCAGTGAGTTCCGGAGTAAGTAAGAAAATAAACTTTATACCTCTCTCTCGATGGAACCTTGTTGGCATTTAAAAAACACACCACCAGGCCAGGCAGTGCCATTATTACGAACTATACGAGGCCAGAGGGAGTATATACGGTGAATGCATAAAATGTTCGAGGACAAAAGAGTTCATATAAGTTCTGTTCGCTTGCGCTTGTGCTTATGGTCGTCGCCGTCGTCATTCCTTCGGTGCTTGTGACACATCGCACACAATGAATTGGTGTGGCTCCGGTTATAGTACAGATATATGAAATGTAAATTTTCAAGACTTCTTGGTGAGTTAGAAATCTTTTAAGTATATATAGGGTTTTTTTTTACCGTAACTTCAATTATTATTAATATTGTTCCGCTGCAAAGTTAAAGCAGCAGTTCTGACCGGCCGGCATGGCAGGGGGAAAAACATGCATTTATAATGGATGGATTTGAATTGCGGTTATGTGGAGTATGAATCAGCAAAAAACCTCCGCTTTCAGATGGGTGTTGATTAGTCAAGGTGACCTTCGAGCTAAATAAGTGAGGTCTTTGGCATCGTGATGTTGCTATTTTGCATTCAGTTATATTTAAATTGATAGAATGTGTTGTTTAAATGCAATAAGAACAAAAAAAATGGTTTAAAGAATTTTTTCTTGTGAGATGTTTTATTTTTGGAATTTCCAAAAAAATCGGAAATATTTGAAGCAACAATAAATTTTTTTTGTAATTAATGTGAAGTTCTGTTTTAAAATAAAATTCCGTAATCAATTTTGATGCTGAGTTATGGAGCGGTCATGATTTAGAGACGAATTTAGACATTATACAGTTTTAATAAAAACGTAAACAAAAGATTAACACACATAACAACAAAATTCAAATAATTCAATATTGTAACGGTTTAAAAAGTTAGGAGACAAAAATCGATCATTTATTTAACTTAGAGTAGCAAAGCTCTCATCTGACAAACTATAAGTTTTGTAGTGATTCCATTGTAAGATTTGATGAAAGAAATGAGGGAATAAATTCCCTAATTTAGAAAAAAATCCGAGATAATATATATATGTATATCCTGCGAGAAAAATGTCATGTCAGAAATACATAAATCCTGAGAGAAAAATATTATGCGAGAAATATATCAAGTTAGAAATATATCATGCGGCAAAAATATCACGTGAGAAATCGCGTGAAATAGTATCATGTGAGAAAAATATCACGAGAGAAATATATCACGCGAGAAATACATACATAATATACCGAACGAGACAAATATTATGCCAAAAATATATATCATGCGAGAAAATATAATGCGAAAAAAATATCATACGTGATAAATATAACTAATACGTAATAGTACCCTCTCATGGGACACTCATATAAATAGTACTATTGGCAAGGTTTATGGTGGACTACGTACTCTTTGGGCAACTCTGCACTTCATACCGATTAAAACTAATTTACTTCTGGCCAAGACGCTTCTTCTGCCAATTCTACTTTATGGGTGTGAAATTTTTATGAGTCTCGACTTCAAAAGCAGGAAGAAATTAAATGTAGTTTTCAATAGTATTGCTCGGTATGTCTTTATGTTGAGAAAACATGATCATATCTCAACATTCTCTAGACGATTATAAACTGGAATTTCCTTCGATTGTCTTTTAAAATATAGGGCTTTGTGTTTTTTGAGTGACATAATCTATAAACATCAACCAGATTATTTATTTGAACGCCTTAATTTCCTGCAATCCGGAAGATCTAAAATGCTAATCCAACCAAGATTTGCCTGTCTAATATCAGAGCGCCAGTTCTTCGTACAAGTTGTTTGACTTTGGAACTCTTTGCCTATTGGCCTGAGAAAAATTGGAAATATTAATTGCTTTAAAAACACCCTTTACTCACATTTGGCCTTTGAATCGAACTAATCAATCTTATTCCTAATTGTAACTTTTTACTTAGTTTACATTAGTTTACTTAGTTTAGATACTTTAATAATTTAGCTTTAAATATTAAAATTCTGAAACCTTTTGAAATATTTTAAGCCTTACAAACTTAAAAAGATTACTGTTATCTTAATTGTAAGTTGATTTGTGAAATAAATTTGAATTTGAATACGAGAAATATTTCTGCGAAAAAAATATAAAAAATTCATGCGAGAAAAATTTCATGTGAGAAATATATCACTCCAGAAAAATAGCACGCGAGAAATATATCATGTGAGTAAAAGATGTGACAGAGTGCCCAGGTTGGATGGATACATGAAAAAAAATCGCATGATATATTTCTTGTATTATATGTATGTATGTATTTGAAAATTCAATGAAAAAGGATGGATGAAGTTTTTTGTAATAAAGTGTGATTATTATCACAAACGATTGATGGGCATAGAAAATTATTGTTGAGAAAAATCTATAAAAAAAAATTGTATACACAAAATTAATTAATCAAAATTACTCTGGACTTCATAGAAAATTAATTTTTTTTACTCTGGACTTCATACAAAATTATGGATTCATTAAAAATAAAATGAACGAAAAAAATGAAAATAAAATGAAATCGGTGTAGTATGAGAGTCGGAAAGTGAGTCTAGACTATAGAATTAATAAATGTATATGATTTTAAAAATGTTAATAATTTGTTCAAAAACTGCATTTGTTTGTTTTCGTGCGTCTTTTATTTTTATGTAATTGCGAGAATTCTCGCATGGGTAGGCTAGTTAATATGTACATACATAATTAGAAATAATTAATTTAACAAAATCTGAAAATATTTTGCCACCAACGCTAAGTACGCCATCTGATTTCTTAAATAAATCTTAATTTATGAGAAAAAAAATACAAAAATAGTTGGAGCATTTTTTTTTTAATTTAATTATCTATATACATATACAATTTTGAAAACATGTGTGAAAAACTGTAACGACACTTTTAAATGTTTATTAATGTTTAAAAAATAAATTTTGAAAAAAAATCATCTACCCATTTTCGCAAATATCGAATTTTCAGAAAATTATTTTGATTTTTTTTTTATTAAATTTTTTTTTGAAAATTTATGAGAATCTCCTTTGTAAAATTGGTTCAAAAGGTTATGAGATACTCAAAAATCAATAAAATGGTTCTATGAGAGATTCCGTTACTAAACGGTAGATACAATTTTTTTTCGAATAATATGGTAGATCGTATACTGATACATATTAGCTCCTATAAAAACTTTTATCAAAATTTCAGGAGACATTTTTAAGAGAAATAATATTTTTCAACCGGTTTTTAAACACTTGTATGGGAGATACCCCAATTTTTGGTTATAAAAATAATTTTTATTTTAAATCTGCTAGATAATATTTAAAAACTGCTAAGTTTAATAAAAATCCATCAAGTCGTTTTCGAATTTTTAAGTTGAAAAAAAAAAAAAAATTATGAAACTTTTTTTTAAAAATCCAAAAAATAAATTTTTTTTAAAGCACACAATATAAAATCAGTCGAACCATTTTTAAGAAAATTTAAAATAAAAAAATGTTTCTATGGAAGGTACAACCATTTAAAACCATTTTTCTGAAATATTTTTTCTAGCGTTTTTTGGTCACTCCCGGTTTTTTTTTCATTTCTTAGAACCAAAAATAACGGTAGCTAGCTGTCGTACAATTATTTTTTAGTAAAATACGAAAGTCTTATTTTTTTTCAAAAACGTCCCCACAACTTAAAAAAATTACTGTAGCTGTCGTACCTACAATTATTTTTAAGTAAAATACGAAAATCTTATTTTTCTCAGTAATTTATTTTAGTCACTAATTTTTTTTTAAGTTGTGGGGACGTTTTTGAAAAAAAATAAGACTTTCGTATTTTACTAAAAAATAATTGTACGACAGCTACCGTTATTTTTTGTCCTAAAAAAAGAAACAAAAAACGGGTAGTGCCCTAAAAACGCTAGGTACCTAGTTTAAGGAAAACGAACACGCCTATTTAGGCAGCAGCCGAAAGGACAGACAGACAGAATTGCGAGACCCACTATTTATCGACTTCGTTATCATCGTAAGTCAAGTTTGATCAAAAGATCGCGTTCGATTTTTTGTTTAAAGAATCCATAAATAGTCATAAATAGTAGGTACTTATATATTGCAAGTAAAAATTAAAATTGAGATTTTGATCAATAAGATGATAGAGAAGAATGACACCATGGGCAAGAGTATTAAAATTAATTAAATAACTGTATATTCACAAAGAAAATCTTTCCTTAGGTTTGTTTCATTATTGAGTTTTACACATTGAGTGATTCCATTTAATAAATAATCAATCACTAAAAAACTAAAACATTAACCTAAATATTAAATTTGCCTTTAACTACATTCGTCCAAAAATCTTGCTAACGGAATTTATGTTTTTATGGGTTCAGCATTTATGTTCACCAAAAATAATAAAACTTTCCGTTATTTTCCATATAAAAGTATCTACACATGTGTCATATCCTTAATATACAAACACCAATAAAAGAAAAAAAATATTTTGTGTCGTTAAAATGAGGAAAAGATTTACGAATATCTAAAAATAACATTTTCCCACATAATTAAATTCTTACACCATTGAGTTTGGCTCCATAAATTACTGACAATTTATAAAATAAAGAAGAGTTCTTCTTCAAAGGACAATATAAATGAAAACGTGAGCCCACATTCACATAAAAATTATTCTCAATCAGAATTGCATGCATTCTCTGGAAAAAAGATACAAATCAATGATTAATATTCTACGAGACATCATTCGAAGAATATTGTTCTTCGAATTAAACAGATTCTATATACCTACATATAGTCAGGGTTAGTCTGTCTGCAAAGTGTGTTAATGATAGTGACATGGAAGTCACTGGATTTGCCGGTCAAAAATTATGGCCAGCTGTAAAAGAATCTGTTTTTATGTTTTTATTTCCCAACAAAAATGAAAAATAAATTGGGAATAATGAGGTGGTGGATGGTGTTTTTTGGAAGCCAGATGTTGATTTTTGGTCAAATTGTCAATTGACACAGTTTTTCAGAGTTTCAAGCATTTAGGAACGCCAATATTGATTTTAATTAAATATCTACATAAAAAAAAAGATAAATTACCATAAGAAGTTTTTTAACGATATTTTATGACAATGTTCCGAAAATAAAAAAGAAATTCGGTAGCAGCTCTTTAGTTCTTTATGTTTATTTTTTATTGATTGAGATTGATGAGTTTCTTTGAGGATTGATATAAAAATGTAATTTTTTGGTACTGACCTAATTATAATTTTGAATGATGGCTATAACTGGTCCCTAAAAGTAGGCAATAATTTGCATGTACATTTCGAAATATAATTAATGACAGCTAATTTTAATGTCAGAAGCCCAGAGTTTCTTAAGATAGTCATTTGGTTCAACAGTAAAGCTATAAAAAGGTTTGTCAAAGTTGGTCTATTGGTAATTATATTATTTTCTTGAAAAAAAAAAAGTGTTTGAATCTTTAATAACAAATCACAAGCTGAAAAGCGTTCATTAAAATAAACTCATGCAATTCCTAAATCTACGAAAGCTTATATGTGATTTTTTAACTTACAAATCAAATCTTAACAATAATTTTCTAACTTTAAAGCTCTTTATTAAAATGTTAACTAGTATCATGGTAGACTCATTTTATTTTAAAAATCCAACTGAACATGCCTTAAACAATGACATTTCATGCAAAACAGTAAGCAAACAAACCATTTTCACTTTTGTAATTGTCAAAGTGACTTTTAGAAGTAACTAGAATGCTAAAAAGATAGAATAGGAATCTGCTGATTTAAACTTTTATAATATGTTAAAACGAAAGTGAAGTTCTAACTCGTTAAAAAATAGAAAAAAACCCGTTTTTAACCTTGTCTAAATTTCGCGCCATTATGAATTGAAGTCTCATTCAATTAGAAAATCCATGAGAATTAAATATTTTTTTTAATATGAAAATCTATTACTGACTTGTGAATCGAATGAGATTTTAAGAGCTTAAGGCCCAGTTTCACACTCTATTAAGTTTCACTTAAGTGCCAAATATGAAAAACTAATGTAGAAATTTCACAGTGTAAGCTCACCGGAATAAGTGGCACTTGAGTCTCCCATGTTGGCCACTTAAGTTCCACTTACTCAGACAATATAACTGCAGCTAAAGTGACAAAATGGGAAAATTAAGTGCCACTTAATTTGTTAAGTGTGCACTGTGAAACTGGCCCTAAGTTTTTTTAATTTTGTTCTATCCTGAACTTCATAGGAAAAAAATAAGTAAAACAGAAACAATAAAATGCAATTCTCCAAAAATAAAACCTAAATTGGGATGGACCCAATCACGTGACCTCGGTAACGCAATGTTTAGTGCATACGACTCTGAGAAAGCTTGTTCTAAGTTTAACTTCCAGTGGAGGCAAAAAGATTTTCAAATTAAATTGAACAATAATAAAAAACAATGACCACTAAAAAGGAGACAGAGAGAATTTATTAGACTTTTAAGTGAAGAAGAACTGCAATTTTAAATGTTGAATTGCTTCTCACTTATTGTGAGAATTAATTTCACTTTTTTTTCGTGGTTTATTTTTATTTTAGGTCCGAAAATCAGGATTTGCATAAATAAGCGACACATTTTTGTTTTTTCACTGACATCATACTCCTCCTACGGTATGATGTCACTTCCGTCACGTTTCGTTTTTTCTTCGTTAACTCCCCTCAAAGTTTTACTTGAAATAACATTACTTTCAATCGTCAACTCTTCATATACATTTTCCTATAATCCTTTTTCACTTTTTGATGAATGAGACGTAAATAAACAAAAAATTAAATATTATCAATCATTTTTAGTAAAAGTCACTTAAAATAAACACCTCAAAATATGCAACAAGCTATTAAAACCCACACAATTCCACTTCATACGATTTGTTTTTCTTACGAACAGAAGCTCAAAACACCATTTTATTAAAGCTTTACTAATTAGATTCATATAATTATATTTTTATTCATTTTCGTGTTTCTTTGGATGTTAACATTAACAAGTTTAAAAAAGATGGAACAAACTTCTCTTTATCAGCAGCAGCACATCGCGATCAGTGTAAAAACAATTCAGCTGTAGTAGCTGAGCTTATTGTGAGCACACTGATGTTTAAGAGTATTTCCATAATGCACCTTTTTTAAATATAAGAGTATGAAAAAAAAAGCTAGAAAAACAGGTTGTATCTTTTGACTTTATACAAAAACACACACTTCAGACCATATGATATGGTGCTATTCACTCTCACTTTCAAAATATTCCGCTATCTTTTAAGTGGCTTAGTTTGTTGTCGTATATCTCTTCATACTACATGCATGGTTTCTTATAGTTATTTGAACATGCGATGATGGCAGTGAAATAAGCTTTTTTGTGAACTGGCTTTTTTATTTCTAACTGTGCTAGTGTGGTTTGAATTAAATATTATGCGGTTGCTAACAAGTTTAAGCTTTGAGTTTTATTTTTGTCTTGTTTGATAAAGAAGAAAAAAAAAAAAATAAAACTTAAGTTGCAGTTATGTGGCAAGAATGTGAAGCTTAGTTCCTCCCTCCACCTCACACCTGCAATTATTATAATTATAAAGTCTATGTTGACGAATTTATTAGAGAAATAATACATTTTGCTTAAACAAATAATTATTGTGGATTTCCTTAGAAAAATTTATTTTTTTTTTCACAATTTGTTCGTATTTTAAGTTGACAATATTGGTTGGGGCAATAAATTGTGTACTTTATTGATTTTGAAATATTAAATAAACTTTAAAATAGAATTCAAATGCGTTTGGGATTGCTCCTCAATTACTAAGGCAAATGTTGAGAAAACTTGTATTAATTTGTACTCGTATTCGTATGACCACTTCACTGCCTTCTTTTTGATTATTCATAAAGCAAGTGTGTTTTTGTGCAAAAAAAGATTCCGAGGTTTTAATAAAATTGATGATTTTTGAGAAAATTGTCTTATTTTTTGGTTGTTCCTAAATACTTCTCTAAGTTTTTTTGTGGGTAGGTTCTTCTAAAAAAATAGAAATAATATTGTATTTCTAAATTTTTCAAACAAAAATGTTGGTTATAACTAAAAAATTTAAAAGGAATTATTTTATTTTAATTTTTAATTGTTTTCCGTTAATAATGTATGTAATTGTATTAATAAATCCTAAACCTCCTTTAATGTCAAGAAACAGTATTTTAGCCTTGAACCACAAGAATCTGGATCACGTCGGGCAATTTATTTTTTGTCTCATCTATATAAGTGGGCAGTGTTTATCAAAAATTAAAAAAAAAGTTGAAATAAAAGTATCTATGTAGGTACTATTTATGAAAAATGCTTGTTAAGTGAATTTTCAAAAGGCTGACGTTTTACTTTTGATCTATGATGCCTAGAAGACTTTACAGACTTGAATTTTGAAATTTGATAATGGTAGAATCATATAGAAACAATAATTGATGCTAATCTAAAAAATTCAAAGCTTTAATGATACGTTGAAAATTGTGTTCAAAATATTTGGTTTAGTAAACCATTAATTTAAATATGTACACAAATTAGTTTTCCTTTAGTTTTCATTCTTTATTGCTAAAAATGAGAAAAAGAATTAAGGTTTTTGTTTCAAATTCAATATTTAATTCTTTTAAGCTCTTATTACTGTGAATAAATGAATAATTAAAATATGGCGTACTAAAATTTTTTCGAAGAAATGTTTACAAATTTTATACAAATATAAAAAAAATAAGGGAAGATAAAATAAATTAAATTTTTGAACAGCTGCATCTCTCTGGTAATACAGTTTTTCGGCACGCTTAAGTAAAGCCCCGAGAATTCTCTGGGATTAGCTAAGCCCGCAGGGGATGAATTGTTGGTGCATTTAACATGCAAGTTGTTTAGCATCGACGTCGTTTTTTTCATCCAATTCCCCCCGGGCTTGCAAAAAAACACGCCTAATATTTATAGGACGGGAGGCTAGTGTTAAACGTCAGTTGCACTTGTCAGTTTTTATGGCGAATAAAATGACTGATTTTAGACCATTAACACGATGAAGTTATAAATATTAAGAAAATGGAAGAAACTATGAAAAGTTGTCTAAATCTGCCACTATAGTGTTTACGTTGGGAATCACATTTTGGTCATTTCTGAGCGAAGCTTCGCTTTTGCTTAAACTATCTTCATATTTCGACATATTTAATAGATAATAAATCGTCGTAATCATTGTGTTGAGATGACATTGCACGAGGAATAGAAATGATTCATTCTCTCAGTCGACTCAATAAACCTTATGTACCCTCTTGAAAAAAAAGAGAGTGTTCAACAACTGGGCAGTCAGAG
Source organism: Epistrophe grossulariae (assembly GCA_929447395.1). Taxonomy (NCBI): domain Eukaryota; kingdom Metazoa; phylum Arthropoda; class Insecta; order Diptera; family Syrphidae; genus Epistrophe; species Epistrophe grossulariae. The sequence continues at coordinate 136,548,167 of OV839566.1, forward strand.
GGGAAGAGCGTTGGAGTTAGTCTTCTGTGAACTACAAAAAGGGTAGTTGGTTTTCTCGGAGGTAATAACTTTCGGGTTATAATTTTTCAATGGAATTTGACACTTTATCTGGCCAATCAGACGAACTTTTGGCGTGTATCCAGTATTTTGTTCGAATTGCCACCACTGCTTGATTATCTTGCTTTTATTCAGTATAGTATATTTAATTTGAACTGTCTCCAGAAAGTGAAAATACCGTTTTCGATTTAATTTAGGAACCGAATGCAGAACATTTCACATGTTTACACATGATAACATGTCAACATTTCTATAGGAACAACATTTTGTATACTGATGATTTTTCGTGTTTTCAAGGAGTAAGCGCATTTATTATTTACGTTGACAATCTAACCGTAGCTTAATTTTCCAAAGCAACACATGTTGGTTTTATAATGAAAACAAAGCATAAACATTTAAAAATATCAACTAACCCATCCTAAGCCTGCAAACCTTCTATACAAATATTTTTCTGCAATTTAATTGATTGTCAAACTATTCCATACACTCCAAAACTTTATTATTTATAGAATTTTTAATAAAAAAATCTGCTTGGTAAAGTCAAAATTGATAAAAATTTCAAGTTCGATTTTTTTAGCGAAATCATAATTTGCCATATATAGTGTATATACAATAAGGGTATTCATGCAACGTCGGAAAAGCATAGTAAACGTCTTAAAGTTTACGACGTCGTAAACGAACTGTCAAAATTTGTATGGGAAATCTTTTCAAACAAATCTTAAACTTTAAGACTCAAATTTGTGTGTTAAACGAAGATGGTAAACATCGTAAACATCGTATACATGGTAAACTCTTGTAACCTTAGAAGAAAAAATAGAGGAACGGGTATTTCGTGGAAAAATGAATTTTTTTTTAAATAGTGTGAGTTACACAAACACAAATGCATTCACACATGCACTTATATGTTGATCACAACAATAAACTTATTTACCATCATTTTTAGGTTAGGTTTATGTGGTTGTCAAGCAGAACGCTGGACACACTTAGACCATTGGTTGGCCCATTGTGATATCATTTTTGCCAAATAACTCAAGAATTAATAGATCATTGAAAGCAATTTGTTCATACAATTGTATAAATATACTTTTTGGCTTACTTTGGGCATTTTTAAATTGCGGATGACAAATTTTACGAATGTTAAAATTAAATTAAATATTTTAAGCTGTTTGGCGTTTAACGAACAGCTGAGTTGTTTACCATATCGTTTACCACATTTACGAAAAATGTTTTTTGATGCGTTCTTGAAACGTGTGTCGGAAACTTTACGATTTTACGACATCGTAAAGTTTAAGACGTTGCATGAATACCCTTAATATACATATATCATAAGTAGAAACATGTTCCTACATATAATGCAAAAAAACATGCATAACTATTAATTACTATATTTTGTGTATGTTAATTGTTGGCGTCGTACTAACTGATTTTTTATTTATACGAACACATTTTATTGTAACATCAAATCGATTGAACCGTTAACAATAAATATGGGAAAAACCGAAAAATATTATTTTTTTTTTTCAAAACGAAATAAACTTAACAGACCTAATTTCCATATATGTAATGTGAATTTTTTAAAAACCTGAAAAACAATTTTAACTGAAATTATTTTAAATATTACAGATACATACGTAGTGAAACCAAAATCATTAAACCTATTTTCGAATTAAATGACAAGTCAATCTGTGGGAACTACCCACTTGAAATGAGCTAAGAGAAGTTTGATGAGCAGATGAATCCAGAATGTAGGGGAAAACGAACGAAAATGTATGACCAAAAAATGTTATTACACTTCTTCGTAATCGTAATGTTAGGCTTGTGTTTTTTTTTTTGTGTGAAACAATTGTCGCGTTCGGGGATCTATCCAAAGCTATCCGGATAGGTTTTTGTTTTTTTAATCCCTTCTGACAAAACAGCTGATGCAACAACAACACAACGTATCTGAACATTTTTGAAATAGGTTGATGACTATTTCTGTGGCAATAAGACAAAGAGATGTATGTTGACATAAGCGATTTTTTGGTTTTTCGATTGTTAGCAGTCCACAGTTTGAGAGCTACTCTTCCGTCAAATCCCCATTTCGAAATCATTTCCCGTTGAAAAGCTATCTTATAATTCCTAAAAAAAATTACATTAATTGCTATAACAGATTTGGACAAACTATTTTTTAACATTAGCTACTCTGTCTTACTGCCACAGATTTGATAGTTTCTCGAACGCAAGGAAAAATAAATCAGTTGGAAAGAAGTATTTCCAAAAGGTGTCTGTATTGAAACATTTATAGAAAATCTACTCACTTTAAACACTTATCTATCTCCAAAGTCAAAATACTGTGGTAACTAAAGTCTCTTTTACTTTCTACGTCAAGCTCATGGTATTAACTTAAAAATCCTTAAGCAAACAACCTCATTACCATCATCACTATCATCATCATCTTCATCATACGTCATTAATCGAATCTATCTGTTACTCCGATTTATCTTCAACTTTATGGTCAAAGAATCTGTTAAATGAAATTTTTTCTTATCCATCGGATGGAATTACCTTCAGCTGGATCATTTGATTCGAACAGAATGCTTAGCTACATACGATTGCACCTACTATACGATCGAAGTGCGGGAGCTTCAGCAGTCACAAGAAAAGAAATAGTTTCAGTCATTGTGGCTGGCGTCAGCGACAGTGGCTGAGGCAGTGCGGCCGGCATACTTAAGGTGATTATCTTCATTTATTCTTGAAAATTGAAAATAGATATGTAGCACGGGGCACCTGTGTTGACTTGATATATAAATCATGGTGTCAACTGTTTGAGGTGTTCAGCCAAGTGAATGTGTTAGGGCAAACATTGTAGTAGCGAGAATTGTTGTTTTGGTGCATATAATTCAAAGCATGGCCAAGTGGCATTGGTTTGGATGCATCAAACGCAAACAGAGAGAAGGTGGGTTCTCAGTATATGGTTCTTTTGAAGAAATAGTTTTTTAAATGCTTGTCAGAACAAGTCAAGCAGCATTTATGTGTTTTAATTAAGTTGTTTATATTGGAAGAACTCATTTAAGGCACAGCAAGTGACGCCAAATATGAAATGAAATTGTATTATTTAATTTATAAATCATATTTCAATTGAGTAAGTATAAAATGAGATAAATTTAAAAGTGTTTTTTTTTTGTCAAACTAAACTATTTCAATTATTCTTGGAACATTATGCTAAGTTGTGCTTAATATATTCTTGGTTTGTGACGCTTTGATGGAAGTAGCATGATGCAAAATGTTGATTGGAGGTATAGCATGATCTAGGCGTGATTTATGTCACGTGGCATGTTAACTAAATCTGTCCTTTTCTTTGGTAGTACTATTTTTATTCCGAGCATTATAATTATGAAAATATTTATTAAATTGGTTCCCCCTAGAATCTATATGGGTTTCAAATAATAACAAACAATTCTGAACAGTTTCTCAGGCCTTTTTAATTTTAACACATGTCGTCAAGGTCAGGCGTCAAGGTCAGGCATAAGGGTCGGGCGTCAAGTTCAGGTGTAAAGGTCAGGCGTCAAGGTCGGGCGTCAAGGTCAAGCGTAAAGATCGGGCGTCAAGGTCAGGCTTCAAGGTCGGGCGTCAAAGTCAGGCTTCAAGGTCGGGCGTCAAGGTCAGGCATAAGCGTCAGGCGTAAGGGTCGGGCGTAAAGGTCAGGTGTGAAGGTCAGACGTCAAGGTCGGGTTTCAAGGTCGGGTTTTGAAATAAACGTAGTTAAGTTTAAGGTAGGACAAGCCTCGTTTTATTATCCACGAAGATCCAATCAGATAGTAGCAAAAACCATCAAAATCTTTTGTATAGAATTTCATAAGCAAAATTAAGACACAAAAAGAAATTTTTTTTTTTCTTAGAGATTTATAAAAATCTTAATTTCACACTCTTTATAGCCCTTAAATATAAGCAAATGCTTAAAACTTAAAAAGAAATCATTTCATCAAAAAACCAATAATTACCTTTGTGTTTTATTTCTATTTTGTGTCTAATTTTCCCAGGCTCATATTTTGTTTGTTTATTTTAGCTGGTGAAATAAATAATTCTATCTAGTTTAATTTTTACTTAAAATAATATTCAAAGAACTAAAGTTTCTTATTGACCGGATTTACGGATTTTGTATAAAAAGACCCGCATCGTAAAGAAGAAAAAGTATTTGTGGAAATGATATGCAACAAAATCATTTATTATCGGCATTTTTATAAAAAAAAATGCCTCAGAAAAGTAGCCATTTGCACTTTAACCCACAAATTATCCCACCATATTTATAGGTAGTAATATATTATTAATTCAGTTAACTATCGAATTTAATTACAGACAAACTATCAACTGCAGAAATTAATATTTTTAACCCCAACACACGAATGTGAAGTGCGTCCATATTGCGTATATAAAAATAAACAAAAGAGCTGAGTAGCAAACTCCTGAAAAACAAAAGATAAGTTTTTACATTAACAGAAAAAAAATGAATACAAATTATTAGCTTTATAATTAGTATATATAAGTGCGTGTATAAAGGAATTAAATCATTTTAAACTGGAAGTATAACCTTCCTATTACAATAAACATAATATGATCTAAATCTAACAGGTTTCCTTATTAAAGAAAATAATATTATTATATCTAATTTGAAGTTATGATCTTAAAACATAATTATTAATAATCCAATCAAACCAACTACGCGTTAATTACATTCCTGCTAAACACGAAACATTACAAAGAATCAATTAAAATAGTTTCCGGTGGTGAATTACAACAACCTTCTTATAGCTGTGACACCATTCAGCTGTGCACAGAAACAAAATGAACAACAAAACATATAATATTCCCCAAAACAATTCAAATAAGAACAAAAACGTTTACCTACATATCCATATAATAATTTCAATGATTTATAGACTGATTTAATAAACTCCAAGCTTATTAAAACTATATATTCGTAATTATACACCCGAATGCAGTGTAAATATCTCCATCACACCAGGTAGGTAGTATACTCGTATATGCTTTGCTTAACCCACAAGAAGGTTGAATATCATAAATTAACTTTTAGTGACCTTGATGTTCGAGAACGATTTAAATTCATGTTTCTTTTCTTTTTTTTTTTTTTAATTTTTATTAAATCACCTAGGGGTTTCTACGTGTTGTACTGTGATCTGATCGGGTGCAACAGTATCTTGTTTTGCCCGTTTGTATTATAAGCAAAGTAATTCAAGTATATACCAATAATTTTGTTGTTGTCATCTTCACCACTTCTGACGAACAAAGAAAAAGATTTTCAGTTGATTCTTTCGGTAAGGAGTAGCTGAATTGAGTTGCTATATGAGTTTCATTTAAAGGAGCGGATAAAAAAGAAACAACAAATATCAAGGTCAGGAGTTAAATGTAAAATTCACTTACAGCTTTAATTAAACAAAACACTAAAAACAACAAAAATGCACCTTTTAAGCTTTTTGATGAACCCAAAGTGAGCTTCTAGATCTGGAATCATTCAAGGGAGTGGAGTAAGTATAATGTAAAATGAAAATGCCAAGCATTCCAAATTGGTACGGAACTTTTTGTCTTGGATGTTTAAGGTTGGAATTTATTGGTTCTTTTTTTCTTTTTTCTTTGAAAGTGCATTGCCGTATCGTATAGTTGGCAGAAATAAATTCCAATAATCAAGCTGTTAAACATTTATTTAAGGAGACTTCTGAATTATGAAACTTTAATCACGTACCGCATATGCTTCTTGAGAAGAGTCAACGAGTTTTACGAATTTATTAAAATTTTTTTATATCAGGAACTCGTTGATCTTTCCAAAAGTTCTTCTTCGTTCTTTAAATAGTTATAGAACAAGTTTGAATTAAAAATTTAATACAATAGAGTTATTCCAACAAATTAACATTAAATTCCTGAAATATAAACAATATTATGAGTTTTTTGATTTTGGTTAGGTATAGTTCCGCTTCATAGTTGATTTTGAAAGTTATAATTTTTGGTTTTGTTTTTTTTTTTTAGATGTTTGTATTTTATATAATTTATATATTTTTAATTTTCCTATTTTGAATATTCTACCTGAATCATTAAAATATCAAAATCTCTAATCTTAAAAATGTTTTAACTTTGATTTAACTTTATTTATTATTTCACGTCTTAGCACATGGACTTAATTAAAATAAAAAAAAATGTGAGGTTGTTTTTTTTTTGCAACTTTGTCTGAATCAAAATAAGGATAAAATATCATTTGAGATATCAAATCAGTTAGATGTTTAAATAAAGTACAAATGAGTTTTGTCATTTTAAACAAGGTTTTTACTGTAGAACTAATTAACCCCTGCACATGCGCGTAGTTAGGGGAGGACAAGTTTGGCCAGTGCTCACTCTAAAAAAAATCATTGCCCAACATAAAAAAATCGGAAGTACTGAACCTCTGTTTGTACAGTTCCCAAATTGCCAATTTCTTAAAATTTTAGTCCACTGTTCTGCCTTAGTTCATAAACCTATTTAAATAAAATTGGACTGACATCTAGAGAAAGTTCTTGATAGAGCATAGACTAACAACAACCAAATACCAAAGATACTATATACATATATAAAGATAACAAAATTTATATATTACCTACACACAATTTCACACAGCTGGTAGTGATATTTTTTGCAACACGATCAATCGGTCCTGCATACATTAACTTAGTACATATGAGAAGCTTATTTTAAACTTCTGGCGGTCGCCACTTCTAAGCCAATATCATTTTCGTGACTTAATGAAAAAAAAAAATAAGACATCAAATAAACATAATCAAAAAACAGAACCAAAGTTTTTCATTCATAAAACAAATTACAGTTGAAGACCATCGGGTGACAACTTTTTTGTCACCTTATTTGTTTATTTTATTAATAGAGGTGTAATATTTATTTTTTTTCTTTTTCTTCTTCTTTCACATGCGATCGGTCAATTTTATCTTTTTTAAGTTTTTTCTGTAGTCACACATCAATCAGAAATTCGATTATTATCTACCCTCGTATATGCATTAGCTGATGAAGTTTCTTCTTTTTTATTCCTGAATTCTGCCCATTTTTGTCCCATTTAACCCTATAAGTAGATACATTTTAGAAAATACTTAAATTTGAATTTTTAAAATGTGATACCAGTCGCCTATTTCACAGAACATACATCACAGAAATGTATGTAACGTAAAAAAGGCCCCATATGAGTGGGTGTAAATTTTTTTTTTTTTAAATTATGCGTTTTCTAAGTTGACGCATAGTTTTTCTAAAAATTCAAAAATTACAATGAGCCAAATTTGGCGACAACTTTAAGTTACATACATTCATACAATGTATGTTCCGTGAAATAGGCCCCAGTTTGATCTGGCTAAATTTATAAAACAAAATCAGCCTGTCATTTCTAAAAAAAAATCTTTCAAAAATTAAAATTGCTTTTGAATCGGGTATCTTGTTTTTGGTTTTACCCCATTTCACTCTATAAATAGCTAAGTTATGAAAAATATCTAGCCTTTTAGTTATCCTCTAAGTTTACCTATAAATATAGCCATTCAAATAAAAAAAGAATTTTTAAAATGGGACACCTTATTCTTTTGTTTACCCCAATTCACCCTATATATATTTAAGAAAATATTTAACTATTAATTAAATAAATTTAAATCAAAATTTAAATCATAAATTAAATCAAAAAATCATACCTTTCAGCCATTCCTTGTTTTTACTCCATTTCACCTTAAAAAATGGCTTAATTAAAATTCACGGTTAAAGTGAAGGACCTCATAAAGTGGTTACTTGGGCAAGACCTCTTTCAATAGATCCGCATACAAAATTTGAGAGGTTTTTTTTCTGAAAAACATGCAAAAACGACTTACGTGGTTCTGTACTTTTACTATCGATACCTAACCATATTAAGCTATCCTTTTAGTCTATAATGTAACAAAACTTTTGAAAATTCTTCAGCCCTTAAGCCATCCTCTAAGTGACTTTCAAACAACAAAAAGAAAAAAACAAAATTAATCCAATTTTGTCAAACAAATTCTAAACCCTATTTAAGTTATACAAATTTTTTTGCAAAAACCTTAAAAGGTAAATCCTCAACGCCTTTTTTCTGAGAAAACTAAACAGAAATCTGTGTTTGGTAGCTACCACGTTTGAGATGAGCTTAAATAAATATTCGAATTGCTCTTCACATAAAAGTGGTCTGTACCAAATTTCAAGAAAATCTATCTTCCCGTTTGTTAACGCTCTTGCTTTATGTACACTGACGGACGACAATGGAAAAACCACTTTTTTGGACTTCTCTATATCATAATGTTAGCTTTGATTAAAATCTTGTTTTTTTTGACATATGCAACCAATACTTGCCATATAAAGAGCAATGAGCATGTAAAAAAACTTAAATAGTTATGAAATGTGAAACTGTTTTGATTAAATTCCAAGTTCTTTATTCGTTTATATGATTAAAAATTATTCAAATAAATTCCAAGAATCAATCAAACGATATTCACTGACATAATGACAAGCTTTAACTTCCATATCGTTTAGAATATCTTTTCCATCGAAATGCCATTAGAGTTCATGTACAACTCCCATTGACATCACTTGCTGTCTATTTATGTCTCTTGAACTGCCAAATGGTTGGTTCAACAAAACCCATTTAGTTAACCTGCCAGTGGTGCTTGGGTTTCTTCTATATTGACCATATAGCCTGTTCCACATATACAACGTATTTTCCTATATATAAAATAAAATTTTACCAAATATGACATCGAGGAGGAGCCCTTAAAAGCTAATTGGATTTTCCACATCTTGGATTCCCAAAAAGACCAAAAAGACTCTCTTTGCTTGGCCACATAGCAGGGGCCCTAACAAGTTCCCCTAACTTCATGATCTTGTATATTATAGCATTAGTTTGGTTTTTCCTCATTATTATATGTTTTGGTCTTTACTGACCAATAAATGACATTTGAATATTGGCGTGTGCAATCGTCTGTTGAAGATCATCTATTTGCGGCATAAGGTAATTTTCCAATTGTGTCACTTACCGGATTATGTTTCCTTTTCTATGTATACATCGCGTGTCGTTGTTGCTACCGCATGTGCCTATAAGTATATATGACCCTACTTTGGACAATTTAATTGACAACAAACGGTGCGGGGTGGCGCGGTGGCTTGGAGGTATACCTAGCTAGCTACACAAGTAAGTTTACCGCATGGCTACCTGCTTCTATCGTCTAATAGCTACATTTTGCAGCTCCATTGTGTATCAGGTGATTAAACTTGAAAGCGATTGTATAGTTCGAAAATCATGTATCCACATTTTTACTCTTATCGCTTTAATGCTACAAGAAAACACCATTGTCAACATGACAACTCTGCTACTTCACTGACCAGTTTGGTGAACTACATACATTATATTGACTGATGTGATGGATGTCGTTTCATATGCAGCTGTCATATATTGACAATTATTTTAGCTTGACGACTTGACGTTCTAAAAAGTTCCAACACACAAATCGAATGATTTACCCACAGATCCGGTTCAGTTTTTATTAGAATGTTATCCGATAAGAATTTTGATATTAACATTTCACATATCAAAAACTATTGAATCAAGTATATTGTCCGATTAGCTCGAAAGGTCAATTGTGGGTATAATTTCAATTAAAAAATTAACAAAACCTGCTTATCTATCGCTGCCGCCAAGCTGGTGCACATACTGTGGGTGACATATATCATTTGATTGGGACAAACATTTTTTTTTTTTTAGATTTAGTTCCATATAAATTATGCCATGTATTTTTGGGATTAAAAAAAACGACGAGATATCGAATTCATTGCTTAAGGCAGGTTAAGAGATTGTGTTGAGTTTTTTTGTTGAGGATTTGTCAAATTATGTTGCTTATCGATCAATCATTTTTGTTTCAATATGGGACATTCATTCAATATATATATAGGGTTTGCTTATGTGAAGTGAATGAATGGCAGATTATAGATTTAGATAACAGTTGTATCCTAAATAAAATTTCAGAAGTCACTGAACTACAAATTTAATTAGTCATGGAAGTTTAAAGCAAGTGTGAAGTTTTTCTGGCGAAATTTGAACAGAACTAGGACAACATTCTTATTCCTTTCTAATTTTAATATTTTAAACGGAAGTAAGAAGTTAATATGTAGTGATTTACCTACAATATGTGAAGTGAAGTAGTATTAAAAACCTAATAATAATTAGTTTTGTCTGAATTTGTATCTCTCTTCTTCTTCTGATATACTTCTGATAACCATGTACCACTGTGTTCCCTTTCAATTAAATTCTTACGAAATTGCCATCTTTTTAATTTTGTTTGACTTTGTTATATGATATCATGAAAAATTCCAAAAAATTCTTTGTATGCTTATAAATCTGTATGAAATGTGTCTAATTTTATTAGACATTGATATATTAAGAATGACCTCATGGTTTGCCCTTAATCGTTTAGCACTGTATCATGTATGTATTTTAAATTGTTGAAAAAAAAACTTGTATTTTTGGTTGCAATGTTATAATTATTGTAAAGTTGATTTTCCTCACACAATAATCAAATGAGTTGGTATTTGTATTTTTTTTTCTAATCACCCCATCATAACCTTTTAAGCTTTGAACTTCATTACTCAATATATTTCTAAGAAATCATTTAATAAATCTTAAAATTAATAATTCTTGGCATTTGTGCCAATCAAATTTTCAAAAATATTAGAGCACGATATTCTGTAACATACAGTTGCTGTTCAACTAGTGATGGGCAAAACTCATTTCTGAAAATATTCACTTATGGAACTTCCCAGTAGGAACGAAAATCGAAGAAAATTTTACATACAAATTTTAAGAAATTGCACTTTATGATTTTTTATTAGTTTTAGAGAAAAATTTAATTTAGGAAAAAAATAATTTTTTGTCAACTCTATTTTGCATTTTAATCAAAAGTAAGAAGAATTACTGAGACAAGCTAAAGTAAATAATAAGTATTAAATCACTTGATAATTGACAATCTTTGGGGAGATGTAAGATGGAAAATATTTTTTTAATTATAATTTTTAACTTAACGGATGCAAATTGAAAGACAATTATTGATAGAACGTGAACCTCTTGACAGTTTTAATTTTGCTTACAGAATTGTATAGACAAAAGACTTCAAGAAAAACTATAAAATGTTTATCAACTAGTACCTACTGTTTTGATGGTGTACAATTTCTTAGAGAAACTAAGGAGAACTATAAAATATATCAAAAGATTTAACTAGTTTCTGAGTTAATTTTGTCCCATAGATTGATAAATGAAGTGTCCGTGTGAAATGGCTTTAAAAATTATAAACACAAAATATTTTATATTTAATTACTCAAGCACTATTTAAACATTTTAGTCGTACTCATTTCTAGTTATATTTATAAGGATTAACTCAAAACAATAGTCGTATGAGTGCTGTTTTTTTTTTGGATTTAAGTGTTCGTTTGTTTACGCTGTTATTTTTTATTCGATGTTTATACCCCATTTCATCAATTTTGTCACTTAACACCTTCTCATTCTAAACGCTTCAAATTTAAATTTTTTTTGTGTTTGATTTTTTTCGGCTAAAATTTTTGACAACATTTTTCATAAACATTATACCTACTAAAAGGTTGTTTGAAAGATTCACTTAAAACGGTATTTAGATAAATAGTTTTTACAAAAAAAAAAGACCACGAGTTTCTAGAAGATGGTTCAAAAAAATTTACCCGATTTGCCATTCCAGCATATAGTTGAGGTACATTAGAAATGAAAAAAGCATTCATGTATTTTAAAACTTTGAATAAATTCTTTTTTAAATTTGCTCTTCTTCACATACAAATCTGAAAAGCCTACGACAGGGTTGGCCGAATTGACTACACTACATTTTCTACATCATTAACTGCGCGTAGTTAATTTAATAAACCACACGTCTTATTTTCTACAAATTGTTACGTTTTCATATACATACAAAGTTAATTTAGAGAAATAAATAAAATTTCAACAAAAATTTGAACATTTTAACTCAAAATTCAAGCTTCAAAGTTACAACTGACAGATCATTTGATATTTGAAGCTAAGTTTGCTACAATTTGTTTCATTAACTACATTTAACTACGTTTAACTACATAAACTACGTAGGAAATGTGAAAAATGTAGTGGCCATCCCTGCCTACGAACACTTATCCTTTTTTTGGTGTCCGTTTTATCATCTTCTTCGTATTCTGTTTTCTCAGACCAGTAAGAACATAGCATGAACGCAATAATTTTGTCTATTCCCCTGACGTTTCGCCCTCTTTCTCTACTCGGCGTTACACTTTTTTGAAATTCTGTTGATTTTTTCACATTGTTAGTAGGTATGCCTCCGCTTTAACATTTCTAATGTTAAAAATGTTTTTGGTACGGAAATACGGTTAATGTTTTGCATACAAAAATTCAAATAAAATTATATTGTGGATTTTTATAATTTTGTATTCTTAAGGCTTAACTACATAAGCCAAAAAGCACTGAAGTACAAAAGTAAAAATATTTTTTTTACCGCTAGCGCCGTTGTTTTGTGAAAAAGAATACACAAATTTGTTTTTAAACCAAAATTTAAGCTTTCTGCATCATTTTTATAAGTTTTCTAGTCAGAAAAACTATCACAAAATCAATTTAAAAATTTTCACTTTTGCACTTTTTCACTTTTTTGGCTTATGTAGTTGAGGCTTTAAAAGGAAACATTTCTGTTCGTTTACTTCCAAAAACTGTAATTTTTTACCGATATTATCAATTTTTTTTATATGAACCTTGAATGAGCTCTGAACTAAAATTGGCATTTTTGTGACTTAAATGAACAGAGGTATAGTTTGTGAATATTTAGTAACAAAAAATGGCGTACCTAGAAATTTTTTTCTTAATATTTTTTTTTAATAATTTGTAAACAAATGAAAAACAGGCTTTACTAATTATAAAAAATTATATAAAGCATAGAAAACATAACATAATTAATTTTCAGGTTCTTTGGATTCAAACATTTAAGTTTTGAAAGCTTTAATGATCACTATTTTTGTCTGGTATTTTTCATTAGGTTAGGTAAAAACTAACAAGTTTCAGAAAAATATTGGAAAAAAAAACCTGAAATTCATGAAATTGTGCCAGAATATTTATGGGATAATTTCTTCCATTGCAAATTCAGAAAACCAAAAATTATGCAGCATTTTCACAAATTTTGAAAATATTGCTACTTTATTTTAAGAAATAAAATGTTCATTCCTCTACTGTGAATTCTGGCTCCGAGTCAGTCCCATACTCGAAAAGTTCCTTGCTCTTCATAAAAGATATTAACAATGATTGAGTTAAAAACTTCGCCTTCCTGTGATTTTCAGTGCAAAAAAATGTATGTGGATATAATTTTTATTGTACAGCAAAATGTACAATATAACAATTAACAACCAATAATGGTGTCGTCAGTACGCATATTTCTGTCCATAAGTTCCTTAGGGAGCGACAAAAGTCTGCCAAAAAAATATAATTAAAATACAATGTTATATAACTTTGAAAATATTGCCCTCAACTTTCCCGCTAAATTCAATAGTTTAATTGTTCCAATAGGGCAAATTTTACTAAAACTGGTTTCAAAAACCTGGGAATCCGATATGATAAAATTAGCCTTCATTAAATTAATTTATAAACATTTTAAATTTTCAATATATTTATTTATTTTGTAAAATTAATTTTCTATGTTTCGGCTCCCTCTTTGTTCCGTAATAATATTTAATGTCAAGGTGAGATCTCTGGAACTCCTAAGTGTTCCCAAACTTAAGTAATAATCACTATTTTCTCTTTTTCATAAAAATGATTTATCTTTAAGTCTTACTAATTTAGATCAATGAAATGTTATCTCTTTGAAAAAATCTGGCAACTCGAAACAGAATACTATTTCAATGTTTTTTTTTTTTTTAATTAAGAGTTACATCTGAGGTACCATATTATGCTGTAGTTGTACCAACTGAATTAAGAAAAATTGAGAAATTCATTTAAAAATCGCCTTCTACCCAACACTATGTTCAATTGTTGCAAGACTTTTTGTATATAACATTGGGTGCTATAGCATTTTTTTTATAAATGTTTTTCAATGAGGAAATGATTGACTCTTGTAGGGCACCACACCCAAAGCGCTCCATTGTATCCCTGTCACATGTTCGACAATAGTCTTATGCAGTTCAATTAATTTTCATGGTTTCTAAAGAAAAAAAAAAATAAATACAATTTGCCACTCACTGTTTCGAGTATCTTGTAAAGTTTGCTGTCAAATTACCCACCCGTTGTAGGTCTGGTACACTCTGTTACTCCTTCCATTTAACAGTTTCAACTAGCTCTAGCTAGAGTTATTGTTATTTATGCTGCCACATATAATGTTATAAGAGCACACATTCCAAAATCATGTTGCATATATACATATGTATATAGTTTTATGTATCTCAAGGCTAAGACAACGGTGAATTTGTAATGGGCTGTATGTTGTGTTTTTGTGGAACCAAGTAATCGACATCCACATTTCTTGGCAGTTGCTTGTATACTTATTGCCTGGCCACCTGAAAACAGTTAAGCGTCCAATATACGTATATATTGTTGACGAAGTTGAGTTGAAAGTTTTGACACGCACTTTGAATTCATAAGAAGTCCAATCCCATGGCACCAGCAATGTTAAATGTTTGGCATTTGGACCAACAACAAAAACAAAAATGATTGAGTCACAGTGGCCATGACGGTGCGGCGTCATCATATGTTTTGATGCAGTAGAATGGTACAGGGCAGCTTTAGCACCAAAATTCTTTACAATTGAATTGGAACAAAAGTTTGCAAAATTATACAAAAGAACTAAAAAAAAACTCTATCAAGCTTCTCCGAAAGTGCTGCGTGCACTTCAGAGCTATTTGCGTTTTTACGCAACCAAAGCTAAAAGACTTGGAAGTTTCTTACGTTTGCCCCCCCGCTAATAAAGTTTCACGTCAATTTGAGGTTAGTCATTTATTTTCACTATCTCTGTTTTAACTGCAACATCATAGTGCAGCTATGCGTCAATAATTGAGCTTTGTCAAAGCAATTTTTTTCGCGTTTCCATATTTGGATGAATTGATAATAGAAATTCAAAAAAAGAAAAAAACATATTCAGTGATTGGCATTTGCAGTGCAGCTGCCAAACAAACCCATGGCGGCACTTTTTGTTGGTTTCTCTGAATTAAAATCAATGTGCGATTGAGTAAGAGGACACTTTGAGATGAATGATGCAAGATTGCCAAATTTGGAAGTCCAATTCAAATATACATACTTTGGTAAATGGCAATATTCCTAAATGGCTTTGGGTGTTGTTGGCAGTAGGTACATATAGTACATAGTTTATTTTGTGAGCATTGAGGTTAGTTTTTTTGTTAATGTCATTGGAACAATTTATTGAGTTTTGTGATTTTTTGAGGAATTTTGTGAGTAATTTATTTGTGTCTTTTAAAATGTAATCTAGGCTTGGCTCAACTGAATGTTGTTGGTGGTTAATGAAACAATAAATACGGTTATGTATATTATCGCGAAAAGATCAACTGCAGAACTTTTTAGTTCACGTGAAATAATAATTAGATAACAAAAAATGTTGGGCATGATTAATATAATTTCAGAGTTTCGTTGAAAATCTTGAACACCGAATATATTGAAATCTGATTTTATCGAAATGTCATGAATACTATACAAAATCTCAAACATGGATATCTTGGAAGCTAAAATCTCAAAAATTATAATTAGGCGTTCAAGTACAAGAAAAATACACTTTTTCGTAGAAGGCATGTTCAGGAATGAAAATTCAGCTCATATGGTAGGTTTTAGTAATAACAAAAACTTTATTTAAAAACAAAAAAAAACGAAAAATAGAAATCGGAGACAAAAATCACTTAAAATCAGGATGATGTTTTCTAGAAATAAATTTTATAATTTCGATAAGCAGATAAGAAAATAAAAGACCCATGGTTGCAAAATTTTCGATTTAATCTTTTTTCTTGGCTAAGTAAATTTTTAAACAACATACAACACTTGTATACCTTTAAACCTATACTTACTTACATTTTGGTTATACAGTAGACGCTCGATATAGTGAAGTAATTAAAACCAAGCCTGTTCACTATTTCGAGATTGTACACTATTTCAAGAGAGAAACTAAAAAGGCTTTCCAGTGTGATTTTCATACAAAATTAATTTTTTTTTATTTATTAAAGCATAAAATAATTTCAATTCGGTAAAAAAAACATAAATATTTTACAATATTATAAATAACATACAATAAACTTTATTTTTCATAGAAACGAAAAACTTCATAGCTCCCGGTACAAGTTATTTTTTTAAATAAGAATAAAATCACTAATTTCGTTTGTTTGTTTCTCAACTTAAAATTTCTTGTAAATGTTTCATAAATATCTTTAAAAAAAAGTCACAATGCTGTAAACGCATTGCTGCTGGCATAATCTTGTTAAATATTGAAAAAAAAATGTGAGTTCACTATATCGAGATACCTTTTGTTCACTATTTAGATTTGTCTGTATAAAATTTTGTGTGTTCACTATTCTACCGAGATTCACTATATCGAGCGTCTACTGTACTTTCAATCCCAAAATTAGTTGTCACTTCTCTGGGACTATTACAATTGTTTCCTTTAACGAATTGAGAAATTTCAAAATACCGATAGTAGTTCTGTACTTTTACAGAAACTCTGATTTCTGAGTGTGGACAATGTTTTTGGAAACAACATAGTACCATCCCACCGATTTGTTTTAAATGAAAATACCATTGACAAAAAAAGAAAAAAAATTAAAAACCACCGAAAATTGATAAAAAATGTATTGTTCAAAAATTCACCTAGCCAAGAAAATAGCTTTAATAGAAAATTTTGCAAATACGGGTCTCTTATTTTTTTTCTGCTTATCGAAATTATAGAATTATATATTTAGAAAACATCATCCTGATTTTAGGTGTTTTTTTTTTCACTGACGTCTATTTTTCATTTTTCAAATATTTTTTTCTCGAGTTGATTTTCTAGAATTTTCTTTTATATGTATGTATGTCTTTTTTTTATTTGTATAAGATCTATCGATTTAAGAAACTAAAAAGTCTCTGTCATTTTTTGTTTAGAAAATAGAATCTAGACCTTTTTTTCGTTTAACCTAATTTACCCCATTGAAATTCCGATTTAAAAAAAATCACATATATAAGAAATTTTTAAATAAAGTTTCCCTTCAACTGACATTTTTTTTTATCACTAAAACCTACCATATGAGCATTTGGTGTGTTCAGAAAAATGAGACCTCGAAAAATTTTCTCACTCAAAAAGTGAACAAGCGAATCCAAGATTCCTCAAAGTTTGACAACAAAGCTGAGAAATTTTGCTGAGGAATCCTGTTCAGGTTACAGATATTGTTGAGATCTCCGAGATCTCATCTTCCTGAACATTCCTATTGTCAGTTAATTGAAGAAAAAACCAAAAAATTGACCTTTTAAGCATTGCAAGCCTGTACCTTCACCATACTACGCCAGGCAACTCATGCGCAAAATTTTAGTTTAAATATTACATGGGTACATAAAAACTGTATACTCCTTATCTCGTAACTCGATGAGGTTAGGTCGTCCTATGGCGGGATCTTAGACTAAATAATAAAATTTACAGAAAAAGTGTTTTCATCTTAAATTGGTCAACTATGTTTGGTAGCCCATTTAATTTTGATTTGATAGTTAACCGCTTATTTTTTTTGTTGTTTTCTCTTTCTGTTTCACTTTTTCATACAAATAGAATTTTAACATTTTCAATTTCTTTAAAATGATTCAACTTGGGTGTATTCGTTAAGTTTTTACGTAATTTCCACTTAATTTTGTTACAAAATGTGAATTTGGTGAATTTGTATGAGAAATGGGGTGATTTGGAATATCAAATTTGGAAATTTTCAACGAAATTGCCCTTTTTTCAAGACGTATTATAGGAATCTTTCGTAATCCGTTTACAAATTTCTAACAATTTTTGAATATGATATGAATATCGCAGTCGAAAGTTACTGCTCTGGAAAGTTGGCAGCGTATTATGTGTTTTTTTTTTACAGCTGATAGCACTTAGATAATTTTTGAAAATAATTTTATACCAATTATATAATTGTTTCTCAAGTTATTGGCTATTTTTAAAATTTTTCAACATTCCGGTGTCAATTTCGGCAATATGTTTGTTTACGAAAGATGTATGTATGTTATCTTGATAATTTTCCAGCTCTTCTATTGAATCTACAGATTTCTTCAATAAAAGAAATGGAAAAATATTAAAAAAAAACTAAAGTCCAACTAAAAAAGGCTGTAATTTTCGTTTTGAATTTCATAAAAAAAAAGCTAAGTCTTCTCACTATTGAACAGGGGTTTTGCCATATTGATTTAAACATTGAAGTCAGTTTTCAATAATTTCTTAACGGATGGAGGTAGAAAAATATATTTTTTGTAATAGGTACAAAATATAAGATATGGATCAATTTTAAACAAGACAAGACCTGGGTAACTTTTACTTCGATCGCACACGGAGTAAAGAAAGTTGACTGATAATATTGTGTACATGAAAAGGCTTTAATTGTAAGAGTATATTTTTTTCAATTTGACACTCTGAACAACAAAAAATCCTTTTCTTTAAGAAAAATAACAATTGAAGTGCTCGTGACAACAGATTGTTTTTTGTCTGTATTAGTAATTAAACTTTGT
The DNA here is from genome assembly GCA_929447395.1 of Epistrophe grossulariae. Classification (NCBI taxonomy): domain Eukaryota; kingdom Metazoa; phylum Arthropoda; class Insecta; order Diptera; family Syrphidae; genus Epistrophe; species Epistrophe grossulariae. The sequence goes on from OV839566.1 coordinate 136,567,002, forward strand.
TATTCTACTCGAAACAAGGAGGAAAGTTTTGTTCGTTTCATTCCGCATTCCTCATCTCCCTCGCCAAAAAAACTTCGACTTCCCCAGGTAGAATAACTCTAGTGTGTGAAAATTTTGTTAATAAGATTTGTTGATATTCGATTATCAGTAAGTTTATGATAAACGATACCGTTGACTAGTTTCTTATATTTTAACTGTAGTATATTGAATACTTTATTCCACCAGTCTGTTCCTGATTGTATATCATCCCTCATTTTGATGACCAAAATTGACCTTACAGATATTGCGATTTAACCTCAATTGATTTGCCTGCTGGGTTTTCTGAAGTTTCAGATTTATGTAAACGTGTTTACCACTGCCACCGCCGCCAACATTTAACGGTGCAGCTATTACAGTACAACCATCATGAACTAGACATTAACAGTAAATGTTAGGTATGTCCATATAATCAATGTAAAATGTTCTGATCTAATAATCAAGAATAAAAAGGTAAATGATTTGACTGTCTCAAAGTTATAATAAAGATTCGTTTAGTTCACTTTTTATTTCAATCAAAATATTTTATCTGTATATCACAGATTTAATTATTATAATCCGGCTGGAAAGACCAAAATGTTTGGCTTACAAAAGTCAAATCAAATTAACCCTAAAAAGTTAACGTTCCAAAACTACCATGAAAAGCTAATCATTCGACTTTTTGACGAACATTACAAAAACTTTCTTTTTTTTTATAAATTATTAATTTTTATTTAAATTTATAAAGTTTTAATAAGAAAAATAGTTTATAAATTAAAGATAAATATCATAAAAATATATATTCCTTTCATTTTTAAATACTTCAATCACATTTTGAACGGCACATGTTTCTTTGAGATCATTTTAGCACTTTAACATGCTCGTCGTTTTGACGAACGTTAGCTTTCTAGGGTTAATATTCAAAATATATGACTTGCTTTTAATGCTGACAGATGAATTTACAAAATTGACATAATAAAAAATTATTTTAACAGCTTCATGAATAAGGATGAGTGATCTTAAGGGTGAAAAGTATTAGACGTAACAGTAAGAACATGTAAATTTATTTTAACTGTAGATGATGAGGTGTCGCAGTTTCAGAACGAAGAACCTTTATTGGTGAGTAACTTTGAGGCATCCATTGTTTTTTTTTTTATCAAGCAAAGCGCGTTACGCGATTATTACTTTGTTTGCTATAAAACAGTGTCCTGACTCCTGGTCCTCCAAGCTGCTACGTGGGAAATACAAATTATTTTTTGTCTCAAAGTTGGCCTCTTTCTGGTTCTTTACATTACTACCGGTGATTTCTACATATAGTCAAATTGGCATCCCATTTGATTTGCGGTATACCAGCTCTTTGTTGAAGTGGTATTTTGGTGAAAACTAAAGTTTTTTTTTCGACTTAAATGCAGGATTTTCAGCACTGACAAGTTTTCATAATTTCCTCCATTTCTTTAACCATTTATGACTTCATTGTACGTGAATGCTATTGAGATGTTCCGCCTTTTATAGAGATCAATTTTAATTAATTGCATTTTCATTGAGATTTAATTTCTCGGATGCTTGAACTTGATGTTCCATTTCCATTTCATTCACCTTTAACTCGATTACTAGTTCATTCATCATTTTATTTGTATTTACAAAATATAACAAAAAAAAAAAAAAAAACATCAGAAACCCAAGGCCAGACTTCACCATTTTATATCAATAAATCTTATACTGCAAATTAATTAATCTACATAAATATCTATAACTCTTCTGTCTTTATATAAACTAATTCGAGGATCATCATCATATTTTTAATTTTATTTGTTAAACAAATTATACATCTTTCATCATATGGAATTGCGGCCTTCATTTTGGCCAATAACTTCTATACCATACCATAGTGATCTCCTTATTTTATGAAGAATGCTCTCAATTCGTCTGCTGATTGATACTTTGTTTGTGTGTTGACTCATTAGCCATAGCTACTGCTGCAGCATCTTTACAGCTCACGAATCACGATCGACGCGATGACGCGTCGCGATGTTGCCGCCACTACTTCGTCGGCGGTGTCGGACGATCGATCGTTGTTGATGAAAAATCCATAGCAAATCTTGAGCGTACAACAAGTGAGCAAATCAATCGTGCAACAACCTCACTCATTATTAAGTCATTATTCTACATGGTCGGTTAGGTGGTGTGGCGCTGCGCTGCTGTTGTCAAGATGGCTTTCAAATCGCTTCAAATTAATTGCAGCCTTCGATGGAATCATCAGTGTTGTTGGTGTTTAGTGGCATCGTGTCACATCAAAGTCAAAAGCATTTAAATCTGGTCTCAAAAAAATTCAAACATAAAAGAAATCAAATGGAAGCGATTTTAAATATGGAATAAAACAAATTGTGAAGGTTGATTAAATTTGAAGAGGACTAGGAGTCGTTCAACTCTAATAAACTGCAAGGTAGATTGACTTAGCATAAAATGTTTTATTTATTTTTAAAACTTAGACAATAACTCTTAGATGTTTTTTTTTAATGAAACTTCTGGAGACAAATTGATTTAATTTGTCATCCAAGTTTTATGAGAAATTTAAAAATATACATTTTGGTCGTTTGTATAGTTATTTTTAGAACTGAGCCAAAGATTATTCCTTATTTAATTTTTATTTTTGCTCTCCTCGCAGAAGTTCTTAATCAAATTTCGTGAGCAAATCCCACTCATGTCATTTGACAATATGTCAAAAAATCATTTCCTTGTACGTATATACCGCATGAAGAAATCATTTGGCGCACTCAATTAAATTTAAACATTAAGCCAACCAAATTTAAAGTTAAAAGCAATTATTCATAATGCTGTCTGGCATCATTGGTCTTACTCAGTCTGAGCTCACAATCAGTGGTTTTAAAAATCATTCCATATTATGTATACATCACTTTATAAAGTTATACATAAATTGTTTAAGAAGTTAAATAGTGAATAGTTTATTAGAAATTTGATCCATTAGGTGCTGTCCCACACAAGATTATTATTTGCGCATGGGAAGATTTGTCAAAACTTAATTTATCTATGTAGGTATATACATTTTATCTTAAAGTCTTTTAAAAGTTCTCTTTTTTATTGTATTAGGGTGTCACTTATAAATTTTAATAAAATATAAAAACACACAGTTTTATCTTTCAAGGTTGTCAAATCAGGTCAACAACCAACAACAGTCTGTCTGAACACTGCTTTGGTAAAGATCTTTAGTTTGATACCACATATATAGAAACTCCTTATGCCTAGGTGGCGCAAAAGTTGTCACTTTAACGGAGGATGCTATCATTTTTACAAATGGCGGCAAAAAATCAATTGTTTGGCATTCTTTATAGTAGTATAATATAGGGATTGATTTCTTGTTGACGTGTACTTTATACCTGGGGTGGAATCGGCTAAGGTGATAAATGATTGTCACATCAACCGTAGTCACATGTGATTGTCATTTAGTTTTCCGTCTGGGTAACGTGATTCAACTCAACTCAATTCAATTCAATTGAATAATTTCCAATGGAATTTGTCAAAAACATGGTTGCCATAGTGAATGTTTCAAATGTTTCTAATGAGCTATCGAAAATATGTAACGAAAATGACGTCCTTGCGATATAATTCTTATTTTTTATTTATCTTCCGGAAAGTAGTAAACTTTTTTGCTCACAAGAATGGCTAAAAAAGAAAGAAAGAAAAAAATAATTCTGAAAAAGTTGTTTTGTAGGCTGCTGGTAACTCTGGTCATACTGTGGCAGATACGTGAAATTTGTTTGAAAATGATAATCATATTTTTGATGTAATAGCTCTTTAACTATCAAATATCATGATATCATCTTACATAGACTGAATTAGTTGATTGTGATTCTCACTTATCGCAAATCACCTTACACGATTCAACCCCTGTACAAATGTCGAAATAGAATTGACATTTGCCGCCATTTGCAAAAATTATAGCATCATCCGACATGGTGATGACATCAACGCCATCTTGTATATAGGAACAAATTCTGGAATTTTTTAACGAACGCATATAACCGTATTAGTTCCTATCGTAAGTAAAAATGTGAAAAAATGAGAAACCATAATACCTCTGTGGCATTAAAAATAATTAAAAACATATTTTTAAGAAACAATAATAATGTTTTTGACATGAAAGTTTGAAATTTGAAGGTAATCAATTCTGCTATGCATATATATAGGGTCATTTACATTGAACTATGTCAAAACAAAGTATAGCCAAAAACAATAAAATATCTATTGATTGAAGATGTCCAAGAAATGTGTGTTTTAAAACAATAATATTAATCTATAATCGTATTAAAAGTTAAAACAAAATTCAATGTTATTTGACGCAATTTAAAATTCATTTGATATGTAAATTATAATTTCAAATATACAAGCAGGAGTTGATTGATAAGATAATTATCAATAATGAATCATTGTCATTGAAAAAGTTCACACACAAATTTCATGGCTATCGATTACAAATCATTCAGAAGCTCTTTATAACCAAATAAAAAAAAAAAAACAAAAAACAATAAATCTTTTTTTAATTTCAAAGAAAAGACTAATTTGAAGTTATCTGCACATTAATTTTGCAGTGAATGCAACAATAATTTAGAGTGTATAGAAAATAAAGGGGTTCAATTTTTAATATAGATTTTGACATTTTAAAAATACGAAAAGATTTTTGTATATAAAAGCAAAAATGGGCTGTTAGAATAAAGTGGCAGGTGATTGTAACCATTTTTGGTGAAATAGAATTCCACCAGAAATTAAACCATAGATACATTAAATTCTGTTTATACTGTTGGCAGAACAATTTTTACATAACTTTCCGCCCTGGACATTTTTTTTCTGTCACTCCTAAATTTTTTTTGGTCACCGTTGAAAAAAATTATATGTTGCCAAGTGCATGCAACAACCAAATAATGATTGTAATGATAACATACCTAAATTTGTCAAGAAAATATAAAAGTGAAGAAAAAGTATCAATAAAACATAAAAAATTATGTAATTTTGCAAGAGGAAAACGATCTGCATTTGAATCAACGTCCATCGATTGAATTTGCGATGTCATTTTTAACTCCTTGGACAGCTAGGCTATTAATCTATTGGTTTTAAACTTTTTAATGCAGCAAAATCACTTTCACTTGTTGCATTTGAAACAGGTATGAATAAGAATATTTTCAATGCTTACACCGCATTCGGAAATAAAGAAAGTACATTTTTACCTGCATTATTTTTCTGTAAAATAATTATTAAAAAAAACACCTTTTTTTTTTAAATATTGTTGATGCGCTGAAAACACGGCCGTAGCCAGGACCTTATGTATGGATGAGCTCCAAGTTTTTTTGGGTGAGCTGAATTTTTTTCAAATGAAAGTATAGGTAATGTTTGTTAATCATGTTTTTTAAATCAAATACTAATTAAAAGTATAGGAGATCAACAAGTAGGTTATACATACATGGATCACTACAAATATCAAGTATTAAACAATATTTTGTATTCTTCAATTTTTTTCTCGGCAAATTTACGAAAAATATCATTTAATTAATTAAAATTTTGTTTTATAAATTCGTATAATTTAAGAAATTTTTGAAAATTGTAGGTACAAAGTAATTTTAAAAAATAGTGTGAATTTTGTCATAAATGTTCGTACTTTTTAAACCAAACAGAAAAATAAAATATTAAAAGTTCTTGTTGGAACTTCTTTTTTTTAATAAATAATGGTAATTAATTCTTAAAAATAATTGTGGACTTATGGCACACATCCTCATTTATATAAGTAAATAATGGCCCACTTAATTATTGAATTTTGTTCCATTTTGATGGAATATTGATTTATGGACTTATAAAACCCACCCAAAAGTGGGTCAAAAGCTAATTATGGAGTTTTAGCCTGTGAACTTATGACCCTGTGCCAGAAATAACACTTGATTTATATTTTTATTTTGCAATCCAGAGCTAATTTTTTCGTTGAGCCGACTATTAAAAAAAAATTAAACTAAAATTTCTTCATGTGAGAGCAGTGGTCAATAGCTTTAAGTCGTTGTAGTTAAAATTTAGCAGATTGGACAGCATTCAATACATTATTATTATGCTCAAACCTTTCATTTATCTCTGAACTGAGTCGATAATTTCAAAACAAATTCGATTTAATGATGCTGTTTCATCCTCATTGCCAGCATCCCCAAGATAAGGCATAACAACGGAGTACACCAACTTTTCTTTCTCCGTGATCTTAAACATATTCAACAGCATTCTGGTTTTCATCTGCTGGAAACACACTTTCACACGAGGAAACAAGTTGCCGGAGATTTTTTTGACGTTTTCTTTTAAAATATTTTCTCCCACATGTTTAAAATGTGGAAAATGTTAAAGTGACAAAAATTTTGTGCTGGGTGAGCTCAAATAGCGTATGGCTGGCCACGGCCGTGGCTGAAAATGTTCGCCTTCAAAAATTTGCTGTCTTGGACTAAAGTCCCTTTGGTAAAAATGGGTATAAAATCGGTTCAATATCAGTTTTTTCTCTGCATGCATTGAATTTACACTTTAAACTGATATTTTTTTTTTAAATCAACTTAAAAAAGATTTCTAAAAACTGCTAAAAAAATTTGTACGGTAGGTACCCTTGTTTTTAGTACTTAAAACAATGAAAAAAAAAATCCGTTGGAAGAATGCCCAAAAATGCTTAGTACCAATTAGTTAAATTTAAAGAAAATCTACGTAACCGTTTAGGATGAAGCCGAACGGACAATAAGAGAAACGAATCGAATAGCTATAAGACTTTTTGTCGACTTCGCTAGGTATCAAAGAAAATTGAAAATAATAAAAATAAGTTTTCTTTAACTTTCCTTCAATCTGTTGTTTAAGTTGCTCTAAAGATTCAATTTCCACAAAGTAATTAGATTTTTGTATTTCTTATTTTTTCAAAAGCTAGAAATTACGAATCTGGTTTTTAGTGTTTGACTTAAAATTAATAAGCGCATTGCATATTTAAAACAAAAATACCTATTAATAATGTAAAATTTTGAACAAAATTAATTTAAACTAATTTTTTGTATTTTTTTTTTATTTGAGTTTGAAAATTAATTTTTCGAAATCTATTCAGAAAACTCGCCAAGTAAACACCCCAAATTTTAGTCTGTAATCATTTTGAGTTAGTCAATCAGTTGCGATTTTTGGGGTCCCGCAACTCAGAAACCACTTATTTGAAGGAGTTAGTATCTTGTTGAAGTGCTTGTACTTAACAAGCCCAGCAAATATTCCGAATTTGAAACTCGTGACTTTATTGGTATTGAAGTATGTATGTTCCTGTTAAAAGGGTGCAGTGCCTGGATACTACCTTGACCTTTGATTTCTGGCTTTAAAAAAGGTATAACATGATATTTTAAATGTTTCCGTTGATTTTTAATAATTTTTTTTGTCAATTTTAAGTCGATTTTGTAGAAAAAAAATCCAAAATTTGCAAATTTTACGGATGAAATTTTTGGCCATGTTTTGCTTATACATATGTATGTACTATGTAGTACGATAATTTTTAAAAAGTACGACACATGGTAGCATAAATTTTTTTTTAATTTAAAATATTATTATAAGATACTAGCTGGCCCGCTCCGGCTTCGCACGGGTTGACAAATCTTAGGGCCAGTTGTACAAATATTTAAACCGTGGTTCAGCAATTTTTATCCATCGATGGTTTACTGTTCAAGCTACATATTTCAATAACTCGTTTCGCTGAACCCCGCAGGTCGCAACCCTTGCATTATAAAAATTGTGCTATAACCTAATACATTCTTTCATTCCAACTTTCTTTTTTAATTCATTGACTTCAAAAAATGAAATCGTATTTTTTTTTATTTTTTCACGTTTCACCCCATAAATAGCTAAGTTTCAACAATAACATCGAGATCCATCCTCCAAATATAACATTTAAAAAATACTTTTTAATTTGGGCTTTTACCCTGGTTCACTTTATAAACAACAAATTTTGGAAATATATGGTCCTTAAGTAATTGTTGAAATCCATTTACATTTTTATTTATAAGGAAGATAGAAGAAACAATTAAAAAAATTGTAAAAAACGAAAAAGGTAAACAAAAACACTATATTCACGCTATAGTTAAAAAAAAATAAAACAAACATCAAGCCCGTAAATATATCCTTAAAATATTATTTTTGTCGTTTTTACTTTACCCTGTAAATAAAAAATGTTGGAAAATTTGAAAACCGTAGATGGATTCGCATTCGCAAATGAGCGAAATGCTATTGTGTTTTGCATTTTTTTTAATGAAATAGTATGTTTTTTATTTGAAAAAAGGGCATATGTCCTTCTCATTGATTTCTGAATAGTTAAAAAGAAAAACCTAGTAAATTGATTGAAAATTACATGAGTTATACGTAAACTGACAAAATATCATCTCCAGTTTTATATATATATGGATAGTTCTAGTTCTTTTACTTTGAAACTGTGTGCATTTCTGTGAATTTCTACACCAAAGTCTGTAAAAGTTCATATAAAAAAAAATAAAATGACGTAGAAATTCACACAACTACAGAGAGATTTAAAGTAAAGGAACACACCTATTATGTTGTTTTTCAAAATTTTAAAATTTTTCATTAACTTTTGAATTTAGAATGCCTAAAACTGAATTGATTTTTGATCACACACCTTTTTGATTTCAATGTTTTTTTTTTTTTTTTTGATTTGTCATTTATTTTTTATCAGCCCTATTCTGTTATTCGATGCAATCGAATCTTTCGACTCACATGAATGTTTTATTCAACTTTTTCAACAGACGTTTGTTTTTGAAATTTTCAAGATAATCTAATTTTTTTAAATATTATATTATTAGCTTAAAAATGAACTTTCAAAAAACTTCTCCGAGTTTTTTAACTTTTCTAAAACTCCATTAACCCCCGTTTTTCAAAAATCAAAAATACAAAAGTTGTTCCAGGTCAAACGCTGTTTTGTTATAAGTATACCAAAATTTCATCTTGAAAAATAAATAGTTAAAGGTTTAACATAATAAAAATTAATATAGCATAAAATATCGGAATTTCTCAAGAAATTCTTTTGTCATTCATTTAATTTTTTTTATTTTGACAGTTTTTTTATTTATTAATGGAAACATTTCTTTTGATTCAAAACACTATCTATATCCCGGAAAAAAGCGTAACCCAGTTGAAAGGTGAATCAGATTTCTCACCTTGAATTTTGTGGGTCTTTGTTGTTTGTTCAAATTATGTATTTTAGTTAACACGATGCCAAACCTTCAGTTTTTTTTATATCTTTTTGTTTCGTATTGTAGAACAAGTGATGTATATGTACATCGAGGTTAAGGATTGGTTTATATGAGATTTTTGCAAACTAATATAAATACATAAAAAAACCGCAAAAGTGTAATTTTGTATACTCACCACCAATAAATTAGGGTTGAATTTTTTCAAAGGCTATTCTCAAAAAAAAAAAAAAACATTCAACGCCTTTTTTCATTAAAAATCGATTAAGATTTTGACAGATGAATCAAAATCATCCAAAAAATGCTCATCAATATTGCATAATCATAGGGTTTGTCTTATTTTTGCTTATTCCTATGTTTAAATGCGGATTCTTTTGTTGATATATTTTGATTGAAGTTTCACGAGACTGTTTTAATGAAAGAAACATATATATAAAGACAAATTGACTTTGAAGACCGAACATCGTGCCATGTGTGAAATCAAATCAAAACAAAAGAAAACATTTTTACGTATAATTGAGTACCGTTTCAACGACTTGGAATTGATTTATTGTAACATTTTTGGTTTCTTTTTTGTTGTTGTTGTTTGTGTTTGCTCCTAAGCTTTGCATGTCTTTGCTATTGAACTTTAACAGATGCATCAATACAAGACTCACGTGCTAGGAATAAATCAATTTTTTTTTTGTGGAATGTTGGACATTCCATTCCAACGCACATCTGCGCCAAAGCAATGAATTTTAGCTAAAAATTTAAATAAACTGCAAGTTAAACACCATTCCTATTTTTTTATGTAGGTTTGAAATTCCAACAAAATGTTGTGATCTGAATATTTTTTCACATGGTAAAGAAAGGTATGCGTTTTTAATACAAGTTATAGAGTCGTAAAAAAAAATTATCTGACTAATTTGCTTAAAAATGAAGAATTGTTTTGGAAATTATATTTTTTAGGTTTACCGCAGCTCTTTCGTATAAAAAATGGTCCTCATCTCAGATGAACTTAGTAAAACCTTTGTTCGAGTCTTTGTCATGATCAGCCCTTTAATTAAGGTTCTTTCTTTTCCTCCTCTAAGAACTACCTCTACATCCTTAAAATTTTGTTGCTACACACAAACAATTCTGAAAATAAGAAAAATGTTGATCAAATCGGGCGTTAGTAATTTTCCTTTAAAATTAATTCAGATCTAAAGATTATTAATTAAATCAATTTTTTTAAACAGGACTTTACAATAAAGTGAATAATGATATCGGAAACAAAAAACTGAAAATAAGTACATAACTATAAAAAAATATAAAAAATGGTGCTATAGATACTTTACCTATTCGCCTTTTTGATTTTTCCTGATTGATTACTGCAATTAGTATTAAATTTGTAATTTATTCTAATAATTATATCCATACATCAATGTTTTCAGTTCTAAGTGGATGTTGTTAGCATTTCTAACATCCTGATAATGTCAAATAAAATTGTTAATGCAGGCGGATAAACATTTGCATAAAAATCGCAATAATCTATAAATTTGATGGAAGAGCATTTGTCATTTTGGTACGCGACAAAATACACAAACAAGATTACGACATCATCATTATATACCTACATACGTGCATATGTATGTATGTATTATTAACTGATCTCATTTTAATTTTAATTTATTCGATTTGTATTTTTATAATGATGGCATGATGTGACATTATGAGCTCTGACAGATTGTTGTGTATTATGTGACAGTTAGACTAACATATGAGCTGTCAAGAATAACATTTTGTTTTTGTGTGATGAAGTGTGTTAGAGATTTGATATGATGGAGATTATTTTTATTGTCACGATGTTTGAAGAAAGACAGAGGAAACAGGCGATTTTTTTTCAAAGACATCAATGATTCCATTGCTTTTGTAATAAGATATGTATGAATAAGCAATACCATATGTGTATATTTAATATACAAATAATAAAAAACATACTTATTGCTTACAAAACTAGAACATATTGATATATTATTTTGTTGAAAGTGGAAACTACAAACTACAACGTCGGTTTATTGCAAAAAGTCACTAAGTCACACTTTTGGTGGATTTAAATCTAAAAACGCAAAGTTGTGAGTTTTTATAGTACTGACCGATGCTTCATGAAAGGGAAACAAATAACACAAACCCTCAAAAATGTCAAAAATAAAATAGTAAAAATGCTACTTTAGTACTTTTTTAACTTTTAACAAATTAAATCGGTGATTGTTAAAACCACATAAGTAACACATTTTTCGAAATCACTTTTATTATGGTTTTGCACTGCTTAGGGGTAGAGCTATAGGTTGAGAGCAAAACTAACATAAATTTATACCTGAAATACACATAAATTCGAGCGCGAAATCGGCATTTAGTGTGCGGCCGCGTCGTCAAGAATATAAGGGTTTTTGTCTCTCCTGTAAAAAAAAAATGTCACTTATGTTGTTTTAACAATCACCGATTCAATTTGAAATTCGATTTTATCGATATTAATAAAATGCTGCTTACTAGCTAAATATGGAGTAAAGAACATCACTTGAAATGATAAAATTACCTTAGGAAGATAAAAAATAATCAATACCTTATTTTATCTGCGATACCTGTACCTACATCAAGGTGGTCGTTGAAAAAAGTTCGTCTCGATAAGCCTTAATCAGGTCAAAATAAAGAAAAAAAAATAATTCTCTAGTTTTGTTTAGAAATTTTGTTTATGTCCAGAAATAACGGTACCTACCATGATACAATTTTTTTTTATTTTGAACTTGTTGATGACGGTGTGGTGGCGTCACTGATTTTGATAAAATTTGTTTTTAGAAAGGAGTAAAAATATATTATTTGGAATTTTAAGTTTTTATTTCAATTCAATAATTTTTTAAAAACGGGTATAAATTATTTTTTTATGAAATTACATTTTTTAAAGGAGGTATATTATACAAGATGATTTACATAAGATGCGAAAAGAACTTTGAGAAATTTAGACAGAATTGACTTAAAATAGAAAAAAATATAGCTATAGCTTTTCTTAAACAAAAAACTTATTCTTGAAATTTACTTTTAAATTAGTAAATATTTGTTGAAAAATTAAATTATGTAAATTAAAAATTTGAAATGAAAAATTAAAGACAAAAATTACGTTACGTTATTAAGGTCTAGCTTTGTTTTTAATATTCATTGCTCTTATCTTATTGTAAGATACTTGACACCAGAAGCTAAAATTTCTTCTTTTTATTTGAGAAATAATTAATCTTAAAGCGTGCATTTTTGGCTTGATACGTCACATGGTAAGCGTTGCTGCTATTTTTTAATACTTTTTTCTATTTTAAGATAGTTTTTTTTAGATGTTTCAAACTTTAATTGACTTGATAAACATGACAGAAAGTTCGTCCGATCCAGGCATCAATTTAATTTAATTTTATTTTATTTTGTGTATGGAATTGGAAATGTTTGAATTTAAGAGTTCAGAAAAGAGAAACGCAGGGCTTACAAATTTATGTCAACTTTCGAGAACAAAAGACTAAATGTAATATGTTCATATAATTTAATGGCAATTAATTGGTCAAACAATCAAGGTAGCCGAGCACGAATTTGAAGTGGTGAAATCCTTTAAATACCTTGGGTCAATAGTAGCAGCCGATAACAATATAGAAGAAGAAATACGCGGGCGGCTTCTCAAATCCAACAGAGCCTACTATAGTCTGTCAAAGCTCTTCAAATCCAGAAATCTCACCATAACTTCAAAACTGCTGCTGTACAGGACCATGGTCCTGCCAGTACTCACATATGGATTCGAGACTTGGGTGCTTAGCAATAGGCACTCCAACCTTTTAGCCGTGTTCGAAAGAAAAGTCTTAAGGAGAATTGTTGGCCCCATATGTGAGGAAGGACGATTCCGGCGACGGTACAATCATGAATTGTACGCAATCTATCTTGAAGCAGATATCGTGACAAAAATTAAGCTCGGTAGACTCCGGTGGGCAGGGCACCTAGCTCGCATGAGCGAAGAGGAACCTGCTCGGAAAGTTCTTTGTGGTACAGTCTATGGTAGACGACAGCGTGGAAGACCATGCTTGCGCTGGAGAGATGGCGTAGACCAGGACGCCCGGAGCCTTGGGGTGCGCAACTGGATGGCGGCGGCTTGAGACCGGGATGGGTGGAGAGACTTGTTAAAGGAGGCCAGGACCGGACCCCGGTTGTCGAGCCGATGATGATGAATTAATTTTTATAATGAAATTTAGTAAATTTTTTTTCTATTGGCATTTGAAAAATTTAATTTTTTTAATTTAGTAAACATACAGTCGTATTTATTAGAATTTTGTCTACTTAGACACTGTCTAACTATTTTCAAATTGGTGGAAATACGATTTATTTAATACAAATAAATATCACATTATTCACGGTTAAGACAATCTACTCTTGTGTCTAAGTTAGGCGGCTATAAGACAATAATAAGCAAGGTTTTTGGACACATTTTCCAAAGTTGGACAGTTGTCTAAAGTTAGACAACGTTTATAAATAAGACCAATAATGTTTAAGGCAACAGATTCGAATTATAGAATCAGTTGTAATTATTATCAAAAAAAAACTAAAAATAAAGAAGAGTGAGGGTAATTATCTTAGACTTAAAGAAAATGATGTCTATGACTCTATGCAGTACCCCTCAATGAATTAACACCTACACTTTTTAAAACAAAATTAAAGTTATAAAACACAACAAAATTTCTTAATTTTAGGTTTTTTCACTTATGTTTGAATTTATTAAAAATTTTATTAGAAATTGTTACATGGTGAAATAAATCCTAAAATTACACAAATGAACTGAATCCTAATTAAAAATTGTTCAACTATATTTTGTTGGGAGTAATTCCATTTTTTTAAATTATATTTTTAAAGTAATTACATGTGATCTTTACTGTTTCCTTTTTTTACGGCTACACTGCAACAATTTTGATTGCTTCAAGTCATTAAAGTGATCATTTGGATGCTTCAATCAACTTATAATATTTATATATGTTGAATATTTCGATAAGGTAACACATCTGGTTAAGGAACGTACCTACTAAAATTTTCTTCGTCCAGTTTTCTGCGCCCATACAACTTAAAACTTAATTTAAAAAACAAGCATTTTGTTTGGGAAAATTTAATTGATTGCAAATTAATTAATTTTATTTTATGGGTTAAACTGGCTGTAGTATTGTGTACTTTACTTAATAATTTTGAGATACTTTGTATTAATATGTAGAGTCGTCATGGAATAAATATTCAGGATTGTTTTTAATAAAAGTAGGATTCAATGTATAGCAGTCAAACGAAAATGGATGTTTATTTAAGCATTCTATACTGGCTAACAGATTTGAATACGTTTTTTATTTCTAGATTCAAACTTCGATTTCGATAACAAATTTTCGGCATTTTAGGTTTTCGAGATTTTGACCTAACTTTGGTAGTTCCCAATGAGCTTTTACTCAATAATATTTTAAATTTATTTTAAAACTGATTTAATCAAACCACATAATACGGACTGTTAATCGATAGGATGCAGATATACAAAGGTATTTATACATACAAAATACTTTTTAATTTCTGAAAAGAAAACAATTTTAAATAATTAAATGTGCTGATTCAATCATTGCTTTGAAATTAAAACCAAAAAAAGACGTCACTCAACAAATTGCATAGTATATATTGAAATATTATTTAAAAACTTACCCCAAAGGAACAATTTATGACCAAGCAGCATGAAATTCATTTTTAAATCTCAAAAAATAAAAAAAATATGATAATTAATGGAAAATCATTAAAAACATCCAATTAATTTATTTTCTACAATTAGACAACAATAAACCACACCAAGCAATATAAGCAATATCACCCGAGACTCAACTTGTCAATATAGTTTGATTAATATCATAATTAAACAAAAAAAAATAAAATCTCCTCTGGCAAAAAAGTCTTTCTCATGCAATATGCCTTGTGAATCAATATATTCGCAGAGTCGCGCCCATGCATGTTTAATTAATTTAAAGCTCTACAAAACTTCACCTTTGATAATACTAACATTAATATTATTTCATGTGACATAAGCTTTTGTGAAGGAAATAATAAAAAAAGAAACAAAAAATAGGCAATGGTCAAAATGATTTCATATTTTATGCGTTTTTTTCTTAAAAAAAAACAGTGATTCAAGCAAGATCACGATTTATAGCAATGATTGTTTTTTTTTAATTTGTTTTACAATTTTTTTCAAACAAATAAAATATTTTGATTGAATTTTAATAATTTCCGAAATTTCAATTTTATTAATTTAACCAAATTAAATATTTGGCATAAGTTTAACACTTGTTTTGTTTTGTTTTTTTGTTTTTATTTTTACTATAATCATTCTTATTTATTCGAATTTATCCAAAGCTTTACTGGCTAAGACCTTCAGGACCATTTGAATTTTTATTGCGACTATTGTATGTATTTGAGAAAAAAAAAATAAAAACCTGTATATATATCATAAAAACACAATCGCGTAAAACTTATTTCAAACTTCGCCTTAAGCGCTTTAATTTCAAATGAAATTTCCATAAAAAAATCATTTCAAGTAGCTGACAAGTCATTAACACAATTGCAAAATTCATAGACATAGAAAAATGTAAACAAATATTTAAATTCTATTCAATGAAAAAAACCACCTTGGCTACTATAATCAACGTAAACAATAAACCATAAAATTAGGATGCCAAAATAGTGCAGAAACTAAAAAAAAAAAAATAAAATAAAACAAAGATTGTTGATCAGATCTTTTGTTTTGTATTCTTTTACGATTTTTATATTTATTTTTGTAGAATTGTTTTGTGTATACAATAGCATTTAAAATAAAGCCTAAATTATTTATTTATTGTTTTATATGAACCAAAATCCAATTGAATTTTGGAACATATTGTTTGTTCAATAAATGTAGATATGCCCCAAACTATTAAAAGTTCTTTATATTGGTTGCTCAAGATAAAAGCATTTGAAAAACAAAAAAATGAAATATAGACATTGGATAAAAAAAATCACCTAAAATCAGGATGATAATTTCTAGAAATAAATTTTATAGTTTCGAGAAGCAGATAAGAAATTAAAAGACGTGTATTTGCAAAATTTTCGATTTTAGCTTTTGTCTTGGCTAATTTTTGAGCAATATATATTTTTTTCATCAATTTTTGTTGTTTTTCGATTTTTTTTCTTTTAACTGTCATTGATATTTTCATTTAAAACAACATCAACATAAAGAGAATTCTATTACGAGTACGATGGCAATATGTTGTTTACAAAAACCTTGTCTACACTCGGAGTTTTTGAACTTTTAACTATCGATATTTTGAAATTTTGCAATGCGTTAAAGAAGTGACAGAAAATTTGGGGATTAAAAGTATAACGTATACCTTACGGTCAATAAAATCCAACAGGTTGGTGAATTTTAAATAGAAGTTTGAGAAGTTTAAACTACTTTAGATTATTATTATTATTAAAATTGTTTTTATTTGCCTTTGGCTTTTATAAATGCATCGTTTCTTAAAAAAAAAAAAAGTTACTCAAAATCAAAAAAGATTTGAATTTTACTCTTAAACCTATCAATTTATCTATACCAAATATGTGATTTATTTTGAAAAAAAATTAGTTTTTATATACTGAGAGCAATTTTCTAATACTAAACATTCATCTTTTACAATTATGTTTTATTAAACGAAGCTTAATATTTAAGATTCCATTCAATTCAAATGAGCTAAAATGATAGTTCAATGTTACAGTTTTCAGCAAAGACTTATACGATTAACTGAATATTAATTGAAAAATAACAAAATTTTAATTGTCAATAATCATCTCTCACTCTCGCCAGTCTCTCTATTCCTGTTAATTCGAAGTTTTCTGTCATACCATATTATTATTGCAATACTTTAGATTTAAAAGCAATGCTTATTTACATTTAAAATTTCACACATAACTTTTATATTGACAATACGCCTGAATATATTATCTCTTGATAAATACTTTGTATGTGAGTTAAAATCACATAAAAATATCACACTAATTGTTTATAACAAGACAGACATAAAATAAGAGTTTTCTACTCAGCTCTTTTGTTTCATACTAAATTCAACATTTTTTATTTCCTTTTTTTCTTTATTAAAATATTTTTTTTATTTGAAAAATTATATAAACATTCATTCTATTTTTTTCTAAGTAAATCTCATTCGCTTATATTTAAATCACACATTAAATACCATAAAGAAACACAAATTATGTTAATTAGCAAATTTTTATCAGGAAAAAAAAAGTCCGACCACCTCTAATGCACTACAAGTATTGCTTAACTCAGGAAAAATGTAAGAAAAAAAATAATAACAAAATGAACAGAGACAAGAAAAAAAAAACAGAAATTCAGCCAAAGAAGTCAAACAAAAAAAAAAAATCATATGCAAAAATGTCTTAAGAGACTCTAAAATATTCGGAGAGAGTTTCTCTTTGAATTGAATTGAATAATTTGTTTTCCAAGAGAAGAATGAGATATCAAAAATTTAAAGTTTTCTTACCAACACGCATACATACATCACTGACACGATCAGTAGCAATGTTTTCAATAGCTTTCATATGCTTCCACCGCACATATGTTATAATGGTATACTAAAGTTTTCTTTTCTCGTGTATAGCAGTTACCACGCGATTAACTTTTGCTCAGCTGCACCTTCTCAAGCTAACCACCACCAGACCAACAAACCAACCAACCAACCACCTTACCAACAACAAAGACAACTTCGACAATGACGACGGACGAAATGTTTTACCATCGATTTCCTCCTACCACTCAACTTAAGTTTAGTTGAGTCGCGAAAGTCGTCGAGTACGCTGGTTTCTCCCGAAAATTTTTTCAATTTTCAACCTTTGAATCCAGGTGCTGCTCTCTTTCTTATTATTTATATGGTAAATGTTAAATTTTTTGTTTAAAAAATTTCCTTCATAAAAATTTCGAATAAAAAAAAAAAACAAAACAAAACCAATCGAGTTTTTACCATACAATAACAAAAAAATAAAAAGAAGAGAGTTAGACGATGGTTAGTTGACCATCTATACTTCTTTTGACTATTGTGAGATTATTTAAAAAAAAAAATTGAATACATAAAAAAAATAAATATTGCACACAATGAATATGATCGCGTATTGCAGCAGTTAATATTATCCATCATGAGACAGTCTTTATTTAATTCAACAATTAATATTCATTGGTTATAGTGATCTTGTAATTTAAATAAATTTTGACGTCGTGATTTCATTCGTTCGTCGTTCCGCAATAAATCGATTTTTTTTTTCTTCATTAAATATCTTGTGCACGTTGTTTAGTTGTTGTTATTGTTGTTGTGAAAGTAACAAAAAATTATTATATTTATTTATAATTATATTTGTGTAGCAAACACACACAATTACGATTAAAAAAAAAAAATACAGCGAATAGAAAGCGTTTTACCATCATCATCATCATCGTCCAGCAAAGCAAAAGCAGAGAAAAAAAATAACACAAAAAAGTGAAATTACAGATTGCAAAAGAAAATATACAAAAAAAAATTCGATTCGTTAATAAAATATTTTTAAGAAAAAAAACAAATCAAAACATAGAAAAAGTATATGCACTATATCTATCCATTGGCATCGCACCATCATCATTTTAAACTAATTTTAGTTTATTGTTTTTTATTATTCACGTTCGCTAAGTGGTTGTATAAAATTGTTGACTCTTAACATTTGGGAAGCGGACGGAATTCCCCTCCACTGCAGGATACCGTTTGTGTGAAATCTATATTAAAAAACAAATCGGATTAAAGCTACATAATAAAAATATCGTTAAAATTAAACTTTGGGAATACGATCACAAAAGTTCTCAGGTGAGTCTTTTGAACTAACTTATTTTAACAAGATCATTTATTTCTTACACCATATTATATCCCAGCACAGTTCAATGTAACGGTAGAACAACCTTAAATGGCAAACTTTATGATTTTAATATTTAACTGCTTGTGAGAGACAGAAAAAAATATTTAAAAATATTATATACAGTTGGTATACCAAATAAGGTAAAGGTAACTTTGTAAAGACGTGTGTAGATATAGATATATCGGGTGGTGTGTGTATGGCGAGTGTTTTTGTGGGCGGTTTTGGCAGGTTAGAAGGTGGGTGGTAATTACCAACTCAGACAAATGAGGAATTATTATTAAAAAAAAAAAATAAAAAAACATTCAGCATGTTTTTGTACTGTGTGTGGTTAAGCTGTTAATTTTTATTTTTATTTCTATTGAAGTTGAAGTATTCTTTTTGTATATTTTTTTTTTCGTTTTGTTTCAGTATTTCTGTTAAAATAATTGTAAATGCATTGCGTAAGAGTATTTCCTCTGGCGCGTAATGAGTCAAGGTGTCTTCTTGTGGAAATTGATGAATGTAGCTTCTTTTTTTTTCATACATACCTACATATGAATGTACAGACAGTGTGTAGGGATTTTTGTTCATTTATATATCTTTTCATATTCGAGATAAAAAAAAATGCGAGAAAAATATTATAAGATTGGGGGATTGGGGTTAAAGCGTATATGTATGTACGTGTGAGTAGAAGATGATGCACATTTTTTGTTTAATGAAGATGAAGAGGTTTTGGTTTTTTGTTTTTTTTCTTGCGGCTTTGTGAGTCATATGAAGGTGATGTATGTTGAGACAAATTGGCTGGAATTTGTTTCGAGGCGAAATTTTGACTAGAGTGTTTTTCTTGCAATTTAAAACTTAAAAAAAGGAATTTTTAATTTGAACAAATTAATCAAATAATAACGAAAGAGAATAATTAAAGTCATTCAAACTTAATTTTGACCAATTAAATTTTTTAAAAAGGTTTTTAATTTTTTGAAATTATTATTGAATCTTAGCAGCAATTATTTAAAAAAAAATAAAACATTTGAAACATAAATTGTAGTAAGGTGATTAAAATTGAAAACAAATTTTAATTGATTTTTCAGCAGAATCAAATTAAAAATAATTTTTTACTACATACTTTTTGTTCACTCAGGGAGGTTTGCTGATACTACACATAACGATTTAAGTTGAACTTAGTTTCTTAAGTATCACTTTATGACATGGAAAAAGTACCCATTAAGAATTTAAGTTAAACTTAAATCGTTATATGTATAGTATCAGCCAACGGGCCTTAGAGCTCTTGCCTTAGAATGAGGATAAGTAAAAAAAAATTCTTGAAAACATGAAAAATCTAGGGGTTATTATAAATAGCCTTTAAAAATATGAACGGTAAATTTTTACGTTTAGAGGTCACTCATTGGAATTTTGTATTTCTCTTTTACATGACTATGGGGAAAAAATTTAAATTTTATATAAGTCACTAACTGTTGGATATGGAAGAAATCCTCTGACACATCGTTGGTTGGGAATTGAAAAATAAAACACAACAAAATGAATCACATTTTTAAACACTGATTAAGGGAAATTAAATAAAACTTGAAATTTTATTATTATATATTAAAATATTAAAACCACAAACGTGCTCTGTTAATTCTATATAATGCGTAAGATATTTGTGTTTTTCCAGTAGGTGGTTTTTTTAATGGCCAACAAATATTTTGTTAACTCTCGTAACATTTCATTTATTGAGTTGGATCGTTCTTAAGGACTGTAATTTATTTGAAATTATAGTTCTTCTTCTTAATCTGATCTTCATTAAATTCAACCTAGTTTTTTTTTTAATTTAATTTAACTAATAAATAATGTTTACAAAACAAAACATTAAGGAAATAGTGAGTAAGTGACTATAATTCTAAACGACAAATATTTCAAATTGATTATTTCAAATTGATTTGATATTGGAGATTTCCAACGTGTTTTTTCATGAAAATAATAAATTTATAATATAATAATAATAATATCTTTTATTTAAATATTTCAAAACAAATTGCTTATATAAATACTCTAATAATAATACTTCAAAATAAATATAATAAATTTTATATACAACAACAAAGAATGTAATTGATGTATATAAGGGCTTATGTCTTAAGTTGTTTAACAAATGGATATTTATTAAAGCTTATGTCCTTATAACTTGAATTAATTTTCTAACCACGCTATAAGGAAATAAACCAAACTTACGACAAACCATATTATTTAGTTGCTATGATACATATTTTCAAAGTTATTTTTTAAATGCTTATATTGTTTTCATTTAATTTTGTTTTAACACTATATTATAATAATATGTAGATTGTGAAAAAAAAACGCCAACGTTAAATTTATGATAACTTGTTATACTTACTTTGTTGAATCAAGTACTGATTGTATTTGCTGGAAATTATAAGCTTAAAATACTGCATATAAAATGAAAAGAAGACATAAATCTAACCAGAAGTATGTACTTCCGTTTTATGTGCATACCACTGCTTTTTTCTAATATTTACTTCCTCTATAAGGCAAGTATTGATTTCGTTTAAAAAAAAATGAAATTTCGAAATTTTTGTTAAAACTTAACATTACGATGATGAAGAAATCCAAAAGAGTAGTTTTTATTGACGCAGAGGCATAAGGCCCAGGATCATGAAGCCCAATTTTTATTTTTGGGGCTTACGTCCCACTTTAGTGAGACATAAAGCCGAAATTGAATTTGGGCCCCTTAAGTCCCACCCAAATGATACCCAAGCCCCAAATATTTTTTGTTAACAATGGGACATAAATTCCAAATTTTTTGAGAAGCATAAGCAATAATATTAATTTGTTGATGTTTTATTTGAAAAGAAATTAAGAAAAACAAGAAATATATCGAAAATAAACAACAACATTTATTTTCAACCTATATAATGTAGAAGTGAAAAATTCGAGCGGGGGGGGGGCAGCAACCCCCTGCTTGAGCACACTATAGGATTTGGGGTAGATGCGAGGTTGGGTGTATGCAAAATTTCTTTTTATCATTTGACAGATTTTATTTAGTGGGACATAACCCCCAACATTTTTGTTTGGGGCTTGGGTTTCATTTGTGTGGGACTTAAAGCCCAAAACTCAATTTCGGCTTTATGTCTCACTAAATCTGGACGTTAGCCCCAAAAATTAAAATTGGGCTTTATGTTCCTGGGCCTTATGTCCTTGTGCCGTTTTTATTATAGTCTGTTTATCTATACGTTCACTATATGGATTGTGCTATAGATGCTACACAATTGATCGATTTGCTTTAAATTTGGTAGGAGTCCACTTACATGTGTATGTTATTCTTTACAGAAGAATAACTACGATACAATGATTTATGTAGTTTTTTTTTTCAAATTTTCATTTGACCCTGGTCCAATGATTTTTGTTCTTCGCACCAGTTAAAAGTGGTTCCAGTAAAACTGAATTTTAGGTTTTTACAAAAAAATTTTTAAAACAACGGCAACACTTACTATGCCCACACTTTAGATATTTTATAATTTGTTTTTTAAATAATTAAAAACAACAGAAATTAGATTCTTTTATTTTGACTCAAATCCGTTGTTAAAGTACTTAAAAACTATAAAAGACATTTAAGTTTTTGTTTTGACTAAAAATTGACAAAGAAAAAATAGAAACAAATCAGTTAAAAAACTGCTTTCATTTATTTAAAAAAATTTAGTTTGTTAATTAAAAACAAAATATTCACAACAAATCTTGATTTAAAAAATTAAAATACACAATGGGCATATTCATAGTCACTGTTTAAGTTGTTTCTAAAAAAATACTGGGTTTATCCTATCTAATTTACATTGGATAAACTCCAGGCTAAGATAAACTGGGGTCTAAAAACGACTATGAATATGCGCCAATATATTAAAAAAAAAAGAAAATAACGTCCGCTAAGGATAAAAAGTGTGTAACTCCAAATTTTATGCAAATGAGATTTTAATGCCACCTGTTAGTTTAGGAGCATATCTACAAGTTTCTAAGCCGGGAATCCCCATTTCGATAAAAATTACTGTATAAATGGCAGATTAGAAAATGGAAAATAATACCACTAAATCAGAAAATAAGAAGTTTTAATGGTCTCCTGTAAAATTTTTTAAAATGGAGTTACACAGTTTTCAGGTTTTACCGACGATATATAGCATGGTATTTTAAATTATGCCGTTGTTTTTTAACTATTAAAAATTTTATTCCGAAAAATGGTAATAAATGATACATCCCATAGAACAATTTTTTTGATTTTCGATTTTCTCATAAACGGTTCATTTAATTTTGATCAATTTTCCATAGAGAATATTTAAAAGTATTTTATACCAAAATTTTCAAATTTTTTTGTTGATTTTTAAAAAAAGTTAAAAATTTTTTTTTTTAGAACTTTATAATTAAAAAAATGGCAACAACAAAATTATACAACTTGGCAACCAGCAGTTTTTTAACAATATCTAGCAGATTTTAAATAAAAATTTGCCTTATAACCAAAAATAATAATTTTTCCCATACAAGTTTTAAGAACCGTTGAGGAAAATTTCGTATTAATATCGAAATTAAAAAAAAAAAAACAAATTTTGGATTAAGTACATAATACAAAAATTTTGAAAATAATTTTTTTTTTGAAAATTTGATTTTTCGAAAATATGCGATATTATTGTTTTTTTTAAATTAATTTGTTAACTCCGCATTAATAAAAACTAAACAATGCCGTACCATTTTTTTTGTAAATGTTTTAATAATTGTAGGTACATAAATATAATTTTTGTTAAACAACCGCTCGAACGATTTTTAAAAGTTTTGGTTGACTGTTTAGAATCAAAGCTAAGTTCACCTAAGTAAGTAAAATGTATATATTATTAGTTAACTTTGATAAATATTTGTTTAAACATAAAAGCTGGTTTTTCTCTGCGGTAGCAAAATTTGCAGATTTTGTGATAAAACATCAAGCAAATCTGATAAGCCTGTACTTTATTAATTCTCAAAAAATTGATAATTTTTGAAAACAAATTATTCGTTTTGAAAAATTTTTTGGTAGATGACAGTCAGGGTAAAACAAAATCAGTTAAATTTAAAAAAAAGAAAAAAATATTATGCTTTGACATTTTCGCTAAGTCCAAACATATTAAAATTTTAAAATTCAATTATAATACCTACGTATATAAATCAAATTTTAAATAGCACCACATACATACATACAAAACAAAAAATCTCCAAAAGAAATCCATAATTTTTGCTTAAAAGCTTAAATTGCTTTACAAATTGCATTGTCAAGATTAAATACTTTAGCAAAAGGAAGGATATTTATTGTCTGTATGGTTCCTTTCCCCATGAAAATTTTGTCTTGTTGAATTGCATTTTTTTTTTTTGGGATTTCATCCGATTAAGATTTTGGTTATTAGAGATTACGTATGTTATCCTCACCAAAAGTTGATATACAATCCAGCTAGACTTCCATATTCAAAATAACTACACCCATTTGCATAACCAGGGTGGAGAAAAATTAATTTTTGACTATCAATGAAAATATTATGATGGTTTGAAGTAGAAACTGATCACTACAAAATTAAAAAATTCACGCTTTCAAATTTTTATAAAAATTCATTTAATCTTAATTTATACAGAATTCACTTTAAGTACAGATAGCATAGTAAAACTTTTTGATTTCCTGGGCATTTAATAGTAACATAATTTTATGGCCTATATCATAAACATAATTTGACTTTGATTTGAAAGGGATACGAGTTTTTCTTAATCTGTTAACCATATACACACTTTATGACATAATGGTATTATGTGTTTTTTGTTACTTTTTGAATATTTCAGGAAATTTAAATTAAGTTCTTTTTGATATGTACTTTAAGTAGGAATAAGACATAAAAAGTTCCAAAAAAAATTAAATTCTTCAACAAATTCTTTCATTGAAATCAAATGCGTCAGATTTCAAAATTTTATTTGATTACACCGCCCCTTCTTGGATTTTATGAAAAAAAAAAACTTAAAAAAACACCAGGTGCAGTAAGATCCACTCAAAAAATATAAAATAATAATAAAACATTAATGTTCCAATCGTCATATGTACAAATATTTCCTCCTCAAATTAATATCAATACCACCAACATGCCATGCCATTTTGATGACCCTCTTTATTGACTTCTTTTCTCTTCTGAACCACTGAAAATGCATTACACGATTTTTTCTTGAAAGTGCATTAAAATATTCTCCCGTGTTCTTCATCGTGCGTCACCTTGCCGCCGCCACCGTCCATGGCCGTCGATTGCACATGAATTTCTTGTCACGTAATTCTTATTAATAATCCTATACGCTCTCACAAATCGGTTATTGGTTGGTATGAATGAATACAAAAAAAAACAACATTTTTATAATAATAATAATAATATTTATTACATTGAGTAAAAAACAAAATCAATATGCTCATACATCCATATAACTACCTCCTAACTATGTAAGTGAAGCGACTTGTGAAGTCGCTTCCGAGCGTATATATATTCGTCTGTAATGTTTAGGGTCAATCACCGATACGTGTTGGCGTGTTCAATGTTCACTTCTTCTTCGAATGGGCGGACTATCTTTCCTCGGTTGTAGTTCTTTTTTATTTTTGTCCCCAAACAAAATCCAAAGAGCCACGAAGTGCATTTTTAAAGTATACGTGCCACCACTGCTTCGTAAGAAAATAGAAAAATTGTTTGAAATTACATATTGTGTGTGGTTGAAATTGACATTCAAACTGGAGGAAGGAAAAAAATATTTGGATAAATCCATCGGAATGGTAATTTTTGTATTTCAAAGAAAACAAATGACAATTCTGAAGTTTGATTTGCTGATATTTAAATTTAAATTAATCAGATGGCGCCAAAAATTATGTGATATCGGTTTTAAGGAATACAAATTGATGCTATTATACAAAATTTAAAAATATTCGAGGTCATATTTATTAAAATTCTTTTTTTTTTTCCTGCAACTTCAACACTAAGCAACCATTAAATATAAAATATTGAATGAAATTGGGAAATTTGTAATTTTGATTTATTTTTTATTGCAATATTCTTTCAAGTAGTTTTGTCGGAGTTTATGCTGTAAGCAAGGATTACACATGTCAATTTATGTCTTATGTGCGTCTTACGTAAATGTCTTACCAGAATAATTACACTAAAGACGAGCTTATGATAAATTTACTGCTTACCATAAGTGTAGAAAACTTAATTTAACGCTTATTGAGTAAGGTGTAAGTTTTTCGTAATTAATTACAAACTTGTTTTAATATTTCACATATTTCAGTCTCAACTTACAACTTACGTAAGTTAGTTAAATTTAATGATTCTAACTTATAATGTTGTATATATTTTCCGAACGAGTAAAACTTAATTTTGTAATCTTATACAAACAAAAAACTCATAACAATATTTAAAAAAATGAATTCGCATTGGATTTGATGTTTGTCGTCAATGCAACGTTACTAGTTGTTATTTTTTTTAAAGGATTCACAAGATGCAATTACGATAAATGTTTAATAATACTTCGCAGTTTGGTAAAACAAAATGTTTTTAAAAGTGAACACTCCTAATGTTTTGTATTGTCTTAGATTTGTTTAAATAACTTAAAAGCAGAAACAATAAGTATAATTAACATTCAATCATTTTTTTAATTTTCAAATTATCAATGATGTCATTTTTCTGTTAAACTCCCCCATATTGATGCTTTTAAACATTCACTCCCTCGATTTTAGTATAATAATACTAAAAAAAAACCTAAAACAACTGAAAATAATCGCTGTTCAAATCAGTTAACTAAACAAACTACCAACCAACCACCACTTTCAATAAATTGATGCCAGAGGTTAAACTATACAATCTTCCAATCTTCCAATCCCCGCAATCGATTTTATCGAATAAACTATACAAACAAAAACTAAAAATTAACGAATTTTTATTTTGTTTATGTAACCATAAGACTATGATTGTGGCAAAAAAAATATACTAATATAAACGACAACAACATAAATTGTTGTTGGTCGTGCTAAAAGAAGTTATAGCCTTCTTTAGTATAAACAACAAGAAACATTGCAAAAATGAAAGGTAATGTACAAATGTACATATATCTGCACTTTTTTAATATACACCAAACCAATATATCTATCTATCTGATAGTTTTTGGTTGATCTTTTAACGTTGAGTGAATGTACATATATTTATCTTCTGAACTATTAAATAAATATCTGCGCAATAATTGAAGATTATAGCGAATTGTTTAAAATAGAAAAAAAATATAAATTTGAAAAATACATAGCTTTATGTACATATGTATTACGATCTGACAAATTAGGAATCTCTTAAAGTTGTCACAAAAACGAAAAAAATAGAAAGTTTCACATTAACATCAAAAAAAAAACATTACATTAACAAAGAAGCAATACAACAAAATCTATGTTCAGCAAAGAAAAACATGTTTAAGCTGGTTTTTATAGTTTTTCTTGATTTTTTTTATTTTTTCCGCAACATAAAAGAAATATAGTATATTTTTTATATTTGCTAAGAAAAGTAATCTTCTTCAAAATTTTTTTTTTTGCAATACAATACCAACCTTGTGAGATAAATGCAAAATTACTAAAACAAAAAAATAGAAAAATATTTCAAGATCTCTTGGAGTTCATTACAGAGTTTGCTTGTTTTTATGCATTACTTTCCTACGCATTAAAATCGGACGGAAATTCCACCCATCAATTAAAATTTTTATACTGTCTTTTTTTTTTTTTTTCATTGAGTCATCGCAACTAGAAAAGAAGTGGTGGCAGGTAGGTGCCAGCAAATATGTATAATATTAGAAACTTGCTTGTTTGTTTTTGTTTAGTTTTAAGTTGCATCACGTAAAATGTAAAAATGTCATTTTTAAAATGTTAATCTATTTCTAAAGTGAAATATTTTCATGTTCACATTTTAATAAACTTTTGTAATACTCAACTATCAGTATCAGCTCAACGTTGTTTCAAAGTGTGACATGCTCTGGGCCATGTTTATATTTTCAATCATGAATGCATTTCAATCTTAAATGCCCATATAGTTAATCGAATTTGATTAATATTATTTCAAAGATAGATAAATTTGTATTAATGAGTATGTTGTTTTTTACAATTTTTCAATATAATGCAGTTACATAAATACATGGGATTTAATTTATTAAATATGTACAAGTTCATATTTAAGATACGTATATCGACGGTTAAAGTGCAGAACCTCGTTAGTCGTTTTAGCATATTTTTTAAAAATCAATAAGACTTTGCAAATTTTATATAGCGATCTTTACTAAAAGGTTTTGAGTTTTGTCCTTTTATGTAAAATGTTCAGAACAACATAAGGTGTGTTCTTTTACTTTGAAACTCTGTGCAATTTTACACATTTTTTTAAAAGAACTTTGACAGATTTTATTGTGTAGAAATTTTTTTGGATTAATAATATTTTTTTGTGACTATTCGACTTTATTATGATCCTACACTTTAACCATCGATATGTGTTAGCAATCATTTATTTTTACATTGAACAAAAATTTAAAAGTATAATTTTCGTCATACATATTTATGTATGTATGTCGAAAATTTGACAACCTGTTATTTCCGTAGGAAAATGAAAAGTCTCTATAGTGTATAGTGTATTCAAACATACATACATAATATGGTTTAATTTGACATTCAGGCCCGGCAGAACAGCTTCAGCCCGAGTGGGTAGTTGGTGTGAGATATAAAAGCTTAAATTCACTAATTAAAGAAAAGTCATAACATTTTTTTATTTTAAGTTTTTATTTATTCTTTTGATGAAACACTAGTTTTTTAATGCGAAAACTGCACTTCGTTTGGAGTGTTTTGAAATAAATTTATTTAATAATTCATCGAAATTTAGATTTTCGTGTGGTCGGAATAAACATGCAATATAGCAATATTGTTGAACCGATCCTGCAGCATTGTTGACCTAAGGTAAGATTTTAAACGACGAACTGAGAAACTTCGTCCATTTGAGCAAGATGATCCTGGGATTGTGATTAGCAACCGGACGAAACCGTACAAACTCGGGAACAATCCCTTGACTCCATGCGTATTTTCGTAAAAAATCAACTACTTCTCTCAAATTTTTTGCTTGCTCATTCTGTCTTTTAAAAAGCTATGGGAATACGTCCCTATCGCTAATAAGTCTTTGTTTATCAAAGTCATCTTTGTAGGACTTAACTATACCATCGACATCTACTTTTTGGCGAATAGTTCCAGTAGTTTGAAGAAACGAGAAGAATCATCTATGAATCTTACATTTAGTGATGATAATAATTTGTCAAATACTTCAAAAAATGATTTTTTGTTAAAATCTTTCGGTGTTTTGAATTGTAATTTTCCGAGGTACCTTAATCAATATGTGTTGGTGCTTTTCATTGACGGGGAATTTGGGGTTCTTCAATTTCAAGATCAACAAACGCTGTTATCGAGTTTTTCCAAATTGCCTCAAATTTGGAATCACGGGAAGCGCCCAGCACATCAATAACAGCTTCTACTTTTAGAATTTCCAAAATTCTTTTAAAATTCAATGAGCAAATAAACTTTAAATTTAATACCAGAATACAAATAGTCAAAATTCAATAGCAGTATCATAGTATCTGATCCGAACGGAATTTTCCCGAATTTTATGAAATATTAGAAATATAAGAAATATCACCTTAATTTTTTCCTTTTCAACCGCACGTTGAAATAATTTTCCGAAGGAGTGAACATTTCTATAAGCTTTTCCGAAAAGAATTGAAATTTTCTTGTGGGTAATTTACCCACACAAAAAATTTCGAGTGCGTTTTACTACCCACACTACCCATATTACCTGCCGGGCCTGATTAGGAGTTACTATTGGCAAATTCATTGTTTTATTTGTAGATTTCACTTCATCATTTCATAACCCAATATTCTGCTTAACGTGTCAAATATATCGATCTTTGAAAAGAGTTTAATATATTTTTTCGTCATAAACCGGTTCCATCTGAAGATTTTTTCTGCTCCCTTTAATGGATTCATTAAATACCTTCTGAATTGAAATTGTACAACGAGAGAATGTGAACAATATTCAAATGTAAGAGCGAAGTAAATTTTTCCTTAAAGGTTTGTTTATATAAAATAAAATAATAATATTAAGCAGCTTCAATTTTTATTTTGATTTTAATTTTAAAAAAACTGCAAAAAAGATGAACATACTGAGCCGAAACCGTAGCCGAAACGAAAATTGAATTGATTTTACGATTATTTTAACTCCACATTTATACATGGGCGAAATATTTTTTCAAAATTATGAGTTATTTTCGCAATATAAGAAACTTTGAGATGCAACGCAAATACGGATGTACTAGTATTGAAATAAATACAAATTTTATAATTATTTATAGTTTTTAACATAATAACTTATTTTCTTAAGTTTGAATAAAAATAAAATTTTCTATTTTATTTTTGGGAGCCAATTCTTTTTTTAAATTTAAGACTATTTGGTTCTAACTTTCAAAAGTCAATAATTAAAAAAAAAATTAAAAAAAAAATATTTGTATCTACATTTCTAACAAAAAATTATAAAATATTTATTCAAATATTTCGCTAGTTTTTACATTAAAACCTGAGGCAAAAAAACTATTTTTTAAGTTAATATATTATAAACTCGAAGAAAATAAAACGAAAATTTTTTGACTTCTTCATAACAACTCTCTCCAGCACACAAAGCGAAATAAATAGAGGAAATTAAATTTCCGTTGATTTATGGTTAAACACTTTTATATAATTTTTTATTTAACAAAAGTTCAACAAAAAATGTGATAAAAACAGTTTTCAAAAATATATAAAAATTAAAAAATAAAAATACCTGAAACATAAAATAGAAACATTTTTTAAACTGTATACACTCATATACCTTTTGCCTTAAAAAATACCAAAAAATTCATTTTCCTTTAAATGTATTGAAAAATAACGGAATTTTAACTGACTGTACAAGGCATACTGTTGACCTAAGCTAAATACTGTCTTCAATTCCTAAGGTTCAAAGTATTTTTTAATCCAATGAATAAACACACAAAAATTAAATTTGGGAAAGACTTTTTCAAAAAAAGAACTGCACATTGCGTAGTAATTTTTGAAGAGGGAGACGAAAATCATCTTTAAAAATCTTTGCTTATAAAACTTTAATGTCAGAAATATGAAACCAGTGCCTACGTTCCGTAACTCTCGCATCAATTAAATTGGTCGAGAAACGTTGAAAAATGGAAATTTCAATTTGCATCGACATAAATTTCGACAAATCGACAAATTTTATCGATATTATAGTTACAAAACGTAGGCATAAGTTTTGCTAAAGGGTTTGGTTTTTTAAATTGGCAACAATCTTTTCAGTCTTAGTAAATTTGACAACTAATAGATATAATATTTTATCAGTACCCATATTTTGTCATTTTAATATGCCAAAGCAACGCTGACAAATTTAAATTGCAAATAAACGCTCTTATAGTTGCTTGATTAAGTCATTGAATTTGTTCTACCTTACTTCTTCAATCACGCACATAAAACTAATTATGCAGCACCCTATATAACTCATCCTAAAACGAAATAATTCTTCAAAAAAAAAAAATCGTTCTGTTAAACATGAATGAACTCACTGAAAGACAACATAGAATTCAGCGTTCATTACCCTTCCAATTCTTTAAATACATATAAATTTCTCATTTGTTCGTCGAGAAACATTTTACATTTTTTTTATGTTAAACCTTTCTCTTTAAATATTTGCAATATTATACCAAGAAGATAAAAATTATCTAACCTCTATGTCTATGAGTTAACATTATCTACAAAAAATAAGAAAGAAAGAAAAAAAAAGATAAACATAAAATTCTCAGAGCGCCTTTGATTAATCATTAATATTTCATGTCGTTGACATCATGGCTTCTAGTAGAGGAATTCCAACGGATCTTCTGCCTCTGGGCAATACATATATATTCAAAAATCCAATGAAATGGGCGAGAACAAAATGAAACTCACAACTTGATTCATCGAAAACAACATTAATTCGTATTTGCAATGGTAACCTTTCTATTATCAAAATAAAATACACACAAAATTGAAAGATAAATCTAAATTAAATAACCGTAAAGATTCCATTTAAAATTTTTTTTTTTTTTAATCAGGATCTAGAGATACTCTCAACTTGAACATTCTATTGTAAAAGTGAAAATGTTATTTGTTTTTATTTGAACTTTAATTCCAAATTATTTCTAATTAGCAAGATGAACAGTGAGTTGATATAAATGAATGTAGCTTTTTTTAACATTTAATCGTTTCTCCTCCCAGTTATTTGATACATTTATTCGTATAATGTACTTTAACTTGGCGCTAAGCCGAAAAACGTATCTATCACATGCCACCTGCTTTCACATTTACCACTCCATATCCACAATATACACATGAATACCATCAAATGTAATGAACTCAAAAAATAACTCACAGTTTATTGTCAGACAAGAAAAACGTACCCACAGTGGGGTATATACAGTGCAGAAAAGCAAAACAAAAATTGTATCTTTCAGCATGGTGATATGGGGAAAATATACTATCCAAAGCAATTATTATACGAATGTTTCGGCTATAGACTCTAATAATATCCGCGGTTGAGTTAGGAGAGAGTTTCTTTTTCGACTTGCTCCATTGCAACAAGTGGTGTAAATGTGCTGTTTATACTCAACTAAAGTGTAAAGACAAAAGAAAAATAAAAAAAATTAAAAAAAAACGTTTTCATGACTATGAAGCAAAAAAAAATCAGAGCTCAACTATGTTGTGCACTTGCACTGCCAGATTTATTCAAGCGGAAAAAATTGTATCTAAAATATGCTTTTTAAAGAGTTTTCACTTTAAGTTGATGCGAGTAGATATTTGCGAGGAGTAGCAAAAACAAATATGGCATTCGCTGAGATTGACTTCCTCTCATTGGAAAATGTCGTATGAAAGCCTGATTTTCACATACATAGGTGCTTACGCCAAAGATATTTAAATGTTTGAGCAATTATTGAGTAATGTTTATATCGAAATCGAGTACGCACTTAAAGAGATTTATTAAAGCTAATGACTTGATGAAGTAAAAAAAAAAAAAAAAAAACACAAAACAAAACACGTTTTTTTTTTCTTCAAGTAGTTTATAAATGCAATTTCAAAGAATTTGTCGTTAATGATTGTCCGTGGGAGAAGTTATTATGTTTCGTTTTTTTTTTCAAGTACAAAGTTATGTTAGAGGAAGTTAAATTTGTAACAAGAAAAACAAAATAATGTAACCTAGCATAAACAAAACAGAAAAGCCGCATAGGAGGAGGAAAATCGCGTGTGCGTATATAAGGACTTTCTCCTCTATACGAATGTGTAATTAACATTACTTTGAAGCTCTTGCTGATCTTGTAATTTATTGTTGAAATTACATATCAATTTCAAGATTAAACAAGAACTTGATATGAAAATTCACATCAAATTTGTGTGAACTTAGATGTTTAAACAAAAGAGCTGAGAAACAAACTTGTTTTTGTTTTTTCTTTGTTTTGTTTTTTTTTTTATTATGCAAACTGTGTTCGACTGAGGAGCAAATATTTGCGTCATAAATGTGTTTTTATATTACGGTTGTTCCTGAATGAGGTCTTTAGTAGGTATACATAAAAAAATATCAATGATTATTGCCTTCTAAGCTGTTAAAATGCTCAGATAACGAAGGAACATTTTTTTGAATGTAATTTTTTCTGTAGAAGTTTGGTTCCTTTTGTGTTATATCCCTC
Source organism: Epistrophe grossulariae (assembly GCA_929447395.1). Classification (NCBI taxonomy): domain Eukaryota; kingdom Metazoa; phylum Arthropoda; class Insecta; order Diptera; family Syrphidae; genus Epistrophe; species Epistrophe grossulariae. The sequence goes on from OV839566.1 coordinate 136,601,060, forward strand.
GAAATTCATTCTTTTTTTTTGCTTAAAGAAAAAAAAGTATTAAATTGACGGCGAAGCTTCAAAGGAAAAAATTCCAAAGAAGAAACATCGTTTAAGAAAAGACGCTGTTTAAAAATAGCTCATGAATCAGAGAGTTAACTGTTGGAAGATTCATTAACAAAAATAAAACAAAAATTAATTTGAATGAAATATGAATATATACTAAAGCCCCAAATTTATTTTAATAAGTGTCAATTTTTATTGGACGGAGAAAAACTAATTTAATAAACAAAGGTTATTTTTAATAATACAAATTCTATTACTACTGAAATACATCAGATGTTGTTGTTGAATTATTAATACAAAATAGCTTTTTACGGCCTTTTAATACAGAGCTCATATTTACGACCTATATCTATATGTAAGTTTACGAGAATGGTTTATCATAAAGTGTTATCCCGGTACATTGTGCTACAACCTACATTTAAATGAAGTGGTTTAGAGAGTAAATTATAGATTTAAATTTGGGGAAATTTTAGATATCGTGATAACGTTTTAAAATAAATAATAACATAAATGTATAAAATAAAGACGAAGAATTGGTTCATATACGTTTTAAGTACTTATCGATATTAACATTTAAGAGATTTCATTTTAAAAAATATCTTTGACTAGAATTGACCTTTAAAAAAATTTAAATTTAAATGAGAATTATAGGTACTTTTTTGAAAATTATTCAATATTATTGATATTTTCTATAAGTTTTTATTTGATTGATAATTTAATTGCAATTTACGAGAAAGTCAGTATTAGAGTGATTTTTTGGACGTGAATGGATATTCTATTCATTAACTTGGCATAATATGTGCTTTCAACAAACCTTATACAAAATATGAAAAGGGTTTAAGTTACCCAAAATTAGATTTGAAATGTTAAATTCTGATTTTCTATATAAAAATAACATCGATTTCCGGTTTTGATTTTGTGACTGATATACAAACAAAAATGGCACTCGTGCCCATCAATAATCGCTTGCAGTTCAGCAAATACTTTTAAGTTTTAAAAAGTCAATAGTGATTTCCGCATTAACGGAAAAGCATATCACAGCTAGAGCGCCACTCTTTCGTTCACCATGCCATATGTAGCCTCTCCGATGCATGGGCAATACCGTGCAGCCACACCTGGGCTACAATAGAATGTCCCAATGAACTAATTCCCAAAAGAGTTAACTTCCAGTAGCCAAAATTAACTAATTCCCACCGAATTTGCAAGTGAGACTTAGTTAATTTGCATTTTCAGACTTCATTTCACAGTTGGGGTTTAGTTCCTAAAAATAAAAAAAAATAGAAGTTAGTTCATATGAACCAAATTCATATTTATTTGTAAGTTAAATTGTTTGGGAGTTACTTCAAAAGGCTACGAAAAGTAAATGGCTTGCATTGTTGCCAGCACTGCAATGAATTTTGAAAACGTTTCAGCTTTTAAAAAATTATTTTATAGCAATTTAATTTATTTAGGTATTTTTCAAATACCTGTTATTAATTATATCGTTGTTTTGTATGCAAATATCAGCTACTTTCGATCAAACATTCTCAAAAATTGAGAGATGAAACGTGTTTTCCCCCACGAATAAAATTAATTTACCTAGAAACAAATTAAACAAAATCCATGACAACAAGTAAATAGAAATTTTTGAATAGACGAAAAAACCTGACAAAGATCTCCCCTTTAATTTCACAATCCGTACAAAATTCTATCCAAAATTTAGTCAAGCTAAAATTAGGCAGAGCATTTTAGCCGAGAGGTACGCAGCTCCAGCTTAAAAATCATATGTTTGTTTCTTACTGTTCATCTGTCAACATTCAGCGCACTAAATAATTGTTTGGCATATTAATTCTCAAACTTAATTTTAACAGATTTTGTAATTCTTGAAATTTGAGTGAATTATATTTTTTGAAAATAAAAACGAAATAGACGAATATTTGGAAACAAACAATTTATCTCAGCCAAACATAAGAATTAATGGTATTTGAATAAATTTATTTGAAATAATGAAAACAATTCTTCGAAATGATTGAATATAATTTCTACTCACAAAACAGCTGTTTTCTACGAAATATTCTCCACAAGCCTCTTATGTCAAAAATTAGCAAGATTTTTTGCTGATATGCAGAGAGAATTGGGAGCTAAAATTTACCTCGTTCTGCGTACTAGGCTTTGGTAGGAAATTCAAAAAGCGATAGACTTGAATATGGTCACCTTTAATAAAACACCTTTTACTTAATAATTTTTTTTAAATAAATTTGAGATAACTAAAACAGACTTTTTGCATATCTTCTGGACTCAATTTTTTAATGTTACCATAGTTCTCTGATAACGAACTTTCTTTAAATAAAGACAAATGAGGTTTAAATTTTAGTATAAAATTCGTACGAATCATATATGTATTTGCAGAAATAAATATTTGCACCAAAAAAAAACCAACGTTTTATCGTATTAATTCAAATTTTTCGAAACTGCTGCATTTACAAGCTGAAAATTCTTCAAAAATAGTCGAATGTCTTTAGAAACAATCTAGGTGAAAGTTTTGCAGAAGAGATACTAACAAATAATGTTTTGACAAAGTATAACTTAAATCTGAAGACACTTTGATTTTTTACCTAGCAATATTCATTTAAGAGTTTAAGGTTATTCCAAGAAAGTTTCTATTTTTTAAAACTGGAATTCTGTTTGTATATTAGAAAATTTTAAAATAGATTTTTTAAGCTACAATGGAATTATTTTTAGACCAAAATTTCCAAAATGGAAATTTCTTTATAAACTAACTTGCTTTGTGCCTTTCCTCTATGTGATTTTTTTAAATTTCTTTCTAAGCAATCATTATATTAATGGTGTAATCATTAAATATTCAACTACAGGAAGGTACTCAAGTATAACTATGCTTAGGTGGGGAGAGAGGGTAAAAATGTAGGTAGACCTCATATTGAAGTAACGCAAGCGAGCATCATTATAGGTAATCAATAGGCAAAAAATACGCAAAACATATTGTTAATTTTCTTTGTAAGAGATTTAGTTTCTTTCTATCAAAAATAATTTGTATGATTGTTTTGATTTCAAAAGAAATATAAGAAAAAAATCACTGCGGAATCAAAAAAAAAAACTTTTAATTTTAAGCAAAAAATTAATTGTTACAAGTTTAAATTTGTTATCAGAATTAATTTCAGTCCATTTAGTATTTAAATAATGTTTAAACATTTGTATCTACCTTTAATTTAACACAATACCAAAAGCTATTATCAAAATTAAAGGAATCCTTACTTTTTCTCATTTACCTCTATCCCTTGGCATAATGGTTAGTGAGTTGGAATATCAGCTTTTTCCACCTAACATTTTTTTATGACTTCTGCCATATCCTCCAAGAGGATATTTCTCGTCACTATAAAGCAATTCTTTTCTTGAGCATTTGGATTTTGCCAAAAAATGTCCCCTCTATATTCCTGTCGACTAAAATCTAAAATTGTTGATATTGTGAGTCACTAGACCTTGATTCTCCACGAACTTCCGTGCCATTGTATTTTTTTATTGAATTTTATTTAATTTCATTTAATTTCATTTAATTTCATTTTATTTTATTTCATTTCATTTTATTTTATTTTATTTTATTTTATTTTATTTTATTTTATTTTATTTTATTTTATTTTATTTTACTTAACTATAGCAAAAATAACATCAATTACTTTTAACTTCAATGTGACAATATATTCTTACACAATTTACTTTTTATACGACATTAAAAATATTTAAAAAAACTAATCGAATCGCAATTTATCATTTTTTTTAAGTTCATTTTCTATAATCTTGAACCGAAAAATCTAACACAATCACGTTACGGAATGTCTATACACTGACCTGTTTACATGAAGTCCATGTTATTTAGAAAAACCCACTTAAATAAAAAATGAAATCAACAAAAATACTCACGTACATCCCACGTGATTTTTTTTATTATTCATTTTTATTGTAATAAACGTAAAACAAAGCTTTTTTTCGGTGCACCAAACATACATTCATTACAAGTCAATTTAAATTTATTTATGGTCAGCCCACTTTCAGAACTTGGCCTAATTCTTGTATACGAGAAAATACTACATCAAAATATTACCTTCCCTCCTGCACAAACTATAAATACCACACACTCATACAATTTATATTTATTTATATAATAAAATATGTATGATAAATTCAGTCAAAAGATCCACAAATTGCATAATTAAACCAGATTTTAAATTTGCTTTACACATCGAAACTAAATTAAAATATAATATAACTCTATAAAATCAAGCCTAAACTTGTTGGCCATCAACAACATTTTTATTCAAATTAATCAAACTTGCTGAGAGAGAGAAAGAAAAAAAAATAAAATTTAGCAGAATATTTTATCACATATAAATACTCCCATCAACACCAATGATGATGATGACTATTATTATTATTATCTCACACTAAAAGCGCGTGTAGATATTTTCAAACGAAACACTTAACTTTTTTTTTTATAAAATAAACAAAGAAATGCCATTGGTTATGTATTAAAACAAAAAAAAAGAAGAAGACAAAAATAAAATGTCAACCGCAAAAATGATATGTAAATTAAACCAAATCAGTTGTTCTTTTATTTTTCTCACACATTTTTGTTATATGTTATCTTTTACTTCTTTTTTTGTATACCGTAATAGCATAAACCCCAGAAACAAAAAAAAAAACATTAAATTTTGAAGTGCAAATAAATCGCAAAGTTTATCAAACCATCATCATCTCTTCAGACAGTCATAGACAAACAAACGTGACATAAAAATTCAGCCTCCAATACAGTTTTTTTTTTTGTGTGCCATGGAGTATTTGTCTATATAGTAGCTCCACCTTTTGAAATATAAACCATCATAGACTGACTACAAAGTATCTGAGACAGTATAAGATACTCAAACAAATTGGTTTGCATCAGCAAACTATACGCGCAATGTGGGTGTGTGTCTTTAATAAAACATGAGTCGACTAACACAGTGAGTGAGAATCTTATCGTGCAAGATATTTATTTACCTTAAACAATGAACAGATTCTAAGTTCGCATATGATTACCCGGTATAAGCATTTGGTAATATCACACAAGCAGCAGAAGCACCATCAGCAGCAGAAGCAGTCTCTAAATAGATTTGGGTTTAGTACATATGAATGTGCCCTTTCTGCATTTGTAGTGTCATTGACGAAATTATAAAGCTGAGCTTCATCGTGGCCTAGCTGACTGTGCTACATGAAGGCAAACGACACTATTTCATTTGAAGCAATTGGTATTCTTGCAACCATTTGGTGGCCATACTTCTTTTGGTGGCACTTCACAAGAAGTCTATAGACACACACTCCGCGTCGCGTACTACGACACAGAAAAGAAAAAAAAAAAATATTTAGCGCAATGGATTTCCTGACTTGCTTACTCATTACGTGTATCTATTTACGCAGATTGATTTTATTTTCACAATTTATTTGTCCGTCCGTCTGTCCATCCGATTGTTCGTCCGTTTATCTCTGTTCGGGGATTTGTATACACAAAAAAAGAAAACTCTAAACGCATATTACAACTTACCACTATAGCTGCTGATGATGGTGTCGTTCATCCGTTCACAAAAACCAACCAAGTCAGCCATATGTATGAAAAGTGGGAAGAACGAACGTAGGTACGCCTGTTGCATAATAAACACTCGATTGTCATTCAAATGAGGTTCGCTAACCTGTGGCAGACTCTTCAAAGAACTTTATCAAGACATCATCATCATCAGCCAAACAACGGCCGGCCAACAGCGAGTTATCTTTGTCAGCAGTGTTTATATTATTGTCAGAGAGATTCCCAAAATGACTGTGTGACGATGACGCGCGGAATGGGCCCATTTGCCAAAGCGAGGGGCTTTACTTTTACCCAAACAATAAACACAAAAAATAATAACTATACTCTGACAGGAGGTCCACCTTTCATCACAGTTTTTTTTTAATTTTTTTTTGTTGCAATTTACAAGTCTCGTGTGAAATCTCAAGAATTGTCAGGGAATTGAAGGAAAAAAAATTTGTTTGAAGGAGTGTGTCTGCTTAAGTGATGTCTTAATTTATGCGAACTGGTAGATAATGCAGTTTTGTATATGAGGTATTTTTTTTTTCAAAAGACCTCACCATCTTTACAAAGAAACTCTTCAGATTGCCATCTTTTTTATTTTTTTTTTATTTGATGTTGGATAATATTTTACTTCTTTGCATTCCAATGAACGAAAAAAAAAATCAAAAGAAAATGCAACCTAATCTGTGGATTTCTCATTTAACTGGTCAAGAAAAAAAAAAATAACTAAATTCTTGACATTTTTAAACACCTTCAACCAACAATAACGTATTTGATTGTTGTTGTTGTAGTTGTTATTTATATTTTTTTGTCGACACTCTCTCTTATTTGCATAATATGCCTTGAGCTAAAAATAAATTTCAAATTAAGAATTACAACATCAAATATTTTTTCTTTTTTTTTTTTGGTTATTTCGGCAAAACTGAAAAAATAAAATATAATTCATGAGGCCTTTCTTAATTTTCCGTTGGTCATATACGCGTCAGCTTCCCATGTGGAACGCCGCCTTAGAAAACAACCAGTTGCGAAAAAGTTATATATACCTCAAAACGATAAGTAGATAATAATGCACTGATAATATATTATTTTCTTTTTTTTATCTCAAAAAATCAAATTATAGTATCCAACAAATGGAATTATAACTGTAATTTAATAATTTTTTTTGTTTGGGTAATTTAAAACAAAAAAATAAGTTAACTAAACAAAAGAGCTGAGAGGCAAACTCGATTATATTTTTTTTGTATTTTTTTTTTTTTTTTTTTGATAAAACGATTAACTTCATGATAATTTTCAACCAGAGAAATAATTCAACTGGTTTAACTGATTTTATTGGAATTAAAATTTATTGGAAATTTGTTTTTTTTTTGTTAATGTGAATAACGGTTGCGGTAGTAATTAAATGCGAATGAAGCTAATTGTTTGGAATTACAAAACATTTAAAAAAAAAATTACCTAAAACTTGTTGGTTTGTTTTTTTACTTAGGGTTTATATTAACAAATCATTAAGTGCTAATGTAATTTGTTCATAATATATAAAATAAAAATATTGAACGTAGTTGTATTGTTTTTTTTTCAAAAATATTTCTTTAAATTGTATGAAAAATATAAGAAATATTAATGCATTTAATATTTCAATCAATTGCTTAACAAGATTGTATAGTGAGATCTACTGAAAATTGTGAAAAACTGTCTTTTTATGCTTGAACGACTTAAATAAAAATTTTCTCGAACAGAACTATTGGAGATGAAATGGAATTATTTTGTGTTGCAGTTATAACATAAAATTGAGGATGTCGCCTTTGTTTTAAAAATATTGCAACGTTAACATAAGAAGGATGTAGTGGAATTCTTTGCGATCAGAGAATCTATTGGCAGCAAAAACACTCTAATATTTTTTGAACTATTTTTAATCGCATCAAATACCTTGAACAGTAAAAGAATTATAATACAATGCATCTTTACTTAAGAATTATTTTCCCAAAAGATACGAAAACAAGCTGAAGAGCATGAGAAATCTTTAAATCAGACGAGATTTTTTTTTATAAAAATAATTAAATACAAAAATGCAAAACTGCGAAAAAATTCCGACGAAGCTTTATGTTGGTGAACCGTTCTGTTTTGATGTTCTAAGCACATCCTAAAAAGTAACTAAAATTTGAACAACTGTTTTCGATTTTGTGGAGTAAAAAAAAACAAGGTGTTTCATTTTATTTAAAAAATAGGAAACTTGTATGAAAACCTTGCCATAGCACTTCTTTATAAATGGTGTAAGAAACACCTTTTTTTACAAAATCTATTGCCCTTTCGTAAAAAAAAAGATAATCATTTTGTAAAAGCTTTCATTAACAATAATTTTTCTAAATAAAATCGTATTTTTCATCTCACAAATATTTAAAAAAGGTGACTATTCCTTTAACTTTTTAAGATATTTTGTGCAAAAATAGTCAGTAAACTTTTATTTTATTTGTTTAATGGCATCTGCATTTATTTATTAATTTTTTTAATTTATTTTGTTTTTTTTTTTGATTTATTTTGTTCGAAGCTTAAACATTTATAAATTAAAGAAATTATAAAGGCACTAAATTACAGCCCTTTGGAATACCTGAATCAATGTGAAAATTGATCAACAGCTTTTTCTTAAATGATACAGTATAACATGATTTTTTTTCTTAAAAAAATACAATTTATATTTAAAAAAAAAATCATAAAAATTCCAGGTTCTTGATTTTTATGACAAAAATTTTGAAATGCTTTATTAAAATCAGTAAAATACGTAGTCCTTTTTCCACCGATGTGAAATAGCTTCGATAACCTCTTGCGAATCTCTTGTGACCGTGTCATTTTTTTAAGTTTGAAAAAAGAATATTATCCGAAGGGGCTAAATCTGGTGAATGAGTACCTTCGGTCACGAATTAATTTCAACTTTCAAGGATTTTTTCCATCGCGATATGTCAAATGTCTTGATGAAACAAAACATTTGGTTTTCATCAAATGTGACCGGTTTTTCTTTATTTCATCACTCAATCTTTGTAACAAGTTCGCATGGTATTCTCCGTTTATTGTTCTTCCTTTTTGGAGATAATCGTTGAAAATTATACCACGCGTATTCCAAATAACTAAAACCATGACTTTGCCTGCAGATGGGATAGTCTTTGCCTTTGAGCCCATTTCTATCTTCTTGTTCATTATTTTGATTGCTGCTTCATTTCAAGCCTTATATAATGGACTCATGTTTGATGTAAGCGATGCGGTTTATTTCGGTGATATTTCACCAAACATCTAAAGCCTTAAAGAATGGACTCATGTTTGATGTAAGCGATGCGGTTTATTTCGGTGATTTTTCACCAAACACCGTTGAAACATCACCACGAATATGAATTTGTTCGTTTGTAAGTATACGGCGCGACACCCATCTTGCGCACAGTTTTTTTTTCAGGTCCATAAGGAACTATATGCTATAGACAATATTTTTTTAAATAGGTACCTGACATGTCTGCGACATCATACACTTTCATTCGATGATTAATCTTATACAATTTTGTGAATTTTTCTAACCATTATTCATCTCACTTAGTCGACCAATGCAATTTTAATCTCTGCAGCTCGTACAACCTTGTTTATGTTCTGCCACCCAATATGCTATCATTTTAATTTAAACGTTCCTATGGAGTAGAATCCACCGCGCTTTGATATTGGCTGGACTCCCTTTCAATAAAAATATTCACGTAGCAATAACCAATTTTGTCCATGTTTACAAAATTAAATAGCTGCTGAAAAACACTAAGCAAAGTCCTGCCATGAAACTCTGAACTTAAGCTTTCTAAGATTGTTATACGGTCGTATTTATAAACGTTTTCTTACTTTGGAGAGCCGTCCAAGTTATAGATAAACATTATTTTTGGATGGTTAAGATCTATCTAACTTAGAAAACGAATTTGGTTGTACAAACCTTGGCTAATGTTACATTTTATTAAATAATATAAAGCATAGCTATTTCTAACTATTTCGAACTATTTAGAAATTGGCCTAAATAGTAAAAAAATCTGTTATTTTCTAACATACTATTTTTGTTTACCAAAGAAGCGCCATCTATACGTCAGGTTGGCTACTCTTGGTACTGCCCTCATATCGTTAATTTAGAGTGAAAAACAGGTGAATTACCTGTTTTGATAAAAAAAGAAAAAAACAAAATTTTCGAAATGTTCGAAATGTTTGAATAAATCCAAATATATATATCACACTCATGGCTAAATTCAAAAGAATCGAATGTATTTGATGTTTTTAGGAATTTTTTGAAATAATCTACACAATCAGTTGTGTTATAAATAAAAATGAATTTATTTATTTGAAAATGTACATACTTAAATATTGGGAATATATTACTCAGTAAAACCACATTCCAGCATTAGTCAGTGTTCCAATAAATATCTGTTAAACAGTAAAGATTAATTAAAATTTTTTTTTTTTTTAACCAACGACGGACATCTTAAGCAAAAAAATGGTAGATCAAAATATTCTTTTCAAAAATAACTTTTTAATTTAACCGCAAGGACTTAATTTTAAACAGATTGAAAGTGCATTGACAGTGAGTTCTAAGAATGTATAGATATAATACTATACTAATCTTGAAATCAGAACTTGAAGAATAAAATCATCACAATGATCTTAATTAGTTAAATCATAATCATGAACACATTTATGGTGTACGGTTATAACGGCGGCACCGCACCGGTATGAAGCTGAAAGGGGTTTTATGTAAATTAAATCGAATTTAACAAAAACTTCAATGTTATTTATATAATTAATTTTTAAAATCCTCCCAAGAAACGCAACTGATGAATAAACATATTTGATTTTAACAACTAGTATTTAATAAAAAAAAACATTCATGTCGTATACATCAAGTTCAGTGAACAAATGGTATAAACCTGTTTTCAAACTTTAAATAAATCACATTCCGTCAAATTATATTAAATTTCTATAACAATTTGTATATAAAAGTATAGAGCAAATTTGTCTAGTTATTAAAAATTTTAGTTGTCTCTTTTGCACAATTTTTTTAAATTGGGTTTCGTGTGAAAAAAATATCGAGATTTTAATCACAAAGATTTAAATTTTTGCATTTGTTGAATAGAAAGAGAAGACCAAAATGCAGAGATCCTTATGAATGCAGATATAGGAAGTGCCATAATGCAGATATATCTTCATTATCATTTTAAATGAACTCTTTCATACATAGATATTTTTTTTCATGAATCTTTCCCACTCTACTTTTCTTGATATTTGGAGATGAACATACAATAATTACGAAAAAATCGTTTTCGTCATAATATCCTGTGTATATTTCCACAGTTAACCCATGGTTGAATCGCAGACTGATTTTCTTCAAATTTGGTATAGAGAATTTTTGTATTCAGATTTTAATTTTTGATTTAGTTCCCAGGTTTTAAAAAAAAAACCCTTTTTTTGGCACCCAAACGTTTTTTTTCCCCTTTTTTAAAAAAAATCCCCTTTTTTTCCGAAGACAAAATGCAAGCACTTCAAACATTTTGATTTGTATTCATAAAAAATAACACTTTATAATGTTGGTAAACACAAAATTAACAAAAAAAGAAACTTAAAAACATTAAACTAAAAAAGTTCTTTATAAATCACATGTTGAGCAAAAACTAAAAGATAAATACATACTTATTTAATGTACATTTAGAGATATTATGTAGCTTAAGGCAGTCTTTTTCAACTACGAAATTGTAACAATTATCAGTCTTTAATAAGGCTTTCGTATGCAAAATGCCACTTATCGTGGAATTCGATAGTTTATTTCGAAGTTTAGTGTTATGTATTTAAATTTATTCTTAAAAATTGTGTGTACTGTTTTTGATAAGATTATATTTTCCCCTGTTAAGTTTGTTTCCCCTTTTTTCCCCTTTCGACTAAAAAAATCGGCAAAAATGGTGATTTTCCCCTCAACCTGGGACCCCTGCATCTAGGAAGGGTAGATGCCATGGAAACCACTCTATTTTTTGGTTACTGCCCTATATGCTGTTAATGATTTAATTGATTTTGTAACAATTTTGACAAATTTTATATTTCTAAATGTTATAAGAAATACTTCTTACATTAAAATTTTTTTTTTATAAACAAAAAATCAAAAAAATTCCAATCCCAATTTCGTTCTACGGTTTTTAGAAAAATATTTGCCTACTTGCAGTGATTTTATTTAATTTAAAAATGGCATAGGTAGTGGAGGATGTATTTATTGAGATTCAGGTTAGTTCAACGCCCACTGTATCGTTCAGAGAATAGTAATGCTAATGAATGGTCTATTATTTGTAGAACAAAAATGATTATAAATAATTTTTAATTTATTATCAAAATATTCCCTCTCTAAATCTATAAAATGTGCAATTATTCATTTAACTCCCATCTATAAATATATATAATAATGATATTTTCAAACAAGAAAAAAAAAACTCACTCACTGCAATATTCACTTATATGAATTAAAATCCAAAACTTTAAACGACGTAATAACAGCAATGACACGATTGTGGCGCCATTTCTATTCATTATCCATTTTGATTAACTCTTCCCGAAAAATAAGTTGAACAACCTTCTATATGTATGTTGCTTAAAGCACTTTAAATAAAACACTTAATAGGGCTATTAATAAAATGCACGTGCACATACTTTAAATTCAAATAGGTAATTCATCCTTAACATACAGAATCCTGGCAATAATAAGTGCTTATAACTAACATAACTTAACGTATGTACGTTCGTATGGAATGTCATCACCAGCATATAATGAATGCATCAATTAATGTCAAATTGAGTACTTGGAGTACTTGTATACTTGTCATATTGCGAATTGAAGAATTTTTATGAGAATTTTCATTCTCAGCACCCGCATACACATTAATATAATATATGAGGTTCAAAAAACCTATTTACTTTCTTAATTAGCATTGTAAATATCAGAATCACTCACTTAAAAAAAAACACTGAGATGAACCTTAAATTGATTACGAATTCTTATTGTTACTTATAGATGGCACACAAAAAGCTTCCTGGTTTATATAAAATGAAAACATTTGTTTTGGGTGAAGGTATCTGTAATATTCTGATTTAAAATTAAAATCTTATTAAAATACTTCAAGTGATTCATTCAAGTATTTTCCCAGTTTTTATTTTCTCACTGATCCTTTCCTTGTAATTTTGCGATGGTTAGTTATACCAGCATTTAAAGCTGAATTTTAACACAACGTTTTTAATTCTTTCTATGATAATAATATTTTTTTCATTTTTTTCTTTTTGCAGTAATTAAATTTTAAAAAAATGGTGTCGCGACGAAAAATTTTATCCAGGTCTAGAGATGATCTGAATTTGGATCAGACTTTTAGTCAACAAGAAGAAGAAGAGGATGTCTGGTATCAAAAGGATAAATTATATAAGGTAAGCAAATATTTTGTAAAAGTAACTAAATTCTAAGTAACTAAATTCTAAGTAACTAAATTCTATTATTTTGAACGATCTATGTATACAAAAATATAATATAACATCTGAAGAAGGACGTAATCTTTTTCAAAATATCGTTGAATCTGCATTTAGAAGTAACAAATAAGCCCACTTAGGATTAAAAGTCTTTTGTCTTAGAGAGAAAAAAAAGACGTTTTCATGTGTAATTAAGAAGAGATTATGGGTAGATTGATGTCTTCGCTAAGTTTTTTTAATTCCAAAATATCAACTCATAATAATTAACTCGGTTATCTTCAAACAAGTTTCATCGGTTGAAAAAGCCACCTAACTCGGTTGAAATATACCCTTTTCCTTTTGTCAATTTTTATGATAAATTGAATCTAAACTCATTTGTCTGAAATATTTTTTTTTTCTGATTGCATCATAATCAATTTTTCAGACCCCACACATCTTTAACATTTCACTTACGATATTTAGTTAAAAAAAAATGTCAATCGATCAGCATTTTAAAATCAATTGACTTTTCCTTTCACATCAACAGACAACAAAGAATATTTAAAAAAAATCATTTTGCAAAGTTAAATGTCAACATAAAAAAAAAAAAAAAACAAAACAAATCACTTAAACCATCACGTTCTACCCATCAACAGTCCACCCCTGATTGACTTCTTCCATCAACTCTATGTCATTTTCTCAAGTCGATCTGCCTTAGAGGCAATGAAAATTGACAACACAAGAGATTTTTCGTAATCTCATCAGCCAACATCGAACGACATCCAAGATGACAACCTACTTCACACTATAAACTTTATATATGCAACCAGGGTTTCCTGTATGCCATATTTCAACAGCTGCTACCACCGTCACCGTGCCATAAAGTTTTCCACAACAACAAAAAATAAAAGCAAGAAGGTGACTTATAATACCATGACGACATGGTATTATAAAACTTATCTGTAGTTGGAATATTTTAAGGGAAATACAGGAACCCAAATCTCAAGCTATCAGCAGCTCCAGCTGCCCTCATTCGCGTACCTAGCTATCTACCATATAACCCAGATAGAGAATGAAAAATAAGGAAAAACCTATAAGATAATGTTCCCTATTTTTTTCCTTTCGTCTCTTTTTGTCTCTGAAGCTCGAGTCTCGCTTGCTCCTATTTTCAATGGAAATGAGCCCAATTGTGAGGTAATGGAAAACCGCCACTCCATTGCACATTGTCTCTTTGATTTGTGTCTTGTTCCCATAATAAAACTTTGGCAAAACATTTTAAAAGATTTTCCTGATTTTTGTTTTGTGCACCGTGTTCTTTTTTTTTTTTTTTGATTCATTGCATATCTTAACTATATAAACGGTTAAGCAACAACACTAGATCTACTTGTATAATGTATAGATACAGTGTGTGCTTATAGACCTCTCTATAAAGTAGATTTTGGGCCCAGCTGTTAGCAGTAAAGTACATGGCCCAGACCTGAATGGAATACGACTCCTATGCACCATCCATCACCACAAAAACCACTTCCTCCCACCAAGACACACAAGTAAGTGAGAGGAAAACCCAATTTTCTTCGCGAGGAGCAAGAACCGCCAAAGCATAGTACATATATATTTTTCCATCAGAAAGCCCGATCAAGCGGTACCATAACCAACATTCAGTCTGTGTCCATCCAAGGCACCCAACTCTATAATATGTCTTTGTATGCGAGTTGATGGAAAATGAAAGTTGTTTTCACGAGTTTCCGTCTGTCTGTGCAGTCTGATGTGCAGATTGGCATATACCTACTCGCATGTGTATCTGAGTATCTGTATCTCACCTAGTTCACCTGGTTCAAGAGAAACAAACAAAAAAAAACTAAATAAAAAGGAAACTTAAAAAAGAGACGAATGTGCGGGTTGCAGGAAAACGACAAAATAAAAACTGCAAAAAAAAAAAAAAACAAGTTTAATTGTGCAACACATAGTACTTGGGGCAATAAGGTTTTTTTTTTTTGTTAATAATCTTCGGTTACTCAGAAGGGTAAAGGCGGGTGCCCTTTTTGTGTATAGAGTGCAGTCGACATCGATTAAGTCATTTTTTTTTCGACATGCACGAACGAAAGTAGATGAGGAATTGTGGTGTAGAATTCCTTAAAAGATTCAACAAAAAAAAACTTTGGAAACAATATGGATTTTTCTACAAGAAGAAAAATTACGAAAAAAAGAGTCTTAAACTGGACTTTTGTTTTCTTCCTGATGTTCATAATATATAGCTGTCAAAAGTGTAATACGAGCAAAAAAGGAGTAAGATGAGCTTCTTCTACGTGCACTGCTCTACAACCACAAGCCTAATGACACATTTTTACAAAACGAAATTGATATCTAATAGGGATAGTGACTTACTTTCTGAAAATGTTACATTTTACTTGGGAATTAAGTAAATTGTTTTCTGTGCAAAAAAGAGATTGTTGAAATTGTTTAAAGTGTAATAAAAATTGAAAGGAAACGTTGTTTAAACTATAACCCACTTTTAGACATAAATTGGATCGACAGTCAAGTTTTGAAATTTACTGGAAGTCTAGGCCGATTTTATTCACTAAAAGTTGAACACAACTTGAGGATTTTTATTTTCAACTTGTGAGTTTCTTTTTATTCACTCAAAATTTACGTTTTCAACTTTCGATTTTCAACTCTAGAGTTGATTAACTTAAGATTAGTCAACTCCTGAAAAAAGTAGAAGTTGACCGAGCAAACTTGAGATTTTACGTACAAAAGTTGTTTCTTTTGTTTATTTTATCGCACAAAAAAAAATATACATATTAAAAAAATACTTGCTTCCTAAGTACTTAATTATTTTTCTTCGAGCACTGAAAGCTTTTTTTTTTTAAACCATTTTTCATTTATTTATTCACAATTCACAATATGACACACAAAACACAATTTGACACAGACAAACAGTCAAATATGATGACAGATTCAAATTTAAATTTAAAAATGACAGGTTTTGTTTTATATTTCACAAATATCCCAGGGATATTTTTCAAACTGGAAGTTGGCCAACTTTAGATCTTCAACTGGAAAATTTAAAATAAATGATTTTTTATTTAAAATCAATGTAAAAAAATCCATTCTTTTCAATTTATGAAACCAATAGCAAAAAAAATCTTTTAAAAAATCAGGCTTCTCAAACCTAACAGCCCTATTCATAACATTAGGCACGTTTTATTGGTAAATTTATAGCTAGCGCAGTAAATTGGCTAGCAAAAAACAAAAGCGCCATTAAATAAGCCAGTAAATATAAAAGTTGGAATTTCGAAGAAGAAGATGGCGCTGTTGAAAAGCGCATTCTCGACTTTAACCTTAATTGCTATGTTTCACTCAAAAGAGGGATGTGCTATATGATATTTGTAGTTTGGGATATTATAGGGATATTATTTAAATTTATTTTACTTTTTACTTATTTTACTTTTATTGGTATTTGTATACTGTTGCGCTAGCTATAAATTAGTAATAAAATGCAATCTCATTGATTTACTGAAATTTTTTCCATCAGGATCAAACTTTATCGCCCCTCAGCTAAGCACATTCTGGAAGGTGTTATAAAACCAACCAAATGTGGGTAATTGATCCTATTTCTCTGTGTGGAAGTGTGAATCAACTTCTTGACTTATAAAATTGCTCTTCCTTTTGACTTAAGACAAAATTGTATAAAATTATTTTGTGGAGAAAATTTGCACAATTTTTAAATATATTTTCCGAAATTATCTCAGAAATTGCATGATTTCCCTTACTGCATACAAAAACGAAGTTTTAAACTCAGCTTAATTTAAAATTTGCGTAAGCAATTGTTATTTATAATAGTTTATACCAGTTTTCTGATAAAGTAAACAAACAGAGCTTACGAAACTGATAGAAAATCCGCTGTCAGTTTGTATTTGTTTTCGAAAGTGTTGGTATTATGTATTTGTATATCTATTTAGAACCCTGTTAATAAAGTGTTTTACTTTATTTACAAAGTAATTTAAATATTTCTCAAAGAATAGTCAAATTAAATCTTGCAAACCAAGCATTGGAGCATTAAATATGTTTGAAAATAGGCAAGTTTTAAAAGTCAAAAGTTTTTAAATAAAATTTTAAATTTTAAAATAAAAAATAGTGGTCAGAGAGTGACAGGATTAAATTTTCCCAGGGCATCAAAATATGATAAACAAGCAATATTTAATGCCTTTATCATAAAAACTCGGAAACGTATGTAAATATGTAATTTTGTACATTTAAAAAGAAATTTGATTTTTCAATAAAATTTTTATTGTTTCACAATAATAAAGTTCTGATTAATTATTTGACACATAAATACTGTAATGGGGTCATAAAACCACAATCCAAACAAAGTTAATGTTTGAATTTATATCCAATTCAAGTCGGTCAACAAAACACATTGAATTTTTCTCTTCTGGTCTTATTTAACTGTGCCAATATTTATGTGTCGGATAACTAATCAAAATTTTATCAGGCATTTGCGAAACAAGCCCTTAAAGTGATAAATTTTTTAACAACTCTTGATCATTTAGAACTTTCTAGTACACATTTTGGTAGATATTTGTTACGTTAATCAAACAGAGGCTACAAATGTTTTTTTTTTCATTAGAATGACTTAAAGGACCTGTTACGTATGGCAATATTGGCCATCCGTGTTATATAATATAATTGTTAAACGAAATGTTATAAGTTAGTTCTTGATCTGTCTCTGGTCGTGATAGACGAATATTTTATACCGAGGAAACGGAGATTAATAAATGTAGGTTTTTTTTTATATATTTTCCCAAAATAATACATAGTTGTACCTCATTTCATTTTTAATCGGCATATTATACAGGACCTTTTATATTCGTCCTTTAGTGACGAGATAGTTTTGTTTGTTAAAAATATATTTAGGGTATTTTGAAAATAAGTTTTTTAATTGTTTATACTCAAATTTAAAAAAGTAAAAACTTTTTAACTTTTAGTTTAAATAAATCGCAGTTTGCTCATGTCTTCAATTCAAAAATTAAATGCTAACTTTTCCCTTTGTTGAGGTACATCTTGATACATGTAAAATATTGCTTCAAATTAAAATCACCGTCAATGATAAACATCGTTTGACTCCGCAAAATTTCAGGAAATAAAATCCCAAAATTTGAAATTATATAAGGCCCCATGCAATAAGGCCCCAACGAGATGAAAAAATCAATAAAAAAAATATTTTTTTTTCGATTAAACGTGAAACAGATTATATTGTTTATTTGTAATGAATTCTTTTATTAAATACATATACTTAAATCGTTTGTTTTACAAAACTTTAAATATCTTAAAATGTTTTCTATTCAAATTAAAATATTTATGCTAATTTTTGTATATTGAGGTTCGCTGATCAGCTCTTTTGTTTACCAATGTTTTTATTCAATTTTGTTAGTTAATTTCACTCAAAAATGCTCATTTTCTTGTTAATTGTTTAAATATTTCCAAATATTTTATTTTTATTCACTTTTTTTTGAAAATAAATTAAAACAAAATCCTTTCTCTTGTTAATATAAAAAAACAAAAAAACAAAACAAAACAAATCTCATAAACCACTCGCTCTAATAAATCTGATCAAGATCTGAAATCGTACTAATTGCTTAAGGTCATTTCCAAAATTAGCTTTTACCCTTTCGTAATCAAGTTCCCATTGTTAAAATTCCTCAGTTAGCTATTTGGACACAAATAATTTTAAATTGAAAAAAAAAAAAAAAAAAAACTTGCCCGAAGTTTGTATGGGTATATTATAATGCCTCTTTGATTATATGCTCCAATTTTTGTGTGTGGTATCTTGTTTTTGATTAATTCCTTTCTTTTCTTCTTACTGATTGATATCTTGTCCGATATCAGATATGTTTGTATTGAAACTCGTATTATTAACTTCATAGTGAGATCTTTCATTTCATTTTTTAGCATCTCTATTTGATTTATCGAAATGTTAACAACAATTTGTGCTCGCAGCATGGAGCGAACGAAGGCAAATAATATAATAGTCGTGGACTATTTCAAATGGCTCACACGCCGGAAAGGTATAACTGACCACTGCCATACTTTCGTAACGTTGTAATACGAACCAACCATAACGCTATACTGTTCGTTCATAATCAGTTAACTGGGTTAAAAGCAATGGAATTCACTCTTGGCCAGTTGTTGGTTGGTCTACCCCAAAAGCCAAAACAAACCAACTGCAGTGTATAGGTATATGTATAACTATAGGTATACGAAAAAAAAAGAAACTTCAACGGGAGTCGATTCCAAGTGGCAGGCGACATGATGTAGTAGTGAGGCCCTTGCGTAATCATGTCTTTTAAGTATGCGAAACACAGATGATTATGTTTTTATTGCAATATATACAATACATATACACACACATATGTGTATATGATATATGTAAATGTATGTAATATGAATGCATATTTATATATTATAAGCATGAATGGCCGTTGCGACGCTTTTGGCACTCTGCTGTGGCGTTGCCATTTTGTAGCTTGCGGCTATGTTTAGCTTCTTCGAGGTTTAATGAAGCTATGTATGTTGTCTGCGATGAATCAATTAAAAAATATAATTTATCTTATGATTCTTCTTACGCCTGAAGAGTCAAACGTTTTGTTACATGGTTATAAAGTTTACCATTCATGCGATTCAGGTTTTTGGTTAAATTGCAGGAACGTTTTTGTTGTTAGGAATATAATATATAGTTTTTGTTAGCAAAAATTAAAATGTAATTAATTCTTTAATTTATGATATTTGATATCCAAAAGTACTTGTGTTGTTTACCCATAGTAAATTTCATTATTTTTATTTGCAAAAATAAATTTTTTGTCTATTATTGCTATTTATCTATTTCACTTATTTTATTTTATTATTCTATTTTATTTTATTTTATTTTGTTTTTTTTTATTTTATTTTATTTTATCTTATTTTGTTTTATTCTATTTTATTTAATTTTATTTTATTTTATTTTATTTTATTTTATTTTATTTTATTTTATTTATTATCATATTTTATTTCATAAATTGCTTTTCATTAAAATCTGTTCTTAATCAAATAACTTTAAATCTGAAAACATAGGAATTAAAAATTCTGTATTTTAAATCAATTAAATTCTATCAAGATATGAAAATGCATTGATGCCCAAAAAGCTTCCTTTCCATCGATTGAGTAGCTAGCTATACGCTGCCAATATTATTTTAAGTCGAAATTTAAATCGCATGTGTGAGTATAAACGTGTAATTGCATTTGATTCATTTTAACTTTGCAAAATTGTATAAAATTAAACAAATTTTAATTTTTTAAATGTCGTGATTTCTTGGAATTACATGTGGATAGGCCTAGGTCTTTTTGTAAGAATTTTGTAAACTTTCACAAATCACAATGTGTAGGCACATTTGTATTTGAATAAATTTTTAACACCTTTTGTTTATTTGATGAAGTTAAATATTGAATCAATTTCAACCAACCCAGAATTTTGTTTAAAATAAAAGAATCCTTGTCTTCATCAAACAAAAGCGCACTTTTTTGATATTTTAACCTCAATTTATCTTGCATTTTATACAAATTCCCTATAAGTGCTAATTGAATGCAAATTTTTGAAAAGCAAACATCTCGAATACTCGAAAATTCTTAAACAAAAAAGTTCTTTGATTTACAATGTTTTTTACATTTAAATTTTTAAAAATCATATCTTTTTTAAACGGATATATGTGAAAACTTAAAAACAAACAGAAAGAGTGTCATGGATATTGTATTCATCCTTACCTTACACCATTGAATAAACTTCAACCTACTTTTGAATGCAGTTTTGTTTTTGTATCATCATCGTCTTCATGGTCAATAACGTCCCTCTGTTCAAACAAAAAATAAACACACCTCCTCCAACTCAATAAGACATAATATGTATAGTTGAGATTTTACATCTTTACCTTGCCATAAGATTCAGTCTTTCAAGGCCTGCTAAAATTATCGTGATTAAATGTGTTCTACATTTTACATACATATTCAGAGGTGGAAATATTTTCTTCTTTTTTTCTTTTGTGAACTTTGAAATCGTGTCTCATCATATTTTTACTAATATTCGCCATGATTCAACAAATGTCCATCAGTTTACCCGTGTTCCCAATTTCAGACATACTGTGAAGTACAGAGATTCTTTCTTTAATCGCACAACCACGAATATGGAATGATTTACTTTAGTGTATTTTATCCCCACCCACATCGGTATCTCCTTTTAAACCTTATCTTATTTTCCTAAAGCTTGCACCGTGTTTTTACATGTCTAGGCAGTCATGACTCCTTGAGTGCAAAAATATAATAGACAAAAAAAAATTAATTAAAACAAATCTAGTCCCCTGTTATTAGAAAATTTACTTTACTCGCCACTAGCGCACGTAGCAAAAAAAATCAGTTGAGTGCAAACATCAGCAGCAACGTTAAGAAGACTATTCACTATTCAAACTAAAATACCTACTACTTGGTTATCCCTCATCAATACCCAATCCAGTTTTTTTTTTTTTTTAGTAAATTTAAACAAATACATGTCCATATATCGCTCTGATAATTCCTTACAACAAGAAAAATGTTAACAAAACATTAACTGATGTTCAAAAAAAAAAAACTATAACAATTTTGTATGTGTCTTGTCTATACTTGTAGTAGTTTTCCTAAATTAATTTTCACACGCATTAAAGATTGAAACAAAAAAAATCCATTTGTATAGTTTTTACTGTTTGTACTATTTGTCAATTTCCCGTTTATAATTAATTTATTAAAATCCCACTAAAGAATTACAAAAATTTAATCACTATTAATTAATCTATGAATTAAAAACAAATCACAACCATATAAAAAATTTAATTTTTATCGTTGCCATCTACCCTCGATTGAATCCGTTTAAATGTCACTAGAAAAAATAAAAAAAAAAACAAAACATTACCATGCTGTTTCCGTTGCATAAATTGTTTGTTATTCAGGCGTTCAGTTCCCATATCGCATATAAAAAAAACAAAAAAAAAATATATAAATAGTGTGGACCGTACATGTATATTGTGGTGTGTTTAGTGTGAAATGCTGAATTATGTCATAATTTAACTATTACAACATCCACGTGCGCCTATACTGACTTGACGCCACATTGTTCGTTCATATACGTTCTGTTCGAACATACATAGATGAGAAACTCTAGATTTTATGTTGCCCCCTTCTGTAGATATTAAACATCGATAAGGAAAAGATACAGTTGCAAGTGCTGTGTGAGGTGATCAATAGAGAAAGAGAGGCGACGCGACGACGACGCACTATGAAATCGTGCTCTATCATAGAGATGACCTCAAGATAAGCAGCAGTGTTGCCATTTTATTTTAATTCTTATTTATCTTACTTAGAACTGCGTTTGCTTATTTAAAATAGACTTTTTAAAGAGTTTTCAAAAATAATTATTAAAATTAAACACGGTTTCTTAAAATTTTGATTAAATTTATTCATTTTGAATTTAATAATTTATAAAATTGGATTCATATGAAATATGAAAATAACAAAAGGAAGTTTTCATTAAAAAAAAAACTATAAGTAAAATATATTTCATTTAACTTCAATCGGTTGTTTAGATGCTTCGAAGATCCTATGTTCACTTAGTGAGTATATGTAAAGAAGATTTTGTTATTTTCAATTTTCTCAAATACTATCAGACATTTAAGCAGTTTAACTAAATATTGGAATATTGGGAAGAGAATTTAATATGAAAACAAAAATTGTAGTAAATAACAAAAAATCTATTCAAAATTGTTTTTTCTTCGTGTAATTCCTTAGGACAGAAATTTGAATTTTTGTTTAAGCTCATCTGTCTCTATAGCTCAATAATTGGAATGTATAAAGAGGGTCTTAAAAAAAAAACTCGTTATAGAGGGTGTTATAAGGTGTCATAGTAAGAGTTTCCAAACACATAGCACCTTGGTGTTGGATGCCATTTTGAATTTAAGGTAAATTGGTTTTTGTCACCTAAACGTTGGGCGCCATTTTGAATTTAAAGTAAATTGGTTCTTGTTACCTTAGCGTTAGGCGCCACTTTGAATTTAAGGAAAAGTGGTTTTTATTAAATAACTCGTTTATTTTCAATTTTTGACTAAAATTTGATTTAACAAAATTTGTTCACAATTTAATTTTCTGTCAATTTTGATCAAAACAATTTTTATTGTACGATTGATATTAATTTTTTGACTTTATCCGGAAATAAGGATCAAACCTTGTTTTATAAGGAGATTTTCTTTTATTTTAAATCATGATTAAGGATAAAAAAAACTTTTTCGGAGTGTAGTAAATCAGTATATAAATAATAAATAAGTTCTAATTTTTTTAGTCAGTTTAGGATCAGATAGTATTAGTTTTGCAGAGAGCACACATTTATTCATATTAGTTGCGTTTGCGTTCCTTTACTTAAAAGCTCTGTGATTTTCTGTCCAAAATTACGAATTTCCGCACATTTAAATTTTTCTTATATGACACTTTGCCAGACTTTTGATTGAAATTCATTGAAATAAGCAGTTTTGGACAATACGGAACAGACATATTTATGTAACTGACAGGTTACTCAATTTGATGGAAAAATTGGATCGGACTATAGTTTTCGATGTTAATCCGAAATTAAGTGTAATTGTTGTTTTTTTTTTATTATAAGAAAACTAGATTTTCTTGCCAAATATAACACTCTTTTCCACACCACCGTAGTGATAAATGGTCAGGCAAGTTTATCTTTACTCCATTGGCTTTGAAGGTTAAATCCACAACTTGTCTGAAATTTACCTGCTACAATTAAATAATTTAAATCTCTAAAGAATTTCAATTTACTAAATGTGGCAACACCAAAGGTGTTTCTTAAACTCTCTTTAGATTTTCTTTTAGCATCACTTTCGCAAAAACAACTTATAGGATATTTAGAATGGTGTGATCGAGAATGATATCGGCACCGGCAGGTCGGCACGATCTTCATCGCGATATCTCATCATCATCATCATCATCGATTAAATACGTTTTGAAAAATGCAAATTTTGTATTGCTGCTTTTATTGTAGTCCCGTTATTTATTTATTTTTTAATTTTGTTTCACATGTGAGATAATCGAATGTTTTAGAATATTCTAACAGTAACAAGTATCGGTTACGGAATTTGTCTTTGATGATGTGAGATTGCTTATTTTAACAAAACAAAAAAATTATTTTTTATATTCAACATCACACGGCTGCAGACACAAATAAAAATGAGTTGTTTTTTTTTAATGACTTTTTGTTTAAAGTTGTTCTTTGGATTTTGATATTGTTGTTAACATTTCACAGTCATGTTCATCGTGGTATAGAAAGAATTAAATTCCACAAAAAAGTTCAATAGAAAAGCTAGGCACCCAGAGATGAAGGAAACGGATGGATGGTTGGAAAGTCTTCTTATTTTTCGTCGTCTATACACGTTGGAGCATTATAATCGTTTGTTTTTAGTGTTGGAGCGTTACTTGTTTAGCTATGTAAATTAATTTTTTTTTTGTTGAACTTTGGTATTTTTATGTTGACTTACTGAGTTAGGAGGGGAGGGGTATTCTCTTCTTTGGGATTATTCAGCTGATTCTACTTATAACCTAATTGCAAAATCGTAAGCACACCGCATAACAATGTTATTTTTTTTTGGCTTTCAAGTGCGCTCGACTATGATGGTAGCTATATAACGCGCTAGAGATGGCTATAGAGAGTTGGTGTCTTCTTCATCTTTTAAACCTGGGCTTCTTATTTGTTTGAGCAAGTTTTCACAAGTTTTTTTTTTGGTCTGATGTGCATCCATCTTAATGTAATTATATTTTTTTCTGTTTTGTAAAAGGTTAACAAGTTTGCAGAGATGTACATGATGAAGAGAAGATGTTGTGTTTAAGTGTATAGAAACTAGGAATTAACATGGCAGTGATATTTAGATATTGCAGAGGTGCGATGGCACAACAATGTTGCTGCTGTTTTTTTTTTTGTAGCAGATTCAATTTGGCAGTATAGTAATATTTAAGTTTAACGTTGAAATTTTATTATGATGGTTGAAGAACAAAAATATGCTCAAGAAAACTAATTATTATTTTGCACTACAATATGTGGTTTTTGGGAATAATAATGTTTTATATTTTGAATTTTGTTATTTTCATTTAGATTCGTACAATATGGAAGTGCTTTTAAGCAGAAGAAATTCAAGGAACAGTCATTGAAAAACTGGGTATAGATTTAAAGAAATATATTTCCGTCAAATCTATAAAAATTCTAGAAAACAGAATATTTAAAAATCCAATCTTTTTTAGATCTATTTTTCAAATTTTAATGTTTAAAAAGACACTTTTAAAAGTTTGAATTAAAAATAGTATAGTCATGTACCACACAGGGATCTTTCAGAGAATTGTTTAAATATTGCACTCTCTAATTTAAATTGTTAGGAAGCATAATCAACATTTCTTAAGAAAACTTTTTCATACAAGAGATGGTAAATTGCTCGAAAAGTATTAGTTTTTTTGAAAGAAATGTCAGACAAAAATTTTATAGCATATTTTAAAATTTAATTTTTTCGCGTCTTTCATCTCGCGCTCTCCTCTTAAAACCTTAGCCCTGGTCTAAATTTAAAATATTTTTTTTAAGGAAAAGTTTGACATAAAAATAAAACTCTCCACAAAAAAATGTAGCTTTGTCTAATTTTTCTTACAAATTTGGTTTTATTTTCATGGGATGCTGAACTGCGCAATACACTTTAATAGTAGGCTTTAATTATTATTCAGGTTATTAGCCTCTGCAGAAGCTACAATTTGGAGATGTAAAAGAATGTTATCTTATAACTTTAGAAAGGACTTACTTTAACTCTTCGAAATCTCTTAAAAATCTTTTACATTCTTTGCATTTTTGGAGCATTTTGAAGGCATTCAAACTATGGCAAAATAAATTAAGTTACAGTAAAAAAAGCAAATTTATTTCTTCTATTAGACAACTATTTGTAATTCTTCAAGTAGTTAAATGATTTCAAATTATTAAAAAACTCCAAGCTGTTAAAATACTACTTCAAGTAGTAAATCCTTAAAAGCAGTCAAAAGAATCTAATACTTTCAAGTTTCAATATAATCAAAAGACTCAACGAATACAAAGCATGTCAAAAACTTAAAAAAAAACTTCGAAAAAAATGCAAGAAGTATTTAGTTCTGCATGCTAACAGCCTTTAATCTTTTAACTGCTTAAAAATTATTGCATTATTAAAGACTTTAAAATTGACTGGAATTAAATTTTTAAAATTGAAAATATTTCATTGCATTAGCAAAGACTATATTTAATTGGCTGGGCTTTCAAAAATGAAAAAAGTAAGAATTACTTTTACTCTGCTACAAAAGTTCTTAGCCAAAAACATTGCAGAAAAATTAACTTCTTTTATTCTTCTGGGGAGGTTATGAGCATGAGTCAAAGCGCCGCGCCGCACTTCAGTGGTCCAAAAAGCAAAAGGCGTGGCAAAAATACAAAATCGCAAGTGATTTTTTTTTACTTATAATAGGAATATAAGCAAAACCTCAAAAAGAGCAAAAAATAATATTTTGTTGGTAAATTGTTTGGTTTATAAACCTTTTTGGGTAATTTTGTTCTAGATTGAAAACAAAAACCAAACAAACAATTTATTTATTTTCTTTTGTGCAATAAAATCTTACTTTTATTTAATGTAACATGGTTGTTTTGTTTGTAAGTTAAGTAAATTTCAAATAAAAAAAAAAGTTTGTTTTATATTATTAAAATAAATAAAATAAAAAAAAAAACAGTTTTTAACATATGATTACAGATTCTCGCTAGATTCCGCTGAAAAATTACCAAGATTTTTAATCTAACTATTTGTTAAACTATATGTAAACTTGCAGCTGCAACTTTTGGCAACGTTTTTTGAGATATTGTAATTTGTTTAAAACTTTTGTAATTTTCAAGTTAGTTCCTTTCACAAAAGAACTAAGAACGCGACTCAAGAGAGGAGCGTGCACACTTTAATCTCCAATATGAATTTCATTCAAAATCCTTTTTTAACATTTTGTCAATGTTTCAAATGCTACAGAATTCATAAATTTTTTTCTAAAGATTTATATAATATGCTGGCTATATTATATATCGGATTCAGTTTTTCATATTAAAGGCAAGTGAGATCTCAAAAAATTCTTAAAAAGAATTGCTGCCCAGAACAAGCTAGTTTATTAAAATGTTGAAAATGATTATTAATTCAATGACTTTTTTTTTACTGAAGATCAAAATCTATAATTAATTTAAAAAGGCGTATTATTTATTCTATTTTATTTTATAAATTTTTTTTTTATATTTATTATAATATTGGTCCGTTTACTTTTTTTTCCTACACTGGTCACTGAAACAGTTTATAAGGTTCGTCGATGAACGACAAAATGGAAAAAAAATTGTTTAAATACTTGCTAAAAACATCATTGGTTCGTTTGCTTTAAGCATTGCCACTGTTGTGAAACATTTTATTTTGGAACACCCAGTAAACAATTAAAAAGCTGCACATTGTTTTTTTTACAAAATTCGGAAAATTGTAACTGTTTTTTAAAGTTTTGCTTTAATTCCTTTCTCTGCAGTCAATTACTTTTTCTATAGGTAAATCTAAATTCAGCCTATGTTTTAGAAACACCATGTGAAGCAACCTTTAACCAAATAATGCATTCCCCAGTGCTAAGTGTGCTAAAAATTTCCTAAAATATTAAGTTCAGAAAAGTTAACTAATATTGCTTCAAAATTAAGATTAAAAATTTACCCGATTTGCCATTCCAGCATAGTTAAGGTACATTAGAAATGAAAAAAGCATTTATGTATTTTAATACTTTGAATAAATTCTTTTTTAAATTTGCTCTTCTTCACATACAAATCTGGAAAGCCTACGAACAGGGTTGGCCGAATTAACTACACTACATTTTCTACATCATTAACAACGCGTAGTTAATTTAATAAACTACACGTCTTATTTTCTACAAATTGTTACGTTTTCATATACATACAAAGTTAATTTAGATAAATAATAAAATTTCAACAAAAATTTGAACATTTTAACTCAAAATTCAATCTTCAAAGTTAAAACTGACAGATCATTTGATATTTGAAGCTAAGTTTGCTACAATTTGTTTCATTAACTACATTTAACTACGTTTAACTACATAAACTACGTAGGAAATGTGAAAAATTTAGTGGCCATCCCTGCCTACGAACACTTATCCTTTTTTTGGTGTCCGTTTTATCATCTTCTTCGTATTCTGTTTCCTCAGACCAGTAAGAACATAGCATGAACGCAATAATTTTGTCTATTCCCCTGACGATTCGCCCTCTTTCTCTACTCGGGGTTACACTTTTTTGAAATTCTGTTGATTTTTTCACATTGTTAGTAGGTATGCCTCCGCTTAAACATTTCTAATGTTAAAAGTAAATAGTCCCAAAAATGTATATCAAGCTGCAGAAGGGCATCGTTATGTACTACATTTTGAAAAAAATATTAAAAATATTTGAAAATGTGAATAATTTTTCATAATATCAAAATTTTGAACTCATCCATCGAGAAATTATTTTGTTTTTAATTCTTTTCTTACATGCTTATATATGCTTGTCTTTCCTCAGCGTATATAAACAGTTTCGTAAGTTTTTATGTTGATTTAAGATTCTACGTTTGGTTTAGCAAAGCCTTACTGAATTATATGGACGTGTAGACCATATAGCACAAACAACCCACTCCTCAAACATACATTGGTTTTTCATAAAAAAACAAGTGTTTCAACTCTTCACGTTTTTTTTTATAAACAAAAAAACTAATTTTAATGATTTAATAGCTGTTAGTTATATAATTTTAATTCTCGTATTCCAATAAATTTGCAAATCCATTATAAATTACATCATATTATTATTTAACCAACCATTTTTCTCGTTTGATAGAGTATAGTAGGTAGTGTTTAATTAAATTATCAAGTATACAGTGCATCAAAATTGGTCATGTTTAATCAACCATCAACCAAAACACCTCAAATATACATATTCTCATTCGTGACTTAAATTTTGAAATTTCCAAATTGATATAATAACCACCTGTCTTCACCAAAATCTAAGTTATATAGTATTATGGCGATATGTTTATTATAACCATCCAATATATCATGTGCTCAAATCAGGCGGAAAAAAAATGCGGAAATAAGTTTTGTACAACATTCTCCAACATTTACAAGAAGTACATATACATAAGTATATATATAGCATGTGCCTTACTTTGTTTTTTCTTTTTTTAAAACAGGTATCCTATACCTTTAATAGTATTTAAAACTTGTTAAATGCATTAATATAAACCTACTCAACAGACATTTATTGTGAAATACAACTTTGAAACAATTTATTTAAAACAAAAGAAAAAAAAATAAACCCAAAACAATCTGTGCAATATGAACACAAAAGATACTTCCAATTTCAAGTTGTAGCATAACAACGACGTCTATTTACCTTCTAAACTTGATATAATCGTATACAACAACAATTGAGAACGTCCCGTAAAATTATATCTGCACAAGATTTGTATATGATTTTAGATTTAAAGTAGGTATCTATCTATCTATATAAGAGAGTCTCCCTCAGCCCGTCAATCCACCCAGTTTTGAAGCAAGTACAAGGCAAAAGCTCCACCATATTCTTCGGCTGCAGCAGTAACAGCAGCACCAGCAAAATTCACTGCATCGCAACGTTTATATGAATTCTCTGAAGCATGGTTAGGTGCGCAAGAAAATGCACCAGCCATGACGCAAGCCTGGTAACAATAACAAAAACAAAACAAACTTAGAGCCCCAACGGCAACCTAACCAACCAACAGCCAACAGCAGCAGCAGCAGCAACAGTAACTAGTAAAAGTGATATCGTGTGCAAGGCCGTTAGTTGTTATAATTTTTGTGGTGTTAGTGTGGCATGGTGCAGCCAGCACCTAACCAAAAGATACTGTATCTTTAGCTCAGAGGGAAGAGAGGAAGTAGGTATACACTATTCAAATAACCGTTCCAATTGGAGTATCTCATTTGGTAGATCTTTGTGTAGCCCCCCAAGCTTGCTAATCTCTACAAAGCTTCGATTACATAGGTATATCTACTCTCCAACTAGGACGTAGACACATTCGACGATATATATGTATAATGTACAAGAAACATGTGTGCTCATTTTTTGGGCTGAATTTTATTGCAGGGAAATATAGTTTTTTTTATGTTTGTCTTCATACAGATGCATGAAAATGTAATCACTTAAAACAAATTCATGGCTAAGCCTATGTTAAGTTAAACTCATGTTATTTATAGTTTAGCTTCATTTCTGAAAAATCTAGTACAACAGATTGTAATTTTTTTTTGTTTTTTTATTTTTTGCAGGAACACATACAAGAGGTTCTAGATAAATGGACCCAAATCGACGATGAAATTTGGGCTAAAGTCATTGTCTTTGAACGAAATCGTCGCGTAGCCAAGGCATATGCACGCGCCCCAGTTTTAACTATTAACGGTTCAGACGATGGATTTGATGGAATGCGGTAAGTTATTTTGATGTTTTTTTTTAAATAATATATGTACTCATATAAAATATGCAATACATTAATGTATGTAAATCTTTAGAAAATGAATGGGGGAGGGGACAGTCAGAGTAGAAATACTTGTCCCATTTGCATGTTATCTTTTTAAGATTTAAAAAGAATTTACATACATTTATTTACTTTTAAACGAGTTCTTAGTATAGATTCTTTGCTAGGACGTATAGAGATAAATGAATGCAGACTGTAAGTACTTGACTAGAATAATAAAATATTATCATATGAGAGATATTTTTCATTGAAATTTGTATAGACTTGGGTAAACTAAGTTAGAACAAAAAGAAAGCCATATTGTCTGTTACCTGGGGGCCTTTTCGAATTGACATGAACCATGATGTCAGCAAAATAACAGAAAAAAACAGTATTTACTATTAGCCTCTGTCAAATTTATTTTGTTTTATTCAAAACTGTCATCATTTTAAAAGCCTTGAAGATAAGTATCAGCTTAAAAATCATATTTGTGATCTCAGGATTTTAGGATTCATCAAATTCGATCTAAAGCTTAATTTATTCATCGATGCGAAGTGAATTCAAATTCATGAGAAATTTAAGAATATTTCATTCAAAAAATCATCAGCACATGGAGAACCAGTAGTACCTATGCCATACAGTCAATTAAGTTATTGCATTTTATTGTTCTTTGCAATCAAATCCATAAAACAAAATCTTGGCGTTTTCTCCCTTCCATGCGTTTCAACTTATCTTTTTGCTCTTATCTTATTTTTAAATAATTTTCTTTTAATTCCTATTTATCGGAGGGAAAAAGTGGATGGAGAAAAAAGTATTGTAACTTAAAACAGTTCTTTGTTGGTCCAACATTTTATAATTATTTCCTAGATAGATAGACAACAGTAAACTTTCCAAAAATCATTCAAGTTAAAAGAGTTATGGAAACTGATGTTTAGAAAATTTGCCACTCTCTATTTTTCAAGGCAATACGAACAGAGACTTGGACAACTATTTGAAATCCCAATTTGTACATTTTTCCTTAATGTATCCCTGTATGAATTGAGATATATCAATTTTTAACAAATAAAAGAGGGGAAATGGAGAAGAAGCGCTGGGATGTCGAAGTCGAAAAAGTGGGGCTTGCAATTCTGTCTGTCTATCCTTTCGACTGCAGCCTAAGAGGGTGGTTCGATTTTCTTTAGACTTGATATATATTATTTTTTGGACTAAAAAAAAACGGTACCTGACGTACAAATTTTGTTAATCAAATAATGAAAATTTTATTTTTCTCAAAAACGTGCCCGCAACTTAAAAAAAATCTGTAATTTTTTTTTAAAACAGGCTACGATTTAGTAAAAATTTACCAAAAATGGTTGTATAAGTGTGGTACCTCCCAAAGAACCAAAAGTATTTAATACCAAAATTAAAAAAATTCTATTGTTGGATTTTTAAAAAAAGTTTCAATTTTGTTTGTTTCAGAATTTAATAATTCGAAAACGATTAGATCGATATTTTTTTAAACTTGGCCATAGAAGTTTTTTAACAATATCTAGCAGTGTTTTTATAATTCTTAAAACCAAAAATAACGGTACATTCCATAAAATTAAAATAAAGGAAAATCTCTTTTTTCTCAAAAACGACTCCAACGATTTTGATTAAAATTTTTATGTGAGCTAATATCAGTACGATCTACTATATTATTGGAAAAAAAATGTATTTATCGTTTAAAAATGGTATCTCTCATAAAGCTATTTATTTCGTTTTAGACTATCTCATTATCTATTGCACCGATTTGATTGAACAAAATTACCCAAGAGCTTCTATTAAGTTTGAATAGTATTGTCCGTTAAAATTTTCAAAAAAATGGGTAGATGATTTTTTTTTTAATTAAATTTTAATAAATACTACAAAATGGCGTACCAATTTTTTTCTTAAAAATGTTTACAAAATTTTATACATAAAAATTAGTTTTTTTTTAAACCG
This sequence comes from Epistrophe grossulariae, assembly GCA_929447395.1. Lineage (NCBI taxonomy): Eukaryota > Metazoa > Arthropoda > Insecta > Diptera > Syrphidae > Epistrophe > Epistrophe grossulariae. Next base: position 136,633,766 of record OV839566.1, read on the forward strand.
CTCCAACTGTACACATTTTTATCAATTTTGAAAGTTAGATGATCTCTTTTAAAAACTGGGTGTGTCAGTCAATACTTTGCGATTGTTTTGGTTTGCAAAATGGTTTCTTTAATAAAAAGGCTTCGTCAGATCTCTGTCCTTCAATTTCGACTGATATTTATTTACATATTAACAATTACTTAATTAAAAATTTCATAAAGTTCAGCAATAAGGTAGTTAGTCAGCACTGTTTATATTTTTTATATATATGTATTTCCGAAAAAATTGTATTCTTCTATTTACAAAAGATTTCTCAAACAACTATTTTAATACACGTGCTTGTCTATGAAGTAGTCAGTAGGTATTGTTGTCTTAAAACTAAAGTCAACTTGTTTATATTATGACGTAAGCCTAAAATTCGACTCAACTCTTTCAGTTTGTTTGTCAACTCAACCTATATAAATGTCCAAAATGCTTGTATTTTGCGTAGGTAGTGTACGCATGCTTCTAGTTAACCAGCATAACCAGTAACCACTATATTTATGTCCACTTACAATATACAACTGACAGCATCCCTATGAAATAACAATGAAGAAAGCTTTTTTTTTTAAAGCCCGGCTAACTCGATTCGTGTTTTTGTTTTGTTAGTCCTCAAATTTAAACAAATAATATCTAAAACATAAACAACAGAAGAAAAAAAAAAAACATAAAAACTCCCACAATTTTCTGCCAGACCCACTCAAAGTTAATGCTCGCTTTTTTTATGTTGTGACATCCGCGTGTCTTGTTAATTCAATTTTAATTTTATTTGGATTGAATAATTTTTGGTGAATAAAAAAAAAAAATATATAAATAAACAAACCAGAACTGGTGTATCAGAAGCCGGATCTAAATTTTAAGATGACACACACGAAAATGTTCATACTTTTTGGTTGACAACACTGTTTAAAAAAAAAAAATTAATTTTATGGTATGTCTCTTGGGAATGGACCATCATCATAATATTGTTAAATAAAATTTAAAAAAAACAACCATGTAGATTTAAATTGAATTAAGAATAAACAAACAAAAATGTATACCGACAATGATCATCTGATGACAATTCGTGAGTGATATTAATAAGGAAGTAAAATTATTTAGGTTTGATGCAATTAATTTAGTTATTTTTTAAGGCCTTGAGATTTGTACCATCAGTGGAGGTGATTAAAAAAATATGTGCAAAGTGAGCAATACAATCAAAGGCCAGACAATGGAATAATAATTCAAATAAACATAAAATTTATACTGCAACTTCAACTTTTTTTTTTGATTAAAACTGATAGGAGCATTGAATATTTAAAACAAAAATACTTCTTAATAACATAAAGTTTTGAACAAAATGAGTTTGGACACATTTTTAAAATTGTTTTTTTTTTTTTTCTTTAATTGTTTTGAAACTGACGGAATAAAGAATGGTCAAGTCTAATAAAAACTGACATTCTAGTATGAATAATACAATAAATAATAATAATGTTTTGAAAATTAATTTTTCCAAAACTATTCACTAAAACAATTTAATTCAACTGACACAATTCAAAAAAAAATGTTCTGGCTTTAAAAAAGGTATAAAATGACGTTGTAAGTAATGCCGTTGATTTTTAATGATTTTGTTTTTTATTTCAAGTCAATTTTTTAGAAAATGTTCCCTCCCCGTTTGAACAGGGGAAAATAAACACCATAGTTTTTTTCTTCTCTTGACGAAACGTACAAGCCCTAGCCTTTTGTCTCTTGTCAACTTATGCAAAACATCATGTGTATCCTTTGATAGTTAAACCACGTCATATAATGTTTTTCTTTAAGTTACAAAATAGTGTCTGCCACGATTTTAGCAACGTCAGAGATACCTTCCAGATGTGTTAAAATATACAAGATGTTGCTTTAAGAACCCAATGAGACAAACAAAAATACTTTAACAGTATATTATTTTTTTGTCTCATTGGGTTGGACAGCAACATTCATATTTTGAGTGGGGTTTACATGGACAAATTTGTCATAACTCATAACAAAAGTATAATAGTTTTCGTAATTTTCAATTTTCTGAAAAACTTAAAGATATAGATCATCTAGTTTTTAGTGGTTCAAAAAGAGTATTTATGTATCGTGTAACTGATTTGAATGTTACTCGGACATTTTGAAACAGGCTTCTGTTCTCTCTATTTTTTGAAGCACAAATATTCATCAGAAAATAATTTAAGAAACTTGATACACTTAGGGAGGTTTTGCTGATACTACACATAACGATTTTGTTGATTGATTGCAAGTATTTCTCTTGTAGACTTATGACCTTATGCCAATATTTATGTGTCGATTAACTAATCAGAACTTTACTCAGACATTGTGAAACAGACCATTTATGGTTTGAAGAAGCTAAATCTAGTGTAACATGCTTCCTTTTGAATTTGGTGACTTCAACATAAATTTCAAAATAAATTAAAAAAAAAATATTGACTATATTAAGTCAGGAATTTAGTCAAATTCAAATATAAGAAAGTACAAATTTTGAAGCAATATTCCCAAAGGATCAGAAGTAATTTTTGTGGAAATATTTTCTTCTTGAAAATGATTTTAGACAAAATTTTAACAAATCTTATAGAAATCTGTCAATTTTGACAGTTGAAAGTTTCCAAACAAATTGTAGGTCCATGCGTCTAAAAAATTTAAAAAAAATTTCTGTATGCTATATTTCAGGTATTTATTTGAAACTGACGTTTGATTAGGAATTCTGACAGTTGACAGTAGTTATAAAACAACAATGAATTCAAATTCTTAGTAAAATTTACAAAATTCTGAGTAAAATTTAAATTTTTGGCAGCTGTCAGTGTCAACTACTACATCTTCTACTACCTAAATTCAGTGGTTACACAACTATTGAGATATAAGAATGTTTTAACTAAATTTTTCAATAAATAATGACAATGTATAGGTTATTTTCAACTGTCAGAATTCTTAATCTGAATCCTAATTCAAATACAGAAATTAGAAAAATATCAACATTTTCAAAACCATTACTTGAGATTATTTTTATTATTTCTAAAATTTGATTTTAAACTTTAATTCGTCAAAATTGTAAGATTTATTTTTAATTTGGTCCAAAAATAGTTTTAAATAAATACAAATATGAACGCAATAGTATATATTAATTTTAATCCCTTGAAACATTCAGCCAAATTGTACTTGTTTTTCTTAAATTTGTTACATATTATGTAACTGCATTTGAATGAAAGTTTTCGTTCATGATTCAAGACATTTCAGACATAATTTAGCAGTAATTTCTGACTAAGACAAAGCCTTTTTTATTTTTATTTTTTTAAATTTCGTATACCATATTCTGACCTAAATTTTGAATTTCTTATTTTTAACAAACAAAAGTAGGGAGTGACACCAGTGAATACAGTGGCATCATTAAATATGACAAATTTTATTAGTGTTTTTCAATAATTGGAGTGGACTACTGTGCATGTGTGCTCCTGATGGATGTCTGTCAACTAAGCCACACCACTTTTCGCAGTGATTTTCTTGTAGCTCAAAATATGTCTCTGACAAATAAATTTCATAGAGAAGAGAAGAACAGAAAGTATCATTAAAAATTACCAATGCCTGAAGTGGGAATCTTTCAGCAAGACTTCTACAAGCACAATTTTTTAAACGTATTTGAAATCGTTTAACAGCTATTAAATTTCTAAGTTAAATTTATCAAGCCCTCAATAGGTTCTGTAAGAGTGAAAAGGAGTTTATTTTAATAGCATGTACAGCAGAATCAAATGCCCTTGAGCCTTCAATTCAACGCGTATGATTAAAAGTCTAAACATGTTAAAAATAGGTATCAACAACAAAATTGGGAAATTTTGTTACATGAATAAGAAAAACAGTCCCGTACTGTCCAAAAATGCAAGTTTCTACTTTCTATGAATTTTAATCAATAGTCGGCAGTCAAAGTTCATATACAAAAAAAAATGTGTAGAAATTCCCAGTTTTGGACAAAAAATCACAGAGTTTCAAAGTAAAGGAACGCACCGAAAAAAAAATTAAAGAAGTCTTTCTTTAATTTACACATGATGATGGGATTAATATTTGACCAATGGAAAATAACAATATTGTCCAAATATTACTTCTTCTGTTTTTAGACAGGCAGCTGCACTATTGCTATTCAAAATTATAATTATTACTTTTTTCAAAACATCGCAACTGCTGCCTCCTGCTGTTTAGAATTCATAAAATAAACTCGAAGAAATCAAACCGACAAGTCTTCAAAATACAAACAAAAATCTTCACAACAACAAGATAAATTTCTCCTAAGAAAATACCATTGCCATAATTTCAAATCGTAACACACGGAATGTGTTTCATATAATCAATGAATTCCTAAAGCCCAATAAATAAATACGAAACATTGCAACTTCCTGTAACACACGCGCTCAACAACATCAGCGACAAAAAACAATAAACTATCTCTCTTCCGACTCAATATGGGTGTTGAATCGAGTCGTCGTCCGTCTATGCCGTCCCTACGCCTGGAGGCGTAGGTATATGTGTGTAATGTAAGACTCCCTTTTTTCAACTCCAAAGTCCAAACTATTGCAAAAAATCCATATTTATTCACCCGATCAGCATCCGAAACTGATTACTGCACAGATTCGCCTACACGACGCACGGCGGCAGTGGCAGCGGCAGCGTGTTGGTGAACCGCAGTTCTATATTATATGCGCGCAAAATCACACGCGTTGAATATGTGAATCTGTGCAAATCCTATGTGCGCAAACACGATTAACATAAAAATAGATCAGATCCTTATCAGGGTTGTGACTTTACTGCAATTGCAGTAGATCTACTGCATTTTTTTCGAAAAATAAATCTACTGCCTTTAAATTAAATCTACTGCACTTTTGGTTTTACGAAAAAAAATCATTCAATAGGCGTTTTTCTTTTTTAGATCAGAGCTGATTGAGCTGAGTACTGAGCAAAGTCTGAGCGAACAGAATAAATTTTAAGCAGAGTATGTTCAGAGTTCTCTGATTTAATTATGAAACAACTTAATCACTGAAATGTCATGATTATAAATTATTTATTTATTATTATTATTTTACCTTCTCCACTAGAGCAACCAGCCTATTCCGCCATTTTTTATTGTTTTGACGACGTTTTTTTTTTAATTTCCCGTCATTGTTTTTTTAATTTCCCGTCGTTTGTTTTCAGCATTTTACTCCGTTTACTCTCCTATTTTATTCTGAGCTCACAGAGTGTGCCTGAACATGCTCAGAACTAAAAAAGAAACACAAATTTGAAGCCCTGAACGATCACAGCTAAAACAGAATATATATTTTATTATTTTAAATTATTTATGTTTATTTATGTTATTTCTTATTTTTATTTTCAAAATATAAAAATCTACTGCGAAAAAGTTGAATCTACTGCGTTTTTTTTCCAAATCTACTTCGGACATTTTTAAAAAAAGTCCCATCCCTGATCCTTATCCCTCCGTGTGTAGAGAGAGAGAGCAGTTGGTGAACATCACGCAGTCAGGCCTAAGTGGCTATAAATATCCTGACGCACGCGCCTAAATGCGAAAGCATCTTCCAAGCATCAGCACAAGCACACAAAGTAGCTATCTAGCGCTGTACTGCCATGCTGCTGCTCTGGACACTCTGCCAATAAAACATATTCAATATGGTACATTGCTGAAAGCATGAACATGGTTCTATTTCCAAAGGTGGCTGTTAATCTACCACCCATTAACTATGGCTGCGACATCTAATGGCCTATGGCCTTACTTTAGCCGAGCACGGTGGCAGCAGAGGCGGTAGAAGGATGAAGCACTGGCGACCAAAGACCACATCGATATTCAACAACGACGACATAAACACCCCACGCCACACATTGGAACTATGCCAATTGCGCACAGGTATCTATTCTATTTAGGGATTAATCAAAGCAACAGATAAAGTACATGCAATGCGGGCATATACCATAGGTATATAGTTTTGCAGTTCCTTCCTTCCGATTTGGATTTGGAGCCTGTGGGACATATAAAAGATGCCAATTAATATTGTGTGTGACTGTTCCCAAAAATGTCACGAGTTTCTTCTGTGGTTGTCGCGTCGTCGCTGGTTGTCCCCGAGTCTGGTTCACAGCCATAAGTACACGATACTCGGAGGGACGGACGGGTTCTCTATCGCGTTGTACAATCAAATGTGAGGCTCGTTATTTCTTTGCATGTTAGCTTGAGAGTTGTGTTTTTTTTTCGTATGTTTTAACGGGCTACGGACAAACGATATGGAATCGCATAGTTTTGCATTTGATGCTGAATGTGTCTTATACCTATATAAACCTGAAACCTGGGTTAGAGTCTCAACATTCTTAAATAAATATGAGTTCCACGAACATATTTATATGAACTTCGATGAGACCTCTTCTGCTCAAGGCATACACAGAGCACACATTTTTGTTTTACTTTTTTTTCTTCAATCAGCAAAATGTCATTTAACTCAAACTCCATTTATAAAAAAACTTTTTCAACTTCAGACTTCAGAGAAGGGGAAAGTCGTTTGAGCGAGGTTATATACAAATCCTGTTGCTGCCACAACCTCGTGATGTGCAACAAACGATGAATTCTAACAGGTGGAAGCCGCATCAGTATAGAAGTAGTAGATTTTTTTTTTTTATCTTACCTTTACCTTGTCGCAAATCCATTTCAATAAAGAGAAGACAACGATGAAGAAGGAAAAAAAGAAACAAAAAAAAGACCATGGAAGAATCCAACGAGATACCATGAAAAGGAAAAGTTAATTGAAAGCAAAAGGGTTTATTAACGTTGCTTTAAAGGTACTTTTGCCAGACAATGGAAACACGCGGTCACTCTTCTTTTTATATTTATTGCTTGGGAGGTTTCTTTCTTTAAATGTAAGCCTTGACCCAAATTCCGTTGTTTTATATAATATGTAAAAAAAAGGGTTTCATTTTGGGAACAGGAAACCCATCTGCAGAAGATATTCCAGCGAGACATGTTGTGAAATTTTCTTCCTTTTTTTTTTTTTGACAACATGTCTGCCCTTTTAGTGACCATTTTTGTCTCACACACTTGGCATTATAATAATAATTGGGAACATTTATAAGGTTACGTAAGAAGATAACTTATGTAGGTATTTTATTAAATTTCTTTGAGTTCTTATAACCGAAATTTTTGTTCGATATTTTGTTTGAAATGCAAACATTTGTTTAAAGGAAATGTTTTACACAGTCAATTTAGATCCCCAGTAAACTTATCGAATTTGGTTAGTTAACTTTGGATTAACAGAATATGTATACATTTCTGACAGATGTGTGTTAAAAATCTATCGAAATAGATAAGGCGACACTATATAGAAGTCGCCCTTTCGATAATGTAGAGCCTAATCACTTGGCAGAGCTTTTTTCAGTGACCTATAAACGAACTTTCTAAGGTGAAGATCAAAGATTTGATCTAGGATATAGATCAGTAGCTACTGTACATCTTTCCTAGACTATCATTCTAAGGGGTCAAACCTCTTACGTCTCTGAGCCATTCTGAGACATTCCGAACCATTTGAATCCACAGGTCCAAAGAGTTATGGTAACAAAACGGCGCACTCTAGCGCTAATTGGGTCAGCGAGCTAGGTTGCTCGTGACCGCCATTTCTACGTACCTACCATGGCGCCACCACAACCAGAGGGCGTATTCATCTTAAAAAATTTAAACCGTTCACATTCGAACAGACTCGTTGACATTAGCCACGTTTTATTAGCCGCGTTTTATTATCGCTGCTCGTATGTTCATCTCTTTTTGTCTTATGTTTGCTTATTTTTCATGTAGATATACTGACTTTTTCCTCGCACTGCAGTTTGTTTGCTCTACCCACTGAAGAGCCGTCTACCCGCCAGAGTAAAACTTATTTTCGGATCTTTAAAATATGTAGATCCAGAAACAGAGCAGAACTCAAAGCTGTACTATCCAGAATCCAGATCCGTAGATAATAAAACGCGGTACTTGTTAGTCCCCTTTTTACACGAGGAAACAAGTTGCAGGAGATTTTGTATAGGTTGTTTTTTTAAATTCCTTAAAAATCTCTTGTACCTTTCATACGAAGAAACAAAATCGTAGACATTTTCTGTAGTTTCCTTTTAAAGTAGCTTGGTTGAACTCACGCTACTATGTGTGTGTGCAAACAGGAATGTCAAAAAAATCTCCTCAAATCGGTGACCGGGGAGATTTCATTTTCCCCTCTTACTTCGTGCCCTTCTCACCTAATAACTGAAAGTTGCTAGAAACTCATGGTCTTATTTTATAAACGTTGTCTAACTTAAAACAACTGTCCAACTTTGGAAAATGTGTTCAAAAAACCTTGTTTATTGTTGTCTTATAGCTGCCTAACTTAGACACAAGAGTAGATTGTCTTAACAGTGAATAATGTGATATTTATTTTTATTAAATAAAGTATATTTCCACCAATTTGAAAATAGTTAGACAATGTCTAAGTCGACAAAAATCTAGTAAATACGACGGTCAGTTTCCTTGTGTGAAAGGGGGCTTACATTTAATATTCCTTGGATAAAGAATAAAATATTTGGGGCTTGTTTCACAATGTCTGAGTAAAAGTTCTGATTAGTTATCCAATACATAAATATTGGCATAGGGTAATAAGTCGACAGCCCAAACTAAGTCAAATTGTGGACTAATAACCAATTTAAATGTGTCAAAAGACAACTGAAATTTTTTCTGCAGCTAGACATTGTAAAACAAATCCTTAAATTTATATAAATCAAGTTTTTTAGCTGTGGAAATAATTTATTAGATACTTTAGAATATCGGAAAGATCCACAAATGCCACTTTGCGCCGCCCTCTTTGTTTCGATAGTGAAATCACATTTCCATAGTGTTGCACTTTGGTTTCGATAGATTTTCGACAACTGAAAGATAATGTTATGCGGTTGTTAAACGAAACAATTACCCCCTACGATTTTTAAGCACGTAGGTAGGCGGGGAACGTATGTGGTAGCCGGCGTAAACAAAGTAGCTTAGATTGAAAAATTACTAAGTAAAGAGTGTAGAGAGATGTTCCCTTTCATTACAAAATTGCAGTCTTCTAAAAGCAGTATTAATCGTTCACCAATTTTCTATTATTTTAATTTTCTTCTTCGTTATTCTTCGTTAATCATTCACTGGAAAACTGTTTTATAAAATAACTTCTTTTTTTATAAAAGAACTCAGTAATTGTGAGTCTGAAGATTAAAAATAAAATAAATAGACAGTTTCATTTTATCAAATAGCACTTAGAAAAATATATATAAGATGTCCCCATTATAGTTGCTTCTGCACCCTTAATTTGTTTCTCTTATTTTTTTAACCCAATAAAATTCCCTTTTAGTTTTATTGTTTAATAAATTATTATAAGATGCTTTTAAGATTGGCTTATTCTCATAAAAATTAAAAAAGAACAGCTACATTATTAAATCCAAGAAAATCTGACATTTTAATTTTAAAACAAGCGTGTATTTGAATTCGAATAATTTACCTAACCTACTACGTATAAGAAATATAATACCGATTTTAACTAACTAAAAGCTTTTTTATAACATTTCTCCAAGTTCTAATGTTAAAACTCTTATTTGTTTTTTTATAGACATTTTGTTTTGAGTTTATTAATGATGTGATATTAAACCGCCTTTGATCATTAATTTTAATTATTTATCTTATTAGTTAATATGATAAATATCAAAATTGTTTTAAAAGTGAAGAAATTCAAATAAAATAACTACTTTGGACGTTATGATAAAATTAATCGTCCAAAAAGTAATAAATCAATTAAAACTTGTTTAGATTGATTATTATTTTTTATTATTATTTTTGTTTAGCATGCATTTAATTATGTACATACATATATATGTATGTATGCAGAAAATCAAGTTTTGTTTGCAAATCAAAACTATATGGGAATATTTTTTTGTAATGAATACAAATTTACTATCAAAGATTTCATATACATATTATATTCAAACGATGACCACATATAGTTTAATGAAATATGTATGTAGTTAATTTTAAACTTTATGAACTTATCATATTAAAAGAGCATAAATTATTTCTTTGAACTTTACTCATTTCTATAGAATTAATTAATATTCCGTGAAATGAAAAATTTATTTAAACGTTTAACATTATTTATATACGCCGTTCTTAAAGTTTAGCAATTTATAAACACTAGTTTTAAAATTAAAGAAAAGTTTGAAAATTGTCGATAAATATTTTGATTTTTTTCGAAATGTATAAGCTTTGGAATGTAAAATATTAAATTTTTCAAAAATTCTTTTGAATTAATTTTGTAAATAAATCGATTGGAAGTTTAATAATGAAACATTTAAAATATTAATATTAATTTTATTTAAAACCACTTTAACTTTTGAAAGGGCTATAATATCCCAAAAATCTAAATCTCAGAAAATGAAATATCTCATTTTGTTTTAAATATCGAAAAACAAAATGTTGAAAATTTATAATCCCATTTAAATCTCGCAAATATCAATCGAAATCTCGTAGAATAAAAATTCGCCTACCGTTGATCAAGAAAACTATTGAAATATGTAGGTGCCTGTATGACGACTAAACAATGAACCCGCCTTACGCAAAACAATGCAGTTTACTTGAGCGAGACAAAAAACCCAAGACTGCAATAGAAGCATTATAATTTAAACCCGCGAAGTAGTTTTTCAGAGAAGTATTAATTTTGACTTCTAGTTGTCAAAAATCTACAGAAATCAGAATGATACTATGGAAATGCGCTTTCGCTATCGAAACAGAGAGGGCGAAACTATTCGCCACTATAGAAAGTGTTATATCTTAGTAAATGAAACAACCACGACGTTTAATCTTTAATTCAGCTTTATTGAATGTGACATGTAGGTACCTTCTTAACAATTAGTACTAACCTAATATGATCATTTGATTACAAGAACGGATGGTTAGTGGGAACCTAAGATATAACAGAAAGGTTGATTTCTCTAATGTCACCCTCTCTATTTTGATAGTTTTTCACATTCATTTGTCAGAAATATCTATATGCGTCTAATCCAGAGATAACTATTTCAGGAGTTAATTCGGATTTAACTCCGAAACTGGCATGATCTCACTGGAAACAGAGTTTTGCTTTGAAATTTAATATATTGGACTAAATTCGCACATATTATATATATCGACGGTTCAAAGAAGAAGAACACCGGTAAGTCGTTTTTTTTTCTCATGTTTTTTTTAGAAATAAATAAAATCTGTCAAATTTTGTATGGCGATGTATAGTAAGAGGTTTTAAAATTCAAATTCTGCTTTTTTCTCTAAAATGTTCAAAACAACATTGTTACGCTGAAATTTCCAAAAGGTGGCTCTGATGTTTCTGATTTTGTTGCAATAATAATATTTCTATTTAGTTTTTTCGACTTACGAGGTACTGTACTTCAACCGTCGATATCTCCTTAATATTTATGTAGGTAATTGTTATTTTTTTTTTTCATTTGCGATGTTTTAATTTATGAAATTTAAATTTGCGAATATTTCATTCCCATGCCCCAGCTTTTTAAATTGTTGTTACCTATTCACAAACTGAAAATATGGTCTGTGAAATTATTGCATTAAATTTTTTTATTTCACGAAAAATTTATGGGTTTTATGTTTAAAAATGTAAAATGAGTGTTCCTCAATCTAAATCTAATCTAAACAGAGCACATTTTCACTTTGTTGGCAACATTCAAATTGAAAGAAAAAAAACTCAGCTAATATAAAAAAGAATATTTTTTTCAATAAATTAAATATGTTTCAAAATAAGAAAAAGAAGATTTGCAAATTTCCTACCAAAAATGTGTCTATATTAATTCGAAATAATTATTTTAACTTTGACTCTAAACACTTAACAAAAATTTGCTGTGAAACTTATTTAAATTTTTGGGAATGAAACATGTTTTGTTTTAACGACGCATTTTCAAAACATTAAGCATAAAATATTCAACAAAATTTCTCAATTTCCCATTAAGTTTAGTAAAATGGAAAAAAAATCCCTTAAAATTGTGCAACAAAACTTGTTAACTACCTCCTCTAATGATTTTTTAATAATACCGAATATCTTGCAGTTCCCATAATCATAATCATCATCAACTTCACCATATTTTATAAAAAAAAATTATCAAAAATGTTACCAACAAGCAATAAACATTTTAAGAAGCCCACACTCTATTGATACCATCAATTCATCATTTTATAATTAAATTTATTTTTTGTTTTTTTATTAATTATACAGTTGTGTTATTTAAATGATAGATGCATATACAACAAATATACAATAAATATGTATATTTACGGTTAAACAATAGTTCAGGAAATAGCATTGCAAATGGAAAAATAATTTTTGAAAATCGTTTAGTGAAAAATTCAAGATTTTACATTTCATATCTTGTAACTACGTTTATACATACCTCAAGACGAATTTAATTTATTGACAAAATATTCTTTTAAAATTAAATTAAAATTACCGGTAAATTTAACATTCAATATTTCACACCTTAAAGGGAATATTACGTCGAAACACTGGGAAGAACATAACCAAGGTTCGTAGAGATTTCAATGGAAAATTGACAGGTCTCATCTCACCTGCGACCTTAAGTCCCCTTTCACACCAGGAATCAACTTGCTGGAGATTTTTTGACGTTCTGTTTTAATTCACCTAAGACTCAGGAAAGTGCTGGAAACTCAGTTTTCTTGTGTGAAAGGGAACTTATTCATCGAGTGAACGGGCCATACGATTGGTGGAGATTAGACATTAAAAGAAATTCACTATGGAATCTGTCAATTTTCAATAAAAATATTTTTACAAATTGATTATTAATTTTTGTTAAAAATGTTTTTTTCTTTCAATCGATCCCAAATTGAAACTCTACTTTCCGGAATACAACTAAATTATAATAATCACATGCAGTTTCATAAGATTTAATAAAAAAAAAACATGTCTGGGTACAAAAAATACAAAGAAATTTTATTTTTTTTACAAACCTCATGTAGTGAAGCTTAAAATCATCAAATAATTTGTAAGTTGTCATTTCTTTTTTACCATAACCAATTTCTGTATAATCTCCACATTGTGTGATCTAGTCATCTTGATGCAGAGAAATGTTTATAAAAATAACATCATCACCATTAAGTAGCTATAGAGTATAGTCTATAGATGCCAATAATTGGAATTGAAAACGATTTACCTCATTAAGTCATTGAAGTATGGACATACATATATGTATGCCCATGCCCCGGCCCAACCCAATTTTGTTGGGGAAATTGTTACATAAAATTTTGTTGTACTCTTTTTCTGACAGATTTAATACGACCTAGATTTACCTATACCTACCAAAAAAGTATTCACTTCCCATGAATTCAACAAAAAATGATTAACTTTATGGATTGTCATAATTGAGATGTGACTTTTCACTATTAAATACTCTTTTAATTTCTAATAAAATCTAATTAGAAAGTGAATAATTGTTAATAAATACCTACATGTAAGGACTTCATGTAAAATCCTGGTTTTGGAGTCCAAGCTTTAAGCTCGTTTTATGTTTAGAGATTAAAGTGAACGAAGAAGACAAAACCAAAACAATAGAAAATATTGTTTTTAGTAGACTATATTTAAATTAAACTATAGACGGACTTAATTAGGCATAAAAATATAATGCAAATGTTTTTTTTTTTATTAAATCTTATGAAACTGCAAATTGTAAAAACTCGTATCCATTGAATGTGAGTATCAAAATAAGCCCTGTTTCTATTTTTATTAAAATGTCCAGTGAAGACCACAAATGTTGTGATGTGCTTTTTGCTTTCCAGCCGAGGTTCTGCTCGTCGGTCTCGCCAAGGTCGTTCTGAAGAAAACACGAAAACTTCAGTGTAAAAAGGTCTTCAAACCTTATTGTAAAATCTTTATTTATAACACAACTCTTAAACTTATAACAAATCGGTTTTTGAATTATGGACGGTCTTTGATCTGGATCCTGGTGCTCGCGAGGTTTGTTCGTTCTAGTCGCTGGGGATCTTGGTAACTGTAATTCTTCGTCCAATAATCTGCATCCCTATCGGATCTTCTGGCCTTCACGTCGTCTGCGTCTTTAGTATCTTGGTATCGGGTAGCTGGGTTTCCCCTTGAATTTAAAATTATAACCTGAAACAAAATCAGCAGGAACTACGCCCCTGGTGGCACTATTCAGCAGGTACTAGGCCCCTGGTGGCACTCGACACAGCAGGCTTTCGCTCTGGTAGATCAGCAGGTACAACGCCCCTGGTGGCACTATTCAGCAGGTACTAGGCCCCTGGTGGCACTCGACATAGCAGGCTTTCGCTCTGGTAGATCAGCAGGTACAACGCCCCTGGTGGCACTATTCAGCAGGTACTAGGCCCCTGGCGGCACTCGACACAGCAGGCTTTCGCTCTGGTAGATCAGCAGGTACAACGCCCCTGGTGGCACTATTCAGCAGGTACTAGGCCCCTGGCGGCACTCGACACAGCAGGCTTGCGCTCTGGTAGATCAGCAGGTACAACGCCCCTGGTGGCACTATTCAGCAGGTACTAGGCCCCTGGTGGCACTCGACACAGCAGGCTTGCGCTCTGGTAGATCAGCAGGTACAACGCCCCTGGTGGCACTATTCAGCAGGTACTAGGCCCCTGGTGGCACTCGACACAGCAGGCTTTCGCTCTGGTAGATCAGCAGGTACAACGCCCCTGGTGGCACTATTCAGCAGGTACTAGGCCCCTGGTGGCACTCGACACAGCAGGCTTTCGCTCTGGTAGATCAGCAGGTACCGAAGCCCCTGGTGGCAATTAGGACGTTTGTCTTCGAACTAGGGCCCCTTACCTCTGGTGGGGGGAAGCCTTAGTAGGAAATAGCTGGACAATCTCGCCTACCTAGGTTTAACTTTCAAGGAAACCCCTTACCACTGGTGGGGGGAAGCTTCACGAAAGTAAAACAAAGCTAAAATGACCGAACCGAAGCTTTACTGGCAGAGTACTAACACAATCTGAGTATCACTGGGTGGGGTGCCTTTCGTCCATCCGAGCTGGTCCTCTTGTGTTTTGTATGGCTAAGAGTGAGTGTGAACTATTTAATTATGAATGGAAATATTAAATAGTGGCTATTTTCTGGTGACGTCACTGCTCTATGGTGAATGTGAATTGTATTATGGTATAATACATTCCTCGCTGGTGGGATAGGTAATGTAGCATGGAACGCTTCGTTACATACCACTCTTCTTTCGGAGACGAGAACCTTCTCGTCTAAAAACTTTGCTATTTAAGATAAAAGAAAAAAAAAAAAATATCTTTTTTTTTTTTTTTTTTTTTTTAACTCCAAAAGTAAATTGCTTTATTCATTAAAAAGAACTTAAAATAACAGGAACTTCAAAAACTAAACGTAAAAATATTTATAAATAAAAAAAAAGGAATTCACATATGACTTCAATAAAAACTGTTTTTTTCTTCAGGGTGAAAAGGCTACCCTTTTCTTCATTCCTTGATGAAGCAGGATCGCCACCCCTGGCTTAATGATGCGTACCTCGACTTTTCCATAACGACGTGTGAAACTGAAGCGTTGGCGTCGGAACTTGGGATTGTACATTGGGTGACTCGTTATGTTGACTCCTAAGAAGGGGTCTACGGGGTTATGTCTTCCTTGCGCCATGATTGGATTGGCTACAATTGGTCTATCTGTTCTGACCACAATCGGGAAGCATAGGTCGTTAACGGTCAACCTTCTTTCGGTAAAACCACTGGTTGGTACAATGGGGGTTGTTTCGGCGGTGGTCGACGTGGCAGCGACAGAAGTGGGCGGAACGATTCTCTTCCTATCAACACGGTTACTAGTAGAAGCAATGGCTGTAGATGCGGTGGACCTTGATTCAGCAATGGCAAGAGCGGCGGAAGAGGTAGACGGCGGAGAATCATAAAGTATTCCGGCATCGATGCTTTTTCCGGCGATTAAGGTGCTGACGGCAGCTAAAGCATCGGCGGCTGAAGTAAAAGTAACCGGTTCAGCAGTATCGGATGCGATACTGGTGGGCTTGCCTGCAGAGGCTGGAATGGTGGTCGTCGTGTTGGCCCTCTGGCTTTTGGTGGAGGTAATAGCGGTGGCTGGTGCTTTCGGTGGTTTGTCGGAGTCTCTATCGGTGGTGATGGATAAAATTTTCATTTCACCTTCTGGTGGTTTTCGGGTGCTCCTTTTTCTTTCTTTGTCAGCGACCTTTTTCTTTTTTGGCGACGTTGGTGTTTTCAGCAGCTCTTTTCTTCCTCCTTGGCTACTCGCTTTTATGCGCACCTTCCTTGAAGCTGTTGACTTTACGTTCGACAGAGCAACGCCGCTTGGTGTAGGCGGTGCTGGCAAATAAATTACTGACCTAACTTCAGGTCTCATTTTGTTTGGGCACGTGGGTTGCCGGATGCACGGATCGTGGGTCTTGGTCTTATCTTTGCGCTCGGACTGGTCCATGGTTGTTGAATGCTGGACGGTTGCAGACTGACTGATCGCAAACTTGCTTTGGTCATCTACTTTATTTTCCTGCGAAGCGAAACCCTTTAGGTCTTTCAAATGAGATCGAACGATATTGCTTCTCTTTCCCTTCTCTTTCTCTAATTTTCTTATGACTACAATAACGGGGGAGTCAAAACGGACTACCTCATACGGGCCTTCGTAGCGAGGAGCTAATTTCTCTGTAAAGTGTTTGGCGGCGGAGGAGAGGGTTTTTACCCTCTTGTACACATGTTCTCCTATACTGGGCTTCCAAACTCTGTGTCTCAAATTATAGCCACGTGCTTGCTTTTGTGCAGCAACTTGCAGGTTTGTTCTTACGAGTTGGTAAATTGCTTTTAGTCGCTCTTGCCTAATGGAAACGGTTTCCTCATTGTTGTTGCTAGGCAACGTCACGTGTTGAGGAGCTTTTATCTCTCTCCCGTAATTGAGAAAAGCGGGGGTGAAACCTGTGGAATCGTGTTTGCTTGTATTGATAGCGAAGGAGAGTTCGGGGATGTGTTCGTCCCACGACCGGTGGTTTTCGTTAACATACTGTGCAATCATTGTCTTAAGAACTCTATTGACTCTTTCTGTAGGATTTTCCTGTGGTGTGTAGGGTGCAGTAAAACGTTGTTCTATACCCATCTCTTTTAAAAAGTTTGCGAGCACTGAGCTAATGAATTGGCTGCCGTTATCAGACAAGAGGACACGAGGGACTCCGAAATGTGCTATAATTCTTTCTCTCAGTGCTTTAATCACTGCTTCTGACGTAGCTGCTCTCAGGGGAACAGCTTCTACCCACTTCGTAAACCTATCTACCATGACTAACATCATGGTATTCCCCTTCATTGATTTAGGCAATGGGCCTACGAAATCCACACACACAGTGTCCCATGGACAATTAGCTATATTAGTGTGCATCATACCACTGGGCTTCTGTTGCGAAGCTTTGTATTCTCTGCAGACTTTGCATTTACTCACATACTTGGATATGTCTCGATACATCCCAGGCCAGTAGTATAGTTTCATAATTCTGGTTGCCGTCTTGGCTATTCCTAGGTGACCTGCGGTTGTGACGTCATGGTTATCATATAGAGTTTTTTCTCTGTCGGCAGTAGGGATACACAACTTCCAATCGTCTTCTTGACTTGCTAGCGGGTGAGCGGGGAATTTTCTAAACAAGCGGTCGTCAATAATACGGTAGTCTGGATATTTTTCTGGGTTCTTGAGCACTTGTTTGACGCGTTTTTGAGTCCAATCCTCCTGATTATTAGCTATAGTGGCGAGGTCACTTTGCGTGTAAGGTAGAGGGTCCCTCGATAACGCGTCGGCTACGACGTTCATCGCCCCTTTCCTATATTTTATTTCGAAATCGTACTGCTGAAGTTCGATAGCCCAACGAGCTAGACGCCCTGAAGGATTATCTAACGAGTGAAGCCACTTGAGCGAGTGGTGATCTGTTATAACTTTAAAATGATAACCTTCCAAATAGGGCCTCATTTTTCTTATGCCGAAAAGAATCGCCAAACATTCTTTTTCGGTGACAGAATATTTCTGTTCTAAATCTGTAAGCGTCCTACTAGCGTAAGCGATAACTCTTTCTTGATCCTCGAAATTTTGGCACAAAACTACTCCCAAGCCGTATTGGCTTGCGTCTGTTTGAAGTGTGAAAGGGAGATCGAAGTTTGGACACATAAGAACCGGTGCCTCTGTTAGTCTCTTCTTGAGTTCTATGAATGCACTTTCTTGGTCTGTACCCCATATCCATTCTTGGTTCTTCTTGAAAAGTTTCGTCAGGGGAGTGGCTACCAAGGAAAAATCTTTAATAAACCTACGGTACCACGATGTTATCCCTATGATTCGACGTAATTCTTTAACGTTGCGAGGAGCCTTCAGATCCTGGACGGCTGCGACTTTATCAGGGTCGGTACCTATGCCGCGATCACTTACCACATGTCCAAGGTATTTCAGTTCCTTTTTACAGAATTCGCACTTGTCTTTATTGATTCTTAAATTAGCCGCTTGGAGCCTCTTAAATACTTCTTTTAAATGTCTGAGGTGATCCTCGAAAGTTTCGCTCACAACAATTATGTCGTCTAAATAAGCGAAAGCGTAGTTATCCATGTCGGGACCTATTATATTATCTAACATACGTTGGAATGTAGCGGCGGCGGAATTAAGCCCACAAGGCATCACTTTCCACTGGAAAAGTCCTCGTCCGGGTACTGTGAAAGCCGTGGCAGGTCTGGAGGCAGGGTGCAATGGAATTTGCCAGTACCCTTGTTTTAGGTCGATCGTTGAGATGAAATTTGCTCGTCTGAGTTTATCTAGAATTGCGAAGATCTGAGGGAGGGGATATGCGTCCATTATTGAGATTTCGTTCAGTTGTCGGTAATCGACACAAACTCTCCATGAGCCGGTTTTCTTCCTCACTAGTACAATCGGCGAACTATACGGGCTGGTTGACGGTTCTATTTTGTCGTCACGGAGTAAGTCGTTAATTTCGTCATCTATAACTTTTTGCATCGCAGGGTTCTTAGGGTAATATCTCTGCTTGAAAGGCTGATCGGTTTTCAATTTTATGTGGTGTACCGCAGCGTTAGTCGTACTATGTAAACGCTCAAACTTTGGCAGTTCGATGTTAAGCATATAGTCAAGACTCTCTTGTTGTTGCCATGACAAGGGTCTTCCTCCTAACATGCAGAGTTGGTTACGGTATTGTTCTTGCACATTACTAACCATAGGGATTTCTCTACCACGTAAGGTCATCTTGAAATCCGCACTCGAAAGCAGGTCTACACCTATGATCATATCTTCGGTAAGTTGACTCATGTATGTTAACTCACCCTTAATAGGTTGATCATTGATGTACATGGTCAAATTGTAGTGTTCTCGACTAGCGACCGGGTCCCCGTTCGCTAGATGCGTCAAATGTCTTCGATATTGAATCGGTACTTTATTTCTACGCAACAGTCGGCGAGTCTTCGCGTTGATGAAAGACTTGGTAGCTCCGGTATCCAACAATGCCTTTACAAGTTGATCATAAATCCTAACTGATATAAAACATCTCGGATCTGTCCAGGTTCTCGACACCTCGGGCTGGGGGTTTTGCCTTAAATCTTGCATTTCGGCATTCTGGTCTTGATCCAGCTCTGGATAAACATTTATTAAATTGTTTGCGACTTCCATGGTCGGTATGGGGTCTGTGTCCCTTATCGTATCACGATAAGACAATAAATCTTCATTTTCTGTATACTTTGGATTCTCGTTCAGAGAAAGGGGCTTATCATTCAATACGGATGCCCGATGTGGGTGACACGTACAATCGTCGGTTAGTCGACCATCTTCACCGCAGTGTGAACAGAACAAACGGAAAGGGCGACGACAGTTTGCTTTCGTGTGCCCCCGTTGCTTACAATTCCAACAATGCGTAGCTCGGTCATACTGAGCGGTGGGTAAGGCAGGTCGGTTAAAATTATTTCGATCGAATGATACTCGTGGCGGCGGCGGCGGTGAGAAACGATTATTATTAAAAGTTCGTGGGTTTGTTGGGGGCGTTCTATTTATGCCCGAGAGGGGTCGTGATGAAGTGTGACGTGAATTTCGGTCTTCCCCTTGTATGTACTCATACTCTTCAGCTAATTTCATTAGCTCGTCTAGATTCTCAAAATCTCGTCTCCTTATGTACAGGTGATATTCTGGGCGAAGGCTATCGTATATTCGGTCGACATTTTCCGAAAGACTCATGCGGGGGTGCTGATGTATTAGGTATTGAGTTGCCTGTATAAACTCTTTGGCTTTCTCTTTGGTTCCTTGTTTTCTCCGCATGATCTCATCCTCCAATTTATAGATGAAGCGGGCTGGTAGGAAATGTTCTAAGAAATGCATATGAAAATCTTGCCAAGTCTTAAGTTTATCCCTATTTATTCGGAACCATTCCAAAGCTGCTCCTCGCAGAACTTCTGGAAGGGCTTTCAGCATATCGTCGGGGCGGATATCGTAGCACTTTGTCAGCTCCTCGACTCTCTCCATGAATTCCAAAGCATTACCCGAAGAATCAAATTTTAACCCCCACTTCCTTACCGTATTCATAACCTCTGCATCGTGGTTGAGGGCGAATCTGCCGACGGGTCTACTTAGATTCTGAGTCTCAGGCTGTCGACTGTGAACGGCATTAGTATCTGGAATAGCCGCGGGGTGCGACTCGGTTATTCTGGAATTATTTTGACTAAGGCCCGCCATACTTTGAGCTGGGTGAGGTGGAACTTGGAAAAATATTTCCGTGTAATTTGGAGACTTTGGGATTTCATTATCCACGGTTTTCTTAAAATTACTTGGTGCTGCGACTTCGTTGTCCTCCTCTTTATATTCCCTATCATTTGTGGTCTTTTCGATTTCTTCGCAAAGGTTCTGCGTAGACTTCCTTAGCCTTGCTGCCTTAATGTAAGCGCTGAACCGGATTCTTAAAACGTTTATAGAGCCTTCCGTTTCGATTCCTAGCTGGCTCATCTTTTCTATTAACTCTTGTTTTCTTAGAAGGTAAATGGCTCCCAGACTAGCGGAACAGTCGAAAGTTTCTTCATTATCAGACATGGTGCACTGTAGTATTCCTTTGATTACAGTGGGTAAGAGAGTGTTTTTTGTAGATTTTATAATTCACGGGGTTGGACCTTACAGGTCCCTGCTCGGGCGCCAATTTGTGATGTGCTTTTTGCTTTCCAGCCGAGGTTCTGCTCGTCGGTCTCGCCAAGGTCGTTCTGAAGAAAACACGAAAACTTCAGTGTAAAAAGGTCTTCAAACCTTATTGTAAAATCTTTATTTATAACACAACTCTTAAACTTATAACAAATCGGTTTTTGAATTATGGACGGTCTTTGATCTGGATCCTGGTGCTCGCGAGGTTTGTTCGTTCTAGTCGCTGGGGATCTTGGTAACTGTAATTCTTCGTCCAATAATCTGCATCCCTATCGGATCTTCTGGCCTTCACGTCGTCTGCGTCTTTAGTATCTTGGTATCGGGTAGCTGGGTTTCCCCTTGAATTTAAAATTATAACCTGAAACAAAATCAGCAGGAACTACGCCCCTGGTGGCACTATTCAGCAGGTACTAGGCCCCTGGTGGCACTCGACACAGCAGGCTTTCGCTCTGGTAGATCAGCAGGTACAACGCCCCTGGTGGCACTATTCAGCAGGTACTAGGCCCCTGGTGGCACTCGACATAGCAGGCTTTCGCTCTGGTAGATCAGCAGGTACAACGCCCCTGGTGGCACTATTCAGCAGGTACTAGGCCCCTGGCGGCACTCGACACAGCAGGCTTTCGCTCTGGTAGATCAGCAGGTACAACGCCCCTGGTGGCACTATTCAGCAGGTACTAGGCCCCTGGCGGCACTCGACACAGCAGGCTTGCGCTCTGGTAGATCAGCAGGTACAACGCCCCTGGTGGCACTATTCAGCAGGTACTAGGCCCCTGGTGGCACTCGACACAGCAGGCTTGCGCTCTGGTAGATCAGCAGGTACAACGCCCCTGGTGGCACTATTCAGCAGGTACTAGGCCCCTGGTGGCACTCGACACAGCAGGCTTTCGCTCTGGTAGATCAGCAGGTACAACGCCCCTGGTGGCACTATTCAGCAGGTACTAGGCCCCTGGTGGCACTCGACACAGCAGGCTTTCGCTCTGGTAGATCAGCAGGTACCGAAGCCCCTGGTGGCAATTAGGACGTTTGTCTTCGAACTAGGGCCCCTTACCTCTGGTGGGGGGAAGCCTTAGTAGGAAATAGCTGGACAATCTCGCCTACCTAGGTTTAACTTTCAAGGAAACCCCTTACCACTGGTGGGGGGAAGCTTCACGAAAGTAAAACAAAGCTAAAATGACCGAACCGAAGCTTTACTGGCAGAGTACTAACACAATCTGAGTATCACTGGGTGGGGTGCCTTTCGTCCATCCGAGCTGGTCCTCTTGTGTTTTGTATGGCTAAGAGTGAGTGTGAACTATTTAATTATGAATGGAAATATTAAATAGTGGCTATTTTCTGGTGACGTCACTGCTCTATGGTGAATGTGAATTGTATTATGGTATAATACATTCCTCGCTGGTGGGATAGGTAATGTAGCATGGAACGCTTCGTTACAATGTCTATTTTTATAGTAAAAAATTATTTAAAATTGTTGAATTTTTCTTAAATTTCGTATTGGACAAATTTAATTAACAAAAATTCTGCAAAAAGACAAAAAAATATTGAAAAACAATGTATGTAAGTGACAATAGTATGCGACTGCTTTTTTTAAATCAGGAATTATTGTTTACTTTGTTTTAAAATCAAGTTTTTGATAAAATCGATATCAAAATTAAAACAAATTGTTATCATTGTATATAAAATCTATAATACTATCATGAACACAAATTTTTTAGTCGAACATGTGTCCTGTACGCGTCGCTGAGATCGCCACAAATTAGACTATTGAGACTTAGCTAAATGTAGGGAATAAGTAAATAGAGCGAGAAGAATCTATTATTTAAATTCTGCAAACATAATAAGATTCTATAAAAGGGTCAAGTAAACGTGCATGAAAATATTTTGTTTAATTAAATTTGTGTTTCAATTAAATTTTAAATTAATTACATTTTTTTACACATACTTTTATGTTCCTCCGCAATGATTTCGTAAAAAAATGTAACCCGACATTCTACCTAAATTTTAAGGCCTCAACCTTAACGATCCGATTATTACAACAAAATTTATCAGCCCACCAAACCAACTACGAGGGGACCTTTACAATTATTATGAATAAAAAAACCTACTGCAAACGTGCATACCTACATATACCAAATTTTTTTTCCGATGCGAAGCCAATTTGTCAATGTATAGTTTTTTATTGCGTTTTTTCACTTCCTCGCACTCTCATAAAATTAGCATACAGCGTTCCCGTTCTTATTTTATTATTACGTTTCTTGTTTTGTGAATATTCGGGATTCCAACCATCACATCACAAAGAAGTCGAACATATGTCCTTAAGATGTCGCTACCGTCACTCCTCTTCATGATATTACTATAGATTTTATATACAATGTTGTTATTGATTTTTTGTAAAATTTTAAGAAATAAAGTCCTAATTTTCACTTAAATTTATTTTTTCAATTTTTAGTCCAATGTTACTTATAATAGATATCAATATTTTAGATCTTGAAAATTTTTAAAAATTACAAAAACTACTTTTTTCTTAGATAAATTACCCATTCTTCTATATGGTGGTACATCCCCCCAAAACCTCCCTCCCATACAATTTTTTTCTTGTCTAGTATCAATATCTAAGTCGTGTTTGAATTTAGAGAGATTCCTTAGAGAAATAGGTTTGAAGGAAGAGCTATAATATGAGAATCCTCATCCAGATCCAAATGGGGGCACAATAGATCTATAGGTCGCAGTGCTATATACCCCGCAATATATTTTCATTCAAATTTAGATACAAAAAAAAAAATTGTTTTTGAATGAAATTTTCAAAAAATAAATTTTTGGATTGTAAAAAATATTAATTTTTATCCAACACGAAATTTAAAAATATGAAAAAAACCTGTCGGAGGTATGTTCAAAAATTGATAGCTATCAAGTTCAAAGAAAATCGACCCGTCTCTTTAGGCTGCAACTGCACTGCAATGTCAAGTTCGATTTAAATATCGAGAATGATTTTTTTTATGAATTTTAAGTGGATATTTTACCGATAATAATTAGTCGTTTATTAGCTGTGATAATTTCGATTTTTTTTAAAACATTTTTTAACCAGTATCATACTAAACCCACCTATTTTATTAATAAGCATCATCAGCTGAACACGCCTAAAACAGTGACAGTTCATGCAAACAAGTAAGCAAACATACCATTTTTAAATTTTTAATTGTCAAATTTCCATGATTAACAACTCAAAATTTGGATTCCTTGATACAAATTTTGGTTAAAATGTACCTTCGATAATCCTTGAATTAATAATCTTTGATTAAAGATGATCAGCTGTGAACAAATTGCACCAACGATTTCTATTTTTTCTTTTTATTTAGAAAAAAAATCATACAGAAAAAATTGCATCACAAAATTGACAACTAATTAAAGACTAACTAACTAACATTTCGCGAGTAAATCATATCTTTAAGTACTTTTAAATTTGGTGCATGCATGTGTTGCTGAGACCTTTTTGCTATGCATACATACATTCGAATATCGTGTGAACATATTATTTGATGACTTATGTTATGGTTTTCTTTATATCATTTTTTTTTTTATTATTCAAATGTTAAACCACGAATACTAATATATGAAGAAAAATTTCTTAGCATGCTATTATTAGAAATAAAATAAAAAAAAAAACAAATGATTAGCACACACAAATATCATGAAAAAAAAACTAGAAAATTCTTGTAGTTCCTTTATTTTTATTTGATTCTGCAATAATTATTTTATTTTAAGCACGCAGCTATAAAGTTCATATATCTTTTTTGATTTATTATACTACCTGGTTAAAATGTACAAACAAACTCCAGACAAATCTTTCAGATAACCATAATAATCTTACAGAGTTGTCATAATGTAAATCTTACAAAGCGTTTCGCATTTATAACACTTCTTGGTCTTAAAAATTCATGTTGTACCTACCTAGTAGAGGTATATACCATTTTAATGTTTATACCAATTAAAATTGACCTTTGCCAAGTCACATTTTTCATTTCTTTTGTTTAGATCTTATTTCATTTAATTTTTAACGTTTCTTTACACTATCCAGACTGTATAGATATATTATGTATATAATTTGTTTTATGTTAAATTCACCCTTGGCCCACTAAATTGCCGAAAGCGTTTTTTTTTTCTTTTCATATTTTTTTTTAATTTTTAAAAAGAAGTTGAAATCCATCAATCAAGCAAGTAAAATCTGGGTTATAATTTGGATGACAACAGGTTGGCTATTAAATTTATTTAATGAATTAACATGAGAAATTGTTTCAAAAACGCCCAACCATAATGAAAGAAATATAGTTTTTTTCTTAAATTTTATTTAATTAATTAAAAAAAGCATAAATAGGTTTCATGATTTGGTTTTGTATGTTGTCTACAAATTTTCTTTAAAACTTTCTGGGTAACAATTTTTCTGTTAGTTATTTAGACCTTATTCCGCAAGACCATAATTCAGACCAAACAGTGACTTTCTCGTTAGGTGTGCATTTGGTGCAGGCGTATTGTGGGTTGGATCGTCCAACAATTCTGCTTCTCCATTTATTCATTTATTGTTAAAAAACAAGTAATTCCTGGAACGTTTCTCAGACGGAGCACTGATTTTGAAAATATAAAATTTGATAAAATGCCTGTTTGGTTACTTTTTTTTCAACAAATTTCCCAAAAACTTAGTTTTTTTTCTATGGGTTTTGACAGCAAATTGTGAAATTTTGAAAAAACGTTACCAAACAGACCAAA
The DNA here is from genome assembly GCA_929447395.1 of Epistrophe grossulariae. Lineage (NCBI taxonomy): Eukaryota > Metazoa > Arthropoda > Insecta > Diptera > Syrphidae > Epistrophe > Epistrophe grossulariae. The sequence goes on from OV839566.1 coordinate 136,659,769, forward strand.
AATTTGGCACACACTATAATCTTTCATAACGCAAAAATTCACAATAAATTTGACAGATGTGAATATAATAACAAAATGGCCGCCATTATCTTGCAAATTTCAATTGTCACTACACTATTTATATGGTTAAGAGTGTTCCAGTTCTATGGAATATGAAAAAATTGTAGTAGAAGAAGCGAACAAAATTTCCACATTCGATAGGAACAGAACAATCCCAAAATCCAACCAAAATCGACAAAAGAAATACTCAGTTGTAAAATTCTTTAAAAATTGATTGAAATCTCCAGTTCTGTTGTTTTATTTTTTACGAATCCATAACCCTTTTGAGTACGATTAATAAAGCAAGAACAAAACTGATCCAACAAAAAAATCATACTTATTGATGTTAATTGCCTTGAAGTTTATTTTCGCAATTAAAAAATACCAAATAACTAATTTAAACGAAGGTGATTATTTCGATGTATGTATATACATATATGTGTATCTTTGAACGATCAATTTTCAGGGCTTAAAACAGTTAACTTCCAATTCATCCAAGAGATTCGTCTCGTTGTAAAAAATCAGAGTTGATTCACCTTAAATTGCTTATAAAATAACATTGTCTTAAAAATGTTTTATAAAATCAAAGAGGCGCTTAAAAATAATACATTTTTTCATGTTATTTTTTTATATCTTTTGGTGTAGGTACATCAAAAATTAATAAATAAATTTAAAAGGTTTTATTTGTTATTGTTTTTTTTTTTTTAAAAGACAAGCAAATGACATGGATTAATTTTTACACTTGAATGTGTCGGTGACTTAAATTGTAGGTATATTTTCGTTCTTATAACAACTTAATAAGAGGTTATTGATCTTTATTTTCTGTTTGTTTTTATTTTGTTTTGACATTTTATTATGATGACGGTTAAATTTAAGAATTAAAATTTTTCCAATGGAAAAGAGAATAACGAAAATATTTATAGAAACATTTCTTCCGATAATAATAATGTTTGATTGAAAAATAACCTTGGGGATATCAAATTTACATAATTTGTTTTTAATTATGTGTAGGATATTTTTTTTTTTTTTTTTTTTTTTTTAATAATATGAATTATGACGTGTTTTATTAAGAGATTTTTAACCTACATCCCGAAGCAAATATTTTTATTAATGACAGTTTTTTATGAATTTGTTCTAAATTCAAATGGAATTTAAGAAAGGTTCGTAGAACTGTTTTGGGTGTTATGAATTATTATGTGAGAAAACTGTGTCAGGTGTCTTTTTAAGAATTAAGCTTTGTTAATTGAATACAGGTGCAATATATTTAGAAACTATATGATTCACCTACGATAGATCCCTAACACATGGGAAACTGTGTGGCAATTATTCAACGTGGGAACAGTAAAGGAAACAAAAACAAATAATTGCCGAATTCCTAAACGCAAAACTTGCCCAAAATATGCTAAGCAAACGGTTCCAAATTGCAAGCAGACTATCCCTTAACGTAGTACTAGATTTTTTTTCTTGCGCAAATGCAAATGTATTTGTGGAAATGTGGAAATGCATCGAATTTGTTTATTGTTTGGCATATTACACATATTGACGCTGATTACAAGACTCGTTTTTTTGGTCTTTTCGTCGTTTCGTCTTTGGTCTTTTTGACAGCTTTGATGAGTGGTGTAGAAATGTAGGGGGAATAAAGTAGCCAAAGCATACATTTCTACGAGCTGTCAAAAAGCAAAGAACGAAACGACCGAAAAAAAGGCTCGTGTAATCAGCGTCATTAACCTAACGGTAAGCGTTTTATTTTTGTTCAGTTCTGCACACCTGTCAAAAACGAGGAAAATGGTGCATCCAGTGCCCCTTTCCTTGTCTAATTTCAATACATATTTTGTTGTTGTTTCTATTAATGCGTGTTGAGTTCCTGTGGGCACAGTACAAAAATCAAAGGTAATATATTGCGCAGGTTGTCAAAGTTGAAAGTGTCAAAAAATTAAAAATGGCTGTTCCAGTGCCCACAGAAACTCAACACGCATCAATAGAAACAACAACAAAATATTGAAATTAGACAAGGAAAGGAGCACTAGATCCACCATTTTACCACCTCGATTTTGACAGATTCGCAGAACTGAACAAAAATGGAAACGCTAATGATATTACCTTTAATATGTGTACACTGTGTCCTGTGGGCACTCGAATAGCCATTTTGAATTTTTTGCTACTTTGACAATCTGATCTATTAGTTTAGATCTGATGTACTGTGATTGTTTAGTATTTCTGAGATTTAGGGCCAGTTTCATAGTACACTCTTAACAAAATAAGTGGACTTAATTTTCCCATTTTGGCACTATAGGTGCAATTTTACTGCCTGAATAAATGACACTTACATAGGTGGCTAATATAGAAGACTTAAATTGAGAAGAAAAGTAAGTAAAATAATTTATTTAAAGCCTCAATAACAATATAACAATTGTAATAACAATTTTAGAAATCTGAAAAACTTACAATTCGATTGGCGCATGAAGAAGATTTTTGCACGAGAAAAAGCAAAAATCAAGCATCTCGGGTTTAGTACACAAGAAAATACTAGAAATTTATAAATAATTTCTTTTTACTTTTGTAATTCAGCGAAGCTCATGTAAAAATATTGACAGCCGAAAGTCTCGTCGTCATTTCGAATGTTTCGCTTAAGTTTGGGAGAGCCTTAACTGAGATTAAACATTTGTTCAAGGTTAAAGTATGTGATAATATCCAATTATATGCTTAAAAAAGCATTGAACCTCAGTTAATGCACCAAAATTGGTTAGTTAAAAGCTTGATTCAAGGCTAAACCATCGTTTGTGCGACTGGCTTTTAAATTTGCAAATTAATTGAACCCGAATTAAGTGAGAAGAATTTTTTCAGTGTAGGATTAAATTTCATTTTCAGTTGTCAAAAATCTAACGAAATCATAGTTTGACACTATAGATTGGCGCTTGTTCTATCGAAACAGAGAGGGCGACACTATTCGACAGTATGGAAAGGATGATTTACTTAGTGTCGCCCTCTCTATTTATCAGAGAAATATCTAATCAGTTGATCGAAAGTTAATTCACCTAATTCGATAGTTAAGTCGAGATCAAAATTAACTGAACAACATTTTTCAGGAGTTTAATTACGAAACTGGAACGATTTCGCACTGAAAAACTAGACTTAAAGGTTTTAGATGTTAATTGTTAACGATACTTTCAGGTTTAACTTATATTGAATATCTTTTCATTCATCAGAATTAGTTTCTATGCTAATATATGTACACTCTGATCTCAGCATCTGTAAAACCCTTTAAAGGTAATTAAGTACATATCTAGCCTTCTAATTAAATATCTAATTGACATTTAAAACAGTGTCCCAGTCCACTCCTACAATATAAGATGCCCTACCTATTCCTATATAACTTTCCTTTATAGTGCTTTTTTTCTCATCATTAAGGCAAATTGCAATCGTGTCTACTGAATCTCCACTCTTATTCGTAGGTGATAGGATACTCCTCAGGACTGCACACATACCATTGATGGGCCACTCTGCCCGTCCACTCATAGATATTTGCATTTGTGCCCACATTTGCATCTATTAATTTTTCCAGACCACCTTTCGTGAGATACTAGACTAGAGCGTGTAAATTGTCTCCCACTGGTCATAGCACAGCATGGTATGGCGTGCGATCTGGGAATTGTGTCGTCTGCCTAAGCAAAGTCCAGACAACTTATACCTGACATGGTATAGCTGATGGCTAAGCCTGAAATTGAAAGTATTTTCAGAGATAATTAAGTGAGGTCAGTAGCGTCAACGACAAAAAAAAATATAAATCCATGGCACCGCACGTTTGACCAAATAAATGTTTTTTAATTAGTCAGAGGTAGAAACACATACAAAAAAAAAAAGATTCACAAAACAAACGACTTCAAGACGGACTTGAAAAAGATACAAATCATCTCATTTTATAGAGTTTAAGTACACTCAAACAGCGACTAGCTAGCTTTATGGGAAAGGAATAAGATTCACGAGAATTCAGCCAGAGATGATGCGCGATGCGCGCATCATAATTAATTATTCCTAAAGCTTTTCGGTCTCGTTCAGAATAGGTACCTCACCACCACTTATCTGATGTGTGGGCTGAGAGGTAATTTATTTTCGCGCTACTTTTTTCTCAAGAACTCGAATTCAAAAAAAAAATTAAATTAACAGAAAAAAAAACCTTTGAAAAACTCCGCTTTATTGCAAGAAAAAATATACAAAAATTCAAAGCACACTTCAAAGTCTTGATAAACATTAAAATTTAAAAAGCGAAAGGGAATCAGATAAAACAACAACAAAAAAAACTATACATCAACCACGCCCTTTTCATGGTTTAAGTGAGAAAAATTAGAACGTCCAAAAGGTCGCGAACTCAAAAAGACACCACATCACAATCATTAAAAGTGGTTTCCTAGTCGCACATTGCCTTTATCCACAACAAAGTGCCCTGGCGCCAATTCTTAAGAACTAAATCACTCACAAACTCTGAGAAGCAAGAAAAAAAAGCTCCTTTCATTTGTATCTGCATTCTAAATCTATATTGTGGGTGGTTTTGAGTCTCTATTGTTATATATACCTAGATACTTTAATTACTTTTTTTTGTCGGGCTAAAGGTGGTGTCTTGATTTGTAAGCGGCACGAGCCGGAGGTAGTTTTAAACAAAAAGTAGAGCATATGGCTATCAAGGCTACTCGCAACAATCTTTAACAAGTTGTTTCCTTTTGCAACTTACATAGATTTATTATGGTATGTGTAGAGTACTTGTAGGTTTTTTGTTATATTTAGACTAAGTGAATGGGTAAAATTGATAATATTTTGATTTTACTTCTTATATAAAAAAATAAATAAAAGGTGGCAAGGTCTGTATTGGGTGTTACCAGGAGGTAATAAACATGATTTATAATCTATTGAGTATATACTGTATATATAGCCTATATTTCACGGTTCAATTAGTTTGTGTTCATTTTCATATTTGTTAAAGAACTTGTATAAGTAGATAAGATACCTATTGAAGTTATGACGTGAAAAGTTTGTGAAATAATGAATAAATTGCTAATTAAATAATAACTTGCCTCAATTTTTCAATACACATAGTTATGTATATCTAGATTAAATCGATCAAATAGATATAACTGCCGGTTTTAATATCGTTGACCTTATATATATATACAATTATTAAAGTAGGTAGGTATAGGTATAAAAGTAATTTTGTGTTTTTTTGTAAGTGCTCATAATTTTTGCTAAGATTTTTATCTTAAGCCTTATGAGGCTTTCAAAAAGTAGAAGCTCTATATTTTTTTTTTTTTGTTTGGTAAGCTGCTTATTAGGGATTAAATAGTGAGTTTTATTATTTTTATTTTTTTGAATAAGGTTCTTGTATATTTGTGAATTTTATATAAGAAACTATATAAGATCACGTAATCCATGCCTTTCCATATTGAGTCATAATGACGATAGTTTAGTATTTTTGTTTGGTGTAAATTATTACTTTATTTGTAAAATTTAGGTCAAATAAAGTGAATGTTTTCCAAAAAAAAAACACAAACTCCCCTTTTTTGTTATGAACTTATGAAGTAATAATTTTAGAATGAGTGGGAGTGACTATCAATTATGAAAAATTGAAACTGCCATTTCTCTGTTCTTCGTTATTTTATTACTTTCCAATTTTGAAATTTTAAAATAGATAAACAAGGGTTTACACATATGGACCAAAAAAAAGGGTTACTAAACACGCTCAGATGAATGATTGAGAATTGAAAGTCACGGGACCTAGGTTCTCCACGAACTGTTACACCACAAAACTAATTTTTCTTACAACAAAATTGAAATGGTCTAAATTGTTATGTCACCTGAATACTTCTTTTAAATTTGTACACTGTACAACGGCCTCGACTGAAGATCGATCAAATTTTCAGCAATATTTTTACACAGTGTAGCTGACTTTATTTTCTTTATTTATTTTTGTCGGTTATCTCCCGAGTTCAATGTCTAATGAAATGTACTGTTTAATAACAGAACGTAAGCTATTTCAAACGTTTAAGAGTCTGTAGAAAAGAGTTTTTTTTAAATATCCGCTTACCACTATGTATATCTTTTATCGTATATTCTTCTCATCTCTTCAAATTTCTTTCTGGATCTTAAGCCTTGTTTAGACCGTTTGGTGGCAATTTCGATCACTCCTGAATAGACTTTACCGCCTGTTTCTGTTTTTTTTTTTTTTTTCTTGAGAAGTAGGTACTTGTTCCTCACTTGTTTTTGTCCGTTAAACTTTCAGGCTAATCTCTACTCATCACCTCTGTTTCTATATTTTGTAGCATTGACTGGTAGTAAATCATTTTTAACTGCTTTTGTCAGGCAGCACTATTCATCGAATAATAAGTTTCATTGTGATCGCCTTGTGTTCATCAGTGGTTAAACTTCTAATGATATATTGGTAATATTTTCAGTGATCCTCTGAACTTTATGCAACTTTCATCAAAGTTTTTATCGGTAAAATAGTTAAATCTCTGACCTATAAATACCTTCATAAAATTGTTAAATTTCCAACTCTCTTGTCAGATATTTTTGATTTTGAACAATTTTTAGAAATAATGACAACTTTTAAAATACAGCTGCTACCAAAAATATTATGCTAATGCTTTTTTATAAAAGTTCAACTTATCTTCACATTTTGTAAAGAACAAATTAAACAAATTTTCACGTAAGGAGTTTTATGCGATAAAACCTACAAATATTTTCGACACTTCACCTTTTTGAAGTAGGAATATCTTGTTACTGATCAATGAAGTACCGAGAACGAGTAGGTCACGATGGTAAAAATTAGGAAGCCCCATCCCATAGTCCCTAATACCATAAACTATAAAATCCCAAATGCTCAAATAGTCATCACTTAATTTAACTCTTAAGGCCATTTTCTTCAAACGCAGTTGAATTCGATTTAACTAACATTTACCTAACTAATCATTAAAGTTAACAAACCCCTTTTAAATTCTAAGTTATAATTTCTTCACGATTACTGCAGCTCAGTTAAATTTAAAGTCCCATTAAGAAACACTTGAACTTTTCCATTCAAACTTCCAAATTTCCAGTCAAAAGATTGGAAAATCGCTTGCCTCTATATATTTTTATTTCTGTGTTCAACATTTTTTCTGTTAAACTTCAAATTCTTTTTATTTGGTACGACAAGTAAGTCGTTTAGATAATTTTATAGCACGTAAGTAAATTAATTAATATTTATTTTATAATTATGAATTTTATGAAAATTTATATATAATTATTACAATTCAGTTCACGAAAAGAAAAAAATTAAGCGTGTATATGCGTAAAAATCCAGATAAATTCGGTGGACATTTACATACACTCAACAAAAAAAAATTTCTCATATCTTCCTTCCTAACAAAAACAAACGGAATGGCTAGACGAAATCTCATTTTATATTCGCGACTTTCGACGACGAGTTCTTCTTCTGAATCAGACCAATTCTCCCAGATATGGTCCATTTTTAGAAAAATGATAAATTTTAATAAATAATATTTTGTCAGGAAAAGAAATTTCCAGCTAAAGGCATCGTTTTTAAGCGTTAATGGAGCTCTCAAGTTCAATTAATTAATACCACAATTATCGTTAGTTGACTTTTCTCTAACAAGGCTTTTAAATTAAACTAAAAGTGTAGAAAATCAAATCTGGAAAAAATCTGGAATACTAATGGAGCCATTAAATTTAAATGAGACTCAAGAAAATGGGCATTAATGGTTAAAAATGATCGATGTGTAGTCTTACCTTGTTGTTCATTTCGTTTGTTATCCTCTCGGTCTCTGTTGAACTGCAGAGGAAAATGAGGACGAATTGCGTTTTAAAGCGAAAATTATTCTTTAATTTCGTTTTATTCTTATATCCAAGTGGGCTGCCGCACAAACAAAATTAAATTCAAATTTCAATTGAAATATTTCAATTATATCCCTCAAACAAATGATGTACACTGTACAGTATCTGGATCCTTCATTCGATAACCCAGTATTTTTCAGAGACAACAACCATTCGCGTAAGACCATATTTTCAACCACTTCTGCTACATTTAGCTAAATTTTCATTTTCCCTATAGCGAGAGCTTAGATGTTTACACATCAAAAAAATGGGTCACCATTGTTTGCAAAATGCATTTGGTATTTCTTTGTTTCGCTTGAATCGTTAAATATTTTGTTTAATTCGCAATCCACAGTTGGCAGTTTACGTTTGGTTTTTTATTCATTACGTTTTTCAATCATTACGCAATTAACATTCGGCGTTTTTTTATTTCGCTTTTTTTCAAAAATATTTTCAATCATTTCGCAAAAATCATTCAGCAATTTATTGTTTCGTTTTTTTTTTTGTTAAGTTGTTTGATATTTGGTCAATTGTTTTTTTTTCGCGAAATAACGTTTCGCCGTTTCATTATTTCGCAAAATATCGCTTCGCCGTTTTATTATTTCGCTAATAGATCATTTCGCCGTTTAGTTGTTTTGATAATTAATATTAACCTAGTTCCTTTACTTTGAAACTCTGTGCATTTCTGTGAATTTCTACACCAAAGTCTGTCAAAGTTCATATAAAAAAAATAAAATGACGTAGAAATTCACACAAATGCACAGAGTTTTAAAGTAAAGGAACACACCTATTAATGTTGTTTTGAGAAGTAATTTTTTATATGGAATTTTCGTTTATTTTTGAGTATTTTTCGGTGACGTGGAATTAGGCCCAACGAAAGAGGACCAAATCTCAAATTTATCCTTATTTCGTTTTGAAAATGGGAATAAGGACAAATTAGTTTTATTTCATTTCGAAATAAGGCGGAATTTGACTTAGAAATAAAGCCAAATGTTTTTATCCAACACTTTAACTACACCCAATCTCGTACCTACCCCAAATCCTATAGTGTGCCCAAGCAGGGGGGTACATACCTCACTGTTTATACACCCCAAAAAATTGCAAAACAATTGAATGCCGAATAAAAAAAAGCGAAACAACAAAATGCCAAATACAAAAAAACGAAATAATAAATTGCTAAATAAAAAAAAGCAAATCAACAAAATGCCAAATAAAAAATTGCAGGAATTCAAAAATCCAATCGAACTAAAAACTAAATGAAAATTGCGAAATGAAAAATGTGAAATGACAATTTGTCGAATCATTTAAAAAACGAAACGTGATTTGCAAAACGTAAAATGCTAAATAACAAAATGCTAAACAAACAAAATGCGGAACGAAAAACGGCGAAATGAACCCCCGCGAAACGTTAGTTTCCCAGACAATTCTTGCGAAACATACCATACCCCAAAAAAATAATATAGTTTCTTTTTTTGAAAATATCGATGTATACATATTAAATAAGCACAAAATATAAGAACAAATTCCGTGTTATTTCCCTTTATTTTAAAATGAACGGGCTTTATTTCCGTGGGTCTTGTTGACCGGCATCAAACTAAATTTATTTCATAAAGGGGAATAATTTTCTACATATATGACGCATTTGAATAGCATTTAAAATAAAAAGCACAAAAACATCAATTTTTATTGAAAGTTCTTCTTTTTTTAAACGAAGATGACAAAAATTTGAAAATTAATTTAAGGGGAGCGATTGAAAATAATTCATTTGAAAATGCAAGTGACTCAAATTCTTTTTATTTCGTCAAATTTTAAATAAACGTTTTCCTAATTAAAAGATTAATATCATAGAATGTAATTATTAGGACAGAATTTTATTTTTCAAACCTCTTTATGCAAAAGATTTCAGAAAAACAAATCAAAAGTAGCAACCGAAAAAAATTGGTTCTTCTTAACGATCGCATTTCATTAAAATAAAACTTTTTATTCTTATCTATGGAGAGAATAACTCTTAAACCTCAATAATATAAGGTATACTGAAATAAGTACAATGCTTTTTTTTTGCAATATATATGTATTTTTCATTAAAATTCTTACACAGACTTACAAAGAAAGGTATATAAACCACAGATAGTCAAGATTTTTTTTTACATTTAATTGAAATATAAATCTTTTTTTATTATATTCACGTTTTAAACATAATCAAAAAACATTTAACAAACAAAAATTGGTGAGCCAGCCAGCGGTTAACAAACAAATATTTACTCAAACATAAATGTCAAAATTGTCCATGTTTTCGTACTTAATTTAAATATTTTGGGTCATAAAATAAAACTAAACTTGTATACTTAATTTTCATTCCTATATATACTGCTTCCAAACTGGTGTTTTGTTATTTTTAAGTATAAAACTATAATTAGCCCCTGCTTTTTTTTTTTTGTTTATATATTTTATCAAGATACTATTCTTGGTCTTTCAATGTCAACAGCTTTTTTTTTGTTCCTGATATATCGAAAAATGTTCTCAAGCTGATGAAAATAAAAGCATTTTTTGTCGGCCGGCGAAAAAAACTGTATTATAGGAATTTTTAAGTCTCAAGCTTCCATCTACAAAGAAGATATAACTGCTTACTTATCTTTTGATACAACCCACAAGCCACAAAAAAAATATAAAAAAACACATAAAACCCCAAGACGACCTTGCTCAGCTAGTTGAACGACCTTCTTTTGTCAAGAGTCGAAGAGTTATGACGAAGAATTTTAATATTCATTATGCATCAATTTAAACTTAAACCAAACACTCAGAGGTATCCCTGTGTTAAATATAGGTAGGTACTACACTGAACATCCTTTATTAATTCAATTTTAACTCTTCCTGCTTCTGCAGGAATAAAGCATAAATAATTCTGTCTTCAGGCTTTGTTGCACATTGCATCGAAATATTATATGTGTATAGGGAAATGTTTCCCCCAATTTTTGTTGTTGGTTTTTTTTGCCTCTCATAAATAATAATCACTAAGGCGTTACCAAGACGGGTTTAGCAACTTAAAGTTTTAACGTTATACTGAACCGAACAAAACTATGTAAAATTGTAAAGCCGTACCTCTACACTCGTCGTCGTTGGATCGGTTGTCGTTGTCGACTTCGTTGTGTGCTCGTGGTCAGGACGGTTTGTTGGTTGGTGTCGGGTGGAAGATGAAAACCTGCCGCTTGACGACCTTGCGACCAATTCATTTACGAATATACGAAAGTAAAAGTTGTTTTGTTTTGTTTGTTTATTTTTTTTTGTGTGTTTGTATCTTGTATCTTTTGGTTTTTTTTTTTTGTTGAGTCTGTATCGTGATAGCAGCTTTGCAACTTCAAAACGAATAATGAAGCAAAACTAGATAGAAACATGAATTTGAATTTTTTTGCCACCACACCACCATATGTAATGATGGAGTCTTATAGTTGTTAAGAATCTATTTGGCAGTGCTATATAGCATGGCTTGGGTATATTTAGCTTAAGAAACCCTCCTTGGCTAACAGCAGCACATATTGCCACTATTACACGTTGATGTATGTATTAAGGTCAAAACATGTATGCTCTTCGGTAAGCATCATGAACGAGTACTTATGGAGTCAAGCGATTGCTCTTATACGATTGTTGCGCATGAATCAAAAATAAGATGAATATGGTGAAGTCAATGCGATGCTGATGGGAAAAAGATAAGTATATAATATATGCTTTAGGCTTAAATTACAAACATCAGCACGACAATATTGCAAGAAAAAGAACATTAAAAAATAAAAATATACATAAATGTACCTCTTTATCTTTAGAGAACGTATAAAATTCCATTGAATTGTCATGGGTCAGTTTTTAAAATATTTTATAAAGGTGGAACACTTTCAATTTTGTCAGTGGTATATGTTAGTATGGTATGCCTTTATGCAGTGTTTTTATTTAAAAAAAGTCAAATGTATGCGACAAGTTCAACACATTTAATTTAAAAAAAATAATTGTTTAGAGAAAGTAGTTAAAGGTGTTTATTGGAGTGAGTAAATGTAGTTGTGTGTAAAGCGGGACTTATTTTCACTTCTATAATAAAGATCTTTGGACTCTGATAAGCGTATACTTGCCGATAACAAATAAGAAAAAATTCAGTAATTTTTTTTTTATAAAAAGGCTACCATTTTATACAATGTTTTTTCTTCGAAAAATGGTACCTAGCATAGAACCATTTCAAAGGGTTCAACTGATTTTGATCAATTTTTTATGGAGAATGTTTCATAAGTTTTAAAAGAATTTTATAGGACACATTTTTTTTTGATGTTAACAAAAGTATACATTTTTTTTGCTAACTTAATCATCCTTATTGTGAGTTTCGCCCGAAAAATATTTCACCTTAAAATTTGTTGTTCCCCCGGAATTTTAAAAGCTATTGTGAGTTTCGCCCGAACGAAATTTCGTTCGCCTACTAAAAATATGTGAACATTTATTTACATCAATAACATTACATTCCGCCCGATATGAATGTTCACAATAAGGGGAATTTTTTTAACACAAAATTTCGAGTGAAACTCACGGTAGGCGAAAAGTGAAATATCAAATTTTCCGGGTGGAATGTTGTTCGGGCGAAACTCACTATAAGACTGAATAATTCAAAAACGACATGATCGATTTTTATTAAACTAGGCACCCAGCAGTTGTTTAAAATTATCTATCAGATTTTAAATGAAAATTATTCGTATAGCCAAAAATAACGGTACGAGTGTTTAAAACCCGTTAAGGAAAACCTAATTTTTCTCAAAAACAACTCCAACGATTTTAATTAAAAATTTTATGTGAGGTAGTATCAATACGACCTACAATTATAATGCAAACAAAAAATTGTATCTGCTGTAACGGTATCCCTCATAGAACCTTTTTTTTTGTGGTTTTCGAGTATCTCATAATCTGTCGAACCGATTTTAATGAAATTTTTTACACAAGAATATCTAATAAGTTTAAAAAATATTGCATATCAAAATTTAAAGAAAAAAAAACAAATTTTGGATTTAAAAAAAATCGAAGTTATTTTTTTGAAAAATCGATATTTCGAAAGAGGGTAAATGATTTTGTTTCAAATTTCTTTCTAACTCTGCATTAATAAACACTAAAAACTGGATTACTAATTTTTTTTTTCTTCAAAATGTTTTCAAAATTGTATGTATGTATAAAAAATAAAAATAAAACTGCTCCAACGATTTTAGAAATTTTTGAAATAAGATGGCGTACGTGGCGCTGGTGTCGCAACAATTTCAGATTTTCTTTTGTTAATTTATTTGTAATTATTATATCGCACTCTTAAAATGAAAGTGACCTAACTAAAAAATTCGGCATGTTTTTTACAACCAGGTTTTAGAGTTCATTTCGCTTTTAAAGGTCAGTTTATTGAAAAATCAGAAGTTACAGAAATTTTGAGTTAGGTCACTTTCATTGTAAGGGTGCGATATATTAATTTTTACCAATTTTTCAGCTTAAACTGTAAGTTTCATGCAAGTATGTGCAACGCGAGTACTGTTATTTTTTTGTATTATAACATAATACTACCTTTTACTTCAATACGATTTTAGCAGGTGGCATAAAATACATATAGTCTTTTAAAATCAGACTAATAGAACTTAATTATTTAGATTATAAAACTACAGTCTGATCGCAGATGAGAACAAGTTCGTGCGACCCAGTCGTGCATTTTATTTATATTTTTAACTGCGTCAAAGTGACATTTGGAATTATTATGACTAGTACGTCCAGCCCCCGAAACTCGAGTGCTAATAACATTATCGTCTAATTGAAAAACAACTTCTAGAAAATATATTGTAATTCACATGAAATTCTAGAAAACTTTATTTTTCGATGCATACGATTTTTGGAGGTGGATACTCCAAAATTAAGTAAAAAATCGCAAGAATAATATCATCGTTTAAAAGCAGTCTTGAGCGTGGAGAAAAACTGAGCTAATTATTATTATATGAGCTACTTTCTATTATTTCCTGCAGCACTGAACGCCGCGTTGCCGGGTTGGGTTTAGCCGATCCCAGAACCACTGGTCCCAAGACCATCCCGGAAGTAGTCAATAAAGACCAATTAAATTTATATCGAAAATAATACTCGTCGAATGTATTGATTCGTGTATTTAATATATTCGTTAAGATGGTTAGTGAATAAAAAGTTATTGTTCCACGCCTCAGCTTAAACATCCTTCACACTACATCTACAAATTGAAAGCATTCTTCCTTTTTTTGATCACATTTTATTTCAATTTAAAAAACAACACCCAATGAGCGAGAGACACAAAAGATTGCAGAATATTTCCATGCAAAACCAATATACCTACAACTATACATAATTTATGCTTCCTTGCATTAAATCGACCAATGGCCGAAAATGCAACACAACAGAAAAAAATCCTCAGAAATAAAATTCTTCCTACAAAAATCCCTCACTCGAATTCACTAACCATCTTAACGAATATATTAAATGCACGAACCATTGCATTTAACGAAAATATAATAAGTTTGTGAACAAATACCTCGGTCTCGCTCTGGCTCTTGCTATGGTTCTCGCTCTCCTCGCACTTATAATGCAATTTTACTTTATTGTTTTTTAGTCTTTGTGGTAAAATTATTTAATATATGTTTGCTTTGTGCACTTCTATGCAAAAAAACTTTTCCATCGACATATAATTTATATACTTTCGGCTTTTGTAGACCGCGTAAATGGTACCCCAAAATTCGTGTTTGCCGTTTTATTATATTGAGATGAGATGATGATGATGATATTAAAAATATAAAATAAGCATTTTTGGATTTAAACATTAATATAATGTTAAAAAGAGTATATAATGCTGACTCGTTTAAGAATTTTAAAAATCCTGTTTTTAACCTAAAAATACTTAAAAATGATACTAAATCGTCTAAAATTTTGCTTCAGTGTCTTTGATTTTATACGTAGGTTCCTGAAAATAAAATAACTATAAGGTGAGGTGAGATTTTTGTAGTTTATAAATTTGTAGCACTGTGACTATTTTGACAGTAGGTAATTTTGAAAATAGACACGTTTTATGCTCAGTTAATTTAGACTAGTAACTCAACAACAAATAAAAATTAAACGTTTTATTAAGAATTAAAAGGAACAACTTAAATGTGGCAATTAGTTGCTCACAATTTTTAATTGATCTTTTTCGAATAATTTTTTAGTATAGTGCCAATTGACTAAAGTAGTAGCCTTGTAGGTGAGTTCTCAAAATAACACCATAAAATTAACCAGAGAAAAACTTCTCATATGAGATGTATACCGCGGCCTCAAAAAGTGCCATAAATTGATTTTCTACCGAGTCTTACTCTCATAATTGGTTCCTCCTTCAAAGCTGTTGATGTTTCAAAATTCTAAATTGTTTTTTTTTTTATTTTTGTAGATTTAGAAATAAGTTTGGTTTTAAATAAATAAATCAGTTTTATAGCAAATATTCAATATTTTTGTAAAGTACATATACTCGTATCGACCTACATGTAGTTTGAGTTGGTCAAGTTTCAAGTGAATTCCTTTCTGTAAATACATCTTTTATTAAAATTGCTTCATTGTGCTACAGTGCAATTTTTGTAACGTAATTTTCCTTTTTTAATGTTCAGTCACTTCATCAAAATTCATAACTTCATCAAAATTTAAAAATAAATTAATATGTAATAAACAAAGGTTCCACATACGCCCGAGTGACCAAATGACCACATCACAAAATATGCCATGATTCATAGAAATAAAATATTTTTCCTCCCCCAATTTGTTATCTATTTTATGTCAAATATCTTGAGACACGTTAAATGATTGTAAATTTATTAGTTCAAAAAAAAAAAAATTGATACAATTTATGCAACACATTATATTCTACATAGTATAATAGGCTAGGCCAAGTGTATATTGCATATACATACTTCATACTTAGATTTGCAGCTGCAGCTGTGCACTCATTCTTTGTCCTGTTATAAATTTTGTGGCGGCGCCAAATAATTTATTTTATATCCACATATGTATATGTATATTGAGGAGGTGGACAAAGACACACTTCTATTAAATTTTAAACAAAGAAGCCAGCAATAGTATAATAATGTTCAGCTTTTTGTTATATATATATGAATTTATAGATGTACGACGTACGTATCTCTCTCTCTACACCTATTGTATTCTTATTTTTTTTTTTTTTTTTTAAAGATCATTAACAAAAAGTCTGCAAACCGCAAGACATTCCGAAACCTTAATCACTTTTATACCTATTCTTATATAGTCATTTGAAATCGCGCGGGAGGGGCATTGCGTGATATTTTTATCTTGCAAATATCTATTTATTCTGTTTTGCTTGTTTTTTTTTATATGTATTAACTCCGATTCCATAATGTGAGGCTTTTATAAAGACCATTTTTGCGTAAGAAGTTTGCTACTGAGATTAGGTTTGATTCACATTTTGACAGTTCTGTCAGTATACTGTTTACACCGTGGATCATTTTATTAGATTCACTTAGCGAAATTGTGTTTTTGTTTGTATATCGACGGTTAAAGTGTAAGTCAAAAAATTGCAAACAAAATATTATTAATGCATAAAATCTGCATAGTCAGAGACACATTTTGGCAATTTGAGCGTAACAATGTTCTGAACATTTTACAGAAAAATACAGAGTTCAAAAACCCTTTATTATAGATCGCCATACAAAATTTGGCAAGTTTTTTTTTTCTGGAAAACACAACGACCTACGAGGTTCTGCACACTAACCGTCGAATGTCGATATATAACTTAAATTGTTAGAAATTGTAACAAAAATGAAAAATTTTAGACCAGTTTATACCACTAAAAAGTATGTTAATATTTTAGTAATTTTGTGCAGTTTTTCGTAAAAAAAACTCCGATACGCATGTGAAAATAATCAAATATTGTGTCATAAAATAAACATTTTTTTACACTTTAAGGGGTTATTCAAGTTGAGAATATCGTTGGAATGGCGCCAACAGTCTTCAGTAGTATAGGTATATAATAGGTTCTATCGTGAATGAGCTTGTAGTATATCATACTTTGTGACTAAGGATATGTCGAAGGTCCCTTGAAAGTCTCTCCAAACCTTTCTACCGTATAGGACCGTTTCAACAAAAAATGGTGCATAAATTAAGCAAAACTGGTATAAAAATCACTTTATGTATTCGCAATATCTTAAGAATCAATTTCGAATACATAGATTGATTTTTTTTTAATGCGAAAATAGTGCTGAATTTTATTTCTGTTTTCTTAAGCTTAAATAACTTTATTGCAATCTTTTTTATATAGAAAACGAAATAGACCAATCAATAATTTTTAAACTTTTGAATAAAGCAGCCGAGTATACAGTTCTTTGAACAAAAAAAAATCTCAGTTGAAATAAAAAAATTGTATTCGTTGTCCTCTTTTTTTCCACAAAACAATGTCACCAACATTGTTTTGCGCGAAAAAGTTTCCATAGTGAATATAAATTTTTTTCAACAGGTTTGGTTCACAGTTCGATAGTAAAATTTTAAACGTCAAACATTTTTTTTTTCGATAAAATCACTCCCATAAGAAGTACATGTGTTTTTTTTTTCGAAGAGGAACTGTATACTAGGCTTAAGCTCAAAGTAAAGGATTTTAAAAAATAATAAGTGTTACTAATTTTATTTTATTTAGTATTCAACTTTTTCATTATTATCTACTAGAATTTTGTTTAACCCACGAAGTTATACCAAATTCTGGCAAATATATGCCAAACTTTTAGTTAATAAAAACAAAAAAGGATTGCATCAATTGATCCGCACTGTAAATCAATTTTTTCTTTATTTGTCTTCTCTTGGTATACACGTTTTTGTAGCCCATTTTCGCATCATTTTCGTGCGAATAGTTTTTTTGCAAGCAGCGTGAAGTGCTGCGCCACTATCAAGGCGGTAATGGTGCACATGTATGTATTTGTGTTTTAGATTGCGCAAGCGCAACCATCATCAACCATCATTGAGTGAAGACATTGAAGTTACAATCGCATATATATGTAGTTAGATAGATATAAATACACACAAGTCATGTTGCGTCAAGTGTGTGTTGTCTGATGTGGTGTGGTACGTGCTGTGCATTTGTACAACATGTTTCAGAAAAAATGAATCGTGAGTATAGAGAATGAGTTGGTATATTTTTTTTCTGTATTTAAGCTTTGACAACTGTGGGAACATTTGACAGATTTAAAAATCTTTAATTTATAATAATATCGATAAAATCAAAAAGATATTAATAATTTGATTTTTTTTTTTTATTGCAGAATCGGTTTGTGTGGATTTGATAATCCAATGAGAGATCCAAAGACAGACGAATTCAAGCGGCATATAGGACAGGTAAGATTAAAGCAACCAAAACACAAAATCTAATAACAGTTTTTTGAGAGAGATAATTTTTAATATCCACTAAATATTAAATCAATGATTAAATTTTATTGGTTGACAATTCCTTATAGACATCATCAGATTGTCATTGAAGATAAAACCACAATAATTTTGATTAGTTAGGTATAGGTATATCAAATTAATTTGATGAAGATTTTACCTTGACATAAAGTTGAAAGTGTGAAGTGATTTGATAGTTATTATGTATTATTATTATGGTATTTAATTGATTTTAAATTTTTTCAAATCAATTACAATCATCTTCTTTAATATTTTACAAGTTTTAGAGTTTAACAAAAAAAAAAGTCTCATTAAAAAGTCATTAAAATACATATCATATCAAGTATCATAATATCAAAGCCCCAAGTTTTTCGTCAAAAATGTATGGGGCTCTCATAAATTATTTTATATTTTTTAGTTTATTTCTAAAATTAATTAATTATTTTCTGCTTTTAAGTCTTGTTTATACAAAATTAAATTATTTAGTTGAGATTAAACAGAGACATGAAGTCGATTTTAGACTAATTTGTTATATATTATATTGTTATTATTATATTACAAAATAATTTCTCGAAAAACCTGTAGTTTACCTTGCTGAATTTTATCAAAAACTGATATTAAATGAACCTGGCGTAGAATTGATTTTCCTAACTTTTATTAAAATTTTGAAACGTTTTATTACTTTCTAAGAATATTTTGGTAAAACTAAAAAAATAAAAAACATTTTATTAAAAATTCTAGGGCGTCAAAATAAAAATGGATGATGCGGGTAATATATTAATTCGCCGTTATGCCAAAAGTAATGTCTACATCAAAAGCACTGCCAGCAATTCCAACGAAGAGACATCAATTGGTGCCGATATACTCAAACTGCCAAATCAAGCTCTAGAAAGTGAAAAAATAGTCAAGGTAAGTTAGCTCCGATATATAAAATTCTTAATCCAATTGAACTGCATTATTTTTTCGAACAATTGAAACAAAAAACATACCAATCCTTAAAAAGATACTTAAAAATATACCCGCACTATGTTCGAACTACTGACATCATTGTACTTATTCTTTTTTTTTTATATTTTGCAGTTATTCGACATGAAGAAGTTTCAATCGAATGTTAATCGTGAACTGAGGCGAGCCTATCCAGATCGTCGAAGATTGGAAACACAGTGCCTGTCGGCAGTGGCCTTTGTTAAGTCTGAAAGTGACATCTTGGATTGCCCTGTTTGGGTACTCATTGTTAATGTAGTTGCAATGGACATGTTAAAGAGCAAATTACCACCAGGTTAGTTCCATATACAAACCTATACAAATTTCTGATATTATATACAAATTTAAGTTTGTATTTCTGTGTCTGTATGGAGACTTTTTTATAATTTTTGGTGGATCTCAAGGTTGGGTATATAAATAAAGTTTAAACTATGCGGAGGCTTTTTTTTTGTGAATGCTACCTCACTGCTCTGCAGGCAAGATCGATTACTGCATATAAATTGCAATGCAACTTATATTTATATAGTTGTTATGGGAATTGTAAGGTTGAACAAGGTTTTGCCAGGAGTAAAGGCAAAGCGGATAACAAAGAAGATAATCATTATGGTGGTATATGAGCCATCATCATGAGTATGATTCACTTTTAAAGTTATTTTTGTATCGTGTTTATTTAAGATTAAAAGGTCATTTTATTGTGAACTCCAAGAAAAAATGATATTTTTATCAAAACATGAATCACAGAAATATAAATTCACTTAAATTTATTTACAAATTGATGAATAAATTACCTTCAAATTCGATGATTGGATTACACATAAAATAATCGCATCGCTAACAAATTGCTTGTCATCATACTATATTGTTACAGATTTTGTATTTTATTCAAAGATAAAATAAATATGTAGATATAATCTCTTCAATCAAATTATTTTTAATTTTCAAAACTCTTGCACGTAAACAGCGGCAGAAGCTAAAATAAAGCTGATGACTTAATTATATTATTATTTCTTGTAAAAAAAATATCATTTTGACCCAACCATCCACACAAAATGATTTTAAAAATTCCTATGATCATTGGAAAGGTAGTTCAATGATTCAAAAATAATAAAAGACATTTTATGTGCATAGTTGAGCCAAAGTGATTTTTTGTTTGTAAAAAAATAATAATTCAGTCAAAAGTTTTATAAATATTAGGACCAACAATCACTTATTTTCGTAAGAAAGAAAGAAATTAAAATTTTCAATGGTGATTTTCAATGAAAGCTTTAACAGACGCATATAAAGGTCCTTTTTGTTTACCGAAAATTTAAAAATAAAAAGTTGAATCTCAAAATGTATTATATTGTATTATAGTGCTCTTGGGGTTTTTAAATGTCACCCTCCAACTTCATGCTAAATCTCAACCGGCACTGCTCTAGAATTGTTACTTGATAGTAATCGTGGTAAATATTTGTACTTTTTTAGCAATATTTGATTTATTTTGATCCCATTTATAGTTCTGCAGTCCGCACTTCCTTCTTTGTATGAACTTGTTTCAATTATACTGTTTCCATACCACCGTAGAGGTTACTGTATTTTGTATCCGTTTTTTCCTCCGTTTCAGGAGGTAAGGGGAGACCGAAGTTAATAATTAATTTATGCGTTTGACCTTTGATAGAACAATTTGTGAGAATTCGCTTTAAAAATTTAGAAATTGAGCCAATCATCTTCATTCATTAAGTGATCAACGTGTGATACAATCCCCGGTTCCTGAAAAAAGTTTTGACAATTTTTTGAAGAAGATTTGGAAAGGTAGTTTTTTACTTTCAGATTCCATAACGAATTTTGTGGAAAAAAATTAGCTCTAAAGTAACATAACCTCCAAATATATGCAAAGTACTTAAAGACCCAAGATATCTCGAAAACTTGACCAAAAGTTCAGAGGTCTTATTCCAATTAAAGACATCAAAAACTGTAGTTCGGCTTCTGTGAAAGAAATTGTTCAGTGTTAGTATCGATCCTTTACTTACAAGCTGTCAAACTTTTAAGGGCGAAAATGAAATTTTCTTAAAAATCTCGAAACTGTGAAAAAGAAGGGGACGCAAGTTCACAGTATTCCGTAATATCTAATTTGAATGTGTCATTTAAGTCTTACTAACTTCTACTCTCATATAATGACATTCTGTTAAACATTTAATTTCTTGTTAGCAGAAATTTCTTGCACAGAAAATTACTGATAAGTGAATTTTTCGTATTCTCCCGAGAGGGCACTCCTCTGAGCAGAACTGCGAATTAAATAAATGCATAGAAACTGAAGACAACTGTCCTCTTGGTTAACAGTAAAATTGACATCCTGACAATTTATTGTTAAACTTCCATTCCAAAAAATAATTTGATTTTTTTCTAAAATAGTCGGAAATAGAACACAATAAAATTGTCAAATTTTTGGGTCATTCAAAAATTGTTATGATTTATCCTAGAACGGTATTAATTTTCCGACAGTCTTGAATAATCTGAAAGTTCAGGAAAATGTGACCTCAGATACCTCCAGGGGGCCGATTCTAGTTCTGTGAAAAAGTGAATCGAAGAAATTGTATTCAAATTCACTCGCAAGCATTGCTTTAACTTTTTTGATTCACTTAGTGAAAATAAGCGATTCTGGTGCAGTGAATAAACTTCTCCGACAAACTATGTGACCGATCCCGAACCTCCTTATCATTTTCACTGAAGCACATGCGCAATCAGC
This sequence comes from Epistrophe grossulariae, assembly GCA_929447395.1. Lineage (NCBI taxonomy): Eukaryota > Metazoa > Arthropoda > Insecta > Diptera > Syrphidae > Epistrophe > Epistrophe grossulariae. Next base: position 136,681,817 of record OV839566.1, read on the forward strand.
GCAATTCTCTTATTTTTTTAAGAGAAAAGATAAACGCATGAGATAGAAAGATTTTTTTTCTTAATGAATAGGACAGAGAGGGACATGTGGTTGATTTGAGCTGTTGTTGTTCGTATTCACCCTTTCTTTTCACAGATCTACTTTTAAATATCGACGTGAAAGCAAATTATTCACGTGAATGTTTTTTTACGTTTGGTTTCGCGGAACCAGAATCGGATTTAGTGTGAAAGGGAGAAACATTTTTGGATTCACTTTTTATTATCAATTATACATGAAAAGGATTCCTAAGCAAAATTTCTCATTTTTTGCTGATAAATATTGACAAAAAAAAATTGAGAATCGCTTGCTAACTTTTTGACGGAGTGAATTCTTCTTTAAAGCCTAGTAAGTAGACAACGCTAGATTTTAGCTTCTATTTTTCTCTCCAAATATCAGCTAAAATCCTGTTACAATTTCACAAAAGAGCAATGTGGAGACAACTTCATATAAAACAGCTGTTTTCTGAGAAAAAATCAATGAATTTATTTTTACTATTTCAAATAAATAAAATCAAATAAAATGTATTCTTTTTTTTTGTCTGAGTTATATTTTTTTTGTTCCCAAATATTCCTCTATTTTTATTTTCATTACTCATATTTAATGTGCCGAACAATCATTTCATGCGCTAAATTTTGACAGATAAATGATGTACATTAAGAAACAAACATTTGACTTTTTGGCCGGAACTGCGTACCTCTCGACTAAAATGTTTTGCTTACATTTAACTAAGCTAAATTTTGGAGAGAATTTTGTTCACAAATTAAAATTTAGCGTGATCTGCGTAATAGAATTAACCAATGAAAAATTTCGTGCCGAAAAGCAGCTAACAAAGTATCTAGAGGTTATATGACATATTCGTCAAAATTTGGCCAGTTCAGAAACATAATAAATAATAAATTTTGCTCTGTTAAAAAGCGAGAAATCAAATTCAAAGTTTGAAAAATTTTTCATACTTCTGAGAAATGTAATATCAAACTTATTTCTATTTCTGAGATCGCATATTTCTGAAAAGATCTTATTATTTCCGTATCTAAACATGAACAAAAATCAAAAAATAATGTCAGTCATTATTTTACGAATTCAAAATTTTAGCACAATTCCAAAAAAAATTTTAAAATCATCAGTTCCATATTTTGAACTTGCTCTACCAATTATGTTAAACAGGTTTGTGTAGATCATCAATTGCCAGTGAAAATAACCATGACGTCAATTTCTACACCCACGAAGAATATATAATTTCATAGTTTGTCCATTTTTTGCTGAATAGTTCTCCAATCCGTGACAAACCTGGTGTATAAAAAAAACATTGTAATTTTACGGTTCGATTTTTTCTTAATTTTTGACTTTTAGTTGTCAAAAATTCTAAGAAAAAATTACATCTAAAAAGTATAGTTGTTTTATGGCGACTTATAGTCAGATATATTTGCATTCAATTGATAGATCCCTCATAATAAAACCATTTTCTTCTACCAACCTAAAAAAAGAGCTAAAAAAATTGATCAATTATTAACAAAGTTAGTATTGGAAATTAGTTGGAAATATTAAGTCTGTTCCTTTAATTACCAAAACTGCTAATTTCTACGCATTTTAGCCCAAAGCTCTGTCAAAGTCCATCTCAAAAAAAAATAAAATTGGACTAGGATTTGTCAAAATTGTCTTCAAAAAAATTCTTAAAAACATTTTCAAACAAAACAAATATTTTGCAGATAAGATGAATTATCTTTCCAAAAATTCTTAAAATAAGGCAAAACTTTGAAAGATCTGGGGGAGAAAATTATTGATGAAGTGCGTTCCATTGGAAGCAATTTATATTTCATTCGAAGGTAATTCAACTCAAACCTACCCCATTTAATTCGAAGTTTTTACTGGAATTGAAAGACATCCCTACTATTATAAGCGACTATCACGAAAAATAATCAAAACTTAAATTCTGTTCTTTGCGACTTCAAATAAAACTGTCCAAAGGTTATATTTTGCTTATACGAACAAAAAATCAAAACAAAACTTTTCTGTCCTAAGTCCGTACTCAGAGTTCCTGAGTTATAATATATTACACTTTTTCCCAACGGTACCTTTGCCTTGATATATTATTTCATATTTTCAAAGAAATGACCATCCACAATAGATATTCCCTTCCGCATTGAATATAATGATAGCAACAACAATAACTATTAGTGTCCACTTATTGTCAAAAAACAGAAACACATTTCGCAAAGAAATATTATATTTATTGTGCTCCTAATGGTGCAACCTCATAAATTTCTTTTTTGTCAAACTATAAAATACCTACTAACTTCCTTCTTTTTTATGGAACAATAATAATATTTTTAGTGCAACGGCCAGTGGTTGACATCAAGAACCGTCCAAGAATACCCATTCCCGATGAAGATCCATATAGTGTAGCTGGTAATGGTAGTGGCGGCAGTGGAGGTAGTGGCGGAAGTTCGGGCAGTTCTGGCTTTGGTGCTAACAATGGGACACCAGCTGGACATGTGGCCGCAACACGAGAGCAATTGTTACTGCAAACACAACAATTGGCGCATAAACGCAGTGAGAAACCGCCAAAATTACCACCAAGAGATAATATCTATTCCCATGACATACCCAAGGTAAGTATTTACAACAACAACAAAAATATCTAAACTACTAGATTCTTGAAGAATATATATTACGTATGAACGACTGTAGGGTATCTTAAATAATAATAGGTGGTCAGTGAGTTAGTGGCATCGAAAGATTTTAGATACGCAAAGAATGCTTCAATGGTGCTCAAACTTTTATTTTTGTTGTATTTCTTGTTCACTGTTAGAAAAACTATGAAGAATACGATGACGGCGCGACTGACGGACGATGAACGTTTTCCGAATACGATATGCGTGCCAAATGGGCAACGGTTCGGAATTTTAAGGTCGCAGCGACTGAATAGCTAACGAACTATGTCTGTTTGTTTGTGTGAGTTATAGAGACATGAATTACGATGCGCATATCGATATCGAATCGATTCATTGGAAATCGAATCCCGCTACATTGGTATGGCACTGATATTGGTAATGCTAATATGCTATATGGTTGACAGGTGCGGGAGGTCTGCCTGCCCCTGCCGCAGTCACCATGCTGAAAATATACACTATACACCTCACAGAGTGACATTTTGCGGGGGGTTGCCGCATGTCGCGCGTTCTAGTTTTGGTTAATCACTGTAATCTGAAGAACTATGATGAAATATTTGCTCCAATTTTTTGTTTAGCAGTTTTAAGGCACAGTAAATTAAATATATACAGCTGCTGTAGCAGAGTGGTAATCGTATACAAGCAGAAAAGACGGTCTTCTAGAGAAGTTGAAATACCTGTTTTGGTTTTTCAGGCTTTCATCAGGTGAACTGATTTGTTCACAAAGCATGAACGCGCAAGCAAATCTACCATGGTAAGTAAGTCAGCTTCATGGAAGAGGTGGAGTTTTGTGCGGTTCATGCAATATGTCTACGATATACTATACGTGCGGGTGACGATACGCTACGACCGACGCGACCGACAACGACGACGCTGATAGTTGGGTTGACTGATTTAACTACGATTGTTATGGTTTTATGGAATATAATTATCGAAGTTTGCTTCACTGCACTCTGATCAAAAGATGCAGAGAGTATGTAAGGTGGGCTTTAGGAATGTGCAGCACAGCACACTCTTTGACATCATAAGGTAGTTTTGCACTTGTTCAAGGAAGAACATGGTAATTGATGTTGCATTACGTAAGCAAGTGCAGATATAAATGTATCTATAGAGACTAAAACTTGAAGTTGGTATATGTATTATAAGGTGGGAAGTGTTATAAATTTGTAATTGATGGAATGTGGTAATCAATAATTACTATGTATTACCTTTATTCAAGCATGTTGATTATTATTGTTTAAATTAATCAAACAAAACTAACGATTAAATGTACTAGTTCGATGTTTGTCGTAAAAAAATTATGAAATACTTTGGAAAACAATTAGAAGAAAATAATTACATAATCATGGATCAGGCTAAGGAAATTCCACTTTACTTACATATTAATCATTCAAGTTACACCTTCAGTTCAGTATTCGGAGTGATGTTTCAACGTAAATTGAACTGATTTAAGTTCATTTGGTAGTTAACCTATCTTTTGTGTCCATTTGTTGACATTAGTTTCGTTCATGAAACTTTACTCAGGGTTGACCCAGGTTTTCTTGAGCATCCCAAATATTGTCAAAAAAAAAACACCATAGGGCTTTAAATTGTGTCGTTGACATATGTACAACTGAGGAAACAAGAAGTTCTGTAGTTACTCATATAATTTGTTTTAAATTATTTGTAAAATTGAATTAAAACTACTTCAAGCATTTCCCTTTTCTTTTTCTATTTATTATCATTATTCTATTTATTATAATTTTTCTTTTAATTTTTATTTAAAAAAATTAGCAATTACTTGCAGCAACAATCCACAACAAAATAATTGCCTCATAACTCATGTCACTTTGCCAGTTTAATCGTTATCTCAACTCACCACAGAAAAAAACCTATAGGGCTACTTTAGGGTGAGTTCAGGGCGACCCTGGGTCTCAAAAAAGTCAGAATTTTATGATGTGTTCAGGTTTTTTCAAAAAACGCTTTAGGGCGACCCTAGCGTGACTTTAGGGCTCAACAAACAAACCTACATATTATAAAGAGCGTTTTCTAATTTAATTGTAGCTTCGTTCATCGTTTTGCTGACTGTTAGTATTTCGGTTCCGTCAGAAAACGTGACTTCGATAGTGTTTTCTTTTTCATGCGTAGATAAAATGTACAGAATTGGTCCTAGAACACTTCCTTGTGGTACCCCATCCATTATTTCTTTAAAAAAAAAAAAAAAAACAGAATTAGTCTTAATTTGAATTTGAAGCCTTCGTATCACACCTTGTCAAAAGCTTGCGTTGCATTTATTACATTTAAGAAGACCGCCAAACAAATGTTCTATTCTTCAAGAAATTTCTCCATGACATCAATGATCCTGTGTACTTGTACATTGTACAATTCTCGAATGCTTGCTTCTAAATTCGATCTTATGTTCAAGTACTATGTAAAAGCCATTTCACACTATCCCACTGAGTATTAATACATATCGAATTGAAAGTGGGAAAGAATTCTGCTAAATTTGTGGGAGAGAAATACTTTTTCATTTTTTGACCACACACAACAATTTAATTTAACCTCAATAAAAATGTGATGAAATGTGTGATAGAATTAGAACCAAATTCGAATGTATTAACACATGTCAAATAATGTAGGCTGGAATATCATGCTGTGTAAAATGGGCTGTCATATTTTGTTCCCACGCTACTATGTATATATGATTTGTTTCCCACGTTTTTTTCATGAGTTAGTACTGAGTACTATAGTGTGGAAGGGCTTTAAGTATTTTTCTTCTATTTTTGGTTGAAGGTGCAGAAGTTATGAACTTTTAATATTATACACAAAAGCAAAACGGGTCTGTGAAATTTATTTTCATTTGATGGTTAACCTTGTTTCAAAATAATTAACTCTCCCAAATGTCCATTGACTCCGTAAAAAAATCTAACTTTCGAATGAAATCGAATTGAAATCGATTTTCAATTTCACTCAAAATTCGTTCGTTTTCGAAAATTTCGCAATTACTTCGAACTGTCAAAATTGAAGGAACATTCATTTTTAATTGCTTTGAAAAGTGAAATTATACACTGCGGATGAAATTGGAGGCAGAATTTTTAACATTTTTAAAAGTCTGAGAAAACATTAGAGGAACAATTTTGCAAGAAAAATCTGATATAATTATTAATTAATTGATAAAACGTGAGTAATTTATTATTAATTGTTTTGATGAACTGTTTTTCTTATGTTTTCTAAAATAACAATACAAAAATACTAAACGGAATAAAAATATAAAGTTTGCTTCCATTTTGCACCAATAATAACAAAACTAACAGAAATTTCACCAATTTCACAAAGCATAAACAAAGTGGATGGAATTCGTTCAGAAAATGGAATGAAACGAAATGCGGAACATTTTAATTTCGAAATTCCAATTCACAATTAGCACTGATAAAATAATTTGCTATTCAACTGCTTGTTCATTGTTGCAACGAAACTTCTTAAAAAAATCGATGCAAAAAACTGTAAGAAGAAGTCACCTTCATAAGCCAGCTCTTCTTATTTATTTTTTTTTTTAGTTCAACAAAACAAATTCCATTTTAGATGTGCAAACAAATGACTGCATGCACACACCGCTTTTGTATTTGCCAATTGAAATTGAAGCTAGCATAATATATCCATTCTGACAGAATGGACAATGCCAATGCCATTAAGCAACAAAAGCTAAAAAATATCTTGTATAGGTAGAAACTAATGCACAATCTACTACTCACTGAACACCGACTTTTGTTTTAACTGATTTATCCATGTATAGAAACTGTAAGACTACTATGTCATATGGGTATCATCCATAATATGCAGTTTTGTTTTTGTTCCTATTTTAATGTTATGCGTCGTATACCTACTATTTGTTCTTATAAACATTTTTTTTTTGTTTCTTTCTAAACATTTATCTGAGCAGCCGGACTACGATGACATTGAAGAGAGCAGAATCAAATTGTCCCGAGGTAAATCGGATAAAGGAAAAGACAACAAGAAATATGGTAAGCATTTATAAACATTTTATAAGAATTATGAAACTCTATACGATCCGTATATGCATATTATATGCGCACTTTTTTTATACATACATATATATATGCAACCGTGGCATCATCTCTATAGAGATTGTACACAGCTTGCTGCTGGAGGTGCAGTGGCGGCCAGCGGCATCATTGCCATCATGAGTGCTTGCTCACTGCATGCGCACTGCATTTTGTACACACAATTTCAATTGTAATAGATCAATGGGGCAATAAATAAGTCAATGTAATAATTCTTCCCATGAATGACATTTCGACCACCACCACCGCCGCCGCCATCATCGCTGCACTGACTTAACAAAGTTAGATTGGCAAAATAAAGCTGCATACCAACAACACAAGATCTAACAGCATAGGTACTTCTATACCTAGCTAAGCTTGTTCAAAATATAAATATGATTAAATGTTTCAAAAAAAAAGGTGGCAATAAAATATTATTTATATTTTTCTGTAGAATTCTCACCCATTTTAAATGTGCTCACACATAAATCATGCGCTGATCTTTGAACTGTGCAGAATTGATTGCATATCTTCCCACCAGGAGGAGGAATGAGCTTTTTTTGTGTTCATTATAAAAGCGATGCCTATATAGGTATAGGCACTCTGGTGAAATGTCAGAGGTATTTTACGTGCTCACATTTGACATTGCATGACGTGCGAAACTTTGAGCGCATTGTTGTAGATTGTAAAGTATATTCTATCATCGTCTTTTTATTTTTTTTTTGGTGTTATCGTTGATCATTTAGTTGAGTCAGAGTGTCATGCATCAGCCAAGCCTTTTTTAAAAGAAATTGCTTAATGTTTGTATTATACATAAAGTGCGGGAGTTAGGTGATGGATATTGACAGGGTCAGGTTTTAAAAAGTGGAATCGCCAAACGTAAAGAGTAAATCGCCAAAAAATCGCCAAATTTCAATATCTTCCACAATAAATCACCAAATTTAAATTTACATAAAAAAACTTTTCTTAAAAAACAAAAGAAAACAATTCAAAAACTTAAAAATTAAAGAAAACACACTTTTGTTTACCTAGTCTTTCTCAATAAATTCAATGTATGTATCAAATTGTTGTCCATTGGATCTTTTTCATATATAAAAAATTAAATCGCCAAAAACTAAAAATATCGCCTTTTTGGTGGTACATCGCCAAATCGATTTTCGTGTCGCCAAATGAAATTTCAAATCGCCTGTTTGGCGATAAATCGCACAATCTGACAAGCCTGGATATGGAATGAAATAGACACATAGAATTTGAAGCTGTGAGAGGACGAACATATTATAAGAGCAATTTACCTTTATCTTTTTATGACAAAAATTAAGACCTTCTCAATGTTCAATTAATGAATTTTTAAGAATTTTCAATGAAAACTATCTCTTTTCTATACAAAAAGCTATCGAAATAGAGAAATAGAGAGAGAGTGAAGCTATTGAAATCAGCTTTTCCATAGTGCCTCATAGTGTCGCCCTCATTATTTCGATATAGAAAAACCGCATTTTTATAGTGTCATATAGTGATTTATATGTATTTTTGACAACTGAAAGTTAAGGTTAGACTGAAAAAATGCTTCTGAGTTAATTCTGGTTTAATTTATTTGAAGAATTAACCTACTCTGGTTAAACTTAGATATAACTCAAGGACTGAAAAACTGGTGCTAAATGGCTTAACTTTAAAATAAAAGTTAGCTGCAATCAGGTAACAAAACCAATTACTTAACTTCCATTTAAAAGTTTTAATTGTACGACAGATAAAAACTTACTGACTGTCAAAAATGATTAAGATTTTTAAAGTGACTTAGGTCCATATTTTCTGAAACAAAACTTAAATATTTAAGTGCAACTTATTAAGAGGTGATGTGACGGTTTGAGTCGAGGAAAAAGTAGAACAATTCTTTGAATATAAATATTTAAGAAATATTCACAAAAAAAACTCCTGAATTCAATTAAATGATACCCAATGGACTGCTTTAATTAACTGCAGTCAGAATATTGAAAAATGGTCTTGAAGTGACTGCAGTTTCCTTTATATTTCTATTTTTATTGTGTTGATGTTTTAAAAGTATAACTAATTAACACACTTTATTTTTCTTTATTTCTTTCTTTATAGATGATCCCTATTACTGCGGCCTACGTGCACGTGTTCCAAATTTTGGTAAATCACCCAAACCATCTAAGGAAATTAAGGAACCTCTTGTCAACAATAACAGCAATACCCTCAACAATAATATCATCAACACAAATCACAGCAACATGAATACTTTATCACAAAAGAAAACCTCAATGATTCACATGCCAATTGCTCCACTACATCCATATATGCATCATCAACAAATGCTAGCCGCAGCTGCTGCGGCGCATCACGCACATCATGCCGCTCCCCAACCAACGCCACATAATGCAGCTGCCGCTGCTCATCACCACCAGCAAATGATGTGGCAGGCTAGAAGTTTCGAGAGCGGAATAGGTATTTATAGCCAAATGAATTATATGCTTGATCATCATCCATATCATTGCCCGTACCGAGACCAAGTACCAAACTATTCAAACTTTCCCATACTCGACAAATATTCCATAGACTCTGCGGAGTTTGCATCAGGTAGCAGCGCCGCCGCCGCCACTGCTGCTGTGCCAACAAACAATGGCAACCATGGTGTTGATGGTGGCGGTGGTGGTTACCACAGTCGACGGCCTGCCTTGCGGCGTAATACTGTACTTATACCGACTCCGCACGATTACTTACGTCCAACCAATTGCAATAGGTGTCACGTGTCTACGCGTCACAATCCACTGTACAATCATTATGACATTGACAGGGTCGTAGCACCACCACAGCTGCCCAATGTCATTAAATGGTGCAGTGAAAGTGACATATCCGACTTAGACAGAGCGGCAATTGACGCCCATCGAATCTACGAAATACACGATGAAGACAAGACATACGGTGACGTTAAAAGCACTGCCGCTATGGCTGCACTATCCCCAACTAAGGCTAGTGCCAATCGTAAATTGAGCGCCCAACCTATTCGAGAGACCTCGATACCCAGACCAATCTATAGAACAAACAACAAAAGCTCAGACCACATTGGTAATGGCCCCAAAAGTATCGATATTAACAATAACTATACAAAACACTACTCACTTTACGAAGGACAACCAATCAATGGGACAGAACCGACAGTGAATACAGATCTTACAGGATCTCGCAAAGTCTCTATCTCGACGGAGAGTTTCTTTGAGAATCCCGACGACCTTAGTAAACAACAAAAAAACATCTACGACAGAATCAAACACATTGACGTCCATCCCTCGAACTATGAAAGACGCCAGCAGGCATTGGTGATTGACCAACGTGGTCGTGGTCAACTGTCATCGGCTGCATCTATGTCGTCAATTCCGTCGGTAACCAAATCTAAGCAGCCTTCTGCCATACCGACTATTGAACATCCAAATTCAAAGACTGCCCCAAACACAACAAATGCATGCATGACATCCAACAACAGTAACAACAACCAGACAGAACATTCAAATTATATGTCAATCCTGCCAGTACCGCCACCGTGCTGGCGTAAAAGACCTTCACACGCGAATCCCGATTATGTGGCCGTGCAGTCCTTATACGATACCAATTCGTTTGTGAATAATGGCAACGGCAGCAATAGACTCGATAGCGATATGGAATCCATATATGGATATCTGAAGCCGCGTAAACCGCGAAGCCTAAGCATGAAACGAATTCAAATTCAAGATTATTAAACTTAAAAGATGAAAGGACATAAAAGACACACAACGCATCGTACCTACCTTCAAATAATAATGACTCGGCAACTTATTCTATGGAACCTAACTTTATAGCTGACAGACAAAGAAAAATGACTACGACAACTACGATGACGAGGACGAGGACACCGACGCACGCACGCACAGAGACAAAAGTCTGTGTCGGGCATTCATTACTTTCGCTACCTTTAGGTAAATCATTAGAAATACTATTTTTATCCCTGTTATCTTTTCATTTCTATAAATTTTTTTTGACTGGGATAAAAGTGAAAAGTCTCATTATGCTTCTAAAATTAACTACTAACCAACCACTGCCATGCATGCTTAATACTTTACTCATACAAATTATTACAATACACGATGTTTGATTGTTATATGCTTCAATAGAATTGTTCAGCTTGAAATATATCTTCACCTCTCAAGTATATAATTGATTGCTACTTATTTCTACTTTTTTCCTTTTAAGTTATTGCGGCAGAAAATTATATAGACAGTTAAGACTTTAAGATTTATGAATAAAATTTGAAATTTGGTGAAATGTCATTACACATTTTATGGAAGCAATGGCTACAGGAAATATTTAAAAATATATACAAAATATTTAAAAGTTGTAGCCCCTTTAAATTTATTGCGGTGCAGTAATTATTTTGCAATTTTTTTTTTATTTCAATGACTATGAAAAGTAGTTAAATGAAATTAAAATATACCTGCTGAAATAATGTCGCCCTCTCTGTTTCGATAGTGAAAACGCATTTCCATAATGTCACTTTTTGATTTCGATAGATTCTGACAATTGAAAGTTAAAGTGAAAACCTGCTTGTGAGTTAAGTTGAGTTAAATTTATTTGCAGAATTCAATAACTCAGGTTTAACCAAGAGTTAACTCAGGCACTGAAAAACTGAGTATCTACATATATCTCAACAAGTGTCAATTTGAAATTATGAAAGAATTCCATGTAACTGTCAAATTTCTGTAATAGAAAATAATACTCATACTATGCTTTCACTAAAGCATCGAAAAGATCAGTTTCACCATAAAGTCTAATTTGCTGCTGATTCCAAAAGAATTTTTTCTGTGGTATCCAGTATGACGGCGAAGTGAATAAAGAACTACAGCAAAAAACATAGCTATTAAAAGTGTCACCAGTTGCAAACAAATAACAGAAAGTCTCGAATAAAAATCAAATGTTACTTTTTCGGACACAATTACCGGTACGAGTAAAAAATTCTAGGCGAAGAAAGAGCGGAAACTTCTATTTCTCCAAATAATCTACTACAATTATCACTATCGCTCTTCAAACACTTTACTACAAAATGAAAAGAAGAACGGCATTTTTATTTAGTTTATTATTTAGCTTGTGTCAATTCCTATACAAATTTGCAATAGAAATTTAATTCATTTAAACCAGATCTGCATGAAATTATTTTGGAAATTACGTGCAAACCTTACGAAAATACAACATTGGAATCTATTTTTAAATTTTTTTCATGGAAATGTCAAAACTGGATATATGAAAAACTGAAAAAGATCACAACAAACCACAGGCGATTAACGGTCAATTCAATTTTCAAAATTAAATGAAATGTGAAATAAAACCTCTGTACGTTTACTTCCCCAAATTGACAAGATCTACCAATATTAGCTCAAAGTTCTGTCAAAAATCACGTACAAAAATAAAGTAGGAATAAAAATTGGTAGAAAATGGCCGTTTTAGGAAGTAATCGAACAGATCTAGTTTTAATTTGTTTTATTTTAAACAAAATAAACACACTGCAGTACCGATAATCAATTCAGTTTTAAGCCTAGTACGCTGCTGATGCGAAACGAAAATTTCCTGTGATCTCCAAACAGACAACGAAACGCTTGCGAAGACACAACGGAAAATATCCTTGGAGAGTTTCATTAATTCCAAAAACAAAATCAAACATAAACGCAAAAAATCATAGAAACCCATGAAGTAAGAAAATGATAAACAAAAAAAAACACAAATAAAACTCAAATGTCATTTTTCCGCACACAATAAATAGTCTGTATAATTAATTCAGTGCGAAAAAGGAGCGGAGACTTCTCCAAATAATCTGCTACAATTATGAATTTCGCTGTTCGAACAGCGTACTGCAAAACGAAAAGCAAAACGAAATTTTCCGTTTATGATTTCGTCATTTTTGTATGGGATTTTTCATTTCGCATCAGCAGCGTACTAGGCTTTAGTTGAAAAAATTAACTTTAAATCATTATTTGCTCGGAGTATCTTGGGGCGGAAAATTTAAGCTCAAAATAAAGTGAACACTCTTACTCTGTATTTAAACTGCAAACTCTTTATTTAAATGTGCACTTTTACAAAATCTGCAAAAGTCTTTTATTTATAATTTTTTTTTTAGAGAAATTTTAAAAATATTATCGTTCCTACAATCGACGAAGACAATTTAAGGACTTCTGTTAATTATGTCTTTACGACTTCTCTTGCCCCAACTGATCTTGCGTCCAGTCAATAAAGCATTTGACTCAAAAAATCGCCGGAAAACTGGATTTTGGTATATTCAAAATATTAAGTTTAAAAATCATTTATTCAGAAACTAAGCACTAAAATAACTTAATTGAAAAACATAATTAAAGAATGAATTACTTGCTTTTAAAAAAGCTATATATCATGGTATTGTAAGTGTTGCCGTTGTGTATTAATTTTCTATTTTCAATATTTTTTTTTTTTTATTTTCCCGTCCCACCTAAAGGTGTGGACAAATAGAGTGGGCCAATATCTTAAAATCATTTTTATATAATTTACGAACAATAAAAAAAATTGATGCTTTTATCATTAAATGCACAATTTTTGAACTAAGCCGCCCCACTATAGAAAAGTAAACCCCTAAACTCTGTAGATTGGTTTATAGCGAAAACGGTTATTTTTATGAAAAAAATTATGTTAATGTTTTTTGTAAGAAATTTTCTAAGCTACAAAGTAATTGTTGACATTTTTTCTGTACAAATTTCTGAAAAACCATTTTGGGTGCCTTCGACCCCCGTAAAATTGTTAGTGGCCCTCATATCGATGGGGACTTTTGACAGTTTCCTAACACTATTATATGGTTTTCCGGGAATTTTCTAATTTGGCTGTTTTTTATGGCTATGGGCTATTATACTTTAGGAACTAAGTATATATTCCTTCTTCTAAAAGCTTGTTATACTTAAATTTTTGTATTTTTACTTTTAGTCAACACTTGCTTTCTTTTTTCTAAACCAATCTTATCTCACATCTTATTTAATTTAATAGTTATCTGGCTAAGTCAAAGTTAGAAAAAGTTTCTTTAAATTCTTTCAACATTCAAGTCGTAAGAAGTTCCTTTTATTTTGTCTAAGAATTTCGTACTCGAAATTGGTAGGATATAATGATCATGATCCATGCGCTATTTAAGAATTCCAAACATTAAAAATTAAAAATTGCTTTTGAATGCTTTTTGGTAATAAATAGATTAGATTTGCTTTTAATCCTTACGTCCAATTCTAACCCACTCCTGGTACCTTCTATTTTTTTTTTGTGTTGGCCCAGTTGTTCCACTCTTTCATCCCCAGAATAATAAAGGTGTTCCAGTACTCCCTCTAAATTCCCATGGTTTGGTTAATGTTATGCAGCCCCCGTATCAACTGAAGTCAGCTCGTCCATTAATACTATTACAACATTCACGTTTGGATAATACATTGAAGAGCTCAAAAAATGTTAATAAAGTACCGAAGATTGAAAAATTTACTCCACCAATTGTTAATCGGGTGAAAACATATTTATCGAAGGTAGGATAAATTTGCACATTTTCATCAGCTTGATTTACATATCTTACAAAACTCAAAAGTAAAAAAAAAAAACAAAAAAAAAACAAATACAAAATGCGCTTAACATGAGAACAATTAGAGCTGCAGACAGTATAAAAAAACACACACACATTATTTATTTTAGCTCTGCATTTGCACGTACGGAAATTTTATTTTGAAACTGCATTATTTTTAATATTTCATCAAATAACTATTCTGAGAACTCCTGAAATCTCCATACTCTCTCAAATCAGGAAATTGAGGTTTCGGAGATCTCAGCGATCTCAGTTTCATGAACAGTGCCTACGTTCTGTACCTCTCGCATCGTTAAAATTGGTTGAGAAACGTTGAAAAATGGAACAAAACTCATAAGATTTGTTTCAACTTTGATCGTTGCTCGACCGATTTTTTCGATGTGAGTTTTACAGAACGTGGCATAGGATTCGTCAGCAAAAAGTTATCAGCTTTACTGTCAATATGCTGAGGCAAAAAATTGTTTGATTCGTTTGCTCAATTTTTGATGGAGCGAACTCTCTGATATCATATTTTTCTGAACGCGCCTAATTCCTCAAAAAAAAAATCAGTTATGATGTCAAAAAACTGAGAAACTTTGACGTAGTTGAATTAGTGAGAGCTCAGAAATATAAACTGATTGATTCACCGCTTCATTTTAGTTCGTTAATTATATAAAAGTCAGGAAAACAGTAGGCACGAGTTTTACGTTCTTATTCGAGTCTGAAAGTATCAAACCAATTAAATAAGAGTAGATATGTTTTTTAAAGAGTGGATACTGGAAATGTTATATTTTGAAAACGATTGAAAAAAAATTTGTTCTCAAAATAAATTTTAAACGACTTCGCTCCATGTTCTAACCGATATCCTTTATTCCTGATTGTTCAGTTAATTAAAATGGATATTATATACGATTGTAACTCCTTCATCATAAAACGACAGTCATCTGCCGATCGAATTTTGAAGAAATTGGAGCCTAAGGCCAAGGCCACATATTGCTGTATGTAAGCACAACAATTTAGTGTTTTAACGGAAAAACAAAAATGATCACATACAAAAATTAATGAAAATAAAACTCTGGGGTGGAATCGTGTAAGATGATTTGCGATAAGTGAGAGTCACATTCAAACAATTCAGTCTGTGTAAGATGATATCACATTTGATAGCTAAAGAGCTATCACATCAAAAATGTGATTGTCATTTTCCAACAAATTTGACGTATCTGCCGCAGTACGACTGGAGTTACCACCAGTCTACAAAAATTGAACAACTTTTTCAGAGTTCTTTTTTGTATCATTCATACAAACAAAAATAAACATTCTTGTGATCAAAAAAGTTTACTATACATTCCAGAAGATGAAGAAGAAATAAGAATTATATCGCAAGGACGTCATTTTCGATATATATTTTCGATAGCTCATTACAAACATTTGAAATATTCACTATGGCAACCACGTTTTTGACAAATTCCATTGGAAAGTATTCAATTCAATTGGATTGAGTTGAATCATTTTACCTAGACGGAAAACTAAATGACAATCACATGTGACTATGGTTGATGTGACAATCATTTATCACCTTAGGCTAAACTCATACTGGAGCTGCGAGCAGAGCGGAGATGCGAGAAGTGAGCAGAGCGACGAAAACAAACAAATGTGTTCTTATGAGAGCTCTCATACTGAGGCCTCTAGCAACGAGGTATCAGTTCTCATAAGAAAGCATGTGTTTGTTTTTAACGCTCTGCTCACCTCTCGCATCGCCGCTCTGCTCGCAGCTCCAGTATGAGTTTAGCCTTAGCCGATTCAACCCCTGATTTATTCAAAATAATCGCATATTTGACAACTTAAAAAATACAAGCAAAAAGTGAAGTAAAAATAGCACGCATACGCCCGAGTGTACCATGTACAAATAATACATATTTAAAATGAGATTTTTTCAGAGTTTCAACGTTTTCTTTTTCTTACACCAAATTTGTTGACAAAAATTTTAATGTGCTCCCATCCTAAAGATCAAAATCAACTCTTTAAGCATCGGCATGAGTCTTTCATTTAAATATATACAAAGCTATAAAATCTTGACCTTTTTTATTAATAAATGAGAAAGTATCAGTGCTATTATGACTATCAAATATGAATTATTTGATACATGACAACTTTTATCAATTAATTGATAATTTGGTATTATGAGTATCAATTGATAATTTTAATGCGATTGTGAATACTGGTCAAAACATAATTGTGAATGGGTTTTGATTTGACGTTTCATTTTTATTAGACGGTGTTCACATTGGGCTGCCTCCTCCGACTTTTTTTTATGTCTCTGTATGCTTATCACTCCCACTTCATGGCGAGAAAAAGGTGGCCAAGAATGGCATCTCTTTCTTACCGTGAAGTTAGGTTTTTCACAGAGACGTCAAAAAAAGTTGGCGGAGGCAGTCCAATGTGAACACCGTCTTATAAACCAAAAAGCTTAGGGGGCGGTTTGTGTATAAAAAAAACTCTATTAACACCAATTTATTCTAAAATATTATTATTTAAAAAAAAATCTTATACAAAATTGTCATATTTTCCAAAACATTTACAACATTTACAACAGGCGACAATTCGTTAAAAGTGGAGTGTAAAGCTCTGTCTAAACTATTCACATTGTTGCAATACAAATTTTGCTAATAATTTCTTAATCTGCATACATTATACAAATTTTCTCTTGTTATTGTTGATTGGCATAATATTGTTGTCAGCCAAAAATAATTTCTAACCTTACTAAAAATCAACCACCTGGATTACTTCATTATTAGCTTTCAACTCAAAGTAATATTTTGTGCCAAACCGCACCATATTGTCTTTGTTATACAGTAAGTATACACCTCTCAAAATGCATCTGTTGGAATAAATCAAAAAACAAATCAATCAAGCAATTCGTTACACTCCATTTGCTAATGTAGGTACTTTCAAAAAAAAAAGATAAATAATAATATGTGTGTTTGTGTCATAGAGTTTCAAACCTCTTGGGTATCATAAAAATTGCATGGTTAAACTAATACAAAACACTCCCGTGAAAGTTTTTATTTTATAAAATTGCACATGACTGGTGAAGATATTTATGTATAAGAAACTCCACTATAGTAGCTAATTATAGTATGGTAGCTGATGTTGCAAATTTAAAAATGGAAATATTTAATTTCTGACAATTTATTATTATTTATAAATTATAACCTATCAAAAAAGATTAGATCTGTAGTTCGTCAAGATTTGAATTAAATAGAAGACATACGGTCGTATTTATAAACTTTGTCTAACTAAGAATATTTTTCAATAATACAAATTCTATATACTACTGAAACACATCAGCCAAGTAGAAGACTTAGCACTATTTTATTTGGACTTTGTTGAATTATTGATTCAAAATAGGTTTTAACGGCCTTGAAGTCCTACAACTAACTAAGTTATAGATAAACATTTTTAATTGATGTTTAAGAGTTATCTAACTTGGACAACGGACAAGGTTTAGAAAAAAAACTTTGGCTAATATAACATTTTATTTAATATATATTTCCAACTTTTCCGACTATCAAAACACTGTCTAACTAGTCAAAAAATCTTACTAAAACTAAAATCTTCTTTAGATTTTTTTTATAAAGTACGCAATATGATAGCGTTATGTTATGTTTCTTTTTTTAGGATTGCCAACACTTCACTATGCAAATGGCGACAGATTTAAGTTTTTCATTAATTTTGGGACATCCCTTATAAGAATTTTATTTTAAAGTCAAAGTAATATTACATACAAATTTTCGGAATCCTAATCCTAATTCTATTTTTTTTTTTAATTTTAAAATTCAATATCTTGTGAATGGTTTTTATAAAATTTGACTCATACCACTTTCGTTAAATACCAGTTTATAAATTTATTCAACAAAATAAAATGACAATGCGACACTACCTCTCGACTGTACAAAATATCCATTAAAGAGGCGGTTTCTTTTATCTAATAACTGGTATTGCACCACCTCAATCTCAACCCATGCACATTATACGAAGAGAAATGATTTCTTATAATAAATGCATTAGGTACAAAAATAAATGCAATTGATGAAAATCTTGAATTAATCGCAATCAACTTTAACTAATAACAAATAGAAACATTAATTAAGCATTAAAATCAGCTTTCAAATAAAAACCAGACTGCAACCATATTTAGAATCTAAGTTCATTAAACATAACTAAAATGATATTTTTATTTATTTGTGTGGTTAAAGTACATTTTCTATTATTAAAAAATATTCGAAATTTAACTAAAAGAAACAAAAAAATGTCACTTTTCTTTCAGATTCAGACATCGTAGAGTCACCTTATAATCACATATACGGCCGCTTGCCACTGCCAACTCGAGGTTATGTTCCAACACCTCGAACTATGTACATCGGTGAGTGGGATTGAAAATGTTCCATCGATAATTCAGAGAGATTATAGAGAAACAAAAAAAAAAAAAAAAAACAACCAACCAAGCCATCACCAAGAAATCTTCAAAATGTGAAATCAACGCAGAAATATTGAAATTTTAAAACAATTTAAGAAAAAAAAAAGTAAAAAATTGAGATACACAGATACTTTTTTTTGTTTGATATACTCGTAGAAATATTTTTGATTTTTTCGAAATTTAATTTTAATAGCAATTTTTTTTAGGTATAAAATATTTTCTTTGAAAAGAATTGTAACAATTTTTTTTTTTTTTGATTTTTTAGTTAATTAAGTTAAAAAATAAACAAAACCATACGTATAATATAAATAAAATTATTTTCATAGTTTTAAAAGTATTTTATATAAATAATGATATTATTATTTTTACTTTTTTTAAACTATGATTTTTTATCACAAAATAAAGCGAATGGATTTGGATGTTTAAGTAAAATCCATTGAAGTAGTATAAGAAGTTAAATACTTCTTTTTTTTTTAATTTAATGCATGAAGTTATACAAAATGTCAAAATGAAAATTTAAAATACAAAATCAAGCAATGACGATGTTAAAACATTGGAAAATTATTATATTAATAACAACAATATTAGATAAACTTAGAAAGTAGATTTTAATTATTATTCTATAGAGATTATTTTTGATTTAAAAGAATTTTTGCTGAATGTTTAAGTTTTTTTTTTTTTTTTTATTTTCATAAACAAAACATTTTGTATACAAAATATATAAACATTGCCTGAGAATAAACAATTTTAAACAAAAATATATTATTTTGTTTTTATGAAGAATATTAATTTTTGTAAGTTAGGTTGAGACGCATTTAGACTAAAAATCTAAAAGGAAATTTCGTTTGGTGTTGACTTTCGGGAATTTTTTCGGAATCATAAATTAATTTTGAATTTTGAAAAATCCGATTTTTGCTGTCCCTAAAGAAATTTTACATTTTGAGTAAACATAAAATCCTTTTATTTGATTTTTGGCTGAACTATCAGCTCTAGAAATCTAAATAAAGTAATCTGGGAGTTGGCAATCTAATCCTTGGTAGTTTGAATCTTTTATTATGTTTGAAAGGTCTTGTCTTGTTATAGACAAGGTTTTGGAAGTTGTTCGGGCTGAGTAATTATAGTAAAAATTTTCCAAAATGATTCTATTTTTTTTTTAGAGTAACGTCAATAGCAGAAATTTATACTTCACGAAAAGAAGTAAATTGGATCAAAAAAATTACATATTCTGAAAATAGAGAAAACACTTAGCAGCACCTCATGGCCACGACAACTTAAAGCTCAAGGATTTTTCGTTAAATGCAAAAACAATAAATTTTTCACGCTTTTTCTATTTTCAACCACGTATAAAGAGAACAACAAAATCAAATTCACGCTCCGTTTGTGACGATCTGCTGAACATCAATTGATCCAAATAATTCTTCTCTCTCATTTATTATTCTCTATTATATTTGAAAGAGGAATAAAACGCTCGTTTAAGACAAAGTTAAACTTCAAAATTTGATTTTCTGCCAGCTAAACAGGTAATTTCCCCCATTGTGAGACTCACGTAAAAATACATTTTAATTTGTGAACATCAAATTATTAGCTTTTTATCAATGTATCGGTTGATAGAAAAAATAAATCAAAATAGAGAGATCAAACTCTCTGTAGTTGTGCCTAGAAATCTAGAGAGCAGCTTCCAAAAATAAAAAAAAAAAAAACAGATTAGATGCTTTATTTTCACTTCTTCTATCGTATTATTTAAACAAGCCTTTTTCTTTTTTTTAGCAACTTACATTTAAATCGTTATCATATTTCGTACTTTTCGTGAAAACATATTCAATCAATCTTCTTTGATATGAAGAAAACAAAAGAGTTGAGATACGAACCTTAAAACACATCTAACATCAATTGATTACAACTAATGTCGAATTCCTTTCAAAAAAAAATCGATTTTTTTTCCTAAAGAATCGAATTTTTTCTGTCAAAACAAATTTTTCTAGTGTAGCAAGATTCGTTTTGACAGAAAAAATTCGATTCTTTTGGAAAAAAATTCGATTCTTTTTTTGAAAGGAATTCGACATAAATTAAACTTGAAAGAGGATTTGGATTTTAATGAGCTGCAAAGCATGTGTGAACATCAATTTATATTGAACATTTTTTTGCAAGCAACACCAACAACTACCATCCCCTGTGGGTTACAACTATTTCACAGGGGACCAAACCGATTATTACACTGCTTTTGTGTTGCTTATAGGCTTATCATCGTTATTAATAAATTCGTAAATTCAAATTAAACTTGTGTATCAAAATATCTATGAGATCACTAATAAGGATTTTATTTTCTTTAACACAAAACATATAAGCTAATAATTTTAATTCTTTTGTTTAAATTTGACTAGAAAAATACTCATAAAGTGTTAAAAATTTACAAACATTAAACGATTTAAAAAATAATTTATCATCTTTTAGACTTCATTATAATTGAGTAGGTCCTTGTCATTGCCGGAGTACATTTCCTTATTACCTCCATAGATAAGCGTTTCATCGCCTCCATACTTATTTCCAAAAAACGGCATAAAACGTCCGAAATTCAAATCTTCCTTCAATTGACGGTCAGGTTTTCTACCCAATGAAACAACTTTCGCATAAAGATCACTGTCAGCTTGTAATGCACGATCGAAATCCTTCCAATGTACAAACTTAATGTTATCCCTTGGAATAGCATCTTTGTCGATAAGTTCAATGAGAGTATTTGCATTGACAGGCTGCACTACACTGTATTCTCGCGATGTCGGTGCTGGGTTAATATAACGCTTATTAGGAGTACTCATTTCATCGAACATTTTAAGTACTCCATGATCTTGCATTGAGTTATCCTCCTTTAAAAAAAAAAAATTATTTCAGTGGGATTAAATTTTAATAGCCAAAATAATATGTTTCTATGAAAACTTACCAATTCATTCCTTCTACCAATTCTTGGTATTTGTTTTGCGTTTTTGAAAAAATAATTACCAAATTCTTTATCAGATCGACGACCCAAACGTGGAATATTTTTGGTAATTTTAAGAAAAAATCCTGGACTTTCATCGGCTAATGTCATTGCTGTTACTGCAAGGACTATCGATAGGGATAAAAATAATAATGAGGAAGTCATCTTCGACTATAGAGTTAACTTTCTGAAAACTGAATGATTATTGTTTCTCCAATCCTTATCATTTATACCCCAAATTTATTTATTTCTTTAAACCCGCATAGTGTTATGTTAATCAATTTTATCGATTGATGAGTGATATGTACAACAATGTTAAATGAATTTTGAGTTAACAGTTATAATACTGGTGGGTGGTTACTTATAACGATCGGTGTGTACCACAGATAGAAGTATTTTGGATAGGGGTAGGAAAAGTGTCCGTTCAAGGTTAATGATCTCTTATTCTAGGTTTGACCCATTTTCAACTTCTTTGTCCTTGGAGTTTTATTTCTTATTCTTTTTCGTTGATTTCGTTAATTCTTTTTCAATTTAATCATAATCTTATTTAATTATATTTCATTTCGAAAATTCTTCGAAATATTTTTAAGGGATCAAAGATGGTTTTTCCATAAATTAATAAAGAGATAAACAATTTTTTTCACCAAAATGATTTTATTTAATAAAAAAAAATTAAACAACAAAACAAAATACTTAAATAAATGAACTCTGTGCCCATTGGGCGACTTCTGTTGGCAAAGCTTGATACTTATTGACTGCCTGCCCAATCTGTCCATAAGTCAAGGCCATTTTGTGCATCTCGAACTCTTTTTGCACCTTGCATGCAATCGAACTCAACGGCATTATGAATTCCAAATTCCTTAAATGTTCAAAAGCCTTCAGAACCACAGCTCGTTCTACGCCCTGCATTGTGCTGCTAACTTTGGCAAACTTCGTAAATCGACTGAAGATGATTTCGAAATTGAATGGATCTCTATCGTAAATCTCGGAATGATGTTTCATTGTTATAATCAGACAGAGTTCCAACACCGAAAGTCCACACATCAGCTGAACTTTGTCATCGGACTCATAGGCTGTGCATATATGGGATATGTCTTCGGATTTGATTATGGGATGGGAATCGTTGATCTGGGCAATAACTTTGAACAGGAATATCTTGAAAAAGGCTTCACTTACATCGAAATCGTAGATGTTTTGGAGGCAGGTGCGAACTGTCGTATTAAGGGCCAACTCATCGATGTGTTTATTCCAAGAATCAACATACTTCTTCGAGAATCTATACTTTGATGGATTGAAATGATTCCGCAGAAAGCATAGCTCGGAGGAGACTTGAATTTGTTTGCCATGTGCCATCGTTTCGCAAAGTGCTTTGAGTTCTTTTTCTGTGGGAAGTCTGAGCGATTGCTTGAACAAATCAATTCTAGATTCGAAATCATCGCTGTTGGGAAATAGAAATACCTGGCGATGTGAGAATCTGGACTTGACGCGTTTCTCTAGAAGTTCAATGACATCCAAGCGGCAGGTGATTCCTAAAACACATATAGGTGCTTGAGCAGATTGTGATACATCGAAAAGATTGTAAAGGAGTGTTTGGTTATGATGTGCACAAAATAGATCGAACTCCTCCAGAATGAATATCACACTCTTAGACTTTTTGTTGCCAGATTTGAGGCATGCCAGAAGAAAAGCTAGATTTTCCGCAAACGAACCGAAGACTTTACCATCTGTGGCATTTTCCAAGTTCATTTGTACAGTTGCTGCTTTCAAAGCTAGTCTATCATCGGTGTGAACTAGACCGTTTAGTTGGACTATCAAAGAGTTCTTTTGGAAGTCTTTTTTTGGTAGTAGCGAGTAAAGCACCGAATTAACTAACTAAATGAATACACGAAAGTTAAGCCATCTATTCTAATTTTTTATGTTTTTACTTACAGTTGTTTTCCCAGAACCTCGAGGTCCAATAAGGAGCAGGGAGTTAGATTCTCCGACTTCAGCAGTGCGCTCGAGAAGATCGTGCACATTCTTCCATTCGGATTCATGTCCGTGGAAACTTGTTTTGTCCCTTTGAAGGCGTTCTTTAATGTATTTTCT
The DNA here is from genome assembly GCA_929447395.1 of Epistrophe grossulariae. Lineage (NCBI taxonomy): Eukaryota > Metazoa > Arthropoda > Insecta > Diptera > Syrphidae > Epistrophe > Epistrophe grossulariae. The sequence goes on from OV839566.1 coordinate 136,705,692, forward strand.
GGCAATGAGAGTATCACTATTTGGCTCGGGCATTTTGTTTTAAAAATTAATAAACAACAGAACTATTTTAATCAATAATGCAAACTGTAATGAGAAACAAAACAATTTTTTGTTTACATGAATTTGACATTTAAAATTTTGCGCCAATAACAAAAAGTGCTACCAGACTTATTTAGAAAGTACTAGATTTTTAACAGTGAAGGCTCAGAAAATTGGTCTGAAAAAGTACACGAATGAGAGTGTGTATTGCACATTTTTTGCATTTATCTACCTTGCAAATAAAAATCAGTGCCTACGTTCTGTAACTCTCGCATCGATGTCATTGGCCTAGAAACGCCGAAAAATAGAACAAAACTCATGTGATTTATTTCAATTTTCATAGTTTCTCACTTATTTTTATCGATTCGATTCGATTTGTTAATGAGGTAATTTCGTAAATAACATAAAAAGTGTTTTCATTCCAATTTTTTCTTTTTTTCGTTCGATATATAATGTCACCAACATTAGGGGTATTCCCGATCCGATGCAAACTGGTCTTGCATCATTGCAAAAGTGCAAAGTTTTTTTTTACAATGGGGTTAGGGTATAGCAATTTTACACTTTTGCATTTTTGCAATGATACAAGACCAGTTGGATCGGATCGGGAATACCCCTACACTTGAACCAGCGTTGAACGTTAGTAAATCCACCGAAATCTGTGTTTTAAAATCTTGAACCCATGCTGAACCACAACTAGCCATACGCTACGTGTTTTATTTTTCCCCAGATGCGAATTCCGGTTGTATTTGGTAAGTGCTTAATATGGAAAACTAATTCCCAATTTCACAGTGTAAACGTATCGGAATAAGTGACACTTAAGTCTCCCATGTTGGCCACTTAAGTTCCACTTAGTCAGCCAAAATGGGAAAATTAAGTGCCACTTATTTTGTTAAGTGTGCACTGTGAAACTGGCCCTTAGATACAAGAGTATATTATCTTAACCGTGAATAATGCGATATTTATTTTTATTAAATAAAGCATATTTATCCCAAATTTGAAAATAGTTAGACAGTGTCTAAGTAGACAAAAATCTAATAAATACGACTGATGATCTCTGAATTGGATCTGGGGGAAATTAAGACACAGTTATAATTTATTTGAAATTGTGCCTGTTTGGTAACATCAAATTTTCACCAAGTTTCGTAAAACTGCGCGTGGCCTGAGTGAATTGGTTTTAAATACGAGAAATTCTTATAATTTCCTATTAGGTTGTTAATTGTCTATTTTTTTCTATAAACATATCCGACTACTTCCATGGCATCCCTGCTTTACTACTTCAAAATATCATATATTCATTTTCTCATTCATTCCAATGTGGTGTATAGGCTGCTAGAGCAGGATAATCATACAGAGCCCTTTTCATTTATGACATTTCAATTACCATTTACACCCCAAAGCCCCACAAAACAAAACAACAAAAAAACTTTTCTGTGGCATTTCGTTTAGGTTTTTCTTTCTTTTCCATTTCCGACGTCTTCCGATTTCGACTTTGCTGATTACAATTTTTTTTCCAACGACAAGACAATCATCAGCCGCCGACAAAAACTCAAGTGTTTCGTCTGAGTGCTCTTATACTTTCTTTTTAATTGGTATAATATAAGTGCAACCCCATTTAGTCCATTCTTGTATCAATCCATATTGTTTACTAACTATCTCCAAAATTTCTTTTTTAAGACCAAGTTCCTGCTGATCTTCTCGTAAATCGGTTAAAATGGTTGATTTATCAGGCTCATCGGATCCATTCCAGCAAAGCATTCCCAACGCTGTCTTCTATGCTCCAGCTGTAATTGTCTTCGGACTTGCAGGTAAGTTTTGAATTGGTGAAAATACCGCTCTTGAATGTTCAACCCTCCAAGTTGTGTTTTTTGTTTGATAATGGAATGCCTTAGCTTCTTAGAATGCCCCAAAGAAGCTTTAGTTACAATCAGTCGAATATCTCCAATGCAATTTAGTTAAAAAACATAACAAACTTCAATCGAAAAACTGTTTACTTATGTATTTCAATTGTAGATACCTAATCAAAGTCACACTCCACTCGAAAACCATGTCGTCATCAGCCGAGGAACTAGCAAGTGTGCTACGTTCGAATATCGCCGCCAATGTTATCGACCGGTCGACTTCCATCTCGGTTGGTAGGTACCTATCTTCGACGCGTTGGCACTATTCGAATGCTAATCTTTAACTATGCTTTTCTTGAATTTTGAAACAATATTATTGTTTACCCAGTGGGTATAGATTTGAGCGTGAGCTTTCATAAATCGCTCTGAAGAAAAATGCTTACGTTGTCAGAAAAATCTAAAATAATCCATGAAAAGAAGAAATATTAATAATACAAACAATTTGAACAAACAAAATCAAAGCCAGCAGCGATAGGTATAGTTGATTACCTAGGTGGCTACTTGTACTCGCATTTTTGCCGGCGGCAGCAGTCTCAATTGTTATCCAGTTCCATTTCATTCGTCAGTCTGAATCGTATCGATTGCTCCAGTTTAGTTATTTTTTTTTTTTTTTCTGCATTGTCTCGAGAAGGTACCTAAATACCAAGTACTTGAAAAGTTTATTTCCTGTGTCGGGCTTGAAGGTTATTTTGTTGTTGTTTTCAAAATATAAATATTGGCGCTTATTTATTAAAAGATTTATACCGGTGGTTTAAATTTAAAATTAAATAGCACATTGTCAAATAAAGTCGGACGTTAGAAATACAAAATGGTATTAATAAGATAATCAAAAAAAAAAAAAAATTACGCAGCCGGTAGGATTCGAACCTACGCTCCCAGAGGGAATCTGATTTCGAGTCAGACGCCTTAACCACTCGGCCACGACTGCTGATTACGAAACTCTGTCAAAATATTGTATTTAAAATTGCTGTTAATTGAAAAAGGAAACACTAATAATATTTGCTTATGCCAAGCAATAGAACTCGTGAAATATTGAATGTGTATTCGATTTATTTATTTAGTTTGTCCACGTTGCTCACTCTTGTGTGCTTTAAAATCTTAAAAATAAGCTGCAAGAATTGATAACTTGAATTTTAAATATCTAGTTAGATTAGGTAAGGTTTACGTGGCTGTCAGCAAGGACGCTTGACACACTTAGACCATAGCTTCGTCCATTGTGATACCACAATTTTCTTCCTACTCGTTGAAAAACTTCTTGTTCATTTTTCAAATATGTTATCCAGTAAGCACTAGGCAAGGGAAAATATTGTATGAGAATTTTTCTTTTTTTTTTTCTATAAGATTACGAAAACTGGATATGTATGAGAAAGCAATTGTTTTTGAAAGGGTTTTTAACTTTTTCCCACATTTAAATAATAGAGTATGTATCTAGAGGACCAATGTTACTCTTAACATCTATTTTATTTAAGCAAGAAACAACTTATAATTTTACACAAGCTTCCGAAGTGAAGCGAAGTAACTAATAGAAATGTATGGCATACAAATATTTATTTTATTAATAATTATTATAAGAAAGAAAACGTGTTAATAACAGATTTTAGTCGTTTAAAGTTTTTTTGTTAAGAACGTCATCTGAAAGCATTACAAATTTAGATGAAAATCATCAAATAGGGAAAAAATATCTCATGTTTTTTTTTTTTGTTTAAATTTAAATGTATAGGTATTTCAAATAAAATTGAGTAATTTATACATATGTATGTATGTATGTGCTATTATGCAAACATTTGTTTTATTATATTTTAATTAATAACAAAGTTAAAAGGTGTTGCTAACTGAAATGTTGAGATTTAACTACATATTGGATTTTCGATGTTGATGTTCTACTTCTTATCAGCGTTTTAATTTAAAGCTTTTTCGTTCCATAGATTTGCAAAAAAATAATCTGACAACGTACATATATTTAAAATTTTAATTTTCATAATTAATTAGCAGTTACCACGATTTTGCAATAAAATTTTTAATTCAAAATGAAATCAGGGTTTTAACTATTTGTTAAACAATTTGCAAAAATGCAGATGCAACTGTTATGCACTTTCCGAAGATAAAATAATTTTTTTAAGTAGAACACGTTTTTTATTATTAAAAAAAATTCTCCTACCTATTTAAATCCTCAATTTAATTAAATTCTGTTGGGTCCTTAACCTAAATAAAATTATAGTGCCTTCAATTATCAAGTAATAAATCCTGAGTACCTATCTGCATGGATTGATTTGTTTTTTCTTTAATGCCCATGTAAATAAAGAAATGATCACTACGTTATTGTAGGAGCATCACAATCTTAATTAAATCAATAGATAAATCGAAAAAAGTCATAAAAATTCCCTGCTAGGTCGATTGCCAACAATCATAAACCAATGAGAGAATTCCGTTATTTTACTTAAAACCTCCAAAATCGAAAATTTTGTATACAAACTATTGATAAAACGCAACAAATCTCATGGTTGATTGAGTCTTTCGTCAATTTTATTTCCACTTTTACAAATGTAAAAATGCAAAATTTAAGAATAGTGAAAAATAATATTCTAAAAAATTATTGATCCATATACCTAGCTTCTCTTAGAAATTTGTCAGTTATTTTATATTGGCAAATCCAACAGGAGAGAGAGAGTAGTGCAACCTAATTCCATTCGGTTTATATGTAGTTTTCATTATCAGCTTAAGAGATTTTGGTATAAACAAATCAGCCAAAATTTAAAAGTGATGTATAAGATAAAATAAAATTATAATTTTCTAAAAAGTAGCTAAAGTATTTTTATTATTATCGATATCTTATTGCACTCATTTTCATATCTATAGTATATTTAATATTTTATCAATTAAAAATCTCTAGATGATATACAACTTAATCTTATCTTGTCATTTCCTAAACTAGGTCTTCAAGAATTTTTTAATAAATTTGATAACGAAAAATATTGATTGAAGGGTTCAAGTATTTAAAACGATAGTAGTTTCAAATCCGAGGAAAAATCTACAAATTTTTGTTTCGTTGCAAAACTAAAATGTAAATTAAAAAAAAAAATAGAACAAATTGTAGAAATATTCCATTGATTATATCTTTAATCCAACTTGCATGTACTTAGAGTTCCTAGTTTTTGTTCAAAAAATATTTGATAATTTTGTTTGTTCAGTAGAATCTGGCATGTTTCGTGTTCGAACAAACCTAAAAAAAAAATAAATAATAATAATGCGTCGCGTTACTTTTTCTTTCACACGCTAACCGTTTAAGGAAATTCCAATTAATTACTGAAAACAACAACAAAAACTAACCAAAAATCTAACTGGAAATTAAAAAAAAAATCGAATTAATAATAAAATTTATAAAAAAAATTAAAAAAAAATTATTTAATATTCAGCAAGCAATTATTGGCCATCAACCCAAAAGCCTTTACTATGGATAACCAAATCATTCACGAAGAAACTCTCATCGATAGAGATGTCGAAGTCGGTTCCGGCTTAGGTGACATGATTAGTTCGGGCAAATTTGAAATGCCCAGCATGGATGATATTATGAAATTAATTGATAATATGAAAGATATTTCCGATGAAGAACGTGAAAGTCTTAAATCAAGTATATTGTTCCCAGATGCAGCAACTACAGATAAAATGCGGCAGCAATTTGAATCAGCTAATCAATTGCGACCATCTTCGATTGATTATTTTTTATTCATGGCAATGGTGGGATTAATTGCTTTGGTTTTCGGTAAGAAGATGAATCAAACAATATTTTAATTGAATTAAGTAAAATAATGTAAAACAAAAATATCAATACGTGATTAGATTAGGAAATTCATTTAAGGAGAACCTGTCGCCAATCTTCAAATGGAATTCTTCCTTTTATTCAATTCAAACTAACAGCTGAGTTTTCTAAGAAATTGCCATTCTCATAAATAAACAAATGTGTAGGTAAATTTCGTGCACATTGGTGTTGTTATCCGACCTGATAAGATATACAAATAATTCGATTTTTTTAAATTGTCAATAAAACGTTATTTTTGTTTATCATAACCAAACACACTGTTTGATCGAACTTAGGTTACCCATCGATAAATACAGTTGTCGACTGAACGTCTAGGTATCAGTGTTCATAATAAGAATTTTGCCACGAATTGCAATTAGTATTTGAAGATCAATCGATAGCTTAACACCATTCGGTCATGGCTTCTGTAAACCTACAAGACGCCTCTGACGATGATTTACTCAATCGATTGCGAGATACTGTGCAAAATTTAATGAACAACAATAATAATAATAAAGCCGATTCCAAGGCTGTGCAACAAATTATGAACAGATTAATGAACTTAAAATCAAAATACGAAACATTATCTCCAAGCGAGAAAGAACAATTCTCACAACAAATGCAAGATTCTTTTGAGAAAACCATATCTACTATTAAAAACAATGTTGCGGAGCAGGAGCCTTTCGAAGAACATTTCTTCCATTTCTCAATATTAATCTACTTGGGTGTAGTCATTACTTTAGGTTAAAAACGGAATTCTTGTTTATTCTTCTTTATTCCTCCTACATAAAATTTTCATTTAATTTAATATTTCTTTCAGCTCTCTTTGGATACAAATTGTACAAATCTCTAATGGAAAAGAAGCTCAAAAAGCAGGAGAAACAAAAGAATAACAAAAAATCAAAAAAGATTAAACAAAAGTGAATATAAACAAAAAAAGTGCTTTCATGGTTTTTTTGTTTGTTTTTATTTAAAATTTAAATATATACACATTCCTTGTCTTCAACAAAAAAAAAACAACGCAGTGCGTTGACAGCTAAGTAATATGTGATACTGACTAAAATGTTAATATTAAAAAAAGAAAACACAAATATATTTAAAACAAAAAATGTATTACTATAGTTCTCTTAAAAAAAAAAACAAAAGAATTTAAATGTAATTTTTTGTTTGTTTAAATTTTGAAAAAGTTGAAGGCAATAATGTAAAAAAATAAATATTCTTATAGTTCAGCCAAAAATTTTACAAAAAAAGAAAAAAACCAAATTAAAAAAGAATAAATACTAGAAAAGAAAATGTTTGTAATTTTTAAAACTTATACCTACCATATAAAAATGGTATTAAAGTAATTTTCTTGTAGGCTTACGTAAACAATTATGCTTTTTTCATACCAAATATACTGATTTCCTTTTTTGAAATAAAACAAAAAAAAAACTATTAATATATTTGTATATTCTTTTTTCTTAGAATTTAGTTAATTAAGATAGAAGAGCAAAAATCAAATAGCGGAATCGTAACTCGAAAGATTGAAGATAGTTTAAAAAATGTTATACTTAAATGTTACTGTAAAATTCCCAAATGTAGAAATACTAGAATTTACCAGAATAACTTAGAATCACCAACATTGTTGAAAGTACGAAATCTTTTGTTTTCATAATTTATTCCGAACTTTTTTCAACAGTTATCGGGTGGCCCACTCGCGGATTAAAATGATTTGAACTCTCTCTTTGGGTCATAGAGACGTTCAGGAAAATCCGTTACTCCGCTTAGGGTATGTTAGGCGCCAGGCTGGCGCCAACGTTAACTGTTTTAGAATCTTCCTTTCAAAACAACCTCAATTGTTTTCATTCGCCATTGACAAGGTCCATCCCTCTTAACCGGGATAATAGGGCTCCTTTCTTGACGACAGCATATACTTGGTCTTGCACTCGTTGACCGTTAAACCGATTTTCTTCGCCTCCGCTTCAATATTCACAAAACCGCTAGTTCACGCTTACTTCTTCCTATTATGTCAATTTCATAGGCCTATGTAAGTAATTGTATGGACCTTTGAAAGATAGTACCTATAGTGTTGACGGCAGAGTTTTGCATTATTCTTTCAAGAATGATGTTAAAGAAGTCGCATCGCCTTGTCTAAATCCATTTTTGATAGCTGTGAGGTTTTTGCCGACCTTTATGGAGCAGCATGAATTCTCAATCGTTATCCTACACAGACGGACGAGATTGGCAGGGATGCCAGAACTAGACTCCATACGCGGCCTTGAAATCGGTAAAAAGGTGGTGGGTATCGATTTGAAGTTCCAGGGTTTTTTCCAAGATTTGTCGCAGTGTAAATATTTGGTCGTTGGTGGACTTTTCGAAATCGGGTGAATGTTCAATCTGCCTAACAGCGGAATTCTATTCATCATTGTAGTAAGCAGTTATTAACGCAAACTTGCAAAAATAAATTTTTCATATCCTCAGGATCGACTGCGATTCTACCACGATGTTCCCTTGATCATCTTAGCAGGCTTCGATTCGGGAGTTGTAGCCTTGAGAGGTTCGTTTCACCTTCTCGTAAAACTTCCACTCTTCATTTTTGCTACGACTTCCCTCTATATTTTACACAGACGGACGAGATTGGCAGGGATGCCAGAACTAGACTCCATACGCGGCCTTGAAATCGGTAAAAAGGTGGTGGGTATCGATTTGAAGTTCCAGGGTTTTTTCCAAGATTTGTCGCAGTGTAAATATTTGGTCGTTGGTGGACTTTTCGAAATCGGGTGAATGTTCAATCTGCCTAACAGCGGAATTCTATTCATCATTGTAGTAAGCAGTTATTAACGCAAACTTGCAAAAATAAATTTTTCATATCCTCAGGATCGACTGCGATTCTACCACGATGTTCCCTTGATCATCTTAGCAGGCTTCGGTTCGGGGGTTGTAGCCTTGAGAGGTTCGTTTCACCTTCTCGTAAAACTTCCACTCTTCATTTTTGCTACGACTTCCCTCTATTTCCTCGCATATCATGCTTCTTCTTTTTCTTCTGAGAAGCCGGTTTTCATCTCTCCTCTTCTGCACGTAGAGTCTGGAATGAATTATGAAAGAAATTACCAATGTTTATGTTGATTCAACAACTTGCACATTTCGTGGTTTTAGTGACATATTTATATTTTACTGACTAAAAAATATCAATTAATTCTTATAAAATACTGGCCTTGTTTGATCTCAAAGAAAATTTAACAAACAAATGTTTTAACTTAAAATATCCTAAATCAAACAAAAAGTTTCTATCAAATTTGAGAAATTTTTAACATTTATTCTATATAAATATTTCCATCATCTTTAAATATAATTTCTTCTTCAGCATTTGTCTCTAAATATTCACTTTCTGAATATACTTCCGTTATAACGTAATCAGAAGAATTGGCCGATTCCATATTATCCTTTTGTGGCTGTGGGTTTTGCTTCTTCCTTTTAGCTGGACGTTGAGGATTTCTTTTCAATTTTCTTTCTTTGCCTACGAAAATAAATTGTATAAAAACAAAAAAAAAATAATCAGTTTAAGATAATAAAATTATTAATTTACATTCTGGGTGAGCATTTTTTATATGTGAATTTAATATTCCCGTCATTACAAAACTTCGACCGCAATATGCAACTGGACAAACAAATCTGTAAATCATCAAGATATATATTTTTAATGGGGTTTCATCGAAGTTATTTTCAAATAATCTTACGGTTTGTTATCAGAATGTCTAAGTAAATGCAGTTTATAACAAGCTTTGCGAGTGAACTCTCTTGAACATTCTTCACATTTAAAGGGTTTATTTTGATCATGCTTGAGTAGGTGAGCTTTAAAAGATGCCTCATAACTTGAGCTAAAGTTGCAATATTGACATTTGAACTTGTTTGGTTCTGCATGGACCTGAAAGCAATTCGAAATAAATGTACAATTCAGCAACAGCTATAAAAATAGTAATTCAACCATACTTACAGCTCTTTCATGAGTTTTAAGATCACTTTTATTAAAGTAACCCTTATTACATATAGAACAATAGAACCTTTTAACTTGGCCATGAATCATTTGAATGTGAACTGCAAGATTTCGTTTATTCTTCGTTATTTTACCACACTCTTCACATTTTACTTCGGTATGTTGAGTTTCGATGTGCTCTTTAAGGGCTGCCTCAGAACTGCAAGTTGATTTGCAAGTGGGACATGTTTTGCAATCTTCAAAAGAATTTATTTAATATTCTCATAAAGGAAACAAAACTAATATAAGAACTTACTGTTGTTGTGCTTTCGTGCAATATGTACAGATAGTGACATTTGTGAAATGCACAATTTCGAACAAAAGTGACAAGAATATTCCTCGTTATTATCATGAGATTTAAGGTGTGTGGTGAATTTTGATTCGGTGGTAAACGTTTGAGTGCAAATTTCGCAAGTAAGTTTAGTTGGGTGGCGTACTTTGTGAGCTCGTAAAGATGGCCATGTTAGATAGGATTGTTCACACGACTGTAAATAGAATTAAGAACATTAATCACCTTAGCTTTTTTCAAATTGGATTATGTAACTTACATCAATATTACACACATAATGCCTATTTATTGGAAACGATTTTTGTATGGGTTCTAAGTTATTGTGTGTGAGAATGTGTGTTTTTAACTTTTTATATTCAGGATAAGTACTCTCACATATCCAGCACTTATAAATGTTATCCTTATGAATTGCCCTGTGTTCCTTCAAATTCTCGACGCTTTTGAAAGCAAGTTCACAAAATTCACAAGCATAAGCAATTTTCAAACACTCAATGCTAATTTCTGCTCCTTGGCATCTATCATCATCCGTATGAAACTGCAATTAATTTATTTTTGAAATCAAACTGAAAAATTATATTCAATTCATTTTGTTGTGTTTCTTTACCATTGTATCATCTTCAGAAATTCCAATGAGGCCGCATTCTAAACATACAAATACATCATTTTCTGTTTCTTGCTGATGCACTAGTTGCATGTGTCGTGCTAGAAGATGTCTATTGGCTAGAGATTTCTTACAGATTTTACATTCGTTCGATTGTTCGTCAGTGTGATGTTGTTGCTTTAAATAATATAGAATTAGCCAAATTAAATGATATTTAATAAGTTATTATTAATGACTTTTCTTACAATATGATTCATTAGCATTTGTTTGTACAAATATGACTTCGAACAGTATTGACATTGAAATGATCGAACTGCATCGTGTAGTTTCATATGATTTTCGTAAAGCTGTTTTGTTGTGCATACTCGATCGCATCTATTAAATTGGTTTGTTGTTAAAGTAGATTTTGTTTTAATAATTAAGATATAAATACATATTTGGGAGTATTGATAGTCGTTTGCTGAATACATATTTTAGTATAGTACAATTTAAAATCAAATCGATGCTTCAAATAAATATTGAGATGACAAACCTTTAAAATTTATCTTGAACAATTAATTCAAGAGAAGCAGTTTGAAAATGACTATGAATACGCTCCTTTATGTGTACATTAGGGTGAGTCAAATCAAATTTTTTCTTCTTCGTCGAAATTTTTTAATTCCCACACAATTTGTACCTTTTGCAGTAAAAAATAAAATATTTTACTAATTAAAGAGCAAGACTAAGATTCTAAAAAGTCGGAATGCAAAAGTGATGGTATACGATAAAAGCAAATCGCCTACTTTCTCATATTTGTATTGCTGCTTCACGCTATGAAGACGGCATGTTATTCCCAAGGAATTATTTTTTTAACGAATAGATGAAGAAAATTGTTTGAATTTGACCCACCCAAGTAAAGATACTTACTTTTTACATACAAACGAATCATCCTTCTCATGACTGAACATAATATGTTCAAAAAATTCATTCTCATCAGAAAATAAAATATCACAGATAAAACATGCTTTTGGCCTTTGTTTCTTTAGATGAAATTGTAAATGAAATCGATACCTGGTGAAATGAGAAGAGCATGTCAAATGGAGGCAGCATGTTTGCAAGTCTTTATTTGACTTACCTTTTATTTGAAATGAACATTTTCGTACATTCAGTGCATTCTTGCTGTAAACGGCTGTTGATCTTCTTTTTATAGCAAGAATGTTTATTATATTCTAGAAACGATGAAAATCTTGAATCGCACTCCGGACACATGCAATAAATTGCAATCCTAAAAAAAACAAACAGTCTTATCATAATCGAAATGTTAGTATTATTATTATAACCTTACGAATTTAAGTCATAGTGTTTTAAGACAACATGATGGGCCAGATTTGTGATTGAATCGAAATACTTAAGATTCTCACAGAAAATGCATGGATACTGTTCAGATTCAAATTCGTGATTATTTAAAACATGCATAAGCACAGCATCGTGACTGTTTAAAGTTTCCTCGCATAGCTGTATAAATACATATTAATTCCTTGCAATATTCCTAAAGAATCAAAAGCTATTTATAATAACTTACTATACAAACGGAATTTTGGTCAAACGAAATTCGTCCTAAGTCACTTTTAATAACATTATGCAAATAGTCTTGAAGATTTATGCCGTCCAGATTGGATATACTACTGCAATTGTCTTCATTTTCTATGGAAAGTGGAAAGTTTTAAGCTTTACTCATTTTTAAACTGCCTCATATTAGGAGGGGTACCTACCTTCAGTTTCATTGTTGAATCCATAAAATTCTTCATTGTCCGTTAAAGCTGACTCTTCAATAAGCTCTTCAAAACCTTCTTCATTCTCAATTTCATATTCGACTTCTTCAATTATCATATCCTCATCATTGGGGTCTTCTTCTTTGATATCAACTTCAGTTCCTGTTACTATCTCTGTTTGATTGCTCTCAACATTCTCGGTGAATTCTAGCTTTTCTTCTTTATATACTTGAGTATCATAGAGTTCTACAAGCTTGTTAACACACTCATCGCATAAGGCTTGAGTCGTATTGGAATCTCTGACAACATAGATCTCAAAGTGCTCGGCCAGAAGTTTATCCAGCTGCAGTTCGATGCCAGTTTCATCGAAAATCAATTGGAACTCAGTTAAGAGTGAAACATTACATCGCAAGCATTTGAATTTCATTATTTTTATATCTTAAAAATGTTTGCATTTGTCTAAATATTAACCGTCGTCTATTGGAAAAAATGATTCTAACAAATGAATAAGTTGGGATATTAGAGAAATTTTGTGAAGAAGGCTGAATTAAGGTTTTGTAAGGTCGGGCTGCTAGGAAAAAACAGCAATTTATTTTTTGAATCATTTATGTATTATTATTACACTTACTTAATTTAATATTGAAATATTTACTTTATTTTGTCTAATAAAGTAAATACAAACTTTTATTTTATTAAATTCCACTCAGTTAATATTCAGAATTTTCTAATGATTTGTCAAGCTTGACGTATGATGAAACATTTTCGCGTTCAGGCGTTCAAGTGTAAAGTCAGTGCTGGCTCTTTGCTACTATTACAGTTTTACGCAAAGTATTTAATATTTTAATGTTGGACTGCTTTATAACCAAAAGTTAAATTGCAAAACTTAGATCTTAATTTAAGTATTTAATAGGAAGACAAAATAAATGAATGCCATTTTTTTTATTTTTTATTCGATGACTTAGATAATTTGACGTTTCCATAAAAATGATAATTAGCGCCAGTTTCTATCAGGACTTAAGTAAAGTCCCCATAACGCTGTGGCTCCATTAGCGCAATGTCTATTTTAATGGCAATGACAATTTATTGCCCGGGTGGGCCTTCTATTCCCAGCTAATTTCAGTTGTCAAATGTCAGTGTAGAAATCACGACTTTAATTCACTTAATTTCTCATATTTTCAACTTTTATTTCAAAACGAAGCACAATTCCTTCAAAATGGCGGAGAAACCATTTTGAAAAAGTTAAAACGTCAAAATTAATTATCCTTCCAACAGCCAAGCAATATGGTCATTGCCATTGCCAAAGCGTCTCCATTAGCAATATTCAAGGCAATATCAATGAGCCAAGCAATTTATTTACTCAAGTATTGCTAATGGAGCTGCTGGGTTACAGAATGGAATGTGTAACAGAATGGATGAATAATCGTTAAATTTTATCAATTCATTTAAAAATGACTCCTCCATGTTGGTAAACATAAGTTTATCAAGGTACAATTTCCTTTCAAATTTAATCCAAATAAATAAATGTTTAAAAAAAAAAATAAATAAATAAATAAAAGTATGTAATTCCCGCCGGTAATACAGTTTTTCTCCGTGCTTAAGTTAAGTCTCGAAAATTATCTGGGTTTAGCTAAGCCCATAGGAGATTAGTTTTTGTTGCATTTAACATGAAAATTATTTAGCCCCGAATATTTTTTATCGTTCAATTTCCTTCGGGCTCGAAAAAAAAACACGCCTAATATATGTATATTTGAAAAATGTTAATTAATGTTTTAACCATTTTGCATGTGAGCATAAATAACAAATACAAAAGCAACGCCATCTAACGATAAAATTTGAAATCAGAACTGCATTATTAATGACCAGAAGAATGCTGCATGTTCTTTAGTTATTCATTTGCTTCAATAAAGCAAAATAACTGTATGAAGTATTAACAATCTGCAAGAAATATATAATATTTTAAAAATATTCATAATTTCTTAATACCGACATAATATTCTAACTCACCGATGTAAAAGCAGCTAAATCGAAATGATAACAACGATTGAGAGATCTCACTTTGATTGGATTGCGAAAATGCAGCATAGTTAATAGCAGAAGTTTTCTTATTCCATGTTATCCATTTCGATGAATAGAGTGCATGTGATAACTTATTGCTTGTCAAAGTTACTTCATTTGCAAAATAGCAAACAAAAAAAATTTGTGCTAGCATAGCCATTTGATAAATGCTGAATTTTAAAAATGCTTTCGTATCCTCGGTTATTGAAGTCTTTAAAAATAAATAAAAAAAAAACTAGATCCAAAATATAAAGTAAGTATAGAGAAAATTCATAACTTACAAATGATATTGCATAAAAATTACAACACAAAACCAACATTGAACAGAATATTTGAAATGAAACAGGAAAAGCTATAGCAGTCTCCAATTTCCTTATGATTTCATACACCTCAGCATGAAGACGAATACAATTTTTCAATTCGATATTTATCGCCAAATCACTGGTCGAATTGTTTCCAATTCTTTCCAAACGGTATTTCAAAATTTCCAATTGTCCTTGAATAAATATCAAAAATGACGTACACCATGAGTCAAAAGCAATATTCAAAAAACAAAAATATGCCACAGCAATAAAAGAATAGATTTTCATTATCATGAAATTCGTTGGGTCGTCCATGTCAAAAGGTGCATACAACGCAGCTGGGAGTTCTAGTGGGTTGAGTATCTGCTGCAGCACAAATGCATAAACCAGTGATAAACAGGAAACATAACCATACAAATTTCGAACTCTTATACTTATTTCAAAATGCTTCACGAATATTTCATTTTCGGCATCATTTAATGGTTTGAAAATTTGTATATGCAAATTAGTTGCTAGTTCTCGAAATAGCGAATAATTGTGTTTGACGTAGACATATTTTAACATTGCTCCAAGTAATGTACCCAACATGTAGAAAACTTTCATAATTTTATCCAAGATTGTTGGTAGAGTGAGGAAAGATATAAAAAGACTAAGATTATAAACCCCTACACACAGTAAACTTAATATTCCATAAATTTCATATGCTATTTTTTTAGTCTTCGAATTATTTGTTGAAATTTTAAATGCCCCCAGTTTTTGGTATAAGCCTTCTTGAAACTGATAAAACTGTTCAACTATTTCTTGATGGTCGGAATTCATCTTATATGAGTGGGATTTAAAAACGACTTTGATCAATGGAAAAGTTCATAAGACTTTATATACTATACGAACTTAATGAGAGAAATGCTTTTATTTTGGTTCATAAATAATTCAGTGGACCAATTTGGTAATAATTGCAAGAGGATTACATTATTTAACTATCCAAGTATAGAAACAATATTGACAAAATAGCCATGGAGATAATTATTAAAATAATAGCAAAAGTGGGCTCATTAAATAATTTTGTTGCTACTCGTATAGCTTAACCTGAAAATTTCAGAAGGGCTACCCATTGTTTTTTTATAACACTCATTTCCGCCTTTTTCAGAATTATATAGGTTCGTTCTTTCATTTACGTTACTTTTCATAATTAATGTAGCTATATTTTGGTCGCGAATCTAATAAATTTAATAAACAGCGTAAAGGTTCCCCCACACCAATGCGAATTTTCGGTGGCGACGACGAAAACAACAATAACAACACGTGGTTGTCAATGAAAACAACACGTTGTTAGTATTGTTGTCGTCGTCGCCACCGAAAATTCGCGTCGGTGTAGGGGAACCTTAATACTAATTTCGTCGTAATAATTTCTAACTTCTAAGCCCGTAAAAGTATCGTATTTAGGACCATGTTCTGCATTTCGAATGAAATGGAATTAAGATCGAATTTCAATTTCACGTGAATTGAAATTCCATGTTCTAAAATTCGTTTGTTTTCGAAAATTTTGCAATTACTTCAAATTGTAAAAATTCAAGGTGCATCCATTATTGATTGTTTTTTATAGTGAAATTTGCACTGAAGATGAAATAGATTCATTATTATGGCATTTATAAGGGAAAAAAGAAAGTGAAACTCATAAAGAAAAAAATTAGCCCAAAAATTTTGTGAGAAAAATTTAATATATTCTAAGGAAATGTAATAAATATGACTAAAAATGTCTACTTTTACTACTTTTTATGCAAAAATTGTTTGTAATGGGTGGTTATTTTATAGGTACACAACTTTAAATAAAATAAAATATGGATGTAAAAATACAGTTTTAAGTTTTTCTACATACATAAATGCAGATTGCGAACAAGAAAGATCTGTATTATTTTAAAAAGTGAGAATAAACAAAAAAATAATTTTTCAAAAACTCCAAAGTCTCAATGGGCCATACCAATAGTCAGTGCAGTGCAATAAGACCCGTGGGAATATTTCCTAAAATAAAAGAAATAACAGTCGCTTTTTTTTTTCCTTTTTGGAGTGGCAATAAGACCCACCACAAAAAAGCAAAAAAATCGAGAGTTTTTGCCTTTGTGAATTGGCATTATAAGACCAATATTTAAAGTATACCTATGATTCAATTTATACTTTGCTGATATGTTTCAATTAAATGAAACGACTTTCAACTATGACAATAGTTTCCATGGATAACAGTATCGAGGCGGAGCAACAGAGTTACATAAGCAGGACAGAGGACCCCGGAAGAGAGCTGAACTCACGATGCGTGCAATTCAAATATTGGGTGCTTGGAAATAAAATCTAAAAAATTATTAAAATTTCTACTGTTAAAATTGCGATTAATTGCAATTCGAATGTCTATCACTCTCAACATTTTTAAAATTAACTTTTTAAAAATCGTGGCTGTTTTTTTGATTTTTTAATCAGTTGTATAACTGGTCGAATTTTTTTTGAGATTATAAAAATCTACATTGTGGAGTTGATATTTATAAAATCGTCATATTGTACCCAATTCCCAGAGTGAAATTTGTTAAGTTCAACTTTTGTATATACATAAATGTAAATACGTATTTCTTGAGCTGGTTTTGACATGTACCCGACCACAAGACTTTTATCTGAATTTTCAGAAGAGATTTTTTGTTTAAAACTCAAAAAAAAAAAACGTAACGAAATGTCGCTTAAATCAGCTTACTTTTTGTGACTGCTGAACAATAAGAAGTTCGAAAAATTCCCAAATCTGAAAATTCGGATGTAAAAAGTAAAATGTAATGCGTTGGACGTCATCATTAACTAAAGACCCAAATATTACTACATACATATGTATGTAAATACGTCTATATGAATTGTTTATGCAGTAAGGAAAGATCGAGTTGAATTAGGGATTTCTTTCCAACCTAAGCTTTCCTAAACTTCAGATTGCAGAAGATAAAATGGCGTATCAACTACGTTACAACTAAGTTATAAGCTATTAATATAAATCCATATTTAAATGATGCGAATATAATGTCAAATCAACTCTTCGAACATTGTTTTTTTCCGCCCTGAGTCAAAAGAAATCATTTGAAATCAACCTGTGTTTAGTAGAAATGGATCCAACTTTATTCAAAGTTTACAAAAGTGCCCATTATAGCCATAGTTTAAAATTGGTGGTGGCTTATGCAGTCAACTACAAAATAGGTAAAATCCCTAACTACGCCAATGCTATTTTCACTTCAAAATAAAATATCTGAAGATACCATGAATGAATGATCGAAATAGACAAATAACATAAAAGTAAATTTAAGTGTAACTAAATACATACATATGTACATACGTACTATAAAATAGAACAACCGACAACACTTGCATTAAAATGTCATTTCATTTGTATAGTGGACAGCTTTAAATATGAATTCCCGTGTATTAAATTTTAACGTCTTGCTAGTCACTAACCTGGAGACTAAATAAGAAGAATTTTAACTAATAATACAAATTCTACGTACTACTGAAATACATCAGCCAAGTAGAAGAAGACTTAGCACTATTTTATTTGGACTTTGTTGAATTATTAATTCAAAATAGCTTTTAACGGCCTTTAAGTCCTACAAAAATTGACGTTTCGTCCCTGCGCGGCGGCGATCTCACTTGGACTCATCAGTTGACTATTGAGGGCATTTGAAGTTTTTGTTTTTTGCTCGTGGCAAACAATTTGTTATTAGTATGTGATTTTTTTATAATCTGAAGATTTTCGTTTAACTATTAACTAAATTTGATTATTAGTAAGGTCCAACTCCATTTTTGATGTAGATACCCAAATAAACAAATTGATGGCAGTTTTGAAATTATGATTAAGTTGCGGAATTCAATTAATATACAACTTAAATTTTAGAGCAGACCAAATTTTTATTATTTCTGTATTGTACCTTTATTATAACTTTTTTTTTTGTTATAAGCAATAAATTAATTAATGCAATATTACTTGTACATTTGGTCTGTCTCATTTTTATTTCTAATCAAAATAATTATAATATTTATATGTTTATTTAGAAACTATAATAATTCATTGAATTCAATAATATATTTTTGTGATATTGTATAATAATGTAATGTATAATATTTTATTTAAAAAAAAATGTTTTTTTTTTTTGTAAATATGCGCTTGTATAAAAAAATTTGCACTAAAACAATAAATTCTCCTTCACCTTGTTTTTTTGTTTTGTTTTGTTTTACTTTAGGTTACAAATTTGTTCCGTATTTATTTATTTTTGTTTTCAATAAAATGCAAATCTGAGAAAAAAAAACAAGTTTAAAAAAAGAAACATTAATTTACCTATTCGATAATTTTATTTATTTCTATTTGATTTTTTTAAACTTTTTTCTTTTATTTTTTGAGTACAGCGAATTGTTTTAATATAAAGTAGGCATATATTTTGGTGTTTTTATTGCTTTTGTGGGGTCCATTGGTGGAATATGCATGCATATTATCATCTTAATAATACATTTATTTTCATTTTGGTTAACTTAGAAATAATTTATTTTGTTTTTTTCTTTTGTTTTATTATAATTCTTGATTTATTAGGTATTTTTTTTTTAATTATCATTTTTATTAACGACTTTCATAAGTACTTTTCCATTTTGTACTTCAAGTGCGTATAAACTTCCATCTTTAATTTCGTTGTTTAGAACTTCATCGGTTATGGTGACATGAACGCCCGAAGGTCCAGTTATATAAACTGGTGTTTTAGATGCATCATTAAATATATTTGAACCACTTCCTGAGTATTTTGATTGCATACCTAATTTTTAATGAAATTTTCATAAATATAATTTATTTCTTTATGATAATATAGAAAATGTATAACATACCCCAACCTGGATAAACACCACCATCAACTCCACCATTCATATTTGAGCTGCTGGCACTCAACTCATAAAAACCAGGTAATTTGAATATTTTCTGAGTGAGTTCCTTGGATGAATTTGATGTTAAATAAATGGCATTATAGCTGCTGCCATCTAAGCTAATGTAAATGGTAAGACGTGGGGCTATAGCTCTGAAATGTTTAGGAAGTCTAAAATAAGATTACAAATGATAAAAAAATACATCACAGCGATCCTTACTTGGCATGAAGAATGTTAAACATACGAATACCGTCGGCAAGACCGCATATTTGGATTAAATCCTCTTTGGACATTCTGAAAAGCATATAGAAAACAGGTTTTTAATTAAAATAAACAAACAAGACCAGAGCCTAAAAGACCGCAGTTAAATAGGTAAAATTCTAATAATTTTATTGATGCGTTTACAACTTTCCCAAATATCGGTTTTGAACAATTTTGATATTAAAAAAATATTTTTATTTTTGATTTTTTGTAATCAAAAATTTCATTTTGAAGATTTTTATATACACTTTAATTTTTATTTAAAAGGACCTCCTACATTAATATTTTTATGGAAATTGTCCAAGTCGCTAGCTAGAAAGTAAACGAACTGACAGTTATATTTAATTACAGTTTTATTTTATCAATTTAATAGGTGTGTATTTTTGTGAATAAATTTATAGATTCGCTTAAAATAAAATTGAGCTAAAAAACGCACATCGCCGCTTAAGAGAAAATATTAAAAAAATCTTGGCAGCACTGATATTTTTAATGACATCAACTGTTTTGAAACAATATAAAAACAAATATAAATTGTGCAGAATAAAATCAATAAAACAAATATTTTGCGTTAATTTGTTTAAAAAAATGTCCTTTCGTTCTTCATGCATTTGCAATATCAATCAAATAAGGATGTCTGAATATTGTAAATCTGATTTCAACGAGGACTAAATATTCAACTAAATATTCCATAAAAATACATTTAACAAAAACGAAGACAAACTAAGAGTGGATTAAATTCGAACGATAAAGGTTCCCCCACACCAAAGCGAATCTGTCTGTGACGACGAAAACAATAATTACAATGTGTTGTTTTCATTGACACCTGCAAGTGTTGTTATTATTGTTTTCGTCGTCGCCACGAAGGATTCGCGTTGGTGTGGGGGAACCTTAATTTTGCCTTCATAAACTTCATTTTTTAGCAACAAGAAGGGGTTCTTAGAAAAGACTTCTTCAAGTAAACACGACTAAGGTGCATTATAACCGCCATATTATTCCAAGATAAATAACCATTTTCGTAATGGAGCTAGGTGCCGTTATCAGAATCACTACAAACCCTTAAGTTCAATATTTTAAAAAATCGCTTCAGTGGCTTAGGTCTTAGGTCAAAATTAAATTAAATTCCCGAGATAATTTTTTTACGAATTCAAAAACCGCCCTACGTAGTACCCTACATATTTATATCGCAAGTATTAAGTTTTATTTTTAATACTTATGTACATACATATGTACCTATATATACTATAGCATCTACATGACTAGTTAGGAATTCTTGAAAAATTCAGCTTTTTTATTTTCATTTCCAAGATTTAATGTTTAGATAGACGTTGATTATATATACTGACCACCACTGCGGTTGTTTTTATAGTGCCAGCCAGCTATTTTGAAAGTACACGAAGCATATCATATCAGTACATTCAACTATTAATTGTTTTTTTTTTTTTTTTTTTTATTAAAACAAACCACAAACGCTATGAAACTATATTTTCTAAAAATAACTTTAAATTTGTATCATAATCTCAGAACAAAACTCAATATTACACCGACCTTGACAGTGAAATCGTTTGACAGTGAAATCGCACTTCAAAGTCGGTACTCGGTACTCATAAAAAGATCAACAATAATTATTATAATAATTAAACTTACCGCAAAACATCTGAACCGGAGAAATGTGCAAAAGTAGAAACATAAGTTGTTAATCGATGGTAGGTTAGCCATTGAGTAACTTGAGCTGGTGTTGATTCTGCCATTATATTTGGTGATTGCTATAAAATATAAATAAATAATATTTATTTTAAAAATATATATTTTATTATTTTGTTTAATAAAACTTTACATAATCATCCAATTCCACTTGTTGTGGTGAGACCATATTTGCGTCCATTAGCTTCAAATTATTGGTATTCGTTGATGTTACACTATTTATTGCTATCGGGCTAGAATTGGCTGTTGGTGAAACATTGGCATATGGTAAAATTCCATCGTATTTTGGTATATGAACTGGAGAATTTGGCCAAAGTTTCATACTACAATATAATTTTTAAGAAACAAAATTTAAAAAATAATGAAAAAAAAAATATAAAATAAAAATAAACAAACTATACACTAACAACTTTATTATAATGTATCACCGGCTACTCTGATCCCTCATTGGAAACTGCATGTATGATGAATGTTAAGAGCTATATACTTCTACTTTAACCAGATACTTGATGTGGTTTTATTTTATATTTTCTCTTATTTTGTTTTGTAATATAATATAACGTTAAAGACGAGTTTTTTTGCTTATACTCCTTTGCCTTTCCCCTTTGTTAAAACTTTGTCTGTTTGATGCTTGCAGTTGCGTGCATATAAATACCTCCTTTCAAGTTTATTAAAAAACGCAATTTATTCAATTGCATTTAAGTACTGTACGGTTCTTTTGCTTAGGTATATATGATAACTTAGATCCTCCCAACAAGAGTCAACTACTAAAAAAAGTTTTAAACTACGACTCTAACGATTTTGATTAAATTTTTTAAATTATATTAACTAAAAATCGCATAAATTATAAAATTCGGTTTTGAAGAGCTTTAGAATCATTTTGGATTTTAAATTGAAATTTTCATTGATGCTTCTATGGTCACTTTTTTACTCGAGTCATAAGAACAAATACGTTATTAAAAGCTGTGCGTTTTATATAGAACTCTACTAATAAAACATGCTTAGTTCTAATTCACAACTAAACTAAAACGTTGATCTAATATAAATTCACGAAAAAAAATATCTTATTAATAAACAATTAACTGCTAATTTATGTTAAGTAGCAAATCATTGCGATCTACTACATTCAATAAGAATTTTGTTGTCGTCAAATATACCTACTTTTTGACGACACCAAAGTTCTTATTGAAAATAGATTTTCGTTTATTTACAAATGTGCACTAGAGCTTTTTTTCATCTCTAGTCGATGGCAAAATATCTTAGGTATTTTTAATTACTCGTTAATCCAGCTTATTGAGTAAATAAGCTAATTAACATGAATTAACTTAAATTTATTGTTTTATTAATAAAATTTTGCTTTTACTTCACTGTTCGATTTGAGTTCATTAATATGAGTGTTGGTTTTTAAAATATAAAATGCATGGCTAGACCGCACTTTTTTGCTTTTTTTTGCCTTTAAGTATAAAGAGCGTCAACAACACCTGTCATCTTGTTCGGTTTTCTGCAACTTGGAATGAGGTTCTTAATCTAAAATTTGTTAACTTATGTCTTTTCCATTGTACGTCCAAAAACCAATTCAGGTTTTGATTCTGCAGTAAAATCCTAAAGAAAAGAACTGTCATTTTTAAAGTTTCAGAAGGCTTCTGCAAATCCAATGTCATTAGTTTGACAGCTCATTTCATTTTAAATTTGAATTGGCCGTAAATCGCTTATTTTTGTTTTGTCTTATTTGGTCAGTTTATATTTTTGAGAAATCAGAGATCTCAACAATCTCACAAATATAAACAGGATTCCTCAGCAAAATTTCTCAGTTTTTGTGTCAAATACCGAAGAAAACAAATTTTGGATTCGTATGTTCAATTTTTGACGGAGAAAAATTAGTGAGGACTCTGAAATATAAACTGACCAAGTTTTGTATACATCGGGTTTGTACATTTCCATGGAAAAGTTTTTCAATTTGGTTTTCAATTATGTAGGTTGTTCGTTAAGGTAGCCACATATGATTGAGCTTAAATGCATTGTGTGATTCGCTTGACCTAGCTATTTCGATTTTTAACAAATCGGAAATCAACCAGCTAATTTCATAGTGCCAATTTCTGCAATCATGACGCACAGACGATCCGGTGCACAGACAAATAGATCCCATGCCGAAACCAACTTTTTGAACTTCTCCATTCCCGTAATAATTTAAGTCCTGATTAAAACATCTATTTTTAGTGACATGAAACTAATAAAAAGTAGATATAGAGCGCGTAAAAATGGAAAACAAAATTTTAAAAAGATTTTTTTTAAATAAATATATTTTCCGTATAGTTCTAATTTATTGGTTAATTGAGCCAAAAAAAAGCATTTTTGTTCAGGTGATCCTAATCAAGAGAACCTTACTGTGTGCGAAGACTATGTTACAAAAAAGACTGTTTAGTATATGTAAGTTATGTATTTTATATCTACAGGTTATTACCCCAAGTTTGTTGGGTTTTATTTCATTGGTTTGAATAATAACCGGCTTATGAGTTTGCAGAATTTTCTCCTGTTTAGTGTTTTTTGTTGTTGTTGCAGTTTTTGACCCAAATAAAAATGCAAAACCTCCAAAGTTTTGAATGTATAGTTTGTGTGAGTATACGAGTATAAAATGCAGCATAAAAGTTTGGCTTTTCTTATCGTTCAAGTGATTGCTATTTAAGTGGGTATACCAGGACTTATAAGAGTTATTTTTAGCACGCACGTTGTGGTAACATGATGTCTTTAATTGAAATTATAAGGGGATTGATTTAAAGTTGTTATCCTTAATTGGAAATTGGAATAACTATTCAAGCCGGTGAATTGGAAGTAAGTTATATAGGTATGTAGGTGTGGTTAAATGAAAAATTTGAAAGAAATTATTCTCTTTTAAAAGTTCAATGATCCATTCAACTTAAAAATACTCATAATTAATTAATCCAAGATTAAGATAAATTAGCTTTTACACTGTGGCTTCATTGGAAATATTTGGGGCAATGTCAATTTTAATGGCATTGACAATGTATTGCCTGGGTGGAACTTCAGTTGCCAAAGTATATAAATTACGAACGCTTTCAAATATTTTTGTTAATATTTAAAATTACTATTATTGATAATGAAAACTTTAATTCACTTTAATTTCAAAACGGAGAAAAAGTCATTCAAAATCGCGGAGAAAACATTTTTAAAAAGGTGAAACGTCAAAATTCGCTGCCTGCGATGTAAATAAATAATTGCATTTTAACTGCCGAGCAATATTGCCATTGCCATTGTCAAAGCGTCTTTTGGTGATATTTAGGCAATGTCTACAGGTAATGCAATTGAATTTAATATTTTGTATATTTATTCAAAGGGCTTTAAAAATACTTAATCGCTAGTCACGCGTTTAGATAAACGAAAATTTTTACTAATTTAAGTCCAAAGTTATATCAAAGTTCATATAAAAAAATTAAAATTGGTAGAAATTGTCAGTATTTGAAAGCAAACGAACAGATCTTGCTTGTTTACCAATTACCGCTTTCAGTTTTGTATCCAAAGCGATCTGGATAGCTTTGTGTTGTAGTAATCCCTTGTAACGTCGAATTCCTTTCAACAAAAGAATCGAATTTTATTCAAAATAAATCTTGCTATTTCGCAGGATTCAAGACAGATTTTGCAACGATTTGCACACAAAAATGTTAAATTGAATGTCGCGATGTTGAAAACAAACTGTGTTTAAAAAAAATTGTGTTTTTGGTTGCAACGAATTTTTTGGTGAATTTTGTATACAATATTTGTGCGTTCTTTTTCAATTAATAAAAATAATAATTTTTTTTGACATTTTTCAAAATTACTGCTGTCAAGTGCCACACACATAATCCCAAAAACTAAATCGATTCTTTTCGTATTCCTTTAAACGACAGAAAAAATTCGATTCTTTTTAGAAAAAAACTGGATTCTTTGGTTGAAAGGAATCCGACATAAAATCACTGATGTCAAAGCAGCTAATGCCAAAAAATAAATCTCAAGCTACCCTAAAAATTCTAAGATACTCATCTATCCTATGAGAAATGTCAACAACAGTTGATTTGCGTTCAGAAACATACAAGGATACTCAAGAATCTTATGTCGAATTCCTTTCAAAAAAAGAATCGAATTTTTTCTGATTCGTTTTAACAGAAAAAATTCGATTCTATATTCTTTAAAGGAATTCGACCTAGTGTAACTTGAACGTGGCCAATAACAAAAAAAGATACCTTTTACTAATTAGTACTCTATTGCTAATCTACTACATTCCTTGTCAAATAGACAGCGCTGTTGAAATGACAGTTTTGTTATTTCTTTTGGAGCTGGAAAAGTACTAAAACTAATAGTACTGCCACCAACTACTTGTCCTCATATGTGCCATTAGATGATGAGAGTTGTAGGAAAATTAGTTTTGTGTGTTCCATTGCAAATTGATACTTGGCTATGATGATCGATACCTCATAATGGACTTAATTGTGGAAAATGTTCATCATTAATGTTGTCCGAGCAGACGTTACCTCACCATTCAAAGCGATTTTTTTTTATCTCTTTAGCTATAAGCCGTCAGAATGACAACACAAACGTCTCGTTTACACTTAGCCGCGAGGTGTTTTGTCAATTTCCACAATTTGCTGTCAAAAACCATAAGAAAAAACTCAATTTTGGGGAATTTTTGAAAAATAAAGTTTTGATGCACTTCAAATCACATTTTGCGTTTAGCGTTAAATTGATTATTTTAGCGAAGTTTTGAGTAGAAAGCTAATTGGAAAGAGAGTAAAGGTAAGTACAGACGATTGTCAGATCTTACAATATTGTCAGATCTGTCAGTGAAAAAACTGTTCCAAATGTATTACAATCGCCTGAACACACAATTTTATCTGAAAATATTGTCAGGAACGTCATTGTCAGACGACAATCTGACAAAAAATTGTCGGGTTTCTTACAATTGTCTGAACACACAATTTTTATCATTGTCAGTCGATTAGGACATTGTCAGACTCATTGGTCTTTGTCAGATGTTTTCATTGAAAACATCTTACGTCAACATCTTAATTGCTGACAATTTCTTCATTGTTTGAAATGTCAATGAGTTGGTTAAAGAGAGATCAAAAAATAGCTGACAATCAAATTGGGAATAAATCTACCAACCGTGTGAACGGAAAATTTTTCATTGTAAGAAATATGTCAATTGTCAGCTAATTGTTAGCTATTGTTAGACCATTGTTAGTTCTGACAATATTGTAAGATCTGACAATCGTCTGTACTTAGTTTAACTCTACACTGGGACTAAAATTTAAAAAAAATTAAAAAAATGTATTCAAATTAAAAGACTTGATGAATTTGTGTCTGATGAAATGAAAATCTAATCACCAAACTTGAAAAATCAAGTTCGACCATCAAGTCTTTTGTTTTGAAACTATAAAAAGGCTTTTAATATTTGAGTTCAATAAGTCAAAAGTATAAATTTTAATGTTTGATTTTTTTTTATTTTTATAAAAATATTTTCCTTTTTTTTAAGAGCAATAATGTTTAAACTGTTCAAAAAAGGTTTGATTGAAAATTATAATAAAATTGGTCAAGCCATTAAAAATGAACGTGAATAAGGTAATTCAAAAAAAAAAAACGTCGAAATCTTATTTCCGTAATGCGAATTTGTTGTCAAAAACTTTGAAAGCAATTTAAAAAAAACAGAAATCGTTGTTTACTACCAACCCGTTTTAGATGAGCTTAAACAAAATTTTGTATTTATTCTCTAGGAATTTACATAAAAATTCTCTATAAGAAATTTTCAAAGCCAAATTTCATCAAATTATATTTTTTTGTTTCGGTAAGCATATTTAAATTGATTGTTAATAATATGTTTGAAATTGCGTTTAGCTCTTTTTAGCACCATTCTGATGGGCCATTATTTATAGTAACAAAAAATTTGGCAAAGCAACGCAAGCACGGGTCTCCTAGTATTAAATAATTTTGTAAATTTTCCGAACTCTTTTAAAATCTATTCCTTGGGTGGGTTTAATAAAAATATATGAGACGTATATTTATATTTACATTTATAGTTACTTTCAAAAACCAGTTTTGATTTAGCAAACTTGTTTCCTTCAGTTTATTATTATTATTATTGAAAATTGTTTTTTTTTTCGATTTGTTTAAAATGATTGTTCATAAGTCATAACAAAATGAAATTGCACGTGATCGCCCACACCCAACATTAAGCTTCATTAAACAAACAAGTCTAGCACTAATTTACTAGGAATGTTCTTAATTAATTCAAATTGATAAAAATGGTTTCTTCCACCAATAAAACATAAATACAAAATCGAATAAATTGAAATAGAGAAAAATGGAAAAAAAAAACAAATGAAACTTACTATTCAGGGCTGTAGCAACCTGCAGCCGACGACGATACTAAAGTGTCCAATGGTATATCATTCATTATGGTGCACTCATAGCTTGGTTGGAACTTCTCCTGCTCGGACACAGGTCGTCGTTGTATCTTCTCGCGATCCTGTTTATGTTTGCGATCGGCTCCTTTTAATTTGAAAACCTGAATCGAGAGAAATCTTTGCATTAGTTTTTTTTTTTTTTAAATTAATTCTTAGCCACTTCTTATTTCTCACCTTTATCTGACAAGCTGCCGCGTGTATGGCTTGTTTTCCAATTACACCACTTCCCCCTCCTCCACTACCACTTCCACCGACTCCACCTGCACCTCCTCCTCCTCCTACTCCTACTACTAAATTATTACAATTCGTTGTACTGTCGCCACCTGCTGGCGAGCTATTTGCATTTTCTATATACGTTTCAATTTGTATCCTGAATGGGACACCCTTTTCGCCACCATGCTTCTTTGGTGTAAACTCTGTCGAAATACAATTGACCCTTATGTAGACACCCACCTCTTTCAGAGGATCCCAAAACACTTCGACGGTATTGAGGAAATTTTGATTCAACGGTTGGGACACGTGACACAAACCATAGGACAATGGGACATCGACTTCAATTATCCTTTCACCTGGACGTGAGGCTTGCCATTGTTGCATTTGCTCACGTTCCATGTACTGAAGACGGCGCTCATGAAAACAGATCTTGATGACGCTCTGTTAACAAAAAATAAAAAAAAAAATACAAAAAATTGTTGTATAAGTTCGACAAATTAATGCAAACAAATATTTAATTAACTCTAATTTAAATATAAAAAGAAGGAAAGAAACATGATGGATGTTACATATGCTGCATGATGTTGTGCATTTAATCCCGTGTGTTTTAACTTAACGAAAGATGTATACAAGACAAGACAAGACACCAGAGTTTCTCGAGGTCAGATAGTTGGCTATATGTATATGGCTGATTGTGGTGATGCAGTCGATTTATGGGGATTTTGTATTTCCTTGGATTGGCCATTCTCTTGAGTGGTTTAATTGGAATCAATTGAACTTAATTGAATGGTATGAGGCATGCAAATTACTTTAGATTGGACAAACACTCGCATGTTGTGGGGCTAATTTGTCTGGGAGTATTGCGTTGTTGTCGTCAGCATTCATAATACATATACAAACATACATTTATGTAAAATGAAATATTGCAATACAAATGTTTTTGCTTTTTTGTCTTAAATAAAAGTCCATGTTTGATGATAAAATTTTATTAACCATTTAAAAGATACGAGTTTTTTTCTCATTTTTCTTTCTTTCAATTTGTTGAATTCTTATTGGAATGCTCTTCAATTTTATCTTTCGTTCGTAGATCGCCTGGTAAATTTAATGCAGTCTCTACTGGATGTATCTTGTTTTGATTGTAAAGGATATTCTTCTTATGCTCGTGAAATTTATACCAATAATTTACAACATTTCGAAAAAACACTGTTTTAGTATTGTCTTTTTTTCAATTTTTACTTGCTCTATAGGGCAAGCGTGTATTGGTTTTGTTTGAGGAAAAATTTCGCGATCTGAATCCTAATTAACATTAAGACGATGGAGCAGTGGGTTTCATCATACCAACCGTCCGTCGTCGTTCTGTGCGTCCATTTTAATTTGAGCTAGATCCTAAATGGAACTGATTTGTTCCAAATTTGTATATATTCGTGTTTTTGTTTTAGTTCATCTAAAATAGGTAGCTGCCATACAACGATTTTGTTTTTTTTAAAGATTCTCAAAAACGAATCTAGTGATTTTGATTAAACTTCGTACCTGAATAATAACCAAAGTTGTTTTTGGTTTCTGCAAAAGAGATCGCATTAAAGAAATATGGTTTTGAAGTTTTTTTTATAAAATTGCCTTATTTTTGTTATTCACCTATAGCTATAATGATTTGATTGATTTTGTTATAATTTTACAATCTCGTGCTTCTGAATACTTTTAACAATGTTGCATTTAAAAATTGTGTAAATAAAAAAAAATCTGGTTTTTTTGTACCTTTGGAGTTTTTAGCACTTTTTGAGATTTCATTAAAATGTAGCTTCATTTTTAACTATAACAAGAGCAAGACGTAAACTTCATGGTGCATATTTTTTATATGAGAAAAGTCGATTAAAATGACAATTGAAAAATTTAGTCAGATTCAAATAGCTCTTTGGATAAAGAAACAAATATACAAACATAAATTTTGTCCCCATTTGAATATGTATTTGAATATTCATAAAAACTTGGAGCCGTATTTATTAGATTTTTGAGTAGTAAGACAATGTCTACAGTGTTCGAAATAGTTGAATATATGCTTTATTTAGGGCTTGTTTCACAATGTCTGAGTAAAGTTCTGATTAGTAACTTGACACATAAATATCGGAACAGGGTCATCAAACAATTTTTTAGTTTTCCTCTTGTGAAATTATGACCCTGTGTGAATATTTAATGTGTCGAGTAACTAATCAGAACTTACTCAGACATTGTGAAACAGACCCTTAATTAGATAAAATGATACACTAGTCAAGGTTTCGACAACCGATTCTTTTGTCTAAGCTAGATTTTTCTTTGAAAACAATTAATCATATTTATTTATAACTTGGACGACTTTCTAAGCCAACGTAAGCCAACGTTTATAAATATGACTGTTGTTGAAAAAGTTCATTGTTTTCGCTTAGAAAAAGAATATTTAAAAACAGTTTTTTGTTTTGCATAAAATTTCGAATTTAAAAAAAAAATTGCATTGTTGACTTCTTACAATTTTTGAAATCGTATATTCTTTAATGCATTTTATATTTTCAACTATCTCGTTAATGATTTAACCAATTTCAGTTAAAACTTGTATCTTGTATAGTAACAATTTAAACGTGTCTCCTTTTAGGCCAAATATGGGTTTCGTGATATTTGAAGATTTAAGTGATGGTGTCATCGAAACAAAAAAAATCGTACGAGATAGAATCTATTTCCCCCTGTTTTCTAAAAAATTGACTTCAAATAGCAACAAAATATTTAAAAAATATTTATTGCTAAATTTGTTTTTTTTTTTTTTAATTGTTTTAGTGAATAGTTTTTAGAAAAATAATTAAAAATGTATACAAAATTTTAATGTTTTTTTTTTTTTTTTATTTAAAGTTTTTACGAGTGAGTAGTATTTTTGTTTTAATAATCATATAATTTTTTTTGTCAAAAATTAAAAACCCGATGCCTGATGAAAAAAAAAAACAAAAGTTATTTATTCTTAAATTTGACTTCAATCCGTTTTTAGTTGCTGCAAAGTTTTTTTTTACACTAAGTAAGATATAAAAGTAAAGTAATTTTATTATTTTCAATTTCCTCTAAACCTAGAAGACATTAAGCTTCTAAATAATGCTTCACTGAAATAGAAGCTCCTCTCATACGAATTTTGCCTTTTCTCGACTCAGCCTACGCTGTGAGTCCATTAACCGATAAAGCTAATTTTATCAAATTTGATGTTTTTGGTTGATTTTGATTTCCTAAAGATTAAATTTATTTCTTTTTTAGCTTATTTTTCTGAAAAATGGCACTAACGGCTTTGATGAAGAAAAATGTTTATGTATGTGGACAAAAATTATTATTAACGTTACCTGCCATAGAACCGTTTTTTTTTTATTTTTGACTATCTCGCTTATATTTTAACCGATTTTGATCAAAATTAATACTCATGAAATACTTCAAAGTTTGAATAATTTTTTCAGAAAAATATTTTTGAATAAAAAATTTCAAACTTTTTTTTTCAGAATTCAATATTTCAAAAGCAGCTGTTCTAAATTTTAGGTTAATTTTTCTTTTAAAAATCACAATCTAAAATGTATTTAAACAGAGTATTTTTAACTCAGAATAATTATCAAAATTATATAAGAAGGTTTTTTTAATAATATAAATTCTATATACTATACTACTGAAATACATCAGCCAAGTAGAAGACTTAGCACTATTTTAATGGGTTTTGTTGAATTATTGATTCAAAATAGCTTTTAACGGCCTTTAAGTCCTACAAAAATTGGCGTTTTGAATCAATAATTCAACAAAGTCCATTAAATTAGTGCTAAGTGTTCTACTTGGCTGATGTATTTCAGTAGTATAGTTAATAGTATATAGAATTTGTATTATTAAAAAAAAACCTTCTTATATAATCTAGCCAGGCCCTGGGCTAAAAACAAAAACTTCCAATTTAATGATTAGGAATTCTAGTCTTGTTGGATATAGTTTACACTAGGTATTCGTCACAAAATCTATGTTAGATGAACTGAACTTAGCAAAAATTGCTTATTGACAAAGGCCCACACTATAGTCAACTGATGAGTCCAAGTGAGATCGCCGGGATGAAACGCCAATTTTTG
Source organism: Epistrophe grossulariae (assembly GCA_929447395.1). Taxonomy (NCBI): domain Eukaryota; kingdom Metazoa; phylum Arthropoda; class Insecta; order Diptera; family Syrphidae; genus Epistrophe; species Epistrophe grossulariae. The sequence goes on from OV839566.1 coordinate 136,738,088, forward strand.
TAGGACTTAAAGGCCGTTAAAAGCTATTTTGAATCAATTATCAAAATTATTCGATGTAAAAATATTTTATATAGATTTTTTGTACATAAATTTAAGTTTCAGCTTTTAAGGCAAGCTTAATTTGTTTTTATTTTCAATTCTCTCAAAAAAACTAGAATATATAAAACTATTTGGTTTTTAAAGTTTTTTTTTTTCCAAAAAGTTGTTTTATTTTTTACAAAAATGGCAGATTTTAAGCTAGTTTTTTGTCTCTTTCCTTGTGAAATACAAAAGTTTCCATTTCGGGGTAGTTGTAAACATCCATTTTAATGATTTAATGGTTGTTCTAAAAGAAAAAGTTGAATTATAGAATTACAAGTTTTCTTTAAGGAAATATTTTAGTTTTTAAAAATTGTGCCAATTATTGAACAGTTAAATTATTGAAACATTTTGCATAACATCTTATTAAAAATTATTTTTGAAATAGATGTAAGTAAGGATTGGTTATTTTGATTGCTTCTCAAATCAAATTGTTTATATTAATTCTAACCCATAGTAACCCATTTCTCCTATTTTTTCATTTGACTAAAAAACACGGGTCTAACAACCGATTTCATAAAACCTAGGAATTTTTAATTCTAAAAACAATAGTTTTTCAAAAGCAAACTAGCCCATGACCAATTTTGTGTAATATGCGCCATAGTTTAGCTTGGTGACGGACACTTTGGGCGTTTTTCTTTTTTTTGCCCTGTGTCCTCTGTGTCCTACACAGAGCTGTCAAAAGAAGAACTACATATAAGTTACTTTTTTAACTAATTGCTCTCAACTTGCATTTCTTTTTTAGCTAAGAGCTCTGAGATCGGGGCCAACGTTGCCGAAGTGACACGTTCGTGCTTTTTGACACGAAAAATTCATCGTGACACGGTGGCACGAAAAAATTCAATATGGTACGTTTTTCTTATTTCCATTTTTTGCTTCAAATAAAACGAATTTTAACGAAGCTTAGTAAAATTATCTGCAAATGGAGTAAAACCTGACAGAAACTCTTATTTTTTGACAATACACGAATAGCGCAATTAATGATTTCTTCTAATTTTGCTGTTGTATTTCACCCCACAATTGAATTATAATTTTTTTTATTTAATATAAGAATTTGAGTTTTCTTTACATGGCAAGAAAATTGCACGTTTTTTTTTACAAAATGTGACACGGACATTTTTTTGGTCGGCAACGCTGAACGATGCTATAGCTAGATGAGCTCGAAAAAAAATGACCGAGCAAAAAGCTGAGCGCGGCTGATTTCATATACAATTTTCATGTTACTTGACAGATTACTAGGCATATGTATGATAGTTATTTAGTTCGATTAGGCTTTGCTCTGTGTAGTAAATACCTTAAAAGATAGAGGGCGAAAAATTAAATGTGCAAAATGGAGAGAAAAGCGAGGGGTGGCAAAACGTAAGTATTTATTAGTGTGCTTAAGACTTTGAGGAACAATAAATGCTAAGCCGTTTAGTATTTCTATAGTCAAATCTAGTACTATACGGTTCTACGGATTTAAATTTTTAAAAATATAGATAGGAAAAGAAGAAATAGTAAAATATAACTTCTTAGTTTAAAGACGTAGTTTATTTAAACCATCCCCAGTTTAGAAACTTAAAAAGTTCATATCTACATAGGTTGGACAGCTTAAGAAAAATATATGTAGAAAAAAATTAGAAATATTACCAATGTTCTTCATGAAAAAAAAAACAGTTCATTGTAAACAAAAATGCAATAAAATCCTTAATTTAATAATAATTCAAGGCACCTTAACCCCAGTTTTACAGTACGTGATCATCCACCTTTTTTCATATTATTACAATTAACTCGAGTTAAACCCAAAAACTATGGAATTAATTCGTACTGAGAAACAAAACCCTTAGTGATTAAATTTTGAATAAAATTAACCACTTACTTTCAATATCTTATCCCTATAAAAGGACAAATCACCAGTTTTCTTTAATTTAATCTCATAGCTCTGACCCTGATTCAAGTATGTAAGGGTCTCTTCGTTATTCTTTGTTGCAATCGATGTAGCCGCAGCCAAAATATACTGGAATCTAAAAATTGCAAGAAGAAAGTTCAAATTTTTCGTAAACCGCATAGCGGCAAGGAACTTACTTGTAATCATCAGCCAATGGGGGATTATTATTGTCTTGAATTTTTGAAGAATCTGCGGCTGGTTGAATTGGACTTTTGCGAGCTATTCAAATTAGAATTCAATGTGAAGTTAAGAGCAAAAACAAATTACTCACCACTGTTTATTAATGATTTATCGGTTTGTTGTTGTTGATTATTAACCGAAAATCCATTAATTGTTAATGACTTTGAATTATTATTATCATAGCCAGATTTGTTTAATTGTTGTGATGATGGTGATCCACATGAGGTATTTGACTCATTGAGATCAGCTGTTGTGCCATTTACTTGATGTTCTGATGTATCTGAACTAAGAGAATTCTCCTGATTATTTGAATTAAGAGGACTCTTGCTGCCTTTTAATTGATCGGCTTGTGGTGAGTGTATTTCCTGTTTGAGAACAGTCAGTCCCGGTGAAAATGAAAGAAATGGTTCACTGAAATAATAGAATTTGTTATTCAAATATTTAAAATAAGTTCGTGTGTTTTATGTACTTGTTCAAATAACCCGTACTGTTGAAATCTGCATTTAAATCAAAATCAATGTCATCCGCCCAACTTCCGCGACCTAAAATATGAAGAATGTGGTCAGTGATTTGTTTTTAGATTGATAATTTTATAAGCTGTATTTGATTTCTCTTTGAGGAATAAAAAAACCCTATATGTCAATGCAGGTACTAAACATATAATTTTATTAGGGGTCTTTAAAAGCATGTCCTATTCTAGAATTTACATAATATGTACATATATAGATTTCGAATGCTTAGTCACTTAATAATTTTTGTTGAATTAACAAGTGAGCCTACATTTTTAATAAAGAAACAGCCAGACACGAAAAATCGTCAGTTAAAAAGCCTTTTGTTAGATATAACAGGTTTCTGGTTAAATTTACAAGGTACACTTCCCAGTATAAAATTATAGAAATCTCAAAAAATTACACAAAGTGTATAAATAACATTTTGGCATCTTTAAAAATATTATAATTAATTTAAGAAGATGCCATGTTATTTTATTATAAACTTCTAGTTACTAAGAAATGAATTTGACATGATGGCTGAGGTAATTTTTATGGGTTACTTTAACATTCTTATGAATTTCAATTTTGCTACATAGTCTTTTTGATTTAACGTTTCATATAGTTATTTTCACTATTCTTTACCAGATGAACTTAATTTGGGTTTACGTGTTAAACTATATCTTTATCCGATAATTTAAAAATTAGTAACCAGATCTACAAACATAATAACTGGCTAGTTTCTGTTTAATGTTACGTGATGTTTTCTTGTGTGGGTTGCAAAAGAATGTAATCTCATGTGAATACATTCTTTAAAAATCATTGATGATCATTCAGTTAAAATATTCAATGAATTAAATCATTCACAATTTCTTTAAAGGATGAAATATTTTGTTTCTCCAATTTATTTTGAAATGCATAACGTCTGATTCTGCTTTAAAAAAAAAAAAACAAAAATTACAAACAAATATCTGTCTGAAAGAAAATTTAGAAAATTGTTCAAAACTTAGAAATTCTTTTTCAATCTTTATTGATGAGATACTAAAATGGAAGATAATTATGTACCTAATTATTTTAGTATTTTTCTTTGCACTCGAAATAACTTGATATTTTGTAAGACTTCATATTTTTTTTCTAAAAATTGAATCTCTAAGAGATCTTCCAATTCTTTCGGTGAGATGGTCTCGAAGTATCTTTAACGTAAAATACAATTAACGGAAATTCTCTACCTCTAAAGAAAATAATTTAAATATCCGTTAAAATTTGTGTGTCACTTTTGAATATTCGCCTTTTTTGATGATCAGTTTCCCTTAAATGTGTCATAGGTACAGGTATACTCAACGTTCACGCACTATTGGAATACAAATTAATTTCACCCATAAACAACCTTCATCAATTACCGATGTAACAGCTCTTCAGTTTGTATTGTTAATTCATTTAAACTTCCATTACAATCCCAATAAAACCGTCACGAAGTGTGTTGAAAAAAAAAGAAAACACCATGCGACCAGTAAATAAACTTTGGGGGAAATTTTTTTTTTACAAACATTAAATAAAAATGTTAACAAGATGTTTAAATACATAAAATTGTTATGCAACAATGTGACAGTTTTCAATTAAAGAATACAGATACAAAAAATCTTTCTTATTGATGGGATTTTTAATAAAACTGGTGCGATATATGAACAAAAGATTTATTGCCATTGGCTAGATTCGATCATATATGCTCTCTATAAATGTGCAACGCATTTGACCCATATTGAATTCGATGTCAATTTAATTTAACCAACAATAAAAAATATATATGAGTATGTATATATATTTTTCCCTTGCCCGCATCTTTATTATTGTTTGTTTTGATTAATAGTAATCGTTTATATGGTCATCACGTGTCTACATCGTGAATTAATTTTATTTTCAGTTAAACATACATAAATGTATAAATATAAAATGTATGTATAAAAATAATTCATGGAAAGATCCTACAATTGAAGGGTGATTAAGTGTGAAAAATCTTCTTTTTTCCGTTTTTGGAATTTACATTTAGAGAGCTTTAATATAAGCTTAAAATATGCCTTTTTTTATGGAGATTTAAGGGGGTGTATATAAAGTATATTATTATCATTCTTTTTACTGTTTATAACTACACTCAGCGGCACGGAATCTTGGCCAAACTTGATTTTTGTTGTAACTCGCCCTCAAATATTTTTTTGTTAATGATTTGATTGTAATTATGTTAAACGTGCATATTTTGATTGTTTTAAACCCTTTTAAGATAATTCAAAGGTTTACTTTATTTTTAATAGCGATTATTTAAAATTTGACATTTTTTCAGAAAAAAACATTTAAATTAAAAACAGTATAAAATGAAAAATTACTGATTTTTTTTTGGGGGGGGGGGGGGGGTTTAGACGTGTCAGTATCGTGTGTTTCCTCCTCTTGGCCATACTACAGCCTGCAGTCGATCTGGCATAAAGAGGAACTGATCGTACCCTATGAGCCCCATATAGGGTAAGACATGTTCCTCAAGGATCTTCTTAACGTATCGCGTTTGTGTCAATCGATTATCAACGATGGCCAACTCCGTACAGCCTTCGGAACTTATACCTCCCCATACAATAATTGAGCCTCAATGAAAAACCATAGTTTCTGTGGTGGTGATGGGTGGAAACTACTAATTTTTCATTTTATACTGTTTTTAATTTAAATGTTTTTTTCTGGAAAAATGTAAAATTTTAAATTATCGCTATTAAAAATAAAGTAAACCTTTGAATTATCTTAAAAGGGTTTAAAACAATCAAAATATGCACGTTTAACATAATTACAATCAAATCATTAACAAAAAACTATTTGAGGGCGAGTTACAACAAAAATTAAGTGTGGCCAAGATTCCATGCCGCTGAGTGTATTTAAAAAAAAAAACAAATTTGGAATATTAACACAAAATCCTAAAGCTCAATTTTCTTATAAGAACTTTTACCTCCATATTATTCGCTCGATTAATCCAGTTTAAATTTAAATCCGGATATAAATTCATATAAAATCAATGTAAACACATCCGGGTTTAACTTTTAAACTGGATTAATCGAGTAAATAATATGGCAGTTAAAATAAGACACAAGGATATGAATAATTTAAACCAAAATTGTTCGATTTTCTTTCGAGAAAATACACACCAAACAATTTTGTATAAAAAAAAATAAATATATATTAAAATACGATTACTTTATACCTTAAAAACAAAAATACCAAGAACTGATTGATCACCCTGCAGTCTTGTCAAAGTTGAAATTTTGTCACATTTCCAAATAACAAGTGGAAATCTAGCATAAAGAATGTCTTTTTTAAGAATCCTTTTTCACTAAATCAGTCACAATCACAAAATATGTTTTCAAATTTTTTTTTTATTTCCAAAAAACGGCTTGATAAAATTTTGTTAAATAGGTTAAATGACATTGGCCATCTAACAAGGTTTTCTGAAAATGTTGTTTTGAACAAAAAAGTTGTTATTTATTTACGTGACCTTTGTTTCTATAATTTTAGTTGAATAGAGTTTAAGCGGGCTGTAGGTCAATAAAATATGTTAATTCTTGCAACGTTTCGAACGTAAACACGTTTAATAGAGTTTAAACGGGCTGTAGGTCAATAAAAGACCTACAGCCCGCTTAAACTTGAACAAAGAAACTAAATTATTATTTTCTTGTACTTAATAAAATTCAGATTTCATTTTCATTTTAATTTTATTTATTTATTTATTAAAAAAAAATAGGTTAAATTAAAATTCAAATATTGTTTTTTGAAAATTTTACACCTAAAGTAATTTTTGGAAATTACATATATTTTTTAAAAAAATTTCTTTAAACAATTTAAATTTCTTCTTTGCAATTTTTTTAAATTTAAAGTTATTTTTTTTAAATTCAAGCGATTTTTTAAAATTTACTATTGAAAGTTTTCTTCTCACTCTGGTTGCATTGGCTTGCATAAAAGTGTTTCTATTTAAGGTTATTTCACGCGAATTGAAAGCTCTTAGTTTATTGAAAATTAAAACTTTAGTTGTTCTTGTGAATACAAAAAAGCTAAAGCTAAAGCTAAAACTTGGGTTGGTAAATTGTGAAAAGCAAAAATAATTTTTTCTTAATTTGTATTAATTATAAAGGTTAAAGTGCAGAATCCGTGAGTAGTATTTGCTTATTTGTCCATAAAAAAAAAAAACCTACCATATTTTGTATAGCGATCTTTAGTAAGAGTTTTTGAATTCGGCCTTTTTCTGTAACATGTTCAGAACAACATTGTTAAGTTGAAATTGCCTAAAGGTTGCTCTGATGTCTCTCATTTTTGTGTATGAACAATATTCTGATTGAATTTTTCGACTATTACACTTTGACGGTTAAAGCGTCGAAGTGTAATTTTAAAAGTTTAGGTGGAAAAATTGTTTATTAAAATTCAATTTTCAAAATTTTCACAAATGTTTAGAAATTTGTAATTTGTTTTAATATCATTTTTAATATTTTTATTCCCATTAAATTGGGAAGGGGTAATAAACACATTCATATATACAATTTGGTTCACTTTCTAACCCAAAATAAACATTGCAGTCATTTGTCGCGTTTCACTGTTTATGTATAGGTATATACAATTGTTTTTGCACAAGTTGATCGATTCTATTTTTTAAGTTAAATTGTATTAGAAACTAATTTTTTTATTATATTTTCTTTATATATTTAACAAAATCTATCAAATCAAAAACTATAAGTTCTGCTCGACTATTTAAGAATATCGATTTTTTTGTAAAACAAAAATAAGTATACGCCGTAGTGTCTTAATTTCTAGTAAAATTGTATTACTATTTTTTAATTTATTTTCATTATTTTTGTACAAACTATAATCTCTGTTGAATTTTTTAAGCTCGAAACTTACTTGAAATTTACTAATGTGACTATTATGCCTTATTTATTGAAAAAAGACTTAACTGATTTTTTAGTTAAGTTAGGGATATTAATATCTTGTTATTATGTCCAAAAGGGTGCAGTTTGAGTGGGATAAAAGATGTATCGCAGTATATATATATGTATGTATATATGCGAATGAAAATAAAGCCCCAAATTGATCATCTTTTAGGCAAATTTTGTTTTCTCACTAAGATTTGCGAAAATTCTAAAATATTATTTAAAATTTTTTAATTTTTTTTTAATTTGAAGAGACTTTTTAAAAAAAAATACCAAAAAATGTTCGACAGCACTGGCACAATGGAGAATAGCAAGTGATGTCATGGTGTGTATGTGGGTGCAGTATGATCTCTTCAGCTGTACAATAGCACTGAGATTAACTGCCTGCACACAATGGAGACGTAGCTGCAACCAACGTTGCCGATGTGACATGATCGTGTTTTTTTTTTTGACATGACAAATTCCTCGTGGTACGGTTGCACGAATAAACTTAATATGAGATACTTTTCTGATTCCCATTATTTAACTTAAAATAAAGTGAATTTTGAAATCTGATGAATATTTCCCCAAATGGCTTAAAAATTGGCAGAAACTCCTAATTTTTGACAATACACGAATAGAGCAAATTATGTATTTTAATTTTTTGTTGTATTAAAATTCAATTATAGTTTTTTTTTTTTCAATTTAGAAGAATTTGCTTTTTGCATATGGCATGAAAATGGCACGGTAATTTATTTTTGAGTGACAATTTATAATTTATTTATTGAACTGAAATATATACAATTGGGTCTTAATTCTTTTTTACACAATAATTTACATAATTACATATCTATATATTATTATTTTGGGTGGCAACGCTGGCTGCAACTGGAATAACTGTCAAAATATTCAATACACACAAATTAAATGTTAGAATCACAACACAACGCAGTTGCAATCGAAGCTGCAGATGGTGATGTAATAGTTTTACCTTTCACGTACTACAGCAGTTTTGACGTTTCAATCCAATAAAAGAAAAAATGGGATTTAAAAAAATTAAAAAAACATTTTACTAAAATTTGTGTTTTAATTATTAAAATAAGAGTAATTTGAGAAAATAAATTGATCGTCACGAACAGATTGCAATTCGTAAATTAAAAGAACAAATATCGGAAATAAAAAAGTGGATAATAACCTCGTGATTGTTTTTTTTTTTTAAATATGGTTATTAAAAGCTGTACAGCTGCATTGTGGGCACGTAAAAAAAGCACGTACGACATTTTTTCACAACTGTTTCAGCTCCAGTTGCAGCATTTTATTGTGTTCAAACAGTAAACTAACCAGTGCATATGCATCGTATAACTTTGGATTGGAATGTTAGGTACGGAATATGGAATAAAGTTAGTTTTACAAAATTTTCCATATCTCTGAGGTAGGATTTCTACGAATCTAAGGATAAAAGTAACATTTTATTGCGTTTTTGAAAAAATTAAAGTCTTTTAATTACAACATGGGACAGTGAGAAGAATATAGGAACGAATTTTTGTTTGCACAGTGGTCTGAGAAACAAGAAATAAGCTTCTTATACATTAAAAAAGAAATTAACTGGTGGCTTGATAAATTGAAATTTTTGTAGAGGAACTTTTTGACTCATTGATATGATTTTTAACACTAAACGAAATATTTTGTTTTCGTTCAAATATTCCAATTAAAATAAACTTAAAACGAATATTAAGTCTGAAATAAACTCTCCCAGTAAACCGATTCCAAAAAATATTTAATTTTGTTTTAATCATGTTTCATCGATTTTTTAACTTATGTCGAATTCCTTTCAACAAAAGAATAGTTTTTTTTTTCTAAAAAGAATCGATTTTTTTCTATCGCTGAAAGGAATACGAAAAGAATCAATTTTTTTTGTGATTGTGTGTATGACACTTGACAGCAGCAATTTTGAAGTAAAATATCCAGAAAATATTCAATTTGAAAATTAATATTATTATTAATTAAAAAACAACGCTGAAATATTTACTATAAAATTAACCGAAAATTCGTTGCAACCAAAAACAAAATTTGTTTTCGTAAAAAAATTTGTTTTCTTTAAACACCGCGACATTGAATTTAACATTTTAGAAATTTCAAATATTGCAAGTGTGTGTGCAAATCGGTGTAAAATCTTTCTTGAATCTTGAAAAATTAGCAAGATTTGTTTTGGCAGAAAAAAATCGAATTGTTCAGAAAAAAAATCGATTCTTTTAGAAAAAAATTCGATTCTTATGTTGAAAGGAATTCAACATTAGACACTGCAATTCTAAAGTGAGTATGTCCAATGAACAAAGAATTGAAAAGTTGAATAAAATGTCCATTAATCGCATCCAAATGCTCACGAAATTTACAGATTACAGGGATGTCAGTGAATATATTATGAGAATATTTTTAGACAACGATTGGAATGTGTTTATAAATAAGGAAATGCGTCCAACTATTTAGACAGTGGCTAGCTGGATAACTGTCCAAGAGTGTTCTAAGGAAATCTTACATATAAGACTGTCGAAATCTCGAGTTCAGTTAAATTTGTAATTTGACTGCGCACTTTTTTTTTTTGGAAGTTAAGCCGGAATCACGCCTGTCTAGTGTGGTGTGTTGTTGTTAAGAGGCACAGTACACATATTAAATGTAATATATTGCGCAGATTGTCAAAGTTGTAAATGTCAAAAAATTAAAAATGGCTGTTCGAGTGCCCACAGGAACTCAACGCGCATCATTAGAAACAACAACAAAATATTGAAATTAGACAAGGAAAGGGGCACTGAATCCACCATTTTACCACCATAATACCTCGATTTTGACAGATGCGCAGAACTGAACAAAAATGAAAACGCTAATGATATTACCTTTAATATGTGTACTGTGGTTCAGAGCGGTGTGTCGCTGAATGTGCACACTTGTATGTAGTGATGTTGAAAAAGAAAAGTACAGATATATATGTTTTCTTTCTTACAAATAGTAACCTATCTGTTTTGACATTTGAATATTTGTCTCTGTTCATATACAAGCAAGCAACTAAAATATGATGCATAGAAACAAAAATACGCTTCATTTCTGCATGCATTCTTTTTAAAATTTTGTTGTAGTTGTGTTGTAGGCATGACGATATACCTATCTAACGAAGTGTTTTTTTTTCACATTTTACAAAAACGATTTTTAAAGGTGTTCGATCTTGTTAAAACGATTTGTTTCTACAGTATTTATATTTATATTTATATTTTTGAATTTAACGATCGATTGAATGGTTTCAATATTAAATTAAACTACAGCTTAAACTACAGCTTAAATGTGCATTTTTCTAAGATATTAAAAAGCAGTTTAGTTAGTTCGAAAGATGACGAACGTAAGAGTTTCTGTCGTCGACGATCCGAAAATCTTTTAAAATGTCGTAAGCTGAAAATTTAAATTTCCTTAGAAGACACAACAACCGTTTTTAAAAAATATATTAAATGATGATCTTGGAACCTAGAAGATTTAAAAATTGGTTGAAAGGACCAAAAAAAAATATAACACAGTTACGATACCAAAGACATCGATATTTGAATAGTCTGAAGTGCATTTAAAATTTAAATGTTATTTTTTGTTCCCACAGATCGCCAACGATTATTTAGGTCTGACCGATTAATATCTTATGTTTAACAACAACCATCCTGTTTTGTATTGTTTTTTGTTTATCGCAGATAACACCAATTAATATAGTTGTACAAGTAATTAAATGATATACCGCCTATCATTATTTTGAAACGTTTTGACATATATACCTATATATTCAGCCCGTTAAATAAATCTAATAAACTCTATCTACCCAAGAAATGAAACATAATCTTGATACCTCAACAATAAATACAAAAATATGAATTAAATAAATTAATTAAAATAAAGAATTATGCTGCTGACTTTTTATATTCTTCAAGTATACAAATAAACAATATTAAAAAAGTGCATACAAAAATTTTAACACGTTAAAAATCAATATAAATATATACAAATATTAATTTAAAAATAATAAACACAACATTCACACACACACACACACATACCAACAATATTATTCTGATATCGGCTAGAACGTCGAGTAGTATCATTTTGATTTGAGAAGTTTTGCATTTCATATATTATGACACATGCACTTATACGTACACACAAATTAATCAAACATTAATACACGTGCGAATATTTTTCGTGCAAATACAAAACTTAAAAAAAATTAACACACAGGCGTTTTGTTTTTTAATTTTTTTTTTTTATCGAGTGTTTGATAAGAGCTTATCAAAACTTGTTCGCGTTTTACTATTTTCAACCCTTGAATTGATTAAAATTTCACTTAGTAAGGGAGTTAATTGAAATAGTAATTATTTTGTTGTTATTTTATTTTTTAAAATAGAACTCTACTGCAGCTACTGTTTAACAATTTAGATACAAAGTTTTCGTATTATGTTTTGATTTGATGTATTTTTTAACACTTCTTGTCTATTGTATATATTTTATTTGTTTAAATTCTGAGTGTTAGATTATATTTAATTAGATAATACACCCACAGACATATAATTTATGAAGCTGGTAAACAAAGCAACTAGAGCGTCACAAATAATTTAACTTGTTTTTTTTATTTTAAATAGTTTACAAAAATCAAACTTTGATTAAACCTCATTTATATGAATTTCGGAAGATGAGATTGATGCAATGAAACCGACAGACAGGGCTGTTATAAATTTTCCGAAAACTTTTGATAAGATACTTTGTGATGGAAACTCGAAACGGTTCAGTTTCTCCGCAATCTACATTAATTTTTTTAAAACTTCATTCGGAAGTAGGTACACATACTTAAACGAAAAAAATTAAGTTAGTATGTGCAACAGATATACTTAATTATACAAAGCAATGTAATCTCTATCTTTATTTTGTATTGACCCTTATAGGAAAAAAAAAACAAAAACAATATTTCACATTGAACATTTTACTATCAGAATCAAGAGCGGATTATAAAGTGTGCTGTCTCACGGAAGAGATGGAACTCACTACTAACTTTTTTGATGTCTTTCTTTCTCTTTTTTTTGGAAATATTGATTGTTGGTTACAGAGAGATCTTTTTTGAGGTATATTAGTGATTCAAATTTGTTATTATATTTGTATGTTTGTATTAAAGGTCTTCAAATTGATAAGGCGAGTAAAAATAATCTTTGTTTCCGTATAGACGTATTCTCTTTTTTCTTTTTTTGATTGAGAAATGTCACAAAATAATCATTGGGACTGATAATATAAGAACAAAAAAACACAAACCTGATGTACAAAAAAAAAACATTTCCAGAGAATTTACCGATTTGTTTTTTTTTTTTCGAAAAAAAAAATAATACGTATACGCCATAGTGTCTAAAACAAGTAATGGAATTTTCCCTATTTGGTCTGTCTGAAAATATTGTTTGTATGGCGGGGTGATCCAATTATTTATGCGCAAGGTAACAGTTCATATCTTATTATTATTTGTAAGTGATTGTGTTTTTTAATAATGAATAATGCTTAAAAGTTTATAATTGTATAAGAGTTACCTAGCGGAATTTATAATCGCAGAGAAACTCACTCTGATTAGATGACTTTTTATTATAAACATGGTCATGGTTAGTATGGATTTATAAATAAAATCATTTTTTTTATATTAAACTTGACCTTGCCGAAAAAAGTATATCTGGAATTGTTTCTGTGTGCCTCAGATTGAATATTTTTTTTGTTTATAGTTTAGATTTTGACAATTAATTAAAATAAAATAAAATAAAATAAAAGACATAAAAGACATAAAACGGTAGGAATAGTGAACATGAGGTTTGATAAATAGCTTATGCAATTTGAGTTAAAATATGATTTTGTGGGCACATGTATGTAAAAAAGTAAAGCCAAATTTGACAGTCCTTTTTGAGCACCTTTTATAAAATAAATATATCGACGGTTAAAGTATAGGACCTTGTAAGTCGATTAGAATCATCATCAGAATCATCAATCAGAGCCGCCTTTTGGCAATTTCAGCATGACAACCGTGTGCTGAACATTTTACAGAAAAATGCAGAATTTAAAAAGAATTTATAATTCAAAATTTTTAGGACAACCAAAACAAGAAATAAAAGAAGTATTAATTTTACATTTATTTTATTATTTTTTTTTCTTAGTCCAATATAGTCACTCATGATCCCTTTCCCACAGTTATTTAATATTTCAATGAAGAAGATAGTATTTTTTGATTTTTTTAAGTGCCTGGGCGTGCATGAAAGGGAATTAATCTTACAAAGTAATTTTTATAGCAAATATTAATTTTTAGAAATAATTAACTTTTAAAAAATTATTTTCAAGGAATTTTTAATATTTTACATATTTTTGTGGAATTTTTAATTTTGTAGCAGATGGAATTTCAAAAAAAGCATACATTTTTCGAAAGTTTTTTTTTGATCTGTTGATGATCTGTTTTCGTTTTGTCAACTATAATATTCCTTCACAGCTTAATCTAAACCTGTTTCTTTAAGAAATTCAAAATATTCTGTATCATAGTAGCTACATACGTCATAAAAGCATAAAATGAAATGGGAACATTTTCGTAATAAAATAAAACAGCAAATCTATCGCATAAACTTGCTTTGTTTATGCGGATAGTAATTATACTAAATCTATTTTCTTAATATCTATCTGAGCACGCCTAAAACAGTGACAGTGACAGTTCATGCAAGAAAACAAAGATACCATTTTGAATTTATAAAAGTCAGTGTGACATTTGGAGAAAAATACTAAAAAGAGTTAAATAAACATTTGGTGATTTTAACTTTGATAAAATGTTAAAAAGATGATACGATACTTACTTGTTTAAAATTTAAAAAATCCTGTTTTTAACTTAGCGCTAGCATCATACTAAAAATCGTAATTAATCGCTTAAAATTTTGCGAAAATATCATTAGTGTTTTCATTTTTGTTAATATCGGCGCATATTCTGTCAAATTCAAGTAAAATGGCGGATTCAGTCCGGCCTCTTTTGACTAATATCAAAATTTTGATGTTGTTTCTAATAATTCTGTGTGTTATAAATTTTAGGTGTGTTAGTTTAATTGTCCATTTATTTTTGTATATGAATTTTGGCAGTCGTTGAACTAAGAATGGTAGAAAATTGCAGTTTCGGGATGTAAACGAACAAGGGATTTGAACAGCAATTTTTGATTTCTGACACTTTTAACTTTGATATAAAAAACTCAGTTTTTGGAAACTTGGGGAAAATTTAAACGATAAAACTGGAATAATAATAAAATTAAATTAATTTTCTGGATGCAAGTTTAATTAATTGCAAAAAGAAATATCATACAACTTTTCAAGTGAATGCATTCGGCTATACCTAGTATCTGTTTATCGTAGGATTGTGTCGCAGACCATAAAAAAAACTCGTTCCACAGCGCACTATGCTTTAATAAAGACTTCTTTTAAACGTTGCAATTTAACCTTTGAAATTGAACTTACAAAGTCCTATTAAATACCTTACACAACGACACACGACAATAAGTGAACTGCGAAGTGCGAACTACTAATTATCGTGAATTTTGACATTTCATTATGGATTACGAACATATATTTCGAAATTTAAAGAAGATAAGTTGTTAGTCACGTAGAAATTAATAAAAAAAAATAAATAAAAAAAATAAAAAATAAAAAAATAAATTTTCCAATTAAAACTAATTTAACGCAATGTTTTCTATTTAATTTTTTTGATTGGATTAGTTTATATTCATTTCAATTGACATTTGAGCTAGAAATTGCTTTAAAATATAAATTCACATTCGCAGCTCATATACATCTGCAAAGCACTTCACTGTTTAATAGATTAATTTAATGGATGAGTCTAAAGACATTACAATTTATAACAGTTATAACAATTTACTATCATTAAATACGAATTTGTATAATACGCTTTATTTTTTTGTGACTTAAAATTTTTACATAGAAACGAAATCACGTGTACATTATTAGAGTGGACTTAAATTTTCAAAAAAAAAAAACAACAACACAAAATAAAGCATGTAGGAAGAAACTATAGAAAAATGTCAATTTATAAAAATTTCTCGCCATTAAAAAAGAATGTATATAAACGCGCTTTAAAACTATCTCAACACCCTTCTTAAAAAAAATATTAATTATCATCTAATTCAAAAATCAAAAAATCAAACTTGATCAAAAATTAATTCACTAACTAAAATATTTATATTTATTTTTATTAATACAAAATAGACAGCTAAATCACGTTAAGTAGTATAAATCTTCAACAAAATTTTACAAGAACTATGAACACTAAAGAGTACAGAGAAAATACAATAGTCAGCTATATGCTTTAGCGGTTACATATATACCTGCCAACCTAACCATACATGTGATAATTTTTGTTTGTCTTTTAATTTATCTGTCTTCAAATAAATTAAAACGAAAATCTACTACATTCAATAAGAACTCTGCTGTCGTCAAAGAGTATTATTTTATTCTGTACACATAGGTACACTTTCTTACAAAGTGTGAACTTTTCACACAAACTTTCTCATTCGAGCTTGTAAATTACATACGTATGTCGTTTTCCATTGGTCGTACAGAAGCCTTCTGGTTTTGATTCTAAAATGCAATCCAGCAGAAGAACTGTCATTTTTCTTTTTATCTAAGTGTATAGTCGTTGGCAAAAATATGTTAGGAATTTCATTTAATTATAATATGAATTAATTTTTTGTTTATTTTATTGATAAGATTTCGCACTTAATTATAGTACGCTGCTGATGCGAAATGAAATTTTTCTGTGATCTCCAAACAGACAACGAAATGCTTGCGAAAACAACCCGCAAAATATCCTTGGAGAGTACCATTAATTCCAAAAAAAAACATCAAACATAAATGCAAAAAATCAAAGAAACCCATGATGTAAGAAAATGATAAACAAAAAAAAAGCACAAATAAAACTCAAATGCCATTTTTCCGTACACAATAAATAGTCTGTATAATGAATTCAGTGTGAAAAAGGAGCGGAGACTTCTTCAAGTAATCTGCTACATTTATAAATTTTGCTCTTCGAACAGCGTACTACAAAACGAAAAGCAGAACGAAATTTTCCGTTTATGATTTCGTTGTCATTTTTGGTTGGGATTTTTCGTTTCGTATCAGCGCCGTACTAGGCTTTACTTCATTTATTAAAAATAAATAATGTCTGATTTCAGTTTATTAATAGAAATGTAAGTATTTAGTATTAAATAATACCACCTTTCAACTAATATAAAATGCAAATGCGACTCTTCGGTTATAAACTTCGTAGTAGTAAAATTCTTCTTCAATTTGTCACCTGTTGCATATTATGTCAATTCTAATTTGAGATGAATTGTGAAGTAAACAGAAACAAAATACACGTCAACACGACATAAATAACTATACTCCTAAAGAACGTGGAATAATTGTTTCAATTTTATTGAGGAATAATTTGCAAAAATTATAGCATCTTCCGATAGGGTGACAACTTTTGCTCCAACTTGTATATAAAATTAAACTTACGTACCTACATTATTTTAAATTTTAGTCGTACATTTAATCATATTCAACACCCGATCAAAATTTGTGAATTCAAAATCCCATGTTATTTTCTTTTATTGAAATAAATAAAGTTTCATACCATGGCAAAAAGAAAACTTTTGTTGAAAGGCTGTTTTTTTTTTATGAAACAAATACTTTTCCAATGAATATAAAGCAACCAGAAAAATGCACAGGTAGGTACTCAAAATGAATGTCAAATTTTATCACTGGTTTCTGACATCTGGGCATACGACTTTCTAAACTAGTTTACATTTTTTTTATATTCCATTTGCTTTCCGTGTCATGGTAGGTACAATCAGAATTAATATTTTAAATGCGTATGTGTTTTTGATTACTGTTGACGTGATCTGATTAGCATTAACGGCATACTTTTCTTCTCCTCCAAAGCCATATTATATATAGACTATACGAATTATGTATTTATAAATCGTTTGATTGAATTCTTCTCAATTTTCCTGTTCTAATGATATTAGTAGTAGGTAAATTGGAAAGACTTTTTTCCTCTTTTAAGCAAAAGAAAATTAAAATGTAATAAATATTTTTAGACTGTGGTATCAGAAAATGTTGTAAGATAATAGTGTTTACATACAGATTCTTTTAAGTATATACCACTTTAACTATGCATTTTATCTGTCTGACTTTGCAAGGTTATTTTGTTTAAGATATAAATAATAAGTGATTTGATGTATAGTAGAATTTTGATGAGTACATACTTCATTTAAATTGTAGTAAATTCATAAATTTTAATAGATTTTGAATTTTTTCAAGTACCTACCTAAATACTTATGTTATGTATATACGTAGCACATTTGACAAATATTGGACCAAGTGTGGTAAAATTTAATTACTAATTTGTAAAACATCGAAGGCTACGTTTGAACAAAATTGCATTCCTATACTTATATGGACATACAAATATATATTAAAAATAGTTAAATGTGTTAATGAAGACTTAAATATAACACCTAAAGTTATTTTATTTTTTTTATCGGTGCATTTAATTATAACAGAAAACGGGTATTATTTTATTTTCTTAATTTTTTAAACAAACATGTTTTTCTGTGCAAACAATTTTGATTATTCACGATTAATTAACATGGTGATTTTGGCGTGCAAATTTTATATCAGAAAATAATATTTTTTTTGTTTTCGATTTATAATAGATGCGAAAAATAATCAAAACGAACATTCAGACGCTGCTGGCGTTAGATTTGTTTTAGTCAATTATCAATTTGTACCTTTTTTAAGAAACAAATTTACACTTCAAACTTTTAAATAAGTAAAGACTCCTCTCAGAGGGGGGGGGGGGAAACTTGTCAAAAAGTTAACAAACGCACTGAACCACAGTACACATATTAAAGGTAATATATATTGCGCAGGTTGACAAAGTTGGAAATGTCAAAAAATTAAAAATGGCTGTTCGAGTGCCCACATGAGCTCAACTCGCATCATTAGAAACAACAACAAAATATTGAAATAAGACAAGGAAAGTGGCACTGAATCCACCATTTTTACCACCATAATACCTGGATTTTGACAGATGCGCAGAATTGAACAAAAATGAAAACGCTAATGATATTATCTTTAATATGTGTAGTGTGCACTGAACCACTTTTTATATAAAATGTCAATTTTGTGTTCAAGACGTCATACGGTGACAAATCATTTTTAATCTTGTAGTTTTAAATTGTAAAATTTTTTTTATACTGAAAAAATTTCGAACTAAAATATAACGCCGGTTTCGATGGACTTATCTGAATGTTTATCAAATGAATGTAAAGAGAATTTGAATTGATATGCCTGTTTGGTTACATTTTTTTCAACAAATTTTTTCTATGGGTTTTGACAGCAAATTGTCAAATTTTGTGAAAATTTGTGCAAATTCGCAAGAAATTTCACGTTACCAAACAATTCGTAAAATCCTAGCCGATGTCAAGTGACAGACACTGACAGCTGTGTATTTGACAGTTTTTACACACTTTGCACATTGAAATTTGCGTAGCATATATTTGCAAGTTATCCAATGGAGGGGAAATTGTTTGCTCTTTCGGTGCAGGAATTTTAGACAATTTGTGAAAATTTGTGCAATTTTGCTAGAAAATTCACGTTACCATATTTACAGAACTAATATTTCCAGATGGTTTGGACTATAGTTTTGTTAGTGCCTGTTTAAACAGCCGTTTTACTGAAAGGCGCATCCAATGAGACAGGTAGATTTTATATGAGTAGAAACGAGAAGGATTTTGGGATGGAATCACTCGTTTCTACGGAAATATAAATCTACCAGTCTCACTGGTTGTGCATTTCAGTAAAACGATTGTGTAAACGGGCACTAATACGGCACTAATTTTGTACAAATCTGTTATTATTAGGTCTTTTGGTTGAAACGTCAATCAAAAATATCATTCCAATTTAATAGTTCAATGGTCTGCTAAACAGATACAAGGCACTACATATATTAGGCCTGTTCGCTTATTTGCTTGAAACTGCCAGATTCTACCGGTTTTATTTTTTTATATGAACTTTGACAGACTTTTGAGTTAAAAATTTCATTTTTGTTCAGTTCTGTGCATCTGTCAAAATCGAAGAAATTAGTAGATCCAGTGGCCCTTCACTTGTCTAATTTTAATATTTTGTTTTTGTTTTGAATGATGCGGTGAATACTTCTTGTGGCCACTCGAACAGCCATTTTTAATTTATGACACTTTCAACTTTGACAACCTGCGCAATGTATAACCTTATGGAGTTTATATTTAGTAATCCGGAAGAGAAATTACAATCGAACGCTTATATCGATTCTGGAGTATAACTGCTTGTGGATTCTGGATTCAAATCCAGAAGCATTTTCTCTTCTATCGAGAAGAAGAACTATCATTTTATGGGGTTCAGAAGGCTTCTAGGCCACCAATTGAAAACACCATTACATTTGTGTACTGTGTATTGTGAGTATTGGCATAAAACAAAATACATTTGTAAAAATGTTCTTAAATACAAACTGAAAAAGTATTTTGTTGGACAACTCAAAAATTAATTTTTTATCTAATACACATTATTTCCTCAACTCAAATTTTCCAAAACTTCAACATAATTAAAACTTAGGTTAGGACGTTTGGTTCTTTAACGAAGTAAAACTTGTCATATACGTACCTATGTACATACCCTATAAGTTAAGTTTTTATTCCCCTCTACTTATTTACATGTATCGCAAGTATTAAGTCAAAAATATAATAATTAAACGAAGAAATTAGGTGTGTTCCTTTACTTTTAAACTCTGTGCATTTGTGTGAATTTCTGGAAGGAACACACCTACTAATTCTTAAACAAAACACAACATCTAAAGACTATTTTTCCCAATTTTCAGCTGGAGTTTAATCTTCCGTCTCTGTATATTTGGAAAGATTAAACTTGTTTCCGCATGAAATAAAAAAAAAAAAACGAAAAGAAGATAAACCCACTGCCCACAAATCCAAAGCCCTAATGAAGCCGATCCATCCAAAGGGTCAATTAACTTTCCAATATATTGCGTCGCATAATCTTGTACCCAATTTATTTAAAAAAAAAGAAGCAAATGCATTTAAAATATAAAACCTGTTAATGGATTCAAGCATCTGTTTTTCTTTTTGACCGCTCTGCTGGACTGAACAGTTCTGACTTGTAAAATTTCAACTAACAAGTTCGGTCACTACACACAAAAAATATTCAATCTTGATTTGCATCAAAAGTATACAAAAAAGGAAGACGAAAGAAAGTATATTAATTTAGTGCTTTTTGAAGACATACCCACATTGCATGTTATATGTATTGCAAATTGTAACTTGATAAAGTGTGGTTAATAATAAAAGATGTGAATAAATTACTCACCACTACCGTTGCCGCTATTTGAGATCTTTTTCTTTTCCTTTTCCTTGTTGATGGTATTGTTAACGGGATTATTATTGTTGTTGGTGTTGTTGTTGTTGCTGGTGGTGTTGCCGTTTGTCAAGTTTGGAATTTTGGGTGCAGTTGATTGTGAATCAGTTGCACTGTTACCATTTTGATTGATTTCAAGGGGATTCCAATCCATTCGCCTTTTACGCTGTCCACTTGCCGCTGCTGCTGCTGCTACTGCAGCTTGTTGTTGTTGTTGTTGTTGCTGCTGCTGCTGCTGTTGTTGTTGTCCAAAAATAGTTTGAACATCAATAATTCTTGGTCCTGAAGTTGGTATTTTACCGCTTTGCTGTTGTTGTTGGGTTTGTTGTTGCTGATGTTGTTCGTCTACAAAAACATAAATAATTTTTAGGTTACAATAATTCTCGCTAATCTCAACACCATTCAAAATGGACTTAAAATTCATTTAAGTTTTCAGAAATATTTGTTTTTTATTTGTTTTACTTTATTACCTGTCCACGATTCTTCAGAATTAGGTGGGGAATCAACAAAATTGATCACATTGCCATAATCATTATTGAATGCATTTTGTGTTTGATTTGATGTAAAATTGTTGTAGTTGCGATTGTTACTATTGTTACTATGTGTTAAATGCTGAAAATAAAGAAAAAAATACGAATATAATTTAATGAAAAGAGGAAAAGAAAAAAAAACATCACTTCTTACAAATTGTACTAATAATCTACTTCCGTATTTCGAATTTCAATTAAAAATTTATTGAAAAATTTCGATATTTTATAACCTAATTAATACAAGCTTTGATCATTGAGAATGATGCAAATCACTGTGAATTACAAGAAAGTTGATAACTGTACATAGATTAGGTGTTTAAGAAATTAAGTTTTAAAATAAATACCAAATTTCAAAATGTATCAATTGATAATTGACAATCGACCAGACTGTGGGATTTATCCTTTTTATGTGGGGGGAGGGGAATTTCACGTCTAAAATAAGCTAAAAGGGAAAATTGAATTTTTTGAACCTCTTTAAGGGATTTTACAATATGCTCAATTTTGTTCGTTCATTGGTCATTTAGTTAAGACAAAAATGGTATTCAACTATAATCAATTGAAACATTCTCATTCCTAAAAAGGCTCATTCTAAATATCTGAATGCTTTCATTTTCATATTTGCATTTGCCTACGTTAACCTAGTATTTGGAGAAATTTCCACTCTTTTTCGATTAAAATTAACTGTGTGCCAAAAAAATAACACTTGAGTTTCATTGGATTTATTTGCTTTTAATTTTTGTTTCTGTTAAATAGTTAAATTCATGTACTTATTGTACCTTAATAATCAATTTTTTACAAAAACTAAATTACAATGTTTTTTTTTTAATTGTGGAGAATTCTGGGATATTTATAACCAAGTTGTGGGAAAAAAGGGAATTTTTGGATATTACCGCGGGTCTTGCCTTGCGGGTCAAAGTCTTGCATCACTGGTGCCGAATAGAAATAAGTTAGTTTAGTTCGTTAAAGCACGTTTGTTGGAGAAACCTTTTCATCTTTTCTAAAAATTGATTAAGAAAAAGGTACAATTGTTGTTTTTTTCTAAGCGGCTAACATCATCCAGAGATTTTTCAACAAAAAGGCAGTTAAATTATAAGTAATAAACCTTCCACATCTTTTTTTGACGATGGTTGGAGCCGACAACTTGAATTGGGAAATAAAGAAGCCCACTCATAGTCACTTGCGTTGCGGAAACGGATCCGTTGACGGATGAAACGGATAGGTGACCCAATGAATCCGTTGCGGTTTTTGAATCCTTAATTCACACGAATTTATAAAGTAGATTTTCGGAAAAGAAAAACTACAAATTACTAGGTTTACTACCATTTATTTGTCCTTTTATCATAAAAATTCGCAGAGTACCATTGTATTATGTTTTCTTTATTTTTTAACTGATTGCAAGTAAACTAGGTTGAACAAAGAGGCATAAATAACATATCATTATGAATTCTGAACACAAAAGTACACCAAATGCATTCCAGTCATCGAACAAGCGTATTATTGACAACTGATGTCAACGAACCTGCCGGCCAGAGAGAAAAGTTAAAAGTTGAGCTAATGTTTGCGTTGTGTCTGGCGCAGGAGTAACCTACATGGGTAAGAAGTAAGAACGTGTGTAATTAATCGAGCTCTTCAGTTGTATACGTCGACACAACGCAAGCGCAGTGCTATTTTTTAACAGCTGTTGTATTGTAGTTACCGTTATTTTTGGATTTTAGATGTATTTTTTATCTTGTGTATAATTTTTGTTAAAAACCTAGGTAACAAGTTAAGATAAATCGAATAAGTCTTTTTCAAAATTTGAAACTATTTTTAAAAATCCGAAAAATTTTGTGTTTTCAAAATTTTGGTACATTTATTAACATGGAACTTCGATTGCACAAGATCCATTCACGATAGAAACTACTGTCTCTACGATACTTTCTGTCATGCATATAGTGACCGTCTCAACGTGTATGATCCCTTTTATTCATCATCATAGAGCTTCACACTATAATCTCACCAACTTGTCACCTACATTATTTCGTCGGATGGATATCTTCATAATCAAATAATTTTGTATGCTTTATTAGATGTTTGTTATACCAATATTTATTTTTTTTATAAATGTAAGACTCATCTGTTTCCGTGTTATGGTTCTTTGTTTAATTATATCAAAAAGACAATTCCCCATAGTTTATTTTTAAAATAACATACTACATACATACAAACTTTACTACGACAACGCTCATATTACCATTCAACCACACTTCAAGGCTGTTCAATTTGAAGTTTCGATTTTCAATTCTATTAAATTTCAATATACAAATTACAGCTTGTCACTTAAGTCACACATGTAAACAATTGCTTATCTACATATATAAGTTCTAGTTGAAGAGTAGAAATTTATTAATTGATAAGTTTAGATTTCTAACTCAAATTATTAAAACAAACCACAATTTGAAAAAAATAGTAATTGACTGATTAAATTCAAGAGTCAAACAAAAAAACCATTTTAAATGGTCATTAAACACCTGGGGCTATAATATCCAGTTGAAATAGCTTATAGCTTCAAAACGTAATAAATTCTTAAAAAAAAGCCTATACCTATACCTATGTACATATATAACTCACACATCAAAACAAAATAACAAATCAAAAATATTTACAATACAACTTATACATATTATTATATATGACAGACGAGAGCAAGATGCTGGGATCTGTCTAGAGGTCGGTCTTATTGCCTTTTGTAATCATTAAAGTGATAAGTTTGTTTTTTTTTTTTTTATTTAGGTGTAACAAAAAAACACGTTTGCTCAAAGGGAAAATAAATACAAACATTTAAAAGCTTTCGCTGAAGCTTATATGAATAAATGCGAAGGCGTACTTTATTGATGACGAACTAAATGGAAAGATTTATTAAAAATAAAAAAATATATTAACTAAGGGCCTGCAATATAAATTAAATGGACGAACAGATCCCACGAACTTGCTCGTAAAATAATTTCTAAAAAGCTTCAATGCTTATTTTTAATAAACATTGAAGATAGACGTTATTTTCGTTATATATTTTTTTTTTAAACCTAAAACGCAACTTTATTGCAATTATTTTGAAAATTATTTTAAGAAGTTGAAATGTTTTTATTAAAATTTAATACAAATCATTTTTAATTAATAGAACAAACAAACAAACAAATCGAATTTTTCCTTTAGAAATAACATGAATTGTACCAAATTTTTACCAAATCTCTAGCTCTAGCTTGACGTTAAGATGGAAGGGCAGTGCAATGCTTTTGGCTGGACTGAGTGATATATACCATTTCTTTTTGTACTTCTAATGTTTTTTTTATTTAATTAAAACTGTATTTTAGTTTTTGCTTGAAACCAATATTTGCCCTATAGTAAACAAAAAAATATTTGATGGACTTAATTCCACGTGGATTTAATTAGACATTGTTTTATTTTTATTGAAGGAATTTTATTTGTTACAAGTATCGTACACGTGTACAGTATACAGTTGCTAAAATAATACATAATAAAAATATAAACATTAATTAAGAAAGTTTGTCTACAATTTAGGTATTACAAAATACAAGGGTGCAAAGTTTAAGCGGATTTCGTACGATGTTAAAGCATTTGTATTATGATGCTAGGTTAAAAACAGGATTTTACAAAGACGAAGCTGCAGTCGAAACCGCAATGGTTTGTGAACTTTTAAATTTCCGCGTACAGCACTTTTGACGTTTGAATTTATACGACGAAAAAAGAGCCGGAACTATTGAAGGTTTTAGTGCTTATTTGTGTCACGAAAAAATTATTAATCAAAAGAAAAATATTGCAAATAAAAAAAGTGAATAATAAACTCGTGGTTGCTTATTTTTTTCTTTAAAATATACAAAAAGCTGTACAGCTCATTGTGGGCTCATTTTTTTTTAAAGCAGTTGCAGCTGCGGCTCCTATTCCAATTGCAGCAGGGCATTGTTTTCAGCCAATAAACCGCCATTGTGTTTGAATAATTCTACCACAAGAAGTCTTTCTTTATTATTGTACAGGAAATATTTAAATAAAATAAATATAATAATATGTATGAGAGGGTTTTTTTTAACTATACAAATTCTATATTTACTACTGAAATACATCAGTCAAGAAGAAGACTTAATACTATTTTATTTTATATTTAATAAATAAAAAAATTACAAATACAAACACAATCACAATAATTATAGTATATACATTATACATACATATTATGTTTATAGCATATTTTTTTAAAGTAAACACAAATTGAGGGAATACTATTTGCTCACAATTGCATAAACCTAAGTAAGACCTGTTTGTTTGCTTAATAGAAAAACTGCTATAAACTGTTATAAAACGTAATCTCTTATGTTATTCTTTTTAAACTTAGGTGATTTTGAAAGAAAATTTCGTCTGGTGAGCATATACATAGTAGGCATAAAATCCTACTAAAAATATCTCTTGTTTTATAGTAATTTTTCAAATTATTATCTTTACTTCGATATAGCTTGTAGATGCAGATAATAACGTTTTGTTAAGGTTTTTAATATCACTATTGTACCATCAGTTGTATAAAAACCATTATTAAAAAATTGATAAGTATCTTTATTGACATCTAAACAATGACTACATGAAACTAAAAATTTGTTGACTTGAGGTTGCTTTGTTTTTATTTCTTACAATATACGAATTTTCTAATCAATCATAATTAATAAATTGAATGATGGATTGATCAGTATATAGAAATATGATACAGGTTTTGAAAAAACCCGAAATTAAATCACATTGGCAAATATAAATTAATTATAAAATAATAAAGTTTCCGAAAAAAAATTATCTAACGAAATTCGTATCATGTTTGTTTCATATTATGAAAAAAGTTTTTCATCTTTTATAAGAAAAGAAAGATTTTTTGTTTTAGTAAATATTTTTTTTAAACTGTTGCTGGTATAATATTAAAATTAATGACCGAAATAGAAACAATAAAATTTCCAACAAAGTTGAATGTTGTAACTTAACAAAATCTTCCACAATACCAATAACTAAATTTTAAAGCAGTCTGAACAAGTACAGTAAACACAACGAATTTTATTTAAAAAAAAATATCTTATCTATATGCTTACTTTACAATGCTAGCTTTAAAATCATTAAGCTCATAAACCTATAAAAATTAAATGAAATTCTGAAAACATTTACATATTTTTTTATATTATTTAATTTATTCAAAAGTTCAATCAAATCAATTCGTATATTATTTCATCATTAAAAACAAAAATATTATTCCAAAACTAAATCTAACAATGAGAATAAGTTATCTTATCCATCAAAAAATAAAATATTTTTTTATTAAAATAAATCGCACATGTAATAATATGAATAGAATTAATTCAATGAGAATTTTCGTTTCATAACCTTCTTGAGAGTTCTTATAACAATTTAATAATGCTATATGAGCAATGATAAAAATTTATTTCTGATTATTCAATAACATTAATTAACGCCGTCGTACATGATGCAGTGACAAAGCTAATGTCATCTGTGAGTAAAATTAACAATAATAATAATAAATGAGTAAAGCTATAAAATAATAATTAATAAAATGCATTCAATTGTAAATATCTTTCCGTAATAATTTTGCATTTTTTTTTAAATATACAAGGGCTAGGTAATAATAAATCTTAAACTAACGCCCATATTATGCAATTGTTTAATACAGATTAAAACTTAAATAAAAAAACAGAAATTTTCTTGCGAGGAATTGAAAAATCCTCCAAGAGTATGAAAAAGTGCTTCTCGTCTTAGCCGCTTGGATTCGCACATAATTGTAGGTCCCCTCCATTCCTGCCACTAATGAGCACATACATAGGAATGGTTGAGAGTTGTAATGTAAGTCACTAGGCCCTGGTTCTACACGAGCTTTCGCACCACCAAAATTATAATTTATTTATTTATTATGTAGAAAAATATGAACCGACCAGAACTGCAGCATTGTATATAAAATCTATAGTAATATCATGAAGAGGTGTGATGGTAGCGACATCTTAAGGAGATATGTTCGACTTCTTTGTGAAGTGTTGGTTATAATCCCGAATATTCACAAAACGAGAAACGTAATAATAATATAAGAACGGGAACGCTGTATACTAATTTTATGAGAGTCCGAGGAAGTGAAAAAACGCAATAAAAAACTATAACCTTGACAAATTGGATTCGCATCGGAAAAAAATTTGCTATATGTAGGTATGCACGTTTGTAGTAGGTATTTTTTTTCATAATAATTGTAAAGGTCCCCTCGTTGTTGGTTTGGTGGGCTGATAAATTTGTTCTAATAATCGGATCGTTAAGGACAGGTTGAGGCCTTAAAATTTAGGTAGAATGTCAGGTTACATTTTTTTTACGAAATCATTGCGGAGGAACATAAAAGTATGTGTTAAAAAATGTAATTAATTAAAAATTTAATTGAAACACAAATTTAAATAAACAAAATATTTTCATGCACGTGTACTTGACCCTTTTAAGGAATCTTATTATGTTTGCAGAATTTAAATAATAGATTCTTCTCGCTCTTGTTACTTATTCCCTACACTTAGCTAAGTCTCAATAGTGTAATTTGTGGCGATCTCAGCGACCCGTACAGGACATATGTTCGACTAAAAAATTTGTGTTCATGATAGTACTATAGATTTTATATACAATGACTGCAGTAGTTTCGATTTTTTACTAAACGGTTTATGAAGCTCATCTAAGTTTAAAACCTCGAGTACCGAACACAATATTGTCAAAAGTCGAAGAAAACCACCAACTTTTCGAAAATTTAAATTTTTTTTAAATTTCAAATATTCATAACTTTATTTGATAGTAAGCCAAATTTCTTATCATTAGATTGCATTTTAGTAAGTGTAAGTTCATATTAATATTATTGAATATAATAAACAAAAAAAAAGTCACTAAATAAAGGCGAAAGCAAGGCGAGCACGGGTCTGTCAGTTATACATATGTATACATATATGTACCTATTTTCTATGTTAGTTCATTAATGTCGTTACCATAATTTCCAAAGCTAGGAGTGTATACACTCGGCTCCAATTGACAGTAAAGAATTGTGTGAATTATGATTTATGTTTTGTTTAAAGACTTTTAATTGTTTTTAACAATTGGTACTTGTAATACTTCTTCTGTATAGATACAAAATTTGTATCGTCTTTTACATTACTTCTACTCATTTTATTATTTTGTGGCCCTTTTTCTTAGAGTCCCGGGAGGCCCTTTGACTCCCAGTCCGCCTCTGGCTACATAATAAATCTCTGTAAATGACAGTACTTCGGAAATTGGGTTCAAGGATAGATTTTTAAAAAAATCAGGTAATATATTTGAGATCAGGGGAACATAGTTTCAAAGAGAGAATAAAAAGGAATTCGTGGACTACACTCATGTAGAATGTAAAACATATTTTTCTTAATTTAACAAAAAAAATTATATAAGAAAGAAAGTATAAGAAGTTTTACTTGCGATATATGCATACATAGGTACTGTATGGCAAGTTATGCCTTCGTAAAAAAATGGAACTCGAGATAAAATAACAGTAGCTGCCGCACAATTTTTTTTTAGCAAAAATTGAAAATATTATTTTTTCAAAAACGTACTCACAACTTAAAAAAATAATCTATAATTTGTTTACAGAACGGCAACATTAAAAAAAATTTCCGCAACATGTGTACCTATAAATGTTATCTCCCATAGAACCATTTATTTTTTGTTGATTTTCAATTTTCTCAAAAAGAGTTTAACCGATT
Source organism: Epistrophe grossulariae (assembly GCA_929447395.1). Taxonomy (NCBI): domain Eukaryota; kingdom Metazoa; phylum Arthropoda; class Insecta; order Diptera; family Syrphidae; genus Epistrophe; species Epistrophe grossulariae. The sequence continues at coordinate 136,767,542 of OV839566.1, forward strand.
TTGATCAATTTGTTTTATGTAAAAAGTTTTGTACCTATACCAAAATTTTCTAAATTTTTTTTTTTGATTTTTAAAAAAAGTTTCAAATTTTTTTTTTTGAGAAATTAATTATTCGAAAACGACTCGATTGATTTTTATCAAACTTGGCTCCCAGCAGTTTTTTTTATATTATCTATCAGATTTTAAATAAAAATTATTCTTATAAACAAAAATTCGTCGTGCATTTAATATTTTTTAACTTGAACTCTTTCTCACTTGTTTTGTTTTTTTTTTTAATTTTGGTATAGTATAGATGCACCCTGTTTATTTTCTGAGTTGTTACCATTTTTTTTTTTTTTTTTTTCAATTCAATTTTAGAAACAAATAATAAAACAAAATAAAGTTAACTCCATATTATATTATTTCATTTGAACGATCCCTTGAAATGGACTTAAACAGTGTGCAATATCTCTTTAGAATAATCGTATATTCTCCATTCTTTAATAATAAATTTGTATTGCTCCCACGTTTTCTTATTGTGATTTAGAATGCCAAATTGACTACCAAGTATGTTTTAGGTTAAATGTTTGTAAAAACCCATACATTTTATAAATTCAATGTATATTTAAAATTCAAATGATTAATTAAGTTACAATTTTTGATATCATGACTTAAGTCATACTTTTATATTGCAACAGAATTTCGATTAGAAAAATTTCTTGATATTTTAAAATGCAAACAAAAAATGATTGAAATGTATTATGGATGCAGGCGTTGTTTTTTTTTTTTTTTGTTGATAATTCTGTTCAAGAATTACTCATGACAGATTTAACTCATAGTACAGTCAGTCGTATCAGTTTCTATCTGTGTGCTTCTAACTTTTACACATATTTTTAGCTTACAATTGGACGAGTAGTCACCATCACCATCTACAATCAGGAAATTATTTCTTTTTTCTATTGAACTTTAGAATAACTTAAAATGTATGTATGTATATGGATGCAGGTATTATATTTATAAAGTTCATTTTTCTACACTTAGTTTTATTGGCATAAATATATTTTTTTTTTTCAAAATTCATTGGTTAACATTTACTGTTAATTTATATACAAAAAAAAAAAAAACTACTTTTATTGAATAAATAAGCTTTAAGTGTTTGCAAGTTAGCTTGAGCTGATTCCTTCATAGAATTCTCATATTATGTTAATTGAAATTTATTAACTCAAGCAGTGCGATGTTAAATTTACTGACGTCATCACATTCTTCTTTTAAAACGGATATACTTAATCTATGTATCATATGAGTTATCATAAATTTGCTTTTGCTCTGCTTGCAAAAACTCAAAGAATAAAATAAAATTGCAAAGCTGACGTTTTATATAGCAACGCATTAAATTTGTTGTGGTATATAAGGCAAGGGAACTCTTCATATGGGCAGAGCTGAAAGCGGAAATATATAATTTATTTGCTTGATTCGGGAGATTCATTTTTTTAGGTATATGTATCTATTTGTTCATAAGCATTTAGAGATAGTAAATTTGAATTATTAATTTAAAAACAAAAAAATCATAATTTGAACTTGAATAAAAAAACAACATTTCTATAATAAATTTAAGGATGATACCCGTACTCAATAAATAAATCGCCCTTTTCACTTTTACTTGCGATATTGGTAGGTACTATTTTGTTCTACATTTATTTACAAATTGATGCAATAATGCAATATTTATATGAACAATATACCACCGAGTTGCACATATACATACATGAAATTGTTAAAAAATAAATGTAATTATAAATAAATTGATTAAATAACCTCTGAAATTGTTTTGAAACCAAAGCAAAATACAAAATATGATTTCTTAAATAAATCTCAATTTATGAAAAAAAATGTTTTAAAATCGTTTAAGAAAATTATTTTTTATATAAAATTTTGTAAACATTTTTAAGAAAAAAAAAAACAAAAAACCGCTGGGTGCTAAGTTTCATAAAAATCCATCCAATCGTTTTCGAATTATTAAGTTTTCAAAAAAAATTTGAAACTTTTTTTAAAAATCCAAAAATTTTTTTTTTTAATTTTGGTATACAATACTTTTAAAACCGTTTGAAACATTCTTCAAAAAACCTATCAATTTTTATTATTGGAATATTTAACAACATAGTGTTAGTGCCAAAGATAATATTCATATAGACAGTTATTATACTTTAAGAAATTTACTGGCATACATATAATCGAAAACGATACATACCATAATGGCAAACGGACACACCATTTTGGTATCCAATTTTAAACCGATATTTTTGCCGGCAACAAAAGTTTCTCAGTATCCGAAGGCAAACAACTTAAAGTTGCTCGCGTGTTCCGGAAACTAAATTCCGTGAGTAACTCGGACTAAATATTTTGCCGTTGTGAGGGCTCACAAGTCACAACTCACAAGCTCTTGTGAGGTTGATTCCTTGTGAGGTTTGTTGTAAATTATGATTCGATAACATTTTCGTTACTCTCAGAGAATCCTCATAAAAAATTTTCTATTTGATTGCTAAGGTCTAAATTTTTGTTGAACAGGACCCATTGAATAATTTTTTTTCCTGATTGTGAAATGTCAAACTTGTGAGCTTTGAGCTTCCTAAAAGATAATCACAATTTTGCTGGGTCTTATCAGGCTCGCAAGTCCCATCAAAGTGCTACCAGGGCCCTATTTCATAAACATTGACAATTGCGAAATGTGACAGGTGACATTTTGTCAAAATCTGTTCCATAAACAATTTGACAATTTTGTAGAATTGTCGGAAAATACCCGTCAATTCTCATCTTTCCGTTTCATAAAGAAATTGTCATGACAATGAACTGTCATGTATTTTTCCACAATTGTCAGGAATTTTTCGACAAATTTGCACTGAAAATTCTTTTATCAAATGAAAAAAAAATTACAATTTACGTATTGGTCAGTATTTAATTGACAATTGTGACAGGAAACTCAGTTACGGTCAAGTGTTGACAGTGAAAAGACAGTAGTTGATCTTAAATGATAAACATATATTTTCAAGTGGAAGTGATGACGATTGTCAGTTGGATCTTCGTGAAATACATTGCCGGCATGAATAAAATATCTCTATTTTCAAAAAGCAACTTTAGTGCACTTATATTGAGAATTTTATTCATTTTCAAACTCTCGATTTTTAACAACTTAATATGTTTTTATTATGTTTTATGCACCTCACTTTTTAATAATAAAACACGATTTTGCAAACTGTGACATTTTAAAATTGAAAGAGTAACAGCGTTCTGATACTTCTACATCGAAAAAATTGGTGGAGAAAAGATGTAAATTGAAACAAAATGCAAAGGTTTTGTTCCATATTTAATCGTTTTTCAATCATACAATACAAAATTGTCACGAAGAAATTTGTCAGTAAGTATGGTAGGTATGACAATGACAAAATTGTCATGACAAATTTTTCATTGTATGTTTCTGACAAATTTGTCACCTGTCAATATTTTATGAACAACAGATTTGTCAGATAAGTGTGACAAATTTGTAGAATTGTCAACTGTCAATTTTTATGAAATAGGGCCTAGAATACGAAAAACTCACAAAATCAATGTACTTCACCTTGATGTGAGGTTGCTGTGACTTGTGAGGTTTTAGTGAGGTTTTACAGAATAAGGCTGTAAGTTGCCTAGCGAGCGCTCTTCCATATATAACCCAACGTACTTGAATCGGGAGCAACTCGCCTAGTGACTTACAACTCTCAACCATTTCTGTGTGCTTGTTATTCGAATGAATGGGGGGGGACCTAAAATTTTCTGCCAAATCCGAACGGCTAAGGTTAGAAGCACTTTTTCATGACTCTTGTACTCTTGGAGGATTTGTCAATTTCTCACAAGTGGCAGTAGCCCTTGAAAAACATTTCCGTTTTTTTTTTTTAGGTATCATAGGCTGGGAATCGAACCCTAGACCTTCGGCGCGGTGTAACAGTCATACGCACTAATCATTACGACACGGGCTACAACAAAAAAATCTTTAAATACTTTTTAAAAATTTCAATTAGTAATCATTTTATAGAATTAGGTAAATATACTGGCGGAAGGTGCTGCTCTTACTACATAAACAATAGCTGTGTTTTATTTTCCCCGAGATCCGAACCAGATTGGATTTGCTTACGAAAATACATGTATTACAAAAACCACACAAGATCCAACTTTGTTTTGGATTTGGATTTCGAAATCCGTTTTGAACACATACCCTTAATTTGTAAATGTCGTCAGTAGTGTAAAGAAAAAAGACAACGGGTGTATACAAATAAAACAAAACAAAAGGAAAAAAGAGTTGTTTATATAACAAGTTGTCACTGATATCCTGGGTTGTTTTATTTTCATGATCTGATCTGGATTGGATCTGGGGGAAAATAAAACACAGCTAATACTTTTATAAACAAAACTGTTATAAATTAGCATGTCTGGAGTCAACTTCCGCATACCTTAAACCTTGAAAGTGCAGTAAAAAGGGTATACGGGAAATAAGAGAAAGATCGTGACTAAAGTGGCACGATTAAATGTTAAAACACCTTAATCATCGAACCAAAGATCGAACTGATATGGTTGGAACTGCTTGTTGGTTAAGCCCGAGGTTGAGTACAAAAAATATTATTATATCACTAAAACAGGTTGTCGGTATCACAAACAAATTAAGATATGAAGTTTAAAATTTTTCGCGGTTTAGTACTTGATTAAAAAAATCCAGCCAAAATATTTAAAAAATAGTGGTAGAATTTTGTATCCCCGAGGTAGAAGTGGTAGATTTAAAATATCCTCAAAAAAGTATTAGATCTACGACAGTTATGGAAAAGTGACAACACTGGTTGTGTAGCGCCACCTTCTAAACATCAAAACTAAGAGCTGTAATTATTAAGTTCTCTTAATTTTATGAGGGTCACATTTTATTTCAAAAGTTTTCGAATAAAATTTTTTGGGAGATCCCTATCATCATGTAATTACCACTCATAAGTTTTATGAGTGCTCATAAATATTCACTGTTATTCACTAAACTATATAGCTTGGTGAATAGATTGACGAGTCTCTCAAAATTATTTACGCTCGAAAATTACCACACTCAATCTTGTAAAACGAAAATTGTAGATAAAATAAATCTTTTTTTATACACAAACGATCATTTATTGTTGTTGAACCAAATCACACTTGAGTGATAACGGTTTATTTGAAAAAAATGATCTTAATCCGTTATAAGATGTCTGTCTCCCCTTATACATTCCTCATAAACTAAATTAACATTAATCAAAACCGTTTGATTGCGACATTTTTTAAATCAATTCTAAATATCAGCCAGATGGATATTTTGAAACTGATTGATAATGTTTCAACAACAAAAAGTACAGTTACTTTTTTGAATTATTAAAATAGATAAAATCAAAAAAAAAATAGAAATAAATAAAAGTCATTTTTTTAATTTTTAAGCTTCTTCTCCGGCGATATTTATAGATATCGAGTTAGTGTGATAAATTATTAATTCCAGTCGTATTTTTATTTTATTTTATTTTTTTTTTTTTTAGGAATTTTTAATACCTAGCAAAAATTCAAACGTGGACAAATCAATTCAACCATTTCAATGCTTTTCACATATTTTAAAACCATCACCACAGTCTTAAAAACAAATTATTTTATATGACAACTTTGATTGATGATGATTAACATCAATCAATTTTTAGAAGAAACCTAAATCTACATATCCAATTCGCACAATAAATTTGCAAATTTTTTTTTGTCATATTAGCAAACCTTTTCGAATTAAAAATTTGAGCTATATGAAAAGAAATAATAAAAAAAAACTAAAAAAACAAAACAAACAAATCTAAATGTCTTTTGGGTTTGTTCGATTTTAAATTATTTTAAGTTTTTTATTTGATAATGGTAAAAAAGGATGATAAATAATTTATACTTACTTGGTTTATTGCTGAACTATTATTATTGTGGTATTCCATTTGGTCGTTATTTATTGAAAAATCAAAAGGACGTATTGGATCAAGAAACGTTTGTAAATCCGTGAAATTTGGATGCGAAAGTAACGATAGAGCCATTCGTGTTCACGAAGTTTCTTTACCGTTTTATATTAATATAAATTGTTTTAACTTTATTTAAAGTGTTGTTTTTTTTAATAAATTTTTAAAACAATTGACAATTATTATTTTTTATTTAGTTTGAGTTTTTTGTATTTTATTTTTATTTAGCTTGGTGGCGAAAAGTTTATGATGTCCCACTCGTTATTTTTTTAGTGAAGGTTTAAATTTATTTATTTAAATTGAAGATTATAGTGCAAATTTTTTATTTTAATTTTACTTTTTTTTCATATAGTCACATTTCATATACGATTATTTTATTTTTTTGAGAATAAAATATATTAGCTTGTGTTTGAATAATTAATATAGAACTAATAAGGCACTGTGTTTAGAATTACATTTATGTGTGTTAACAACACTTATTTAAATTTAGTTTAGAAATATATTTTGTGTTTTTTGTTTTATTATTTTATATCACTAAAGAAATATATTTTTATATCTCTCTAAGTACGAGTATAGATAGAATTAATTTTGACACTTTTTTTTGCGAGAAGATTTTCAACCAAAACACACTTAAAACTTTTTCTTTATCGCCAAAATTTTTAAGAGGAAAACTGTAGTTTGTTTTTTTTTTTTATTTTTTTAAAGTTTTGTATTTTAAATGAGTGTTTTTTGTCCGATTGATTAAAATAATACAAAGAAGGAATTATACAGCTTTTTAATTCCAGTTGTTTCACGTTGTCGATGGCTCCGTAATAATGTATTTTCTACCTTAAGCAGCATTTTGTTAATCATGCACATAAAACTTTGGTTGCATTCATTTGAAAAATAACGACTTGTCTCCATTTATTGTTGTTTCAGTCACTGTTATTCGAAGATGGACTTCATAAAACTGATTTTTTTGCTTTGGGATTGAATGTTGTTTGATTGGAATGTGCAGGTTCTCTGTAAAAATTCAGAAAAATGAATTTTTGTTGTTGTGGTATTTTTATTATTTATTGTTATAAAATCAAATACACAACTTGAGAGATAGATATTGATAGTAAAAAAAAATATTTTATTTTGATTTGATAATATTTTCAGACAGAGTGTGAAATTTTTATTTTTAACTGATAAGAACAGAGATAATGCGGACTTAGCGACGACAAAACGATGACAGAGTTTTGAACTTCACGAGAGCACAAACACTTCTAATCAAATAGATTGCTTATAATTCGAATAACCGATCGCGTTGAGATTTATTGTGTTAAGGTTTTATTTTTTTATTTTCAAGTAAATAATATTAATGTTAAATTTTATTTAAAATCTCACTTTTTAACACAGTTGTATTATGTATACAACTAATTTTTTTTTTTGTAACACTTTAATTATTTTTTTTTTCTTTCGTTGATGTCGAAGTTGTTAATTATATTTATATTTAATGATTTTTGTTTTTTTTTTTGTTTATTTTATAAGATCACTAATTAAACAAATGTTGATGAACTATTATAATGATCTACCGTTTTAAAAAACTGATTATTATAGGAAATTAAAATATTTCATTCACATCAGAGGAGCAATTTTAGAACGAAGCAGTGCTTCGCATTGCGATACGAAGACAACATGTTTTTTAAGTGGTTTTTTAAGCCTAGACTGTGTAGCAACCGCTTTCGAGGTTAAAATAACAATGAATTTGAAATGAATTTCTCGCCCTGATATCGATCAAGAATTTATTATTTTAACATAACAATTTTATAAGTTTAAGAAGAACAAACAAACAAAAAAAAAAAACTATAAAATAAATAACGACACACGAATCGCGGAGCCGAGATATACGAGTACACTATAAGACCGACCAAAGGAGTACCTATTATATTCAAAACGAAACTAAACGACACACCAAGAAGTATCTTTTGCCCCCAGGGAGAGAGATATACTGTACTGTATACAGTATGCAGACCCTATAAGATTTTGCGAAAACCCAACAAAAGATGACAAGCAAACGACACTATGTGTAGTTGATATATTTATATATACATATGTGAAAATTCATATAACGAATGAAAACCCAAGGAGCAGCAAACGAACGAACGAACGAACAGAACGCTTAAATGATCAAGTGAGCAACACGATCAGTAGAACAATTATTAACAATCAGCGCGGCGGCGGTGATCAATGGCCGTCATCGCGTCGTGGTCGTATATTTTTGTGGTGGTTTGAGCGAAGCGCCGCGTTACTGCCACCCGCGAAAAGCTCACAAATGATCTGAAGAAAAATATTTAGATAGAAGCTAACTTGGAGTTGTTATTGTTACAGAAAAAAAAAATTAAAATTCAAAATCCCTTAGAGGATTGCAGAGCTTTTTTTTCTTTTTCGAATGATCAATTTTAGGCAGAATTATAGTTAAGTACTTTTATTTTGATAAAGCTTGTGCTATTGAACACCACAGGAGAGTTTAACAGAGATACAGGGGGCTTTTGAAATATAATTGGATTTAATTCCCAGCGAAGTTTATTTGAAAAAAAAAACGTTGTGATATCGTCACAGGCCAACAAGTAACTGATTGCTAGTAGTTGGTGACCAAACTGCGTTTTTTGCTCTTAAGAAATTAAAAAAAAAAAACCACAACATTATTGCAGGCGGGCACTATACTCATAGATGTGTATTTTTTTTTTTTTAGATGTATTTTCAGTTGTGTTATGCGGGCTTGGGTGGATGGGGCAGCTCTTGAAAAACCTCTGTGACTGACTGGCTTTTCTCTCCCTCTCTTCTATATTATGGTATCAGGTTTTTGTGTGATAAGTTCTTATGGGCTTTTGGTTTGGTATTGGTTGTTGGATTGATCACATCAGTGCTGTGGGTTTTTAATTTTTTGAGACACAGTTTTTCAGTACGGAGTTAAATTTGAGTTAAAACGTCAACTTTTAATCAAATTTGGTGATTTTTCATTAAAATTACTGAAGAGACATTTACCGCTAAACATTGAAAATATAACAATTTTCACTGTACGCCTCTTTGAAAATAGTTTTCCTATGAACTAACATTTTTTTTATTTTCTTAAATGAGCTAGTGTCTTATTTGTAGGGCTATCAAAGCCCTACGAAATAACTCCACCCATTCGATCAAAAGTTGTAAATATCGTGTAGCTCATCGTAAGTCAAAAAATTCAACAAAATATTTTTAATGCAAAATAATCAAAAAAAAAAAAATCAGAGTAAACTTTTTGGGCAATTTCAGCGTAACAATGTTGTTTTGAACAATTTACAGAAAAAGGTGAACTATAGTTCACCAAACAAAATTTGTCAGGTTTTTTTGTATTTCTGAAAAAAACATGTAAGAACGACTAACGACATTAATTGTTTTTCATGTTTTATTTTTTGTTCTTAAAACGTGGAGTTTTGTAAAAATACGTTTAATTTAAAAGAAGATTGATTTTTAAATTGGCAACACTATTTCGATTGACAAGAAATTTTATAGCTGACCTGGCATAGCTGTTCAACAAAATGGTGGAAAATTTGAAATTAACGTTTCGTTACGCTAAATCCTTTGTAATTTTACTCTAAAGACCCAAAAATACTCAAAGTTTAAATTAAATCTTACTACACATATGTATGTACATATGTTTACAAGAAAATTACAAAAAGTAAAACTGTCAAACAGGCTTACAAAAGAATGCATTCTTTTGTGAATGCAGTCTTTAAAAATCATTTATTGAATTCAGTAAGAAGATTGCATTCGTTGAGTTTACTTTGAGACTTCAGACTTCTTTTAATATTCACCATCCACTTGAATCAAAAAGATTGAAATTATTTTGTTTCCCATTAATTTTACAGCAATGAATTGAATGAAATCTTTTGGAAATTCATGCATTCTTTTGCATTCTTGCATTATTTTTTTTTCTTTTTTTGCATTCATTTGCATTCTTTGGCATTTTTTGCATTCATTTACATTCTTTGCATTGGTATTTCCCTGCGGAAACTGGAGAAAAAGTTTAATGAAGGAAATAGCAATGCACAGAATGAAAAGAATGTAAAAGAATGCAAGAATGCATAAATTCCCAAAAGATTGCATTCAATTACACCAAATTAATGGAAAAAAAATTATTGCAATCTTTTGATTCAAGTGAATGGTGACTGCATAATTTGAAGTCTGAAGTCTCAAAATGAAATCAATGAATGCAATTTCATTATTGAAGTAATTAACGATTGCATTCTTTTACAAGCCACCATCTGAACATTGAGATAGAGCCTAAACAGACAGACTAAATTTTCAGATTTTCTTGAAATTTGACACAGTGGTAACTTATATGTATTTAATTGTCTACAGGAAAAAAAAGTCTCTGTTGAAGTTGAAAGTTCTTTCCAAAATATTTTTAATTAAAATTTTAAACAAAAAAATATTATTTGTAAAATTTAATACCAAAATCTTTTATTATCAATTCCTACAAATGTTACTTTAGTAGTAGGTATTTTCGACAGCATTGGAATCTTACTCTCATTATACATATACTATAATCATTTAAAATGCAGTCCAGTCCAGCTCTAGAATTCTATTAAAACAATAATTATATTATCTATGAATGGGTTATTTGACTGCATTTGTATTTGAATTTGTCTTTTCTATATCATTTTTGCATCTCTACAGATATAATACCATTGCAAAGTATATTAAATTGATAAAATTTTAAATTAATGATTAGCTTTATTGCAAATTGTTTACATTCGAGAGAGAGAGAGAAACATTGTATAAGAAGCATTGGTTTGGTACACATATGGGAAGTTTGGAGAGTATGAAATTCTCTCAAATGTTTTTTTTTTCTTTCACAAATTAAAACAGGTAGATTTAATAATAAAATATTTAAATCAGGGGTACATAGTACCTGTTGTAGGTGTCGTGTATCTTTGAGATGAAAAGAAGTGGAAAAAAACACATATAACCGCACAAGTTCCTGTTTTTTTTATTTTCTTTGAAATCCGATAGAATGATTACTATTATTTTATTGTTTTTGTATTACTTTGGTTTATTTTGATATAGTTTCATTGACTAATTATTTTTTTTTTGTGTTGGGTTGGTACTGTAGTTGAAATGGAATGTGTTATAGATTAGTAGGGGAAGTTATTTGTTTTTTATTATTAAATAATAAACTTTAACGCTTATTTTGTAAACAAAGCGCAATTGATTACGTGGTAGTTAATTTAATGGGATTTTATTGCTTTGTACACTAAGAATAGTGCACACATCTGAGGTACGTTAAAGCAAAATTTCTAATGTAGGTACCTAATCGATGTAATTATTTTGTGTTTATTTAATTTAGAGAAGCACATTTTCCGTTACAAAAAGATAGGTTTAAATGGAATTGAGTGGCAATCAGAGTTTTTTTTTTATCTTAATCCGAAAGTTTTGAAAAGATATAAACTTCAAAAAATTAATAATTTAAATGCAAAATTTTAACATTATGTTAATCATCTAAAAGTAAACATAAACATTTCTTTCCTTACATATCGATCATTATTATTATTTAAAAAAAAATGCACAAAAGCAAAAAATAATGGTTCTTCAAATCTCATGACGAAGTTTTCGAAAAAAAGATGTATGTCCATTTTATAGATTATAATATATAAACATTATACATACATACATATAAACTAATTTTATAGATCATTCTATTTAGGTTCTTCAAAAAATATTATTTTACCTTTTTCAATACGAGGCATCAGTAAAGTGATTTTGCGACTACAAAAATTTTCAAATGGTGAATTTGTGTGCAAAAAACAGATATTTTCTACAATTGCTATTGAATAATTTTACATGCAAGCGAAGAACTAAATTGAATTCCCTTAAGTTTAAAAGATTGAAGACTCTGTCAGGATTATAATGATCTTTCAAATTCCTATAATGCAAATAGAAAATGATATGTTCCGGTCTAAATACCTTAGTTTTGAAGATACAATTTATGGAATTTTAACACATTAAGCTTTCCATGCGAACCATAATACATATCGACGATTCAAGTTCAGGACATCATAAGTTGAAAAATTCAACAAAGATTTTATTAATAAACTTAGAACCACCTTTCGGCAGTTTCAGCATTATAATGTTGTTCTGAACACTTTACAGAAAAATGCAAAATTTAATACCTCTTATAGATCGCCATACAAAATTCGAGAGTTTATTTTTGTTTTATTGAAAAACATGCAAAACGGCTTAAGAATTGCTTTGCACTTTAACTGTCGATATGTTTATTCTATATATCTTCAATTTTATACATCAAATCACCAAAATTAAGTTCTTGTAACTACGGGAATTAAAGCTTCTGAAATTTAAATCTTTCACGAGGTACAAATGATAAATATATTTTTTTTAATTATGTGTGGTATGGCGTATGAGTACTATTTTTGAAATTAATATAATTTCACAAAATAGTCGGAAAAAAAATTGTAATTTTTTTTCATTTGATACCTATAATATATTTCTACTATTTGAGTCGATATTTGTTTAGATTCAATTCAATAATGGCAGCAAGTTCATACGCCACAAAGACATATGCAATGTCATCTGTAAAAATAGTTGTTTCACATTGCAGATTACTCATAGACTAGAATCCAAACATTAAAAGTTTGAAGCATTATAATATTGACATGAATGTAAAAACATCTGACAAATAAGAAGCAAGCTCAGAAATAATTTTACATATGCCTAATTGGGAATAGAAGTGATCCAAGTAATATCTTTTAGAAAATTTTAAAAATTGTGTTGGAAATATAAACTTTTAGCCTAATGGCTCAACTTCGCACGGATAGACAAATCTTAGTGTCATATAATGTAACAAAAAAGACAATATATATAAATATTACTTTATTTTGTGCAATGTCATAATGTTTTACCCTTGAGTGATCCTCAAAATTCAACCTACTGATATAAATTTTAAAAGCAAAAGAAAATTAAAAAAAGGATTTTATTTTTGCGCCATTTCACCTCATAAAGTGCTAAATATTGAACAGTATTTTACCCGAAAGTAATCCCCTAAATATGATTTTCCAAGCACAAACCAGATATCACTCTTTTTTGTTTTTATCCCACTTCACCTTATAAATAGCTTAACTTGGAAAAACTATATAAATAGCCACTCAAAGACAAGAAGAATTTTTTTTGATCGGCAATCACTATTTGTTTTTATCCCATTTCACCCTATAAATGCGAAATAAAAAAAATATAGATTACTGGAGATATCGTCTAAATTGCTTATAGTATTTGTTTTTCTAAAAATTTTACTTAGATCACTGCTGTTGCTAAGCTAAACTAAACAAATACTGTAGCTATAATATTCCACATTATTTTATATAAAACGAAACTCTGTAGCAGAGTTCGCAATTTTAGTTAAAAAATCATCTCCGATTTTTTAGAAATAAAATGCAGGTTTTAAAAGTAATTTAAAAAATTATTTAAATCACAAAAATATTATTTGGAAAAGCTAAACAGTTACAGAAGGCAGATGCTATTTAGTGCTTTTTTAAAATCAAATTCTTCATAAGGATCTATCATAGGAGGATCAATAATTTATTCTTAAATGACGATAATGAAATTTTTGAATATACTATCTGTAAATTTAATAAATGTTTTCCAATAAAAATTTAACATTTTACAATCCAGCTACATTTAAATTGTTTGTAAAGAAGAAAACATTTCTTTTCAGTATTATACGGGTTTGTTTTATTTAAATCAATAAACATTTTCTTTTCTTGGCGAGACAACTGACGCAGTATCAAAACAACTGCAATTATGCAACCAATTAATACAATAGACTTACGAACAATTGTGACACTGAAGAAAGGGTGATGCAAAATTGAAAAAAAAAAAAATTCAATTGCAGATTTTTTTTAATTCTTCACTTGTGTAGGTAGATCACTGTATCTACATAATGGTGGGTCAAGTAAAATGTCCTTCTTGAAAAGATTTAAAACTCTTTTGAATATAAGTCCTTATTTTTGACGTTTATTTATAAAATGGGAAAATTTTTTTTTTGAACCTAGAAGAAATGTTCTTTAACATATTTTTATAGGAAATTTAATGTTTTCAAAAATGATCTTGTTGACTTAGTAGATTAAAGCTACCATTTATAAGATAATCAGTGCTAAAGTAACAGATTTAAAAATACCTGAAAATTTTTATTGTTTTTTATAATAAAACTATTCTTAAATCCTCAAGTAACCAATTCATACGAACAAAAAAGTAAATTGATTTTATTTGACTCACCCTTATGCACATAATATAGATTTTATCATGAATATTACTAGACCGTTGATAGAAAATAATAACTAATTTTGCCAGTCGTACAGCCATTAACAACTCAAGTTTAATTGACTCTTTTATTGATATGATGTCCTAGTAGTGATGGCAAACCATTGGTATGCGTGCCGCTTATTAAAATAAATAAATAAATAAATAGTGTGGCGCGACAGCTCATGTAGAACCAGGGCCTATAGTGACTTATAAATCTCAACCATTCCTGTGAACGATTTATTGGCAGGAATGGAGGGGACCTACAATTTTCTGCCGAATTCGAATGTCTTATATGAGAAGAACTTTTTCATGACAAGTGATACTCTTGGCGGATTTGTCAGTTCCTCGTAAGAGGCAGTTACAAGTGATAAAAACATTTCGGTTTTTTTTTTGGCATAGGGTGGGAATCGAACGCATGATTTATGAAGAATTTTTGCATCGTTTTAGGATGAATGTTACCTGTTTGTTAAAATTATATGGCCCTTTTTGCCATCAAAATTTGAACCCAAACATTATGTGTGTTTTATTGAAAAGTATACAATTTATTCATCAAAATAAATTACAACAAAGACAAAAGTTCAATATACAAAAGCCAGCAATAAAAGTGAACAAAGAGTATTGAAATTTTGAAGATGCAGATGGTGCTGAATCCCAGTTAAGGCAAAATATTTATTACTTGAACTTTCAATTTCGGTAAAAGGGATTTTTTTTTCATTTACATTTTCTTTCTTATTATCAAATTAATTAATTTTCTTTCTAAAAATCAAATGCATCTCCAAAAATCATGGACATGTCCGACTAAAAATTAATACATTTGGACATATTTAAATCTGAATGTAGTGTGTAAGTACAAAGAAAGGCAAATCTCCCGAAAAATCCAGATCTGCAAAAGTGATTTGAATTAAAAAAAAAAACAATATTTTTTTAAAAGCAAAAACTATCAAAAACAATCTATTCACTTTAGGTCAAAAATTATAGATTTTTTTTTACCAAGGAAAATGCTATAAATATTTTTCAGATATTTACTGATATTTTTTTCAAAATTTCCATGGAGAAATTCATGAGCAAAAATGTTTAGTAAAAATATTACTAAGCATTAATCTTTTTCCCAAAAAAAAAGTGTCCCTTGTCAAGCTTAAATATGCTCGCCACCACTGATCTACAGTTTATCAAGATACTTTTAAAAATTCTGCGACACTATTATAATACAGCTAGGCAATCCAACATTTTGTTTAATAAACGTTGACCGAGAAACTTTCGCACGGAATGCGAACGTGAACATGAGCTTCTTCCTACTTTGTTGTAGGAATACATTATACAAAATGGTGACTTTACTTCGAACACATTTTGACACTTTGCTTGACCCTGGCCAGTCCAATAGACTCAAGTAAATTGAAAGCAATTTACTACTGTAATTGTCCCAATCAAAAAAGAATAAAATTTTTAAAGAAGAAAACAGTCTGAAAATAAAGGAATGAGCTTAAATTCAAGAAAATATGTTGCTAATCAACTTCGTTAACACTTTTTTTTTTGCAATGTTTTTTTTTTTTAGCACGATGCCGACACTGGCGCTTGAGCGGAAACAAATAAATACGAACGTAATGAAAGTTTTTTTTTTTTTTTTTTTTTTTGAAAAAGATGATGATCGCAACTTTGGTATTTTCTAACGGGCCTCTTAATTACTTATTGAGATTGATGACCAGAAAAGTTTAAACAAATAAGTACACAGTACACATTTTTTATCGTTTCTAAAAATCGACTCACTAAAAATGACGAAGAGGGTGTGTTTTGCAATATTGGGTTGACTTGGATTGAGAGATACAAGAGGTTAAGGCTCTCTCGATTAATCAAGAAGATCAACTGTCAGAAGCAATTGACAAATTTATTAAGCTGAATGACTTTTATTCATATATAATACTGCACGAAATGTTTATAATTGTATGTACATAGTGTAAGTAATGGTTTGTTGCTGTAAAAAAAATTCAAGACTGTACAAACAAAATAATTAATTTTTTGTAATGTTTTTCAATTAAACTGCACGCTAGCAAATTCGTTTGATAAAAGCTTAGCTTTCAAAGAATATTTGACATTGGCAGGTTTATATAGAAGCTGTCAAATATAAATCATCGTTGATATGTCAAAAAGTCAAAATGGTTTAACTTGGAAATGGGGCGTTATTATATATTCCAGATCGATCACTGAGTGATATCGTATCACTGTATTGAAAAAAATTTAGCATCTTAATTCTTGATAAGTATCAATTAGCTTGACAGTAAAATGCCGTTTGCTTACAATATAGATTTGCTAGACATCAAAACGGAGTGAAACCAGAATCAAAATTGCAAATGCTCAGTTACACCAAAAAATATTATTTACAGCTATAAACTTCGAAAAAATTACAAAAAAATTGAGTTGAGTTTTAGTTGGGAGCTTTGCTTTCATGTGTTAAGCATTTTCTTAAAAGCACCGTTAATTTGGAACAGGGCTTTTGATTTTGTAGGGCTTGGGATGGGGAAAGCTTACAGATCTAATGTTTCATACAAAATATTAAAGTAAGAAAAAAAAAATAAAATTTTGTCATTAATTTACTGTCATGTAGTTAGTTAAAAATAATTAAAATTTTTTAACCGGTACTTTGTGTCAGGAAAATACATCAAATTCAACACTTAAAATTAACTATAATTCAGAGCCAATTAACTAGCTTTGAGACATACGAGAAAAACGTGTGATCTAGTCGAACATTTTATTAAAAAAATTCATTGGTTTCCTGGCTTTGACAGAAACAAAAAAATCTACCAACTTAATCTAAAATCTTGACAAAAATTAACTGCATGTGCATGCACTTAGTGATTTTAAATAATTAAACTCTGTACTGTGCCATTAAGTATCATAATATGCTAGACCATTAAGGTTGATGACTTTTGATATTTCTTAAAGCAATCTCAATTTGTTTTGTGATTTTTTTTTTAATTTTAATTTAATAAGTTTACTTTGTTGTTATTTTTATTTTTTTTTATTCGTATAATGCATGTACGTATAATGTAAGTAAACTTTATCAATCAGACTTCCAGACAAAAAATACCTTCATGTGTGTCATTTAAAAATTCAAATGTTTATCATTACAGTCAAGTTGGAAGGTTTTTTTTTACTTCATTAAAATATCATAAAGTAGATAATAGAGATAGAGTGTTTTGTGATTAATTTTTTTATATTTTTTTCTAATAAAATCTTGTCTTATAATATTTAAAAATCTTGATTTAAAGGAAAATGAATATTCCAACCCGCTTCATATTATTGTGGACTGTGGAGTCAAAACCTTGTTTGAAAAAAACGTTACCTCTCAAAAAAAGGACTAGCATTCTTTTTAGGGCAGCCATATTGTTTTGGTTTCGGTTTAATTAGATCCATCATTGAAAATTAACAATAATAAACTTGTTTGTTTACTTCTAAAAACTACTCATTTCTACTACTACAGTCTACTATAGACTGTCAAAGTTCATATAAAAATAATCAAACTGGTACACCAGTTTTGCAAGTAAACGAACAGACCTAATGTGTCATTTTTGATTAGACTGTACCGAAATATATAGGCCTGTTTGGTATTTTTTTTTTTAAGAAAATGGTGTAAGACCTGTCAAACTTTGAAAGAAGAAGGAAATGCTCTCAGAGAGGGGAAAAAAGTTAACAAACGCACTACACCACATTTGGTATAAAATGTCAATTTTGTGTACAAGACGTCAAATGGTAACAAATCATTTTGAATCTTGTAATTTTTAAACTGTAAAATTATTTTTTTTACTGAAAAATGTCGACCAAAAATGTAACGCCGGCGCTTGGCGGTTTTGATGGAATTAACTGATTCTTTATCAGGTGCATGTGAAGAGAATCTAATGTCGAATTCCTTTCAACAAAAGCATCGAATTTTTTTCTAAAAAGAATCGAATTTTTTCTGTCGTTGAAAGGAATACGAAAAGAATCGATTTTTTTGTGATTGTGTGTGTGGCACTTGACAGCAGCAATTTTGAAGTAAAATGTCCAGAAAATATTCAATTTAGAAATTATTATTTTTATTAATTGAAAAACAACGCACAAATATTTACTATAAAATTCACCGAAAATTCGTTGCAACCAAAAACACAATTTGTTTTCATAAAAAAATGTGTTTTCTTAAAACACCGCGGCATTAAATTTGACGTTTTAAGAAATTTCAAATCTTGCAAGTATGTGTGCAAATTGGTGTAAAATCTTCCTTGAATCTTGCAAAATTAGCAAGATTTGTTTTGACAGAAAAAATTCGAACTGTTCAGAAAAAAATCGAGCGGCAAATTTTAAACATGTATATCTGGAAACTTTTCAAAATATTAATCAAAACAGACTTTAATGTAAAAGATTTTTGTATGCTGTTTTTATATTTTCTTTTCATTTAGATCCAATTTTAGGGGCGGCAAATTTCCAAAAATCCGGAAGGCAGTTTGCAAGGGGGCGGCAATTTTTTAAAAATATTTATCAAAACAGGCGTTAATGTAAAAGATTTTTGTATGTTCTGTTTTTATTTTTTTTTTGTCATTTGGATCCATTTTAGGGGCGGAAAATTTCCAAAAATTTTCGGGAGAGAGTTCAATTTTTAAAAACATGTAGTTATCAAAACAGGCATTAGTGTTAAAAGATTTCTGTATGTTCTGTTTATGTATTTTACTTTCATTTGGATCCATTTTTCTTCAAAATGGATACATTTTATCAGTCAAAAGAAATTATTTAAAAGTTTTTGTTTCTCCTTCAATTTTAAAAAGGGAAATAAATCTACTCCGTCACTTTTGAGTTAATTTTTTTTTAAATTTCTTTAGTCAAACCAAAATATAAAAGTAAATGCCTTGGGGCCTTATTCCGTAAAACAAAAACAATCAAACGATATCGTTTTGGCAACAGCTGTTCCTATGTTTCCCTTTGCAAAAACGATATCGTTCGATCGTTTTCGTTTTAAGGAATGAGGCCCAAGTGTTATTATATTTTACAACTATAATTCTGAATGTCTGAATTCTATTCAGTTGTGAAACGAATAGAATTTATGTGATGTGTTTTAAATTTTTTTTTTTTTGTTAAAAATAGGTATTCGAAAACTTGAAATTTTCCTTAATTTTTAAACCTACTCGGGAAATTTTCGATTAAGTACACTTTTTTTACAAGTTTCCTCCGAAGTTTTAGTACTGCGGTTCGAACCCTGCTCGTAAGTCGTGAGAGTGAGACTACAAAAAAAAACCTTTAGTTTGTTTTGACTGATTCAATGTGAGTTGGCTCATATATCGCTCACTTTTATCACCGAAAAATTTTAATTTTCAATAAATTTAGTAATTATTCTGGAATGACAAATGGCACTTTCGCATAACCATTTTTTTTTAAGATGGTTAATTTTACGAATTTTTATTACTGGTTAAAAACTCAAAAAAAATCTGTCAAAAATTGATTTGAAAATGTTAAAATAGGTGATACAGTTTTTCTCAGTAATATCTGAATCTTTAAAAAATATTAAACTTAGCTAGCTGTGGTAAATTTATCACCTTTTATTGAACACTAAAAAACAAGCGAACCGTTTTTGATAAAACTAGTGTTGAATACTTCAATTGTACTTCCAATAAAAAAAAATAAATTATATTAAGGTAAGTTGTTTCACTTGATTTTTTTAAACAACAAAAAAAAATAGAGGCTTCAAAAAAAAAAGTTGCTAGGGGCGGCAAAAATGACTCTGCCCCGGGCGGCAAAAACCCACGCTACGCCAGTGAGTAAACCGAAATAAAAAACAAAATATAAAACTTTTTTCATATTCGATTTTGTTTTATTCTTTACTTTTAAACCAAAAATTTAATTAATGTAAATTTTTTAGCTTTTTAGGTTTTTATTTTCCCAACACACAAATCATCTGACTCTTTGACATTGCTGCGCCTTACCTCAAAATTAGTTGCAGACAATATTATTCTTAACTGTTGAAGAATAACAGATTGAACAGAAATTTTCCAAAACATAGTTTTTTTCGTTGGGGTTTTGACCCCAAATTTGCGCAAATTTTCAAAAAAATTCACTTTACGAAACAGATATAGTGTAGAATAGTAAAGAGCAAGGTATTTGCTCATGAAACACAAAATCCTGTAGTTTTCTGATCCTTTTTCTTTTCTTGTAAGTAGAACAGGTTCATTTAATATACCCTATTTTGATTATTCAAATTAGAGATGCCGCGAATAGTGACTCGGCCGAATACCGAATATTCGGCCACATTCGTCGGCCGAATACCGAATATTCGGCAGCCGAACATTCGGCCAACCATGTTTATCTATCTCCTACGTGACTTTTGACTTTTGACATATTTTCAGAAGCTGGAATTGTTTACGAAAATAGACGTAATCGTTTGCTACCAACGAATGCCGAAAAAGTAGTTTTTATTCACCACAACTTACCATTAGTAGATTTTAAATACTAAAATACAAATTTTTGAATAAAAGAAGACATTTATTGTAAGATAATAAGCCTTTTTTATTCTCCATTTGTTATTCGTTTTTCGGCCGAATGTTGTAAACTATTCGGCCGAATACCGAATATCAAAAATATAAGCCGAATAGGCCGAATGCCGAATAGTGGCCGAATATTCGCGGCATCTCTAATTTAAATACAGCAGGCATAATTTTGAAGTTATTGCTAGAAAGTAGATTTATCTATTAAAGTGTTATAAATGTAAACAAAACTTACAGAAATACGATTAAATACGACGAAATATGACAAATAATATTTTTGTATGTAATTTTGTATTGTTATTAAATTTCGTAAGAATATTCATGATAAAATGTTTTTCTTAACAATTAACATCTTCTATATGATTTTTTAAATTGTTTATATTGGAATCTACGCATGACAATATCTCATCCGCAGCTTTTGAGTGAATATATTAGTTTCATATACAATAAAATAAGTCGACCTAAGCGGATAATTCATTCAAAGGAATGCCGCCATTTAAGTTAGTATACCTTTGACTGATTGACTATTATAGTTGTTCTTGCTAAATTGAACATCTTGTTGCACAACTCAATCTCAGTCATTATAATATGTATATGATAGCAAAGCTTCAATTGAATGTGCAAATTTACATATATTTATTTGCTTTCTCAGTATAAGGTATGTTGGTTGGAAGAGATTCAACGCTTTAAAAATTATTATTATTGTCAGACTCATCAAAAACCTCAGAACAAGCTCAACAAGAGCAAATGATATGATAGTGGTTTTTTTTCTTCATTGATGGACATCATTTTGTTGCAATTAAAGTACAATTGTAGATGACATTCAGAATGTGAAGATATATTGCAGAGCTTTTGTATGTTTATTTATTTGAAGGTCCTTCAGTATATAATACAGTGCCGTGTAGCTACTCTGTTTTGTTTGGTGGGGGGGGGGTAGGCATAGAAATTTTACTTAATTTAAGGTCTATTTCTAAAAAAAATTGCCATTCGCAAGCACATTCGGTAGTACCTACAGATAACCTAAACAGAATGAACACAGATACCTACACTCGTTTACTTAATATAATATATGGACTGCTAGTTAACCAACTGCACTAGTGTTCCAGTTAACAGCAGCGCTCTTAGGTCTTGGTGGTCATGCCATGAAACGCGCCATTACGAGCAGCTAAAGATACTCTATTATTCATTTAATATATTGTAAGGTAATAATGCACTATATTGCCAAAAAACCAAAGGGAAATATCAGAAAAAGTAAGTTCGATCAAAGTTTACAAAAATTGTTCAATTCGTTTGCTAATAAACCGAAAAAACTGAAACAAAAATGTCTTTTATTCAATTTAAATAAAAAACGAACTTTTTCGAAAGCCATCTACACTGTCGGTCCTTTTTAAATATTTGAATTTTAACGATTTTTTTTAGTGTTTGGCGTCTATTTAGTAACGAATGTGGCCACTAAGTCCCAAAAGCGCAGAGATTTCTTAGAACATTTTTCTGCGCAAAAAATGTATGGAAGTAACAAGTAACTAGCAGTCCATATATAATACGTCAATACGTTCAAATCCAATGCGGCCTCAACGTATTAACATGTCGATGCAAACTCCAGGGGGGCTAAGCCGCCCCCCCCCCCTAGCCCCTACGTTGCTACGGCGCTGTTATAATATAATATATACGATGCACCATATACACGTGTTATTTTAATGAGTCAATTATATCTTGTCAATGTGATGAATTATGTAAGGGGGAAACTTTTTTTTAATCAATTATTTTGATTACAAACTTGAAAGCACCAATCAAAATGATACAATGTTTTGTTAGTTTTATGGAAAAAGCAATAAATGTGGCAATAAGTTCTCAAAAATAGCACTTCTTTTTTAAATCAAATCAATTGTAAGAGTTTTAGACCTAAAAAAGCTATTTATACACTAGCAGTCTTATTTATAAACCCATTCCAAAGTAAGTCTATAACTTTGGACAGCTGTGCAATTACAAAACTTTATTTATAAAAATATTCCAACGAGTGTCGTTGACATTGCAATTGGTTGTCCAACAATCAAATAATTGAAAATGAAATGTTCATTGAACGTATCCAAATGTTCACGAAATTGGGCGGGTTCAATAAAAATAGCTTAACATCAGAATTTTCAGATTTTTGAATTTATGTAACGCAAAAAAAATCTGAAATTTCAGTCGAAAGTCATTGTGTCAAATTCCTGCATTTACCTAAAGGATTTACATTGAAGCGAAATAAAATAGAACTTTAATTACATTTGTAAATTAAACATTGAGAGTGAGTAGTTGTGAGAATGAAAATATATGTAACTAAATCAGCAACAGGTTTCATTACCTTCATTAAAAGTCTTTTTATTGATATGTTTGACTTACAAAACCATAGAAAAACTTTCCAAACATCAATTAAAAAAATTGTTGATTTAAAAATTCACTAAACAATAAACAAAAAGTTCGTTCATTTAAATAAGTATTACATTTTCATGACAAAAACTAAAAAAATCAACCACCAACAAGAAGAAAATTATAAAGTTCAGCTTTTATGTGTGCTTTTGGCACTTCCCCCACCACAAACAACTTTCATCTGAATTTTCAGATGAGAATTTCTTGTCTGAAAATTCAGATGAAACGTTACTAAACGTAACTAAAAGTCACTAAAAGTCATCTAACTTTTTATGACAGCTGGCCAATCAGAAGCTCCAAAAATTCAGAAATCTGAAAATTCAGATGTAAAACGTAATCGATTGAACGCACCCATTGACAGATTACAGGGATGTCAATGAGTATATATGAGAACATATTTAGACAACTGTTGAAATACGTTTATAAATAAGAAGACGTTCAACTATTTAGACAATCATGACTAGCTGAACAACTGTCCACGAGTGTTCATAGGAAATCCAATAAATACGACTACCGAAGGCTAGTGTTATGGTTTCGTTCAACAATTGTAGATTAGTAGTGACTTACCTTTTCAAAACACAATTCTGTATAATAATGAATACCTAAAGCCTAGTACGCTGCTGATGCGAAACGAAAAATCCCATGCAAAAGACACAACGAAATCATAAACGGAAAATTTCGTTCTGCTTTTCGTTTTGCAGTACGCTGTTCGAAGAGCGAAATTTATAATTGTAGCAGATTATTTGGAGAAGTCTCCGCTCCTTTTTCGCACTGAATTAATTAAACAGACTATTTATTGTGTGCGGAAAAATGACATTTGAGTTTTATTTGTATTTTTTTTTGGTTATCATTTTCTTGCATCATGGCCGGGTTTCTCTGATTTTTTGCGTTTGTTTGATTTTGTTTTTGGAATTAGTGAAACTCTCCAAGGATATTTTTCGTTGTGTTTTCGCAAGCATTTCGTTGTCTGTTTGGAGATCACAGGAAAATTTCGTTTCGCATCAGCAGCGTACTAGGCTTAAAGCTACGCGCAAACCAACGCGATGGCGGTGGCGTTCACGTTAAAAATGTGGATGCCTCATATAAAAATCAAAGGAGAGGCACATTTCAATCACGTAGATGTGTGCCTCTCCTTTGATTAATATGTGCGGCATCCACATTTTTATCGTGATCGCCACCGCCATCGCGTCGGTTTGCGCGTAGCTTAAGGCTTTCTATGTCGAAAGCGATTATTATAGATATAATTAAAAAAAATACTCTCGTAGTAAAATTAATGATTTTATTATTTTAAGCCACAACAGAGCTTCTTATTCGTTAACATTTTCATGAAAAACAATATTAAGATCGCAAGTTTTCATATTCTTGAAATATTCTACAAGTTCATCCAAATAAAATGCTGGCAGTTTTCTGTCAAATGGGAATCCCATGCTTCGTTGGTCTGGATACTTTTCGTCTTTCAGACCACAAAATGAAAATGATTTATTATTTTTTATTACCTTCGTATTCACTTTCGACTGAAGATTTAAATCCAAAAAACTCGGACGAGGTTCCGAATTCAAATTCGAATTGGCAAGGGAATCCTCTGAGAGCATTATGAATAACTTAAACATTTTTCCTTCGTGGGTACCTTTTGGCAGTAACATGTGACTTGGCCAGCCACAGCTACAAAAGTTTTTAAAACAAACTTCTGTGGAATCTTTTAATTCTCCAGGAACAGCAGGTTTAGGTTTGAATGTCTGATTAAAGGGAATTGTTACACTGGACTCTGTTGAGGATCTGCGTATTATGTTCGGACCT
The DNA here is from genome assembly GCA_929447395.1 of Epistrophe grossulariae. Lineage (NCBI taxonomy): Eukaryota > Metazoa > Arthropoda > Insecta > Diptera > Syrphidae > Epistrophe > Epistrophe grossulariae. The sequence goes on from OV839566.1 coordinate 136,792,560, forward strand.
GGTTTCACTAAAGTATGATATTTCATAGTAAAAGTTTGATTGGATAAAATTTTACTAGTAGGTACTTACAAACAACCGAAAAACGATCCATTTCAACGGCCATTAGGCGTTGTTCGTCAAGTGTTAGTTCGACCATACGTTCATCATCAATGGGCAATAGAAATATTCGACATGTTACCTCAATGGGACCTCCTGAGTTATTTACTGCTACACGATAGTCAAATGGCTCGTGTGAGAGATGGGTAAATCTAAAAGTAGCTGAAGATTCTTTTTGACGTCCATCAAGATTAACACCAATGTCAACATCACTCTTTTGCCAGAAGGTTTTCATAACATTTGGATCGGATCCCTTCGACTTGCAAACTGTTATGAATTCCTCGATGAAAATTTGATCACTGCCCAGCTAAATTTATATATATTACAATTATTTTCAACTTTAAATTGTAATTTGCAGATTTTTCTTACCTCTTGTGTTTGATACATTGGCAGAAGAGCCTTATGTCTTGCTCCCAGAAGTTCGATAAACATATGCCAGCGATAGAAAATCGGATCTCTCATTGCAGTAATGGTATCACCCATAACACTGTATTCCTGGGTATATCTTGAATCTGGATCATGAATGTATGAAATAATCAAATGGCCTCTATTGTGTAGGTCACCATAAAATTGTGGATTAATCGATAAGGCTGAAGATTCTATAAGATTTCCAAGAAGATCGATCCCGTTTTTTTCGTCCAATGGTATTTGGTTTCCGGTGCGCTAAAAATTTCCCTCTAAAAATAAATATAAATACCCAACTTTTGTATACTCACTTCAAAAACAGATCCTCGGTCTATAGAACCGATTATCCTGTTCGTCCATAGTTCTAGATCAGCCAGAGTTGTAATCAAATCAGGGCGATTCATGTCGTGTAACTTTTGTCCTGGCATTCGGGGTGGATATGTTCGATTTGATACAGTTTCTAAAAGCTTCGGATAGTATCCCTCTGGAATGGGTTCCCTTAGATTTGTGAGTGGTTTTGTTCTTCCAAGATTATTACAAAGTCGATCAAGATTATAACGGGAAAGTATTTGATTATGCATATACATAAACAATTCTCCACGACGATCTTTACGCACAACCTCAATAGGACCATTATTAGGAAATGCAAGATGCCAATGCCAATGATGCATATTAACACCGATATCCTCACGGAAATAAGCCATTCGTTGTTCTTCGTCACGATTGGAAGAATTAAATGGAACCTCAAAAACATTCTTTGGAAAAGTAAAAAAGATACTTATGTATAATAGTACAGGGCAGATTTTATATAACTTAGTTCGGAAGACAAACCTGTTCTTGCAGGTTGACGTTCGGGGGAACAATACTTGTTTCTTCTTTGGCATCTTGAAGAATTGATGGATCGATGAAATTGCCCGGAAATTGTGTAATTACAGATGGCATTTCAATATCCTTTGTGACTTGCATATGTTGAAGGGCTACTGAATAGGCATATTGAAAGAGGAACGGATTTACACGGTCTCTGGTGTAGATGAAAAAAAACAACAAAAAAACAAATTTGACTTTCCAGGATAAATGAACGTGGAACGTGACACACCTTAACTTGGACAATTTGTCACGTATGTAGTTTAAATGACCACTTGTCAAACTAAATCTTTGGCAGTGTTAAACTTGCTCGTGTACTAGGATGAAATAACAAAGTACCTATGCACACTATAAATTTAACAATGTCCACTTGTTTAAATTAATTTTTTTCAAATTTTTTTGCAATTCCGGGAACAATATGTTAAAAAAAAAAAAACGACAACGAGGATTAGCAACGCCATCACAGAAATAAAACAGAATTTTCACACAAACTATCGACAAAAAGTATGTAATTCACGCCGTTAACATAGTGTTTTTCTGCGCGCTTCAGTTAAGCTCCGCAAAATCTCTGGGATTAACTATAAGCCCTCAGGCTTTCGAAAATCGAAAATCAAAATAATGCCTCTATGGGAGGTAACATTTTTAAAAATTCAGTATTTTTTTTTTAAAGGCTACCATTTAAAATACGAAAAAAATTACTGAATTTTTTTTTAAGTTGTAGGCACGTTTTTTAGAAAAATGAAATTTTCATTTTTTGCTAAACAAAATTTGTACGGCAGCTACTTTTATTTTTGGTCTTAAAAAAATAAAAAAACGTGTTGGGGGAATACCCTAAAAGGCTAGGTTTAAAGAAAATCGACACACCCGTTTAGGCTGCAGTCGAAGAACAGATAGACAGTCAGAATTACAATACTCACTTTTTTTCGACTTCTGTATCATCGTAATGTCAACTTTGATAAAAATTTCGAGTTCGATTGTTTTTACGAATGCATATGTATAACTTGCCATATAGTACCTATATACTTAATAATATTTAAATTTGTCAGTGTACCTACATATAAGTGTAAAGCCAGCATAAGACTTTAATATTTCTTACCTAATATACGCTGCCATCGAAATCAGGCTCTTTGGATCCTTCTGCGCCATCAACAAACCAATTAACTGAGAACTGACATTTCTGTCATTTGGATTGAATAATGTGAATGGTGCTTTTCTTCCATGCCTGGCAGCAAACTTCAAATTTGGTTCCTGTATATCTACAACGGGTATCTATAAAAAAAAAAATAGAGACTTTAAAATCTTGGCCCAAAATACTTTAAGAAAAACACACACCATTTTTAGCCATGGAACATCCTGATATTGATCAATAATCCTGTCAGCTTTATCAGCAAGACGTGGTGGGAAAAAACTTTTTGGTACATCTAATGCAATTGGACCTCTTGGAATGAACACAAATTGTTGAGGATGTTGCGAAAGCAACAAAAATGCTTGCATTGTTTGATTAGGTAATATTCCCTGAGCCATTGTGCACTATATAAGTAGTTTTTACCACGTTCAAGTTGAAAAAATCAAATCAAACTAAATTATAAAATTAGCTGCGCTAATATTTATATGAAAACTCTTTTCTTATCTTAATAATTTGTATTGTGAGAATTTTTTAACTTCAGTAGTTTTAATAATTTTGTTAAAAATTATTAATGCACTTTGATAAAACTGTGGGTTTGTCACCCAGAAAGTGCACTTACCACATTATTGTTTATCTTTATTTTGCATTTGCATAACTTAGCAATACCACAGATGATGAAATGAAATAGAAAAACACTGGGAAGATAACATAATTCGGGTGACAGAAGTAATAATAAATTGATTGCATAACCAATCTTTTTTTTTCGAATAATCAAACATTTTTAAAAACCAACGTTTTTTTTAATAATATGTTTGTACTTTTTATAAAAGTACGCCATCTCTGGGATTTTTTTTTTCTAAATAAGATTTAATTGATTTAGTTTTCTTTCCAAATCAAAATGACCTTCCCAAAGAAAATCTATACAATATTTTGACTTTGCAATTTGTATTCTAATTTTGATTTTCTATTGATTCAACCATTTATTTCTATTTAAAAATGATATTTTATTTTAAGTTAGTTTAATTGATTGTTATTATGTCCATATGTACCTACATTGAATACATTTTTAATTCTTAACGTTTTCTTGACATACCTATACATAGGTATATGAATAAGACTAGTGAAGTCATCATTTAACGGAGAATATATTATATGCGTGTGAAATTGTGTCTTAATTGATAATGGTTTTTAAGAAATGAAAAAAATATCAACAATTCAATAAATGAAAGCACGTGATAAATATGAATACAAACCGATGACTTTGCACAGCATACAGTTTTTCAATTTATTTAATGACGCAATTATTGTGAAATATTTAGTACGAGTAGGTAAACAGCCTAATATATAAATGTGACATGATACTACTTTACAATTTTCTATCTTCAAAGCTATTTAACAATTTGTTTCTTAATTTAATTCACTTTATAAATAGTTTAGTGATAAAATATTCATTAAAAAAATCAATTAAACCTACTTTTAACTTAGCAGAAGCTTAAAAATGGCTTAAAAAACGACGCCGTTCTATAAGTAACAGCAGTGGTGCGTTCTTTTTCTATAAAATGTTAACTATTGTTATATACACTATTGTTAACTTCGGTCGTTCCTAAATGGAAAAGTGTAACACTGTGTAACATTATGACGTCATTAAATCGTTCCTAAATTCAGTGTTGAAGTGTCAGAGTGTTACACTTTCTAACAATTTTCAACTCACCTCCTTGATATGAATTGAAGTGTTGATCTGTCAAAAGCAGCTGAATTTGGAAATGTGTTTATGTCTTTTGTTTACTTTTCGTTCTTTCGATTTGGAATCATTTTAATTTATGTATTTCTTTTCAACATAATTAATTTGTTTCTGGGTTTTGAGTTTTGCAATTGTTTTCAGTTATTTTGTGATGAATTTTGTTTTTTTTTTTTTTAAATGTTTAATCTTTCAATTCGGTAAATTTTTTACAGAGGAATTTGTGTCCATTATGAATGAAACAAAAAATTCTATGCATTTTGTTAATGATTCGATTTTGTACGAAAATAAAGTTAATGTGAATTTATTTTAAATATTGTAGATATGCATTTAAAGATTTAAGTGATCATAATAGTCTAATAAAATTTCATGCAATCAAAAAATTTCTTTGATTTATTCATTCCAAATGTGTTTTAATTTTTTTTCAACCTCTTCCGATTGACAGATCAACAATGTTTTTAACATTGATCGTTCCTAAATGAAATGTTACACAGTGTAACACTTTTAACAATGACATTTTAACATTTTTTTTTGACACAACAATAGTTAACATTTTATAGAAAAAGAACGGACCACAGGGCTTTTCAACAAATAGCAATATACTATTTGTTGAAAAGCCCTGTGGTCCGTTCTTCATTTCTTCACAAACGTCAAAATCTTCAATTTGTTGGGGCTACTAACATTTTCACATACGTTGGGTTGTTGTTGCTTCAGCTGTTTTGTCACAAGGGATTACAACACAAACCTATCTGGGTAGCTTTTGATAGTTCCTCAAACGCGACAATTGACAGCCAAAAGTTTCGTCGTCGTTCCGAATGTTTCGCGTTGGTTTGGGGGAGCCTTAACGGTAAAAGTAAACAATAACGTAGATGAAGATAATTAGAAAACTACTTCTGTTTAAGTGGAGCGATTGAATATATTTCAATTTATAAGTTCAAGTGACGTCAACTCCAAAAACCGCGCTTCGCCCAGGCATGACTGACGACAGTTGGGTTCATCAGTTAGATGCTGTCGTACCCTTCTAAGACGCAAATTATGGTCGATGCTTACCGACTCTTATAAAACTCACAGCATTAAAAATTAAACGTTATTTCCACTTGGCAGTTTTTTTTAACGACGAAAATACTTCAATAAAAATATGACTATTGCAATTGAAGTAATATTATGCATGTTCAGAAAAATGAGATCTCGGCAATCTCAGTTACATAAACAGGATTCCTCAGCTAAATTTGTCAGCTTTGCTGTCAAAATTCTGAGGAAAAAAATTTTGGATTCGCTTGCTCACTTTTTGAGTACGAATAAAAAGTTTTGCAATATATTTTTATATTTAAAAACATTTATTAAAAAATGTTGGTGTCTCACTTAAAAAATTAAAAACTTCAAAATGATGGTTAAGTTCCTTGATTGTATGCAATTTCATTTTAGTCTGAAGAGCTCCATTTTCGGACGGTTCCAAGTAGAATATCCTTCGAACACGACTATGCAGCAGTGCCATTGCGCACATAAGACATGGCTCAACCATTAAGTAAACATCATATCCTGTGCAAAGATATGGGCCGTACTTCTCTAAATTATTTGAACTTAACATTTCTTCGGTGACTTTCCTGCGTTCTTCTCGAAGGTTAACATTTTCAGCACCAAAACGGAGGTCCTCTTTAATTACTGTCGTTAGAGTATTATGTAAGCGCTCAGGAATTCCTCTTAAATTCAGTTTTTCATCATCTGATTCAAGGAATATTTCCTCATCGTATTTCCATGCTCCTTCGTTCTGACTGCGAGCTACAAAATCAATTAAAACCATCGAACAATGCATTACTGGACTTATTTCAGACTTTCCCGTCGTTATTGCAACAATGGAATTTGTTCTTGGATCAACACATATTCCAATAGATTTCCCTTCCTTCTTTGATAGTTTTGTGCAAATCATCGCAAGTTTACAATGGAATTTCTCCTCTTCATTCGAAAAATTAGTTCCGTCATACAATGACTCGAGATATCGATTAGGATGAAATTTACAAGGCCATAGTTTGTTCATTTTGTCATATTGCCAGCGAAGCTTCGTTGGTATTGATGCAACTTCAACAAGAGAAATATTTTCACAAAGAGTTGATGCCATTTCAGAAGATATACCTTGAGATAAAATGAACTCTTTGATATTCTCTTTTAAATTTTCTGAGGTTTTTAAACATTCAACATCTGAGACGAGACAAAGTATAATCTCATTTTGTCGAACTCTTTTTAAATGCTGCAAGCTTTGTAATGGCATAAATTGACTCAACTCTCGAACAATTGATGATATTGACTTTTTGTTTTCTATTTTACTAACAACCACCTCTTCCAGTGGAATAGGATTGCATAAGTCATCTGATAGCACAGCTTTCATATTTATAGGAAATTCAGACGAATCCATTCGTTGTTTTTTTGGACTTGGTCCTTCCATTGTAGAATTATCTGTAATTATAAAAAAGAATGGTAAGTCGTTGTCTTAATTTGATTTAAAGCCTCATATTGGGCGCCATTTGTTGATTAGGTACAGAAACAAGTTATATTTTTTAAGTTGGCCAAATTAGAATTTGGAAACATTCGTCCGTATTTATACGTATAAACGTTGTCTAACTTTGGACAGCCATCCAGTTATAGATAAACATTTTTAGTTGATGTTTAAGAGTTATCTAACTAAGACCTTAGCTAATGGATCAACGTTGTTTTCATTGACAACCAAGCAGTGGCGGATCCACGGGGGGGGGGGGGGGGGGGGGTTCGGGTTCCGGACCCCTCCCATGAGCATTGAAACCAAACATTTTTGAATTAATTTATTTATTTATTAAAATATTTACTTTTTTCGACCTAAATTTTGTGTTAATTACAGAAAGCTCATCTTCTTATAAAATTTAAAATTTCGACTTAAAATTTCTTCAAGTGTAATGAATACCTACCTCAAAAACTTCAAATGCATCTTAGTAGAAAAAAGAGTATACCTACTAACATTAGATTGCGTAGCAGTTTTATACGGTTTTCACACCGAACCAAAATCTCGGATTTCGGCACAAGATTCCCAAATCTCGTTGAATCGTTCACACCACACTTAATCTAGATTGTGTTTGAAATTTCAATCAAATTTCAGTGTTGATAGAAACTAATTAAAAAAAGAAGATTTCGCAGTAATCTACTAGATTACGAAATCTGAAAATGTATGGGAAATCTTGTTGATTTTTAAGAGATTTGGTGATTTTTGATCGAAATCTCGATTTTGATTCGGTGTGTAAAGGCTATAAAGCCTATATGATGGAAACTTAGTTCAAGGGCTTACGGTATGTTAAATTTAGAAAACTTAGGCAATTTATCATATCTACCTCTCCAAAGCAACATATTAAAATACTCTTCAATATTATAAGGGCAAAAAGAAGTTAGCACTAACATTTTCGATTTTGAAAAAGAAACTGTGCTGCATTGTGCTCAACTTGTGCTGCGATGTGCCGTAAATATTTTTGAAAATTTTGAGGATGAAATATTTCCAAAATAAGATATTTCTAAAAACTTAAAGTTGTGCTCAAAGAATGATATAGCCGAAGAGATACAAAAATAGCATATATCCGACTTTCACGACCGAACGCAAATGATGCGAAGGAACTTAGCGTGAAATTAGCACCGTCATTTTCGATTTTCAAAAAAAAAGTTTTGCTGTATATTGCTCAATTTGTGTTGCGATGTGCCGTAATGTATTTTTTAAATTAGCAAATTTGCAAATTTCAGGGATAAATTTTAAATTCGCAAATTTGCAATTTTTTTTTTCAAAATCACGATTTAAAAAAAAATTATACTTGTGCTGTTTTAAGCTGCTGCTGTTTTTGCTTGTTTGTATTTTTTTTTGAAAATCGAAAATGGCGGAGCTAACTATCACGCACATAAATAATGTAGCACAAAGCCCACGCAAGTTTTATTTTTCTTTAAGTTTTCTATTTGTAATTGGACCCCCCCCCCCCCCATGACCAAATCCTGGATCCGCCACTGCAACCAAGTGTTTATTATTGTTTTCGTCGTCGCCACGAAAAATTCGCGTTGGCATGGGAAATCCTATACTTTTTTCTTACAAAAATAAAGTATTAGTAACTTCGCATCGCCTACGTTCTGTTATTCTCGCATCGATAAAATCGGTCGAGAAACATTGTTTAAAAGAACACAAACTCAAATGATTTGCTTTAACTTTCATAGTCAACATAGTCACAGATTTCATAGGGGAAATGAACCTCCCAATAGCTTTGATTTTTGCCTTGTCGTGTCTTGGTCAACCTACACTTTTCGGTCTCTTATTGCATCTTATGCGAGTCATTTTGTATAAAAGAGGCAAAAATCTTAAATCTTAATTGAAAAAGTTTTTCTTGTTGAATTCGAGAATATTTCGGGGCAGGAAGAATGAAGGAAAAAAAAATTTTTTTTTTTAATTGTTGTGAAATCGCGTAAAAAACAAGAAAAAAATTTTTTTTTAGTGCGAAAATTGTTATTAACAAAGATATAAACAATTAAAGTTTGAACCATAGCTTCATGAAAACAGCTTTATTTACTTAATAAATGCACTGCAAAATGGTTATTTGGGATTATTCGTGTGAAACAATATCCAGTTAACTAAAAACAGTCATAAAACCACATAAAAGTTATAAACAATTAACAATATCAAAGAAATAAAAGTCTATGTATTTGACAGATTAAAAATACTAAGCTTAAAGCATTATCTAAAGCAAAATGTGTTATTCACCCAAAAGTATACAACACTTCTGATAAAACTGTGTAAGTGAAAATGTTTTTGTTATTAGTTGGGCTGATATAAAGTTTTTTTTGTAAGAAGTAGCACTGTGGGTGGCCCGCTTCGCGGGTTCAAAGGATTTTAACTCCCTTTTTGGGGTCCAGTCCCGCTCACGCAACTCCGTTGCTCCGCTTAGGGTATGTTCAGTCGCCAGGCAGGCGCCTATGTCGTCAGTTAGTATGTTATCAATTATTTTGTATTAAAATTTGAATCGCAACGATTTTTCCGGCATAATGAAAAGGGTTGCATACTTTTAGTAAAACAGCGCTTTCCATAGTTTTGTTCGTATAGGTACGTAGTTTAATAGGAAGGACCTATGGAAACTTAAATTGTTTATAACTTTGTTAATAATCATTTCCGCACAAAATAATTATTATTTTCGTGTTTTATAGCTGAGCCGACATCCAGAACACATTTTTTCATATTTTTTTTTTTTACTGTTCCTAATGGAAACCTGAGCCAATATTTCTTTTGAAACTGACGCATCGGTTGATGCGCCTTTCAGTAAAAAGACCATATTATATTCAGACACTACTGGAAGTTTAAAAATATCTATAAAAATTCAAAATAGCACACTATTTATTAATGTGCCATAAAACTCACCAAATTGTGAGGAATGTTTTAGAATTGGCATCACTCTAATTTAAGAAAAGAGAAACGTCAAATAAAACTAAATGAAATGTGTGCTCGTGCCTGTGACAAAAAAAAAATGTACTTTCAAGCTAAAATTTCAACCAATTAAAAATGGAATAATTTACATAAATAAATTATTATATTTTTTAATATGACACACTTTATACACACCACAAATAATTAAACAATTGCGTTAGGTTTTATTTTCAACAATTCGTTTACTAAAACGCACACCGCTTGAAGTAGAAGTAAACAAACGAACTACCAAGTGAGTGAGTGAACAAGCAAGACTAGAATTTCGTTTTTTTATGACGTTTATATTTTCCATTTGTTCCAAAGGCCCCCACACACATTCGGAATTGTTCGAAAAGAATTAAAACTATTTTTTTTAATTTCAACGTAGGTAAGGTAAAGGAAATATCTTTAAAATCACTTTCACATAATCCAAAAGTTAAATAATACATAATCCAAAATTTGAAGTACATAATGCATAGACATTACAATCATATCTGGTCCTATAAGATAACAGAACATGCCCTCTTATTTCGATACTTTTTATCAATTCTTTTGTTGCTAAAAATGTTGGTTGCTAACGTTGCTGCCGGTGGCAACAAATATGATTGTTTTTATTTTCATCAACTCGAATTCGTACCATTGTTGGAATTTTATCGACAGCAATTCTACTGAATAACTTGTCGATTCCTATCCTAGAGCTATCTTATATAAAATCGCATTTACAGAATAATTAAATTATCTTAGTAGGTACGAATATGTATTTTTTCTGGTTCACCAACGGTATAAAAACCACAAAGATAAAGAAGACTATACATTTACAATATTTAGTTTTATATTGAAAGTTTAGGTATAGAGAAAATGTAAGTAGATTGTGGTTGAAATTTTTAATTTTCTTGTCCAAGAATTTTTATGATATCTAAAGACTATAATCTAAACTAAAACAACAACATTTCAATAGTCTCAACTGGTAGCAAGTTTGCCAGCCATAAACTATGTTGGCCAGTTTATATTTATGAGACGTCTGCAATTGCACAAATATAAATCTCAGCAAAATTTTCTTAGTTTTTGTGTTAAAGATATACTGGGGAAACAAATTGTTGAATTCAAAACGGAGGAAAATAAGTGAGAACTATGAAATAAAACTGACCAAAAGGTATGTTTTTTTATAATTATTTGATCTACTTTAATAAAAACAAGAGACATTTATCAATTACTATCCGAGTCAGCAACATCATTATCAGGTCTATTTTTTAACCTAACAATCAATTCCTTGGCGGGATTGAAAATTCCATTTGTTTGAAGAGAACACACGAAGCAGCGAGATGACTTCTTAAAATTCTCTAAAGCACATTTCTCACAAAAGTAGTGCTTGCATCTAAAAGAAAAATAAAAAAAAAACTTCCAATTAATGCCGCCAAGAATCTTTGCAACAACTTACTTGGTCATCACGGGATTAGTAAAGCTGTCTCTACAAATGATGCACTTGAATGGAAGTGCCTCGTCATCGGAATGGATTTCATACTTTGTGTCGTCTCCATCAGACTCGCATTCGCCGCGCTGTTCCGTCGCGTGATCTAATTCCAACTGCCATCCAGCTTTATAGTCACTTCGATCGTGCAAAAACTTACAACTATCCCCGAACCCACAGAACCCCGTCTCTTTGTAGTCCTTGCAAACATCTGGCTGATAATCCCATCGAACTGTAGCACGCAGGTGAGCTGGTGCTCTCATCGGTCCCTTGCGAACCATTCCAGAGCTGGCATTACCCATGGCAGTATCTTTCTTCTTGTAGTACTGTGCATAGTTATTGATGCCACGATATATCTTGTCATCCTCTTTGCCCTCCAGCTCGGCATTTATCTGAATTGCTTTGGCATGGATAGCTTGTGCATCGCGATCCAATTCGGTCTCGAACTCATTTATTGCAGTTGCACCCTGATCGGAGGGACCGGCTGGCATTGCACTTTTATTCGACTTATAAGAAACCACAACATTACTGTCTTCTTCGGCGTCATCAGAAGATGATTGTGCTGCTAATTTTTCACGTTTCGCACCCAACAGCTTGGTGCTCTGGAAATTTGGATTTGTTCTCTTGCGTCTGGTTTCCGTGCGAACTACTGCCGATTTCTCCTCATCACTGTTAATACCTAAGGTGAATGAAAATATTTAAAATTTATTAAACCAAGTGTATGTGTGTTAGGATTTACTTGATTCGGACGAAGAGTTATGTTTTTTTCGAGTTTGCTGTTTTTTTAAAACTCGTTTTTTAAATGTAAATGTACTACCACTTGCGGACATTTTTATAAATCGTTTGCCTTTGGTATTTGGTTTGTTTTGTTGACGATGACGTTTGATGTCGAATGTTTAATGGTCCAACAGTGATAGTAGACTGTAGGGAAATAATCCCATTAATAAGGCCGTGTATCACTTAAAATTTGTTTTAAGTCCATCCTGCCAAATGGATTCAAATTTTCATTAAATTGATATGTCTAGATTATATTTTCACGTTATATCACCTTACTAGTTAAACTTGGAATTAAATTTATGTCGTATTATTTCCTTTGGTTTGGAAGGAATTTATAAAAAAAATACCGATTTTTGTTGAAATTTCTTATTTTTATTCGATCCTATTTACTTCTTAAGCCTTAACTACATTGGCCATTTTTTGCAATAGTACAAAAATACAAATATTTTTTTTCGTTCTAGCGTAGCAGATTTCTTAAAAAAGTGTATACAAATTGTTTTTTAAACCAAAACTTAAACCTTCTGCATCATTTTTTTAGTTTTCTTGTCGGAAAAACTATCACAAAATCAATTTGAAAATTTTCACTTTTGCACTTTTTCACTTTTTTGGCTCAACTAGCTTAAAGCCTCAACTACATAAGCCAAAAAAGTGGAAAGTGCAAAAGTGAAAATTTTTAAATTGATTTTGTGATAGTTTTTCTGACTAGAAAACTTATAAAAATGATGCAGAAAGCTTAAATTTTGGTTTAAAAACAAATTTGTGTATTCTTTTTCACAAAACAACGGCGCTAGCGGTAAAAAAAATATTTTTACTTTTGTACTTCAGTACTTTTTGGCTTATGTAGTTAAGCCTTTACATTTCAAAAGTTTGACTTTTGTTCTTTTACTTTTGGTAAGTTTTACTTATCTCTGAAAGAAATTTCAACCACACTCCTTAAAATTTATAGGACTGTGAATTGAGTAGTTTGTAGATTTTAACTTGGACCTAATTTCGTTTAAATTTATTTCCCCTAATAAAAACATTAAAAGCCAAAAAAAAATCCCATTATTTTCTTCAATGAAAAAAAACCTCCTACAGCCCTGCAAAGACAAACTTCAACCACAACCAACTTCAATCTTCCTGTCAAACAAATTTACGAATACAAAAGAAAAGAGTTGACTTTACGGGTGCAGGTTTTTTCCTCTTGTTATATATTTCTTTTGTGTTCTTCGTGTTGTAGAAATAGAATACAATTTTCGAATCAAAAAAGTTTCTTCCTTTGCATTGTACGAGTTTCAATCAAATTACAATTAAATAAACCCCCCAAACGCGAAGTGATTGTGTATTTCTCGACAATTTCATACATAAAATCTTCAAAAAAATTGACTACCCTTCGTTTAGTTACCCCACCCAGCCCCGAATGCATACCTACCATAGGTGCACTTAACCCGTGTTTTTTTTTCGCTTTTGAGTTGAGAGTTGCCCCCCAAGGTGCTCCATCACTAAATGTAAAAAATCCATCTGATTAAAGCAGCTGCAAGGAAAAAAAAGAAAAAGATCAAAATGTCAGCAGACTCAGATATGGATTATTCGGATAACGATTGCGAGTACGATGATTATTACAACTCAGGTGAGTGGAGTCTCATAATAATCCTCATCATCATCAAAACCACCCTTTGTGTGTTATGTATTGCTGCTGCACTCAGACCATTCTTTTTTCTTTATAAATATTGATTTTTCTCTTCTCTGTTCCTACAAAAAAAGACGGAGTTTGTTGGGAAATGAACTGAGCAAAATGTTCCACCACAAAAAATCAATAAAATACTCATCGTTGGGTCGCTGTCGCCGTAATCTTGTTTCTCGTAGTTCGCTGCTTCTGCCGCTGCTGCGTTTGCTACATCATGTGTAATTTGTTTTGGTTCAGTTTTGTTGTCCCTTATTGGAGCCTCCACTGGTTTTCTTTTCGTGGTTTGGCATTGTAAAAGTTTATTGCCATTGAAACTAAAACTCCAAATTAAAAAAAAAAGCAAACCAAAACTGATAAACTGGCCTTCGTTTCAGTGTTTTTGTTTCTTTTTTTTTTTTTCTTTATGAAGATAGAGTTCCATATCATTGCTGTTCGTTTGTTTTTACCTGATGTTTATTGTCTGTCTGTTGTCTACCTAACTCACCTATATTGCTTCCCTCTTCTATGCTCAAACTCATGGTTATCCTTAAGCAGGTAGGTAATTACCTGTGCAAACATTCGAATTAACTACCTATTTATTTCGAAGAATATTAAATCAAGGTCAGAGTGCAATGGCACTGGAACTGGCACCATGGAGATATCAATGTCTGCACTTACTATTTAAGGCTTGAAAGGTTTTTGTAGCAAGTTCATAAGTTTTTTTTTGAATTTTTTCTGTCGTCTGGTTAGAGTACAAAGAGCATGTGTGTTGTGTTCTGTCCCATTAAAAATAATGTGAACATTTGCGTCATTGCAGAACGAAGGCATCAAATTGTTGACTAACTGAGTGCGATTCAATAATAGGCACGTTTCTCACGTAGGTAACTATATTTTATTTCTTATTAAAATTTGATGGTTATCAGTAATATCTCCTTCCTCTTTTTTTTATAAAAGGGGGTGTGTCATGAATTTGAAATAATATAATTATTCAATCAAGTTTTCGGTGATGGAATACAAAACTCACTGACGTGATTTATCGATCGAAAATTAAATTAAAAATAAATCTTACTTTGTCTGAGGCGTAAATTATTTGTCGTTAACTACGCTCTTTTGAAATTTCCGGCGAAGTATCGTAAATTCGTAGAAATTCACAGTTTTGTACGGGTCATATTGACACCGAATATTAAAATACAAATACAATACATGTATATATATATATATGCGTCCAAATTTAGTATAAAATATTCGAAGTTCAGTATTTCAAAAGTCCTCTTTTCAATTGATGATATAAGCCCACAACTTTGTAGGTATGTTAAAAATTGTAAGAGCATGAACACATAATTTTATAGAGTATAAGTTAGGACTCGGTACTATCTAGCTCCTTAAAAACAGCTAGTACCACAGAAATAATAAGAACTAAACAAAATACATATATGCAAAGTCTACGACAAACAGATAAACGACAGGTGAAAAAATAGTGTCAATCATTTACAAAACCGCTCGCTGGTTCGACAAGTTTTTTCCTGTTACATTTTTGACTGAAAATATATTCTTATCTTATGAAGAATTTTTAGAAATAAAGTATTAAATTAAAGCCTCCCCTCTTTGTGAAATCAATGGTCGGATAAATGTTTATGGTGGTTCCATCGAGTTCGACTACTTTCATAAAAAACAGATGATTTTTGTATTTCTGTTCTGTAACGAAAAATCTAAATGTCAATGTTTTCAATCAATTGAAAAAAGCATGTTATACCTTCTTCGCTGCCATTCAATCATTGTTTCTCTAAGTTAAATATATTTTAAGTAAAACGGAAAATGCAAAAAAACACGTTAAGGTGTTATATAATTATTTTTGTAACATTTCATTAGCATCACTTAGCATAAATCTCAAAACGTTGATTTTCTCTTTGAGGAAAAACACACTAGGTACACTACTCACGTGTCACCATTTCTATAAAATTTATTTTCGTCACATAAATTCACATTAAGTGTAAACACAATAGGTGTTTAAGTTAACGCTTTTATCTACAATTTGGACTTATGAGATACTATCGTAATACTTATCGAATAATCTACAAATCACAAAAGGTTATTCGAACTTACAATAGGTAATGAGGGTGTTACGAAATTATTATGACAATTTCTTCACGCATGACTACCAGTTAAATGTAATTTTTGCCTCGTGTAACTATTATTGTTGTGTAAGATGTCAGTTAACATTAAATTAATTTCGTTTAAAATTGAAATTTTCATCACTTACCGACAATAAAAATTGTTACCAAGCACTTGAATAGCTTTAAGGCAATGTATTGAGATAGATGGTTTTAGTAATTGAATTATCAAAAAATTACCCCATACCGTCTTCCAAAATAGCCAATATTCAGGAAAATAAAATCTCAAAGATTTCGCTTCTTAAAAGTGAGCAAGCAAATACAAAATATATTATGTTTTCCAGCTTATTTTACGCTGGAAATGCGAAAAGATGGCTCCGCTTTTATTGATTATTTTGAATAAATTGTTCCTGTACTGTTCAAAACGAACTTTTTCTGAAATTCAATTTTTATGTTAAAGTTTATAGGTATATACAAAAAAAATAAAGTTGTGTTCCTTTAGTTTGAAACTCTGTGCATTTGTGTCAATTTCTATACATTATATTTTTTTGTATATGAACCTTGACACTTTTGTGTATAAATTCACACAAATGCACAGAGTTTCAAAGTAAACGAACTAGGCCAAGATGTGTTAAAATTCGCAGTTTTGGAGAGAAAATCACATAGTTTCAAAGTAAAGAACGCACCAATGTTTTTGGACAATTTTGTCGACTTAAGCAGTCCTTTTAATCGTCGCCATCGACATATTTCACTGGAGCGTATGCCAATCGCTAGTGCAATTTGTCGTTTGAAATTTATTCGTTAAAATTCATTTTTCGGGAGCGGAATTCATCATGCAATAATAACTGTTCAAATAAAATCACATTTAATTTAACGTCAATATGAAAACAAAAAAATAAATAGGTACATATGAATTAGGATTTTACGCAAAGTGTGTGTGACCTATTTTTTATTGTAATAATTTTATTTTTAATTATATATGTGCATATTTTTGTCAAATTGACCACAATAGAAGTTCTAAATTTACTAACTACCTATACTTTCGGAGGCATGAATAAATTTTGAACGTTTATAGCCAGAATAAAACGTAAAGAAAAGTGCAATTTAATTTATTCATATCGCTATTATCGCTAGGTTCTTAAAAGAATCCAACGGTCATTCATTTTTTAATTTATACAGAACGCTTTACAAAAGAAAACAAAAACAATAACTTTTCACTTCATTATAAATTCTTACATCACAGAATATTGTACCAAATTCGAATTGTATCCAATATGAATAATATGTAGGTACAGATATTCAACTCTAATATTATTAGTACCTAGGTAATTTATGCAGGGTGTTCTATTTTGTTTTCATGTTTACTTAGCTCTATAGTTTCTAACTAACAATCAACAACGTTTTTTGTAAACAAAATATTTACAATTTAAACACACAAATATTTTAGGTTTTGTTTAAATTTATTTATATTTTTCATTCAATTTATAACTATGCAAAACTTTGATAAGGTTACTTTAGAATTTAGGAATAAAAAATTAGGCAGATGTTCTGGAACATATTGCTGATGAGTTTTTCCTTCGGAGAACTGATCGGCTGATTGTTCTGCAACACAACTCGCATGTTCTTCGTCAATTGTAACTTCAAAAATAGGATAATTTCAGACAAACGTTAGGCTCATCTGGAAGCGTTTATCGCGGTATGACTGGTAAACAGAAATCGCCAGTCGATTGTGCGAAAGCTTGGCAGCCTAACTGTAAGTGTGTTATCACACAAAAACCCTTTCAAATTGAAATTAATTCTTGACCTGCGTCAAATCTTTCATACAATCTCCCTCCTTGTATGTTCAACGAATTTTTGACTTTCACCTTTTTAAAATATTCAAGCTTATAAGATTGCGCCTAAATCAATTATTTGTATGAGATTTGAAATTTATAGCTTTGTATTTGGAAACCACCAGACATATACATAGACTACTTTTACCGATCCCAAACGAATGATTGTAGTTTTATAAAACTTGAAGGAAATGAATAAAAATTGTTAATTTTTTCCTTTCTAATAATTTCAGGTGAAGACTGCGATGTGGAGAGAATAGATCCAAGAAAAACAGATCCAGAATACTTCGAATATGAATGTCTTACTGTGGAAGAAGTCGAAAAACTTCTAAATGAATCAGTAGAGAAACTCAACACAATCCTGCAAATAACACCATCTCTAGCAAAAGTACTCCTGCTCGAACATAAATGGAATAATAAAGAAATAACCGAAAAATACCGCGAAAATGCATCAGCTTTACTTATATCAGCACGAATTAAACCGCCTCCAACCACATCAAGTGCCGCCGCTTCATCGTTTGCCTCGTTCAGTAGTTCCTCTTACAAACATATAGCCGTAACCACACTGTCCATCACAGCCACAAGCATTTATCGCAGTCAAATGTGTCCTGTCTGTGCGACCACACAGCTCGGCGATAAGTTTTATGCGCTCTCATGTGGTCATTCATTTTGCAAAGACTGCTGGTCAATGTATTTCGAAACACAAATCTTCCAAGGTATATCCACTCAAATAGGTTGCATGGCACAGATGTGCAATGTTCGCGTACCAGAAGATCTCGTCCTGAATCTGGTGACGCGACCAGTGATGCGGGACAAGTATCAACAATTCGCATTCAAAGACTATGTTAGATCTCATCCAGAGTTGCGCTTCTGTCCGGGACCGAATTGTCATATAATTGTTCGCTCTGGTGAGATATGCGCCAAACGAGCCATCTGCAAAATTTGCAATACCTCGTTTTGCTTCAAGTGCGGCATGGATTATCATGCGCCCACCGACTGTCAGATAATCAAGAAGTGGTTAACTAAGTGCGCCGATGACAGTGAAACGGCAAATTACATTAGTGCCAATACCAAAGACTGTCCCAAATGTCATATTTGCATTGAGAAGAATGGTGGCTGCAATCACATGCAGTGCTTCAATTGCAAACATGACTTTTGTTGGATGTGTCTTGGCGATTGGAAGACTCACGGCTCAGAATATTATGAGTGCTCCCGCTACAAGGACAATCCAAATATTGCCAACGAATCAATGCATGTGCAAGCGCGCGAAGCACTCAAAAAGTACCTTCACTATTATGAGCGTTGGGAGAATCATTCGAAAAGTTTGCAATTGGAACAGCAGACACTTGATCGTCTGAAAGCTAGAGTGAACGAAAAAGTGATGAAGGGGCGCGGCACATGGATTGACTGGCAATATTTATTTAATGCAGCTTCATTGCTTGCCAAGTGTAGATACACACTGCAGTATACTTATCCATATGCATATTTTATGGAGGCTGGACCCAGAAAAGTTCTCTTCGAATATCAACAGGTAAGACTAAAATATTGCTTTGCAGGAAAAATAAAATAAAATGCACGAACAAACTTCATTTTGTATGATCACAATGTTGTTTGAAAGTCTGAACATTGGTATACTATTCATCCGATTCAAACACAAATAAGTTAGCCTTTATTTTATGCCTAAACATGTTTTTTTTTTTTTAATAAAAATTGGTTTAAAATTGCAGAAAATAGGGCCAGCCGTGTTAATCCATCATAACTTTTTATGAGAGCTGGCCAATCAGAAAAATTTAAATTTTCAGTAAACACTTAAATTTGATGCCCCAGACTAGCAGAACCAGAAAGACAGCCTTGGAGAATACTTCTTCGATGATCTTGGGAACATCTCGTTTTTGCCACTAAGAGATATATCTAAATTCATCCAAAATTCAAGATGGTTCAGGAAGGCACCCCATACTTAAGCTTCTTTCCTAACCCTTCCTTATAACCTTGTTACCTACCTTGTGAACAATAGCTATTTGGTATTTTGTTTTAACAATATTTGACTCAAAATTGCCTTATGACAAAAGTCACATTTCTACCAGAAAAAATTTCTTGGTCTTAAATTGTCAGGAAAGGGAAATGTTTTAATATCTTCTGCCCAAAAATCTAAACAATTAGTGCTTAAAAGAACAGATTTTGCCTAAATTTCGCTAAAGTTCGTAAAATTGGCAGTTTTGGTAAGGGAAATAACACAGTATTCATCTCTCACGCTTAAAACTCAAAAGTTTTAAAATTATTTAAATTTTAAATATGTAATTGCTTATAAATAACTTACAACATTTGCTTTAAATTTCAGGCTCAACTAGAAGCTGAAATTGAAAATCTCTCATGGAAAATAGAACGTGCCGAAACGACTGATTTAGGTGATTTGGAAAACCAAATGGATATTGCCGAAAAAAGACGAACAACTCTCCTAAAGGACTTCTTCCCAACAGATACGTTATAATAATCTTCCATAGGACGAATTATATTATAATACCCTTTTTCACATACAAAATATCCCAAATAGCTAAGATTTTTTTTTCAAAATGTACAATTTATTATAAACTGATCATATACAAACATAAACAACAACAACAATAATAATATTATGTAATTATAAACAAAAACAATTACAAAAATATCTACGAAGGTCAATGCTGTTGGCCTTTTAATTTATTAACATAAAGGGTATTTATGAAATGGCAGGGTAAATGATAAAACCCTCGTAAATTGTGTATGTTGTGCACTTAATATTTTTAATTGAACTTGATTGTTTATCAATTTTATGAGGATTTTACATCGTTTTATGAAAACTCAAATTGTTTAACATACAAAGAGATAATTTTTTTATTGCTTTAATCCTCAAATACAATTTATTATTTTGAACGAAAAACATAGCATTAATAGGGATTCATTTGTTATTATTTTATTCATACATAAAATCCCATTTATTTGTAATCATATTATTATTATTTTAACTGTGTGATTGTTGTAACTCTGTAGGAGAAGGAAGGGAGTATTATTATTATGTGCTATCTGCAGTTTGACTGAGTGCAAAATAAGCAAATCAAACACAAACAAAACAAACGACATTTAATTTTATTGTGCACATCGGTCTTGAATAAAGAAATAAGTTATTAATGAATCTGTTTTCAATTCAAAGTAACGACGTCGCGTGCGTCGTTCGGTCGCCTGACAGATATTTTATGTTCAGTTGGGTTTGTTTGTGCTTCTTTTGTGCACACACATTAACCTTTGCAATGATACTTTAATTATTATACATAATATATACAAAACATAATAGGTATACTTTTTTACATATGAAAATGTTTTTTTTTTTTATTTTGTATTATTTTAAAAGTTTTAACAAAATTATCATTTATTACAATTATGATTATGCATAGTAAATAATTTCTAAGAATACTACATAATATAAATTGCAATTAAAATATGTGAAAAAAAATAAGTTTACAAAATGAAAAAAAAAAGAAGTAATAGTTTATTTATTAATACAAGAAACAAACAAAAATGTATTTAGTTGATTTTATAATAAGGAAAAGAAATATAAAAGAAAATACAATATTTTATGGTAGTTAAATGTAAAACTAATATCGATACAATATGAAGGATAATGAAATCGCAAATAAAGTGTATGTAATAAGAAATTCATATTGAAAAGTTTTATTGATTTTTTTATTGTTAACTGAAATAACTTTTTAAAATATACGGAAGGGGTCAAAATGAACAAAAACACATCTTTGTTCGCTTAATTTTTGTTTATGAATTTATTGCACTTACCCCAGTTGGACATATTTTGTTTTCTTGTTATATATTCTAGTCAAATTTTAAGATTTAAACTGATAGGAAGGTTTTGAGTATTCAAACGACAGATCTTACAAGCAAAATTGCAAGTATCTTTCGGATTTCAAATATATACCTAATTATTAGAATCAACTAAAAAAGCATACTTTTCGGCGCCTTAACTCTTTTTGGTGTGAAATTGTAGGGTAGTTTGTTACAAAATCAGCATATTTTATATTTCGTTATATTTAGATGATAAACAAAAAATAATAAAATATACAGTCGTGTTATGAGTAACCATTTTTTCAACCGATAAAAATTCATATTTTCTTTTCCCCTGCTATGAGTTACGGGCGAAAAAATGTATGCTCAAAAATGTCACTATGGGGAGCATTTAATTCGGATGATTTATAGCTAAATTGTTCGTTTTTTTTTTTGGGGGCTAAGAGGAGAATTTGGCTTTAGGGTTTATTTTTATTAGAAATATGTCTATTGGACCGACATCACTAACGTCTTACAGTCATCTCAACCAATTTTGTGTGCTAAACTGCAGTCTAATGAAGTAACGGTGCGCTAACAATTAACATTTGACAACAATTAATTTGGAGAAAAATGTTTTATTCGGTTCTGAAAGAATGGACGGTCGGTTTGGTTTGTTTTGGTTTCCTAAATAAAATTGGGAAAGTACACTCATACATCTCTTAACGACCTAAATACGATCCACCGAATCAAGCCATTAAGCGAAATACCGTATAACGAGTCACCATTTTTCATACAAATCTTTACAAATCAAATAGGTTGGGTCAATTCAACAAAAATGTATCAAAAAAATAAAAATTTATATGGCTCATTTGTTTCACTACCGTCACATTGTAAGAACATTTCATTGAATTCCGATATTTATATATCGAAACATTTTGAATATAAACGGAAACTACGTTACAATTTAAAAAAAACACCCGTTAAAATGAAATGCCGTATATCGAGGTGTGTGTATAAGCAAAAGAAAACCCCTGAGAGCTGGCGTCGCAGCTTCTACTTTTTAATTAAAAATTTTGAGGCTTTATGATTTTTTTAAATCAAATTAGACACTAAACTTGTCAGTCCTGATAAGAATATGCTATTAACGGGATTTAAAAAATGTGTGGCTTAATGTAATAAAAATAAGCTCTTCAATTAACATTTCTACAGTTTTTATTTATTTCTACAACTTAGCTAGGTGTATATAATTTGTATGTACATTTTTGAAAACTCATCAGACCATGAGTAACTTTCAAATGATTCGTTATTACAATATAAAATTATAAATTAAAATGTCAAACATTATAACGATTTATTTAAATATTTAACTCCGTAATTGTGCTCAATTGCACTTGCTGCTGTGTCAATTGCATTAACAATTCCGCCAAAGAACTCGGTGGATTCGAAACCACTTAATTGTTCGAATACCGCTCGACTCTGTCCACCACTGTCGTACATCCTGAAATAAAAAAAAAAAAAAAATCAGTGTGATTTATTTTGTATTTTAAACAACACCCACATCGGATCCATTTTAAGTTTAGCTAACGTAGCTCCAAACGTTGTTCTGTAAAATAAATAAATAAATTTTATTAAATACAAATGCTCTCTTCGACTCACATCGCTGGCGCTGGTTCGATCTTAACCTTTGCCAATGCAGCGTCAGCCTGCTCCTGTCTTACGGTTTCCTTTTGATGTTTGTTAAGGTGTTTCTTGTAATTTTGAGATTGTATGAAAGATTTCTGACACACACTGCATACGTAAGGTCGAAATCCTTGATGCGCCATCATGTGTTTCTTAAGATTGATCCTTTGTGAGAACGAACGATTACATCGTTCACACTGAAATGGTTTCTCGCCTGTATGAATCAATTCATGACGTCGCAAATTCCCTTGTTGTGTAAAGGATTTATCACATAACTGGCATTGGTAAGGTCGTTCACCGTTGTGTACAGAATAATGGCGTTGCAAATTTACGGCCTGCGCAAAAGATTTATTACACTCATTGCAAATATGAGGCCGGACATCATTGTGAACTTTCATATGACGCTCTAAATTGCCATGATTAGCAAAGGTTTTTTGGCACAAATTGCAAACATAACTATTTTCGGCAGGATTTTGATCGTGTTTCTCTTTTTTATGCATTAGTTGATCGTGTTTTGAATTGAAGGTCTGAAATAGGAATCAAAATTCGATTGCTTTGATAAATGTTTAATCTGTGGAGAATAATATTTACCTGTTTACAACGGCGACAAGTATAGATTTGCTTACATAAATCTTCCAATAGTTCCGATGCCATATGCTATAGAGTTTTTGGTATCATTGAAGATGAGATCAATGAGATCTTGGAAATTTGAAAAAAAGAAGAATTGTAAGAATAATAACAGAATATAAAAATAAAACAATTACTATCCCTTAACATTTTAGGCACTATGATTTAAAAAGTATACAAGAAAACAATTCAACTACACAAATAGATCCTATGAAGTTTATGTAAGTACAATAGTAAGTTAATATAAGATTTTGGGGAGTTCCTTGAGAATACAGAAAGTAGATGTTGCGAAGAGACTACAGTTTCAGACAATTGCAAAATCTTGGAAATATCGCGAAAAAAAAATCAAATTTCGTGTCTATTACCCGTTAAAAGTCTTATAACCTACCATAGAAGATTCTGAAAAATCGCAAAAAGCGTTTTTTTTTTTTATAAATTATGCACTTTTTAATTCGAATATAATGATTCAAACCATAATCATCTTATGCTAATCAATCTCCGAAGGTATATGTAAGAGCGTCTTGCGACTGAAACTTCTAACATTATAATTGGCCTTATCACAGGACCCGTCGTAATAAATTCGTACTACGAATTTCGAAAAAAGTATCAAAATTATTACGAGGGGGTCTGTGATAAGGTCGTATTTTTAGGTACTTATATACCTAGTGTGAGACTTGTATTATTGTATTTGAAGGGCATGATTCTTTGTGTGACCAAATTGACTTTATGACATTTCAATTTTCGTACATTTGGGAAATATTTACAAGATTTTGGTAATATTATTCAGGCCTTAAAAGTAACCATAACAGGTCAATATGACAGAATACCCTTATTTCTAAATGGTTTCTATACAAATAGTTAATTTGTTTTATTCGAAACTTTTAGGTCTCAATAGATGTCTTTGCGTCGTTTATGTTTTATAAAAATAAAACACTATATTAAGGCTCACATTCAAATTGCGCAATATGGTCAAGTGAACCATATAACTATGCCTTGAGGAAAATATTCAATGACGTCTCAAAAGCATGAACTCTGAAGTAATGTAAAATAAAATAATTGAACCAAAATGTGGCATTCAAAACTGGAGTACCGGCTTTTGTTTAACCAAAAATAATAACAAAACTTTTGAATCTTGTTCTTCTTATAATAAGGAATTTTTTTCATCAATAAATTTGTTATTTACCTTACTGAGCAAGAAAAAAGATTTTGCTTCCTCTTATTTTTTGTTTTGATATAGAACTGATGGAACAAGAAGCTTTATTGAAGGCATATAACTTCGATATTAGGTGGGTTTAGGTGTTTTTTCTTAAATTGCCGAAATGAATTAAATAATTTTGTTGCTGGATTATTTTAAGAAGAGATTCTTTCCTTAAAACTAACTATTTTACTAGCGAAATAAAAAATTGAAATTATTTTTCACTGTAGTGCTGTTGTAAAGTGTGACAGTGACAGGTTGGTGTCAAATTTGACACATAGAAAATAGTACTTATGGGTGTTGGGAATTTAATTTTTATGAAATTGGGAAATTGGCATGACATCTACATTTTTTTTAAATTACATATTTGCATTTGTGTTTTTTTTAATTTTTGTCAGTTTGATTAGTCAATAACCCGAAAACTATAAATAGAAGAGAATCAAAATAAAATAAAAGTTTTTGCTATTCAAATAAAGAATTTTAAAGAGAAAAATATGGAAGAAAAGAAACATTTTAAAGTATTTATATGTATTTACTTTTTTAATCGATCAAATGAGGTAATTTGATGCGAAAGCTCATGTTTGGAACAAAAGCCGCTTTTTATTATGGCCCGTGATCCATATGGATCATCCTGGGAAAATAAAACAACCTCACAGTGGCGAGAATCAGCAGCCTGTTTTCGGATCAAGAAACGTGAACCCGATAAAGAGCAGGTTCATGTGTTGTGGTTGTTATGTTTGTTATTTGATGATCCATATAGATCAATTCTGATAATAAAAAACGGCTAAAATTGATTACAGTTTACTTTTTACAATCGAGACAGGAAAATTAAACGTTTTGTGGAAACTCTATAGGGGTATTCCCGATCCGATGCAAACTGGTCTTGCATCATTGCAAAAGTGCAAAGTTTTTTTTTACAATGGGGTTAGGGTATAGCAATTTTACACTTTTGCATTTTTGCAATGATACAAGACCAGTTGCATCGGATCGGGAATACCCCTTATGGTTTGGTATCGAGCTGTTAAAAAATGTTAACAAACCCCTTTGATCGAGGTTCTGGAAAATTTTTTTTTAAATGTAAATTTTTCTTAGGGCCAGTTGTACAAATATTTAAACCGTGGTTCAGCAATTTTTATCCACCGATTCCGGCGGATTAATTGAGTTTCAACAGTGGTTTACTGTTCAAGTGTGTGATAATAACCAATTACATACTTGAACCAGCGTTGAACCTTAGTTAATCCGCTGAAATCGGTGAGTTAAAATCTTGAACCGATGCTGAACCACTATTGTACAACTGGCCCTTATATTTTATTGTTCTCTTTTAAATTAGGCATGTTTAGGAAAATGAGATCTCGGATATCTCATGGCCAGTTCAGCCTTAATTCAAGATTTTAACTCACCGATTTCGGCGAATTAACTAACGTTCAACGCTTGTTCAAGTATGTAATTGGTAATTATCACACACTTGAACAGTAAACCACTGTTGATACTCGATTAATCCACCAAAATCGGGTGGTAAAACTTGCTGAACCAAGGTTTAAATATTTGTACAACTGGCCCTTAGTTACCTGAACCGGATTCTCAGCTCTGACAAAAAAAAATCTTGTATTTGTTTGCTCACTTTTTGATTGAGAAAAATATCTGATACCTCATTTTTCTACAAGATTTATTTTTTTATATGAATTATATGATTTTTGGGCTAAATTTGCTTTTGGGAAGTAAACGAACAAGGTTAAAATCTGTCTTCACCTTAATAATAGTTATTAGTCTTCTTTTCGATTATATCACCCTTTGACCTCATGCGGCAAATAGCATAAACTAAAATGACATTTTGGTATTTCGTTGACATTTCAAAATTCTATAAAAAATCGCGGAACCTAGTGCACCTTATCTGGTGAAAATTTATATTTTTTATAAAAGAAACTAGATTTTTTCTTAAATAAATCAAAATGATTCAACGACAACGCCAAAGAATTGAACAGGCTGTTACTGAAATGATCGACGACATGGATAAATCACATTTACGTAAAATGCAGGTAAGAATCGATAAAGTTGCGTGATACATTTGTAAGGTTATGAAAGCTTTGATATTGCTAATGAAATTCCAGGATAAGTACCTAAAATCTGCATAATACAAAATATTTTTTCTAAATTTTAATCCTAATAAGTGTTTTAATTTTTAAAAGACAGAGATGCACATGTGCGCTGCCCGTTGCTGCCAAGATATGAATGCCAGTGTCGATAGTGTCCAGAATTGTGTGGAGAGATGTTCGAATCCAATAACTCGAGCCCAGAATTATGTGCAACACGAATTGGGTGAATTCCAAGGGAGATTGCAACGATGTGTTATGGTAAGTTCACATACAATTTCTGTGTAGTAACTTGAAAGTTTATGCAAATTTACACAAACTATGTTTTTCTTGATAGAAAATAGTAAACAATTGTAAGAATTTTCCAAGTTGCCATACAGACCTACTAAAATAAAGCTATGGTAAAGAGATTCACTTTTAAAATTTATACAGCAATGCAATGATGACGTGAAAGTAAAGATGCCACCTAGCCCAAGTGACTCCGATGTAGCTAAATACACAGATCAGTTCGAGCGATGTGCGGTCCAGTGCGTCGATAAACATATTGGTCTGATTCCATCATTAATGAAAACAATGAAATCAGTTCTGGCGAAAGGTCCTGAAAAAATACCAAATGTTTAAAAATTTAATTCACACACATATTATACATTTATCCATCGTTGTTGTGCGTTTCTCGGTTGACAGAAGATGAATAAATTTTAAAATTCGAATGTACCTATTAAAAATCGAAGCAATAAAAGAATTTGTTTGTTTTCTGGGAAAAATACCAAGTACATACCTATATTCCTTTAATGAAACAATGCATCACACAAGACAAAAATAAAGCGATAACAATAGAAGACAAATTTGTTCTGTTCAAAAAATTGTTAAACTGCATTTAAACGGTTTCTCTAGAAATGCAGTTGAAAATAGGAAATACCAAACGAGAACACTTGATGCAGTCAAATTCATAAACTCGTTCTAAAAAGTAAGAAGCCTTGTAGTAAAAACCACAAGAAAAAGGCGTAAGGATTTTAATTAACTTCATATGAGGTATCAAAGTTAGTTTGAATTTGAAACTTGCCCGAAGAATTTTATAAACAACTTATTGGACAGTGTTTTATATGATTTAGGGCTTGTTCACAATGTCTGAGTTAAGTTCTGATTAGTTACTTGACACATAAATATTGTAACAGGGTCATAAGTATTAGAATTTTGTAGGACCAAATATACATTCCTGTGGACAAAAAACAAACGACTATATTGAACTATATTTATTATTAGAATAAAAACAAACAAATTTTCAGTTGATATAAACAACAAAGAGTTTATAAAATTATATATGTTTTTCAAGTAAAAAACTTATAAAGTGTATTGTGTACTGTGTGATGTACGAATGTTAAATTCAAGATAATATATTCAACAATAAGTCCATAAACCGAATATTAATATTTTTGCATTTTTAACCTATGCAAGGTCGTGAAAAGACAATTGTAAGTTTTTCTTTTGTAGAATTATGACCCTATGCCAATATTTATGTGTCGAGTAACTAATCAGAAATTTACACAGACGTTGTGATACAGACCCTTAATCTAATAATGTACCTCCTCAGTTAATCGCCGAATTGAATGGGATTTTAACCCCGAAATTGGAACGAGTTTGTTTAACCGGTCCTTAGAGCTTCAAAATGTGTGGGTTTAAAATAATTCAATGAAACTTTTTTAAATCAATAAATATTTTCGTTTGTCCTATGTTTTTGAAAGAATAAAACATTAACAAAAAAAAAAAACAAAAAAATAAATTATTTTATTACACTAACATACATAATATATCTATAATTTATTTTAAACAATACAAATGAAAACCATAATTTTTTTTTAAATATGCGCTTTGTTTTTTTTTAAATATGCATTTTAAAATTGTAAATACAAAAAGGTAGGTATACTCAAATTAAACTTAACGGATCTTCATTAAAGAACTAACCGAAATAAAAAAAAACACATTGAAGTTTTATTCGATAATAGCGCTTGAACAAACGAAGTTGTCAAAGTTTGTCATCAATTTTTTGTAACACTCCTTTTTTATTTTGAAAAAAATAATGCACTAACCTTAGTATTAAATCTAATTAAGTTTAACTTTTCGCTTTTATTATAATAGCAAAAACAAAAAATGCTATTGGTTACTATTTTTTGGTAAACGCACTCCATGTTTACTCCAGAAAGTTACTTGACATTTTATTTTCTTCCCAGAGTTTTTCTGGAATACCGAACACGAATCAAAAGGTGGGCAATATAAATGCAGCGAAACAGCAGCGTCTGTGTGGCTGGGATTTTCAACACGGTGTAAGCCTAAGTTATCTGTGAATTAAAATTATAAAATAATTTTTTTTTAATTTAAACTATCAAAAGATTTTTAGTTGCTTACCATTGATGTAACACACATCATTAAGCGTCATTGTTGACTTTCCTTGCTCTTTTAATTCATCTCCATTAAAATTCTCATTTGAGTCTTCAATGCGTCCAATATCATCGACCGAGTTATTATTGGTTTCGTCTGACTGAGGCATTTGATAACGTGTTTCTACCAATTCACCTTGGAGAATTTTCATAAAACAATGAGAATCGGAATGATCATGAATGGCCGAGCCATGACCTTCACCCCAACAGAGAATCATTAAATTGAACTTGCTATTTCCAGCATCAACAAGATTACGAGTGTATCTGGAAATAAATAAATAATATGGTCTGGTCACTGAGGCGTATGAGTTATTTTTTTTTTCTTCGACTCACTTATAACGATCGAATTTCGCGAACTTATGCCATTCTTTTATATTTGACTTATAAGACAGGAGAATATGGTTAACCATTTCAATGTTCACTAAATTTGTTTCAAATTCTTTATGAAGCGCTGCTATTAATTCTTGTAGGTTATCGATTGACGGACCATATTTCAATGGTTTTTCGATTCCGCGAAAATATTGAGTAGCTTCACGGAGATAAATTTCCTGAATATTTTCCTTTTTGTCGGCTTTGGACAGAGCCATTTTAAAAGCTGAGCGTACCTATAGAAAAAAAAAGAGAAAATTATACAAGAAAATTATAAGTTAAAATAAGCGAGGGCTAAAAAGATGTAGTTACATTATGTTTGTTGAGAGTCAAAATCAGATTAATGTCTTTTAAGTTGGGTATTAACACCTATAGTCTTAACTAAGACCAATAAATGTGATGGAACTTAATATCTTGTACAAGATATTTTCTGAAGAATTATGTGTACGTCTGAATCCATTTTTCAACAACCTGATAATTGTCTCTTTAGGCTAGAAGAGACCAAAATTTCAAATAACGATCTTGGACAAAACTTATACATACATAGATTATAGTCCAAAACTGTGAACCGAAAAGAATCACTTGTATAAATTGTATAGTTTTGTTCTGAACATTTTGGATAGGTTGAAATTTAAAAAAAAATAGGTATGTAAATTGATCATACGAATTTGTTCTTGGGGTTAAGAGCTTTAGGGACCAGTTATAGCTTTCATTGAAACTCATCATTGAAAATTTAAAATTTATGTTTTGAGCCACTTAAAAAGTGTGAAAGTTCGAAATTGCATACTTTCGGGGGTAAATGATAGTGATAAAATCCATTTTGTACCGTCCCCTAAGGTGTTGGATCTTGTTAAAACGATTTATTTCCTATTGAATTTAATGATTGATTATGGTTTTAAGAAAAACTAGCTCAAATATAAATTTTTTAAGATGATTTACGGGATTTACAATCAGCTAATTTTGCCCCACAAGAAAATGAAATCGTCAATAAATGGTGTTATCCTCCAAAAATCAGGCAATTTTATTAAAACAACATATTTCCGTTATGTTAATTTTTATAAAAAAAAAAAAAAACAAAAATTCCGTATTATATCATACATATAATACCTATAATGGATTTACATTCATCTTCATGCGAGTTCTGAAAAAAAAGGGATTTAAGATATAAAATTTACATTCGTTGAAAAGAGAGAGAAGACCAAAATGCAGAGATCTTATATGAATGCAGATTATAAGAAGTGCCATAATGCCGATATAAAGACGAACACCTTCATCTTCAAAAAGGTATAGTCTTTAACACATTCGTATTTTTGGCATGAATCTGTCCCGCTCTACTTTTCTTCAATTTGCAAATGAAGATACGGGTAAATCTATCAATATTTTAAATATTGCATATGCAGCAAAAATTTTAACAAAAAAACAAAAATCGTTGGGGCTCTAGATCAATGTAAATCTGACCATATGACCAACGATAACAAAACACCACAAAGAGCATGCCACTTTACAATACCACTTTATTGAAATTTTCCATCATCGTATTGTTACTTCCGATTTGTTTCTATGTACGAAAACATTTGCCCTATAGCGTAAGTTAAAGAAAAAAAGCTGTGTAAATATTTAGATTTAAAAAAATTTAGAACAAGTGCAGTTTTGTTAAAAAAATCATTAAAAATTCTTTTCCTTGAGTATTCTTCTTAAATTAATAATCAAAAATTCGATTTCACATGAAGAAAAAAACACAAGATACCATATAGTTTTAGAAAAAAAGTTGTATATATGTACATAATAGATTCGCAAAAATTCTTCAGATAATTTGACAAAAAATTATAAGGAAAATGTGGAAAAATTACCACCTTCGGTTTTAACACACACTTTTTTTTTCAATTTTCATTATTTTAAAATAAATCAAAACAATTATTACGGTATGTTTAAATTGAATGCACAGTTGATTATATCTATACGCTTTTCCAGTTAGGAAATATAACGGTGAGCCATATTACTCATATGATAGCTATATTTTTGGAAATTACTCTGTATGAATAACTTTTTCAGCTGCAGATGAAGGTTACAAAAATTAAATGTATATACTAAAATTAAAACATACTTTTTGTTTTCAAATTCAAATTTTGAAAGTAAGAAACTACATATATACATTATATGGATTTCTTAAAGACAAATTCAATGAAATGTGTATTGATACATGTACATATACATAATAAATTATTATACAAAATATGTCGTCATTATTATTGTTAATTTATATTGTGTATGTTGTTTTTTGGATTGAGACTATATGAAATGCATGTGTATTAAGTACCGGTTTGTTGTATTGTAAGTATACCTATTTCTTTTTCAAACTCAGTTTGTTATCTATTTCATGTACGTGTGCTCTAACCGAGTGAAGTATTTACCTGTAGAATTTGTGTAAACAATCGAATTATTTAGTTAAGTATAGTATTAAATGTGTATAGTAGAGTTATACTAAAACAACTTGAAATTATGGGTGAAATTTGTTCTTTAATGATATAATTGATTACTGACTTAAATTTGGTAGGTTCCAAGTTTTTAAAACCTTTTAAATTGTGGAATATTTAACATTAAAAGACAAACTTCTCAATAATTAACCTCATAGTCCCTTTACTAATTATGAATTCATTTACGAAAAATTCTATCGCAAGATATCAAAAAATCTTTAAGATAGCTTGAAAGAGTTACTTAAAAAGATATGTATATCAGTAAAAAAAAATGTCTTACTGTTCGCATATTTCCCTTATTGTTTAGAAAAGAAAAGTCATAACATGTACAAAGTTTTATCATAATCTTTAGAGTGGTTTTCGAAAATGAAAGAACCGAAATAGTTAAATTGTAGGAATCATATAATCCGTCTATCGGTTTAGGTTCTTTCTCAATGTACATGTATGTATCTCGACGAACTATTGAAAAAAAAAACGTACAAACAAACTTACGGACGGGATGTAAAACTTCTCTATGCATCGTTATATTTAACACGAAAACAAAACTCGCCCTATAAAGGCAGCACGATTTGCTCTTGTGTGCGATCATACTGTGGTTTAAAATTCTGAATAGTTTAGATCTATTAATCTGATTTTAAAAGAAATAAGTTATGGGAGTCATATGCATGCCAAAAGTGTATTTAAATTTACTGCATTATTATGTGAGTACAAAAATAAGCCACCCATTTTCGAAATACCTATCGAATTTTCAAAAAATAATTTTTGAATTTTTTTAAAAAATACAAAATTTGTTGTTTTGTTTTGAAAATTTTGAAATGCAATAGGGGTATTCCCGATCCGATGCAACTGGTCTTGTATCATTGCAAAAGTGCAAAAGTGTAAAATTGCTATACCCTAACCCCATTGTAAAAAAAAACTTTGCACTTTTGCAATGATGCAAGACCAGTTTGTATCGGATCGGGAATACCCCTAATATTATTCAAACTTAAAAGAAGCTCTTGTGTAAAAATTTCATTTAAATCGGTTAAACAGATTGTGAGATAGTCGAAAACCAAAAAAAAAATGGTTCTAGGTATATGATCGATAGATACAAATTTTTTCCAATAATATGGTAGATCGTACTGTAACACCCCCGTTCAATTGAATAGGTACAAACTTTCTGAGAACCATTTATAGCTATTGCTCCCTATCTAGTTAACTCAATGAATTTTTGGAAAATTGTTACACAAATGCTCACAAAAAATCAAAGGAGTCGTTTTAGTTAACTCAATGAATTGTTGGAAAATTGTTACACATATGCTCACACAAAATCAAAGAAGAGTTTCCTTAACGGTTTTTAAACACTAGTATGGGATGTACTGTTATTTTTGGTTATAAGAATAATTTTAATTTAAAATCTGCTGAATAACCCAGCAGTTTGGGTGCCAAGTTAAATAAAAATCGACCAATTCGTTTTCGAATTATTAAATTCTCAAAAAAAAAAATGTTGGCATACAATACATTGAAAAGTTTTTGAAACATTCTTAAAACAAAATTATAAAAATCAATTGAATCATTTTTGAGAAAATCGAAAATCAGAGAAAATGGTTACATCGGAAGTATCTACCATTTACAACCATTTTTCGGAATTTTTTTAATAAAATGATTTTTTTTTTAAGTTGTTTTTTGAAAAATGAGATTTTCATTATTTACTAAAAAATTTGTCTGGCAGGTACCGTTATTATAGGTCCTACAAAAATTAAAAGAAAACGCCCTAAAAACGCTAGGTATCAAGTTTAAAGAAAATCGACCAACTTAGGCTGCAGCTGAAAGGACAGACAGACAGAATTGCGAGACCCATTTTTTTTACTTCGCTATCGTCATTGTCTAGTTTGATCAAAATGTCGAGTTCGATTTTTTTACGAATCCATAACTTTTCATATAATGTAGTACCTATATATGTATATCGCAGGTAAAAAATACAAGGTACATATGTTCACTCCTACTGTAACCACTCTGCTTGTGTCTACCTTTAATAATAATTTTAGTAAACATTTTAACTATATGTACTATAAGGTCTTTTATTAAATGCAACCTAGTAAGAATGATTATAAAAAGATAAGAAAGAATTTTTGGTGACACAGTGGACTGAGAAATAAAAAGTGTTTATTATCTAATGAAATCCCATAGTGGGATTCCAGTTGAAACTCCAAGTATATAGAAAAGAATTCTGCTTAGAGTGGGGCTCGAACCCACATCTCTGAGTAAGCAATCAAGTACTCAATCCACTACGCTATTACTACCCTTCCACACAAAATGCTGGGAAAATTTTTGATTCTGTAAAATTCTGGACGTTCAATGGGAAAACCACATACATATGTATAAGTATTAAGTAGGCATGATAACAAAATACTATGTTAAATTACAAAAAAATCAATGGTTGCTTAAAAATTCCGGAATTAACTATGAGATTAGAAGACTATATGCAGCATCATGAAGTTTATAATCTAGAAATTTTTTGTATCAACAGTTCACAGCTTTTTAAAACCAGATTATTCTCGATTTTATTAGATTTAGAAAACAGATTAAATTGGGGTTCATTTGTTTTTTTTCAACAACTTGATTTAAAGATGAAAATAGTAGATTTATTGGTTTAAAAAAAGCTGTCAATATTTTTGTATGTAGCTGTGTTGCAGTTGTTTATAAACTTTTATTTTTCAATAGTTTTGTTTAAACGGGGAAAAAAGTACCCTCCATAATATTTTTTAACTTGATATATTGGGGCAAGTTTTGGTATCGTTTAAAAAAAAATCGATGTTGTTATCATAATTAACTCTACTATGATGAATAATTTAAAATTAAGAAAATTTTTAAATTATTTTTTTTAAGAAAAAAGTCCATTTGTAAGTACTTTTGACTTTTTTTTTACATTTTTTCGTTAAGAAGCGCTGCATTAATAATTTTAAAGAGGTTTTTGTGTGATAAAACACTCGCAGTTAGGCTGCCAAGCTTTCGCACCATCAAAGCTCCATTTATGTAAGTTATTGACAACAAAAAGCAAGTTCGTGCATATTTTTCTTGTCTTTTTTTCTTATCTTATGGTAATCAGTCATCACCGTGTAATATGATGAAAATAGAACTTTAAGAAAATAGGAGATAAAAATAAAAAAAATATGAAACAAATTAGAGACCATTTTTTTCTTCATAGCTGAAGCTGATTTAAACCCATTCAAGACGAACTATGAGCAAGAAATTTCTTGGATTTTAAAAATTTCTTACATCCGTCATATGTACTGTTTATTATTTTGAGATGACGTCAATTTGATGAATTTGATAATTCGGTATTTCCATTTGAAACAACAGGTCCCGGGGATGCACTGCACACTATATATATAATGTTTTAATTCTAATTGTTTATACATATTATATACAGAGTGATAAAAGGTCAGATTAATTTGTATTTTAGTAGATAGTAATAAATAATAACAATTTTGACTAAATTGCTGTGATGACTCAAATGCAACTAATTTTAACGGCCCTAGTTATGAGTATTAAAAGAATACAATAAATTTTATTTTTATTAAAACGTTTTGAAATAAGTTGAATATTCTTTCATGAAATTTCATGTACTGCACAATCCGAATGGACCGAAGACTCAGTTCCCTAAATATTTAGTTTACATACTCCCATCCGATATTCGTCACGAAATCTATGCAAGATGAACAGAACTTAGCAAAAATTGCGTATCGACAAAGGCCTTCACTAGTCAGCTGATGAGTCCAAGTGAGATCGTGGGACGAAACGGCAATTCTTGTAGGACTTAAAGGCCGTTAAAACCTATTTTGAATCAAAATCGATGACATCGGATCCACTCATTTCATCTTTAAGGCACGTGAAATCTCAAAAAGAGGAGAAAAAGAGTTATTGTCGAGAACTAGTAAGTCTATTAAATGTTGAAAATGATGATTTTTTTACTGAAAATTAAAATCATAACAAAGGTGAAGAAATTTAGAAAACTTCTTCTGTTTTAGTGGAGCGATTGAATATATTTCAATTAATAAGTTGAGGTTGAGTTTGAGGTCACTTGAATTTATTAATTGAAAATTAAAATCTGTAATTATTTAAAAAAAAAATTATTTATTAAAATTTTGGTCCGTTTACTTTTTTTCCTACGCTGTTTCACATAGAATTGGTCACTTAAACAGTTTATGAGATACAATTTTTTGGTCGATGGTTACCGACTCTTATACAATTTGCAGCATACATACACTGCAAATTATATATTTCTAGGGGAATTTGAATAAATTCGTGCACCTAGAAAAATAATGCCCGTGGTCAGGCTAAGTATAAGAAGAAGAGAAACACAAATAATAAGAAAATTATTATTTTTGTTTTTGTTTTAGTGGAATGTATTGAGTGAAATTCAAAATAAAGTTTTTTTGTGACCTTTAGTCCAATGCGTTTCGCCCAGGCACGACAGTGCACGAATTTATTCAAATTCCCCTAGAAATATATAATTTGCAGTGTATGTATGCTCAAATTGTATAAGAGTATAATATAAAACTAATGCTGGTTTGCAATAGTAACTCCACTGTATGAAAAAATTTTAACGAAATAGTTCGAAAGTCAAACCAAAATACACGAAAAACCATAAAATAATCCAATTTTCTCAAAAATCAACAAAAATCCTTTATGTGATTTTTTTTTTAATTCACCAACCTATTTAAGCACTCCACTATCACCTCGATGTACAGATGAATGCACAGACCAATACGACGGAGAGTATGAAGAAATGCACCTTCACTTCTGCATCATCCCAATGTTCGTTTTTATTTTAACCTTGATTTGTTTTTAAACGAAACGAATACTTGTCCTATTTAAAGCAAGTTCAAATCTTTTAATATTGTTCGAGAATTGACACAAGTCATGGAATTTTACACGAAGTTAGTAACTTAGCTTTCAATTTAAGTATAAATATTTATGCTGCACTTACTTTAAATTATTGTTTTATCCTTAAATTGGTAAAATCCTTATCAGTTATAAGTATTGTTCTATTTTGTCGTAGAAAATTCTCGAGTTTTCAAAAAAAAAACCACCTAAAATATATTTAAACTCTCAATCGAACGATTTAGTGATTAATGAATATGATTGATATTTTTTGAAACTATGATGTTCGAATGGGATGTTTTCTCGCTCATACGTAAGTCTCTTATTTTTCGAAATTCAAATCTGAACTTGTTATCATCTCTCTATAGAAAAAAAAAAAATGGAATGGAATTATTTTAATCTTCGTTTGCAAAAACGAGAGAATATAATTTCCATGTCGTCTTTTGAATACCTACGTATGTACATACATATATGTTTGTATGTACATCTTAAATTGAAATCTTAGTTTTGTGTAAATTACGCATTTCTATTTACTTTTATAAAAATAATATTCAAATAATATTTAAAATTATTATCAAAAATCTGAGAAATATCTACGGTGCCGGTAAATATTATGTTTCTTCGAACGTTTTATTGGTCTATAGATTGCTCTGAGTAGAATGTTATCTTAAATTTAATTGTTATTGTTATTATGAAAGCATATTAAACAATGCGGATCATTTAATTATATGCACTTAAGAAAATTCTTTAATCTCATATCAGATTAATTGTCTTCTTTTGTTTTATTTGAACAGATTTTGAAATTATTTGCAATTATGTTGTTGCTTCTGTTCCGCAGTAAATTTTCTGGAAGGCCACATGGACTTCAAATTTTTGGGTGTAATTTCATTTCTTGGGATTTTATTTAATTTTTTTTTTGGCCTTATTTCATAATGAAATAAAACCCCCTATGAAATATGACCCCAACATAAATTTTGTGGTTTTATTTCATTTTATTTTGAAAAAAATTTTGGGGCCTTATTTCATTTTGCTAAAACATCATTGTTTTTCTCAAAAAATATTATAAAAACCCGCTAATTAGAGCTTCGAAAACATCGCTTATTGTATTTCATTCAATGTACCTTAGGATCGTATTTACTGTTTAAAACCATTTAAACAAAATTGCCCGATTTTTTCAGTTATTCTGTTACCCCCTGATAGTTACACGAACTTCCATGTTGCATCCATCACAAATTATTTAATGCTTACAATGCAACAGAATAGCTCAGAAAAATCGCGCGAACTGTTGCCATTAAACAATTTGTGCTGAATGCAACATGGGAATTCAAACGGAATTCTTGTTGAAGGGCAGGAGAACTACAAAATAAAGTAAACAAGTACACAAATTGTACAAGTTGATATGGAAGTATATGTATGACGGTGTAAAGGGTATTATTTCATTTTCGAAAATAAACTTTAATATGAACGAAAACAAATTGGGGTATTAGGTGTGTTCCTTAACTTTAAAACTCTGTGCATTTGTGTGAATTTCTACGTCATTTTATTTTTTTATATGGACTTTGACAGACTTTGGTGTAGAAATTCACAGAAATGCACAGAGTTTCATTGTAAAGCAACTAGGCTATTAAAAAAAAAAATATAAATACATATTAGGCGTGTTTTTTTGCAAGCCCGGGGGGAATTGGTTGAAAAAAACGACAGCGGGGATTAGCGACGCCATGACCGTAAAAAACATGGAGTTTTCATACAAACTATCGATAACATGAATGCAATTCATGCCGGTAACACAGTTTCTCGGTGCGCTTAAGTTAAGCCCCGAGAATTCTGCGGGATTAGTTGTTGTTGCATTTAACATGTTAATTGTTTAGCACCGACGTCGTTTTTTTCATCCAATTCCCCCGGGGCTTGCAAAAAAACACGGCTATTAGCTGTGTTTTATTTTCCCCCAAGATCCAATCCAGACCAGATCATGAAAATAAAACAACCCTGCATCTCAGTGACAACTTGTTATATACCCAACTCTTTTTTCCTTTTGTTTTTTTATTTGTATACACCCGTTGTCTTTTTTTTTACACTACTGACGACATTTACAAATTAAGGGTGTGTGTTCAAAACGGATTTGGAAATCCAAATCCAAAACAAAGTTGGATCTTTTGTTGTTTTTGTAATACATGTATTTTCCTAAACAAATCCAATCTGGTTCGGATCTGAGGGAAAATAAAACACAGCTATTGTCAAAACAAAGTGGGGTCTTATTTCATTTAGTTTTAGGGCTTT
This sequence comes from Epistrophe grossulariae, assembly GCA_929447395.1. Classification (NCBI taxonomy): domain Eukaryota; kingdom Metazoa; phylum Arthropoda; class Insecta; order Diptera; family Syrphidae; genus Epistrophe; species Epistrophe grossulariae. Next base: position 136,831,891 of record OV839566.1, read on the forward strand.
GTTTCATTTAGATGGGGCCTTATTGCATGAGGCATAATTTCATAATGAAAAATAGTCCCAATTTTTTAATTTTTTCTTTGGGATCTTATTTCCTGGGACCTTATTTCGCGGAGCCGTTAACATGCTTAATTGGTAATAGGCTAGATTTTGGTTTACCTTCCAACTATTAGAATATGTTCCAAATACTTTTTTTTTACTTTTTGGTAGTGTGAATTTGTTACAAGGTCTGTTCAATTTACTTCCTAAAACTGCCAGTTTATAACAATTTTAGTCAACTGCTTTTTTGTGAAATGAGCTTTTAATATAAAATGCACAACACTTTGTCGTATGAAAATACAAATACCCGTCAAAACTCCCAACACCCATGACAATACCACTTCAACCATCTCTGGTGAAGTATATTAAAATAGGAATATTATTTTTTTTTGTTATATTAAAGTTCACACTCGGTTTTAACCCAAATATATATAAGAGAACGAACAGAAGAAAACCGAGCTCTGCCATAGTTTGAAATTTGAATTTGAATTGAGAACTTGGTGAGTCTCCCCTTTAAAAAACATAGCATAGGCTCCAGAAGTGACAGTGGAAGGCCAGATAAAAGTAGTTAGTTAGTGGCGTCTGCTATCTCAGACTGTAATTTAGTGGCGCCTGCTATCTCAGACTGTAATTTAGTTTCGTCCGCATCTCAGACTGTAATTTAGTGGCGTATTCTATCTCAGACTGTGATATCCTGGACACCGCTATCTTAGTCAGACTTTCACACAAACAGGCTGCACTATACAGCTATAGTTGAAGTATTATTATTAAAGAAATAATGTTTAAATATTTACGTGAACAAAAGTGCCCCTAATTGAAGATCAATTTTGGATGTGTAAATTGAAAAATTTGAGCCAATATTATCGGAACGGGTTAACAGTATTAATTTTAAGAAATAATATTAATTTTTTTAAATTTACAGAAATTTTTTTAAATTCATTTGGAAGACAATCAGAATTTTGAAAAAAAATATGAGTACCTATAACTTCTAATCAAATGAACCGGATTGTATGTGAATGTAGGTACATAACTTAACTAATTGATTTCCTATACGATTTAGAAATTTGAACTTACTTATCAGCTTAACAGCTTCCAATTGATGCTTGAATAATATTATATATTGGCTATTGAAAATGACCTCGATTGAATTTTCTATGTATATACCTACTATATCTCTCAAGCAATCGAGAACAAGTGTGGAAGAGTATACCTATTTTCTACAGTATATGTACATAGGGTTATCAAAAATTTAATTTTATTAAGATTATTTGATGTGATAACTGCTTGTGTTTCTACAATCAAAACCAATTTATAATTTATTATGATATAATTTTTATATCAAATGATTTAACGAAATACATAATTTTAAGTAAATTATTTGATTAAAATTTCATTCAAATATAATTCGTGTAGAATTCTACGCATTTTTTTTTTAAATTATTTGTTTTTTTTTAAATTGCAGGTCACAATTATTATTATTTAAAATGTAATAACTATGCAATAAATAAATCAATGAGAATATTTATATACATATTTAGGTTTAAGAATACATCTGTATAACAACAAATAATGAAACTTTACCAATGAAGAAATTTATAAGTACAAAAATGAAATGATGATTAGCAAGATAATAATTTTATATTCTTTAAAGACGTTTTAGGGTTAAACAATTAAAACAGGGGTCTGAAGTCCGAACACACAGCTTTTAGTTATCAAGATCAAGCGCTCTGACACTGCGATAGCTTGGTCTTTAAACCGGAAGACGGAATTTCCTTGTCTACTAGAACTGCGGGAGCTGAGAAGCGAATTCCCTCTCTCTCTCTCTCTCGATATGGCTTCCTCAATGTTTTAAGCTTATATCCGTCCTTTATAACTTAACAATAAGTCATAATTGCCTGATCTTTTGTTAGTAACCCCCTTTTTTTTTTAATAAAGTTAAAATCTAAAATTTGAACAGAAAACTTTGACTTAGATAGTAAGTGTTAAATAAGTGACACCATAAAACTTCTCATCTATCATACTCAATAGTTTAAATATACAACCCTATTCTGCTATCCGATCCGATCGAATTTTTCGATTCACGTGAATTGTTCACTTACGGATAGTAGAATACGAAAATTCACTCGAACGTTTAGCTGAATAGGGCTGATAGTAAATTAATTTTGTTTTCATAAAAATCATGGAATTCTTCGGTCAAACTCAAAGACTGTAACAAAACTCTAACCACTATCCCTTTGTAACATAACCATTACCGACATTACGTATTCTCTAAGATTACCTACCAAACTTTTAAACTACGTACAGATAGGCATAAATATATGAAGTTCATTACAATATACATATATAGATATTTATACTCGAAGGTACTTACCATTTTTTTAGAAATATGTAGGTATGAGCCTCTATTCTATTAGTTACAACGGAAATAAAATTTAATTCAAATCTTATATGAAATCACGATAATTGCACTAGTTTCACTTTTCAGATATAAATTTCACAAAATGTAACCCGTAATTTACAATACCAAATATTTATGTACGAGTAGTTACTTATACTCGCTTTAGATATTGAACTTTGATTGAGTTCGAACTCTGAAGACTTCGTGCCCGTGCTGCACCTGGTTGGTGTCTGTCGATGGATTGAATAAGAAAAAGAAGGAAATTTGTTTTTGCATACTTATATCTCTTTGGATGGTACAACGAATACGATAACCAACCCATCACTTATGCATCATCAAAATAATTGTGTACCTACAAGCAAAGCATGCAACAAGATTTAAACACAAAAATAAAAAACAACAACAACAACAACATTATATTTTTTTGTGGTACCCTTATTCGACTTCTTCTTCAACAGCTAGTTAAAGAGGTATCCATAGTATTTAAATGTTTGTTATCTTACTATTGCAGGGTTGCCATATATGTATAAATATGTATGTCGATTATGGAATCAGCAATACTGGATCCGCAGTGATTCGCAGTTCAGTGCTTTTTTTTAGCTTTACCCATTTGTCGTGAAAAGAAAAGAGAACACTACCTACTGAGAATCACTGCGGATCCAGTATTGCGGATTCCATAATCGACATCATCAATGATCATGTCAAGCTGAAACAGAAAATGCTTATTTTATAACAGCTACATATTTGAGTTATTTAAATCAACTAGCACGAAAACATGATAAAAGTAGCTACCTAAATTGTAAACAAATGAAGATCTTAGAATGAAGGAGATCTTAGAATGAAATGAATAAATAAATTTCAAATAGATTACCACAAACATATGTATATATGCCAGTAAGACCTAGGGTCCTATAAATTAGGCAATGTTAGAAGGAATAGAAGTATACGATAGATTTTTGTTGACACTGTGGATTTAAAAATTAGGTTTTGATTATCTCATTAAATCCCAGGGGGGGGGGGGGGGGGCGTTCAGTTGACGGAATATAGATTAGAATGCTGCCTAGACTGGGGATCAAACTCACACATCCAGGTTAGCCGTCAAGCACTTCTTCCCCTGCGCCGGGGCCACCCCCGACCGACGAGTACGTATACCTCAGCTTATGAATTAATCACAATGCAATGCTGAGATGAAATGATTCAAGCAGCATTTCTATTAATAAACTGGTTGCTTTAAATGACGGACATTACTTGAAATTATTTTTAAATCATCTCAAAACAAAATACAAAACCTTATCGTAAATTCAAATATTCCTGTCGATTAGGAAATACGCAATACTGGATACGCAGTGATTCTCATTATAGGTACAATGTGCATTTTTGTATTCACGACAAATGAGTAAAGTAAATAAAGAGCCCTGCGGGTCCAGTATTGCGGATTCCACAATCCATAGTTCAAAAAAAAGGTGAATTTTGCTGGTTCCGATTTCGACCAGCGTTGCCGAAGTGGCGCGATCGTGCTTTTTTGACACGAAAATTTCATCGTGAAAGGTTGGCACGAAAAAATTCAATATGACATGTTTTTCTTCTTTTTACTACAAATAAAGCGAATTTTGGAAATTTTTTAGGAAAATTGCTCCAAATGGAGTAAAAACTGACAGCAAATTCTTATTTTTTGACTATGCACGAATAGAGAAAATTTGTTTTCTAATTTTTTTCTAAATTTCTCCCCACAATTAAATTCTATTTTTTGTTTAATATAAGAATTTGAGTTTTTTTTTTCATATGACACGATTTTTTAGAAAATGTGTCAGAGAAATTTCTTTTTTTGATTTGGACATTTACTTATTAAGAAGAGTTTTCATTTTTTATGTGTCCAATTTTAACATTATAGCCATGTTTTGATAAAAGTGTATAGCAACATCTGTAATTTTTATTTCACGCTAAACAATAACAAAAAAAGTGACTATAAATATTTTGTTATTATTTGTACACAAGATAAAAAATGATTTGTTATTGTTTGTGTGTAAAAATATTGCTGAGTTGCTATATACATATGTACATATATATACTTTCACCAAAACACGGCTAATGTTTTTATTAATCTGAACATTTCCTTTTATCTTATTATGATTTTTTAAATGCAATAATGGCATAATTTGCAGATTTAAAAAAGCACCACGACAACAATGCTTTGCCTTCTGCTGGCTACTATTGTATCTTGTACTTGTTTTACAGCACTTCTTTGTAAGAAAACGTTTCACTTATATTTGCAATACCATTATTTTGTATGTTTGTTTTGATCCTTTTGTTCGTTACCAGTTCTACGATGGTACATAACGAAGCGTGTAGAAGGAAAATATCAAGAAATATACTTCATGCTTTTACCTGAGTTGCTAATAATAGCTGCAAAAGAATGTTAAAAAAATGTAGGTGGAAAATAGAAAACAAAAATCAGATACAATCCACTCTCTTGTAAGTAAAGATTATGGACTATGCGAGAATAAAATGAGAGTTTATTATTTGTTTTGGTAATAAGTTGAGATTGAAGACATAACGTTTTGTTTTTTAACTTTCATTCTTAATTTGGTGATGCCATTGAACTTCATATAGATAATAATAGTTTATTAGTTGATCTACAGGCCAAGTATTGGTTTTGTATAAAAAATAAAATGTCGGTATTTTTGGTTAGGTTTTTTTTATTTTCAAAAACTACTACGTTAAAATGTCAAAAGCAATTTTTATAAAACTGCGCCGTAAAAGAGGCCTTTATGGCGTATAAAATATTGTTAAAACTTTATAATTTCCATTTAAATGAGGACAATACAAAATACATGCTATCAACAATCAAATAAACATAATATATGTTCAGCGCCAAGGACAAAACGCGACTTTTATAACAGGAACCAAAATTCCGATAGTCTTTACTGAGAATGTAATTTTTTCTGACTTTTTTATTTAACAAATACCGAAATACCGTTTCCTATTAAAATAAAATTATGGGATTTTGGTCTTTCGGGATGTTTTGTTTTTTGAAATTTTTGGCTGTCTAGTTTCTTTTGGTAAGTGACTTTTGTCAAAAAAACCATGGTCCGAAAAAGGAAATCCCCAAAGCGCAAACCCCAAACTAAAAACTATATGTAATGCAAAATATAATAATAATAATAATGGAAAAAATCCCAGAAACAAGATTTGCAAGTATATAAATAGTTTTGACCTTTATATGCACTGATGGACCATCTAAATTCTAATGAAATAAAACAAACCGTTCTGCAATGTCATTTTAACTTCATAATAATTTGGTTTTTTATACATAAAGGAAAATAAAACAAAACAACATAAACTCAAATAAAAATATCAAACAATAATGCAAAATATTTCATCAGAAATATAAAATGTGCTCATTAAAAAAAAAAAAAAAAAAGGTTAAAAGTTTTACAGCAATAGCCTCGTTTTATTTTTTACGGATCTGGACTGAATCTATGAACTGTTATTTGTAAAACAAAATTTATTTGGTTATATTTTACTTAATATATTGCAGATTATTGGGGATTTTTGGAGATTTATAGATTTTAGACAAAAAAAAAGTATTTTTTCACCATGGGGTTATTGTCTTTTTTGAATGCATTTTTTGTGGACTTCACCCTTTTAAGATTTTAGTTTTTGGGTTTTACGATTCTCTTCTAATTTTTCGGGATATTGATTTTTATGGGATTTGGGCTCCTTGATTTCCCGGATTTTGGATTTCAGGATTCTGTCCGATCTCCCCTCCAGAAAGTTCTCTGTTTTGAAATTACATACTTGTTATTTGACAAATTCTTAATAATTCAAGTTTGTTTCGTTGTTTTTTTTTTGAGAGTATCTAATTAAATTTTAAACCAAAAGTTTCGTTTTTCTTCCTAACTTCTTCTCCTTCAGTTAGATAATTTAAAATATGAAAAATCCCTTCTGTGTAAATCTTAATGGAGTAAGGGGTGTTTGTATAAAAAAACATGATTCATTCTCTGATCAAGATTTTAACCCACCGATTTCGGTCTATTAATATGAGGTTCAACAATGTTCAATTGTATGTGATAATGCTTAAATTTTGATGAGAATTTTTAATGTGTAAACATCTATGCTCTCAGTTAGAATTATTCGTTCACATTTATTATACAAAATAATTTTATTTCGTAATATACAAGTTAACATATTAAGAGATATTTAAGTGATCGTTACTACGGTTCCGAATGAACTGACTAATAATAACTTAGAATCTAACATAATGAATTCACTTAAATGAAATATGCTGTCGTCAGCGATTGCGATGGGAACCATTCCGCAGTTGCAATCACAGACTCAGGTTACGGTTAGGTTGCAGTTGATGGGGTGAATGCCTGGCCATGAAAGCTTCCTAATGCGTTCGTATACGATGGGGTCAATGCTTGGCCATGAAATTGTGATCGAGTGTCTAAACTTCTCGGTTGTAGCGAAAGTGTTCGTAGATATGAGTAAGCATTGTTGTTGTCTCCGAACCGGGTACTGTACATCATTCGTTCGAGAGAATTATTTGCAAATATTTCAATTGAAATTTGAATTTAATTTTGTTTGTGCGTTTTTATCTGTACCAATCTTAGCTCTCGGTGTAGGGAAAAGAAAATGTAACGGCAACGGCAATAAACCCGGTTTTTATATTATGATAACCCTTAAATTTTGTGTATACCTTCGCGTTCGATCATTCGAACTTCCACTTTAAGATTTTGATTCTCATAAATAAATTTATTGAAGAGGAATAAAATTAAAATCAATACTTGAAGAGTAATGTGTTGTATTTATCTTGTATATAAAATGTATTTATCTTTATTTCTTGTATGAATCGACGCAAATTATTATACAATTCACATAAAATTTTTCAAGTTATCATTTGGACTCAAATTAATTTTATGCGTTTTACATTTAAATCTTAAAATATATAATTTCAGCTATCCTTTTAATACTCTTATGCCCCATTAAAGCCACATCTAATGCAGTTCTTCTCATGAGCTAGTTATAGATTTCCTTCCGCCTCCATCAAAAAATTCTCTTCACACACAAATACCTAGTACAGTATAGTACCTGCATGCCTTTAAACCACACGAAAAAGTATACTTTCGTATTCGCATTCCATTACAGTGCATATATAATATCCTAACTCTACTAAGAGATGATGAAATCTTGAAAATTCACATAAAAATGACGACCAAAGACATCGTTTTTACAAGGAGACACCCGCCATCATCACCACCACACCACACCGCACCGCATCGTGTCATAGTATATTATGTAGGTAAGGAACACGTATTTTTAGAAAAAAAAGTATTTTCTTTCACTTATTCCCTTGGTGTTTGGAATTATTTTTTTTATATTAACAAAGTTTTTTTTTGCGACTTACGACTATCTTTTCAATGGAAAAGTTACTTCTAATATAGGTGTGTGATGTATTTTTAACTATGTACATATGTTTGTACAGTCCTCGTTATTGTTGCCATGTTAGCTCGATGTAAAGGGTTTTTTTTCAATTCTGAATTCATAGTATTCGGAAAGTTGGTGATATTTTTCATGAATGGTATAGTAACTTGATATCAAAATATTGTGTGGGGACAATTTAAGTGCTGTGCGGCGGCCTTCTCAATAACCAACGTCTGGAAGGCATCCGATATAGTCTCTCCCTTAAAAGGATGCAAATACTAGGTCACCATCACAACATGGAAAATCAAGTTTTGCATTTATTTCCAACATAAAATCTCAATTTTAGTTGATTTAAAATTTAATAAACTTTAAATTTAATAGAGAATAAGTAGATTGAAGTTTGCTTGGCTACGGCCGATAAAAGCTAATCGTCGCCTTTTAAGAAAACCGGCATAACTCAAAAAACGTGATTCTTCAGAAAATGAGCTTACAGTTTTTAAGGGGCCAGTTATAGCTTTTATTGAAAATTTTAAATGTCAATTTTGAGAGCTTCAGAAAGGAAAATCAGTTTTTATTTATATGACAAAATTAAGGTTATGACTCAATTATTATATTTAGCCCAAAAAATGTTCATTTTGCCCAAGATTCCGCATAAAATAACATTTATTTTTTCAATGATTGCACTACCTTACCATTGATTATTGAAAACAATTGCATGTGAAAGGTAGGACCGAAATGGAAATTTTTTTTGGATGGAAATAATAACTGAGCCATAAGCTTTATATTGGCATCAAAATATTTTTTTCTTTATAGACGCCTCAAAATTAACAATGATTCAATGATTGTTTTCAATGAAACTATAATATATCTGTCACCTACATAAGTCTTACGATTTTTCATATAATGTTATTTTTTTTTAGTATTTAGAATTTTTTTCGGGATTCCGAAGTGCTACAGTTATGCCAGTTTAACAGAAAGATATAGAGAGTTTTTTTTAGTCGATTGGCTTAACTCAAAAATCGTGTTTTTTTATATATACCGGTTTTCTTTAAAGGCGACGCACGTTAAATTTAGAATCCTACTTTTTTTTTTATTTTTAAAATTATTCTGACAGGTGTTCAATAGTATCAAATGTGAAATTGTTGAAAATGCGCTATCAGATTGTTCAATACTTTAAATTATATATACTTTGATTTTATTTTGTTGTTTCAAGTAAGTTTTCTTAAAAAGTTTTCATCTGAAAATTAAATTAATTTATTATTATTAAATCATTATTGTTCCTATAAAGAAGTCCTGTTTTTATTTCTAAAGGAAATATTAATAGATATAGGATACTTTTAATAGAAATATAAAAACCGTGGTACTGCCAACGCGTTTTTTTGGGAATTGAATTTCTTAATTTATTATGTATGTATATAGATTCGCAAACAAAACATGACTATTCACGACTATTATCGCTGTTATCTAATAAATATTTTTCATAATAGTAAAAGTAAGGGTGATACGTGATCAGAGCAAGTTAAGTATGTGCTCGTAAAAATACATGTGATCAACAATTTGGTTCATACCAAATGGTGGTGGTGTTCCACTTTATTACCAACCTATGATAGTGTTCTTTTCAGAGTTAAGTAGGTATACTGAATAAATTTGTAAATTTTTTAAATAAGATGTTTCATAAAATCCATAAACCTTCTTTTGTAAATCAAAAAACTTGATGTGCCCTACTTTTGTTTGTGTTATATATGAAAGATAATAAAGGTTTGTATATGTACAAAATTGTCGGTTATCATTTTAATGACCTACATATTATGCATATACCTATGTATATTATGTACAATATGCATTTAACATTCCGATATGATATTCAGTTTGACTGATTTGTTTCAAATATTCGTATTAAGTATGTACCTATCTAACCTTTTATTCAAGTGCTCCCTCACAAAATATTCGAATCCAACATTTCTCTCATTAGTGTAAAATATGTTTTACCTCCAAAAGTCTGTCATTTACGATGACTTAATATACGGTACGGATATATATTCAGTAACTTCACAATTTTTTTTTTTTTTACTTCATTGAAAGAAACAGTGACAAATGGATTCTGGATTCTGGAGTTGGCTGAGTGTACTGCAATGTTATTTAACAAAAGGAAGACCTCATTTCTTCTTCGAAGAACCACATATTATGCATACAAATGAAATGAAGTGTGAGTAAATCGTCACGTCGTGTATAAAGACCAACATTGGTTGGTATATAGAAGCATGAAATAAACTTTTATCATGATCAGATTACAAATATTTAACTTTTCGATTATGTATATGTATAGATAGGACTTTTTGTATATTATCTAGGAGGGTTTTTGATACTTACAACATAAAAATTAGGAGCAATACACCAAAACATTTCAGAATAATTTTTTAAATTTCAACTTTAATTATGATTATTATTTAAATTTTATATAAATCTTTTAAGTTCTGAGCCTTTTTCTTTCAAGAATATTTATGGAAATAGCCAACAAGCATGAGCATTTATAGCACACAGTGTACAGAAATCGAATTCCTTTCAACCAACGAATAGATTTTTTTTTCTAAAAAGAATCGAATTTTTTCTGTCATTGAAAGGAATACGAAAAGAATCGATTGTTTTTGTAATTGTGTGTGTGGCACTTGACAGCAGCAATTTTGAAGTAAAATGTCCAAAAAAATATTCAATTTGGAAATTACATTATTATTATTTATTGAAAAATTCACCGAAAATTCGTTGCAACCAAAAACACAATTTGTTTTCTTAAAACACCGAAACATTCAATTTGACATTTATAAGAAATTTCAAATCTTGCTAAGTGTGTGTGCAAATCGGTGTAAGATTTTTCTTGAATCATAAGGGCCCAACACACCATCAATGTTACTCGTCAGGTAATATTGACGTTTTTTCCGTCAGGTAAAATTGATGACAAAAAAGCCTCCGCATGATCAATGAACATTGACAATTTTGTTAGGGAATTTGTTAGTGTAGTTCAGTAAATCAAACATTTTGTCAATGAACATTAGGCGTTTTTCTTTTTTAGCCCCGAGCGTGGCACTGAGCTGTCAAAAAGAAAACTATGTTACTTTTTAACTCGGAGCGCTCCGAGCTCTCAACTAGCATTTCTTTTTTAGCTCAGAGCTCGCGACCGGGGCTCGCTCGATGAGTTCGGAAAGAAATGACCGAGCACATCGAGCACAAAGCTGAGCGCGGCTAACTTCATACAATTTTCATGTAATTTGACAGATATGAGAGTTCAGTGCTCAATTGAATAGATCGGTGCGCTCAGGTCACGCTATTCGGAGTGAGCTCTATTCGCTCAGAGCCCGCTCTGTGCTCCGCTCGGGGCTAAAAAAGAAAAACGCCTATTGAAGAAAATCAAAATAATTTTGTGTTTCATCAATGTATCAATTTTACTTGTGACGAACGTTCAATTTTACCTAAATCGAGACTCGTTCAAGTAATATTGTCAGGTAACATTGATCGTGTGTAGGGCCCTTTACTAAATTAGCAATATTTGTTTTGACAGAAAAAATCGACAGAATAAAATTCGATTCTTTTGTTGAAACCACTTGGCTCGAAAGTAGTTGCAAGTTTCAAAATAGTTTAATAGTTTTTTAAGACCTTTCTGAAAAACAACTTATTTTACGAGGTCTGGATCTCTAAATATTTTCATCCAAAGTTGATAGAATTGGGAAGAAATAAGAAAATATACCTTATTTCTGCTCAATTCAATCGAATATTTTGTTCAACATTATTTGCCAGAAGGCCCATTAAGGCTTACATCGCATAACGCCCAAATTCAAAGTTAAAAAATCTTTTAGGCGATCTTTAATTTAAAAAACAATTTGGGCGTAATGACATTCGTTTTGGATTTTTTGGCACGTTTTTGTTGACTTTGGGCTATATGCCCGTTTTTGTGACTTATGACATTTTTCGATTTGGGCAGATCTGTTTTGAGGATGTGTTTCTTTTACTTTGAAACTCTGTGCATTTGTGTGAATTTCTACACAAAAGTTTTGACAGACTTTGTGAATAAATTGACATACAAAATAAATTGTGTAGAAATTCACACAAATGCACAGAATTTCAAAGTAATGGAACACAGCTATGATAAAATATCGGCTATAAAATTTTTACTATACCAAGCAAACATTTTCCTTTACAAGTGTTTCATAAATGATTGACATAAGTGAACAAAACCTTCGAATTTGAATTCATTTCTAAATCGATTTGGGTTCAAACTCCCCGGGTAACGAAAAACACATATGAATCTTTAAATGATTCATAAATGATTAATAAATCCTGTACATAACTGAATGTACATAGGTCGCTATATATACGTTTTCGACCTCAATTAATGAGGCTTTTTTTAAATGATTCATAAGTGAAGTATCGTTACACAGGAGTTTGGATTCAAATCGATTTATAAAGGAAATTCATGATAATCAAAGGTTTTGCTCACTTATATTATGTCAATCATAAAAGATACCTACTGCTTCGAATATTGGCCTTGGTTATTATGTTTTCAAGTTGGCTATAATAAATAAATTATTTTTAAAATTTTATAAGTGTCCAATATACTTAGGTACCCCAAATTCATTGAAAACTGACGAATTATGTCTTTGCATAATTTTTGTCTGAAGTTCGGTCGCTTCAAGGCCCGTTATAGTTTTTCGAAACGAAATGAAAAGAACATTCACGTTCCTTCATTTTTTATGAATGCACCCTGTTTAAATTCCTTGTGTACGTTCACTTTTCTTCATCCACAATGAAGGAGAATCGAATCACAACCGTTTTTATCATGAAAACAATTCCGCACAAATCCCTTTTCCCTTCATAAGTTAAACATGATAGGCTTTTGGAGTATTTTCAGACTTCATTCACTGAAAAAGAATATTAATTATGGAATGATATTCTTCATTTTTGTTGAATGTAATGTGAAAATTCACCTAAATGTTTGCTGGGTACTTGACTATCTCGTATTATAATACACATAAAGTCTGTACTTTTTCTTTTAGCCTATCTGAACCAGGATTTACATTTATATATACATATACAGATAAAAGGAAGGTCCTCAACACCCGGAAAAATAATAACAATAAGAATAAAATAAAAATACAATTTATACATGATTTTTCTCTCTCTCTCTCTCTCTCTCTCTCTGTTAATTAAAAATTTTAACATTTCTTTCACTCAATGTCTATGTCTCCCATTAGGCACATAATTACCTCAATATAAAATGCTTGATTTTGAAACAATTCTCCTATGTTAAAGCTATTAACATGTCTGGGTAAAGAATTCAAAAGTTTTCACATTGTGTGGTATGTTGGAATCTCCTTTTGGAATAATGTTGCTATATGTATGTATGTATGTATGGTTATAGGAAAAACGTTGAATTTGAAATATTCAAGTCACGTCGTGACGTAAAAGCTTACCGTGAAATCGTATACATTCTTTTGAATTTCTTTCATTCCATGAATTAATGTCTCAAGGTTATTTATGTATATATAAATTATAAAACATTTATGTACATTTTGAATAAAATACAAAACAAAAAGGATTTTTTTTTTTGTAAGATTTTTTTGCTTCATTCAGTGCATATATGTTAGATGATTCTTGATTTTAAGTCGTTGACTTCTGAAAACTAAATTGAAAACATAATTAATATACATCAAAATTTTAAAATTTAATAAATTTTGTAAATTAAAAATACTGTTCAAAATTTCCATAATGGCTACATAATATAATTGATGTTTTCAGCTTGAAATTTTGAATATTTAATGCCATAGGTCCAAATTTCTTTAGTATGTGCCCAAGAATATAGAGGGCAAAGTATTCCCTAAAATAAGCTTTTTAAAATAATGATTTTCAAATATAAGTTTGTAGAAGAAACAGACCTCTTAATTTCAAAATTTAGAGCTCATGTTTTTAGGAGTTTTTCGTATGCAACCAAATGTGTCGTTGGCAATCGAAACGGTGCAAAAGTCACTTTTTTCAAAATATGGATTGTGATACACCATTTGCGTTACCAAAGAGAGCTATCAAATTATGATTTTGTTTCAAAACTATGTAGCTAATTAAAAAGTTATTACAATTTCAGTTTCGAGTTTGGGTCAAAACATTTAAAAAACTTATTTTTAAATTCACTAAATGTATTTTTAATTAACAAAAATACCCAAAAAATAATTTTTTTTCTCTAAAGAACGAATATAAAAGGTCCTTTTTGATTAGTCAATATAATAAGAAAAACTTCCATAAATCAAAATCACATTTTAGTCTTCAATATCCCTACCAGTTTTTTTTTAAATTTATTTATCCTCCTTTTTTATATGGAATTTTATTGATTTACCGCGATTTTTTATTTAAAGGTTGGGTAGAGAATCCCATTTTGATTATTCTGCTGGGTACTTCTTGTAAGGGCTCCGCAAAATTAGGCCCCAAGAAATAAGGCCCCAAAGAAAAAATGTAATAAGGCCCTAAAACTATGCATACAGAACAAAAACAGCTATAAAATTCTGAAATTTTGAGGTGTTATTTCATTTTTTTGGGATTTATTTCTTTTTTTTTGTTGGGGCCTTATTTTATGATTAAATAATGTCCTAATTAAATATTAACCCAACATACATTTTGGGATTTTATGTCAAGGGAACTATACAAATGCAAAAATATAATGTCAAAATAAATTGGGGTTTATTTCATTTCATTTCTTTTTGTTTTTTTTTTTTTTATTTCGTTGGGGCCATATTGCATGGGGCATAATTGAAAAATAATGAAAAATTACCCCAATTCCTTATTTCATTTCAACTTTAGGGTCTTATTTCCTGGGCCTTAATTTTATGCAGACTTGTTTATCCTGCAGCTTGCTGCTAAACGTGGGGAACGATTTTCAACATGATTATTCTGCTGGGTGTTTCTTCTAAGTAAACAGTAGACGAATTCTGTAAGCCGGGTGTGGACTTGTTTATTCTTCCAACCTGATTATTTTAATGGGTACTTATATTCTAAGTATATGATAATAAAAATATTATGTTTCTTCTTTGTATAATAAAATATAGCTCATTTGAAATGGATTTTATTGAACCAATTGGAGTTTTTCTCAGGACACCCATAAAGCAATTAAAAAACAAAAATAATAATTCGTCTTCAATTCAAAAGATTTTATTTAAACATTAAAATAAATATACATACCGAGGTCATGATCAAAAATGCTGTGCAAAAAGTCCATAAAACTGGAATGTACATTTCTACAATCATTTCCATCCATTTTCAAGAGAATTGAACGCATCATAAGATACTTTCAATGACTCCTAACAACTGATGATGATGATGATGACAACACCAAATCCCTGTAAGGAATAATAAAATATTTCGATATTAAAGCTCTCTCCAAGGGCATTAATGCACATAATATACCATCTTTTTCTTTTTTATTGAAAAATGTATTCTTGCTCTGATTAATGGACCACAGAAGAATACACTTGACATAGTCAATATTTTACTGGGCTTGTGTCTTGATTTTAAATTCAACGAACGAACAAACATAATATAGAACTTTGAATATTTGTACTCATTTTTGTGTCATAAAAATGTGCAACAAATAAAAATAAAACAAAAAACCAAAACAAAATGTCTTTATTTGAAAGTGTGTTTTATGTCAAATTCGGTATTCAAAAGTTCACTCGTTCACTGGGGCGTATGTGGACTATTTGTGTATATTCTTGTTTCTGCATTGCACTTCATTAAAAAAATCATATTCTTTGTTTTACCCTTTTTATTACTCTTTTTGTTGCTATTGTCGTTGTTGTTTGAAAAAAGAATTTACATAACGTTACGCATTTGTTAATCCAAATGATGAGACATTGTGTGAGTGTGCATTTTATCATTGTTACATTTTCTTCTTATTTTTTTAATAAAACAAACAATAATATAAACAAAAGAAGCACAATATTAATAAAAACGAAAAGGAAACAAAGCCCAAGCAAGGACATCAAGAATGCAGTTTCTTCTTTATATTTTGTATCTGTTTGTATATTAAGCCTTTTTAAGGCTGGCGGCACATAAAATTCTCTGTTTTAACCAAAACATATCACATTATATTATATACACTCCACACACTCGTGTGCACAAAAGTAAAAGGCGGTTTTCTTTTTGAAAATAATATTTAAAGAAGTGCGCGTTTGCAAATTTAATATTTAATTTTGGTATAATATTAAATTAAAAATTCATTTCTGTTCTTCAGGAAATCTGTTAATTAAAATACGTAAAACCTAAGAAAGCTTAAAATGTCAGGCTCTATATATTCTAAATTAACCAGTTTTTCAGTGCCTGAATTAATACTGCGTTAAATCAGAGTTAGTTAATCCTCCAGTTGATTCCGAACTAATTGAGAAGCAGTTTTTCAGTTTAGATGTGACTATAATTTTTAGTTGTCAAATATCTATCAAAATCAAAGTGTGACACTATAGAAATTCGCTATCACTATCGAAACAGAGATGGCGACACTATATACAGTATAGTATGGAAACGGAGATTTCCATAAAGTTGCCATCTCTATTTAAAAAGTGATTTTACACATCTGTCAAAAATAGTAAATCCAGAGTTAACTATCATCAAATTCGATGAGTTAACTCGGGATATAAACTAACTGAATTACATTATTCAGAAGTTAACTCGGGCTTAAGCTATAAGTACAGACGATTGTCAGATCTTACAATATTGTCAGAACTGTCAATGGTCTGACAAAAGCTAAAAATTAGCTGACAATCGACATACTTCTTACAATGAAAAATTGTCCGTTCACACGGTTGGTAGATTTCTTCCCAATTTGATTGTCAGCTATTTTTTTATCTCTCTTTAAACTACTCATTATTTCGAACAATGAAGAAATTGTCAGCAATTGTAAGATGTTTTCAATTAAAAGATCTGACAATGACCAATGAGTCTGAAAATGTCCTAATCGCCTGACAATGATAAAAATTGTGTGTTCAGACGATTGTAAGATACCTGACAATTTTTTGTCAGATTGTCGTCTGACAATGACGTGTGTTCAGACGATTGTAAGACATTTGGAACAGTTTTTTCACTGACAGATCTGACAATATTGTAAGATCTGACATTCGTCTGTACTTAGCTTTAGGTCAAAAACTAGAATGATTTCGTACTAAACAAATTTGTCTAAAACAGATACATATCCAATACGAAAATTTGAATTTTAGGTACCCCTTAATCGAAGAATAAAAGCTCCCCCAAACCAACGTGAAAAATTCGAAATAATGACGAAACTTTAGGCTGTGAATATATTTTACATATATGAAATTCGCTTAATCGCATCGTCGCGTTGGTTTGGGTACTTTCATTTATCGCCCTGTAAATAGATATATTTTCGGTCTTCGTTCCGAATGTTTCGCGTTGGTTTGGGGGAGCCTTGAATTTTAAAATAATTTCCAAAATCTCAAAAAAATGATACATTAGGGTATGGTTTGTTTCGCCTTTTGCATCTCGTTTTTTGGTTGTTTGCCTTTTGTCGTTTCGCATTTCGTTTATTTACGATTTTCATTAATATGTTTTTCAATTATTTGGTTTATAATTGTTTCACAAAAAAATCATTTTGTATTTCACTTAATTCGTTTTAGAGCTGGAAATCAGTTTCCATATAAAACTCTGATTTTTGACTCGCATCACCAAATTTGCTTCTGTTTTTTTATAAAACAAAAAATTTGAAATTCAACAAAATTAGAGATCTGCCGAAAATTGTCGTTGTACAAGGTTCAGATCTTTGAATGGAGACAATGGCCAGTTTATATTTCAGAGAACTCAGAAGTTTTCCTCCGTCAATTTGACAGAGCAGGAGAATGAAATATAAACACATTGCATTGAGTTTAAAGGAATTTAAGAAATCAATCGACGAATCCAAAAAAATTCAGTCTTACTTTTTGACAGCAAAAGTGAAGAAGAGACTTTTGACGCCATTTTATTTTTAATTTATGACGCTTTTCAGCTTATCAGCCATTCTCAGATCACAATTGACTCCTACGATCCGAGGATTTACACGAGTATTTCTGTCAAGAAACTGAAAAAAATACACAAAATTCATTCTTTTGCCACTTGACTCCGAAGATTTGCAAGTATGATAAATTGACAGTATTTGTGTCACAAAACTTAAAACAAAATTGGACGAATTCAATTTTTTGACAGTTTTTTTTTTTGTCAGAAATACTGCCAATTTATCATTTGTGTAAATTCAGCATAAAAAGAAAACACAGTAAAATAATTAAAGAATTAGAAAGGTTTTCCAGTTGTCTTCCCAGTGTGTTACAGACCTAAATATTAAGCGTTAGTGTGGGGAATACTTTAAAAGGGAGGCAATTCGTACAGCTCCGATTACAGCTTCATAGTGTTGCAGTCGTAACATTGAATTTGTTTGTATTCAATATTTTGACAGCATTTCTTGCTCCATTATGCAGCTACATCTTCATTGTGTTCAGGCAATTACTATTCCTGTTTGGTAACCAATATTTTTAACAAATTTCTGAATTTTTCATCATCGAACAAAGTTACATAATATTATATACCTACCTAAAAAGTAACAGCTAAATAGTAAATACGTTTGACCCAATCATGCTGCACATGCAATTTAATTTGATGATTTTAAAAATTTAAATAATTTAAAACAATAGTTTCAAATATTCGTAATAAATTATTGTTAGCCTATAAATGTCACATAAATCTCAACAAAAAATGCACTCTTTTGAATAGACATGCAATTCTGCAGTATTTCACTAAATAAACCCCATCAACCGAGTACAAAAAGTTCCCCCATATTATGCCTTTATCGAGCTAAATACAACGGCAGCCCTTGGGGGTCAACATTCAAATATTTATATCGCACGACAAAATCTGTCCTTTTGTCTAATTAATCTCCAACTATAGAGACAACAACAACAAAAACAACAAAAAGGCTCAGAAAGACATGTGACAATGTGAGAGTCCTTTTTTGTATTTTATTTTCCTTTTTGGTCCTTTTTGTGCTTTGTTTTTCTTTCCTGCGTCAATTTCGTAAAAAAAAAAATTAAAGTGTGATGAGAAGTTGCAGAGGAAAAACCTATTTCACGACACGAAGAAATGTAAGACGTCTAGATATAACTGTATGCATTATAACATAACAGTATGTGTGTTTTGACGAATAAAAAAAAAAAAAAAAAAAAAAAAAAAAAAAAACAATATAAAGGGGCTGCCTGGGCTCTAACATTCTACCCAACCAATATTTTTTGTTTGAAGCGTGGGCGCGTGAGAAAAACAATAAACGTAGGACGAAAGGCTAAAGTCGTCTTCATGAGCGAACCGAGTACCTACAGGCAAAGTTGGTATATGGATGTGGCTCTTGATGTATAGAGAGAAGTAGATACACATATCAACAGCGTGGATTTAAATAGAGAAGCCAATCTGATGATATCCTGTTGGCGCAATGCTTCAACAGAAACTGGGCTAGATAGAAAAATACACCGGTAATTTAAGTAAATGAATGTGCTGCCATCTGGTAGAAATATTCCACCACTATACCTACCCCTAGTTTGTGCATCTCCTGGTTCCCATCCCACCCCTGCGAAACGGTTATGAGAAATTTCCTGGAGAAAGTTTATCTCTCGTAAATTCTTTTAGAGGAGAAATGAGACTGGAGGAATTATTTTAAAATTCACCAGTATTTAAAGAGGGAATGCTGATGTAAAGTGGAAATGTTACTATT
Organism: Epistrophe grossulariae; assembly: GCA_929447395.1. Lineage (NCBI taxonomy): Eukaryota > Metazoa > Arthropoda > Insecta > Diptera > Syrphidae > Epistrophe > Epistrophe grossulariae. The sequence goes on from OV839566.1 coordinate 136,851,519, forward strand.
ATGTTATTTGCAGAATGTGATGATATTTTTAAAGTTTACGTGGGGGATATTTTGTTGATAGTATAATTATCTACATATGTATCTAGATATGAAGACGGTATTGGAATTTTTTTAGGTTCAAGAAGCAGGACACTAAATCAAGATTAAATTGTTGGGAAACCATGGGAGGAATAGTTGAAAAAATCATACCAAGAAATACGCCATTGTCAGTTTCAGAAACAAAAGAGTTTACAACCTACGCTCATGGGCAAACGGTAATGAAAATTCACGTGCTTTTCTTTATCCATATTACGCTCACTTAGCCTTTGAGCTTGCACAGCGCTATCTTTAAAGAGGAAATAGTTTACTTTCTGCAGTTTTGATATTATTATTTTTTGCAGTCTTTAAGTCAGTTAATCATTATTTGCACACTTTTAACTTCAATTTTAATATATTGGATAAGAAATTTTTTCGAAACATTTACCTACTTATGTTGTCCCAAGGGTGGTCTTTTTGAGGAGGAAGGTGGGAGTTTAATAATGATCCCTTGATGAAACTTGGTAGGTATATTAGTTATTCTCTATACAAACTGTGATTCTTCATGTCTACTGCTTTATTTTAAGTTTACTCAAAATGTTAGTAGGTACCGTGGCATATCCGTTTCTTGTTTTTTCAATTAAATCTAATATTTTCTATTAAAATACATTATTGAATAAAAACGTTTTTCTCAGAGAAGTTTGAGGGCAATATTTGCTGACAATATCAAGTCAAAATATTTGCTCTTTAAATAATCATAATTGTATAGTGTTCTTCGTATTTAATTTAATTTCTGAATTCATTTAGAGATGGGATCAAGGGGATCAATCTCCCCCATGAGTCTTCAGCTTCAGCATGTCGTCGATTTTCGTGAAATACGAATCTCGAACGAGTTTTCAGGTTATCGATTTGATTAAGCAACAGGAATTTCAAAAGGAAATTTTAGATTTACTACAAGCTAAGGATCCCGCCAAAAATTTACGCGATGGAAAGGATTCAAGCAAAAGATGCGTTTTCTGGAAATTATGAAGCTTCAAAAAAATATCTGAAATTGTTGATTTAAAAACAGAAAAGAAAAGTGAGCTCAAATCTTGAAGTTAAAAGTACAGAAAATTAGTTTCGTATGACTTCATGGAACTTGAAGGGAGATTCATAAATCATGAAAATATCGACTATTATAAAGTGCAGAACCCCGTAAGTCGTTTTTGCATGTTCTTCAAAAATCAAATAAACCCCCCAAATTTTTTATGTGATCTATATAGTAAGAGGTATTGTATTTTGCATTTTTCTGTAGAATGTTCAGAAAAAAATTGTTGCGCTGAAATTGCAAAAAACCGGCTCTGAATCTGCTGATTTTTTTGTATTAATATTTTTTTTTTTAATTTTTCGACTTACGAGGTCACACACTTTAAACGTCCATATATTAGAAAAATTTTTGGTACTCTTCAAGCATGTTTCATTGGAAATTGACAAATAAGCTGAGAAACTTATTAAAACGAGTTTTATCAAACATTTCCTTCTTGTGGCCATCTGTTTCTCTCGCCGAATTGAAAATGGGGAAGAGATATTTAATCCGTAAAGGCGATAGCAAGCTTAAAATTCAATTGAAACGGTGGATGGCCAAAAGAAAATCTCCCGAACATTTATGTTGCGAAGGATTTTTGCTACACTGCCGATATCAATGTCTTTTACCGAACGAACGTTTTGTAGTTTGAAACGGATAAATACGAACAGGACAAAAGAAGTGAGTTTTTTCCCTTCTGATCATCTGGATAACAGTGCAGAATATAAAACTCAAGTTTGGGTTGTTATAGGACCGTTTGAATGGTTTGACTGCTCTGGAAATTCATCGAAAGATTGGAACAACAGCGAACTAAGTCTTAGAGATGAATTATCAAAAAATGAAAACTGAATACTCAATTTTACAAGACTTTTTATAACCTATTATTAAAAGAAGAATTTAATATAATAATAAAAATATAACTTAAAAAAAATTTATGGAACTTATTATCATGTCATCTTCCCCACCATAAAAAGCTATATACGCCACTCTACAACTTTAAAGACACAAATTTCCTTTCAAAGTTTAAAACGTCAAAACATAAGAGGGGATTCAGAAACTCAAAAAAAATATTGTCACAAAGAATTAGCCAGTTCACGTTTCTGAGATCTCACTGAGCAAACATCTGTCAGCTCCACTGAGGAGAAGGAGAAACCTGAACAAAATTTCTCCTTAGAAGTCAAAAGCACTCTCCATCTCGTTTTTATAAATTGATCAACTGCGACAAAAAATAATTGAGCAAACGAATCCAAAAAATTTCAGTCTCAGCTTTTTGACAGGAAAAGTGAGGAATCTCACTGAGGAATTACGTTCAGATTTCTGAGATTGCTGAGATCTCTGAGATCTCAGATATCTCAAGAAACCTGAACTGGCTAAATGAGAACGTATTAAAATTCAAAAACAAACAAAAATCACTGTCAGTACCGTGTCTTCGAGGTTTGGTACTTTTCACTATACCTATTCTTGTTCCTTAAAAACACGCCGTGATTGCTAATGAGACTAAATACAAATAGCTTCTTTTTTTTAAATACTGTTAATCAAAAAATTTAAAATCGGTATGATAAATTTAACAACGCCGCTTGCCGACATGAGTTTATAATTTGTGATTATAATCGTTTCATCAATCCCAAAATGATTGATCTTAATTTGTCAAACGACAACAAGTTCAATTAATCCCGTTTGCTAGTACATATGTATATGTACACTAATTTGAGTTCAAAGCTCACATACATACATATGTATGTTCATATAATAAAACCGCTTTTCCAAACATCAAAGCATATCATTATAATAAAACAGCCTGCAGCTGCTATAGCAGTTTCCAATTTCAAACTATACGTGTTCACATAACGAAAAGAGAAAAATTAAATGCATCCCAAACTTCTTGCAACACTGCCGCGTATTTCAGCTCTAAAACCCAATTGACGTTAAATCATCATTCCAGACAATGTTTGCCATAACATGAAATCGAATTGCTTCAATCTTCTTCATAGTGCATGGTGCCGACAGGCGTCTGTGCTGTGCGAATACGCGACTCCCAACCAACCTTCCTCAGAACTCTGCTTCCTGTGAATACATTAATGTCGTCTAAAATGATGTGCTTCGTTGCTGCGTCTCGGGCAGAGCAGCTGCGGTGAGGAAGAGAAATAGAAGGGAGGAAATTCATCCAACGAAAATATACCGTCATTTCCGCCCGCCTGGATCCTTTGTTGACTCTCGTGGGCGACGAGCTGTATACTTGATGCATTTTCAATCATGTCCTTAATGGGACTCACTCCACCCTCACATTTTACAGTCATATTATGCTGCTTATCCTTATACCACCCCAACAATACCATAAGGGTATGGAATTGTCAAGGGACTGGAAAAGTGGGAGCACTTTTATGCGCTTCTCCTTTTAAACCCTCAGGGTATTTTCAGTCCTGATAAAAAGAAACTATTCACATGGATTCTCGACTAGAACGACACATTGCTGAGGTTCAATTTTTCGTCGTCAATTTTATTCTTCTACTTCACAAATAGATTAATGTATGAAGATGGATATCATGTTTGGTAGGCAAGACGAGGTAGCGAGCGAACGAAGAGCCGAATCCATTGAATGAAAGTGGCACAAAGTCATTTCGGTTGGTTGCATAACATGGCATTTTAAGGAAGAGAGCATCAGATATATGTTTTTGTTGTTGTCTGGATTTAGGTCAGGATTGAATTTAAAAAAAAAATATATAGAAAATTAAAATGATCACAAAATTCTCATTTATGTTTATTGTTTATTTGAGCAGGATTATTAAAATAAAGGATTTGTATGCATTATACAGTATACAGAAAATACAACATAACTTTAGCTGAACTTTATTCTTAAAAATACAAACAATTGAATATATTCATAGCTGTTTTGTGATTTAATTAAATGCAAAGAGCTCACTTCTCGGTCTTTTATTCATCGGACAATTCGAAATCGGAGTCATCACATTCAATAATCTGAAATGAAGGAAATAAAAGTTTAGAGAAGAAAACTACATAGAGGACATAAATCATTTTACATTGGCATCTATGTTCATCAGCTCAGAGATTCCAGTTAAGTCTTCGAGATACTTTGTTGTTTCAAAAGCTTTCAAGAGGAACTCAATGCCGTTGACTTGAAATTCTCCGACAATTTTCTGAAATGATAACAAAAAATGTGTACAATTTATAGGAGAAATTGAAATTTTATTTTCCCGTTGGTTTTTTTTTTACATTTGTTTTGCTAAAACTTTTAACCAAATTAATAGGTCTGTCTATCTCTTTACTTCCCAAAACTACCACTTTCTAGCCATTTCAGCTCAAAGTTTTGTCAAAGTCTATATAAAAAAATAAAATTACACTAGAATTGGTTAAAATAAGCAGTTTTGGGAAGTTCCAAAGAAACTAACCTAATGTATTGTGTCTGTCATGGATGAAAACTTGACAGCTGATTTTTTTTTGAGTTGATTTGAGGTCAACTCAACTTCAAGACAACAAAATAAGTCATCTGTATTATGAATGACAACAACAGTAGTTGCAGTCGCAAAAACAGAAAGTAAATTTCAGGTTAGTTTAATACAAAATGTTGCCTACTTAGAGGAGTTTATTTTATGTAAAAATCAGTTAATAAACGTTTATAATGTTGTGAATTTTTCTAAACTTTTATAAAAGGAAGTTAAAAAAAAAACAATTAACAACAATAAATTCTTACCTCTGAGCACGCAATACACTGCGGAAACTTTCTTGTAGCAGGAAGAATATTTTCATAATTGAATAGATTTCCACGTATAGAATGAGGAATGATGCCTAAAAGTCCTTCTGGTATTTTTTCCATTGATTTTCCACATGCACTGAAATAAGCTGGTGCTGAATCTTTGTCGCAATGTTGAAGAATTGAAACAAGAAGCTCTACTGCATAGCTAGCAGCTATATTAGATACACCAGGGCGAGTAACTGTACATTGTTGGTCAAGTGTTCGATCTTTTAAGGACTGCAAAGAAAAATTATAAAATTAATAGTAGGTACTTATCTATTTATATAAATTTATTATTTAAGTGACCAATTCATATACAATATATGTACATACATATATCGATTATCATCTATCATGTAACAGAAAAAAAAATTTTTTTTTCCTAAGGCATTAAAACAACCCATTTTGATAGCTTAATATAAATAGGTCTGTTGGTACGGACAAACAGACCCACAAACAAATAGACCACGGACGGCATGACGAAAACAACTTTTTGCAATTCTATTTTATTGTAATGTAAGTTTAAATTAAAATCTCGATTTCCGTTTTCACACTAAGGCAATACTTGCTCATAGAGAAAAAAAACGAAGAACTGTTTCTGTTTCTACACAGTTTTTCCGACTTTTCAATACTTTAAGAAAAATTTTTGAAAACGTTTTCAGAAAACAATCGTATGGAAGGTCTATTCCCCCCACCTCTATGTATGTAGGAGTGACATTTACTTTAAAGAAAATTATAATAAAAATAAAATAAAATTATTAAAAAATAACGGAAATACTTAGCACATTATTATTTTATTATTTTTTAAATTGAGTATTTCCTATTATTATTATTATTATTATTATTATTATTATTATTATTATTATTATTATTAAAACAGTTTGGTGGTAGTTTACAAATGTATTCAATAATAAACTTTAGATTTTTTCAAGAAAAAACTTAATCTTTTATTTCTTTTACATTTAATTCCTTGTGACACTACATTTGTTCTCATTTTGAATTCATTAAAAATGAAACTAGAGTAGTACAAAAAAGTATTACTGAAAATACTGTTTAGTGAGTGTCTACAAAATAAACCCCATTAATGAGAAAATGTCACAAAAAATTTACTAATAATGTGATGCGATTTACATTTTTCAGCTCCTTACAGCTTTTTTTGACATTTCAGCTTTGACTGCTTTTAGAGTACAGTGATTTTTAAGCTTTGTTTCTCTTTTGGTTTCCTTCGGTTACAAAGATGCTTTTAAACACTGCGATTTTTTAATAGACGTTAACTTTGTTCAAATGAAAAGGAATCATCCTCCCACACTCTTTACTCCCCTTACATATTTCTTCAACAATAAGAAAAAGCACAAAGAAGAAAGAAGAAAGAGCGATAAATATGCAATTTTTCCAACTTCATCAATTTTATTTACCCCGCCACCACATACATACCCCGCCTACGGGCATACAAATCGGTCTTTGAAAATGAAAACATATTAAAAAAAAACATTAAAACAAATAATTTTGACAATGAGTGAGTGTGTACACATCAAACCCTAAAAATGTGAAAATGTCAGAATAAATGTAAAAATCGCATAAAAAATTTATAAAATAGGTCACGTTCGGGGATCAATCCAAAGCTATCCGGATAAGTTTGTGTTGTTGTAATCCCTTGTGACAAAACAGCTGATGCAACAACAACCCAAAGTATCTGAAAATTTTTGGATGCGTGGATAGCCTATCTGATAGTTTACCGAACGCAAGGAATGTGATTTGATTTACATTTTTCAGCTTCTAGCAGCTTTTTTTTTACAGTTCAGAATTTAAAATTAAAAAGCATATTTCAAAAACCATTATAAAACTAATTATTAATAAACATTTCAGACAAAATTGAATCGGATATAATTTTGTGTTGACGCTAATATAAATTAATCAAATATTGATTCGATTTGGAAATATCGCCCAAATTTTTTTAATCGCCCAAAAAAAAAATTGGAATTATCGCCCAAATTTATATTCTTCCAAATCTTAAGTTGGAAATATCGCCCAAATATTTTCAGTCTAAATTGGTTTTGGAAAATTTGGGCGTTATTTCTTCAATTTTTGGCGATATTTCCAAAATTTTTTTTAAATTTCTTTCCTTAACTTTGGGCGATATTTCGAAAGTGAAAGAATCTGGATTTAAAGAAACTTTGCATAAACCCAGCCTCGCACCTACCCCAAATCCTATAATGTGCCCAAGCAGGGGGTTGCAGGAGGGCAACATGCCCCATTCATACCTCTCTGTTTATACACCGTTTTAATTTTCAAAAATCCATATTGTAAATGTTAGTATTGAGTTTTATTATTATTTGGGCGTCATTTCCTTAGATTTGGGCGTTATTTCCTTTTTCTGGATTTTTTTGGGCGACATTTCCAATTTTGGCCGTTATTTCCCATTTGACTTTTAAAATTTTTATTTTGTTCGTTCTTTCCCTTAAAAAAAAAATGTTTATATTGAAAATAACGCCCCAATCAAAAAAAAAAAACAATAATTGTTCAGAATTTTTTTGGGTGATATTTCCAAACGGGCGTTATTTCCTTGGGCGTTATTGCCTAAGGCGCCAGTTATAGCGATCAGAAAAAACCATCCGAAAAAAAATCGATTAAAGTTTTTATTACTTTTCAATTCGATTTGATAGCCAAATGATATATCAATCGACGATTAATAAGCGTATTTTGTCCCACTTAGACAGTGGCTAAATATTAACAAATAGTTGGAAACAGGGTGTTATTTAATTCAAAAGAGGTCAATTTTCAAGGTTTAAACAACTGATTACGGTGTCTAAGTTAGGCAAATCTGGAAAACAAATAAACCATAGTTTTCTCGGAGTTGGTCTCAGAACTCTCAGTTAGATAAGTTTTATAAATAACAACATATATTTTTATCTTTTAAATGGATTTACTTGTTTTTCGGATGAAATTTCATTTTTCGTATCAGCCGATTGCTTTTTGACAGAAAAGGGAACAAATCGTTCCACTGATTTGTGTTCCAATTTTTTTCTGTTCCACTGAAAGAATTTCATCCGAAATTTTTTTCTGACATTTCAATCAATTTGTTTGTTTTTGATTTGCTTCACTTTTTCTGACACATTTTTTCTGATTGCTATTAACAACCATCAGAAAAAAGAATCAATTTCATACTGTTTCAAGTTTTTCTGATGGCTATAACAGGCGCCTAAGTGTGTTTCCTTTCTTAAAAACAACATCTTTCCCATTTTCTCTTGGGCGTCAGTTATAGCGAACAGAAAAAGCATCAGGAAAAGTTGAAACAGAATGAATTTGAATACTTTTTCCTTATGGTCGTTTATAGCGAACAAAAGTTTCAGTCAGTAAAAAGCTGTCATTATTCTCTTGACATCAACTATCACCATCAACCTACTTGATGTTTTTTATTTTACCGATGAAGCGGCATCAGTTTTTTTTTTCCTGATGTCAGTGGAACAGTAAAAAATTGAAACACGGACAAGTGGAACGAATTGTTCCATTTTATCAGAAATGGCAATCAGCTGATACGGAAAAAGAACTTTCATCAGTAAAATTAATAAATGCTTTTTTTGGAAAAGATATTTTGTTTTAAAGAATTTTTTTTTGTGAAAAAAATACTTAAAGTGATTTCTTATCTATTCATACCATTTTTATATTTCAAACTGTATTATAAAGTATTTAATTATCCAAAAGAAATTTTTTTCCTGATGCATTTTCCTGATCGCTATAACCGGCCCCTTGGCTGACACTTTAGTATGATTTAATGATCTTAAAATGAAGAAAAAAATGTAGTGTCATAGCGGCTTAAAGAAAATGTACTTTTTTCTAAAATCGATGATTTTTACGGCGACGGCGAACAGTGGCCCGTTTTGACTTTTTTTGTTGATAAAATCATAAATATATCTTAACAATTTTTTTTATTTTAAAGGAAATTTGCGAGGCTGTTTAAAAACGAATTTTTACTAAAGGTGATAGATATAATTTGTTTTTGACTTTAAAAAAAAGTGAACAAAAAACAAAAGTGATAGATTACCATTCAAATAGTAGACAAAAATTAAATGAACCAAAATATCCTGGGTGTTTTGTATAAGATGGGAAATAAGGCTAGCGCATTTAAAATCATATGGAAGGGGTGGTATATTTCCCCTTGTTTATGCCGGAGGGGCAATTTTATAAAAAATTGACTTGAATTAGAAAAAAAAAATATTAAAAATCAACGGCAATACTTATAATGTCCTGTTACACCTCTTTTTAAAGCCAGAAACCCATCCATGAAACCTGTTTTTAATTTTAATGGAGTGATTACCTACTTTAGGAAAAATTAATTTTCAAACTCAAAATTTTAAAAACAAAGTTCTTCAATTCAAACCTCTCAATAGCACAGCTCTATGCAACTGAATTTAAGGGATTACAAACAAATATGTATGTAAAAATTTTTTTGCCGTTAAGTTTAAGGCGAGAATTTGCGGAGTTTTTTTGTAACTTAGTTTAATGTTGAAAAAGTGTGCATTAAGTGGTGTTCCAAAAATCAAAATTTAAAAATAAAATATTTGGTTTATCATTTTAAAAATAAACAAATATATCAAGCAAAACAAAAAGATAACTTTTTTCACGCACTGATCATAGTTTTACACTCGAATCAAAAAAAAAAAATAGTAATAATTTTAAAATTCTTTTTTTTTCTCATCATAAAAATTTGTATACTTTGACTGGCTCTACAAAATTCACTGTGTGGCGCTATTGATTGTCCAAAATTTTTAACCGTTTTTTTCTTGGATTTTTTTAATTTGACGTATCGAGGTTATGTTTAGGCAGATTGATTGTATAGTATTTTTTTCCCAAATCTAAGCAATTTTACGACTTTCGAGTCTGTCGAAGATATGAATGAGAATTGACATGAGATTCAATTTGTCTTTAAAGGTCAGGGCGTTTATTATTTTTATGAATTATATAAATTTATATTGTACCTTGGTTCTAAAAGAGCTAATACCTATTTTTTACAATACTGATTCAAGTACACCACTCATTCAGCGTAAGATGTTCTACGACTGCGACTGATGGTTGTTCAAAAACAATTTTGTTTTATTGTAAGCATTCTTAGAAATTAAAAAAAGGAAATTTCCGATTTCCCAAAAATGAAGAAATTGGACATTGGCCCAAGGTACAGATTCATATAAATTTTTGTATTGACATTTTAATTTTATGAACATACATATTATATTATTTTTAATAATTATTTTTTATAAATATTTTATCGATCAAGCCATTGAAGCAACAAGTACATACAACTACGTTGTGATTTTAATTTTGTTCCGAAAGCTTACGAATATTAATGAAAAATAAACATTTTATTCAATTGTATAACTTGATCTTTTTAGTTGCAGACAAGCTTTTCAATAAAGCTTTCACTATAGAACTTCTATCCATAATACACATACTTTACCAACTCATAGGCTGATGGTCTATACTCTATAGTTATTTCAAATTATCTAAAAAAAAATAAAAAAAACTAATGAAAACTTCTAACAAAGTGACTATTCATGAAAATAACTTACGGTAGATAACCATGTTCCGTTTTACGATTTAAAGTTTAAACTTATTAAAAGAAATTCACAAATGATAATTTACCTTAAAAAAATGTATGGATCCCACACGTTTATATACTTCATTCGTGAGATAAGATAAACAAAGGTGATTATTATTTTTTTTTTCGAAAAACGATAACTTTTATACCGCCATCCACAGAAAAAAAATTGTAAATAAATTAGTCAAGTATTTGATGGGACATACTCGTAGAAGTTAGTACAAACTTGTATGTGTTTTTTAATACAACGTACATTGGCGAACTGTTTTTACTTTACTTTTTTTTTTTGTTAATTATTACTTATTATTATTATTAGAAAATGTTAACTGAATTCACTGGAAACCTAGCTCATCATCTAGAATTTGGACATTCTCTTGTTATTGTTGCAAAGACTATTGATGGAGCATCTAGGTGAGGAACCTGCTGATGATTTTTTTTTTGTTGAAATAATTGATCAATGCAAATTGAGAAATTTAACGTGTAGTGTACTCAATTTTTAGCCATTATGAAATAGTAAAAAGAGTTAATTATGAAAGCTAAGTTAGTTGAATGTGAATAAATAAAGTATTACAAAATAATAATACACAAAAATACTCACAAGTTAAGCAAGTTCAATATGTTTTTATTAAGAATGTTTACATTGTTTCCTTTTTTTAAATTACTTAAAGTGTTAAGTAAACCTTCCGACACTTAAATCAATCAATTTCAAATTTTCAAGAGCCTTTAATTATAGAAATCTGATATGAATAATCCTGGCTTTGACATTTAACTAAGATAACATTACTAAAGCCACGTTCTTCTTGATTCTCTTAATTTCAGCGGGGCTCAAATTATTTTTTTTTTTACTGGTCTAAAGGTGTTTGAACTTTTTTTTTTGCGTAAATTAATTTTTTTCAAGAATTCAGACTGTGTTCTTTATTTGGAGCACAAACTTAATTTTTAGTAGTTCTTATAGCAATTTAAAGATCAAGGTTCCTGCTTTTTATATAATTTTTCTCAGTTATTATATGCAAAGTTTTTTATAATATGTATAGTCAAATTAAAAAAAAAATTAAATATTTGTATCTAGATGAGCTAAAATAAAAATAAAAACTTCCCCTCTTGTGAATCATATAAAAATAATCTGTTCCAAAATTGAAACAAATTGAGCTACTCGTTAATGCTCAAGCTCTATGTATAAGGGAAATACAGACGCACAGACAGACAAAACGAACGTTATGACAAAAAATAACAAAACGGATATAATAAACAAAAACTATTAAATATTTTATTTGAAAATTAACCTCACAAACTGTTAATTTCATAAGTTTCTATTATGATGACTTTAACCGGATTTTTGTTTAATTATTTTAGATGACCGTTACTTTTTGTATCATGCAAAAGAATCCTCATATTTGTATTCGTTTATTTCTTTACCATGTAACACTCAAATTAAACATCGATTATTTTAATCAGTGAAGTTAGTGCGAAATCTTATCAATAAAACAAACAAAAAGTCAACTCAAGTAGATGGATTAACATGTAATTAAGTTAAAAATACCTTAAATGTGTTTGCCGATGACTACGAAACAAAAACTAGAGACACAGATGTCATTTACAAGTTGAAATGAGAAAGTGTGTGTAAATAGTTCACACTTCGTTAGAAATAATATAAGCTTCGTTCGTTGAACTTAACCCAGGGTTTACCACGGTTTTCTTGACAACCCCAAGAATTGTAAAAAAAAAACCTGTGTTTTTTCGGTTTTCAAAAACACCCGAGTGCTGTAATTAGATCTGTTTGGTAACGTGAAATTTCTTGCGAATTTGCACAAATTTTCACAAAATTTCACAATTTTCTGTCAAAACCCATAGAAAAAAAAAGGCAGTTTTTGGGAAATTTCTTGGAAAAAAAGTTACCAAACAGGCATATTGTGTTGTTGACATTTAAAGCTAAAAACAAGAAGTTTTGTGCTCAATAATTAAAACATCAAATTTGTTTTAAATTAGTTTTTAGAATGAATAGAACCAATTTGAAACGTTTCCATTTTCTTGTTTTATTTATTATCTTTTAAGTATTTTTTAAATTTATATTTCAAAAATAAATAAATACCTTCAGCGAACCCACAATATGTCAATTAGGCAGTTTATTCGTTACCTCAACTCGCCACAGCAAAAAACCGAGGTCTACTTCAGGGCGCGTTCAGGGCAACCCCATGTGTTAAGAAACAGATAATTTGAGTTCTGGGTTTTTAGAAAACTTTAGGGCGACCCCAGGGTGACTTTAGGGCTTAACGAACTAACTTAATATGGTGAAAGCAGAGTTCAGTTTTGCTACTTAACGTTAATTACAAGTTTTATGTTTATTAATATTTATTTTGTAAATTAATTTTGTATCAACTTATAAGTTGAATTGTGAATAAGAAGGTTAAAAATCTTTTATTTTATAAATAGGAGTGTAAATCTTTAACCAAGACCATATGATCATAGATTATGATTAATTTCATTTTAATTAATATCTAGGCAGATAAGATTTAAGTAAAAAGTCTTAATTTGTTTGAAGGGTCTGAAAAATTATAATCTTCTAATTTAACAGAAAATATAACAGTGATTTTAATCTCGTTTTAAATTAACATCCAAAATTAATAAGATTTTAAATAATTTTTGTTTTAGTTTTGAAAAAAATTAAACATTAACTTTCAATTTTATAGATTTCACATAAACTTATGCACATCTAAGACTGCAACAAATCCAGAATGTGATGTTGGCCTGCGTTTGTCTATTTATTTTCGCGAAGACAACATTGTAAGAAATTCTCGCCAAAATGGAACGTGGGGAGAAGAAGAAACTAATATTCATTTGGACGAGCATACCGCCCGAAATCCAATAGTCTCTGGAGATTTCTTCATGATTTACATATTTGCAACTGAGGAGAAATTTTACATTTCAATCAACAGTAAGCCTTTCTGCACATTCACACATCGCATTCCATTAGAATCGATTCGAACACTTGAAATCCGTGATCATATTCAAACTATCAAACAAATTGATCACCGATCTGCTTTCCCAATTCCTTGGCCAGCGATACATGCTTCGGATTTTGGAAAGTCATTTAGCAATGATATTCCGATATTATTTAGTCCCGGACACGTGACTGTTATTACGGCTAGATGCTTTGACAATAAGAAGGGACAATTCATTATTAAGTTCACGGAAAGTGATACAAGGCGAGAAGAATTACATTTTAGTGTGCGCTTTGATCAGAAAGTAGTAGTTCGAAATACTATGAACAAGAATTTTGAGTAAGTTCATTAATCAAAATATTTATGTAATAATTAAAATTCATATGAATAATTTTTGTTTTGTAGATTTGGACCTGAAGAAAGACACGGAGGTTTTCCATTTACTTTTAATCAAGAATTCAACCTGGCGATAGCATTTTCAGAGCACGAATTCATGTTCGCCATTGATGGTAGACCATATAGTACATTTGCTTATAGAACACCAAATGCCTTGCAAAATTTGGTTGGATTTAAGATAACCTGTATAAATGGACTTAGGATGCATGTTACACGAGTGGATCATGTTCAAATGGGAGATGTGTCATGTAGAGGATTTGAGAGCTACTCAGCTTACGGTTATGAAATAGCGTAGTGTGTGTCAAATTTTTTAAATAAAAATTGCGTTTAGATAAGGACTACATTTTTATTTGTTAAGACATTAATTAAAGACAAAAGATAACACAACCAAATACATTAATTTCAAAAAATTATAGCAAACAAAATTGGAAAATATTTATTTTGTCACTGTTTTAAAACAAAACTTCAACTTTAGGTGGCTTTGATTCTGCTGATTTTTTTGCATTAATAATACTTTGTTTGGAATTTTTCGACTAACGAAGTCCTACACTTTAACCGTGCGTCGATAGTCTCCTTTTAATCATTTTTGCTTTCTTCAATAAAACCCAAAATTATATACTAAAAAAATATCTTACTTTAAAGATGGAATAAAATTAAGAAATTATTAAGGTATACTCATACCGTCAGCAAGACATATATTAGATTTTTCTCCCAAAATTGTTCGGGTAGTTTTTAATTTACCCTTCCTCTTTCCTGTTTTCCTCATAAATGCCAATGATGAATCCATTTTCATCTGCAGTGTAATTTCACGTTAAAATAAAATTAAAAATAGATGCACCATAAATTTTGACAGTTCCAAGTTATTGCGAAATTTTCGAAAACGAACGTAATGTAGAACATAGAATTTCATTTCGAGCGAAATTGAAAATCGGTTTCAATTCGATGTTGTTCGAAATGCAGATCAAGGTCGTGCAGTTCTTCGGTGATGACCGTTTAGCGATTCGTAAAAACAAACTGGACAGGCCATCCCTTCAGACAGTCTTCAGAAATGGTGAAAAGATTTTAATTCTTACAGTATGTACATATGTATTGGTAGAACTGCTTATTTCTTTTTCACTGATAAAATTTATTTTCCTTTTTCGTGTGTGAAATCTTTTTTTCTGGTTTCGCAACACTTTAAATTCTTTATCTTGTGCCCACACTTTATATTATGATATTTCTGCATTATTAACCGGTATGCAATCTTCTTAGTCATTAGTTTAGAATAATTTATTGAACTAATCGCTCCGATATCTGCAAATGCTACCTTAAATGAAGTATAAATGACAGTATTCTTAACGCATGTCCATTATTTCTACGTCCAACATTCTGGTCCCAGGACTAACCCTCCTTCGATTTTTATGAGATTAAATCTTAACGAACGACTTAAAGTGTTATAGATTTTTTAAGTGCGTCAAGCAGTGGGTACAATATGTCTCTGCAAGGCCGAGGAAGATGTTGACATGTTTTTACGATCGTGACGATACTTGTGTGGGTGGTCTATCTGGTTAAGAGTTACTTCATCAGGTAAAACTCAGCAGTTGGGTCCATGGATATCTTATGCAAATTTTGGTACTCACAACGCCCAAGATTTTCAATACTGTTTTAACACAGAGCTTTTAAATTTCCCTAGTAGAGGATTAAGTTTTGGTTTTTTCTTGTTAAAACCCGTTTTTAAGTAACGTATTCATATTTGACGATATTATTTGTTTATTTATTTATTTATTTATTTAAGGAAAGTATTAGATATTTTGGTCTTTGGTTGATTTCGGCCTTCTCTTTGAAATATTTTTTTATTATTACAAATGTATGATCCTAATTTGTTCAGGTTTTTAAAATCGTATTTATTAATTAGGTATACATATAATAGTGGTACAAAATATTTTCAATTTATCCTTCATTTCAATTGCGAAGAATACTATTATTTTTTATCATAGGTTTATTCTTAAATATTTAAAAAAATATCAGTTTAAGCAAATGAACTCGAGTATTATTCACTTTTGAATATTTTTTAAAATCTGTTATGAATAATTCATAATATAGAAGTTCTCTTTAAAATTTTATGAGAAACAGAACACAAATATTTTCAACACTTAATATTAATTTAAGGTACAAAATACTCCCTTATTCTTTAAATCATATAGCAAAATAAAGAAAAACAACATAAAATTACTCACGTTTCCTGGTGCAGTTATATCATTACAAAAATAACATCCAAGGTCCGATCCAGGAATGCATCTCAGATCTCCAACATCTACATATTTCGAATTCTCTTCAACCTCCTTCATATTACCATGTCTCATCACAAGATAACTATCAAATCCAAGTGCTGCATTTAATACAATCTAAAACCAAGTATTTCATATTCAATTTATTTTTCCGTTACATAAAAACAAATTTAAGACATCACCTTTTTGTTAGCAGCACCAAGCATTGTAGGCAGCCATCGGCTTTCTCTAGAATCAGTGAGTAAAAATATAACATCATGTTCTTTAACCAAAGAAATAATTTTCTCCAAATCTTCAATGGCACCTTGTTTCATAGAATCACCAATTGTATGACCAGGCATTGGAATTTGCATAACATAACCTTGAGTAATCTTGAAAAATTAAATTTAAATTACACAAAATTATTTGAACATCATAATTTTATATGAATAATATTTATACAAATCGCGATTGTTAAATTATAAAAATTGATGTCCCGCTCGGCGGTTGACTCAAAAAAGTATAAAATAAAAACAATTTTTAACTTACTGAATTTGGATTGATTTCTTTCAGCCTGTCTGCTGCTGTTGTTGCTTTCATATTATTACCTTGAACTGCGTCTTGATGAGTATAGAGATTCTGCCGAACTGGATTCGAAAAACTTATTTTTCCGTTGTCAATTAAAGTTATATACTTGAATCCCCAACTCTAGATGAATTCAAAATAAATATTTTTTTTTTATCCAATCAATTTGATAAAACCTACTAAAAGATTTCTAGCAACAGCACATCCCAGTGTTCCAGCACCAAAAAGCAGGCATTTAGTTTCAGCCATTGTCTCGAAATTTAATTCAGGTACAAGTCTCCATTTCATCAATTTCAAATTTAAATTTATAGAATTTTCAGCCAATCTGAAATAGGAAATTTTGATAGAAAAATATATTCTTTTCGGGAATGTTATTGAAAATTTATACTTTGATGGATCCATACTTTCCCTCATGGAAACCATTCGAGGTCCCATTTTCTTGTTTTTGTTTGGTTCCCAACCAACAAATTTCAAATCATCGATATATTCATCGTTCTTTGGAAGATGAACTGTCCAAATAACGCTACTTCCATACTTTCGTTCAGAGCTGTATCGCACTCCCAAAAACTTAATATCATTTCCAGCGAGTAATGGACTAAATATTGTATTCAAGGAAATTTTTGTTAAAATGATACAGTTCCATCTAATGCAGAGATTCTTACCATGATAAGTGTAAAAATGCTGCATATGTTCTCATTACCCATGACGGACTATCATATTCACTTGGATCGGCAAAGCAGAAATACAAATCGTCGATATTTTGATCCTTCAAATTTTCTTTGAGATTATTTGGGTCTATAAGATCTTTCAATTCAATGCAATGTTCTTTGATAGTTCTGTTGAGAATGAAAAAACTTCGTTTTTGATCAGGAAGGGATTCAATTATCTGAAACATATGAGAGAGTTCTGGAATATCGGCAAGACGTGAGTGCTCGGTGTCTCGACTGACTTCCAGGGTTGGTTTCAATGGACAGGGGAAAGCAAACCAATAGTAGTAGTTGTGCGATTTCAAGTCCTAAATGAACAAATCCTTCCGTAAAAATTATTCATAGGAAAGAAAATAATTGTACTCACAGCAAAGGATAAAATAATAAATCTTGCTAATAGCCTCGGATCGTCTAGTATTGTTCCCGTAGCAATGTCATCCAGAAATTTATGACCTTCAGCTTGTAGGAGGGCATTTTTATCACATTCCTTAAAGTCCTCGATGGTGTTTTTATTGTAGAGTGTCCCAATTGCTGTGTAGTAATTTTTTGGAGGATTGAATGATCTAAAATGAAATATATAACAAGGTCACAATAGGGCTCGTTGACAATATATTTAATGCTTACGTGTTAAAAGAACTATAGTCCACCTCGAGGAGGCATGATTTTGAATTGAAATTGGTATAGAATCCATAGACCGGCTTTGCAGCATCTGATAGTCGATCAAAATCGATTTTTATCTCAGATAGTTTATGCCAGAATGTTGGACTAACAAAGGACTTGAGTGGTTGAAATAAAAATACTTCTTTATTATCATTTGATGTCATCGTTTTTTGTAAGTTTTAATCGAATAAAGATGAGATCAGCTAAGTTTGAAATATTATTAGAGAATATAGGATTACTCAACACAGTGAACTTTTATATTTTTTTTATTCTTTTTATTTTATATTCTACAAAAAAGAAAAGGTTTTGTTTTGCTTGCGTGAAAAATCAAAACAAATGAGCAGTCAGCTGTTTTGAAGTAAAAAAAAAATAGAATTCATTCTAGAGATGGGAGATATCATCAGAAAATCAAAAGTGAACTTTTGACTACTTTCACACGTAGAAATTTTGCTTAAAAGAAAACAAATATGCACATTCGAACGAACAAACTAACAAACCTACGTCGCTAACAGACACATTTTTTTGTCCCTATATTCTGTAAAGGCTCTCCCAAACCAACGCGAATGTGTCGTTGTCGTTCCGAATGTTTTGCGTTGGTTTGGTAGAACCTCACGCAACCATAATAAGTCTGTTTGGTAACGTGAAATTTCTTGCGAATTTGCGCAAATATTCACAAAATTTCAAAATTTGGTGTCAAAAATCCATAGAAAAGTTTTGGGAAATTTGTTTGAAAAAAGTTACCAAACAGGCATAATATATCATTGGTTGAGAAACAGAACCAGAAAATTGAAGCAAATAATAAAGTTGGTTCCATTTTTCAACGTTTTTCGTTTAAAATGCATTTTTTTTATTAAAAAAATTAATTTCTAGATAGTTTTATGTTGTTGTTGTTCTATTTGACAAAAAGACAAAATATAAGACAAATTTTGGATAGCCGGATAGCAATCCCCAAACAAATCATGTCACCGCCCTATGTATTTATAATCTATTGGAATACAAAAGGAATGAAATTTTCCAAAAAAAACCAATGGAAAATAACATTACACAACGAACACACTCCCAATAAACGTTCCACATCCCATTTCATTCCGGATAGAAAGACATTTGACACTAGTTCATTTTGCAAAAAAAAAGTCCCAAAACAGCTGTTATACACCAGCTAGACAAATTTTTTTGGAAGCAAGGGATAACTTTCAACCTTAAAATATAATTAAAAAATAATTTATTAGTTTTAAATTAACAAATCAAGTTAAAAACAAAACCACCTTATTTTTCGATAAAAAAAATCTATCGATTTATACAAGAGTACAAATTAAATCAATTGCCAGCTATCAACAATGAAATTATGTCTAATACGATTCTAAGAACTTTAAACAGATTCAATAAGAAACATCTATTGACGACCTCATTACAAAACAAAAATCTCCTGTCCACGACATCCAGTACAGCATTATACTCCCGACGAAGTGATCCAAAAGATTACGAAAGTGCATTCAAAGTTGTCAAGAGCAAGGCCCGCGTTGAAGGTTAGTGTTTTTTTTTTTTGCAAAAATTTGGCCAAATCAATTTTATGATGCAATACAAATGAATACAATTTTGTTTACTTCATTTCGTTTATAGAAAATGGAGACTTCTTAGGTGGTGAATGTGGCCCTAATTGGGAACTTCTTTCACCTCGCGGTAATCGTTTCTACTTTCCCAATTCGGTAGGACCTGCGTGGCAAAGCGCTTCCACAACGATACCAATTGAAGTTCCGCTTGAGAGTCTAGTCGACTTTGACGGCAAGGTGGGTAAAAAGCAATTTTTTCCACAATCATCTTGTTATTGTTTATTTTTTATCTGCGACGCAGATCATCTAAGTTTAAATTTAATTTAACAAATGTACGCGTGTGTTAAATTGAATGTCTAACGGTGTCGCGTCTCAATGCAATTAGTCAATATTTACGTTGCTCATGTGGTATACTATGATTATGTAATAATTTATGTTTTTGTTTTGTTTCCATAAATAGGTTAGTACTAAGCTGAAATTTAGCGTTGATGAATGTCCTTCGCTGATAAAGAAAAATCTACATGAGCTGTTTCCAGCACCGGAAGTGGTTTCTAGTGAAAAACTTAGTTTAATGACTCTCAAGTATGACGGGGATATCGAACAAGGAGCCAGCAAAGTGAGTTATAATTTTCTTTTTGTGACATTTGTTTTTTTTTCGAAGGAGAACAAAATTTTTAATTTGAAATGAATTTGTGGAATGGGAAAAAGATTTTGTACTAATTTTAATACAAAAATCGCTTCTCAGTCATGACCTGAGTTTTTCTAAATAAAATTGAACAAATAGAGACCAAGCGTCACAAAAAGGAGTCTGATGATTGGCGTGACAGACGTCAAATAGCTATAACTCTAGCCTATAAAAGTGGGACTCACCCAAGTGTTGTTGTTTCATTCAAGATCTTCAATCGAGAAACTCTAGGTTGAAGCAGACATTCAGCCCTCTCACGAATTTCATCAGAATCAGAAACTTTTCGAATCCGTTCGTAATCGAATCCGTAATTTTTAATTAAATTAAGAACTAGATTTTGTTTCATACTTAACTCAGGCAAATGTGAATAAAACCAAATAACTTTTATCACGTCTCCATTATTTTCCTTCTCTTTTCAGTTTGTTCTCGCTGCCAGAGAGATAACATCCCGCCTGCGTTTGCATGGCTATTGGGCTGATTTTATGAATCCTTTTAGTGGAAAGCCCTTCTACTCATGGTCCAGTGGCAAGAACCTGTACAAAATCGACGATCGTTTTCGTGGCATCGGCATGAAGCTAATTTCACAAAACAATTGTATTATAATTAGTTCGGACAAAGACAGTGCATTCTCCGGAGCCATCTACTCGAATGCACCATCTAACTTTGATTTATTAAAGTCATTGATTGACGAACAAGTGTAGGCCTAAATTACATATTTTTCTTCTTTCGTCTTTTGTTATCAGTCCGGTTGATCTGCACCACAACTATGCATTTTAAGATAAATTAAAATGGTTTGGCATGTTATCTTTAGACTCATGTCTGACATTGCATGACTTCTAGTAATCAAAAGTTTATCACAAAATGCATAGTTTCGTCAATATCTGGTGCAGATCAGCCGGAGATTATACTGTTTTCTTCCTCTACATGCTAGTGTTACATAAATACATTTTATTTTTGTCTACATTTTAAATCCTATATAAATAAATATATATGTATATGTTTCGAAATCATCTTTTTGCTTTCTTATTTCATAAAATAATGTTCCTTCTTTTATCTTCTAATAATTGAAATAAACATCATCTGTATCTGAACTGATAAGCGTTTTGGTAGTTTTTGCTATTTTGCTTGTGGAGATTCTCCGGACGAAAGCTTGGCACAATGGCGTTCGATTTCTTTTAGCTTATTGATTAATGACTGCAGCTCCTCAGTGTTGCAGACAAACTCGACAATTGTTTCACGTTCGCCAGTCTTCTCTCGGTAATTGCCTAGGTTTACATGGAATGTTAGTTCACCGGAACTGCAATCAGACATTGCGGACTTGACATCACAAACAATCTTCCATTCAATATCGCTGATGTGGGGGAATGCATGGCCGGTTCGAAGAAGTCTCATAAGGAATTCGTTGCGATTGGTGTCGTAAGCTTTGACTAGATCGTCGATGATGGCTGCATTAATGGAATGTTGGTCGAGAAAGTTGCGCAGCTTGGTCCCATCGTATCCGTATTTGGTTGCTAAAAAGAGGAGTGTGGCAACTGCAAATTCACTTTGTTTAGCGTAATCAGCATTGGAGGCGTATATTTCTGGGTTAGGGGGCACGTCTGTCGGAGGGAAGAGAAAGATGAGTAAATAATCAATTTTTTGTGAAATTTTTCTTTAAGTACTTACTGGCATCAGCGTAAAGTGATAATTTAACAGTGCTAGCAATTAGTTTTCGGCTTATTTCAATATTAATCGTCGAGCCTAGATGTTTAAGTCCATCGATTGCAAGTTTACACAATTCTAGAGACATTTTTTGTGTGAATTAATTTGGTTTTATGTTTGCGAAATAAAAATAAAAACAAATTTTCTCGGTTACCAGCTGGTGAATGACATTTCATTGAAGGATGACGTTTTGAAGTAAATAAAAAGTGTTATACTAAAACAGGTGCTGTTTGTTTTAAGTCAGGTCAACTGGAAATGATAGGTCTGTTTGGGAATGTGAAAATTCCTAAAAATTTCCCAATTCGCTATCAAAACAATTTTGTGAAATTTGGTTAAAATTTTAAGTTACCAAACAGGCATACATTTGAGCGGATAATTTCAGTAACTTTATTTTCCAACAAGACTGCAAATTTGTAGTTATTTTAAATAAATAAAAACTTGCCAGCAACTTTCAGTTTTTAGAAACGAAGGGCGCTAAGGGCCAGTTTTACAATAGTGGTTCAGCCTCGGTTCAAGATTTTAACTCACCAATTTCGGCGGATTAACTAAGGTTCAACGCTGGTTCAAGTATGTAATTGGTTATTATCACGCACTTGAACAGTAAACCACTGTTGAAACTCAATTAATCCGCCGAAATCGGTGGATAAAAATTGCTGAACCAAGGTTTAAATATTTGTACAACTGGCCCTAAGTAAGTGGAGTGTATAAAGGTTCCCCACACCAACGCGAAACTGTCGCGGCGACGACGAAAACAATAATAACAACACGTGGTTATAGATAAGCGTTGGTGTGCCTTAAAACTGCCCCGGACCCGCTAAACGAAAACTACAAAAAATTGGTGCGTTCAGGAAAATGAGATCTCAGATTTTCCTCACTCAAAAAGTTAGCAAGCGAATCCAAAATTCTTTGAGAGAAATCCTGTTCATTTAACTGAAATTACTGAGATCTCTACCGATTTGTTCGCGTATGAAAAGTACTGTTAATTTTAAAATAAATTAAATTAAATTAGAACGTCAAAATGTCTCTAGCAACTTGTTTCGTGTTGTTGAAAAGATCTTCCAATTTAATTGATTGAGTGCGTTACAACTACTCACTTATATGTGATAAACAAACAGATCATATAACACTTCTTCCTCAAACAGCTGTGTCCACTGTCAAAAAAACAAATTCCTTTTTATTTGCTTTACTTCGTCTTTAATTTTTATTTGTTGATAACAAAATCAAGTAGATATTCGATTTTTTGTAAAAGTGCACATATTTATCTCAACATGGATCAACCGGATGATCACTTTCGCTATGTCTATAGTTGTTCCTTAAATCAATACATTCAAATTAAAATGTAAGTTCAAAAAGATAAAATTTGTTTCCATTAGTTTTAATTTCATTTGTCTTATTTCGTAAATTTCCAAAAAAAAAATAACAACAGTGGAACACTTGAGGGTAAAAAGCAAAAACCAGATCATGAAAAACTCCTCGAGAATAGAATCTTAGCCTTTTCGGGGCTTTATTCAGAGACGTGTCCGCCCTTTCAAGTTCGTTTGCAAGTTTACAACAAGGGCAAACCTTACTGCTTGCCCGTGACGTCCTCCTATAAAGCATTCACAAAACGCTGGAGCTGGAACGAATGGGTATCACTGCCACTGCTGTTCTCCGATTTGCCAAGAACTGCAATTCTAGTGTTGACCATTTTGGATTGCGCTGGTGCTGGAGAGACGTCAATCATTGGTGGGACATCGATTTCACTTTTTGGCAAGAATGGTATGTTCCGTCAGGGTATGTACGATCTTAGAGTTTGGTTGGATGTTGAAGGCGATGGTGGATATCCTTCGAAGACTCCAGGCAAGGGAAAGGAGTCCAGCAAATCGCAAATGCAGAGATTGGGTAAGCTAGCTAAAATGCATCGTAATGGGCACCTTCAGAAGGTCGATTGGCTTGATCGACTCACATTTCGAGAAATCGAATTAATCAACGAAAGGGAAAAACGATTATCAAATTATATTTATTTAATGATCGAATTTCCAACCGTTACAGTCGATGGTTTCAACGTAAGTATTAACTTATTAGTTCTGTTTCATTATGAAATTATTATTTATATACTATTTTAGTACTCCATTGTTTACTTCGAGCCAGAAGGTGACACTACCAATAAAGTCATATCAAAACCCAGGCTTGTTACCGTTCCTGATTCCGAAATAGAACAGGTAATAAAATATTTTACACATATTTTAAATATTATCACCTATATAGTTCTTGTTATCCAATGGATATACAATATTTACTGATCTGGTTGTTTGTGATGCGTGACACAATCTAAAATCCCATTTAAATAATATATTCCCAAGGGAAAGTGCAAGTTTAACACGCGTGACTCGATTACTTGATTTACTGCTAGCCCTTTTTGTTTTTGATAATTAAAACTACGCCTCTCTATAATAATATTGTAAGATATTTTAAAGATTCTAGTTTTTGCAAATTTAGTTAATTAAAACAAAATATGTCGTAGGTATGCGTCATACCTTTATTCAAATTCATTAATACATTATTTAATTTGATAATTTGTACATACATATGACTCAAAATTAGAAATAATAGTTTTTGGGGACACATTAACTAGAAGAAAATTTCATTAATTTTGAAAAAAATTGATTAGATGATTGACTTTTGAATGAATTTTGACCATAAATCTGGCAATGAATGTTAAAAAATAAATCGATATTTTGAAAATCAAGTATTTTATATAAAGTTTTTAAAGCACCAAGAAAATATATTAACAATAAACGAATTTGTAAAAGTATATAACGTAAATTCAACATATAAAATATTATTATCTTTTATCAGTTTATGTACATTAATATCTATCTTATTATAATTTGTTTATCTTAGGTGCTAGTTATAGCTTTCATCGAAACTCATCATTGAAAAATTCAACTTCTTAGTTTATTTAGTTTGTGCTCATTAATTAATATTAGCTTTGCAATTATCTCAGTAATTATTTTGTTTATAAATAATATTAATAATAATATTTTTAAAATAATCAGTACCTATGTATAAAGGTTACATTACAAGAAACTTTCATCCATCTTAAGGTTCGTGACGATAACGAGTTAAAAAAAAACGAATTTTTAAAAACATTGTGTGCTATTTTTTTTTTACATTTTCGATAAAATTTACTAGAAAGGGAATGATATCCATAATTGAAAACTATATTTAAAACAATTCATCTTACATATATTAATTAATAATTTGTATTTGTACCTATCTATGCATATGCATATGCATAGCCTTTAAAATATTGTTTCTATATTAGATATCATAATTTGAAAATTTCAACATTAGTTTCAGAATTAGCTTTAAAAGATAAATAAGAGATATCGCCACAAATTTATTATTGTATTAATATTATTATTCCACAGAAAAAGCAGGTAAAAGAAATAAACAATAATTATAAAATGGGAAAAAAATAAGCCTTCTACATGGTTATACTTATTTAGTTTTAAATGTCATTGTCGCTTAGCTAATTTGTGTTCTTTTAAATGCCTCCACACCCCATAAGGTTATAGCTAGGTTTATTTTTACCATAAAAATTGGCTTTCAGTTTCAAATTCATTAAATTTAGTCTCAGTTTTGTTTAAACTTTCGCCCCATTAGCATTTAACACTTGTTTTGTATGTTAAGTTCCAGATCGATAGAATTGGATTTTCGATTTTCTGTGCAAAAACGTACATATTATGTACATATGTACGTGTCAAATTTTTTCATATAATAAATGAATGAATCAGTTTCGGTTTGCTGTGCCTAAATGTAACTACGTGTCAGATAATACATTTTTTGACTATATATTTATTATGACCTTCATGAACTCTGCGTTGTTTATATGGTTCTTTTTACGTGTTTTCTGTTTAAAATCAAAATCAAATTTAATTGGTGTCGCGTATGGATAACTATAAAAACCTCGTTACTAAAAAAATGGTTTCAAAAATGCAAGGTTAACATAAAATTAAAAAAAAAAAACAAAAACCATAGAAATCAATTAACACTTGAAACGTTTTATATATTTAACAGGACAACTTAGTAGAACGCAAACACCATCGACTCGCCCGTTCGGAGAGATCTCGTATATCAGACCGTGACGCTAAACCAACTGCAAGGTAACTAATCAAAACGAACAGTGTAAGTGTAGATAATTAAATTTATTCTAATTTGAATAGCATTCGGGACCAGCTGCATACAATTGTCTACCGATATCCTCCAACATACGTACTCAGTAGTGAGGAGCAAGATCTTCTTTGGAAATTTCGTTTCTATCTCAGTTCTCATAAGAAAGCACTTACAAAATTTCTCAAATGTATCAACTGGCAAACACCGGCCGAAGTTCTGCAGGCACTCAGTTTGCTTGCCAAATGGACGCCTATGGATGTGGAAGATGCTCTTGAATTGCTAAGTCCTTCATTCTCGCATCCGGATGTTCGAAAATATGCAATTACACGTCTTATGCAGGCGCACGATGAAGATCTACTTTTATACCTTTTGCAACTCGTTCAGGCGCTTAAGTATGAGAACATCAATAATATCATAGAATCTTACAAGAGAATCGCACCCGAAAAGCATATTATAAAGTCTTTTGACAATCATCTCTTCGATCAAAGTTCCGCTTCGGATGTTAGTTTAAGCGTTAGTTCTAAGCAACAGCAAACACAATCAGTTATACAAAAGAGTTCAGTTCAAGTGGAAGTATTGCAACGATCTGTGCCAATGGCGATATCAGTTAATTCAGTAGATGAGGATAATGCAGTGACGAATGAATCTATTGCTTCGGTAACATCGGAAACATCAAATACTCTCATGAGTGACAACAACACTGGACCCAGTGACTTATCAACATTCCTCATTCAACGTGCATGTAAGAATCCAACTCTGGCGAATTACTTTTATTGGTATCTGTCCATTGAAGTCGAAGATCAAAAGTCGATGATTCGCAAGCAAGATGAACGAGTACATAATATGTATGCGATGGTATTAAATATGTTCCTTAAAATTCTTGAAAATGGTAAATTAGTTGCATAAGTTTTATCTTTTTAAATTACGATTATTTTCTTTTATTTGGGGTAATTTCTAGGAAGTTTGCAACTAAAGCAGATCCATTCCAATCTTATGAAACAAAAAATTTTCATTGATGAACTGGTTAGTTTGGTTAAGATGGTTGCCAAAGAGCCAGGTAATCGAAATAAGAAAACGGATAAGTTTAAGCAACTGTTAGCAGATACTGATGCATTTAAGGTTAATTTTACGAAGTTTGAACCTATTCCATTCCCATTGGATCCAAACGTTTATATAAATGGAATTTTGCCAACCAATACGTCGTTGTTCAAAAGTGCACTTATGCCGGCCAAGTAAGTTCATCAATCAAACAATAATCTGCATAAGCTAGCCCCTTTTGTTTGCGTGAATGCAATTCAGATTGTTATGTATGTACATATAGTTAACAATAAAATTTTCTTTTTTGATCAATAGACTAACTTTTGTGACTTCGATAGCATCGCACGAGTACGTAGCTATTTTCAAACATGGCGATGATCTTCGACAAGATCAGCTTATCCTTCAAATGATAACTCTTATGGATAAACTTTTGCGCAGGGAAAATCTTGACCTTAACCTGACGCCTTACAAAGTTCTTGCAACGAGTTCGAAACATGGTTTCCTACAGTATATTGATTCTTACACTGTTGCTGATGTCTTAGCAAAAGAGGGTAGCATTCATAATTTCTTTAGAAAACACAATCCATGCGAATCTGCCAGAGATGGCATTTCACCTGAAACAATGGATACCTATATAAAAAGCTGTGCTGGATATTGTGTTATAACATATCTTTTAGGTAAGTTTAATGTTATCTTAATTTAAGAAAATTCTCATTGTATAATCATTAGGTGTCGGTGATCGTCATTTGGATAACTTGCTTCTTACAACAAATGGCAAACTGTTTCACATTGATTTTGGATACATTCTTGGAAGGGATCCAAAACCAATGCCACCACCAATGAAACTTAGCAAAGAAATGGTCGAAGCAATGGGTGGTATAAACTCTGATCATCACAAAAAATTCCAGAAACAATGTTATACTGCCTACCTGCACTTGCGACGACACGCAAATGTTATGTTAAATTTATTCTCTTTAATGGTCGATGCTTCAGTTCCAGATATTGCTCTTGAACCAGATAAAGCCGTTAAGAAAGTTGAAGAAAATCTACAACTTGGACTAACAGACGAAGAGGCTGTCCAGCATTTGCAAGGACTGCTGGATGTTTCTATATCAGCTGTGATGCCAGCATTAGTTGAGCAAATACATAAACTTGCACAGTATTGGCGAAAATAAAACAATAACAAAAAAAAAAAATAGCAGAATAGATACGTAAGCAATGTGTTATAGGAGATATAGTTGTTGTAACAACTATTTATATACTCAAATAAAATCAATTTTTATTTATATATTAATTTAAAATTAAAATATGTTTAGCCAACTATAAATGATAAATAAGTATAACTATTTTCTTAAACCAAAACTCTGAATGATATAACAACAAAATTCCCTTCTAGATAAATAATTATAAGTCCTTATAATATAATGTTTTATTTGTTTTTATTGTAATGTGTTTAAAAATAAAAAAAACGAAATAAAATTATTAAGCATAAGATATTTTTTAAATCCTTCATCGGTATATTAAGACTAAGGAAAATCAAATTACCTATTACACTTAGCGCTGAAGTTGTCAAGAAATCCATTATAGACCAGACTGTCCAAAAATTAAGTAGATATTTCTCAAAAACTATAAGACATTTTAGCATCTGGTTTTAAGCGTTTGGTTAAAAATTTATTATAAAACGAAAATTCTGCATAAAGCTGAACAATTTTGAAAAAAATAGTTTCCAATGTTTATTTCATTTCAAAATTTTGATTTTGAAATTAAATTTCCAAAAAGTATTAACTTAAATATTTTCATTTAAAAACATAATCATCCTTATTCCGTAAGGCGTTTTAATAAAATGGCACGCTTCCAGAAGAGGAAATTGAAATTTTAGTAAAACGACTATCGTTTTTATGGTTAGAAGGTTGAAGAAAGGGGAGAAATGTAGAGTTTTAGTTTTACTTAAACGCCAAATCGCTTTTAGAGCCGTGTCGTTTTCGTAAAACGCCTTACGTAATAAGGGTGTTTTAAAGAATGGATTCCTGGCTTTTAAAAATGATATAACATAACACTTGTCAATGTTGCCGTTGGTTTTAAATACACATAATACGCTCCTAATAACCCCTCTAACGAATTGTGAAAGAAATTTGTACAGTAAAATTTTTTCCAGGTCAAGCCTTTTTTTTGTACTAGAAACTGGGCTAATTATTTCACAGGCATTTTCGTATTTCGTTTTATTGTATATGCTTTGCATTTGTTTTGCTGGGATATAAAATTTAATGGGAATTCATGTCTGAAAGAAGAGCATAGAAATTAGAACGAAAAAAAAATATTTTTCTTTAAATTAAAAAAATATTTTTTTGAAAATTTATACACATAATTCAATATTATTTAGACTTAAAAGAGAACTAAGATGCTAGGTCAGTACCTCAAGACAAAACAGCTCGTAACAATTGGTACGTGCAAAGTAGAAAGTAAACACACTATACAGACAGAATATCCGGACAATTTTTTGTTGTTGCTCAGTTATCCTAAATTTTATTACATCGAGTGGAAATTCTTAAGAATGCACAACCTGCTCCTGTTAGGGTGGGTTGACATTTGTTTTCTCAAATCAATTAATAATATCATTAGGTTGAGGATTTAACACTTGGTGGAAATTAATCTAAGACACTTTTTTAAAAAAATGTCCAATTAATAATAGTGAAAAAAAGTTGTCTTATCAGGGCGATTATAAACCAGTAAAATATTATTGATTTATTTTGTGTGTACCCGCGCATCGATAGTATATTTTGATACGAACGTGTAAAATAGCACTATTAGATGATGCGTCTTAAGCCATTTAAGCTATGTATTTTTCAAGCTGAACGCATATTATTCTAGTGTAAGGAGCATAGATATGACAAACAGT
The DNA here is from genome assembly GCA_929447395.1 of Epistrophe grossulariae. Lineage (NCBI taxonomy): Eukaryota > Metazoa > Arthropoda > Insecta > Diptera > Syrphidae > Epistrophe > Epistrophe grossulariae. Next base: position 136,881,502 of record OV839566.1, read on the forward strand.
GATTGAGGAACATATGTATATGTAAGTACATCTGTTGTTAAAGTCCCAGATTCAGTTATAGTCCAGTCAATGAAGCCAAAAAAAAGCCAAATTCGGAAATAATCGCCGGGGAGCTGGATTTTGTTATATAGTTCCCTCATGGTGTTCTTAAGAAACTGTCAAAAGTCCCCATCGATATGAGCGCCGCTAACAATTTTACGTGGGGGTTGAAGGCCCCCAAAAATGTTTTTCAGGAATAGCTCTAAATGGTAAGTTGTACAAGAAAAGTATAAAAACTAATTTTAGAGTTATTTCCCACAAAAAAGATTAGCATACTTTTTATCATACAAATAACGGTTTTTGAAATAAACCAATCAGAAAAGTTAAGGGTTTTACTTTTCTATGTATTAGGGCAACTTAATTCCAAAACTGTGCATTTTGTGATAAAAGCATCAATTTTTGTGTGTTGTTGGTCTATATATTGACATGATTTTAAGATATCGGTCCGCCCAAAACATAAAAAAATAGATACATTATGTGCGTCCTATAAATTCCTATTATGAACACAAAATAAGCTAAAAAGTATCAATGCTGTTTTGTTGTACTTCCCCTAATTTTGGTTATTTTTTCCAGTTTTGGCATCTTGTTTTGATTATTTTTGTATCTTATCTTTTTAAATTGGATTGAAGTTATTTAATAAGAACACACACACATATTTTTGTATAGTTTTTCTTAAGGTCAAGTATTGTTAATGTAAAATATAAAAAATACAAAACACTAAAACTTTCTTTCCACAGAAAATGGACATGATTTTTTACTTCAAAAATATTCAGAAGTTCATCAAAGAAGAAATAAAAATGTGTATCAAGGCTAAAACGACCAAAACTAAGATAAATTTAATTAGTTTTCTATAGCCTTAGACTCCGAGTAGTTAATGCTATATTTTAAGTTAATATTGTAATTTATTACATTTGAATAAAGTTATATAATAATAATAATAAATCAGTTTTTGTTTTTTTTTTTTTTATTTTATTGCATAACAAATTACAAATATTTATGAGATACATTTCAAGTAAAACAGCGGAGACAAAATTAAACGGACCAAATCTAAAGATTTCATGGAATTATTCATCAGCATTTGGGGTAGTCGGCCTTATCACAACTCCCGTCGTAAAAAATTCGTACTACGAATCTGAACAACGGGCATGTGGCCGACGCGTCTGGCTCGAATAAATTCCAGTCGAGAGGCCCAATTTTCGACCACTTTTTGCAACAATTCGGGCCGTATGTTAGCAATAACGTGCCGAATATTCTCTTCCAAGGCGTCAAGCGTCTCGGGCTTATCTGCGTAGACAAGCGACTTCACATAACCCCACAAAAAATAGTCCAGCGGTGTTAAATCGTGCGATCTTGGAGGCCACGACTCTGCTGGACGATTATGTCGACCGAATATTGGACGCAGCGCGCGAACCGAACCATAATTTTGGTAATAAATTTGCATGATTTGCAAACGTTGTTCAGGAGTAAGTCTATTCATTATGAAATGGCAAACCAAACTGAGCATAAATCAAGTGACAGCTGTCAAAAAGACCAACTCCGAAAAAAATATTGTTAGATTGAAAAAACACCCTTTAATTTTTTTCGGGATACGTAGTACCTACGAATTTATTACGACGGAGCCTGTGATAAGGCCAAGTGCCTAATAAATGTGTCATTTCTGTATAGAGTATTGATCTTTGAGATACTTTTAAAAGAATACCTACCTTAATGGAGGAAAGATTAATGATATTCTCTATATCAATGATTTTTGAATACATGAGAGAGATTCCACATAGTCCAGCATGATGTTGTTAGAATTCAGAAGTTGAATCTTAATAATTGTAATATTTTTTTTCCTAAATTAGCATCTTTAATTAATTTTTTTATCGATAATATAAGCTACCATTATATTTTTAAATTATAACTTTTATGCATATATCGTTATCAAAATTTTCCTAAGTATATTTCGTACAAAAGAACCACCGTATAAATGTGCTCCCATAAAAAATTCTTTTCTTTGGTTTGGTTTGGTTTGGTTTGGTTAGTTCACCATGAAGTCTCTCGATGCTTTGATCGTATTTTTTTTATTTGTATCAGCATCTTATAGTGAACCTCATTTAGAAGTTAACTATCGCCTTTCAAAGGATGTTATTCCTACAAATTACAATATTACAATAAGACCCTATTTTCTACCCGAAGATGGTGCGAAACGTTTTACCTTCTATGGAGAAACATCGATTGTGATTAACACTAAAAATTCAAGTATTCGTGTATTTGCTCTCCATGCTGACAATTTGGATTTTACAGTGATTGATTTGTATTCAGTTGGAGGGAATAAAGTGAATTTTGTTAATGAACATGAAGATTTAACTGATAAACTAATTTTTAATCTAAAAGAGGAACTAGTGCCATTTGTAGATTATATAATAAATTTAAAGTACACAGGTCGAATTTACGATGATTATGAAGGACTTTTTCGAAGTAGTTATATTGATGCTGAATCAAATGAAAGGTAATTTATGTCATGCACTCTATATCATATATCTGAATCATATTTTGGGGTTTTAATAATTGTATTGCGACTTTAAGATTTATTGATCCCTACACTATATTATATATATTACATTTTACAATTTTGTGCTTTTTTTATTTTGTTATTTCTCAAAGATTGATGTTGGTTACTCAGCTGCAGCGAATCAATGCAAAAAAACTTTTTCCATGTTTTGATGAACCAGGTTTTAAGGCATTTTTCAACATTCACATAAGTCGTCCAAGGAACTACAAATCTTTCAGCAACACAGTTTTGCTATCCACCACAATTGACAAGTAAAAAAAAAAAACATCATTATCGTCGATATATTTTATAACTTAAAACATTCGTAATATATAGAAATGAAGAAAACCGTTATATTGATACTTTTGAAAAAACACCATACATGTCAACTTACCTTGTTGCAATGATGATATCCGAATATGTTCCACGTACAGAGGGTACAGCTGTTTCTATTATTTCAAGACCTGAATTTTACAACAAAACAGAATTTAGCCATAAAGTCGCTATTAAAATTTTAAATGGATATAACCAACTTTTTGATGTTCCATATGAGGCCTTGGGTAATTCTGTTTTACAGAAAGTTTCTTTGCCTAAATTTGTTCACAATGGAATGGAAAATTGGGGATTTACCATCTACAAGTACTGCGTAAATTTTAAATTAAATCAAAAATGATATTCAGTTTTTTTTTACAGAGATGAAGTTTTAGTCTTTGAAGATAACAACACGGATCTTTATGGAATGCAATACATGATCACTATTATATCTCATGAAACATCTCATAATTGGTTTGGAAATTCGATAACATTTGAATGGTGGGGATATTTCTGGCTAAATGAAGCGTTTGCAAGATACTATCAATATTTTCTAACTCAAGAGGTAGGAATTAAAAACAAGATTGCATGATACTACTTAACATTTTCAAAACATCATAAATCACTTTACTTACTCCTATATTATTTACTCAATTCATCCAGGTTAAAACTTAAATCAGGATGTAAATATATAAATTCAATGTAAATACACCTGGATTTAAGTATTTGTATTTCTATTTAGTTAATAATATGACGGTTAAATTTTCTTTGAAGATAACAAAACAATTTTTAACCATGTATATGTATATGTACCTATGAATCTATTTTCCTATGTCGAATTCCTTTCAAAAAAAAATCGAATTTTTTTCCAAAAGAATCGATTTTTTTCTGTCAAAACAAATTTTTCTAGTGTAGCAAGAAAAAATTCGATTCTTTTGGAAAAAAATTCGATTCTTTTTTTTGAAAGGAATTCGACATTAATAATCTCCCACTGAACACACCTAAAATAGTGTGCGATCTTGTACAAAACAAGCAAACGTAATCCTTTTTGACATTTGTAAATGTCAAAGTGATACATTTGAAAATGTCAATTGCCATGTGAAGTTATGGCGTTTTTGATTGGTAATCCAGAAGAGCAATGCCAATCGAACGCTTTTATCGATTCAAATCCAGAAGCATTTTCTCTTCTATTGAGAAAAAGAACTGTCATTTTGTGGGGTTCAGAAGGCTTCTGGGTGACCAATCACGCCATTAGTATGATACTAAAAAAAAGATGTCAGGTTAAAACTAAGAAAATACTCATTTAAATCTAGTATCTTAGTAAAAATGCTTTAAAATTGTACAAAATCGACAAATATTTTGGACCAAAGTATGTTTTTACAAATTTTCTCTGCTACTATTTTTTTATTTTTATTTAGATTTTCCCACAATATGAGCTAGATAAACAATTTACAATTGAGCAGATGCATTCAATATTTGATAATGACGCTATGAATTCCACTCAACCCTTAAGTGAACCAGATGTTTCTTCACCTGCCGAAATAGCGAAGAAGTTCAGCAGTATAACTTATGTAAAAGGAGCTTCTATTGTACGAATGATAAAACATGCGATGTCAGAGTCTCAATTTCTGATGGCAATAAAGGACTACATCAAATCAAAGTGAGTTTTAGAATATAATAATATGTAGGTACATTATACATAGATACAGAAAAGTAGCTCTCAAACTGTAGACTACTATAAATCGAAAAACCGAAAAAACGCTTATGTCGACATAAGCTACTCTGTCTTATTGCCACAGATTTATAATACCTATAGTTAAGAGATTTTGGGAATATACATATAATACATACCCCCTTTATTTTCTGACGATAAATACTGTGGCGCAAAATTTTAATCGATTATAAGTATGATGTTAAAGCATTTTTATTATAATGCTAGTAGAGTCCAGTCAATAAAGCCTTTATGAAAATAAGAAAACACATAGGAAACACAACGGCAACACCTACAATATCATGTTTTTTTTTTAAAGCCAGCAATTTAGTCTGTAATTATGTTTTAAGTTACATTATTTTAGTGCTTAGTTTTTGAATAAATAATTTTTAAACTCTTAATTTTTCGAATTTTATTGGAAAAATTAAGAGTTTAAAAATCATTAAGGGTATTCATGCAACGTCTTAAACTTTACGATGTCGTAAAATCGTAAAGTTTCCGACACACGTTTCATGAACGCACTAAAAAATATTTTGCGTAAATGTGGTAAACGATATGGTAAACAAATCAGCTGTTCGTTAACGTCAAACAGCTTAAAACATTTAATTTAATTTTAACATTCGCAAAATATCACATCCTCAATTTAAAAATGCCCAAAATAAGCCAAAAAAGTAAATTTATACAATTGTATGAACAAATTGCTTTCAATGCAACTATTAATTCTTGAGTTATTTGGCAAAAATGTATGTATTTTTATTTTTGTGATCAACGTATAAATGAATGTGTGAATGCATTTATGTCTGTGTAACTCACACTATTTTGAAAAAACCTCATTTTTCCTCGATATGCCCGTTCCTCTATTTCTTCTTCTAAGGTAACAAGAGTTTACCATGTTTACGATGTTTACCATCTTCGTTTAAGACACAAATTTGTATCTTAAAATTTAAGATTTGTGTGAAAAGATTTCCCATACAAATTTTGACAGTTCATTTACGACGTCGTAAACTTTAAGACGTTTACCACGTTTACGATGCTTTTCCGACGTTGCATGAATACCCTTATTTATTCAAAAACTAAGCACTAGAATAATGTAATTTAAAAATATAATTACAGAATAAATTACTGGCTTTAAAAAAAGTTATAACATGATATTGTAGGTGTTGCCGTTGTTTTTTTATACTCATTTTTTATTATCAATACTTTTTTTTAATTTGCCTCTCCCACCTAAAGGGGTGGACAAATACAATGGGCCAATATCTTAAAATCATGTTCATACAATGTATCGACAACAAAATGATGCATATATCACAAATTGCACAATTTTTTAACTAAACCGCCGAACTATATAGGAAAGTAAGACCCTTAACCCTTTCCAATTGATTTATTTCTGAAACGGTTATTTTTATGAAAAAAAGTATATTAATATTTTTTGTAGGAAATTTTCCAAGCTACAAATTAAGTCTTGTAAAACTTACCATTTGGGAGTCATTTCTGAAAAACCATTTTGGGGGACCTTCAACACCCCGTAAAATTGTTAGCGGCGCTCATATCGATGGGGACTTTTGACAGTTTCTTACCGCCATATTATTCACACGATACATCCAGATTAAAACTTTAATCCAGATGTAAATCATACAAATTCAATGTAAATACATCCGGATTTAAATTTTAATCTGGATGTATCGAGTGAATAATATGGGCGTTAATATAGCCATGAGAAGGCTATATACCAAAATCCAGCTTTCTGGCGATTTTATCCTAGTCAAATGCTATATTGACTGGACTATATAGGTTAAAAACAGGATTTTCAAATTTTAAACAAATTAGCATCGTTCTTTCTTCTAAATATTTTATGCCTATTTAGGCCCAGTTTCACAATCGATTAATTAATGTCATTCAAGTGCCAAATATGGAAAACTAATACAAAATTTCGCAGCATTAACTTATCGGAATAAGTGACACTTAATTCTCCCATGTTGGCCACTTAAGTGCCAAAATGGAAAAATTAAGTGGCATTCATTTTGTGAAAATGGTCCTTAGTATCATACTAACTCCACATGTCACTTTGACATTTAAAAATGTGAAAATAATAGGTTAAGTAGTAAATAGTAAACTGAGAAATTTTTAGTAAAGAACTTTAAACTGAGTAAATTGTTAAGTAATATAATGCTAATCTTTTAACAATAGGTTGTTTAAAAGTTTGCGTCTGCATTTTAAAATTTCTGACAGATACAAAAATTAAAGATATCATTATAGGTGTGTTCCTTTACTTTGCAGCTATGCGTTTAAGTGAATTTCGACACATTTTATTTTTTTTATATGAACTTCGACAGTTTTTTTGAGTAGAGATTCACACCAATGCACAGAGTTGCAAAGTAAAGGAACTATAGGAAAATACAAAAGTAAGCTACGCTTTAGCGATTACATAAGTACCTGCCAACCTAACCATACTGTGATAATTTTTGTTTGTCTTTTAATTTATTAGTCTTCATATATTATATTTCTGTTTGTTTATAAATTGTTTTCAGTGTTAATTTATTTAAATACAAAATATACAAAATTCAAGACACCATTTTAAAATTATATAAAAAAAATCTAAATCCGGCAAAATTCTAAAAAGTAAGTTTTTTGGTTTAAAAAATAAAAAAATTGTTTTAAAAATAATAATTTCATATTATATTAAAGATCTAATAAAATACCCCTGAAGAAGTCGTGAATAACGACGAAACGTTGGGAAAAAGATGAAATAATGTTTGTTTTATTTGCATTTAATATCAAATCGACCAAAAAAGCCTGCATAATTATTCATAAAATATACGTTAAAAAATTGGTCGCATAATATATTCACGAACTAGGCTTATGTTACTGAACCATTAACATTAATTTCAAGATAAGGGGCCTATAACACAATACAACAAGTACTTGTTTAACAAGCAAAATTCAACAGGTGTTCAAAATTTGTGTAACACGTAAAAACAAGTCTTCCCAATTTATAACAATTGTTTTTAGGTCTTTCAACAAGTGGGAAATTTTATATATTTATTAAACGGTTCTGTAACTGGAAACAACAAGTGTTTAACTAAATCTTCTTTCAATTGGTGAATAGTTTAAAAATTCTAACTGACGATTTCAAACTTGTTTAGAGTGAACAAGTTGGGAAAAGATTGATTTTATATAGTGTTTACCTATTTATATCATTATATGATATATTGTTTATAAATATATGTATGCACATGATACGGAAGATTATACAAAATGTTTAATCACAATTTTATTTTGGATGAAAAATTTGTTTGATACAACTAAATTCCAACTTTAAAATACAAAATAAAAATCGAAACTAGTTTGTAAATTAGAAAAAAATAAATGTTGCTTGTTTGAGCCAACCTTTTACTTCAAAATTTTGTTGTGTTAAATTGGAATAGTCCAAATAATAATGTCTTCAAATTTGTTGCTACATATTTCGTTTCCAGAATATTTTTCAAGTTGCGAACTGTTTCTTTTAATTTTTTTTAGTTTTATATCGGATGCTTTTGCATAAGAATTTGATGATGATGCATTTTTAAAGTTTAAAATTTTTCGAACGGAGATAATTGAGTTCAAAGAGAAGCTTATTTTGATCATTTTTTTTTTTAATTTTCATTAAAAGTTGAATTAAAATTGTTTATTATTCTTGTTTTGAAATAATTTATTGTCCAAAGAGTCATAAGTAGGTACTGTTGGCTTAACTTACGCAAAGTTTTTTTTTTTGCAACTTCGTCAAAGCAGCTGACGACATTTTACCTTCGAACCTTTTTGGTGTTCTTTTTTATAGAGTACAAACATTTTTCCGAAATAATAACAAATAATATAATATAAATTATTAAAGAATGTTAATAATATTGTAAGAAAATGTCTAACCTTGTTATAAAATAAGATCATATTTTTTTCGAGAACATTTCAACGCTACATCAAATTAAGATTAAAATTAAAACTATTATAACGTCAAGAAATTGAGTTGATTACATTTTCGGAATCGTTTTTAAACCTAAGCTTATAGTACTACACAAAAAACGCCTCATACATCCCTTAATTTTTGTCATAGTTTTCGCTCCAAATTGTTTGTATGAAATGTGTTCTGAAGATAATATAGCACTGCAGAAATTATATACATAAGAATATCTAACTAATTTGTAAAACTTTTTAATTTTGTATTCCAAATTGTGAAGAAAAATGAGAATCGATTATTTACGAATATACCTAAGTATATACAAAATTGGCGTTAATTTTCATTTTGATTTTTCTATTCCTCCGAATATTTAAAGAAATTATTAAACAACAATTTGTACATGCGCATAGTCTTTACCAAAATTCAACTTCGCTTACTATACGAATGAACACGTAAGATTTACTTGTTCCACAAGTCGAGGGAAATTATATTTTTTAACAATTGTTACAATTTTTGTTGTGTTACAGAATTGAATTTAACTTGTTGAAAACGTATATTCAAACAAGTAGTTGTTGACTAGTTGACTTGTTGTTCTGTGTTATAGGCCCAAGATATGATTTCACTTAAACAGTGATTTTTCAATGTCTCTTTTGCATTACTGCATGAATCTTTTTCAAAGATTTGAAATTGCAATTGTAAAATCAGAAAATCAAAAATTATTATTATTTTATAATATGTATTCTATTATATCATGCTAGTGTAAACACGATACAATAACAATAACATTAATTAAAATAAAACTATACTCATAACAACTCTTTACGTTTTATTTTTATTCATTTAGTCTAAACGGTTCGGTAAATCCATCACATCTTCTGAAACATTTAAAAAAATACTGGCCATCATTTCCAAGTGTTGATGTTGAATCTTTTTTCCATGACTGGACAGAAAAAGTTGGTTATCCATTATTAAATGTCACACTCTCTTCAAATTATTTAAAAGCAACAATTCATCAAACAAGATATATATTCGATCAGACCGACGGAAGTGACCCATACCTTCGATACACAATTCCCCTTACATATACAACAAACGAAAAAGGAGATTTTAACAATACCAACCCCATTTTGTATTTCAACAAAGACCAACAACAAATTGTTTTGAATTTTAATGAACCAATACAATGGATTATATTTAACATACAACAAACCGGATACTATAGAGTTATGTATGACTTCAGCCTTTGCAATAAATTGTACAATGCTCTGCTTGAAAATAACTGGTCCGATATTCATGAATTAAATCGTGCACAGTTTGTAGATGATTTATTTGCGCTTGGCAGAATCGGACTTTATAAATATGATGCAGTATTCGGGTGGCTTGAGTATTTAAAAACAGAAACTCACTACACACCTTGGAAAGCGGCTTTTAAAGGCTTCACATTTATTGGACAGTTTTTGACCCCCACCGAGCATATTGAACTGGGAAAATATATTTTATCGGTCACAGAAAAATTGTTTAAGAAATTGGGAACAAATGCAAAGAAAGGAGAGTCTATTCTTGATGTTTATGCTCGAAATCAAGTTCTGAATTTTAATTGCAAATATGGCAGAGAGGAATGCATTCGAGAGATTGAAAAAATTCTGAAAGAATACCTGAATGATGGAATAATGATACCAGTTGATATAAGATCAACCGTTTATTGCAGTGGAATGAGAAATGCTTCGGAAAATAATTTTGAAAAATTGGTCGAAAGATTTAAGTCTGAAAAAATATTAAGAGAAAAGCTAAGAATTCGAAATGGTCTTGGCTGTGTAAGAAATTTGAAAAATATCCAGAAATATTTTGAATTAATTCTAAGTGGTGAGATACCCGTTGAAGATAAGGTTGATGCTATTATTCCATTATTTAAAGAAAACCCAGAAAACGTGTGGCCTGTATATGAAATGATAACGATAAGGGTGGCTGATTTGGCAAAAGCGTAAGTAAATAATATTTCTCTCAAGTAGGCAAGTTATAGTTTTAATGATATTTTATTGAATTTATATTTAGGGTGGTAATTATCGATCGCTTATAAAGTTAAGAGACTCATAAATCTATTTAGAAAGCTACAAAAATCAATATTTATGAGGGCTCATAAGACTTAAAATTGGTGTCAACACACGACCTGCACTCTTAAGTTATGATTAAACTTTATGAAAAACTTGTTCCAAAATTAAAATTAGTGTTTATAATACACAAAAGTACTAGGGTTATATGAGCCTTATAAAGTTTGTGCTCGATAATTACCATATTATGTCAATTTCTAAAAATATTCGTAAACTTTACGTTTTCGATTGGTCGCCCCGAAACCTTCTGAACCCCACAAAATGACAGTTCGCTTTTCGATAAAAAAAGAAAACGCTTCTGGGTTTTCTGGGTTTAAATTCAGAATCGAAACCAGGTGCACTTACACTTCAGAATCGATAAAAGCGTTCGATTGACATTTTTCTTCCGCTTTACCAATCAAAAACGCTATTAGAGTTTTAAAAATTCTAAAAAGTGAAATTTAATAATCTGTTAACGTTAAAACTCACAACATTGTCGACAGATTTAAAATTTCAAAATAAAAGTTAAAGGCGGTTTTTATCACTTTGAAGTTTGTGCTCAATTTTTGTTTAATTTTAAGCAATTTTAAAAACAATGGCGCAAAATTTTAAACAGCCTGCAATGTTAAAGTAGAAGCATGATAATACTTTTCTTTCAACCAAAGAATCGATTTTTTTTCTAAAAGAATCGAATTTTTTCTGTGAAAACAAAGCTTGCTAATTAAGTAAGATTTAAAAAAGATTCTACACCGATTTGCATACGCAGTAGCAAGATTTGATATTTCTAAAATGTCAAATTGAATGTGTTTTTGGTTGCAATGAATTTTCGGTGATTTATATATAAAATATTTGTGCGTTGTTTTTTAATTAATAAAAATAAATAAATAACTGACTTTTACTGACGCTTTACTTCAAAATCAAGTCCCACACACAATCACAAAAAAATTCGATTCTTTTCGTATATTTTCTAGTAAACTTCAGCAGAACAAGCCTAAAAAAGTGACAGCTCATGCAAACAAGTGAACAAACATACCATTTTCGGTTTTGTAACTGTCAAATGTCAATTGTAGTTGGTATAATACTAAAAAGATAAAATATGAAAATGCAATAAGTAACTTATTTTCTTGTTTACTGTTCCTAATTAAGAAACATTATGCCTGTTTGGCAACTTTTTTTTCAACAAATTTCCCAAAAACTTAATTTTTTTAAGGGGTTTGACAGCAAATTGTGAAAATTTGTGAAAATTCGCAAGAAATTTCACGCTACCAAACAGACCAATTGATAGGATGAATCATCGTGTTTATAATTTAAAATAAGACTATTAATGAAATTGTATTAATTTTTTCAGGCTAGGTAGCTGGTCAAATACTGCCGAACTTGTGGGCAAGGTTGCCATTCTACTTACAACGATAGAACAGAGAAATAACTTTGAAAAATTTATACAAACAAACAGCGAAGTATTTGGTGCATCGAAATCGATCCTGTTTGATGCATTGAAACAACTTGATTATAATCTGAATTGGTCAACACGACATTTAGATACGTTACTCTATTACCTAGAAGTAAAATTTTGTTGAAATTAATGTTTAGTTATTTTTAAATTGAATTAAAAAATGTTCCGATTAATACGATGAAGAAGTTTTTTTTGCTAAATCAATAAAATATCTATAGTTATTATTATTTTTAAGGACTTTCTTCTAAAGACAACTTTTTTACTACTAAGTAAACTCTAAATGAAAACAGAATTGAAAATACATTATAATACTTTACTATATTAGATTTTTATTAACATATCGTTCGATTTCATATTATATCGTCGGTTTATTGCAAAAAGTGGCTAAGTAAACTAAAATGCATTAAAATCTAAAAATATAAAATTGTGAGCTTTGATAACGTTTATTTATGCAATAACTCATGAAAGGGATACAATAACACAAAACCTATAAAATGTCAAAAATAATATAATAAAATTCCTACTTTAGTATTTTTTTAACTAGGTAATCACAAGTTTAAAATTCGTTTCTCTCAAATTTAATAAAATGTTACTAACTGCCATTTTATTCACTAAATAAACCCAGTTTAAACAGACTTAAATTACTTTTTTACTTGGTGTCAAAAAAAACTTTCTTGAGCTTAACATTAAGAAATGTCAAGCTATAACTTACTCGTAAGCGTCCCCCCTTGTCCCAAAGACAATACTCGATTAACGGTGTGCCTGTTCTTACAGTAACCTCCATTCGCGACCTGGGAGTCATTTGTGACACTCAACTCAATTTTCGCTCCCACTACGACAGCATTATTAGCAAAGCCAACTCAACTCTCGGTCAAAAGAATTTTCTTGCCCCTATGTCACTAAATCCCTTTATATGACATTCGTCAGACCTCTCTTAGAATATGCCTCCCAAGTCTGGTCACCTTATCACCAAGTTCACATAGAACGTATTGAAGCCGTCCAGCGCAGATTTTTACGCTTCGCTTTACGTGGTCTTGGCTGGGATGACCCTTTTAACCTTCCTCCTTATGAAGACCGCCTTAAACTCTTGAACCTTCAATCCCTCAATTTACGCCGTGATATTGCCGACATCGTTTTCGTTCACCAATTATTAAATGGGGTCATTGACTGCCCTAATCTGCTCCAAAAGATTTCTCTGAATTCAAACGCCCGCCAGTTAAGATCTGTTCCTTTTTTCCTCATTGCCTACCACCGTACTGATTATGGTATAAACGAGCCTTTAACTCGAATGCTACGTAAGGCCAATACCTTAAATACCTTCAACCCCAACATAAGTAAACCTGCTTTAAAACAAGCTATCCTTAACTTATCCTTCTTTTAGTCCTTTTTTCCCACTTAAGACACTTAAGATTGCAGCCACAATGCGAAAGTTTGCAGTGGTTTGTGTTTTGATGCCGCGTTGCAGGAATTTAATTTATGTATTTTTTTTCTTTGTTTACCCCCTACTTATGTATGCATGTTTGAACCGTTTTTTGGCAATATTGCAGAACTGTCGCCATACTTGCAGCGGTTTTTCTGTTCATAAATGCATTGAAAAAATATTTTTTGCATAATGTGAGCAACAATATTGCAAACTCAACCATCATATAAGGCTATAAGGGTAAAAACACACCGCATCAGTCAAGAAAGTTAATTTTAAATTTCAAAATAACAACAGTAAGTATTAAATTTTCGAATCTTATCAAAATCACACCATATAATCTTTACTTTAGCGTTGTCATAGTATAAGTGCTTGTTCCCGCTGTTGGAGTCTGGACGCTTTTGACATTTGATAAGATATGTAGCTTTTCAACCTAACGATGTTTTCAATCTTTTCAGTTTTTAGACATTATAAAAACACATACATACGTTCACTACAAAATTTACTTGAACCTAAGTACTAAAACCTGTTTTGGAATCTGTCGATTCGTTCAATTAAAAAATAACGAGTATACGCCAGAGTGTACCAAAGAGAGAGAAATTGAAAAATGTATTATTTTTGTAAGTTATTTTTTAAGGATACTTAAAATTGTACTTGCAATACCCTTTGACAAGATGGTTATATAATTCGTTAAACAAAATTCCCATTTTGCAGCTAAATATGTCAGCATATGAGAGTGAAATTATAAGAGCCCAACTTTGTGTCAGTTGTGTCATTCACATTAGACAATACAGAATATTCTGAGAATTTATGTGAATTTTCAAATTTTGTTCTGCGAATTCAATCTGGATCGTTATCAAGAGAAACTTATAAAACACCGCTATTATTATACAGTACAAAACAGATTTTTTCTAATTTTATTGAAAACATTTTTACTATTGAATTTTTGAACAACAACAACAACTTAAAGGTGCTACCACTAATTTTTTATGAATTAATTTATAATTCGTTCTATTTTGGCTGGAGATATAGCTATTTCAAGGGATGCCAAGCCCTTTCTCCAGCCAAAATAAAACGAATTATAAATTAATTCGTAAACAGTTGGTGGTAGCACATTTTAGTTGTTGTTGTTCAAAAATTCAATAAAATTGACGGAATAAAGAATGGTCAAGTCTAATAAACTGAAATTCTAGTATGAATAATACAATAAACAATAATAATAACATTTTTATTAAATTTTTTCTGTTTTTAAAATATATGTTGGTGAGTAAACCGTTTTATTATGTACTTCAAAATAGTTTCATTTAAAATTTATTTATTTAACCAGACACTTTCAACTTTAAACGAAATGTACGATCATGAACGTGCGATGCAGTGATCCATTTTATCATATCATAATCATAATTTTTAAATTTTATTATTTAAAGTATACCTATTCATTGTCTTTTGACTGTTCCATCCAAACGTTCCTTTATAGAAGTTTCTTGAAATTTAAGTTGAATCAATATCAAAACATAATTTCCAATTCCAAGAAAGAACTGAAAAAAATCATATTTTATTTTAATTTAACAACAATTTTAAATATTTTAATTTGTAAGTACAAATATTGAACATTGATCATTTACTGAGAGATTAACATCTTATGAGTATTTTTTGGAATTTTTCTCTTCAAGTTGTGTGTTATAAAATAATATTATTTGATAATAGAAATGAAAATAAAATTAAAAGTTGTGATGTAATGTTTTTAAATAAAATTAATAAAAATAAAAATTTGTGTTTTTAATTCTATTATTAAATAATATTTTTATCTTATGGGAACTAACTAAGTTACGGTGATAGTTATAGCTATATCTCTTTTACTGGTGCTTATAGTAAAATAGTAGAGTGTGTTTCATTTATTTTTCATTATATAACACGAATTTTCGTAAAGTACTATAATTAAAAAAAATCTTACCACATAGACAAGACCAAAATTCAATTGCAATGCGCTTCCAATATAAAATTGAAATTCATTACGTTTACTCCACATCACTAGGTCTTCAACTATATTTTTTGCTTCTTTTGAAGAACAATGGTCATCGTAAGTTGCAATAATTTGTAGACAAGATTTAAGCTGAAAATAAAAACAAAATTTGTATCGAAAACAAGAGACCATATATTGACTGCGAAGATAAAGGATTAGTTAGATTTATCAAATGAACATTGGGTATATGAATTGAAGAGATCTTAATTTTATTAAAATTTAAATTACTAAATGCTTCACCTCTTTTTGGTTTAAAATTGGAATTTTGGTACTAAGCGCCTGAACGTATACAAAAATAGGCTTAGTTATCACTTGCCCTTTTCTGCTATACGAATCGATCGAAACTTTTGATTGACGAAAAAGTTACATTCAACCCCGCCGATTTTTCTGTTGATTATTTAAGCTATGTACTTATAAACTAGGTACCTAGGTATTTTTAACATTTTATTTTTTTTTTTTTTGAAGATTCGTTGGTCGATTTTTCTGAAATTTAACGCGGTATAATAAGCACTATCTAGATTCTAGAAGATTAAAAAATTTCATATCACAAAGAATAATTTGGCCAATGGCGCGGGTAATAATTATGGCTTCTAATTCTTCCATTTTAGCTGGAATGTTCACTTTGGACTATACGTAGCATACAAAAGAAAAAGTCAAGAGGTGTGATTTCACATGATCTATTCGCCAATGCACCGGTCTAAAACGTGAAATTAACTGTTCACTGAAGTGTTCTCACAAGCCATTTTGAATCTTCTTCAAGCCTTTCAAGATCCTAAAGACTGAAACTGCGCCGCGCCGGGCCAAGTCTTTCCATGATAAAATCTCCAAAAATACTAAACAAAAATGTCAAAATCTTGAGGAAAAAAATGTTGGATTGACGTTTTTATTTTGTAAGCTTAAAAGAAATAAATACTTTTTGTTTAAACTTACCTCAAGGATTGTTTCTCTTGCACAAACTGCCATGTAGACTATTTTAAACATTCTCGGTAGGACAAACATAAATAAAACTAGATATTCTAAAAATGAAGCCTCTGATTCCAATGCCTTGTGACACAGTAGAAAAACAATACATGAAGTTTGTGTGAAATCATGTAGAAAGTTCACCATTACAGTGTGTCCATAAACATTATTCACTGCATGAATAAGTTCACAATATTTCCTGAAGTGATGAATTAATAAAACTAAATGTCGTTGTTTTTCTTTGTTCTCATTTAAATCCAGTGAAATGAATTTTTGAAAAATACTCCGAAATAATCCAAACCGAATTCGAATGAAATCCATTAAACTTATATGCGCATAACTGCCTGATAGAGGACCAAGTGTACACACAGCATAACCAAATGCCATCAAAATCACTTGCCAGCTTGGATCCATGATTATGAAAGAAATTGTATAGTAGATTCCACAGTATAACATCAAGATCCTAGTATTGAGAGTATTCTTACGAATTTCCTTGTCATAATTGAAGCTTACATTAAATTTATCGATAAAAAGTTTGTCAAGTTTATAGGCTTTGTTGAAAAGTTCAACATGCATATTCTTTTTAAATTGCATTGAAATCGATACATTGACATAGGCTAATATAGAAACTATCAATTCGACAAAGCCCAAAAATTGTATAAGCGGTGAAAGTGATAGAATGCTCTTCGAGTATTGGTGAGAGTAAACCTTGTATATCCATCCGGTAATGAAAGATCCAAGACCAAGAAGACGACCGAGATTTGTAAGTGTTATAGTCAAAATAGAAATCTCAAGCTTTTGTTGGCTATTCAAACGAAATGACAAACACCCAGTAGCAAAAAAAGGCTTAAATATCGAATGGAAACACTGGAAAAACCTTTTCCTGCTGGAGCGCATCGTTGAATAATAACTTAAATAATAAAACTTGAAAAAATTGAATTACTGATATTTGGTGCGAGCGAGTTAATAGTATTTTAATTGGTTATAACTTATTAACCTGATATAATCAATTAGAAAAACATTCAGGTCAGTAGACGAAGTTTTGAAGAAATTAAATTGTATTCTATTGCATTCTATAAAATATTATTATACGCATTATAATGCTTTAAAAGAAGGGTTCAGTTCAATAATAAGCCTTAAAATGTAATAAAATCAATTGAGACAGTTTTATCAAGTAGTATTGTGTCCGAAAATAAATTTAATAGTCTAGCCAATTAAATGGAAAAAGGGATAAAATCTCTTTAACCCCCAAAAACAAAAACAATTCCGATACCACAATAATTTTATTTTTGTATTATTTTTTAATTTATGAACCTAGAAAAGGTACGTGTGTATAGCTAATTTTAACAAAAGTTATTTTGGAGAAAGCTCGATAGTGCTCCGTATCGAAAAACCTTTGAATTAACCCCCGATAGATGGCGAAGTAATGAAAGACCGTGACTCCAGGTGGCGTACACACTTAGAAGAGATCAAACAACTGGGAGTGCGAAAATGGAGACAGCTAGCTTGGTTGGAGAAGCTTGTGTTGGTTGAGGCCACAGTACACATATTAAAGGTAATATATTGCGCAGGTTGTCAAAGTTGGAAATGTCAAAAAATTCAAAATGGCTGTTCGAGTGCCCACAGGAACTCAACGCGCATCATTAGAAACAACAACAAAATATTGAAATTAGACAAGGAAAGGGGCACTGAATCCACCATTTTAGCACCATAATACCTCGATTTTGACAGATGCGCAGAACTGAACAAAAATGAAAACGCTAATGATATTACCTTTAATATGTGTACTGTGGGTTGAGGCCACTGTAATGAGAGACACAGTACTTATCTTATGTCAGAAAAAGTTCGAAAGTTTTCAACAATAATTTTTAAGTGGAATTTTTGTCAGCAAAATTTTTAAAGGCCTACAAAACTAAACAAAAAAATACTTTACGCAAATAACTACAGAAAAAGTTACATTATAAGCTGACGTTTTCATTATGTCGAATATTGTTACTAATTTTTTGTTTGCTTTTACTTTATGGATTTAGTAGACTCTCACACTAGCTCGTATATATTATTATAGGTGGGTTTTATTCATTGCTGCATAGCCAGTGCAGCAAAATTTCCCTTGGTAAACAAAAACAATTTGATTGCTGGCGAAAAAGAAATCAGTAAACAAAAAGATGGCTGTGCTGGCGATAGAAATTTGAATTATTGAAATGAACGTATAGAGTGAGTAATCGTTTTATTCAAACTTGTGATGCACTGGCTATGCAGCAATGAATAAAACACACCTTATATATCGAGTAAATAATATGGCAGTAGGGCATCAAAAAGTGTGTGGAGAATTGAATTGAATTGAATTTTTATTGAGACTTAAGAAAATTTTACAGAGTACAATTCATAATATATATTACTTAGCAAAGCTATGTTTAACTGCGGCTATAATGTATTGCCTGCTCTATCTAGTTACTTTTTTGGAAAGCCTCGTGGCTGTCATTTATAATATATAAAAAATATATAGTCAATCTGCTCTTGCTCAGGAGCGATATTTCAGTTATGTGTTGGCTGTTGCAACGGATAAAAAAATATACATATATACAATACCTACAAATACAAATAACTTACAAACTAATATGCCATAGAATACATTTATACATATATATAAAGTTTCATGTTATAGAGCGAGAACGCTCTATGTGGAATTTTCAAAATTAATGAAATCATTTTTGCATGAGTTATTTAAAGACGATTATTTAAATACAATTTCAATTTTTACATAAATTCACTTCTTACGAGTTGTTTTAGATAATTTTAAAGCACATGTTGATGGCAAGGCGATAGAAAATGTAAAAAAATATGTAAAAGGGTATAACTTAGTAGAACACTAAAAACAATAATGATTGAATACAAAAGATAATTCACTTTAACTTTTAACATATTATGAGCAGTTATAAAAAGATAATTATTCACTTTAGCAAATTTTCTTGTGATATGATGGTCATCTCACTGGTTTGGTATGATGCAGGGTGGTCATCCTTTGTCCATTGTTGTGATGAAGGTTTGTCATCTGTTATTAGCACAAGGGGTGCTGGTAGCCTGGGGACTAGATTAGCAGTTGCTGGAGTTTATGTATCTCCGGTTTTGATCCAGATGGAGTCCTTCCCCCAGTGAGGTTCCATGCTTGGATTTCATGTGGGCAACACGTCGGTCACGGACACATGATACAGTTGCTAGCGGGTAATGTGATACCACGCCAGAGTCCCGTAATTAACGGGATTGGCTTCAAGACTAGTTCAAGCGGCACAGCTTGGAAACTAGCTTTTCGGTTGCTGGAGTGTGTGAACAACTCCTGTTATCATCCAGGTGGACACCTTCCCCACGGAGTACCAACTTTCGATGAAGAAAAAAAAATTATTTTAAAATAATTAACTTTTACTGTTTTAAAAAAAAAAATAAAAACTGAATTTGCAGGTTGTGCCCTCCACACAACCTGCTTCGTTGCCTTCCCTAACTTCTCTCGTGTGTGGAGAAAAATTTTGTTAATCTGATTCAAAATTGAAACAGTAGGTTTGTTCGATAAGCTCTGAAGTCGCCCTAAAGCGTTTTTTGAAAAACTTGAACTCGCCCTCACAGCCAAATTCTGTGTTTTTGAGACCTAGGGTCGCCCTGAAGTAAACCTAGCTTTTTTGCTGTGGCGAGTCGAGGTAACGTATAGTTTTTAAAATATACCTAAATTGAAAGAAAAATTGAAATATAATAAATAGAATTAGAAAAGGGAAACGCTTGAAGTTGTTTTAATTCAATTTTAAAATTAATTTAAAACAAATTTTATGTTTTAATTGTTGATCACAGAACTTCTTGTTTCTTGCGTTGAATGTCAACAGCACAATTTAAAGCCCTCTTGGGGTTGTCCAGAAAACCTCGGTCAACACTGGGTAAAGTTCAACAAACGAAACTATTGTTTTATGGCCGACGCCAATACTTTGACACGAAATGTATAAACAAAACCAAACAAATAAATAAATAGGTATTAAGTGGCCGTTATAGTCAAAAGTAAATAACTTCGACCGTACTTTGAAAATTTCAATATAAATTGGGAATCTAAATAATTATAAACTAAAATATTACATATGTATTATACGCCAGAGTGTACTAAAGAGCAGAAGTTTAAATAACTTAAGGGTCCATATATTATTCGACTCAAGTGAAAGGTTTGGAAAATCACTTATGGAGTAATATTGCGAATGGTGAACTATGTCCCAAGTGGCACATATTTGAATTTTGTAACTAAAAAGCGACTAAAATTGTTACATTCGCGTTACTTAGAAGTTTTTCTGAAACAACTGAGTTGCTTAGAAGTTTCTGAAAAGTTTTTTCTTTTGACAAAAAAACTGAAATAATATGAGTTGCATTTATGTTACATACATGTTACTGAAAAGTGATGGTTCTGAATATAAGTTACTGAGCAGTTACACCAGAGTTTTAATACAATCTAGCTTGAAACTAATTGTGTTTGTAACTGAAATTGAAACAATTCAGTAACTTTCATCTTTTCCAACCACCGTGTTACTCAACAGTAACCTAACTGTGACATGTTTCAGAAATCGGAATTGCAACTCATATGCAACTAAAAGAAACCTAACCTGGAATACTTCACAGGGACTGAACAGAGACAGGGTGAAATTAGTAACTTGAATGCAACTTCCCATTAACTACTTTCTTTCATCGTCAAAGCGTGAAATATTGTTGTTTTTTTTTCATCGCAAAATGGCACCAAATATAAAAATTTATGGAGAAAAGTGAAAAGAAGTGGAGGTTTGGCACAAATTATTTTGACTACACAAAAATCCAATTTTATATTTTTTCCACACAGTAATTGTTATTTGGAATTCAATTTTGATTAAATGTTCTTATTCATATTTATTTTAAGCTGTTCTATAGCAAGTATGTTTGACATTATTGACTGCACGAAATATATTGTTATTATATTTGGCCAGTTTATATTTCAGAGCGCTCAGTAATTTTCCACCGTCTCTTTGACAGAGCAGGAGAATGAAATATAAACACATTACATTAGGTCTGTTTCTTTACTTTTTGCGAAAAGTTTGGGAAAAAGTTCGGGAAAAAGTTTGTGCTCGAGCTTTTGATGTTGTTGTTGTAATTTTTGACCAGAAATGAAAAGTAAGGAAACGCATTTGGGATGTTTCTGATTTGCTTCTGGGTAAACGTCACATTTGACAACAAAAATTATCAGAAGAAAACAATTTATTTGAAAATGACCCATTTGAAAGACGTGAAAACGAAAATCAAGGGATTAATAATTCTAATGAATGAAGAAAAAGATAGCAGTGATGACGATAAGTACGAGGACTACAATGTTATGAAGCTCTATCAAAAGAACCAGGAGAAATATTTATTGTTATATTTGCTGCCATGCTTCGTATAATTAATTTATTTATCTTTTAGTTTAGTTTCTTTCTTTAGTTTTTAATTCTTTTAATTTTCAATGACCGTCTTAATGCACACTTATTTGAAAAACTAAAATTGAAATTTTTCGATCAGCTGATTTCTTTTTTGACAAGCAAGAAAAGGCAGTAAGTAAAATGTTCGGGTAGATTCTTGCTGGAGGGGAAATTAAATAAATTAAAAAAAAGTCAAAAGCTCTGGCATTTTCGTGCCAGAAAAAAGTAAAGAAACACATTTTGGGTAGATTTGGGATCCCGTGGGATCCCGTGGGATCCCGCGGGCGAGTAAAGAAACAGACCTATTGTGTTCAAAGGAATTTAAGAAATCGAGCGACGAATCCAAGAAATTTCAGTCTCACTTTTTGACAGCTGAATTGAGGAATTTTTATGAGGAATCGTGTTTATATTTGTGAGGAAGCGGAGATCTCTGAGATCTCTGAAATATAAACTGGCCAATTGTTACAAAACGGTCACAAAGAGGTTTCAATTGCCTTAGTTACTGAACAATTATTAAAAAATCTTTTTGTAACTTCATTTATGAAAGAAATTTAATCTCCTTCAAAGAGATTATTTCTTTATTTAAAGACAGAATCTCTTTATGCACGACTTCAAGTGTGATATGAGTAGAGTTGCTGTTATCAGTGGAGACAAAAACTGATGATGGTTGCGATTGAGATGGAGCTGTGATGGAAGGCGATGACTGAAGCAGAGACGAAATTAGTTTCTGTCAACGTTGTTGTAGTTCATTGTATGTAAATTGTTCAGATGAAAGCTGTGATGATTCTATGACTGTCAGTGGTGATAGTGACGGTGGTGTTGGTGTAGTTGGTGATGATTCTATGGATGGCAGCGGTGGTAAAGCGGCGGGGTGGGTATATTTGGTGGAGCGGTATTTTTAATATTTTGTTGCTGTTTCTTGGTCTGCTTACCACAAGACGCAGATTCAGGTGTTGTATGTATGTTTTTCCCTGGAGGTGGGGAGGAATGCAGTGAATCTCGTCTTATTTTTTTACACAATGGACAACGAAAATCTATGTGGTTTTTTTTTAAATAGTCTTTTTCACTAGGTTTTAAATTAACACATTTCAAATGAAAGTGACTATTACATTGAGTGCATTGAATTTTCGGATCATTGCGTTCTACTTTTACTTTACATAAGCAAGGCATTGTATATAAGGCAAGGAAATAAAATAAAAATTCTCGACACGAGTGTACCCCACAACGTAACGATGATGACTGTGAATTTTAATTTATTGTTCCAGAAAAGTTTTCTGAAACGTTTCAGTAACTCAATTAGTGTCAATGAAGACTATACTTAAAAGGTAGTTTCTAAAAGGTTACTATGAGGTTTTAAGAAAAACAGGTATTGTCACCTATGTTTTTTGACAAAAAAAAGAAATATCAATTCTTTTTCTTAAAACTATAGACGTTAAATACGATTTTTATGCTTTTAAAAAGAAGACTTAACATATAATACTTTACAAACTGTCAAAACTAAAAGATTTTTTGGGTTTAAAGGTTTAGAATAAAAAAATAAAATTAGTATTCTTTTTCCAAAACTTTTAAATTTTGTTTATTTTTATGAGCGCGCGATTTCTAGAGGGGGTAGAAAGTCATATTTTATGGTACAACTGCGAGCGTTTTGAAAAAAAAGCTCGAAACGTCGAAAATATATATAATCAGATTTATAAATTAGTTAACCAAACACTAAAATAATCATAACCCTGTCATTCTTTTTTACAGTCATACTTTAAAATATTCGATTGTATGCTAATTCCATTCGAAGTGTTTGGTTTTATTTTAATTACAAAAAAGTATTTTGAAACTTAAAATAACTTGAAAACTTTATAGTAACTTACTTCCAGTTACATTTCAGTCTTGTAAAACTGCACTGTAACTTTTTGATAAGTTCCAATTCAGTTACAAGAAACCACTTAGTAACAATTCAAAATGATAACACACAAGTTGCATATGTAACTTTTTAGAAACTAAAATTTAGTTGCAAATGGAGGCCATTTTTGCGCGTTTTTGGTTGCAGAGAGGTCGTGGTAAATTATTTGTAACTTTAATGTGACCACAACTTTGTGACATAGAAGTCGCCATGACTTCATAGTAACAATGCGTGCCACTTGGGGTATGTATGTATGTAAGTACCTATATGATTTTTTAATAATTCGTTAAATTTTTAATATTTGAGTGAACTTAATTAATTAAGCTACCCCCAAAAACGGTAATACCGAAGTCATATTTTTTTTCTGTCAAATCGCTAGTCATACAAGTATGTGCCTTATGGACGATTTTCATTGATCTGTTCTGTTTGTTCTGCAAAAAAAGGATGTAAGATATTAAAGTTACCTACACATTTAAATTAATCATGTCTGTTGAGAGAATCTTGAAATTAAAAAAAAAAACTTTATAACAAATTGATTGTGCTATATTCAAAAAAAAAATCTCGACACCAACCCAAGTTACGCAATATTTTATTATTTTCTTATCGTTCATAAAATATAAATATAAAATAAAGGACCGCAAGCTTTATCCTATCTATAGGTATGTATGTATATCGTTTATTGAACTGGTGACAGCAATTTAATTGAAACGTTCATGATAAATCAAAGCTATAAATGGTCATACATATATCAAATTGCTTAAAAGGCAATACACAAGATATATTTATTTATTTAAATACATAATTTAAACAAATGAAAGACTTGATGGAGACTCTTTTTTCAAGACTTGCTGTTTTGTTACTAACGTTGTTTTTTACTTTAGAAGCAGCCACAATCAAAAGATGTAATCTTCAATTCAAGTGTAGTTTAGAAGACTATTCAGTTTCAGCAACTGATGGCAAAAAGTGTTATGTTTTTAGAAACGGTTGTTTGTTGGCGAGTGAAAACTGTAATCGCAAAAATAGATGTCAGTCGGGTAATTATAGTATATATATATATACATATACATTTTTTTTTTCATAATATTACCTATATGTACCTATTATTTATTTTTAGAGCTAAAAGTTATTACCAGAGAAAAATGTAAACTTCTGTGTTCTAAGTTCTGCCCAAAATTATATAAGCCCTTATGTTGTCATGACAACAAAATAAAGAAAACCTTTTCAAATCAATGTGAACTGACTAATTATAGTTGTGAATGTGGAAAAAGTAAGTTATCTCTCATCTGCATGATTTTTTATTTTCCTTTTTTTTTCGAAACAGCTTGCAGCTTTATTGAACCTGGTCGATGTTATTTTGATTTGTAAAAAAAAATTGTTTTGATAATAAATAAATAAATTATATACTTTGTAAGTATGTACATTATTGTTTACAAATTCTTGGTTTATAACCTATTAAAGTATATACTTTAAAGAATAAATTTGGGTCACTGAGAACGGAAATGAGATTTTGTTTTTCAAAAATGCGTTATTGAAGGAATTGCGATAAAAACTAATTTCTTCCTATTCTGACATAATATTCATATATCTTATTACTTTAAAAGAGCTAAATTCTTGTATATATATATTTATTTATTTATATATATTTGATTTCTCGGAAATGGCTCTAACGATTTTGATGAAATTTTGTTATTTTGTTCTTATGAAGGAAACAAAAATTTTAAATTGGTTTAAATTTTTGCATTTGGATAACATTCTACTTCCAAAGGCAATAAAATAGGTATCATCCAGGCCCGTAACAAAGGGGGCTTAAACAACAGTTTTAACAATTTGGATTAAATTTTGTATTTAACTTTAAAAGCTAAAAAAAATAAGTATCATCCAGGCCCGTAACTAAGGAGGTGCCAAAGGACGCTGAATTCTATTTTAAGGCGAATGATTTGGATGCAATTTTATGTTTATGAAGAGGCGCTAAGCTCAGTATTTTACAATCTTGATGAAATTTTGTATTAATATAATATTTTACTTTCCAAGTTGATCTTAACAAAACAGTGGGTGTAGCCCAATTCTGTAGCCTAGAGGGCGTCAAAAAAGTGGAAAAAGGCTCTAAGGAATTCCCTCCTACTACACATATTTTTGATTTGGAATTTTTCCTTATTGAACGCATTTATAAAGGTAAACAAATTTAATGGATGGCATATGTTGTTTTCCACTAACTGCCATGTCTTTTTCTCTCATACATATTTCAATTTTCTCGATTAGGTCTCCCAGGTACAGTAATTATTAATTAACGTGTAATGTGTGTCATTTTTAAGATATGATTCTATTCTTTCCCTTTCCTTGGATATAGGTTTTTTTGTTAATAGAATTAGAATTCATTTCACTTCAGAAGCCGATGATTGGTTTGAAAAACTATTTTTTTTTAAATGGTGTAAAATTTTACTTCTATGCTCATAGGTATAATAACATTTTATAAAAACAAATATTTTTCAAATCTACATAGTTACATAATATCTGGAACTATTAACTTTAAATTTTGTCGATCTATTAGCTCAAGATTTATTATTGCGGGGCTACCATAAGGATATAATGCCTAGTTCAACAAACCACGGACTTAATAGATGTTGAAACTCAACATTCGAAAGGAATTACTCAAATTAGGCAGGTAACACTTCAAAAAGTCATGCAAAATGTAATCAAAAGAGCTGATGTTCATAAATTAGTTTTTTATCTTTTCCTTAAAAAGTTATTACAGATTTACTTAACAATTTGAAAGAGATTTTTGGGCCACTCTGTATATAAAACCGTGATTTCTGACAAGAAAATTATGTTCATCGATTTTGTACTGTCCGAAGTGGACCAGGGCGTCAACTCAACCAACAAGCCTCTTCCAGACAGCCATCACGAGCTGGATTTAAAGACAAATATCTCGCTAACAAAACAGAAACGTTTTTCAAAGGGTACTGCCTCTTGCGAGGAATTGCCGTTCGAATTCGCCCGAAAATTTTAGGTCTCCTCCATTGCTGCCAGTAACACGCACACAGGAATGGTGCTTGGAAACAACTCCATTGTGTAACAAGTGTTGAAAAGACTTTAATTTTTTTACTAGGCCCTGGTTCTACACGAGCTGACGCGCAACCCAATTTATTTATTTTTATCTCGCCTATAGCCAGTTGCAACTGCGGAAAGGAAGACTAAAAACCCCAGAGCATTGCATATTAGGGAGAAAATTTTTTTGATTGTAACGCAAACGAGTATATTCTGACATACCTATGTGCTTTGTCATTTGCATCTGTAAAGAAACTCCGATTGGGTAGCTTTCATTCAGTATACATAAAATACAAAAAATACCACCCTTTCGTGCACTTTTTTCCTTTGCAGATGTATTTTTTTGTATGTATATGGTTAACCCCTTCTCCTGATGTGAGAATCTGTCTCAACATCAAAAAATCAATACAAATCTGTGAAATTTTGTTGGTTTTTTCCTGAAAAATGTGAATCTGCTTCTGCCGGACAGAGGCCAATGTCCTTCAATTAAATAAATACTGTTATTCATAAGTTGAAATTTTATTTGAGTTGTAGTATGATTTTCTTCATATATTATACCTATTTATTTTTATTTTGTTTGATTTACTGTAGTTTTATTTTTCCATTTAATTTTTGTTGATGTAAAATTTAACCGCATACACAAGGTTTTCGTTTTTGTTTTTATTTAAATTTAATTTAGCAAAATGTAGTTCATCCCTCCTATTGGTTTCTGTGGCAGAGATGTTGATGATGTTCTCTAAATTATGCCTTTTTTTCTTTTTTATCAAAACCGTTTGTCTGGGTAGCATCGTGGTTATTGCTTGTAGGACTTGGATTCTGCCGAAGTGCCTTTTGTAGGACATGTGCGTCCGCTGGCTCTATGCGCTTGTAATAATGTTGTTTTGTTTCGACGATTTCAAAACCAAATTTCTTATAAAATGCAATAGCTCCATCGTTGTTGACCTGAACATGGCTGAAAGGGGCGTTAGCAGTTAAAAATCTAATATATCGAAGAACAGTTTGATACTTATGCTTGGGATATACTTACAGGAAAATGCTGTCGAAGTTTCCATCGCTTTCTACGTAGTTCAGGATGTGATTGAACATAACAGTACCAATGCCTAGTCTTCGGTAAGGATACAAACACCCCAATGTCATGATATAAAGTCTCCTCTGGTTCTCGGATGTGTCTATACGACAACAAACCGCCCCTACTACGATGTCATTGTAGTAAGCCAATTTGGCCAATTCCCCTGCTTCGAGGACATCAATATAAAACTTGTCATTATAAGAAACTGGGAAGACAACCGTGTTGAGCTTCTTCAATTGTTTGATGTTGTGCGGGGTGACATCGCCAAGTTCAATGCTTGCTCTAAATAAAAACCGATAAGTAGACAAAATATAAATTAAAATAAAAAAGCCATGCCGGTCCCAATAATATAGTGTTAACTTTTTTGTCATATACCTCGTCATTTTTAATGAAGATAATATAGCTTTATTGAAATTGCTTTTAGTTAATTTAATTACTTCAAATGAATGAATTTAGGGAGGTTATAATAACTAAACTATCACACACATTTGCGGGGGAAAATATCCAATTTGCTTTTTTTCTTCTTCTTTTTTTCCTATGACAACTACTTAAAATTTGCCCCAAAAAATGACAGTTAAAAAGTATGGCGAATATTAGGTTTGTTCGAGTTCGACTATTTTCTTTTCTTGGGAGTCGGTAATGTAGCTCCCTGAACACAAGGCGTGTTTTTTTGCAAGCCCGGGGGAATTGGTTGAAAAAAAACGACAGCAGAGATTATAGCGACGCCATGACAGTAAAAAACATGGAGTTTTCATACAAACTATCGATAACATGTATGTAATTCATGCCGGTAACACAGTTTTTCTGTACGCTTCAGTTAAACCTCGAGAATTCTCTGGGATTAGTTTTTAGCCGTGTTTTTTTAGCGAGCCTGGGGGGAATTGGATGAAAAAACGACCTCGGTGCTAAACAATTAACATGTTAAATGCAACAACAACTAATCCCAGAGAATTCTCGGGACTTAACTTAAGCGCTCAGGCCAACTGTGATACCGGCATGAATTACACACATGTTAGGCGTGTTTTTTTGCAAGCCCTGGGGGAATTGGTTGAAAAAAACGACAGCGGGGATTAGCGACGCCATGACAGTAAAAAACATGGAGTTTTCATACAAACTATCGATAACATGTATGTAATTCATGCCGGTAACACAGTTTTTCTGTACGCTTAAGTTAAACCCCGAGAATTCCCTGGGATTAGTTGTTGTTGCATTTAACATGTTAATTGTTTAGCACTGACGTCGTTCTTTTCATCCAATTCCCCCCGGGCTTGCAAAAAAACACGGCTGTTATTGAGGGCCAGTTGTACAATAGTGGTTCAGCCTCGGTTCAAGATTTTAACTCACCGATTTCGGCGGATTAACTAAGGTTCAACGCTGGTTCAATTATGTAATTGGTTATTATCAGACACTTGAACAGTAAACCACTGTTGAAACTCAATTAATCCGCCGAAATCGGTGGATAGAAAACTCCATGGCGCATATTTATAGTCGTTTCTAGACCCAGTTTAGCCTGGAGTTTATCCAATATAAATAAGATAGGATGAACTCCAGGACCCATGTTCTGTAACTCGGCGATAACTTTTCCAGGCGATAAACGGCGAAAAATGGAACAAAACCCATAGGATTCCTATGAGTTTTGTTCCATTTTTCGCCGTTTCTCGCCACGAAAAGTTATCGCCGAGTTACAGAACATGGGTCCAGGACCCATGTTCTGTAACTCGGCGATAACTTTTCGTGGCGAGAAACGGCGAAAAATGGAACAAAAATGGAACAAAACTCATAGGAATCCTATGGGTTTTGTTCCATTTTTCGCCGTTTATCGCCTCGAAAAGCTATCGCCGAGTTACAGAACATGGGTCCAGGCTAAGATAAACTGGGGTCTAAAAACGACTATGAATATGCGCCCATGACCCATGTTCTGTAACTCGGCGATAACTTTTCGTGGCGAGAAACGGCGAAAAATGGAACAAAAATGGAACAAAACTCATAGGAATCCTATGGGTTTTGTTCCATTTTTCGCCGTTTCTCGCCTCGAAAAGTTATCGCCGAGTTACAGAACATGGGTCCATGTTTTTACTTTCATTAAATTCCTCCCGGGCTTGCAAAAAAACACGCCTATAGACTGCTTTTAAACGATACAATCACCCCTTGCGATTTTTAAGAAACTAGGCGGGGGACGTATCTGGTGGCCGGGGTAGACAAAATTGCTGAGGTTGAAAAATTGCAGAGTTATCGCCCTTTCTTCTTTGTGCCTTTTCGTGTTTTTTGAGACATAAGCAGAGTGAAGAGTGTGCAGATATGTTTCCTTTTCATTCAACAAAAATTGCAACCATTAAAAATCGCAAGTGTTAAGCATCCTTGCAACCGAAAGAAGACTGTCACGGACGTAACCCAACGAATACATTTCCTTCAGCGAAAAATGAAAACTAAGCAAATTTAACTTTTATAATTTATTAAAAAAAACTTAAAGCGAAAAAATGAATACAAAGTTGTGTTTTTTAAGTTATATTAAAGATTTTTCAAGTTAAAATATAATTTTTAATTCAAGCGCTAAAAAACTTCGTCTTGTCGGGCGGATTGTAAAGCTTAGTACGCTGCTGATGCGAAACGAAAAATCCCATACAAAAATGACACAACGAAATCAGAAACGGAAAATTTCTTTCTCCTTTTCGTTTGCAGTACGCTGTTCGAAGAGCGAAATGTATAATTGTAGTAGATTATTTGGAGAAGTCTTCGCTCCTTTTTCGCACTGAATTAATTATACAGAGTATTTATTGTGTGCGGAAATATGACATTTGGGTTTATTTGTGTTTTTTTATGTTTATCATTTTATTACATCATGGGTTTCTCTGATTTTTTGCGTTTATGTTTGATTTTGTTTTTGGAATTAGTGAAACTCTCCAAGGATATTTTCCGTTGTGTTTTCGCAAGCGTTTCGTTGTCTGTTTGGAGATCACAGAAAAATTTCGTTTCGCATCAGCAGCGTACTAGGCTTAACGAGCGAAATCATTTCAAATATATCTGGTAGCGTTCAGTCTCATTTTTTATGAGCCTTTTTAATTTTTTAATAGCTGTGTTTTATTTTCCTCGAGATCCGAACCAGGACCAGGAGTTACAGAACATGGGTCCTGGACCCATGTTCTGTAACTCGGCGATAACTTTTCGAGGCGATAAACGGCGAAAAATGGAACAAAACCCATAGGATTCCTATGAGTTTTGTTCCATTTTTCGTCGTTTCTCGCCACGAAAAGTTATCGCCGAGTTACAGAACATGGGTCCGGAAGGCCATACATTTCAGCCTCTCCGCTTTAAAAAAAAATGTTTATTTTAGAAAGAGCTAGTTATACCACCAAATGTATTATCGCTTAAGGAATAAGTCTCAATAAATATACATACATACATACATACAGCTGTTCTAAAAAAATTCAGTACGGACACATAAAGTGGTTGTTCCGTGTTCGTGAATTGAAAGTAATTTTTTAAATTTGTATTTGTATTTATTTATTATAGTTTGTTTATATTAGAGAAACCTCGAGATCCAGATGGAATATCAACTAATACGAGCCAAAGTAAAGGCTCTCCCAAACCAACGCGAAACATTCGCCGACGACAGATTTTTGTTGTTGTTTAGCGTTGTGTATTTGTCATATTTTGTGTTATTGTGAATGATTCGCTACGATTTCGCGTTGGTTTGGGAGAGGCTTTATCGATATTTGCCGAATATTAAGAATTACAAAGCAATATATTAATTCCAAGGACACATCTGGACCCATGTTCTGTAACTCGGCGATAACTTTTCGAGGCGAGAAACGGCGAAAAATGGAACAAAAATGGAACAAAACTCATAGGAATCCTATGGGTTTTGTTCCATTTTTCACCGTTTCTCGCCTCGAAAATTTATCGCCGAGTTACAGAACATGGGTCCTGGTCTGGAGTTGATTCTCTTCCAATTCCAAACATGTCCGTTCTGTTGTAAAGTTAGGGCTTATTTAGATTTCATGGGCATCTCATATTCAGTTGTTGCAGTTGATGAAGTATTACGTCAGGACTTAAAGTGGTCAGAGTATAAAAAAGTTCCAATGGCTTTGGTATGTCGCTCGCAAAGATGGAAAATACGTCCAGTTGACCGATTCAAGCACAATCAATCATCTCGGTTCTGGCTTCGGAATGTTAAAGAGACGTTACGGACTACGATGTTCGTTCGCATATCTATGAAGCATTAAGGCTTAACTACATAAGCCAAAAAAGTGAAAAAGTGCAAAAGTGAAAATTTTTAAATTGATTTTGTGATAGTTTTTCTGACTAGAAAACTTATAAAAATGATGCAGAAAGCTTAAATTTTGGTTTAAAAACAAATTTATGTATTCTTTTTCACAAAACAACGGCGCTAGCGGTAAAAAAAATATTTTTACTTTTGTACTTCAGTACTTTTTGGCTTATGTAGTTAAGCCTTTAGACAATTGGACGGATGAATTGAAGTAAAGCAAGAATCACACATTGGGAAGACAAAAGGAACGTTTAACATCTTAGCTCCAACAAAAGTGTTCTCGTTCTGTGTTTTCATCGAAAAATTAATTTTATTTTAAATTACTTATTTATCTATGAATTTATGTACATTGATATTTAAATGTTATTTTCTTACATTTGTTTCCTTTAAAGAACATTTTGTAGTCGAAATAAAATATAAATATTCATTACTTTACATTTTTATTAAAATCTTTTATGAAAGTCACAAAAATTTGTCTTTTATTCTTTTATTATTAATAACAGATTTCATAACAGATTTTGGCAAGCTGAATACCAAAAATGCGATTCATAAAAGATTTTTTGAGATTTCGAACTGTTGACAGTTCATAAGAGATTTGGTAGCAGATTTCATAACAGATTTTGTCATGCCGAATACCAAAAGTATAATTCATAAAAGATTTTTTGACAGCACAAATTTTTATATGGAAATTCATAACAGAAGCAAATAAAAGATCTTACCGAATAGGCCCAATTATTTGCTTTGAAATTCTTCTGCTGACTTCTAGATGCCGTTGGAGGCGAAAAAGACCAAAAGAGAAACGCCGCATAAAAATCGCAAACGTCTAAAAGCAGTCATACCTACTATTTTCTTGGTTTGTTGAACACAGTCTCGATGCATTCCATATATTTTGCATTTGTTCTGTATCTCATTCACAATAAACAATTTGAAATAATGCGGTGAATTCCCGGCTTTGAATTCTTTTCGTTTTTTTTCGAAAAGCTTCCAGAAACACCAAACAGAACAGATAGATATCAAATCAACAGACTTCCGAACGGCAATCTGCCTCCCAACGGCTTTCAGCCAAATTGAAAAATTAATCAGTGCATTGTTGTATATCTATAGTGCAAGAAGTAATAACTTAGTATTGAGTCATTGGACAGCGAAGCGTATTTGATTTTGCTATCGCGTATTTGGTTAATAAATATAGTTTATTTTCATATTCATCCAATAAAATTAAAAATGGTAAGTAAATTGAATTCACTTTCTAAAAAAATAGGCATTAAAAATTTAAACTAGCTATCATATATTAAGTTAAACTAAGAAGACTTACATACTATGCGGTACCTATTACGATTTCCAACAGTACACAATAAGGTACCTTTACCGTGTTTATTGTATTTCAAAATTGCGGGAGAAAATTATATTTTTTTCAAATTTAAAACCAATCTAGTGGAGAATTTCTGACACTAATTGCATTTGCTTCTAGAAAACGAAATTTTCGGCTAAACTTGCATAATATATGTACCTATTTAAAACTATAAATACACTGAATCCGTAATTAATAGAAATTTGTATTAGATTTATCGTGCTATTGATTCAGCGATTTGTAAAAACATTCCCATACGATGTTATTTGTGATGGGGATAAAAAAAAATACCTAGCACTTTTTTGGTGTGATAAGCTTTTTTTTAACTGTTAAAGGAATCGTTAATCTTGGAGCTGAAAATACCGATAACCCCCCCTAGACAATCACCTAAGACCCTTAAGTAAACTCGATTTGTTTTCGTATCCAAAAAATACCTTATAAGTACTACACTGGACGAATTATATTATTAACTTTTTAAAATTGCACGTAACGTTTAAAAAATACTCACTTTCCAATAAAATATTGATTATCATAATTCATATCCAGAAAAACTTAACGAAAAGCAAATTCGAACTTAAAAAACAGCGACTTCAAAAACATTACAAAGACGTGTAGGCAAAAAAACCCAACGTTTACATACATGTTTACAACGTTTATATACGTTATATAACAGTTTCAACGGTATGAAATACGTTGGGGTTTTTTTTGCCTACACGTCTTTGTAATTCTCATGTTTTGTTTCTTTAACTTGAAAAAATTGAACAGCATTCGTTAGTCGTTACATAGATTAGTAAAATTTTTAATTATAGGTTATTTAGGGATATCAAAGGTGTTTGGGTTTTTTTGTAGGTCCCTTGTATCGATTCCATCGTAATTTTTACCCTTTACTACTACAAGTAACGCAGAAAGAATATGGTGTTTTTATTTTACTAGCAAAAAATGGAGTCTGAAAAGAGGCCGAAACGTTTTTTGCGACTTGCTCAAAAATCGAAAATTGAGTTGGCTGGTACTTACAATCAGGTGACGATATAGGTATTCTAATTAAAAATCTTTCGCGTTAAAATATTGGTACCTATGCCTATGTACCTGATTTGTTTTACAAAATTTTGCGCTTCCGAGAGGTATGTGCCCACAATACATTTAGATATACCAGTATGGCACTGAGAATTTGAATCCCTAACTAGTTGTACCTAAATGTTTTATATTTTTTAACTGCATACCTACAAACCATAATTTTCTTATCAGTGAAACTTAATTTGCGAAACTTTTTCTTAATTATTTTGTAAAAAAAATAATACATGCACCCAAGACTACAAAGTGCACATTTTAAAATATTTTAAAGAAAAATATTAAATCTAATGGGCTTAACTAATAAATCCGAAACGTTTCATATTATGTCCGTAGTGATAGTAGGTGGTGATAGTCAAGATAAATTAACTCTTGTTGGTTTGTTTGAATTGTTTGTAAAACGTTATAACATGTATGTATTACTTAGGAAGTAAGGCTAAAAGTACATAGCTATACCTATTTCGAAATAAGTGCCACCCGTCCTATATATTATACAAGTACCTAATAATAGAACCCTTCATATTTTGCACGTTATCATAATCAATCGATGAGCCATAACTTTATTGAATAACCAGAAACATTTTTTTTATAGTTTATAATATTCATTACTGCAAACCGAATGCAATATAAAAGTTCATACAAATATGTACCTACCTACATTATAAATTAGACTGATTCAAAAAAAAAGTCTTCGATTTTCAATGCCACTACTTATAGTTGAGTTAAGTGAAATAGTAAATAAATAGTAATAAAAATGTCAGGCCTTTAGTTTGATTAATATTTCAAGGTTGCTCATTGAAACCTTCATTTTTCCATACAAATTGTATGGGAACTTTTTTTTTGTTGATTCTTTATTTTATAACTTTAGAAACGGTTACTGTTAAATTGAATGTTCGTTTATAAAAGTCCTTATTTCAATTTTTTGAATCAGTCTATAGGTACCTACATAATATGTATGGACTTTTTTTTTTTTATTTAAGTTGTTCACATTTCATAAGCCCTGGAAACTGAATAAAAATGGCAGATAACAAACTCCAATGTTGCAAAAAAAAACAAAATTATTAAGTACTAACTTTGTGTCGGTATAGTTAAAATGTTTTTTTTTATTCCAATATGAAAAATATCGTCTCGAAATCGAGAATTGCTTTTTGAATAAAACATGTCAGCATACAAATATTTCATCTTCAAAACATGTCGGGTCATATATGTTCCAAACTAAAAAGATAGATCTCATCTAGAATACATCTTATTCTTTTTGTATTTCTTCTAAAACCTTGATTTAAAAATGTTTTGACACGAAAGAAAATACTTGCCCTATAAAGCAATTAAAAACTGATTTACGGGTAGGTATTCTCATTGAACGACAGCGATATTATGCCTATACTTTTTCGTCACAATTATAATTATTATGTATTCGTAATTTATTGCTGACGAATGACGATGTACAAAAACTTCGAACATACCACAGACGTCCAATAAGATAATGAAATAATTGCTTATGCAGCGCATTTATACGATGCAAAAAGTGTAGGAGTATTAAACAATTCTTGATACCTACTTTATGATATAGAAACCAAATATGTATTCTATTTATCCCTGTTGCTTAGATAGATATTTGATCTCTGTTTATTATTTTATTTTTGTTTACTTTGGGCAGTTCATATTAGAGTTCACAGGGACCTAGTCGCCGCCACACATTATAGAGCTTGTATAACGCAAAACTTAGGAATGAATAGATCATAATTATAATGTTTTGTAAAAGTGAAAAAAAAAATTGCCTTCAGTTGTGTTTAAATTTATAATTAGTCTTTCAACACGTCTTACAACTTATATATATATATTTTTTTTTCTTTCAGAAGTAGGTACATATGCATATTTCACATAAGGGTTCAGGTAAAATACATAGGTTTTGGCTATAAAAAAATTCAAAAAAAAAAAAAAAATTCTTATCCCCATGGTACTTAAAAAAAGAAGAGTTTCAGAGCGCCCAAAAAAATATGTTATCTAATTTTATTAAAACCAAAACGATACAATATGAAAAAGTTGTACCTACTTTTTACGTAATACATAACAGTAAAACAATGTTGAATATTACCGAAAACCATATGTAATTAATGATCCCTTGATGAAACTTGCGTTGATTTAATAAAATAACTAGGGTGAAAAGATGTTTTTTTTTTGTTATATGAGTAACTGGAGAAGAAAATAATTTAAAAAATTCACGCAACCGACTTTTTCTTTTGAGATCAATTTTGAATGTGCATAATTAATTTTTAAATAAAGTAAAATGCATTTTTAAGACATAAATATTTTCTTTCATTAAAAATTGTACAATTTGAGTTGTGTTAAAAAATTATTGTATAAATCAATACAATTACTACCTACCTATACCGCAGTTAAAAAATTAAGAGACGCTAGTTGTTTGTTGTATTTGTAACTTTCTCACAGTTATCTAAATGTGACTAAATATAAATAAATAGATGTGGGAATAACTCAACAGCAAAAATAGTAAAATTTATTGACAACAATGTACGTGTACCCCATTTAAATTTCGTGTTACTAGCACGATTGGCCCTCAGCGGTCCTTGTCTTTGGTACTGATATAAAAATGTTTATTATAATAATTAATACATTTTGTTTAAGACCTAAAGTGTTTATGCTTTCTACATCGGGATTAAAATAACATTTTCCTTCATACTTTTTAGATGTTCGAAGAAGCAATAAGTCGAATTGATAACGAAATTTCGGTTCAAAAAAACGATAGAGAATTGTACGCCAAAGATTTCGATGCCATCAGAAATTATCTTATGAACATAATGCAACAGACGGATGAGGTGTTCGAAAAGATTTATGCTGGACCTAGCCTTTTTGGTAAGTTATAAAACAAATTTGAAGAAATTTTTTTAATTTCATATGATCTCTTAGTAAAGCAGATTTTATAAATAAAAACGAAAACGTATTCGTTTTTAATTGAGTGTGGTAGGTATATGATTTCATAAAAAAAAGCGGATGCGTATCTTGATTAGCTGTTTTTTTTTAAAGATTTTCTTCTCAGAAAAAAATTTTATTTTCCCAAATGCCAACAAATTAAAATATAAAAATTCTAGGTTTGGCAGTAGGAAAGCTCTACAAAAATGTCGTGATCATGCTCTAGTTTCAAGAGAGATTATTTACAAAATTTCAACTTTGTAGTCTTCAATAATGAGAAAACTCAAATATTTATATACATACATGTGAAAAATGGGCGTGTTAGAAGGCGAATTTCACGAAAATATTACACATATCACACTTTAAGTTCAAGTGATCTTAATTTTCTGCTTTCAGAAACTTTAAATAAGGAGAAAATTTAAACATTAACATACATATACATTAAAAAGTGGGCGTAAAAGTGGGATGGAAAATCCTACAATCATGTCATTCCCTAATTAAAAAATTTAAGCTTAAAGTAGTTGAATATGTAAAAAATTCAAATGCATAAATTTGGGCGTGGCAGAGGGCGAATTTTACTAAAGCCACTTTCTAAAACTTGTGTCGCAACTGTTATATATACTGCTTAGATTATCCTAATCGAACATTTTTTTCTCATTTTTAGGAAGCTATTTGGAAAACATAAAAACCGTTGCTCCCGATGAATTTGATGTGCATTTCTTGCTAAGGCTTCCGTTTTACGAATATATACAAGTCCAAAAGGATAATTTAAGACCGGGCTATGTTAAGCTTTTACTTTCGAAGCCATTGGAACTAATGAAGGCCGATATCAACTGGCATTCTGTCTACGTGCAATTTCAGAAATTTGTGAATTCATCAGATTTTCTAATGCGTTGTCAAATACAACATTGGCTTGAAAAAATTATAAACGCAGCCTTAAACAACTACGGCAGTACATGTCCTAACGCTGCTGGCAGTGAATTTTACAAATTGAATTATTTGAAACGAGGAACTGCTCATACAATTAAAGCTTCTTCGAAAAGTCGTTGCATTTCAATTGATTTCGTGCCAGCCTTCAAGTTTAATGCTGATTATGATTGGCTGGCTGAAAGGCCATTTCCAAATGATGTGAAAGAAAAACTTTGGTTTGCTGTACCAAAACCAAGTTGCGGTCCAAAAAAGGGACGCAAATTAACATTTTCTATTTGCGTGCCACAAACAGAGAAACACTTGCTTACTGGCAAGTATAACCTGAAACCAACGTTGAGACTTTTAAAGAGCATGCGTGACAGAACCAAAGAAGGATATTTTTTTAAGAGTTATTTCATCAAGAGTATTTATTTGCACGAGAATCTAAAACAAGATGAAAATTTTTGGATGCAATCAACCGGAAAACTTTTATTGCATGTAAGATTTAAGATTTTATTTTTTGTAAATAATATGAACATAATGCATGTATGTACATTCATTTTATGAAATATTTCGTTTTTATTTCAGATGCTTGATCGGCTATTATTTTGTTTGGATAATAAGTCTATTGAATTTTATTGGTGCCCATCTATGAATTTGTTGGCAAGTCTTGATTATGAACAAGTCTTAAGATTGAAAGAAAATTTCCAAGATGTTAGAAATAGTTTGGTGGTTTTTTCAAGACAGGAGAACATTGATTATCGAAAAATAAGGCGTTTATTTGGTAGGTTTAATTTTTATTTTACATTAATATCTATACATATAAT
Organism: Epistrophe grossulariae; assembly: GCA_929447395.1. NCBI lineage: Eukaryota > Metazoa > Arthropoda > Insecta > Diptera > Syrphidae > Epistrophe > Epistrophe grossulariae. Next base: position 136,920,770 of record OV839566.1, read on the forward strand.
AGTTTAGTACGGAGTGTTAAAAAATAGAAATGACGAAAAATGCTGTATAAACACTTAAAGCTGTAGACAAACGGACACACCTTTTTTCGGACATTCTTCGAACAAGCAGAGTCATTTTTAAGTCGCGCGTAGCGCGTTAATGTACACCTTTAATGGCAATAAACTTTTATGAATTAGCATTGTCTCTAATCTCGTTCTTAATATAAAGCGTATTTAAAATATTACCCAACACCTTTTTTCTATTTAACCGGCCATATTAATTTAATGTTCCACTGATTTTTATTTAAAAAAATCAGTTGGAATAGGGATCGGTTACGTTTTTCGCATAGAATTGCACGACCTACAAGTTTTTCATGAATTAATTACCTACGTAACAGGTTTTACCGTATAAAAATAATATGCCGAAATGGACATTTTCGAATTTGTACCATAAATAACTCTTTATGCTCAAGTAATTTTGCAAAAGACTTACGATATTTACTTTACTTGGATTTATTCCCGACTAATATTACATTTTCACTTGGCATAACAATACATATGTACATATATGAACATCTAGACAGGTTATTTTCGACATCAAAATTGTATTCAGATTAATGGAATTTCGGAAGCTAATACTTTTACGCATTTTGTGTACTTTTTCAAAATGAATTTATAAAATATTTTTGTTTTCAGGTTACGCCACTAAACCACTGAAGGAAGAGTTTGTGTAAAATGAAATTAATCATTTTTATCCTCTTTATTTTTGTAACTATTTAAAATAATATTTGTATTTTTTTCTTTTACCTAATAAACAAAAAGATATTGTATTTTAACATATTTATGACAATGTGTAAGTATTAAGTTTTTTTTTAATTGAAATTTACTATCGAGGTGTAGCTGACTTCAAGCTTTAAGGCGTGAGATCACAATTTATAGAAAAGTTGATCGAGTTTTTTTAATATATTTTGAAACATTTTACATGGCTGAAAAAATTGGAAAAAACGAGATTTGGATTTTGTTCGATCATATTAGATTTTATTTGACCAAAATTGAACATTAAGTCAGTTATTTTCTTATATAAGTTCTGAACAGCTCTGTAAGTTACTTACAGTACATAAATTGAGAAAATATAAAATTAAATTTAAATTTTTAAGACAGCTTATGCTTTAATTTACATGAGAGATAAAATATCATTATTTGTATCAATTGGTTTTGCGAAAGATTATTAGGAAATATTTCTTAAGTTTTTATACAGTTTATCAAGCACTTCAGTCTGGGAGGTTTCGTGTAATAAGTTACTGAGATATTTCGATTTTATTCCCCTTTTTTTAAAGCAGATTTTATGCAATTTTATAAATAAAGAACAAACTTGAGTTCCAGCTCCATAAAGTATTTTACATAAATTTTTCGGCACAAAGACATCATTAACATCTAAAAAATCTTTCAGACGATTTTTTTGATTGAAGCAAGACTTATGGAAGTCTTTTAAAATCAAAGCTGCATGTTTTCCTGCCATCGACAGTATACCAGCCAAGTCACTTGTAGTAAAATCAGCATTGCTGAAGTCATCTAATATCTGTGTCCTCTTTCCATGATCATTATAGCAAATGTTATGGAAATCTTTAAGAGCTGTGCAACAATTTCCTTCTGATCCATGCAATATATTGCATAACTGGCTAATCGTAAATCCATCAATATCATTTAAGAAATTCTTTAAATAGACTTTTGTTTTTTCAATAAAACAAAATTTGTGAAATTTGTCCAATGCATCAGCAGTTGCACTTAATATGATGCATAAGTCAGGAGGCCGAAATCCACTTTGATGGAAATCATTAAGAATTTTCGTTCTGTTTCCTTTATCATCGAAACAAAGGGTATGAAAATTTTTGATAACTGGGGCAGCACGAATACCTGTTCTACACAGAATGCTCGATAAAGAGCTTGGCTTAAAGTCATGAATTAAGAAATCATTCAAAAGTTGTGTTTGTTTGCCTTTTTCATTAAACCACAAATTATGTAATTCTTCGAAAGCTTCTTTAGCTTTAGCACCTGTTCCGCTTAAAATTCCAGACAAATCGTGCATTGTGAAACCTTCCATGTCATTTCTTTCAATTAAGAAGTTATTTAAATGTTGGCTTTTATTGCCTTGTCCATCGAAAAAAGCACTATAAAGGTCTTTTAATGCTTTCGGAGCATTTGCACCAGATTCACTCAAAATACTTGATATATTCGTGAGGTTGATTCCATTATTTTCGAGAGTTTTTAAACATTTTGTTTTACTGTCATCATTGTTAAAGAAAATGTCGTACAACTCAGTGAAAGCTTTACTGGCATTCGAACCGGCTCCGTGTAAAATACTCGCTACATTAGCCAAGTGCACTTCTTCTTTTTCTAAATTTTTCAAAAATTTCGTCTTGTTTCCTTTTTCATCAAACCAAAGGTCATATAGGTCTTTAAAAGCTTTTGAAGCGTTTACACCAGATTTTGATAAGATGCTGGAGATATTCGTAAATGAGACAGAATTATTTTCAAACGTTTTCAGATATTTGGTTTTATTTCCTTTCTCATCAAACCAAAGTACATATAAGCTTTTAAATGCTTTTGCAGTATTAGAACCTGCTCCATTTAAAATACTCGACATGTTTCCAAGGTTTATTCCTTCTCTGTGCAAGGTGATAAGATATTTAGATTTATTTCCCTCTTCGTCGAACCAAAGTCCATAAAGATCTTGAAAGGCTATCGCCGTACCTGCACCTACACCGTGCAAAATACTCGAAACATTTGTGAGATTAATTCCCTCGTTTTCTAAGGCTTTTAAGTATTTTGTTTTGTTTCCATTGCCATCGAACCAAAGATCGTACAATTCCTTGAAAGCTTTTGCAGCATTTAAACCCGCTCTATGCAAGATACTTGACACATTTGTCAAATTGATTCCCTTTTCTTCGAGGTTTGTCAAATATCTAGTCTTATTTCCCTCTGCATCGAACCAAAGGTCATACAAGTCTTTAAAAGCTTTTCTAGAATTCGCTCCTGCCCCAGCTAAGATACTCGACATTGTAGTTAGATTAATTCCTTCATTTTCCAGAGCTTTTAAGTATTTAGTTTTATCGCCGTTTTCATCGAACCAAAGCTCATAGAGATCATGAAAAGCTCTTGCGGCATAGTTTTTGGCTCGGCTTAGAATTCCCGAAACATTACTCACATTAATTCCTGCGGCTTCAAGAGTTTTCAAATATTTAGTTTTGCTGCCATCGACTTCATCGAACCACAAACAATATAAATTTTTAAAAGATTTTGCAGCATTGGGCCCAGCTCCGCTTAAAATACTTGACACATTCGCAAGATTAACTCCTTCCTTTTCGAGTGTTGTTAAATATTTAGTTTTGTTTCCTTTTTTATCGAACCACAAATCGTACAAATCTTTAAAAGACATCTTAGCACTGACTCCCGATTTACTTAAAATTCCTGACATATTTGAGATATGTAGACCTTCCTTATCTAGAGTTCTTAAGTATTTGGTTTTGCCTCCTTTGCCATCAAACCACAAGTCATACAACCCTTCATAAGCTTTTGCCGAATTTACACCTGCCCCACTTAAAATACTCGATACATTTGATAGATTTATTTTATTTTCTTCTAGAGTTTTCAAATACTTTGTCTTCTTCCCATCCTCATCAAACCAAAGATTATATAAATCATTAAATGCTTTAGGACCATTAATTTTCGATTTATCGAGAATACTTGACATACTTGATAGATTTACACCGTTTCTTTTGATAATTTCAATATGGTTGCCTTTTTTAAGCAAATGCAACATTTTTTTATAGGCAGTGGTTTCGTTTTTCCCAACAACAATTTTAGCAAATTTTATCGATTCAAGATTGTAATTTTGCTCTTGGGTTTTTTGCTTTTTTGGTGGTGATTCACAACCTCCATCTTCAGCTTGCCGTTTTTTTCGTTTTGAACCACAAGCTCGTTCTCCTATTGTTTTAGTTAAACCACGTTGTTTTTGTTTTCTTTTCTTCATTGTGTGAATTTCTTCAAACTTCAAAAGTAAGTACCTGACTTTACTCCTCTTTTTAATTTTTTACTGATGAAGTCTGTAATTTATACAAAGAGAAATGATCAATTGAATATTTCTTTTACATATAAAGCCAGCTTGAACCATATAAAAAATGACAAAACCTATAAGTGGAAATGCTAAACCTAGCTTTAGCCTCATTTTGTTATCTACGGATCAGGATCAGTTTTAAAGACGCAGTACGAAAACACCTTGAGATCTTGATCTATTTAAATGCTCAAAAAAATAGTTTTTAAGGCTAAATTGAAAATTAAATACCTACCTATTTTTCCCTAAAAAAAAAAAAGAAACAAAAACCTACCTAGGTAGGAACATACGTTAATAATTAGTTTATATTTTAATTTAAACTATCTTTTATTTTTATATAACAAAATGTTGGAATTAATAATGAAATACAATTTATTGTGTATATAAACATTCATATTTATCCTATGCTATCTAAAATTGGGCTTCTGTAAATAAAACAAGAGTTTTGTTTAACAGAAGCCGAATTCCAGGTTCAAAGAGATTATTCTTACATTTTGTTTTAAACAAAACAAACTTTAAAACCATTTTTAAAGGTACTGAATATCAAATCAAGCGAAGATTGCAGTTACGAAATGGATGTCTTGATCTACAATCATGATATGTACAGCAGTAATACAATTTCTTAAACAATAATTTTCTATTGATGAAACTGGAGGTTAGGTAGGATGGCACACAAAAAATTAAATCTTTATAAGCAAGATACCTTAGGTTAAGAAAATGAAATTGTTCCGCAATCTTCGCTAATTAGGATTTATTGTTATAATCCTTAAGACCTTTTTTATTCACCGTCAGCAAAAACCATTAATTTATTTATTGATTTGGAAACTGTAATTGAAAATAACGATTGAAAGTTTTGTTTACCTTCTACTGAAGAGCAAGATTCTTACCTTTTTTGATACAATTATAAATTTCGTTTTCCAAGATTCTAAACAAAAACAAATCTTACTTCACTAACAAATAAAGCATGTTTATCTCTTTGCTTTAGAGGTGGTGTGTATTAATTTAATGGATATAAGTATAAAAAAAGGTTTTTGAACAAATACAGATTGAAGCGAAATAATAGCATTACCTTTGATGATTCAAGTAGAAATAAATTTTGCATTTAAAACTTCTTTATTTATAAAAATAATTGCCGGAATATAATATTCGTCTTAAAATAAAGAACCAAGAATAAAGAAAAGTAAACCAACTGTCATTTAAAGTAGTGATGCCAATATAAAATTCTAATACAATTGAAAAACAGTGATTCCAGTACTATCATTTTTAATTTTTGATAATATTTACTACGTTTAAATGTAGGATCGACAGATCGAGTTTAATCAAGGTTGGAGAGACTCAAGACCTCGATTTGGAGTTTAATTGAGCTGTTGTTGAATAGAAAAACTATTACAAACGGACTGTTGTTAATGTTTTAATAAAAAAAAGGGAATTAAATTGAATAGCAAGCGTTGAGTCAATAATTTGTCTATACACTTTATTTTACCGCTCAAAAAATGCGTGGTTAAATTTTCCTATCTGTGATATGTACACGATATTTTTCAAAAAAATTTCACCTCACTTTTGGGGAATTTTAAAATTTCAATTTCATGTATGTAAACAAGGATTTTTGTGTATACAGAGAAAACTAAGGCCCTTGGACCTGAAGAGAGCGTAAAAGCAGAGCAAAGTTATGTAAGTTTTGTATGGGGTTTTTCGTTTCGCTACAGCAGCGTCCTAAGCTTTAAGTACCTTTTTGGGTATTGAATTTCTTAATGCTCTGTATCAAGCAAACAGATTACTATTGACTAAAATTACTATTTTTTTTTTTTTCAAATATTTTGTTTTCATTTTGAAGCATTGTTCCCATTCACGTGATAATCGTAAAAATGGTCAACGATTCTGTCATTATTGTTGTCATTAAGGTTGTGACAAATGACATTTAAAGATTAACTACATTCAGCTCACTTTAATTTAAAATTGAAAAAAGGGACATTTTAATCAATAAAAGTCGATCAGAAATTATTTGTGAATCGAAATGATTCACAAGTCAACATGAATATTTGACTTTGAAAAAAGTTAATAAAGTTGTACCTATAATATAGTCACCCGAAAAACAAATATATTTTATAGAAAAGTTTGCTTTTGCCAAAATAACGTATTAACAGGCTATTTTTAAAACTATGGATTTTTATTTTAAATCAAAACAAAATGATTTTTGATTATATTTGTATCTTTAATTATTGAAATAAAATTGTTATTAAACAAAAATACTAGGGGTATTCCCGATCCGATGCAAACTGGTCTTGCATCATTGCAAAAGTGCAAAGTGTTTTTTTTACAATGGGGTTAGGGTATAACAATTTTACACTTTTGCATTTTTGCAATGATACAAGACCAGTTCCATCGGATCGGGAATACCCCTACCACTTAATAATGCAAAATTTTGAAAAAAAAATTAATTTCCAATTTGTTTTTCTTTTTTTTCAAAATGTTGAGTTTAAAAATTAATTTTTAAAAAGTACTCACTAAAATAATTTTATTTAAAAACAGAATAAAAGAATGGATTTGTGGCTTTTAACATGGCTACAATATGACACTGTAAGGCCTGTATTCACCGAGCGCTCATATGAGCCTCATAAGTTTATGAGGCTCATAACTTTGGGGTATTCACCAACCACTCATAAATATGTTTCGAATTTCGAAAAAGAGAGCCACTTTGTGTCAACCAGGCACTCCCAAACTTTAAAATCAAACTTTTTTAGGTAGATGGAGTGGTAGCGATGGAGATGTTTGTGTTTGTGGGGGTGGTGGTTGTGGAAATAGTTTCGAAAATGTCGAAATATTTTTCGAAGAGAGCGCTCATAAGTTATGAGTGGTCGGGACCACTCATAACTTTTGTGAGCGCTCATAAATATCCACTTATTATTGGTTGGTGAATAGGTTTATGAGGCTCATAAGTTATGAGTGCTCGGTGAATACCGGCCTAAGTGTTGCCGTTGTTTTTAAATATTATTTTTTCTATTTGAAGTTAATGGGTTCGTTCAATGCATTACGTTTTATATCTGAATTTTAAGAATTCTGAATTTTTTTTGAACTGGCCCAGTCTGTCATAAAAAGTTAGATGACTTTTAGTGACTTTAAGTTACTGTTAGTTACGTTTTAAGGCGTGTTTTTTTGCAAGCCCGGGGGTTATTGGACGAAAAAAACGACGGCGGGGCTTAACAATCACCATGTTAAATACAACAACAACTAATCCTCCTGCGGGATTAGCTTAAGCGTACAGAATTCTCGGTGCTAAACTCTTGGACAAGCTAAAAACTGTGCTACCAAATACAACTTTGGTTAAGTTATCGATAAATTGTATAGAAACGTCAAAACCGACGTTAATCAATTTTCGTTTTACAATTTACATAAAAAATAAAAATGTCTGAACACAAAGATGGCGATTCGAAAGGTAAGTTATACCTTTTTATTTGTAAAATAAATAAAAATAAATAAAAAATATTCTTGCTGATAAGCTAAATTTGTGTGCTCTTTGTGTAGTGTGTGCTGATGGAAGTATTCAACTACGATCTCTGCAGGACTTTAAACTCATCACCACCATTGAGGTCCCTAACGAGCAATTTGTCTCGGCTGCTTATTGTAAGACACTGGACAGACTATGTGGATGCACTAGAGTGGTTCTCTTATTTTCTATTCGCTGCACTATACCGATAATGAATCTGGCGATGAAACGGTAGATGATGAAAACGCAACGTTTGTGGAAATACGGATTTCTCACAGGGAAGTGGAGGTGCTGGCGATGGAGATTTGTCTGAAACGGATGGCCGAAATGGCTCTCGAGCATCGGGATGCAGTCGTAAACAGCAAAGCGAAGCTCCATCAACAGGTACAACACCAGGTCCTAGTACAAGTGAAAATCAATCATCGAATTCAATTGCACACAAAAGTGATTTATCCCTTGAAGACTTGCGCACCTTATGCGATTTAACGCAGTTTGATGAAGAGTCTGTCTAAAGACCCGACAGCGTACGCGAAATTAAGTGCTTCTCACTTCTATGCTTTTTTTGCTTGCTTACATAAATACAGTGCTAGCATCCAGCATTACGGCGTACAAGCAACCCACCTGCTTGGGCATGTCACTATAGGATTTGGGGTAGGTGCTTGCTTCATTGGGATGATTGAAACGGTTCTGAGTTCTTACTTAGGTCCTCTTACGTTACACAAAATCCATTTTCAATTCTATCAAAAATTTAAAAAAATTTCTATCTAAAAGTAATTCCGCCGTTGTCACGAGTTCAAGTTCTGTGCAAGTTTCATTTCATACGCACTGAGTCCCAAAATTAAAATGGGAAAATATGACAAAGAAAAAAACTTATTCATACTGAATCATGTGGGCTAGAACGTGTAGGTTTTGTATTATACACCGTACCTTTGTATGGGACTTCCCATTGGGACATTTATAAAAATTCATTGGTGAATAAACTGCTTTTTCCTTGAGGAAATTGAACTGCAACCGCTTCTTTTGTGCGGAATACATTGAGGAATTTAACATGGGCATGTCATTGGTGGGGAGCACATTCCAATTTGTCGAGGAAAATTTCACAAACAAATAAATACTTCCTTAGAAGTTTTTTATTCACCAGTTGTACTGAAGATTCCGATGAAAAGTGTGATGAATATTCAACGAAGAAATCACTAAACAAAAGTGACTTGCTTATCCATCAGATCTTTAATTTTTGATGAAAAATATGATGAAAATTCTTTTATAAACTCATTGAATAATTTGAACACTTTTTTTCATTACCTCAATATTTGCTGATGAACCCATAAAAAAAAACAGTTTTTTGGAAATTTGTTGGAAAAAAAGTTACCAAAGTTAGTAAAAAGTTTCTCACGAACGGATGTAACTGATGAAAAAAAAAATAATTTCCAAATTTTTTTTTAATTTTTTTTCAAAATGTTGAGTTTAAAAATTAAATTTTAAAAAGTATTCACTAAAATAATTTTATTTAAAAACAGATTTAAAGAATGGATTTCTGGCTTTTAAAAAAAGATATAACATGAAACTGTACGTGTTGCCGTTGTTTTTAATTTTTTTTTCTATTTGAAGTCAATTTTTTAAGAAAATTCCAAGATGGCTGCTTAAGATTCATTCCTATTTTCCGAAAAACTACCCACGTGTGCTCCTAATTTGTTAGGACACAATTTTTTTTTCTTTTGTTGAGTTGGGTAATTGTTGATGAAATTCAGTTCTGGAGTAAAGTAGTAGAGTATCTTGGCCTCAAGGAGCAAAAATATAGCGTGAAACTGAGAATCTAAGACAATTATTTATACACAAAATAGCTACGCAATTAAAACTATGATTTCGTCATTTTTTTCGACTTGCTACATAATTTAGTTTACTGCATAACTGTGGTCTATATAATTTACCCCCTCATACTTTGTAAAAATCCTGCTGTATGATGCAATTTATTTTAATTTCCTGCCTCATAACATGAGAGGATCCTCTTAAGATGGTAAAAAATAATTTAACTTTAAAATTCGTATTAAAAATCTATGAGTATTTTTTTTTGATAAACGTAACCATCAGAAATCATAATTTGATTCGCATGTTTAAAATTTTCAAAAAAACAAAATGCGACGCAGGTTAAATTTAAATTTTAAAACTGAACAATTTGTTTCTCACGAAGTGACACAACTACTTAACGGTTAATTTACAGAAGAATGAGCTGAAGCCCAAATGTAGCAGCGTTTTTATATTATTGGGAGATACTAGATAGTCTATAGCTCATTTAATGAAACAAAAAAAATAATACTAAACAATACAATGGTTTAAAGAAGAGCAAAAACCTTCTACATGCATTTCTGTGAAATAAGCAGTTACGTCACTTCGTGAGATGAAGGACGATGTGTGAATTGGATTCTCAATATGTTAAAATAAAAGAAGTAAAATTATTGTCTTTACGTAATATGGCATTAAAAAATATTCAAGGTGCAAGTGAAGTTGCTTAAATTTAACCTTGTGGTTTTTTTACGTTCTTGAGTATAAGATTTATGGTAAAGAGAATGGCTGCCGGTGTGATGAAGATTATATTTATCTCTAATTGACTATTGATTATTTGGAAATTTTTAATAATGATTCTTAAAACACTATTAAGCTGATTGATTTTTGGAAGTACTGCTAGTATTTTAGTAATAAAAACTACGGAGCTAAATATTTAGTCACTTTGTGTGACTTTTATAACATTTCCTGGAATTTCTTAGTTAAAAAAAATGTATTTATAATTCTTCTACCTAAATTTATTTAATATTTTGCATATGAAGTTATATGAATATTTATTTTTTGCTTAATCTGTTTAAATTCCAAGAAGTCCGTAAAAGATATTATTACAATAATTGACTTACTCTTCATCCCTAAACTACTTAGGATATGATAATGATTTTCATACCTGTTATCTAACAGGTAATTGGATTACCAAATCTATATGGGTACATAAACCAAATGCAAGTGTAGATCATCCTTCAGATAACAAAGAACCATGACGTATTAAAGAGGTTAGGTATACAAAAATAAATAAATTTAAGAAAATTTAAATATTATTCTTGAAAAATGGTTCCAGAATATGCTGAATTTGTTGTTATTCATATGATTTATGCGTAAGTTTTTTTTTTTTTTTTTTACTTTAATTTTAACACATTCTTTCCTTTCCCAGAAGCGCTCGGGACAAACCTCTAATGATGACCCGAAGGCGTGATCGACCAAGTAGTACCTTGTCACAAGTCAAAGATTGGGTAAGTTAAACAAAAAAAATCAATACTTTTAAATAGATCCTCGGTTGGTAATTTCAAATTTCCATCTTAGTATAGACGAACTTTTACAAAAGAAGTAAATGCCCTCAACCAGACTGATTGCCCAATAAGACTAAGCATTCGAGAGTGGAGAATATTTTCTGGCGATAAGAATCTATTTACGGTGGACGATTTCCATTTCGAACAAATTTTCATTATTCTCGGAGTCGATGCATGGCACTGGATATTTTTTAAGAAAGACAGAGCTCATATTAGATTGGAAGGCAGTGCGATAATTCCTTTTTCATATTGTGGATGTTGCATTTTTAATCAATATCCACGTATCTTGGAAGCTATAAAATCTACAAGAAAGAAGAAAGTCTAAGAATAGGATAAATTTAATGTTAATATATATATATATTTTAAGTAATATTTTTCAAATAAATGCATGTTTTAATTGTTAAGAAAAAGTCAATAAAGTTATAGAGTTATTTTGCATACAACTGTGTGTACTTATTAAAAGAAATAACAAATTTACGCTTAGAACATAGCTTGATAATTAAGGGCAGTAATTATATTTGACCCCTTTGTACATTAAACAGGCTCTCAAAGTCATAAACCTCAATTCGTACATAAAATACATGGTAATTGAATGATATCCTTAAACATTTCGTCTTCCTATCTCTCTCATGCATATACTATTGTCGCTGAGTGACTTAATTTGCTTAACATCATGCCTATTTGATTATTTAAATTTTCACCAAGTTTCCCAAAGCTGGATTTTTTTTATATGAGTTTTTAGAGCAAATTGTGAACAATTCGCAAGAAATTTCGAGTAACCCAACAGACCTTTTTAGTTATTGCCTTTTTAAGACGGCTTTTAGGTGACTGCTTCGTTTCTCTTTTGATCTCCTTTGGGATGCAAAGTTGCGCTTTTAAACACTGCGATTTTTTAAAGCTGCAATTTTTGTTAAATGAAAAGGATATATCTAAATACATTTTACTCCGCTTATGTCTTAAATTATTTTTATTTTGTTCAAGAGTTTGTCAAAATTGATGATGTATACTGAAAGATGAGTTAATATGGTGTATTTAACATAAAGATGTTGAGAATTTCAACGAATTTACTGTAACCACCTGCTTCTGTTGAAATATTCTGAAGTATACTTTAGAACACTTCGTCGTCGACGATATTTTTGAGCTGTCAATTTATTTTACATGAGATTCGATTTATCGCATTGTTACGTTCTTTTTCTGTAGAATGTTGTTGTTGTGTCAAAAAAAATGTTAAAGTCATTGTTAAAAGTGTTACACTAGTGAAACATTTCATTTAGGGACGGCCGATGTTTAAAAAATGTACCCGATTTGCCATTCCAGCATAGTTGAGGTACAATAGAAATGAAAAAAGCATTTATGAATTTTTAAACTTTGGATAAATTCTTTTTTAAATTTGCCCTTCACATACAAATCTGGAAAGCCTACGAACAGGGTTGGCCGAATTAACTACACTACATTTTCTACATCATTAACTACGCGTAGTTAATTTAATAAACTACACGTCTTATTTTCTACAAATTGTTACGTTTTCATATACATACAAAGTAAATTTAGAGAAATAATAAAATTTCAATACAAATTTGAACATTTTAACTCAAAATTGAAGCTTCAAAGTTACAACTGACAGATCATTTGATATTTGAAACTAAGTTTGCTACAATTTGTTTCAGTAACTACATTTAACTACGTTTAACTACATAAACTACGTAGCAAATGTGAAAAATGTAGTGGCCATCCCTGCCTACGAACACTTCTCCTTTTTTTGGTGTCCGTTATATCTTCTTCTTCGTATTCTGTTCCTCAGACCAGTAAGAACATAGCATGAACGCAATAATTTTGTCTATTCCCCTGACGTTTCGCCCTCTTTCTCTACTCGGCGTTACACTTAAACATTTCCAATGTTAATATTGTTGATCTGTCAATCGAAAGGGGTTGAACAAAAAAATTAAAACACATTTAGAATGAATAAATCAAAGAAATTTTTTGATTGCATCAAATTTTATTAGACACAATATTATGATCACTTAAATCATTAAATGCATATTTACAATATTTAAAATAATTTCACATTAACTTTATTTTCGTACAAAATCGAATCATTAACGAATTGCATAGAATTTTTTTTCCATTCATAATGGACACAAATTCCTCTGTAAAAAATTTACCGAATTGAAAGATCAAACATATGAAAAAACAACATACATATATATCAGAATATAACTGAAACCAATTGTAAAACTCAAAATCCAGAAATAAATAAATTATGTTGAAAAGAAATACACAAATTAAAATAATTTTAAATCGAAAGAACGAAAAGTAAACAAAAGATATAAAAACGTTTCCAAATTCAGCTGCTTTTGAGTTTTGACAGATCAACACTTCAATTCATATCAAGGAGGTGAGTTGAAAATTGTTAGAAAGTGTAACACTTTGGCACTTCAACACTGAATTTAGGAACGATTTAATGACGTCATAATGTTACACAGTGTTACACTTTTCCATTTAGGAACGACTAAAGTTAACAATTTACAGAAAAAAAAACGCACCAATGGAGCTGATGTGGGTACTCTCATTTACCGCTATGTAAGTATATTTTGATAGCCAAAAGTTTCTTCGTCGTTTCTAATGTTTCGTTGCTTTGGTTTGAGATAGCCTTTATACATAATTTTATTTGGATTCGTAGTACGATTGAAAAACGTTTAAAGGCTCTCCCAAACCGATGCGAAATATTCGGAGCTAACATACGACCAAAATAAAGGAAAACTGCGAAACTTCCGTACCTTTACTGAATTTGTTTTATTTCATTTTAAAATTTGTCACAAATCAGTGACAAAAAATTAATTTTGTGTTGCATTTGTGACTATGTGCCGAATAATTAATTCCATAACTCTAATTCTATTCGCTCTAAACGACCATTCGATTCACGAACCATAATAAGGCCCTTAATAACAACTCATCCCCAATGATCTTATAGCTTAACCTAGATAATTTTCTACGCTTTAGCCCGCAGAAAAACAAGGCATGTTCAGGAAAATGAGATCTCGGAGATATCAGCAATTTCAGTTACCTGAACAGGATTCCTCAGCAAAATTTCTAAGCTTTGCTGACAAAACTCTGAGGAAAAAAATCTTGGATTCGCCTGCTCACTTTTTGAGTGAGAAAAATCTCTGAGGTCTAATTTTTCTGAACACGCCAACTGTGTACCGGCATGAATTACATATGTACTTGTTATCGATAGTTTGTGTGAAAAGTCCATGTTTTTTTCTGTGATGGCGTCGCTAATACCCATTGTCGTTTTTTTTAAACCAATTGCCCCCGGGATTGCAAAAAAAACACACCTCATATTGAGTTTAAAAAAAAAACTCTTAAATGAATCGAAATTATTTATTGTATCTCAAAACAAATAACTTGTTTTATTTGTTTGCTTTGAAAAAAATTTTATTAAAAAAAAGTATAATCACTCAATTAATAATTATTTTTGTTATTATACTGACTTGACAATCTTTATGATTCATGAATTTATTTTTAAATTATTAAATCACTGATTGAAAATATAAATTAATGAGTATATTATTTAGGTTGTTTTTAGTTGGAAACAAATAAATAAAATCGAATTTATACTATGTCTATGATGTGCGCTATAATGACTTTTTTAATTAGTGTCAGAATGATAGTTCTTCTTCTCAAAAGAAGACAAATCAGTGGATAAATAATGGTATCGTGCTAGGGCTTTGAAAATTTAAATAGATCTTTCTTTTCAAAACTATGATATTTCATAAAATATATAATATCCGTGTTATGGTGAAATTGTATAGCAACTCAGCAAAATTTAATATAATCAATTATTTATGTGGTACAAAAATGTAGTGTAAGATTCTATCACCTATCACAAAAATATTAGTTTTATTTAAAGCTAGTTCTGGTTTATTTATAAACAGAAATTATTATTATAAAAACAACTTATAATCTAACCAGCATAATATCACAATGACTGCATTGTTGAAGCATCAACGTCTTTCCTACACAAAAATTATGGACTTCCCTCTCTCGAAGGAAGAAGAGTTACCGGCCAGATTGCCATTTGCCAGATCTTCGAATCTTCACTCGATTCATCCAGAATAAGACTTAAATCCGGATGTAAACTATACAAATTCAATGTAGGTAAATACATCCGGATTAAAGCTTTAATATGGATGTATAAAGTTAATAATATGGCGGTTACAATTACGTTGGTTTTAACCAACTTACAGCTTGAAAGTTTTCAAAAATTCGTTAATTTATAATTTCACAGCAAGAAACTCGACTTAATGGGTTTTATAATATAATGGCTCTAGCGAAATATACAAAAAAAATAACATTACCAACACAACATATACCAAAAGGTTTTCTCCAGTATCTTCTCCAAACCTAATATAGAAAGTCCTGCCGAAATAAACCATTTTTTATCAATTGCTAATGCTAGTTATACTTAGTATGTATTAAATATTCATCTAAGATCGAATAGTCTTCGCAGTTAGGCTCTCATTAATTTTAATATAACCATGTAATTTAAATTACCTGTTAATAAATATAATAATAAGAAAAATGTTTCTTTTCGTCACCCTCATTAGCAAGATATTATAAGATCTGTTTAAATTTGAAATTGGTTTTGTTTCATATATATAGCAATTAATATTCTTATAAGTACAAATACTTACAGATATTTTCCTGTTAACATTAGTAACTTTTTTTACCTCATCATAGGTTTATTTATACTTTCCGAAATAAAATAAACACAAATTTTGCAATTAAAAATGCCGTCATTCAAATTTTCGTTGCTCATCTTAGTTATTTTGGTGATAATTGCCATTATTGTTGGACCACCAGTGGTTAGTGCGCGTTCCTCACGTGTTGCTCGTAGTCCAGGTGGCGGTCTAAGTGGCAGATGGTTATTTCCGTGGACCCATTAATCCGAACCACCATTGAAGCCCATTCCCTACTGAAATTATTTCGAAACGGTCCCATTCTTACATTTCCTAGTAAAATAAAATTAAAAAAATTTTTATCATTCTTCTTTTTTTTTGATTACGTATATAATATGCTTTATTTTAACAACGATTTTTGCGCGAACATTGATTTTACAATATCTTGAATTCTTATCAGCAACATGCCCTAAAAACCTTGTTCACAAATAACATATGTAAATATGATGTTGAAAACATAACGAAATATTTTATTACTTTGTTTCAAAGATGGGGATAAACATATTAAGTTTGTTCGTGTACTTCTCGGACTAAATCTGGCAAACTGTCAAAATTGGAGGAGTGGGGGTGAAATTCTCTCAAAGAGAAGCGAAACTGTTCGAGAATACACGAACGCCTTAAACCAAAATATTTTCCAGTTTTTAAACGTCAACAAAAAGTAAACAAAGCAACAATATTGAAACTTTCATGATAATTTCATATTCTTTATTAAATTTGATGATGAACAAACTAAAATTAACGTTGTAAGTATTTACAAATACAAAATACGAAACTAAACAGGAACTTCACGTAATTTTTTTTTATTAATCCCGAATTCTATGAAAAATTCAGAACTATACGTAAGACAGAATTAAAAAAAAAAACATTGTATTAAAGTACACTTCACAAACAAAGTGTCTTAAATAATTTATAAATTTTGTTATTTAAAAGTCACTTCTTTTATTAAAATAATTAATTTGTATAATTGAACGAATTAAAAATTACATTTTTACTAAGACAAAACAAAAAGTAAACAACAGCCATTTTGTAAATTTTTTGTTGTTCTTTGTCTTTCAAACTGGCTTCTGACACAACACAGCACTTACCAGTTTTTGCCCGAAGAAATTTCTTGGGTAAAAACTGGCAAGAAGGGGAAATTATTTTCTCTCTCATGAGCGCTCTCTCCTGCCAGAAACTACCCAAAATTTGCGTACGCGAACGCCTTCGGACTAAATCTGGTAAAAAATGGTAGTTTTGGGTAGTTTCTGGCGCGTAAGCGAACAGACCTATTATATATGCCTCCGTTTTTTTAAGCCAAAATTATTCGAGAATGATTCCTCTTTCATTCTTTGAAGGTGTGATCATTTTGAAATTCGATAAGGTGTGCTAGAATTTCGTCATGAATTATTATCACATTGCAATGTAAGTTTTGAATCATTTGGTGAATATTATCAGATTCTGTTTGTCTAAATTCCGGAAAGTATAATGGTCAAATTCGGCTTTGAGTCCATTTTTGTATAAAATATCAATTTTGTGTTCAAGACGGCATGCAAACGATGACAAATCATTTTGATTGAATCTTGAAATTTTTAAATTAGGCATGTTCAGAAAAATGAGAAATTCATCGATTGACTGAACGATCATTGTTTTGACGATAGAGTTGCATGTCTTTATCAAATCTAAAGGAAAAGATGGACAATCATTTAAGTCTTACCTGTTTTGAGTTTACTTTGTTTGTATTGTATAAAATTAATTTTATTTTTATCCTTTAATTTTCTTCCAATTAGAATTTTAACAAATTCTATCCCTACAGCAAAAGCCGTCAGCCATTGTCTTTTGTATTTGTATTTATTTATATTTTTAGTGAGTTTGGTCAGTCATTACAAATTTGTTTATGTATTTTTATAAATTTTTCAAGATTTCTATTTTTTTTCCTACAATTAAGGTGTTAACTTTATGACCATCAAAACATGTAAAAACTTCATAAAAATGTACCTTCATATATATGTACCCGGCTAATCAAATAATCAAACTTGCTGATCTTTCATGACCATTAATTACTGATGTTTTAGTTGTTATACTTTTTTATATCATCTGCGCAATTTCGCCACCAACTTTCAAAATAAACAGCTCTCTCAAACATTAAAAGATTTGCTCACATTAACTTTTTAAATAAATGCAAAAAAGTCAGTGTTTTGAAATGCGTTTTTTATAAGAATATACTTATACTTAATAATATTTGAACAACTGTCAATAATTAGGCAAATTGTTTTTTAATTATTCACCTTAATTAGCACACATTGAATAACTGTTTAAATTTTGAACATTGTTTTCGTTGTTATAAATAGAAAAAGCATTCTTTTAAGTATAAAAGCTTAGAGATATTTCCTAGCTAACATCAGTTACTTAATTCACCTCATCAAGTTTATATTATAATTTTCGAAAAAAAGGAACAGAAAAATTTTGTTATTTATTAAAAATGTTATCACTCAGATTGTCGTTCCTGGTCGTAGTTGTTTTGATGGTGTTTGCTTTTAATGTTGCAAGACCAACGGCTGATGCTGATGGCGTGATGCATTCTTCACATCGTGTTGCTCGTAGTCCAGGTGGCGGTATAAGTGGCAGATGGTACTGGCCGTGGTTTAATAGAACTATCAGAACAAATTCTGTCTAAAAATAACTTGAGCAGTTCGCTAATTCAAAACTTAAATTTGTTAAGAACTTTATAGGAAGTGAAAATGATCAAGATTAAACAGAAAATAATATGCAAAAATAAATTGTGAATTACTTGAAGTATATTGTCTATCAATACATGCTTATTAATACATACCTACTAAAATTTAACTTCTATTGAATAAGATGGTATTTTGTAAATAATCACAAATCTATAATTTAGTAAACATAAATAAATGATATGAATTTTTGTATACGTGAAAACAAGGTTATATTTAATATCTCATTTGAATAAACCAACTTACAAATATCTTCTACGCAAAGTTTTTCGTTTTAATGGATACTGAAGACTTGAATGAAAAAAACCGTTTTGGCATAATCTATAGTTTTCATATTATATTACATGTATTATACATGGAATGCTCTTTTCCATTTCAAATTGAAGCTTTCATAGGAGGCGCTCAACACACTTTCAGTGAACACTTACAAGTTTTTTGCAAGCCGGCAGCCGATCATTTATCAAGATGTAATATTCAATGGCACTTTATCCGTGGGCAGAGGGCCATAATTTTCATTAAGAATATCTTTAAAAACAATGAATAATAATAATAAAAATTTTAAGAAAAAATATAAGAACATAATGTCAGTCATTTGAACTTAAAGTATTCACTAAAAGTGGTAACAGCGCCCCATTTCATGGGTTCAGGCTAGGGCTGATGATACCCGGGTACCCGAGTAATTCGGGTAATCCCCGGGTACCTGACTACACGATTACCCGGGTACAGTAAAAAAAAAAAGCAAAAATAGGAACTGGGTGCGAACCACAGCCATTTGTAAAATAAGTAAGATGGAACTAATTTATTTTATGTCTCATCAAGATGTTGGAGACATTGATTTGGGGCTGATGATTCCAGTCGGGTTATCATCTACCCGGGTAATTTTAACTACCCTGGTACCCTGGTACCCGGTTACCCGGGTAATACCCATTATACCCGAATACCCAGGTACCCGTGTACAAGAAACCCGGGAAACCGGGTACCCGGGTAGATGGTTACCCGGGTGGAATCATCGGCCCTACTTCAGGCACTACAATGCATTAGGTTTAGGAACAAGCACTCCATATACTAATACATGCTGTAAGAGTTTTTAGTGTTTACTGCAAGTTTGTTTGCATTTAGATGTTCACATTGGACTGCCTCCTCCTCTGACTTTTTTTTGACGTGGATTCCACTTTCAACACAACTAATGTTGGTATTCACATGACTTACTATGACTTTGACGTTCAGCATTCTTTAAAACAAAACAAATAAAACACTAATCTGATCCCATTGAATGTTTCAATAGAAATCTTTTAATCACAAAATTGATATTTAATTTAAAAAGTTTTTTTTTTCAATTTAAAAAAAAAGTTTCAGTAGTATTTGCCAAATAAAAAGTACAGACAGAGGAAACAGACGTCACAAAAGAAAAAGTCAAAAAATCCACAAATAAAAAAAAAAATATTAAAAAAATCCGCTAAGAACAGAGACTTAAAAACGTTGGAGGCAGTTCAGTGTGAACAGTGTCTATAGTTTTTATCAAATGCCTTGAAATCATTAGACATGTTCAGGAAAGTGAGATCTCGGAGATCTCAGCAGTCTCAGTTATATGTACATGAACAGGATTCCTCAGCAAAATTTTTCAGCTTTTCTGTCCAAATGCTGAGAACAAGAAATCTAGGATTCGCTTGATCGCTTTTTGATTCAGAAATATTTCTGAGATCTCATTTTGCTGAATGCGCCAATTGACTGGGGTGAGTTTGTTTACACATTGCTTTGTTTCCATTCTCCTTAAAACAAATGCTGCTGCAAGTTGCAAAGTCTGTTTGATAACTTTCTTAAAATTTTTCACAAACTTTATTTGTTAAAGCCAAAATTTTAGCTCGCACTTTTATCCGTGTTTCATTATCTACGGGTCTGGATCGGGGTTATCTTTTAACACATAATACAAAACAAATTTGGATCTAGGTTTCTATTGGGGTTTGCTTTATGGAACCAGAAATAGGTTCCTACTCTGGCGGGTAGACGGCTCTTCAGTCGGTAGAGAGTGCGAGGAAAAAGACAGTATCTTCTTGAAAAATAAGCAAACATAAGACAAAAAGAGATGAGCATACGACAATGTTTTCATTTGGATCCGTATCGTTTTATTACATCGGGGTGAACCATATGAGTTATTGGCGATAATAAAACGGGGGTTTTCTCTCCAAAATATCAGTTAAAACTTTTACCTTGCTTAATTTTGCCATAAGAGCGTTGTGGAGTATTTATGTTACATTAAACAAAATATACTCAAATAAAATGGATTCTTTATTCTTTGGCTAACATATATCTATTGTTCTCAAATTTTTCGATTTTCACAAAGCAAAACTTCATATATAAATTCGAGAACTTAGCTCAAAAATTGAGTACAATAATTTCGTGTGCTAAATTTCGACAGATAGCTAAGTGATGTAGGGTAAGACAAAAAATATTGCGCACCATGCTCGACTAAAATGCTTGGCTGAATTTATGGATCTCCCTGTGTACTAGGCTTACTTTAAAAGTTCCATCATAGCTGACACTCTTACTCAGTGCTCCCGACATTCATGATCACAAAAATAGTTTGATCCTTTTACTTTGCGCACAGGAACCCCCATGACTGTCAAACAACTTAATCGGTACTTATTTTAAGCAATTTACATATTACTTTAAATTTCTTTCAAAAATTCAAATCCACTTAAAATTTATCATTAGAAAAATAAATGAAACAAACCAAAGGTATGCGGTTTCGCGTACCTAAAGCACAAAGTAGTACCAAATGTAGAATTTATTATCTTGAATAAATAATAAATATCAAATAAAAAACATATTCTTTGTGCAAATAAATTAATCTTTGTTGACAACACGTTTTGGTTAGTTCACATAACTTTGTCAATATAAAGACAAGAAGTCTACTTCATAAAATAAGGCCGATTTTTAAAAATAGGTTTTATTTTTTTGTTAAATTTTAAAAAAATTTGCCAAAGACAAATATCACAAAATCAAATCGCCAGTTCTGAAAAATAACAGATTTCCTAAAATAGGATATAATTCTAGTTCAATTTTATTATTAATTTATTATTTAGGACCTATGCAATAAAGCCACCAGCCGGAACCACACTTACCCACGTGGCTGTGGTGTGAAGTGACGTTTTCCGTTGTGTTATCGACTTGTTGAGTTATTCAACTGGTTCACCCTTTTCTACAAAAAGACAAACATATCTGCAACAGACCGTTGAACAAGATGGATTCTAACCAAATTATATACTTATGTTAAGTTAGGCGTGTTCCTTTGAGCTGCAGCATCTATTGCCAAGTTCTTCTGGCTCCTTCTACTCTGTGGTCAAAGTAGTTCAAAGCACTTCAATAATGGAGTAACGAAATGAATCTAACGAATGAAAGTGACACCATCAGTAAAACAAAATATACATATTTAATTATTGTTATGGATATTTATCTAATCCAAAATAAAAAACAAACAACAAAAATTATATCTATGTTTAGGTTAGATTTTTCTTTTGGCAAAATTCATCATCTACTGGGTAGTACTAAAAAGTACTTTGCAAGGCCAAAGGAACACACCTATTAATGGCTTTTACGACCGGGAATTAGGAAGAGCTATCTGACCCGGAATGCCAATAAAACACTCAAACAGATATAAATTGATACTGCACTTTTCTTATCTATATACACTTTTAATTCTGGTTTCAATTCTTAAATCAACGTAAGAACCACAATTCTATCTTCTTTTTTAGGAGAGGAACTGTCAATTTGAAAGCCAAAAAAACAAAAAAAAAAATACTTTCAGAAAGGTTTTCACACATTCCGAATCAAATTTATAAATTTTAATAATTTTAACAATTTAATTAAAACAAAATTTATTAATCGTAAATTTATTTATTTAATTTGCGTTGTCACATTTCCAATATGGAGCGTAGGTATGTCTTTGAACTGGGCACAATCTATGAAAATACTTCCAGGAGGACCACAAACCACTGGTCTTGCTGAACATAATACGACTGCAAACCTTGCCACCAGAGCGATTAATAATAGTTTGAATAATTGAGACATTTTCCAGGTTCTCAGATAAAAATGAAAAACAAAAACTAAAAATTCACTAAATATATTGAACCTTTTATACAAAAAAAATGGAAGAAATAAAAAACAAATAACATTTCTCACTGCACGCCACTCGTGCAAATAAAAAATTTTCTTGTTTGAGCGTGTCTACTTGCACGAACAACAAATAAACAACTTTTCAAATTTAGTACATATATACATATCCCCATACTTTATACATAATACAGTGTTGACCAAAACTAAAGCACAAAATGACCTCACATTGGAAAAAATTTTTAAAAACTTCTGATAATTTAATTTTTCAATTTTTTTTTTTCTAATCACAATTTTATATTCTCTAATTATGTACGCACAATTTTACTTTAATTCTTAACTTAATTGTACAAACCAAAATAAATAAAAACTCTTTAAAATGTTAGTAGACTCAAATAAAGCACATACACCTTTTGTTAACTAATTTTACCGCTTGCTATTGAAAGTTAACTATCTTCTTTCTCAAAGATGTTATAAGCAAAAAAAAAAAATTTTAATATTTGTTTTAGATCAAATGGCTGACAAAATGGCTCGCAATAAATATTCTAACGAATTAAAATCAAAAATAGTATCTGATTCTGAATCAGTAACATTTACTGCCGATAAATTTGGTATAAGCCATATGGTAATTTCCCCTATATAATATCTTGGTAGTAGACCCTTCATAACATCGAACAATATTCAAAAGGAACTACACCTAGAGATCTCAAGCAGGACGATCTGGCAAAGGGCAGTGGATATAGTTGCTTGAAATCTTACTGAGCAATAAAAAGCCATTTATTTCCCCAAAAAATCGACTTCCAAAATTGGAGTTTGCCAAGGACATATTAACTGGACAGTGGAAAAATGAAAAACGGTTCTCTTTTCGTTCGGTTTAATCACAATTCAGTTTAAAGGGATCTGACTGGTTTCTTAATGTACGGAGGACGAAAGGAGAACGCTTAGATCCTCGGTTAACCAATGGCATAATTAAGTTCCTTGGAAGCAATATTATTGTCGGGGGATGTGAAATCCTTAAAAACGTCATCCTTCCTCATGCTGAGGAGAAAATGACGTATTGCGATCGATTTTCCAAACTTGACGACGATCCTAAACATACCGATAAGACTTGTCAAGGATTGTCTTAAGGAAGGCGGTATAACCGTTATAAAGTGGCCAACACAATCTTCTGATGTCAATTCCATAGAGAACCTTTGGGAAATGGTTTAAGTCAGAGTATTTATCGCACGAAGTGCAATAATTTAGGCTCCATATTACACCAAACACAAATTGCCTTGGACAATACCCTCATGCACCTCATAAAAAAAAACACTTGCCGAATGGTTTACACGCATTCTGAATGCTTCTGGGTCACCAATCAAAAAAGTCTAAAAGATAGGAAAGCTTGGCTGTCATTTCGGTTTACTTTCAAGCTAAATCTCATAATATTTGCAAAAGTAAAATATATATTTGAGCAGATTGATAAGACTAAAAAAGGTGTACAAATACTAGATGAAGTAAAAAAAGCTTAATACTATAATTTGGAATCGAATTTAAATTAGCAAGTAACTGCCACATTTTTGTGTAATAAGAATAAAGTACAAATTTATAAATTTTAATAATTTTAAAAATTTATTTAAAACAAAATGTAGTCTACAAAATTTTAATATTCGTTGTCACATTTCCATAATGTAACGGAGGTATGTGAGGGAACAGGGCACAATCTATGAATTTACTTCCGGGGGGACCACAAACCACTGGTTTTGCTGAACAAAATACGACTGCAAAGCTTGCCACCAGAGCGAGTAACAATAGTTTGAATAATGGAGACATTTTCGAGGTTTTCGGATAAAAATGAAAACGAAACTAATGAGTTCACTTAAAATTTTGAACCTTTTATACACATAAAATTGAAGAAATAAAAACAAATAACATTTATGGTGCGCCCCTTGTACAAATAACAAGTTTTATTGTTTCAGCAGATGTCTATACAGGGTGTCCCGTAACTCAAAGTCAAGCGGGTAACGGGTGATAGGGTAGGTTGTACCTGTTCTGGAAAAAATAAGAACAAAAATCTATCTCGCTTGGTTAAGTAATAATAGCAATATTTAGAAAAATAGTGAAAATCGATACCCTAGACCACATTTTTAGGTACTGTGGTCACAAATTTCCGAATTTTGACGTGTTTATTTTTTTAACGTAATCCTAAATAACCATGCTATTGATTTCAATCACAAATTTAAAAATAAATATTGTAAGTTTCGTAAGAAAAATAAAGTTTGACTGAGTCATGTTTCAAAAAAAATTTTTAAGCGAACTTTGACACTTCATATTTAAAAAAAAATGTACTACACTACCTTGGCAAGTTTTTTAAAAAATTGGCGCGTTTCGTCAAGATTTCAAAATGGTACAACACTTGCTGCTTATTCATTCGTAAAAAAAATTTTTCATTTTTTATTTGCAAAAAACACCTCAGTTCACTTCAATCACTTTTACCAGAATAATGCGTTTTTGTACTCAAAAATCCATTTTACCAAGGTGTACGTGACATAAACAGAGGCACTAGAATCAGACACTGTTTGCCGTCAATAAGAGTGAGACAGATCGACATTATACAATATGGTACGCTACAATCTACGTTCGGTACGCTACGTTCCTTGTTTTAGTCGCAACATCTCACAATCGTGCGCTTTTGTTACCCTGGACTCGAATAGTGTTGTGGAAATTATGTCAGTTATTATCTAGTAATAGGTACTAAAAACTTCACAAATTTTTGCCAACATTGTTCAGCAAATATCAACACTGGGAGCGTATAGTTACGAGAGAGCAAACTTCGTATACACGTTGCATATGGTTCGGGTCACGGGTGGTAGTTGTTTTGATTTAAAATTCGATGAGCAATGCTTTTCGTTATTCCAGTAGATCTTTCAATCGCACTGATCAAGCGCTGGAATCACATTCAATTCAATTTAATTTAAAACTACTTCGTTGTTATGTCCTTGGAGTCTCCCTTCTGCAGCGCGCGCCGCCATACGAGTACTATAGGCAATCGTCCTTGCGAGTATGATAGGTGTGCATAGATGAACACCCGTTGGTCATGGGTGATGCCCCACATTTGGGTACCTTTCGATCCACTGGAATACCGAAAAGCATTGCTCATCGAATTTTAAAACAGAACTACTTCAGCCCGTACTATGTGCAACGTGTACAAAGTTTGCTACCTCGTGACTAAACGCTCCCAGAGTCGATATCTGCAGAACAATGTTGGCGAAAAATATGGAAGTTTTTAGTTCCTATTTCTAGATAATAACTGACAAAATTTTTACAACAATAATCGAGTCCAGGGTATCACAAAAACGCACGATTGTGAGAAGTTGCGAGTAAAACAAGGAACGTACCGTACCGAACGTATATCGTAGCGTACCATATTGTGTAATGTAGATCTGTCTCACTCTTATTGACGGCAAACAGTGTCTGATTCTAGTGCCTCTGTTTATGTCACGTACACCTTGGTAAAATGGATTTTTGAGTACAAAAACGCATTATTCTGGTAAAAGTGATTGAAGTGAACTGAGGTGTTTTTTGCAAATAAAAAATGAAAAATTTTTTTTACGAATGAATAAGCAGCAAGTGTTGTACCATTTTGAAATCTTGACGAAACGCGCCAATTTTTTAAAAAACTTGCCAAGGTAGTGTAGTACATTTTTTTTTAAATATGAAGTGTCAAAGTTCGCTTAAAAATTTTTTTTGAAACATGACTCAGTCAAACTTTATTTTTCTTACGAAACTTACAATATTTATTTTTAAATTTGTGATTGAAATCAATAGCATGGTTATTTAGGATTACGTTAAAAAAATAAACACGTCAAAATTCGGAAATTTGTGACCACAGTACCTAAAAATGTGGTCTAGGGTATCGATTTTCACTATTTTTCTAAATATTGCTATTATTACTTAACCAAGCGAGATAGATTTTTGTTCTTATTTTTTCCAGAACAGGTACAACCTACCCTATCACCCGTTACCCGCTTGACTTTGAGTTACGGGACACCCTGTATACTAGTCAGTGTTGCCACCCTAATTGGTTCAAAATGTAGCGTCGCGGATTTGAAAAGTAGTACAATGTTGATTACTTGAAAACGACTCGTAATTTGTTTAAATACAAAAAACATAAAAAATTATAACGATATATAATTTAAACTTTTAATTCAAGAATTTCAACAACAAAAATAAATAATTTAGAAATAATAACAAAGATAACATATAAAACAATTATAAAAAGATAGCATAAACTTTTAAATCAAAAGATTAAAATGGCTTTATTATCAATTCCGATTTGTATAGCTTATTATTTTATTTCTAAAAATATCAAACTTACTTGTTGTATTATATTTAATAGGGCTTTAAGCTATGCGCAAACCGACACGATGGTGGTGACGATTGCGATAACTTTTATCGCGCGATAAAGATGCGTTCAAAAACCTGCTCACATCAACGCGATATATTGCGTAGCGGGCTAAGTTGTCAGCGGCAATACAAACGTTTAATTTTTGAAGTTTAATAAAAAAAAACATATAAAATAGAATTTCCCCTAATTTTTTGTATTAATTTTTCAGTTTTTCAAATTTTCTTTTTTAAGCGACGCGATGGCGGTGGCGATCGCGATAACAATGTGGATGCCGCACACGTAAATCAATGGAGGGGCACACATCAACGCGATATGTGGATTGCGTTCACATTCCACTGCTGCGTTCAGTTACGCGACTTTTCTTGAACGCAGCAAGCACCATTTGATCGCTATATCGCCTGAAGAAAAATTACAGTCTAAAAAAGAAAATTTTGAAAAACTGAAAAATTAATAGAAAAAATTAGGGGAAATTCCATTTTATATGTTTTTTTTTATTAAACTTCAAAAATTAAACATTTGTACTGTCGCTGACAACTTAGCCTGCTACGCAGTATATCGCGTTGATGTGAGCAGGTTTTTGAACGCATCTTTATCGCGCAATAAAAGTTATCGCAATCGCCATCGTGTCGGTTTGCGCATAGCTTTAGACTGTAATTTTTCTTCAGGCGATATAGTCCCCTTTCACTCGAGGAAACCAGTTGCCGGAGATTTTTTTGACGTTTTCTTTTAATTTCCTTAAAAATCTCTTGTACCTTTCACACGAAGAAACAAAATCGTGGAAATTTTCTATAGTTTCTTTTTAAAGTAGCTTGGTTGAACACACACTACTGTGTATGTGAAGAGAAATGTCAAACAAATCTCCTCAAATCCTCCTCAAATCGTTGACCGGGGAGATTTCAATTTCCCCTCTTTCTTCTTGCCCTTCTCACCTATAAACTGAAAGTTGCTGGAAACTCAGTTTCCTCGTGTGAAAGGGGACATAGCGATCAAATCATGCTTGCTGCGTTCAAGAGAAGTCGCGTAACTGCAGCAGTGGAATGTGAACGCAATCCACATATCGCGTCGATGTGTGCCCCTCCATTGATTTAAGTGTGCGGCATCCACATTATTATCGCGATCGCCATCGCCATCGCGTCGGATTTCGCGTAGCTTTATGTGTACTTCTGCTTTTATTTATTTGTTCACACAGCTATCTACTAGCTTTACAATATATGTTCATAATATATCTGATATACATAACATAACTAAAAAAAAAGTCAATTTAAATTTTCTAGAAAAGTGTACAGTTTGGGTTAAAAAATTGTTGGACCCATTTTATTGAAAAAATTAAACAATGTATACATTTTATTTAAAGGAGAAAACCATTCATAATTAGTTAGAAGCTTTGGAAGCAATTTAAACATTTTATTTTAAGGAGAAAATCGTTCATAATTCTCTATCTAATTCTCATCATTCTATCTTGCCAGGAAATATTAAATTTATTGTAACGATCAAAGACAAGAACAACAATACAATTCAAAAGCAAATTAAAACGGTACAACTCCGATTGTACGTTGGGACTTTTTTTGGAAAAAAAATGTAGCAAAAATGCTGAAATTGTAATAGGGGGCAACGCTGCTATTAGCACGAATAACAGTTTTTTTAAATTTAGTATATGTATATCCCCATACTTTATACATAATACAGTGTTGGCAAAAACTAAAGCACAAAATGACCTCACATTGAAAACAAAATTTTCTGAGTGTCGGGACTCCCGGTTAAAAGATGTATAAACATCAATTACAAAGTAAAGTGTTACACGCAACTTATTACACTTAAGGCATACGTTTTTAGTTTACTCTACCGCCGGCATAGATGTATACACATCAATAACGCTCGGCCTAAAAGCGGTAATTTTATTTGAATATTCAAGTTCTGGTTTTACATCACAGAACGCGGAAAGTAGTTACGAATATTTTTGGCCCCCTTTAGTTCAAACAGTCAACCATATCTCAACCCAAACTCAACTCGACCTCTTGATTTAGTATATAAATGTTCAATTTTAGTTATTGAACGTACCCAGTGTTGAACGTACCCAATATACATAAACGAAACGTAACGTGTAACTGCACAACGTAAAGTGCTACAAGAAATCGCCACGTACGGTCCCCTGATTCCAACCCCATAGAGAACTTTTGGGAAATTGTAAGTCAGAGTATTCATCGCACGAAGTTCAATCATTTAGATTTAGGCATGGGTCAATACTAATATTTTGTGATATTACCTAATACTAATATATTAGTTAACAAATATTATAATATTTAAAGCGATACAAAAATATCACTAATATTTTCCTGATTAAAGAGTGTTCTGTTCAGGAGTAAAAAAAAAAATTTTTTCAATAGAGCATAGAATTGACGATTTAAACTTTAAGACTTAATTATTTTATAATTATTTTACCAATCAATACTTACATTTCAAAAAGACATTTCTTGAAAGAAAATAAGTGTAAGTTTTAAAGTTCAATAAATTAGTTAGGTACTTTTACTTTTACAAAACGGTTTTTTGTACAATTATATACCAAAAGGTGAGCACTTGGTACATATCCAAAGTTTAATAACTTTTAAGCCATTTACCTCTACTTACGCTTTTTGTTGTTAAGTGATTATTATAAATAAAATACTATAGATGTCAGTAGCTACTAAATCAGATATTTTTATTTACATTTAGAAACATCAGTTTTTTTACCTTTTCAGGCTTAAGTCTCGACCGTCGGTCAGATATAAGCTCACCTGACTTTGAGAAAATTCGTTCACATGGAACCGAAGTTGCTATTATGCAACAGTGCTTTTGATAGACTTTAGAAAGGTTAGGAAAGGTATTCCGCTGGTTCCGCCACCATTCACTCGGACTATCATTCCGTTTAGCCATTGTATGATTTATATAAAGCTTTACTTCATCAAGAGCTTCTACTCTTGAAGACCTAACTGGTTGAATTTCTGATATAATCTGGTCAATATCATCCCAGAGCGAAACATATCCTTCGTTTGATGGCACGGTTGACGAAGGGCCAGGTGTTGGTTGTATTTGAGCATTGATTTCCGTATGATTGTTCCTCCTTGTTGACTCGATTTCGTTAATTGCAAAGTCTATTACCTTACTCTTTGCAGCATCAGCGGCTGAACGGCTTTCAAAAAGGTGTGATTTGAATCTTGGGCCTAGGAACGTACAAACTCCAAAGGTTCCACTGCATTCAATATTTACAAACCTTTTAGCTATACCTTGCTTTATGGCAGTTCCTACTTCCAGTGCCTTATAGTGAAGTGTTACGTCATTGCAAATCTTGTTTTGGTATATTTGGGTAAGCATTTTGTTATATATAATGACTAGACTTCCTGTAAGATATTGCTCCCCACTTATTTGCATAGTGACATCTTTTAAAGGTTTCAGCACTCTGCATAGCTGATTGCACAGCAGCCACTCTTCCGAAGTTATACACTGAAGTGAAGCGCTACTGGTGCTGTCGAGCAAAGCCATTGTCGTTGTTAAGGCTTCCTTAAGTAGAACTACTCTTTCCAACATATCGAATGTTGAGTTCCATCTCGTTGAAACATCAATTATCATTTTTTTTGGCTGTGAAATGTTTATTTGACTTTGGTACTTGATCAACTTTTCGGTAGCTGTTGTGCTTCTCCGGAAATGGCTCACAATGCTTCTTATTTTTACCAAAAAATTGTCAATTTCCGATATTGATAAAGCATTTTTAGCTATAAGGTTTAAAGAGTGCGCGAAACAACCGAAATTTTTGAGCTGTAAGTCTCTTATTGCATTTTGTGCGTTGTAAGCATTATCTGCAACAATCAACCGCACTTTTCCCTGCAAGCCCCATTCATCAATAATCTTTTCGAGAGCTTGTCTTATATTGGCAGCTGTGTGCGATCCCTCCAAAATTTTACATTGCAAAAGAATAGATTTAGCATCAAAATTGTCATCAATGAAATGACCAATTACTGCTAGGTAGCCTTCCTGTGCTCTTGACGTCCAGCAGTCTAATGTTAGACAAGTTCCTTTCCAATTAGTAAAACGCTCTTTTACATTGGCTTCGCAAATTTGGAACTCAGCGTTAAGCATTACTCCAGATACATGTTTTCGACTAGGCAATTGATATCCAGGATTGAGAGCATGCACAAACTTTTTGAAGCTTTCATCCTCAACTGTAGAAAATGGTAAAAAAGTTTTATAAAACAAGGCCATCAGTGACATGTCAATCTCCTTTCTTTGAGTAGGTGTTACTTTTTTTTGGTTTGAAAAACGAGTCAAAGTTGTTTGGAACAACGACTTTGAAACAGATGGTTGATGGCTCACGATATCTTCCGATTGGGCGGTAGAAGAACTGGGGGCACCTTCATTTATTGCCGTGGTTGTGATTGTCGCATTCGGTTGTTCATCAGGTATCAATATAAGTTCTGATGTAGTATTAGTCCTGTTTTCTTGCCTTGCAGTACTTGGCTGTACATTTAACAAGTGTTTGTTTTTTAAATGTTTTGTCAAATTCGATATAGTTCCCTTAAAACTTAATATGGAATGGCATAAAGAACATTTCGCTGTTTTATTTTGCTCGGAATCGACTTTGAAGTAATTCCAAGTATCGCTTATTCTTGAACGCTTCATTTTTAGATTATTTCTTGAGCCTGCAACACGTTACAAAAACTATGTATCATTAATTTGCATACAGTTTATTTTATAACGGTTGCAATAACGACGTTATGCACAAGGATGTTACTTTGGTTTTAGTTATTTTGGGAAGTGAATGTATAACCAAAGTGTGAGTACCTATAAGGGAGGTCCATGTTTTTATTTTGCAATATATCTCAAACAGAAGTCTGGCAGGAGTTTTTATCAGCCTTTGGAGGGTGATTGCTTAAAAGTACCTACCGATTTTCCAAATTTTTGTCAGAGGTATTATCACTTCAATTAATTTTGGAACTATATCTTGATTCCTTGTCATTGTTCCTTAATCTTGGCAATTTGACTTACAGAACTAAAGATATAAGCTTTGAGAGCAAACCCTATCGGGATTTTTTTGAAATTTATAAAACGCAATAAATCAACAAACTAAAGCCTCCAAGAAAAGCCAAATATGTTTAGCTCAAAAATATTATATTATCTTCAGTGTTCTGTTATATTAATCGGATTGCAATGATTAGGTGGTTGGGATTAGAGAAAATGACGGAGCACCAGGATATGTTTTCTTAAAATTAACTGACTTTAACCCGCCAGACTTTTGTTTTTGTATGTACATACCTCATACTCATATTCTGGTTAGGGACCTATACGGGGTGATTGATTCACCTAAGGTGTGACAAAAAGACAGCGCGTTTAATTTTGGTCGAGACATTAATAAAATCGTATGGGTCTATTCCCCCCGTTAAGTTACATGGTCCAATTTTCTTAAAAAAATTCTTAAGAGAAAAAAAATGTTTAAAATCAACGATTACACCTATAGTGACAATACAACACCATGACAATACAACACCATTTTACACTATAATGCATACTCTGAAATCCCCTTTTCTTTTTTTTTAAATAAAGTTTTAATGACCGATTTTTGAAAAAATTAAAACAAAATGAAAAAAAAAATAATGCACTATTTTTGTTTATAAAATGTAACGGTCTTTTCAAGTCTTAGTCGAATACTCGGAACCGAATGGTTCTAGGTTCGGTTTATAAAATTATAATGTATAGGTAACCTGTTGTTGTAAATGTTACTGTTGTTTTTAAATAACTTTTTTTCTTTTTTAAGTTAATTTTTTTTAGAAAATTACCCTTACGGTCTAAACTATAGTTTTAGTTTTAGTTAGTTTTATTGACTTATAAAAATAATAATAAGTTCAAACATTCTTTGCTTATTTTAACAAAAAGTCTATTGGTTTGGCATAAAAGCCGTCTACCAGACTGACATACTTTAAATTCTTATTTTAATTTTGATTATTAATTAACATAGATACACATATTTCTCTTTCTTGTTTCAAAAATTTTCGTTTACAATGCAATTTCGATATTTTAATGCTTTTCTAGTGAAATTAAAAAGTACTTCCCAGCCACGTGATCCATTTAAAATTTTTAGCACTTCCTCTAATTCCAATGACTGAACTCCAAAATACTGCACTCGAAATTCATTTAAAACGGGACAGACTGCCATAAAATGAAACACATCTTCTCTTTCATAACGATTGCATAAGGTACATATAATTGGTAACTCTGGTCGGTGTGGTATGAAATTGAGGTTCAATAATTCACCCCTTAATCGAAAGATTGTACTTATTAATTCCGTAGAATGGTTAGCTAAAAAGTATGTTCTTTCATTTAAGTAGTGGTCCAATTTGCTATAATACAACCTGTACTGCGAATTCTGCGCTTCTTCCATGAATTTATGGTACATTCGGTTTCCTTTTTTCTTTAGCAATTCATCAAATTTTGGTTTTAGCGATTCCACATGCTCTTCAACTGTAAATACCAGGTTTACTCCACATTCGGATGCCAGTTTCTTCCACTCTTGGACACATCCTCCTTCAATCGACAATAAGTGCATAAGTACTATTTTTGGTGTTCTCTGCTCATGCATTGCTAATACACGTATTATGTAGTTGAAATGAAGCTTAAGAGTATCCAAAAACATAGGCGGAATACCAGTCTCCAAATGAATCATATAGTTTGGGGAACAAGCGGGTATTCTAAAAAATCTTTTAATAAAGTAACGTAGAAACTTCTCCACTGTTTCAAACGGTCGGTAACCCCATGCTTGTGCTCCATATAGAAGAATGGTTGTTGCAGTTGCACGAAATATCACTTGCTTTGATGTATGTGAAATACTCTTTTTATTTATGCAGCTGCCCCAAACAGAACAGATAGCACGCTTTGCATCTGCTAGTTTGCCTTGAAGATGTTTTTTCATATTGGAATTCGATGAAATCAACACTCCCAGATATTTATACTCCTTTACGATTTCTATTTCCTGTCCGTTAAACGCCCACTTCTCCAGCCGTGAATATCTTCCTCCGCCACTTCTGAAGATCATCATTTTAGATTTAACCAGGTTGACAGATAGATTCCAACTCTTACAATAACTTCCTAATCTGTTGATCATAAGCTGCATGCCTTCAACTGTCTCTGCGGGGAAAACGATGTCATCTGCAAATAATAACCCTGGAATTTTCGTCTGACGGAGCTCAATTCCACCTTTAACAACATCTGTGATATCATTTATGTATAAGATAAACAGTAGTGTGCTAAGAACGCACCCTTGCTTTACTCCTACTGTTGTTTCGAAATCTTCGGAAAGACATTTTCCATCCCAGATACGAGCAGTATTATTATGGTACAAAGCTTTCAATACATTTATCATTTTTGATGATATCCCTAGCATATATAATTTATAGAAGAGTGCTTCTCGTGGTATGGAGTCAAAGGCTGCTTGAAAGTCGACAAAGAAAGCATAAAGTTTTTTGTTCCTATTTTTGTATATCTCTGCTAAGCTTAACAACGAAAATATTTGGTCAACAGTCGAATAGCCTCTCCTGAAGCCCGCCTGGAACTCATGCAAAATATGATTCTTTTCCACCCAATGAGTAAGCCTTTCATAGAGAACGGATGAGAATAGTTTGGCGTTTGAGTTCAAAAACGATATACCTCTATAATTAGCTGGATCTTCGAAGTCTCCTTTTTTATGAAGCGGAAATATAATTGTTTTCAGGAAGGTATCAGGTACTTCAGCTTTCTCAAAGATTCTGTTGAATGTTATTACGAGTAGGTTTTTGAACTCCGGTGTACAGTTTTTAAAAAACTCAAACGATATTCCGTCTTCACCTGGTGCTTTATTATTTTTGGATTTGTAAATAACCTCTTCTATCTCAAGCAGTGTTATTGGCGAGTCCAACTGTACATCCAATGTAAGAGGCGCTGCGTATAGAACGGCTGGTGAGAATTGTTCTGCGTTAAGCAGCTGCATGAAGTGAGTTTTGAGCTGTTCTGCAGAAAGACTAACTGCAATAGAATTTCTTTTTCCTACAACCACTTTAACTGCTTTCCAAAACTCTGCTGACGATCTGGCTTCGTTAATAAAATCTATGTTTTTTAGATCATATGCTTTTTTCTTTGCGGAGCATATGTTTTTAAATTGTTTATTTGCTGCTGCATAGTTTGCTTGTATAAAGCTGTTATTCATTTTCCGAAACAGTCGTAAAAATGCAAAAGAAATATCCCTTGCTTTTCTGCATTCATCATCAAACCACTTTTGCTTAATTTGTTTGGTTCTGTAAGCCAGATTGTTGAACTTTGGGGCAGCGGTTTTTATCATTTCAGTTAGCTTTTCGACTTTGATATTTTCTATACACCCATTCGAAGCACTTAAAAGCTCGATTTCGTTGTTTAAATTTCGTTGAAAAATCACACGATGACTATCCCTCCATAATAATTTTGGAATTAGTTCAAGTTGTGAAATATCAGCTTCTTCTCTACAGCCAGAAAACTTAAACAGTACTTCTAAGGGCATATGATCGGAAAAGGGTTTAATCGCTACTCGAAAATCACTTAAATGTGTTAGCCAGTTTCCAGATAAAAAGCAATAATCGATAACTGAACTCGCTGAACCTCTTATAAACGTATATTCACCAAGCGAGTCACCACCGCAGCTTCCATTCAGAACTTTACAGTCAAAAGCGTCTGATAGCTCTAAAATCTTATCACCTTTAGCATCACTTGATTCATCTTTTGATTTGCGATTATAGTGCAACATTGGTGTTACCATTCCTAAGGCAAAGCTATTTTGAGACAGGCCTATCCTTCCGTTAAAATCGCCAACAAGCATTAAATCTGATGATCCCAAATTGTTTAAGGAATCCCGTAGTTTATCATAATCTGGCTGCCAGTGACTACAATTAAGGTAAACTGGTGTTATATGATGAGTTATGTCATTGATTTTAAGCTCCAGAATGCACGTGCCTTCGATTATAATAAATTTAACTATACGATTTTACATAGTACGATTTTTTCATGTCACGCGATCCAACCTACACGCTTTATCTTTTTGTCATATTTTAGGTGAACCACCCTGTATATTCAATCCCAAAATTTGTTGTCGGCACTTTTCTTAAGACTAATAGGTCCATGTATGCACACAAATCACATCCGCCAGAACCATTGAACTTAATAATTTAAATATTTCTTACCTGTATGAATTAGATAGGTTACGTAATGTTTTTCTTGAATAAGGTTTTTATTTTGTAGCGCTTTCACTGCAGGTATTAAAAAAACATAAAATTAAATTAGAATATGATCGCTGACAATTCTGGCATAATTGCTTGACACTCGTTACGACAAAATAAAAAAGGAAAATAAATTTATCATCTACCTACTTGGTTAATTTATTAAATCTTAAATGCAATCAAAAATAATACCTACATTACATACATACTACCTACATTAGTGCCAAAAATTACTATCCTTCACTTGTTCTCACCTGATCTTATATAATTTATTGTTATCTTTAGGTACACACCTACGTACTAATTATCTTTTTTATTAGCAACAGAATAATTCAGCAGTCAGATTGAAATTAAATTTAAAATTCGATTCAGCCTTTGCAAAGTAAAACAACAACCAAGATATATTCTGTAACTGTAATAACTGTAAGAAATAATTTCCTTGTTGCATTCAAAACAACATAAGTACTGCCATTCCATACATATTGGCCCAAGAACAATAAACGGTTCAAAAAAGTCAACAGCTTTTCATACTATTTGCACAAAAAACTCAAGTGGCAGGATTGAAGTAGCCCAAGCT
Organism: Epistrophe grossulariae; assembly: GCA_929447395.1. NCBI lineage: Eukaryota > Metazoa > Arthropoda > Insecta > Diptera > Syrphidae > Epistrophe > Epistrophe grossulariae. The sequence goes on from OV839566.1 coordinate 136,957,457, forward strand.
ACACCTAAAAACAAAAAAAAATATTCACCAAATCACCCCTCAAACGCTTTTTTCTCTATTCATTATCTATTGTTGTATCTCTTTCTGCATACCTACACTCACACTGCACTGATACTGATACTAATATCTTAAATAGTTCGAAGTATGATACAAAAATATTAGCTTCGTCTTCGACCGAAAATGATCCTACGTCCTACCTAATACCAAAAATATTATGATACAAAAATATTAGGATACACAAATATTAGGCTACAAAAATATTAGCTTCAAACCTAATATTTTTGTATCATAATATATTAGGTACTAGTATCATTGCCGGTTGAAGCGAATATTTTGGTATCTCATAGTATTCGTATCAGTTTTAGTTTATATCAGACATTCATAGCGGCGCGGCGGCTGGCGATGGCGAGCGAAGGTAAGAAAGAGATATAGGAGTAGGTACAGGAGAATGCATTTTTTTGTTAAATACAAAATGAGCTTAGAATGAAATCGGTGTAAGGTGCGTTTGGGTAGTTTTAGTTTAGGGAGAAGTTAACATTGTTGTGTAGGGAGAAGTGAATATTTTTGTGTAGGGAGAAGTCAATACTTTTGTGAAGGGAGAACTTAACATTTTTGTGAAGGTAGAAGTTTATTGGGTATTTAAATAAATATCGGAGTATTATGATATCTAAGGTATTCGTATTAGTGATATTGAATATTTTCAAATATTAGTAATATCTTAGTGAATACTAATATATCAGTCACATCCCTATTTAGATTCCATATTACACCAAGCACAAATTTCCGGGAACAACATCCGTAGGCACATAATTGAAAATCTCAAAAACAAAAAGAAAAAAACACTTTCAGGTTTACACGCATTCCGAACGCTTCTGGATCATCAATCAAAAAAAGTCTATAAGATAGGGAGCCTTGCCGGTCCTTCAAGCTAAATCTTATTAGACAATAAAAAGTAAAATAATATGTTTGAGCAGATTGTTAAAATTGAAAAAAAGCATACACAAACTATAGATGAAGTAAAAAACACAGTACCTATTACTACTTTCAATATTGTACATACACATGTACATATATCATCAAATATCAAATTTATAAATTTTAATAATTTATTTAAAACAAAATTTATTAATTGTAAAATGTATTTATAACATAAACGCTGTCACATTTCCAATATGGGGCGTAATCGGGTCCTTGGGACATTCTATGAAACCATTACCACAAACGTATGGTTTTGCTGAACATAATACGACTGCAAAACTTGCCACCAGAGCGAGTAAAAATAGTTTGAATAATAGAGACATTTTCCAGGTTCTCGGATAAAAACGAAAAACGAAAACTAATGAATGATTTTAATAAAAATGTTGAACCTTTTATACCAAAAAATTGAAGCCATAAAGAACAAAGAAACAAATAAAATTTATTAAAGTACGCCACTTGTGCAAATATAAAGTATACTTGTTTGAGCAAGTGTCTACTAGCATGAACAACCGATAAACAGCATTTTAAATTTAGTATATATTATGTAGGGACATATATTATGTACATATTTCATTTTGTTTATTTATCTAAATATGAAATAAAAATTATTATCTTAACGAAAAAGATGATGATAAAATATAGTCAAATCATTTAAATATATAATGTACATAGGTACAACATGAGTTAATTTCATTTCGTTGGCAATCTTAATTTTGTGTAGTTTTTTTGGTTTTCAAATAGTTATTCGCGCACAATTACACAGTACTTTAGGTCGTATTTAGGGCTAGTCTTTATTAAATATATTCAATATATAAAGGCTCGAATTGTATTTTTACAAATCTTTATAGATAATATCGTCGGTCCAGAAGAAAACAACTTAAAATAATCTTATGTTATCACAGAAGAGCCAGAATTGAATAAATCGTTTGAATTTGTATTAATGTGTTAATTAATATATATAAAAGTATTCCCGTCAGTCAGTTGAGTCATCTGAATGACTATGAAATATTTTGATATTGGCAAATTGTTGTACGTACAGTTAAGAAATGATAAAGACAAATTTCGCCCACTGGACTGGATTAATAAAGAAAAGTTTATCTAACCGCCAAAGTTGATTTAAACTAGGATTGATGATCTGAAATAAATATTATAAATTTGGGGGTGCGAAACTTATTAAAAACGACTTCAAACTCTCAACGCATTCCTGTGTGTATGTATGTAGGAATGAAGGGGACATACAGTTTATTGCCGAAGATAAACTCTTGGAGGATAATTGTCAATTGCTCGCAAAAGGCAGTTCTGTTTTTAGGTTGGGATTCAATTATACACCTTTAGCGCGGTGTAGGAGTCATGAATGAAATTTTATTAGTTAAAGGAATAATAAAATAAAAAAATTGATTTGTATGTTGCGTATACGCCCCAGTGACCCAATAATTTAGCGTTTATTCAGCATTCGGTGCGGTTTATTATTTTGTTTTAAACTAATTTATTGTCCGAAGAGTCATAATATGCACTATTGGCAAAACTTATACTCATACTTTTCTGAAAATAATATTTCGTCTAATTTATCTACGAACCTTTTTGTTTTTTTTTTTTTTAGATTAAAAACATTTTTAAGGAGTAATAATAACACCATTTCAAATAGAACTTCAGTTTTTTTTATAATATAAATTATAGAATTGTGGTTTGATCTGCGTTTTTAGTTTTATTTTTTTTTTGAAAATTATAGATTCAAACAATATTTTTGTATCCACAAAATTTTCAAAAAAAGTTAGTTATTTAATATATCTTTGAGCTGATGTTACATGAAATGTATATTTGTAAATATTCTATTAATTTTTGCTGTCTCAATTACCTACATGTATGATCTTAAAGCTCACATTTAAAAAAAAAAACACAAAATTTTTCTTAATTTTAGAAAGCACTTAGGTCCATACCGACATACCGTCAATTTTCTCAATCAACTCTTAGGGGCCAGTCATAGCGATCAGGAAAACACATCAGGAAAACTTGAAGTATCACGAAATTGATGCTTTTTCTTGATGTCTGTTTATAACGAATAGGAAAAAAATATGTCAGTTTGCGAGCCCATCGAAAAATCTTTCGTATTGAAATGCACACGAAGAAATTTTTCGTTTATTATTCTGTCAGTGGAATAAGTAGAAATCGGAACTCAAATCTTTGGAACGATTTGTTCCATTTTGTGATTGTATAGAAATCAGCTGGCATGAAAAAATTTGCAACAGGAAAACAAATACATAGGTATGCATTTTTAATTGTTCAGTTGGAAATTTTATATTTGTACAAAAAATTCTTTGAGTTATTTGTCATCTATTAGTGCATCATTTGCATTTCAAATTAAATGAAAACCTAGTAAATAATGAATTTGAAATTTTTTCTGTTTCGTTTTCCTGATCGCTTTAACATAGCTCTTAACCACAAAGTTGTTTTTATTTAAGACTAAAGAGGACTTTTTAATAAAAGCAGTTTTCAGGTTTTCAATAAAAAATTACTGGCACTTTACAACAAAACATATTAAGGGTATTCATGCAAAATCGGAAAACCATCGTTAACGAGGCAATTCATAGGTAAGTTAAAGGCGCGCGAACTCTCAAAATGTGTGTTGTAAATAAAATGGGTAAACTTAAGCATTTTATTCAGTGGTATTACGACATTTTGGGGGGATCAACTGGTTGGTCTATCACAACAATAGGTTTGTTCTTTGAGCCCCGAAGTCACCCTAAAACTGAACTCGTCTGGAAGTAGACCTAGGTTTTTTGATGTGGCGAGTTGAGGTAACGAATGAGTTGTAAAGAAATTATTTTGTTGTGAATTCGCTTGCTGCAGGTAATTGTTTATTTGAAAAATAGAAATTAAAAGAAAAATTGAAAGATAATAAATAGAAATAGAAAAGGAAGAGGAAGAGGGAGAGAAAAACGCTTGAAGTTGTTTTAATTAATTTTTTGAAACTAATTTAGAACTTCTTGCTTTGATTTGTCGCGATGGAGGATCTATTCAAAGCTATCCAGATAGGTTTGTGTTGTTGAAATCCCTTGTGACAAAAAAGATGATGATAATTTTTGGGATAGTTTGATACCTATTAATTGTTAGATACCCGAACGCAGCAAATGTCAACAACACAATTTACAGCCATCGTGTTTTTTAAAAACCGAAAAATCCTTCGGGTTGTCAACAAAATCTGGGTCAACTCTAAGTGAAGATCAACGAATGAAACTAATATGTCTGTTGACTTGAAACGTCGGTCGTACGACTTAGCACAATTCGCTGTCAAATACCATACAAGTTTTTGAAACGTGTTGCGGAAAGTCCCCTTTCACACGAAAAAACAAGTTGTTAGAGATTTTTTGCACGTTTTTTTTTAATTTCCAATCTCCGCCAGTCACAGACCGTTCACTTCTTTCACTTGGTGTCCTTCTAACCTAAAAACTGAAAGTTGCTAGTTATTTGAAAAAGGACAAACTTTACATGAATACCCTTATTATGAAACATCAAATGAATTGTTGAACATTTATTTTCAATTTGACAGGAGTCGAGTCTCTATCTTCATGACGTGTGAGTGAATGCAGATCGACTCTAAAAAACTTGTGCAATGCAGTCAGCATCTTTCTAACAATAATGAATTTTTTGAATAATACATGGAAAATCGAAAACATCATTTTGTAAAAAGATCAAATATTTTTGTTCAATGAAAAATGCCACAATAATTACACAATAGAACAAATAAAATAATCTGGAAACATTCTCATAACTGACTTTAGCGCAATATGTTTTATCATTTTATATTTTAAAAATTAATCAGAAGGTAACAGTAGGTTTGTTCGATGTTCTCTGCCATAGAGTGACCTGGGGCGAATGTCAATCAATTATTGAAACTAGGGCTGCTCGGGTTTTTATTTTACATCGAACGCTTTAGTACTACAAGTTTCACCCATTCTTATTTTCACGTTAATTTCCCTTTTTCATATGCCATTTTTTTTGGCATTTCGTCTATACTTACATGAATGAAACAAATAAATAACAAAGTATCAACAAAATATTTCATATTTACCATTTGTCATTAACAATTATTTTTGCCTGAATGCCAACAGTTGATTTGAATTTTGATAGCTCTGAATTCGTATACTTCAAGAAGGGTTTCGTGAGAGTCATTCAGAACTCCCCCCGAACACATATCGAACACAGCGCATAATAACCTTTGCTGGGGCAAAAAAAGTGCTACATAAAACACCTCAGAGCGAGTTCAGGGTGACGAAGTGCGCCCCAGGGCTGACATCGAACAAACCTATTGCGTTTTGGGTTGTGCATTGTTCATTAATATCCCGGGAGCCATGTGACCTTTTTAAGACTAATATTATCTGTTTTTTACTTCCCAAAACTTCCACTTTCTACCCATTTTAGTCCAAAGTTCTGTCAAAGTTAATATAAAAAAATTATCCATACTTTATTTGTCATTCCTATCACATCCATAGGAAAGGGTCGAATGATTAACAGGTAAAAAGAGCCGTCGTTTAATCGATTGATCCTTTAATGTCTTACGTGATCTGTGCTTAAAGGCTATAATAACTATCGCATCGATAAAATTAGTCGAGAAACAATTGAATCAAATCATTTGATTTTAATTCGATTTTACAACGTTTCACGACCAATTCTATGTATGTAAAAACGAAGGCACTGGGCTCAGTGCTCTATAGATCAAGTAAGAAATAAAAAAAACAATATTGTTTTTGGAATGCTCTTAACTTAATTTTTTTAATTTTTTGTTTTTAACAATAATACTGATCAGTGCCCTCTATTTTTATCGGGGATATCTTTTAATCTTATACATTCTTTGACTGTCTCTATTATACTTGGTACATGCGAATAAACACAACAACCACAATATGAACACGTAAGTGGAGCTGATCCTTGCTTCCTAATGTGCTCTGGTTCTCTTCTAAAGAAAATCCAATAATATGTCGTCAATCCCATGAACACATAAACTTGTTCATATAATATGCCGTCCACTGTAAATAGACTTTCATCTCCAGTATAGATTTTATATTCTCGATAACGTTCCTTAGTTCCGGGTCTTAATACAGATCGCTCCTTCACAAGTTTCTTAAAGTACTACAGAAAATAAAAATAATGATAATTAAGAAATGTTTTTTTTTTTTATTTAAACTTAAAAAAAATTTAGAATGTTATTTAAATTTAATTAAATAGAGCAATTAATTGAAAACTGAACTAACCCAATCGGCAACAACCGCCACTGATCCACTTGGCTCGCTTCTCTGTCTGGTCATAACAAGCCGTCGACGTTTAGCACGCCTAGAATTGAAAATTATTATATTGAATTAATATTGTGTTAAAATTAATACATTTTCATAAATGTACAGTAAAAAGCAGATATAAAATAAATGAAACTTACACATAAATTAATTGAATTATGACAAACTCTACAAACATTGTAAAATTGAACTTGTAACACCACCTGGTTGCTTTCACTATAATAAAGTGATCTTTTCAACAACTGTTGCCTTTATGATATCTGGTAAAAATGTTCACAAGATTTTATAAACATCTTTTCTACCTGATCATAAAGAGTAATTTACATTATTTCCAACATCAACATTGCAGGTGAGACAAAAACATCCTTTTTCTTGTGCTTAATGACCTACCTACCTACTTCAGAAAATTTTGTTTAATAATATAATATAAAGGTCAAAATGATTGAAAAGCAATTATACACTACTGATCATTTTAATAGGTACATAAATAATTGTTCGGTATTTTTGTTGAACTTAAATATTTTTGATTTATTTTTGTAAATTTGAATTAATAATTATTATCCACTAAAATAAAATTTGAAGGAAAAACAAGATGTTATTTGATTAAACCCATTTGTATGTTTTTAGATGAATCTAGGTGGGTACTATAGGACCTTTCCAAAATAATCGACCTTATCACAGGCCCCGTCGTAATAGATTCGTACTACGAATCCCGAAAAAAAAGTATTAAACCTGCCGTTGTAACGGAAATATTTCCAAACCAATTCAGAGGTCGTGGAAAGTGATATCGATAGCCCACAAAATCGTGGCAATATATTTCTTACGACGACGATGCTATGACACTTTTTTCAAGATTCGTAGTACGAATCTATTACGACGGGGCCTGTGATAAGGCCGAATAATATTTTAATTTCGAGAAAAATTTGAAAATCAATGATAGGCGTGTTTTTTAGCAACGGACGACGGAGTTTTTATACAAACTGTATACAAGTATGTAATTCACGCCGGTGATTTTTTCTGTGCACTTAAGTTAATCCCCGAGAATTATCTGGGATTATCTAAGCCCGCAGGGAATTATAGTTGTTGTTGCATTTTACATGTAAATTTTTTAGCACCAACGTGGTTTTTTTCATCCAATTCCCCCCGGGCTTGCAAAAAAACACGCCTGATATCTATTTATATTTTTTAACTACGGTTAGTACTGTTCTTATTTAAATTTTATTTTTATACTTCAACAGTGATCGTATTTATAAACGATTGCTAATTTAAGACAGTCACCCAAGAAATAAAAAAACATATAAAATTGTTGTCTAACCGATTAATCTAGGTGAAAACCTAAATCTGGATGAAAATTGAATTTAAATTAAATTTGTTGTCTAAAGCTTTACTAGAGTGAGATTTTATTTAAGTAAATAAAACTTATTTCCAACATATTTGGACAATTTCGACGCTGTCTAAGGCCCATATTATTCATTCGATACATCCAGATTAAAACTTTAATCCAGATGTAAAGTATACAAATTCAATGTAAATACGTCCGGATTTAAGTTTCAATCTGGATGTATCGAGTGAATAATACGGGCGTAACTATTCAAAAATCTAATAAAAACGACTGTGTGTTTAACATTTATATATCCAGAATGGTGCAGGACCAACATTATAAATATGAATAATTTTGCATTACATACAGAAAAAGTGTCCATTTAAAATTTTATATTTTATTGGTAATTAAAAGTAAGTGCAGGAATATAGTACCAATAAAACCATTTTAGACATGTCTTTTGAGTTTTGTGTACACTATTTATTTTTGAGGCTGTATTCGCATAGTATTTCTGTTTCCATCTCTTCACTAAACTAGAACACATCCCTTTTGTGAGTGAAAAACAACAATAGGTGTGTTCCTTTTGGGCTTTGCAAAGTACTTTTTAGTACTTCGCAGTAGATGATGAATGGAACGATTTAATTTTTGCCAAAAGAAAAATCTAACCTCAATGTAGACGAAAGCTTTGTTGTTTGTATTTGTACTTTATTTTAAATTATAGAAAACATCAACAGCAATAATTTTGTAAGTAATTTCTTCTACTGAAGGTGTCACTTTCTTGCGTGGATTCATTTCGTTACTACATTATTGAAGTGCTTTGAACTACTTTCACCATAGAGTAGAAGTAGTTGAAAGCAGCCAGAAGTACATACTTGGCAGTATATGCTGCAGCCCAAAGGAACACGCCTAATAAGGCTCAAGTCATAAATACTGTAGTGTCTGATTGTGACACTATTTTTCCGCGAACAAAAAGAGAAAAAGATGTATGCGAAATGTATATATGTGCGTAAGATTAAAAGAAACAAATGTTTTTATAGATTCCAATTGAATCTTTTGTTAAAACAAACTTTATTGAATATTTTAAAGTACAGTACAATTTTTGAGACTGGTCGACTTGGACGTTATTTCAAAAGAAGTGACGAAAAGAAAAGTTACTCTGTTGACTGTGTAGCTTCAGCTTCATCTTCATCTTCCTCTTCATCTTCATCTTCAAAACGTCAACAAAATATATATCTACTTTTATATTCACTATTTTGCTGGCTTATTTATTCGCACTTTTTGGTTTTTGATGGCCGAGGTAAATTTTTCTGCACTAGCTATAAATTTATCAATAAATTAATTAAATTACCAATAACATTAATTTATTTTGAATTTGATTTGGCTGTTAATAGTTTATTTGTTGTTTTCTGTTTCTGTTTTTATATACCGAATTTTTGCATTATTATCAATGGAATCCAATCCATCAATATACAAACACAATCACCGAAAGTCAAGCTGTAATGAATAAAATTCTCATACAATTTTTCCGTACTCAATTATGGCTTCTGCCAATTAATACCTTGCGAACAAATAGTAAAGACTTTTCCAAATAACCTACAATTTCGTTCATCGAACAGGGTAATGCAGGTTGAAAACATTTTTCATTTGTTGGACAAACGTCTTTAAAAAAATTAAAACCAATGGAAAAATCCAAAGCAAGCTGTTTTCTCATTAGAACCCAGATGGAACCGAGAGCGATAAGAAGAGAAAATATATTCATCGAGCGCCTAGCTGTTAGCCGATGAACTAGTCTGAAATGAACAACACGTGCAGTCAGCTGTCATCTGACAGCATTTATAACATTTCGCCAGGAAGCAAAACAAATTTGTATTTCCAGTGATAAAATTCAAATAAAATGCAAGAATAAACGAAAATAAAATTAAAAAAAAGTATCAAAATGAGTTCGGACGATACAGATTCGAGTGGCAGTGATTACGAAGTCGAACAATTTGTCCGCCCTGATAAAATCTGCAAACAAGTTAACGGCGACAGTGCCGATTTGCTTGGAAACTTCGACGATGCAAAGAGAAAAGAAATCTTCCATGGAACCTACGACGAAACGAAAAATGCAAATCCCAGCGATGATGAAAATGAAGATGAAGAAGTGAAGGATTTCAGTGGTGAATCTGGTGATGAGGATCAAGCAAATGGTTCTTCTGACAAAGATGATGATGAAGACATGGAAGAAGATGACGATACAGAAACTCCAGACATCCCAACGACTAATCTAACAACTGAACAATTAGCATCTCTGATGCGAGGCGCCAGCAAAGCCAATCGATTTGTATTATATGTGACAAATCTCAATTTCGAAACAGTGAAAGAAGATCTGGAAGATTATTTCAGACAAGTCGGTGAGGTGAAAAGTGTGCGTATACCCAAGAAGCGCTCTGGAGGTTTTGCATTCGTTGAAATGGCTAATGTCGATAGTTTTCAAAGAGCATTCACTCTCCATAATACCGATTTGCAGGGACGCAAAATTAAAGTTCAAATCTCTGAAGCGGGCAAGAAGAAATCGGCCAATAAAAAGAACATCATGAAGCAGAAAAATCGAAAGCTGGCCGAGATGAGAAGTGAACAGAAATTCTTCACAAAAAGCGGGAAGTACTACGATAAGACTTTGAAGAAGGAAAAGGCGAAGGAGATGTTATCCCGGAAAAAGTGGCGGAGGAAACCGGGCCCAAAGCCAACGTAGTCTGGGAAAATATTGAATTACATTAATATTTTTAATTTTATTAAATAAAATAATTTTTTTGTTTGTTCCTAACAAAGTTTCCTGAAGAAACTTGAATATTTTATTTTTTTTATTTTAATTTGTGCTGATAGTGTGTCCTTGGCCAACAGTACCCTCATTTTTTTGTGATTGTAGAATTCTGTTTTTCGGGTGTAGAAGTACATTGGCAGCACACAATTTAAATCTTACTATCTATAAGGAAATTAAAAAAAAAAAAAAAAACGCTTTCTATCGTTAAAACGGAACCTATCTCTAAGACGCGAATGGAACTTGCATTCTGCGAAACAACAACATTTTCGACGTATGCAATATTCGTTCAATGTTTATTTACAACTTGCATAGGTATCTGGCTGAGTTTCTTATGAATAACTTGATTTTCTTAGCTGAAGATTGGAATTAAAATCTTTGTTTGAATTACAACAGAAATATTTTATATATATATTATAATATGTTATATTTTTTTGAAAAACATTTTAAGAATAAAAATTGGTACTCCATTTTTTAGAAAGTATTTATGTCGAATTAAAAAATTAATTTTGAGTTTTCAAAAAATAATTTTGAGTTTTTTTTTTTAAATCCAAAATTTGGTTTTTTATTGAAAATTTTAAAATTTTAATACGCAATATTATTCAAACTTATTGGAACTTATTTGCGTTAAAAATTTCATTAAAATCGGTTCAACAGATTAATGAGATAGTCGAAAACCAAAAAATTGGTTCTATGAGAGATAAATGGTATCTCGATAGTAAATTTGTTTTTCCAAAAATATTGGAGATGTTACTGATATAAGCTGACATAAAAAATTTAATCGAAATTGAAGGAGTCGTTTTTGAGAAAAATAAGATTTTCCTTACCGGTTTTTAAAAACTTGTATGGGAGATAACGATATTTTTGGTTATATGTATAAGAATATTTTTTTTATTTAAAATCTGTTTGACAACATTAGAAAACTCCTGGATGCTAATGTCGAATTCCTTTCAACAAAAGAATCTATTTTTTTTCTAAAAGAATCGATTTGTTTCGGAACAATTCGAATTTTTTCTGTCAAAACAAATCTTACTAATTTTGCAAGATTCAAGAAAGATTTACACCGATTTGCACACACTCTTGCAAGATTTTAAATTTCTAAAATGACAATATGAAAACAAATTGTGTTATTGGTTGCAACGAATTTTATAGTAAATATTTGTGCGTTGTTTTTCAATTAATTATAATTTAATAATAATTTCCAAATTGAATATTTTCTGGAAATTTTACTTCAAAAATGCTGCTGTGAAGTGTCAAGTGCCACACACATGGAAATTTTACTTCAAAATTGCTGCTGTCAATTGTGTCAAGTGCCACACACACAAAAAAATCGATTCTTTTCGTCTTTTCGTGTTCCTTCCAACAACGACAGAAAAAATTCGATTCTTTTTAGAAAAAAAATCGATTCTTTTGTGAAAGGAATTCTCAATTCGACATAAGTTTAATAAAAACCGATCAAGTCGTTTTCGAATTATTAAGTTCTCAAAAAAAAAATTTGAAACTATATATTTTTAAAAATTAAAAAAAAGTTTTGAAAATTTTGGTATACAATACTTTTAAATTTTTTTGAAACATTCTTCACAAAAAAATTGATAAAAATCAAGAGAAAATCGAATTTAAAAAAAGGTTCTATATGGGAGGTACCATTTATAATCATTTTTCGGAAATTAGTTTTTTATAAAAGTTGTGGACACGTTTTTGACAAAAATAAGATTTGCGTTGTTTGCTAAAAAAATTTGTACGGCAGCTACTGCTACTTTTGGTCCTAAGAAAAAAACTTGTCGGGGAATTGCCCAAAAAAGGCTAGTTACCAAGTTTAAAGAAAATCGACCCACCCGTTTAGGCTGCAGTCGAAAGAACAGGAAAGACAGACAGACAGAATTGTGAGACCCGTACTTTTTTCGACTTCCCTATCATCATAATGTCAACTTTGATCAAAATCTCGAGTTCTTGCCATATAGTATCGTACCTAGATGTATACATATGTTCCTAGGTATATCGGAATTAAAAAAAAGTCTGTGAGCGGTAACATTACTAAATTAAAAAATCATCAATAGTAAAAACTGAATTCGAAACTTCAAATTTGTTGAAAAAAGATTACGAAATATAAAAAAAATCAAAGAATATAATAGTACCTACCTGCCGTTCCCTTTTGACCGAAATAACATTTTTAAAATTCTAATTCGGACATAAAATTTCAAAAGAATTGCAAACATCAAGAATATGATAAATCCGGTTGGAAATCAAAGCACATCCATTCCGCAAGTATTGAAAGCGAAAAGTATTTTAAAACGGTCTTATTTATAAACGTTGTCTAACTTTAGACACTTATAGACAGCCGTCCAAGCTAAGGATAAATATGTTAAGTTGATGTTTAATGTTTAAGAGTCATCTAAATTAGACAACGAACTCGCGGTTGTCTAAACCATGGCTAATGTAACATCTTATTTAATCAAATAAAGCATACTTCCAACTATTTCGGATTATCAAGACACTGCACTGTCTAACTATACAAAAATTCAATAAATATGCCTGCAAGAGTATGAAAACGGAAGGATTTGACAACCGATCGGAATTCAGAACAGGGGTGAATATATTTTTATTTGATATTTCTAAAATTTTATCAAGTAACTAGGTAGAGCACACTTAAACTTTTTGACAAAATGAGACCAACATAATTGCATTCAACAACTAGAAGACCTGTGCTTACGTTGTTTCGGTTAATTTTCAAATATCTTTACGTTTTAATCCTATATCCCTCATAAAGCAGACAATATTTCAAATATTTTCATCAAAATTCCCAAAACTTAGTTTATTTCCTATAGGTAATAGGTATGTATAAATGAAATTTTTGCAAATCGTAAGAAATTTGACATTACCAGACAGTTCTAATGCCTAAGACCATTCTGTGATGCGCGCTGCTGCGCGCAGTCAGTTATTATTTCATTCACATTATTAAACACAAACATATAGGTAAAGGTGTATTTATAAGAAATTAGAAGTTTGTCATTGGAAAAACATTTTGGGTAAGTACTCTTTTTACATTATATTTCTGTAATTTACCCCATCCCCAATTACATAAGAACATCTTCAATAAAATTACAAATAGATGTAACACTGAACAGTGTAACAGAAAAGAGATAATCACTCACATCTTTCACCCACACCCACATATGTACATATCTTCATATCATAAACAATACATAAATTCACCTCTCTTAATCTCAACCATCTAGAATTCAATTGTCCTTGCCTTGAGTACTGAATTTGAATTTGTAAAACGAAACTCGGGTGCAATGTAAATTCTTCTTATTCCTTCCAACTTCATAGAGTTCAAATGGTAGAAGGAAATGGAAGAAAGTGTTGTTTTAAATTGATTTCTGTCCGAAATTAAGATCCAACTCCAACGTCCAACATATTATAGTCCATTTGGTTTGCAATTGGATAATGGTGGGTGACTGACTGGTGTCCACTTCCACTCTCTTTATAGCACTTGTTCTCTTTATAACTAACTATAAAGTATAAACTGTAGAATGCAAGCATTCTCTTGGTCAACACATTTAAGAAAGTAAGTGTACAACAAAATGCACTTGATGAGTCTCATTTACTTACTCATAAACCTTCAATCCTTGGTTTAAATTGCTACAAAAATCATATTTCTACTAAACAAGTATCAAAGTAAATTTTTTTTAATTTCAATTTTCTCAAAAACTAGGAAACATTTTAGCATCGGATTTTTAGCGTTTGACTTTGAATTGATATGGGCATTGAATATGTATTAGAAAAAAATACTACCTCAATAACGTAAATTTTTGGAAAAAATTAATTTCAAAATAAAAAAAAAAATTTGTTTTCAAAATTTTGAGTTTGTAAAATTAACTTTTAAGGTAGGTGGTATTCACTAAAATAATTTGACGTAAAAACAAAATTCAAGAATGTACATATTTCTGGCTTAAAAAAAAATAATATAACATGAAATTCTAACGCCCATATTATTCAATCGATATATCCAGATTAAAACTTCAATCCGAATGTATTTACATTGAATTTGTATAATTTACATCTGGATTTAAGTTTAAATGTAGATGTAAAGAGTGAATAATATGGCGGTAAGTGTTGCCGTTGTTTTTAAATATTTGTTTTCTATCCAACGTATTGTGAAAGAAAAGTGTCCAGTAAATTTTTTCCTAAACTCTGTTCAATTTATATTTGCAGTACAGGCCTTATGGGAGAGCTTTTTCTGAAACACTGGTGCCTGCTGCTGCAACAGAATCACTGAGTTACATTTAAATTGTTTGTGTAATCTTCTTTGAGCTCACGTACATTACATCCCACCATGACTTATCTCCTCCCCGGGTGAAAAGAGAGGAGACTGATCGCAAATTTGCAACCAACCCTTATAGATATTAAAAAAAAAAAAAAAAAAAAAATACTTTGAATCAGAGTTACCATTACCCAGTTGATGGAAATTCATATGGAATATTCTTTGGTTTTTGCTATGTAACTTTCAGGATATAAGCTTTTTTAGAGCTTTTGATACCAAATATTTCTACTTTAGAGAAAAAAGTGTTGACGCTTGGTGTTTTTCTGTTTTCATGTTTAGGTTTTCCTTTTATGTATAGAAAAACAGTTAAAAATTAAAATGCAGTTATACAAATTGTTGGCTATTGTCTTTTAGAGAGGTGTGGAAAAAGATATATTCAATTTACTTAGGTCATCATTGTTTTTGATTATAAAATGTGCGTATATTAATAAATAGTTGGTAACTCTATCGATATTTTTGTGAGATTTGCGGCAATTTTAAATGCTCACTACTGCAACCCTTTAAGAGCTTTAAAATGAAGATAGCTTATTGAATTCCATAATAGTCAGACTGAAAGGCAAATATCCTATCTACCCTGTACTGCAAATATAAATTGAACAGAGTATAGGTAAAATGTTTATTCCGACTGGGCTAAGGCGTCAGTAATAGCGATCAGGAAAAATTATAAGGAAAAGTTGAAACAGGTGGAAACAGGAATTTTTTCCTTATGAGCGTTTGTAGCGAACACGAAAATTACATCAGTGAGCATGCTGCCAATCAAGTTTTCCTGATTGAAATGCAAGCGATTTTTTTTTTCCGCTAATCTGTCAGTGGAACACGTAGAAGCTGGAACGCAAATAATTGGAACGATTTGTTTCATTTTGATCAAAATGACAATCAGCTGGTACGGAAATTGAAATTCAGTCAGGAAAATAAATAAATACATTTGACGTTTTCACTCATAGGTTCGCCTCCATTAACGACATACCTATTATTCACTCGGTTAATCCAGTTTAAAAATAAAATTTATATTAATTCAAAATAGCTTTTAACAGCATTTAAGTCCTACAAAAATTGACGTTTCATCCCGGCGATCTCACTTGGACTCATCAGTTGACTATAGTGAGGGCTTTTTTCAATACGCAATTTTTGCTAAGTTCAGTTCATCTTACATAGATTTCGTGACCAATACCTAGTGTGAACTATATCCAACAGGACTAGAATTCCTAATCATTAAATTGGAAGTTTTTGTTTATGTTTTTAGCCCAGGGCCTGGCTAGATTACATAAGAAGGTTTTTTAATAATACAAGTTCTATATACTATACTACTGAAATACAACTGAACTTAACAAAAATTGCGTATTGACAAAGGCCCTCACTATAGTCAATTACTGATGAGTCCAAGTGAGATCGCCGGGACGAAACTACAATTTTTGTAGGACTTAAAGGCCGTTAAAAGCTATTTTGAATCAATAATTCAACAAAGTCCATTAAAATAGTACTAAGTCTTCTACTTGTCTGATGTATTTCAGTAGTATAGTATATAGAATTTGTATTATTAAAAAAACATTCTTAAAATTTATATTAATTTATATCCGGATTAAAGTTTCAAACTTGACTTATCGAGTGAACAATATGGTGGCAATTGAGTTGAATCTATATACATACGTGGAAACGTCGAAATTTAATCAAAATTTCAATCTAATTCACACACAGCTTTAGATGAAATTTTTACGTTTTTTTGCATTTTTTAAATTTTGCAAATCATCTTACCCTTACAAATAGTAACTCAGCCTTTCTGAAGTTCATTAAAAAAAAAAAAATTAAATTTAACATAAAACTCAACTCTATATTATCATCGCATGTTCGCAGAATTCAAAAACTATCCTGATTATTTTATTTGATTTTGTATAGACATTGATGAGGCAAGGTACATTACTTTACACCCTTTCCAGTAATTTTGCTTAAAGATACAGAGAAATACAGATTTACCTTCCAATTCCAATCCATAGGTAGAACGCATCGGTCTGTTTTTATATGGTATTTGCGCTCTTTAGTGATAAATCGAAATGGCTATGGCTGAAGTGCTTATTTTATTTATATGACCTTCCTGTCTTCTTTCTTTGCGAATTCTTTTAAAATGCTTTTGTTAGTCGAATGTTGTTTCCCCTTATTGAATTTTTTTTTGTCTTCTTTAATTCTTCCTTACTCATTCGTATTGATTCCACTTGACCGCATCAGCAGCGGCACCAATTTTGTAAAATGTATCCATAATTTTAGTTTTTAGATTTGTGGAATGTAGAAGTGAAGTGAAGTGTCACGGAGATGCCACAACTTTTTAGATAAGTAGAATTAGATTGTTTATTTGATCTTTAAAAAACGTGAAATTTATTGCAAATTTGCACAAATTTAAAATTTGCTTTCAAAAACCATAGAAAAAAAACTCACTTGTGAGAAATTTGTTGATAAAAAAAAAAACAAGCATAAAGGCCAACTACAAGCTAGAATATGTACATACATAAAAAAGGAAAAACAGTTTAAAATTTGGTTCGTTAAATAATATTCTCACAATATATCTGTTTGGTAACTCGGCTTTTAGCAAGCAAATTGTGAAGATTTATAAGAATTTATAAAGAAATTTTCAAGTTACCAAACAGACCAATTAGCAATCTCAAAAATGTGCACTGGTTAGCTGCGCTTTTAATTTTACAATTATAAGGGGTGTTTTTTTGTAAGCCCTGTGGGAAGTGGGCGAAAAAAAACGATTCGGGGCTTAACAATTTACATGTTAATTGCAACAACAACTAATCCCCAACGGGCTTAGCTAAGGTACCAGTTATAGCTTTCATTGAAACACAATATTTGAAAATTTAAATTTTAAGTTTTGAGGAAGTGCTTGAGGCTAAACTCATACTGGAGCTGCGAGCAGAGGGGCGATGCGAGAGTTGAGGAGAGCGTCGATGGAAGAGGGAGTTGATCAAAGAGTAGGTATCGCATACTGAAGCAATGATAGTCAATTATGAGATTTAAAACTGAAATAATTGAAGGTATTCCCATTTTTTTGAAAGTTATTCGCTCAAAAATTGGTACTTATTGAAAAAAATACAGTACATTGATTGGATTATGGGGTTTTATAAAATGTTAGCTTATCTTGATACATATCTATATATGGCACGAAGGTGTCCCATCGTAAGCTTGATTTTAGAGGGTTCCTTATGTGAAAGGTTTTTATTTTAATAGTTTGTTTTCAGCCAAATCTAGGTACGAATAGCCCCAATTTATCATAGAGGTAAAAACCCGAATAATATTTCTTTTAAGATGCAAAACTATGTCAACTTTTAATAATTCTAATTGTTATAAAACATTGCAAGAATAAGCAACAAAATAAATTTGTTTAGTCCAAAAGTTACTTCTCTGTAAATTGTGGTTTGTTTTTTTTTGACATATTTTGCCACATGGCCACATTCTTTTCTGGCACTCAGCATCAGCACATAATCATCAAGCCATAGCCATAGCCATAGCCAAACAAAATCAACAAATTCCTTTGCAAACAATTTTCACGTGTAAGTTACCTCTATGCAATGATTGTTGGTGATGCTGAATGCTGATGATATCAGGCTAAGCAAAGCCTCACGAAAAGGTGCGTCTTCGTCGTAGTCGTCGTCGTTCTTGTCAGTTAAAATTTTTGTTGAACTTTGTTATTTTTTTTTTTTATTTTTGATTCTTGAAGGGCACATCTCTCTTCTTAATATGATACCCGATAACCGAGATCTTGGTCTGGCTCTGGCTCTGGCTCATGGCTCATGGCATAGCCAGACGACACCGATGTATAGAATTCACTTCTCGATCGCAGCATTTCGCATTTTCAGTTGCAATGCAACAACACACTAACAACAGCATTTTGCGCGAAACCGCGAACCAGTTCTTTATAATTTGAACGAGAAGTATCTTTGTATCTTTTTGTTTAGCCATATGTTTGTGTATAAAATCACATACTTTTATACACATATGCATAGGTAAGGAATCTTTTTGGCTTGACTTCTTTTGCTTCATCACTTAAAGATAAATGACCTGTCTTATGTGTTGTAAAAAAATAAAAGTACCAGTAAACTTGGCTGGTAGCGCAGGGGAACGGAGGCGGTGGAGGCGGCGGCGCGGCATGGAGCTGTGGTTGCGGCCAGCAGTTGTGAAGATGGAGATTGAGGCAATCCGATGTTGGCTTTCAAATGGGAAAATTATATTTATTGAGTTTACTAAACGAACGTTTGTATACTGATAGTGGGAAGGTAGGTATGTGTATAGGAATATAAAATTAAATGCACTCTTTTGTGAGAAATGAGATAGTTTTGTGAAAGATTTTGTCAACGAATTCTAAACAAAAATGGATTCTTAATTATTTCGATAAATAACGCATTTGTTATAATTGATAATCACATATACCTATTATAGGTGTGTTTTTTTGCAATCTCGGGGGCAATTGGTTGAAAAAAACCACAACGGAGATAGGCGATACCATCCCAGACATGAGACATAAAATGGGGTTATCATATACAAACTATCGTTTGTAGCTTTACACGTAAATATAGCTAAGTCCAGATAATTTTCGAGACTTAACTTAAGTTCCAATGAAAACTCTATTACCGGCCCGCTAATTTTCATTTTGGTATCGATAGTTTGTATATGGAAACGTCAAATTATCATTTTTTGTATGAAAAAAAAAAATGGCGATCATTCTCTGGAATTTATTTTGTTTTCCTATAAATTACTTGATATTGAAATCTATGTTTTTATTTAGTTTTATTTTATGAAGGGGAATAATTTTCTATATGAGTTTTCTTTTTATTTTAATGATGGCGTGGCTGATTAGTTTTTGTTTTGTGTGCTTGCCACTAAGCTGAAAGAGTAGTGATGACATTTTGTAACAGTGATGGGCTTGTTGCGCTGTGACGACTTTGGTAAGTCCTGAAGTCATTTTCTTCGACAAATCATATGCAATTGCAAAAACTGCAACCACTTACGAGGCTTGGTTGCGGAGATATCGGGTTTTAATAATAATATGGTGGTAAGTATCTTATAAGGAGATGGGAAAAGATATAAAACTAGATAGGATTGCCTTTTTAGCTCAAAGAATTAGCGGTTTGAAAAATTATTGCAGTATCCAATCCCAATAAATAAAATTTTGTTTTAGCTTAACTATAAAAGCCCCTATATTTCATTACCAAATGATAAAAATTGATTTTGTTTTTCTTGTGCATCCTAATCTAAAAGATCAATTTTCCACTATTGTAGTTCTTAAACCTCTTTTCTGAACTATTTTTCCGTTTTAGCCAAAGTAAAAGTCTATTGCAATGGTAAAATAAATTTGATCATATTCATTCTATAAATTGATTCTTTTATTGTAATATTTATATATTTTATATTTTTTATATTTTTCTTTTTATTAAAATAGTTGTTTTCTTAATTAAATTAAAAAATGTTAAAATGTGTACATTTAAACTCTTATTGGTTATTTAATTGTATTGTATAATTTTTTTATGATTGTAATCTTTAGATATTCTTGATTTGTTGAATCTTAATGTTAAAATCCAGAAAATTATCCGGCAGACGGCATACATGCCATGCTTGTAATTCTTTATTTGAATGTATTATGTAACATTTTGTATTGTTAAATAAAGATTTTATCTATCTATCTATCCCTTAAGTGCCAAATATGGAAAACTAATGCAAAATTTCACAGTGTTAACTTATCGGAATAAGTGACACTTAAGTCTCCCATGTTGGCCACTTAAGTTCCACTTACTCAGACAGTAAAACTGCTGCTAAATAAATAAATACAAGATATTATTTTAAATAACTTAAAAACACTTATTTTATTCTAAAGCGAGAAAATGGGAACTAAACGTTACTAAGGCTCAGTTTCGCACTAGATTAAGTGTCACTTAAGTGCCAAATATGGAAAACTAATGCACAATTTCACAGTGTTAACTTATCGTAATAAGTGACACTTAAGTCTCCCATGTTGGCCATTTAAGTTCCACTTACTCAGACAGTAAAACTTAGGCTTAAGCGCGAAAATGGGAAAAGTGCCACTTGTTTTGTTAAGTGTGCACTGTGAAACTGGCCATAAAAGTCACTAAAAGTCATCTAACTGTCATATGATAGCTAGCCAATCAGAAGCTTTAAAAATTCAGAATTTCTGAAATTTCCAATGGCTCTTAAACTTCATATGTCACCGCTTCATTTTCAATACTCATTATATAGAAACGTCACTGACTTCACTCAAGTGCTCTTCCGATTATGTCTTAAGAAGAAGAAATAGAGGAACGGGTATATCGAGGAAAAAGTGAGATTTTTATCAAATATAGTGTGAGTTACATAAACACAAATGCATCCACACAGGGAAGGCATGCAAGGGCGCCCAAAGGAATTTTGATCTGTTTTTGTGAGGAATGTGTTTTGAGAATTCAGTAAAAAAGCTTAGTAAATTAAAGAAACAAGTGATGTAAAAGTAAATAAATTGAATATACATAATAATGTAATACTTCATTGAAAAAAATATAAAATTACATGCGGTTCTGCGTTTAATCCTGTAAAAATACCAATCATAAGGACTGTAATTTTTGTTCATTTCACAGTGTCTCATATTCCACATAAAGTAAGCTAATTCCCGTGATTGAAGTGTATTTTCATTTTCATTTTCAAACAATTTGCTTTTTTATAGGAAAATGCTACGAAATACCAATTGAAAAGTATTCTAAGATAATGTATTTACCTAAAAAACATCACTTCACATTACTTTATGTGGAATATGAGACACAATCAGCCAGCGAAAAGAAAAAAATTGTAAATTTCATATTATACCTACATACATAGGTGTTTTTACACAATTTAACGCAGTACTGTACGTTGTTTTAAATTTTTTTTTCAATAACTTATTGCAAGTATTCACTGTGTTAACTTTTATTTCATTTTTTTATTTATTATTTTCACTATTTTAACGTTTTAAAATCTCGGTATATTTTCATATATAACGGGTGATTTTTTAGGAGGTTTAGAACTTTAAAAAAAAAAAAAACACAAAAAATTCGAAAAAATGAATGAAATATTTATTTGAATCGATAGTTTGAACCTTGCAATTTAATGTTTAAAGATAATTTCATGCAAATGTTGACCGCGGCTGCGTCTCAGGTAGCCCATCCGCTGAGTCCAATTTTGGCATACTCTTTCACACATATCGGCCGGTATCTCACGAATGAATGCATGGATGTTGGCTTCCAGTGCGTCAATCGAAGCGGGCTTGTCCCTATAGACATTAGCCTTGACATACCCCCACAAAAAATAGTCTAATGGTGTCAAATCGCACGATCTAGGCGGCCAATTGACCGGCCCGAAACGTGAAATTAACTGTTCACCAAACTCGCCTCGCAATTGCGCCATTGTTTCGCGTGCTGTGTGGCATGTGGCACCGTCTTGTTGAAACCACATATCATGCAAGTCAAGAACTTCCATTTCGGGCAAAAAAAAGTTTGTTATCATCGCTCGGTAGCGTTCACCATTGACAGTAACGCTGCGATTCGCATTTTTTCCACGTAGTGCTGTAACAAAGGCCTAACTGCTGGGAACGGCGCCGAATCGACATTTCGCAGTCTTCTGTCACACTAGCTGATACGGCCGCAATATTTTCTTCACTACGCACAGTACGTAAACGTGTTGGTGGTTTAATGTCCAACAAAGTAAATTTGGTGCGAAATTTGGTCACAATCTTCCGAATAGACTGCTCAGAAGGTCGAGAATGCCGACCATAAAATGGAAGCAGCGCGCGATGAACATTTCGAACCGAGCACGAATTTTGATAGTAAAATTCAATAATTTGCAAGCGTTGTTCATTTGTAAGACGATCCATGGTTAAATTGCAAACCAAACTGAAGCTGTTTGACAGTGACACAAGGTACTAAACACACGTAAGCTGTCAAAACCAGTGTTGCCAAAACCAAACCAGCTAAAAAATCACCCGTTATATGTAGCTCGGCAAAATGACAGATCGGGATAATTTTTTTTTTTAATTTGGTGCCTTACTCACATTCACTGTAGGCACGCATCATTAGAAACAACAACAAAATATTGAAATTAGACAAGCACTAGATCCACCATTTTCCCACCATATTACCTCGATTTTGACAGATGCGCATAACTGCACAAACATGAAAACGCTATAATGATAATTATGTGTATACTGTGGATCTTGACTATGTATAACCCACTGATCTCTATAATACACTGGATAGTGAATAGCCTATAGTGTATAACAGTTTTTGTGAGGCAAGTTTTTTAAAGGGTACCGGCCACGACCTCATATCTCGCTCTATACGAACGAAGAAAGTGATTGAAGATATTTGCCGAAATTGAGCATTTATTTGATATCAGTTGATGTCAACAAGCATTGCGGCTGTAAATATTGAAAAAAAATATAAGAAAATGCAGGTCCAGTAGCGTCCATTCCGCTAGCGCCGCTGTTATACTGTTATATGAGGGTACCGGCCACGACTATATTTTTGCCTCAAAAATTTTTTATGAATACACTATCCAGTGTATATAGAGATCAGTGGTATAACCTTTATGATCAACTTTTTCTTTTTTTTTTAAATAGAAATCGACATCGGCAATCGATGGACCGTAAATTTATGTCTACATTAAAATATATTAATTAAATTTACAGATTCATTTTAACTTTGAAGGTCAGTCTAGGTCAACTAAACTCAAACAACTATGTGCTTTTTAATAATTTAAACGAGGCAAATTAAGTAAAGTGACCTTAATCATGACTGTAAATGATTTCAAGAATGACCTTGACCTTTTTGTATAAAAATCTTATATCTACATAAATTGTTGCATAAAAAATATCATTTGGTTCTAGGCAATTACTTCGGTTTTAAATTAAAAAAAAAAAGTAATTTCAAAATTGAATGAATGCTTTGATTATGAAGTGAAGTTTAAAGAGGTTTTAAAAGTACATGTATACCCACAATAACATACACAGAAATATAAATTCCACTTCAAAATAACCTTTAAATGGTATACACGTATAATGTATATACATATACCTAAACAAAACACATACTTATTATACTTTGTTTCAAAAACCCCATTATTCTTCACAAAAAAAAAAAGTAGCCCTCAGCAATAACTCTTTATAACTTGAAGTGCTTGTATATTTATTTATATGCAAAGAACAACCTTTGTAATATGAGATGGAAATTTATACCCAAAATTTATATAAAACGTTTATTAAAGGGTTAAATTTTTTGTTCGCACTTCTTTTTGCATACTTATGCACACATATAAAAGTACCTATGCGACCATAAACTATACACATGTATATGTATATCAGAAGAGGTTCGGGTGTTAAAATACATTTCGCCAGGGGTTGAAATATTTTTTTTTTTTTTAAAGAAAACAGAAAAACACCATTACTCCCTTAAAATGGAACTTAATTTCCAATTCAATTCTTAATCTTAAGTTTCTTTCGTAGCAATTTTTTTTCGGTAAGTATTTCAATTTTCAGATATAGATGTGAAAAATCAATAGACAAACTGAAACGGTTTTCAAAATATATTTCGTCCTCGTCGCCACCACCGCCGCCGTATACATATAAGTAAATGAGAAGGAACTCCAAAACAAAACATCAACAAAAAAAAAAACAACATACAGAAACCAACAAAGTTCAGTCAGGAGCACAGGAGCAATACTATAATATATTTTTGGCTCCCCAACTCCCCGTCTTCACACTCGTTCTCATACTTGCGGATGATGGGATATATGGGGAGCATAAAAGCGAATGGAACACAACAAAAGGACAAATCACAATGTGGACCAACCCAAATTTAAATATACGATTCCAATAGCATAGAGTGCGCGCAGGAGGTAGTTAGAGTTGTATTAGGTACATCGTAAGAGAAAACACACTCCCGCGAGACACCATGCTGCCGGGCGGAATTAGCGCAACTATAGGTCCTTACAATAACAATATACCTATATACAATAGAATGCGGGGTCCTCTGTCCTATTGATGCCACCACGCTGCACACTCACTGGAACTCACTCATTTGCAGCGTTTTTAGAATTTATGCGGAGAATATACAGTGCGACACATCGAGAAATCATTGTATAGCGGCTGCGGT
This sequence comes from Epistrophe grossulariae, assembly GCA_929447395.1. Lineage (NCBI taxonomy): Eukaryota > Metazoa > Arthropoda > Insecta > Diptera > Syrphidae > Epistrophe > Epistrophe grossulariae. Next base: position 136,982,325 of record OV839566.1, read on the forward strand.
ATTGGAATGGAACTATAATAGAAGAACCGTGCCGAAGCGTTTTTTTTTGTAATTTTTGTTTTTTTTTTGTAATGAGATAGAATTTTGCTGCCTTTGAAAAAGCTGAACTCAATCTATTGATGCGGCCTTTGCTTTAGGTCTTTGCGGTAAGGTTGCATTATAAGGGGAGAGAATCAGGTTGAGGTTATGAGATTTTTAGGAGAATGGTTGCCACAATTTTTTGGGGAACGCTCGATTTATATATGTATGCATATATATTTTCAATAAACTATATTCTGTCTGTCCAGTGAAACTGATATAATCGAACACAATCGCAAGTCGCATAGCAATGAAAAATATATATGTACCTATATATTCTATCAGAGCAAAAGGGATAACAAGGCATAGATTGTGGTTCGATGATATCATATGTATATACACCGATTCACAAATCATTTTCAGAGAAAAGTAATTTTACATCGATTTTATTCTGGAAGAGTAAATGTACCTACATATATTATGTACCAACCTGATCTACCTACATGCCTTACCTCGCCATAGACAATTTCCAAATCATTGTTTATTCTCTAATATTATTTAGAGAGGGAAAGATCTGCAGTGTGGTATGAGATTTATATAGAATAGATTGCATTGAGCTTGTTGCTTAAAATTTTAAGTAAAAAAATATCAAAACCTTATTAATATGCGTATACTTATACGAAAATGTCATTGTATAGTTAAAGAGAAAATACAAAATTTAAAAACTATACAAAATGTGAATAAATGTGTATCTATAATCTGTATAGTTATTCAATATTTATGGTTAGCATTAATTTTTCTTTAAACAGAAAATAACTAGTCCAATGAACGAAGACCAAAATAGGGGAGGTAATGCCACTGCCGTCGGGTATTAGCTATATGGTTATAGTGGGTTGGGGTCATTATTCTGTAAGAGCCAAAATTATGTATTTCAAAATTCTGTATTTTAAAATTCTGTATATCAATATACAGAATTGTGGAGTCAGAATTTTGAATTCAGAATTATGGTTTTACAGAATTTTGAAAACAGAATTTTGGTCATACGGAATAACGACTCGTTCGCGGTTATAATTACATACTTAGAAATGCACACATAGTTAACTTTGTTTAAAACATCATCATAACTTTCGTCATAAATCGCCAGTTAAAGTGTAAAATCTCTTAAGTTGTTTTGCACGTTTTTCAGAAATCCCAAAATATGTACTTGCCAAATTTTGTATGATGATTTCTAGTAAGAGGTTTCGAATTCTGAATTTTTCTGTAAAATTTTCAGAACAACATTGTTACTCTGAAATTGCCAAAAGGTGGCTCTGATTCTGTTGATTTTTTTTTTTTTTGCATAAATTTTGGAATTTTTCGACTTTCGAGTTCCTTCTTCGACATGACGATTAAATGTGGCTAATTTAAAAACAAATTTTCCTCGAACTTAGCATGTGAAATTATTTGTATCTACGGCAGCAAAGTAAATATTAAATTATATATGAGTAGTTAGAGAAGTGAGTTTCCATTTTTATGAAGCCAATTCTTCTGAGCAAAACCAGAATATGTCCAAATAAGTATATTTTTTGCATGAAAATTAAGAAGCAAATTAAATGCACGATGGAGGAATTGCTCTACTTGTAAGAGTACACAAATCCGAAGGACCTTATATAAAAAAAAAATTATGTTTTCTTTTTTAAACTTTTAAATGCAATAAAATTTAAATTATTTAGCAGTACCAGATTGCAAAAATAAAAAAAAAAACGGTCAAGCTTTTAAAGAGATATAATACGTAACTAAATAAAATGCAAGACACTATAGCAATAGATAATGAGATAGTCGCAAAAACCAAAGAAATGGTTCTATAAGAGATACCGTTTTAAATCGATAGATACATTTTTTTCCAATAATATATGGTCGTGATACTAGCTCACATAAGCATTTTAATCAAAATCGGAAAAAGCATTTTTTGAAAGATGAGATTTTCCTTGCAGGTTTTTAAAAACTTGTATGGGAAGTATACCGTTGTTTTTGGTTATATAAATAATTTTCATTTAAAATCTGCTAGCTAATGTTAAAAAACTTCTGTGTGCCAAGTTAAATAGATTTCGATTTAATCGTTTTCGAATTATTAAGTTCTCAAAAAAATATTTCAAACTTTTTTTAAAAATCAAAAAAAAAAAAAAAAAATGTTGAAAATTTTGGTATACAATACTCTTAAAACTTTTTAAAACATTCTCTATATAAAAAATTTATCAAAATCAGTTGAACCGTTTTTGAGAAAATCAGGGCATACAAAAATTGTTCTATGGGAGGTGCCATTTATAACCATTTTTATGAACAACTTTTTTTTACAAGGTAGCCTATATGTATTTTTTACTTGCGATATATAGGAACTTGTATATGGCAAGTTATGGATTCGTAAAAAAAATCGACCTCGGAATTTAGATCAAAGTTGACATTACGATGATAGCTAAATAAAGTTGGTCTCCCAATTCTGTCCGTCTGTCTGTCCCTTCGGCTGCAGCCTAAACGGGTCGGTCGATTTTCTTCAAAGTTCGTACCCAGCGTTTTTTGAACATTATCCTCACCTGTTTTTTTCATTTTTTTTAAGACCAAAAACAACGGTACCTGCCATACAAATTTTTTTACCAAAAAATGAAAATCTTATTTTTCTCAAAAACATGTCCACAAATAAAAAAAAATTCAGTAATTTTTTTTACAAAAAGGCAACCATTTTTAAAAAATTTTTTTTCCAAAAAATGGTTAGAAATTGTACCTCCCATACAACCATTTTTTTGATTTTCGATTTTCTCAATAAACGGTTGAACTGATATTCACCATTTTTTTTTAAAGAATGTTTGAAAAAGTTTTAAAAGTTTTGCAAAATTTTCAAAAAAAATGTTTGGATTTTTAAAAAAAGTTTCAAAATTTTTTTTTGAGAACTTAATAATTTTTAAACGACTCGATCTATTTTTATTTAACTTGGTACCCAGCAGCTTTTTAACATTGTCTAGCAGATTTTTAATTAAACTTATAACTAAAAATAATGGTACCTACCCAAATGTTAAAAACCGGTATTGAAAATCTCATATTTCTCAAAAACGGCTCCTACGATTTTGATTAATATTTTTGTGGGATCTTATTTTTATACGATTTACCATATTAATGAAAAAAAATTCTACGTTTTAAAAATGATATCTCTCATAGAACCATTTTTTTGATTTTCGACTATCTCATTATCAGTTGAACCGATTTTAATGATTTCGTTTGCAAAAAAACCTTCAAATAAGTTCTAATAATATTGCATACCAAAATTTTCAAAAAAATTAATTACTGATTTTTAAAAAAATTTCAAAATAATTTTTTGAAAATTCCACATTTCGAAAATGGGTAGATGATATTTTTTTTATTAATTTTTTAATTCCACATTGATAAAAGCTAAAAAATTAGATACAATTTTTTTTTTAATTTTTTTTCAAAATTTTATATTTAAAAAACTATGTAAAAAAAAACCGCTCCAACGATTTTCAATTTTTTTTTCTCATAAATTGAGATTTTCTTAAGAAATCGGATGATGTACATCCCATTGGTGTCAAAACAATTTCAGAGGTTGTTTAATCAATTTATGTTAATTACATATTTTTTTTACAATTTTTCAGTCTAAAGCCTAGTACGCAGATCGCGCTAAATTTTAGCTGCCACTTTTCTCTCCAAACATCAGCTAAAACCCTAGCTAAATTTTGACATAGGAGAGTTGTGGAGAATATGTGATTGAAATAAGTGGTCTATTTGGTAACGTGAAATTTCTTGCGAATTCGCACAAATTTTCACAAAATTTCAGAATTTGCTGTCAAAACCAATAGAAAAAAAAATCAGTTTTGGGATATTTGTTGAAACAAAAAGTTATCAAACAGGCATAAGAACATTGTGTAGAATATGTCAAAAACACCTGTTCTCCGAAAAAAAATATTCAAATTTAAGAAAGTTTGTTTGAAAAGTTTCAAGTATTATTACATTTTAGAAACAAAATGGATACAAGGGAAATTGAAGATTTGGCGATTTGTGCAGCAGCACAAGTTGTGGCAATAGGAGCGATGGACCAGACACCATATAGAAGGGTGTTCCTTTACAAGAGTAGCCAGTTTTTTTTGTCTTCCATGCTGAACGTAATTTTATTTTTACCACGCATTCTTTTTTTCGGTTGTGGTAATTCTTGTAAAAATTCTTCCAAATCGGAATCCATTTTGCAAGAAGGCAGCAACAATCTAGCTGTAAAAACAAAGCAAAGTTCACACAAAATTAAAAAATACCAGAACCAGTCAAAATTTAGCTCGAGAATAATGTCCCAGACAATTATTTCGTGCGCTAAATTTTGACAGATTAGTGATGTACAGTAAGAAACAAACATTTGATTTTTTAGCTGGAGCTGCGTACCTCTCAGCTAAAATGCTTTGCTTAATTTTAGTTTGGCTAAATTTTGGAGAGAATTTCGTATGGAATGGAAACTAAAATTTAGCGCGACCTGCGTACTAGGCTTAAATTGTAAGTTCCATGCATATTTGCAACACGGTACCAACTCGCATAGTACTACTTTAAACTTATAAAATATAGTATGCAATATAGGCGTCCATAAATAATTTATTTCTTTTATAAGATAAAATATAGTTTTTGAATTTTTAAACTTTAAAAACACAGTGTGATCGCACATAAGAGCAAGTTCGTGCGACCCAGTCGTGCACATATTTTTTTTAAGTTGTGGGTACGTTTTCGAGAAGAATAAAATTTTCATTAATTGCAAAAAATTTTACTGCAGGTACCGTTATTTGTAGTCCTAAGAAAAATAAAAAAAATATTTCGGGGAGTGTACAACAAACGCTTGGTACCAATTTTAAAGAAAATCAACACTTCCGTTTAGACTGCAGCCGAAATGACAGACTTCGACTTTACTATCACCGTAATGTCAAGTTTGATCAAAATCCCGAGTTCGATTTTTTTTTACGAACCCATATAGTACCTATGTATGTGAAATGTACATTTTATACATAATATATACATACTATATCGCAAGTAAGAACTACAATATACCGACAATTCGTTTTGTTTGCTTAGAAATTGATACAAAAAACATTTTTTTTGTAAAAAAAAACTCCAAAAGTGGGCGTGGCAAAAAGTTTTGTTTGAAGAAATTATTTGAAATCACATTATCTACAACTTTTCTGAATCACCTCTGATTTTTGTAATCTTTGACGATAAGATGACCTTTGCTGCCCTCATCAACATTTTATACATTTTTAAGACAGCCTATCCATACAACTTGATTCAGTGTGCGATCGTGGTAAACACTTCTGTTAATTAAAAAAAAAAAAAAACAAAATACTACATCGGCTTCTTTTTTAATGATAGTCTCTATCTTATATATTGTTCAAGCCAAATTGCTTGAAGCTGACAGAAATAATATCATGGGATAAGTCTTGTTTCGTACTTTTATTTTACAAGAAACCAATACTTTCGTTTTTAGAGAAAATTATAAAAAAATCTTAAAAAAAAGTAAGTATACGCCAAAGTGACCCAACATGCCAAAACAATGGCGCAGGAACAGGTGTTTTTTTTTTTTTAATTTTTAGTTGAACATTTATGACGCTTTCATATAAATTAAAGATAACAAATTGATAATTCGCTCCAGTTACATTGTTATTTTCCGAAAAAAAGATTTAAGAAGTAAATTGTATGTGGTGGCGTTTAAAATGTCCAATTTCCTCTCGTTTTGTCAAATCACACCCCTATGTATATTGTTTCTAATGTATTTTGATGTAATAAAGTCATTGGTAAAAGAAAAATTCTCACATCCCAAATAAAGCCAAAAGAAAAGATTAGACAAAAAAAGGGCGCACTTTTAAAGAATCCGACAAAGCTAAGAATTTTGGTGGAGAGAATTGTATTGACGTCTTATAAGCAATTTCTAAAAAGTTCAATAAATTTGGAACAATATGACTTCTGATTTTTGAAGTAAAACTTCTTTTGCGGCATGGGGGTAAAAAATTTTTCTATGGAGCTGTCAGTGACATGTCAAACCGACATACAAATTCCCGTCACGAATTACAAAATTCAGCGTCACGATTTTGCAACGGTTCTGAGTTTCAAATCGGGTGCTCTGAGTGGTAGGACTTGAAAAATACTTGCCCTGTTGTCGTGAAAGAAGTTTTACTTCTAGCGCGTGTACATAATTTTAGATTGAAAAGGACTAAATTAAAAATTTTGTTTTAATGAAAACTACCATGTAAAGTGCTGCCAGGTATGTTTTTCTCAAAATCTATTATTGCTCTTACAAAAAGTATCACAACCTCTGTTTTGTGCAAAAATCTTAAAAGCTACAGTTTTTTACGTTTCTTCAAGAAAATACATAGTTTTGAGAAATTTACAAAAACCGATATTTTTTTGTCACCCAACAAAATTAAAAGGCGTGATCAAAATTAAAAGGGGAACTTTTTTGGAAATGTTTAATATGGCTTTTTCATTAGAGACGAAATTTGGTAATTTTGCAAAATTACAGAAAAAGTGTTTTCATTTTAAATTACCTAATTTCGTTTGACAGATAATTTCATTTTGAATATAGTTTTACAGTTAATCCCTTGTTCTCTTCTTTATACATCAAGTTTTGACATTTTCAATGGTTTCTTCTTTGAATGGATTCAATTGGAGTGTGTTCGTAAAGCTTTTACGTAATTTCCTACATAATATTGTGTAAATTTGAAATGACCTCATTTTGAAATTATAATTTGTAGGAAAATGAAATTATTTGGAATCAGATTTTGAATCTTCAACGAAATAACCTAATGAAAACGTAGTCTGATTAAAATACAAAAAAATAAACTATACATCAAAACAAAGCCTTTTCGGAATTTTTAATGCGTTAAATTCTGTTTTGGGCATATTCTTATATTTTAAACAAATAATGATATAAAAGTCAAATAACTTAGGAGAGTAGAGGCTGACCCGCTTTCTCCCCTATTTGTCCTTTAATCATAGTAATCGCATCAGCAGCTGAAAAACGATATGTTTCTGTGGTCTCCGAGAAAACAGTGAAAACGCAACGGAGAAAATATTTTTTTTTACTATAATTAGAAAAATAATAAAAATGAACAATAATCGCAAAATCATTACCAAAAGCCATGATGTAATGAAGAAAATAACTGAAACAAACACGAATAAAACATAATAGTGCGCAAAAATGTTTGAGATTATTACTATTATTATATCGAATCGCAAAATTTGTCCCCTTTTACACTAGGAAACTGAGTTTCCAGAAACTCTCAGTTTTAAGGTGAGAATGGCACCAAGAGGAAACAAGTTGCCGGAGATTTTTTGACGTTTTCTTTTAATTTCCTTAAAAATTTCTTGTACCTTTCACACGAAGAAACAAAATAGTGGAAATTTTTTGTTGTTTCCTTTTAAAGTAGCTTGGTTGGTAAAAGTAGCGAACGAAATCTCCAAACGATTTGACGAGATTTTTTTCACATTCCTCTTCACACACTTAGTAATTCGTAATGTGTGTTCAACCAACTTTAAAAGGAAACTACAGAAGATTTCTAAGATTTTGTTTCTTCGTATGTGAAAGCAGGGACTTAATTACTATACAACTCATTCGTTGGATTCTGTGATTGAGGTGATAATTTTGTTACAATCTAAGCATAAATAAATAAATAAATTTGGTGGTGCGGCTGTGACAGCTCGTGTAGAACCAGGGCCTATATTAGGGACTTATAACTCTAAACTATAACAGTGTGCGTGTTATTGATCTAGTCCTTTTTATGTTCGAATATGACTTTTTGACATGCTGTATAAGGTGAAATTCTTTGTTGAGCCTAGAATCTATCTTTCTATAGTCAACATATTATAGTCTCTCTAGTCGATACTAGTTTTAAATAGCTTCAAATTGTTAAAGTTTATAGGCATATTATAGATAAATTAAATAATTAAGACAAATGATTAAGATATTTTTTTATATTTCTAAAGTACGTCGAATTTGGGGACCCTCTCTTTGGTGTTCTCTATCATCCGAGGTAATCCAATTTGATTTTCATTTCGATCTTTACGAATGTAGGTATCTTACCTAGATGTTTGAAAAATATGCAAAATGGTATAGTAGAATTCTGTGTATAGTAGGTATACCTTACTTACATTTTTTATTTTTCAAGTCAAAGTGCCATTATGACCAATATCTGTTAGTATACAAACTTTTAAGACTTTTCTACAATATGTTACAACGTATTTATGAGTTTCGTTTGTGATAAAACTTTCCACATTTCATAATTCTTGCTTGAATTTCAAGTGAAATGGGGGACATTAATAATGAATGCTGTCTACCTTTATGGTTACCACATCCGTCACCTTCAGGAGCATAGCGAACAGGAGAATCACCTCGCAAATTTTATGTTGTGTGTGTTGCACTCCATTCATACGATATGACGACAACGAAGTATGTATGTTCAGTACAATATATACTCGTATTACTCCTTCCTATAGCAAAACTTACCAAGTACATCGAATGGAGGAGAACACAACAAAATGACGCCACTCTTTGGCATATGTATTTTATCAGCTCCACCGCTCCACACCAAACAACACAACATCCCATCCCATCCAGCCAAGCAACAAAGGTATAGACTTTAGCGAGTGACAGTTTGATTTCGATATATTTCTCTTGGAGTGGATGGACTGGCCAGACCTTGTCATGGCAAATGGAATGGAGCTATGAAGCCTTCCGTGTTCTTTTGGGAAAGAGAAACATTGCCAGTGCATTTGCTGGTTAAAGTTTCGATGACGCCGCGCCGAACTGATACTGGAACAACGCGATTCACCACCATTCACATCACATTCAACAAACCAAGTGACTGAGCGAAACGAGAGCGTCGTCGCCGTTGTTTTCGTATAAACGAAGGAAGCTCCACATCCACATACCTACTAAAAGGTGGTGGAATGGCAACGGATCTCTTATATTTCGTTCGGATTTTGTAATAATAATTGTTTGATTCGAACCGACTGAATCGTGTGCGAATTTTCTTGAGTTTTATTCGCTTTTCGTCCTCTTTTTCTTTCTTTTTTTTCTTCTTGTTCTTCCTTAAGTCGTTGTTATTATTTTTATATATTTTTATTTGCTGTATTTGCGCTCTTAGACGTGTCGAAGTGGAAGTTAAAGTCGTTGTGTCTTGTGACTTGTGTCACAGTCATATAGTCTTCGTCTTCGTCTCAATTCCAATCTCTTGGTGCTGCTTCGGTCTATGGTCGGTCGCTCCCTCTGCTGCATAATTTCAAATGTGTATTATAGCCAGCAGCAGCATAAAATAGCGCCGCCGATACGAGATACAAGAGACCCAGAGTCAAAAGAAGCCAGCAGAAGTACCTACATAAGTATATAGTTAAAGTTGAAAACTTGTTATCGCGAGAGAGCCAACTCCTTCGATATCATCGCGTACTCGCCGTAGGTACGTACCTACATAAGAGGTACAGATATATAATATAAGTTTCTGCCAAGCCAAGCAGTAATTGGACATTTTTGGAAAATAAACTGAAATTTCAATTTATAATTATATATTCGCCGTGGAAATAACTTCGAGACACATTAATTTGGTAGTTGAATCGATTTAATCCGACAGATACTTTGGTTTCGCTGAAGTTTAGAGGATTTGAGTTTTTTTTTTATGTTCTTTGGTTCACGCTCGCGGATGTGGCTGAATGTCTTTGGTGGTGGATTTGAATTTTTGAAAAATCGATATACCAGTGCTTCGCTCTATTTTCGGTGTTTTTTACTGTTGTTGTTTTATAATTTCTTTGGTTGTGTTGTTGTTGCTGCTATACCTAGATTCATTTGTCGTCGAGTGTATTTCTTAGTATTTAGATAGTAGTTCCGGTTGTTGATTTGGGTTGAGTGTTGTACATTTTTATATCCATTCCGATTCCAATTCGAGTTTTAGATTTGATTCAATTTTTTTGTTGTTTTTTTCTTCTTTGTGTCGCGAATCGGTTTCCATCGTTCGGCTTAGTAGTGTGGTCTTTCTATTTCTGTTTCGCTCTGTTCGCCTATTTAGCAATTAAGTACTAAAGTCTAGTAGTGAGTGGAAAGGTATAATATACCTATGAATAGTTGGGCCGGAAAAACATGAAATAAAAGTGAAAAAGTTGATTTTCCACTTAATTTTTTCTTTATTTAATATATATAAAATTAATTTATTGGATTACACCTATGCCTGGGCCTGCATGTGGTGAAGTGGTTGAGAGTGTCACACGAATGTGTCGGGGTGGTTTTTAAAGATTAATAAAAAAAAAAAACAAAATAAAAAAAAAAATTGAAGAAAAACGATACAACGCAAAAAATTTAAACAGAAATAAGAATAAATAAAAAAAATCTTTGGAGTAGTGGCGGTGGCCTGATCAAGGTATGTATTCAAACTTTAAGTAGATAATAATAGTATTTATATTTTTGTATAAAATTAACATAAATGTATATGAATAATTTAATTACTAAATACTACCTATAGCCCCGTCACTTGTATGAGTGTTGAATAATAATTATTTTATGTCATAAATTTAATATGAATTTATGGGAATAAGTCAACAGGGGTAATAAAATATTAAAAAACATTTTATTTTGTAAGTTCATCAATTTATTAGTGACCGATCATGAACAATTAGTGTCACGTATATTATTTCTCATTAATTATTATTTTGATTTGATTTTAACTGTCTCGTGTAGCTATATGAAGATGTGTATATCTTCATATGTGAATTGCTTGGTGAAAATATATGTAGGTAGGTAGGTAGGTATACCTAATATGTTTTGAGGTCACTTAAAAATGGGGCAAGTAAAGTTTGTTAATCGTAAGGGTATGAGAGAGGTTTTAAAAAAATGATTCTACCTTCCTACTATACCTATAAACATACCTACCTACCTAGCTATTCATAAATCATAATGTAGTTGGTTTCTATGAATTTACCAAGGGGCGCTATATCGGGGTAGTAATTTTTGTTGTTTTTTTTATTTTTAAATGTTTTTTTTTATATTTACCCACCTATTTTATTTTAAATTGTTTTTTATCAGTTTTGTTTAAATTTTCTTTTTTTTAATTTCATTTATTTTATTTTTTCTTATTAATTTTGTTTAGGTATTAGGATTAAAAATTACGAAAATTAAAAAAAAATTAATACACCTTACCTACATCTACATACATACATACATATGTAGGTACTTACCCACTTTTATATTTTTATTTTCAACCACCTTTGTACATCTATTATTATTACAAAGTGTAGGTATGATGGCAAATGTTTTGTGAATTGTGTTATTATTAATATACAGGGTGTCCCGAAATCACCGCCTCAGAAGAAAACCATGAGTTCTTGAGGTCATTTTAAGTCGAAAAACTTAAGAAGTAATTTTCTCGTTTTCGCTTCATTTTCGACTTATAACGGTTTTTATGATTTGTATTCTTTTTTCCTTTGACTGGCTCTAACTTTGGCAAACTTCAACCGATTTTTGAAATTTTTTTTTATTCAAATAAAAACAGTTATACATTTTTATCTGCCATGCAACTTTTTTCTGTGTGGATAACGGTTTTCCCGCAAATTATTTTCAAGCACATTTTTTGAGCATTTTTAGGTTGTTTGTTTGACTTCGATATGATTTTTTTCACAAAAACAGGTTATTAAGTATTATTTTTTTTTAAATTATTAAGAAAGCCCAATATGTGTTCTTAATTGTCAAATTCAAGCTCAAATATCTCCAAACTCCTACGACCCATGCTTTATACAGTTGACCATAGCAACAAATTAGCATCTTTTTAAATTTTTTAAAACTTCAAAATTCATTGTAAAAATATATTGAAAAATAGGTTTGTTATTTATTTTCTTGTGTTTTGTTTAACTTAATAAAAAATTTATCTTTCATCTTTCAAACAACTAGGCACTGGTTCTATATGAGTTTTCCCGCCACCCAATTTCTTTATTTTTTTTTACATTTTCAGAGACAGTTTTTAATAAAGTATTTAGTATGTACCCATACCTATCTCGTGCGGTGTGTTGTGGAGCCGACTGTGCACAATAATCATAGTTTTCTTTTGTAAACTGTAATTTTTTGCTTTGGTTATTTACTTATTTTCTTCCCCGAGCACTGTTTTCTCTTACCCACAAAAAAATATGTCTCCGACACAGCGTGGTATGGCGAAATAAGAAAAAGATTAATTTCGACACAACACATCACACGAGGCGAATATGGCTCTACGCATATGAAATACATTGCAGCGATAGCGACACACCACATCAGATAATTGTGGTTCTGGATTTATGAGGAGATATGAGTTTATTCAATTATGAGTACTATTTCCGCGTTTGTTCGCATTTTGATTTTGAAGAAGTGCAGCGCAGTGAGTTTAATAAGAAAATTGACGCCTATTCTGACTACTGAACATTTGCCGGGTTCAACGCATGAAAATTTACATCTGAAAATTCAGATTTCTGACTCCTAATTTTGAAGCTGTCAGATGACTCTAAAAGTAATCTAACTTTTTATGACAGCTCCTCAATTATAAGCCATACTCGTTCAGAAATTTGAATTTGCAGATGTAAATTGTAATGTGTTGAACTCCGCCATTCTCTAAGCGGAGCAACGAAGTTGCGTGAGCAGTACAAAAGACAAAAAGGGAGTAGAACCCGGTGAGCCCCCAAAGAACTTCTAACTGCCTGAAGAAAAGCCATCTACCCACTTGATGTAAGAACTTATTTTCGAATCTTGAAAATAGATCCAGATAGAGAGTATAGGATCCCAAGTTGTTGTTGATTTACGTAGTTAAACTAACTAAACTTTTCACGTACAGCACTTTTAACGCTACAAATTGAATGAAGAAAAAAAAGGTCGGCAGAAAATAGTACAATAGCATTCAAGCTTTGAAAACGATTTGAATTATGAATAAAAAAAAAGAAAAATTTCGAAGTAAACCCACCAAATTTTAGTCAGTAATTATTCAATAATAATTGTCTCTCATAATATGGAGTTGTTTCAATATTACTATACGTTAAATATTTTATTTTAAACCTTCATAAAGTTAGAACTTGGCAAACTTTTAAATCTCACTATACTTTTCACGGCAGACTTGTTACATATACAGGTTTTTTTATAGAAGCACTTGGTTATCTTTTAACATATATGTTTTTGTTCTGATCTCACTCCTATTTGCAAAGATATTAATTGTATGCCAGCTCAAAACCTCGAAAGATACTAATATCATTTTAGAACAATCAGAAATGCTATATATATATATATAATTGATATAAAATTGTGAAAAAGTAGGCGGATACCATGCGCCCCATGAGTGGAAAACCTCAAATTTTCCATTTTTTCTTTGTGTGTATTTCGAGCCCTACCGTTCTACCAAATTTCATCATTCTACAGCAACACGAAGAGCTCGATGTTTCATAATTCTGAGAATGTGGACAATACCATGCCTCCTGAATGTAAAACCTAATATTTTCTATTTTTAGCTTTGTATGCACTTCAAGTCCTACCGCTCTCTCTACTGAATTTCATCGTTCTACAGAAATCAGAAGTGCTCCATTTAATTGATCGCAATTCTGAGAAAGTGGGCGGATACCACACCCTCTGAATGGAAAACCTCAAATTTTTTCCATTGTATGCACTACAAGACCTAAAACTGGGCGAATTTACAAGATTTTCTGGTGTCGGGAAGTTCTCCATAATTTTGATGATCTGTCAGTCAGGGATTCAGTGAGTCAGTTATGGTTTTCGCGATTTTTAAAGGCCTTTATTTCAAGAACCACTCATGTTAAGGAGTTGAAATTTGTTGAGGCGCTTGTGCTTAGCAATTGTTCCGAATTTGAAGTTTATGACTTTATTGACACTGAAGTTCGAGGGGGGGGGGGGGGGGGTCGAAAATCGCCTAAGTTTGTTCCTGTAAATATAAGGTGTAGTGCCAGAACTTGGATGGGCACTGCCGTGCCCATTGATATTATATGAACTATCATACGACAAACTTTTTTATAATAATAAAGAGATCGCCGTATAAGACGGTAGCAATGGTGCAATCTTCTAGATCAATGTTTGTTGTCAGAATCACGGTTCATCCGAAGCTTAAGGTGTGATGTAGGAACTACTGTCAATTTCGATTGCATCTTTGAAGTAGGTACTTCTTTTCCACTCAGTGGCGTAGCGTGGGTTTTTGCCGCCCGGGGCAGAGTAATTTTTTGCCGCCCCTAGCAACTTTTTCTCAGATGCCTTTATTTTTTTTTTTGTTGTTTAAAAAAATTCAACCTGCAAATTTGAGAATTGTGAATAAAACTTGACACACTCTTGCCGATTGCCCCATCTCTAAGATGGAAAAAGGCGCGCAATTAACCGAACAATAACTCCCGCAATCGTCAGTTTCTTCTGAATTGCTTAATTTTTTCAGTAATAAAAGTGGAATTATATGAGCCAACTCACATCGAATCAGTCGAAACAAACCAAATGTTTTTCGTAGTCTCACTCTCACGACTCACATATCAGGATTCGAACCGCAGTACTAAAATTTCGGAACAGAATTGTAAAAAAAAGTAAACTCAATCGAAAATTTTCCGAGCAGGTTTTTAAATTAAGGGAAATTTCAAGTTTTTAACAAAAAATATATTTTAAAACACATCACATAAATTTTATTCATTTCAGAACGGAATAGAATCTCACTAGTACAATAGTGGTTCAGTCTCGGTTCAAGATTTTAACTCACCGATTTCGGCGGATTAACTAACGTTCAACGTTGGTTCAAGTATGTTATTGGTTATTATCACACACTTGAACAGTAAACCACTGTTGAAATTCAATTAATCCGCCGAAATCAGTGGATTTAAATATTTGTACAACTGACCCTCAGAGTCTGAGTTCGTTGTAAAATAAAATAACCCAGTGCTGTCATTTACTTTTATATTTTGGTTTGGCCACTCCCTTCCGGAAATTTTAGAAATTTGCCGCCCTTCAAATGGATCCAAATGACAAACAAAAAATATAAAAACAGAACATTCAAAAATCTTTTACACTAACCAATGTTTTGATTAATATTTTGGAAAATTGCCACCCCCAAGCAAAGTGCCACCTGGGGCCTGTGTCCTCCTTGCCCCTGCCACGCTACGCCATTGTTTCCACTCCTTCTTCTTCAAAAACCCTTCGATTGGCTGTAGGTATATAGGTACCGACTAATAATTTCGGAGTTTTCCTCTTCCCAATTTCATAAATTTTAATTTGATTAAAGAAAGGACCCTTATAAATTGGTCCAATAGATCTTAAACTGCAGTTTAGTAAAACATGAGTTTATCAAATGAGAAGGTATATGAATACGCGCCATTGAGTGTCAAATGTCGGAAAAAAATAATTTTGAAGTGTGTGTAGAGTATGTACTATTGAAGAATACCTATGTATAGGTACCTAGTTCATACAAAAACTTGTTGATCATGTGATTATTATCTATAAAAAAGGGTTGAAAGACTGATCGTTGGCAAAATACCTAGGTAACTATTGCCATTTAAAAAAAAAAAAATTGGGTTGGTTTCTTCAATAAACAACTAGGTATACCCCTTCTTTTTCGGTCATACCTATTCGTTGAACCGTTGTGACGTTCTAGTTTGTTTTTTTTTATTGATGCCTCTTACGTCTTTAATTTCGTCATTGTCTCCTTTAGTCTACCCAGCAGTTCGTTATCGTTTTGAAGTTATTCCATGAAAATCAGTATTCTAGACCCAAGACTAAAATGTATACACACCTTTTACCTTACTCCAGCTTCTTTAGGTCAAAAATATTTGTATCACCGTAATAGTAGGTAAACATCTATGTACATAGGAACTTAAATTTTTCTAAAATTAAACCAACCCCATATTATGGAAAAATAAATCATTTACCTAGGTATAGGTATAGTTTATAAGGTACCTGGCCTTTTTCGGCGAAAGGAACAGAGCTTCTCACAGCAAAATCATCGTCATATATGGTAGTGGAAAGTCACAAATTCATTATACCTATAGGTATCTGAGTTGGGACAATCCTATAGTGAATTTTTTTTCACTTAAGCGGGGTTCGTTTAAGTGAAAAACCCGCTTAAGTAAAAGAAAGACTGTGACATTTTGCAGTTCCTCTTAAGCGGGTTTTACTGTATAGGAATTTGTTGAAAAATGCATTGTCTTCAATTTTGTGTAGGTACCCAAAACTCTGAAAAAAATTGATATTCCTATTCTCGAACAACTTATTTCATAGTGTTCGAAAATGGGAAACGGAAATTTTCAATAAGGTTTCCTATTTTCGAACAACACAATATTATGTGATTCTCATATCATAGGCCACTAAATTGAATTGACAAAGAAAATACGATGAATCCTTGGTAGAAGCTGCTGTGAGATAAGAAACAATTCTATGAGCAAAAAAACCTGCCATAATTCGTCGCTATAATATGCAGAACTAGTCCAAAAATTTAAAATGAGTTTTTTTAAACAGAATCTTTTTGTGTTCCGCGCATTTCTTACATATGCCGCATATTCCTACGTGCAGTAGGTCCTCCAGAATTTCAATAATCAAGTATAATCATAATGTCGAAAGTCAGTATTTTACGGAATAAGGTTCTTCTTGAAAAAAATTGGAAATGTGACTTAGACTAGTTCTGCATTGTAGCGACGAATTGTGTGCTTAGTTAAAATTAACATCATAAATATATAATTTTATTTTTTACTTTTTATTCGAGAAGAGCTCATATAATACTGGCGTTCGGAGTAAGGAAACTCTTTGTTCGGCTTTGGTAAACAAGTGTTCGAGAATAGGCAAAAGTAGTTATTTTTCACTTTTAACTCGGTAAACTGTTCGAGAACTGGTGCCACTACCTACCCTGCTTTAAAAAAATGGTTGATCTTTTGATTTATACCTAATTAAGCTCAAAATCCTCAAAGATAGGTAGGTACTTATTAGGTATTAGGTTTCACAAAGGCGATTCTGATTATTATCTGTCCAATTAATAGTTTCTTATAAGTAAATACATACCTAGGTAAGTAGGTACCTACATCTTTTGAAGACTGAAATCACTTCATCTGGCTGCAAAAAAAAATTCCTTTAAAATCATAAGAAATTCTCAAAACCAAAAGAAATGTGGCAATCCCAAGATTTCCTTCAGCCTTGCGACATTTTACCCTATAGAGGGACATACATACATACACACTGAAACTATAAATTATTAAAAAAAAAAAAAAAAAAGGAACAAAATTCACCCGAAACCGAAACGAACACAGGGCGCAATGCAACTTTACCCATTAACCAAACGAACCACCATGTATCTCTCTAACTGACATATTCACCGCACCGCATTTATCTAAAGAGAGCGACGACGGCGGCGGCGATTGTTGGATTTTTCTTTTGTTTCCAATAAAATTGTTTGTATCTGTATTCACTATATTCTGTATCTTTTGTTTGAATGTGTTTGTGTTATGTGCACAAATTGAGATTCTCTTCGCATTTTATTTGTAAATGTGTCGTCGTCGTTGTCGTACGTCTCCTTGTTGTTCGTTTGTTTTCCGTCGTCCACATTTCCACAATATCCCAAGTTGAATCCCGGCCCCCGCTACCAACAGTTAAGCAGTAACCCGTGGGCTCAAGCTCAATCTCAATCTGTATGTTAACATTTACGTTTGTGTCGTGCCTTGCTCATTTAAAATACATATGTATGTTTGTATAATATACATACATGGTTTTGTGTCCGTCCCCGTCCGTTTTGCCGCAGAGAAGAGTAGCTTATAGTACTAGATATACTTCCAATCCAAATCCAAATCCGATTCCAAGTTCCAATTCAACTTCCATTCAATCGACCTCTTCCCTGTTTTCAGTTTAAATTTTTATCTCGACGTAATGGTTTGGAGTGAACATTTTGGGATTACTACACCACACGGTCAGGTGTTTTAAATGAAACAACAAAACCAACGACCAATAAAAACAACAAAAGAAGAGCATATTCTTAAAATGAGATTTAAAACCCAACATACTTACCATACCTACGTTAAACCTTTATAAGTATCTAACAAATCCATGTGATTAATAGAAATGTATCTTAAAAACAAACAAAGTTGTATCTTTTTACAAATAAAGTGATTTCAATTGGAAGTAAGTCCAATAAAACTAATCGGATCCATTAAATGTTAATTAAATACCTAACTAGAGTTATAGATACAATTTGCTGCTCTCATAACGCCGCGACATACCTACCTACCTACCTAAGTGAAAAAATAAAAATTCAATTTATCTACACAATAATATTCGAATCGAATTCGCAAGTTGAAATTCGTTTACTGGTAACGCTGCCGGATATAGTGTATTTTTTTATGTTTTCTTAAATTTTTGTATGTATCTTTTGTTTTTGTTTTATTTCTTGTGTTAATTTTATGAGAAATTGAAAAAAAAAAAACAACGTATCTACACAAGACGAGTTGAGTTCAAGTAGGTACAGTGGAAATTATTTATATGAGACAGATACAAAGCGAAAAGTGGCAGCAGTGAGCAGCAGCGGTTGGTGTAGTTAGTTTGTATTGTAGATGTGAAGACGGTGTGGAAAAGTAGCGCTAGGTATGTACCTTCCTATCTATCTACCTACCTACATAAATATTACAGAGTAAGATACAATAAAATAAAACGTTGTATCATAGATATTGTGTGTGATTGTTTGTTCAACGGTCCGTCATCATCGTCGGTTGGTCGGTCAATTGGTTCGCCTTGAGCGCATTTTAGTCGATGCGTCGTCGTCGTCTTCGCCTTCGTCTTCTCTACTTGAACGTCGTCGTTGTTGCCATCATCGTGGTTTGGTTGTCTGTCAGTTAGGAAGTCAGTCATTCAATCATCCGTAAGTCGGTGACACGCAATGTATACATATATGCATCTAGATACATTTATTTAAAAAAAAAAGTATAATTAGACACACATCACCTCGAAAGCACATCAAAGTGGATTAATTAATTTAAAATGCAAATGATAGGATTACCTTTGCATTTTTAGAAAGAAAATAAAAATTTGGTAAGTTCATAAAAATATCTATCCATTACCTACATATATGTATTATATTTCCAAACGTTATGTAGATACCTAGATGGTAGGTAGGGTACATAACCTACCTATTTTTATTATTCGGTTGGTCTGTACTCTGTACCTACCTTTTATTACTTGGAAAGTGGAATTTGTTTTTTTTTTTATTTTATTTTTTTTTTGGGAAAGAGTGGTGGGAACTTGTGAAGTGAACCTTTGCCTCTTTTATTGTGGATTAAGTAGATTATTATTATTTTTATTTTACATAGATTCGATTATGGTTGTCGTCAACTACTTTTTGTGTTTCTGCTGCTATGAGCAGTGTCTGCATGTTACTATACCCTTTGGTCGGTTTTTAGCAATATTGTTGGTCAGTGCTGTCGCTTTATAAAAGGAAATAATGGTAGTTATCTTCTTATCTACCTATGGGATATTGAGGTTTCTTTGTGAACCTAGAGTAAAATCAAATCAGGTGATTTTTAATGAGTGGTAATCACCGAATTGGGTCTACAAAAAGCTGACGTTTAAAGAATATGATTGCCAATTTAACGAGGAGTTGAATTTTTTATTTTATTTGTTACAAAACGTCAAATCATGCCGCATCAATAGAAGAATATAGAAGAGGCCACACATCGGTGGAATAAGAGGAAGTGGCAGGATATAAATACGGGTGTTAAAACTGTGATGTTGATTTTAGATGAGAATTACCTCAAAAAATTCCCGGTTGAACTTTTAAGAAGTAAGCGAACAGGTCTCTGACAATTTCTTTGTTATAACCTTTTCACACCAAACCAAAAACCGGGTTTTCGGCAAAAAGTTTTCAAAAACTCGAAAAGCGTTCACACCGAACATTTACACATTTTCGTTTGACATTTCACAAACACCCGATCCTCTCCTGCAAAAAAAAAAAGCACTAACAAAACATGTCATTTCCATAAAATTTTTTTTATTTTTATTGGAAATTAAACATTTTGAAAAAGTTTTTATATATTTGACAAACTCTTTTAAAATTAACACTTTTCGGTGCTCCAAACTTGAAAATTTGTCGTCTTTTTCCCTACAAATTACGCCGTTATTTCTTTAAAAATATAGCCATTCTTTAGACTGACACGCAATTCCGGGTCCTTGTCAGCGGAAAGTTCCAGGAGATATTCCTCATCCTGTCTCCCTGTTATTTATTTTCTCTTCCATGTTCTGAAAATGAAAACAAAAAACAATAATTCTTGAATTTCTGAACAACAACAACAACAACTTAAAGGTGCTACCACCAATGGTATATGAATTAATTTATAATTCGTTTTAATTAATTATTTGGCTGGAGATATAGCTATTTCAAGGGGTGCCAAGCCCTATCATCAGTCTTCTATTAGTGGTGCTGAGCTTTAATCCAATTTTATTATGAAAAACTTTCTGCACACCATGAGATTCGAACCCACGCATATCAGATTTGCTCAGTCTCAGAAGTCGTATGCACTACGCATTCCACTACTTTAGACCACTGACGTCACAGGTCGAGATGTGTGTAGTTTGTTTATCAAATGCATTTGGAGCATCAGCATTTTTCTAAGCGCCTTCAAGTATGCTGTCTTGTTCCGCCTCCATTTTTCTCCATACCTTATTTCAATAAGTTGTTGTTGTTGTTGTGGTTGTTCAGAAATTCAATGAAATTGACGGAATAAAGAATTGTCAAGTCTAATAAACTGACATTCAAGTATGAATAATACAATAAATAATAATAATACAATAATTCTTATTTTGTGAGGAATCTGTATAAATAATATGCCTGTTTGGTAGGTAACTTTTTTTTTAAATAAATTTCCCAAAACCGAGTTTTTTTTCTATGCGTTTTGACAGCAAATTGTGAAATTTTGTGCAAATTCGCCAGAAATTTCACGTTATCAAACAGACCAAATATTAGTTACCACGACCAGACATGATTTCAAAATAAAATCGCTTTTGACAGCAGCCTTCAGCAGTTTTTTTTTTTTAATTTTATTGAGCGCTGAATGTTTGGAAAGGTTTGTTTGTTTATTTCAACTTTGCATTGCAACTATTTTTCGAAAAATGTTATCTAAAACTTGTTTGCCAAAAATGTATTGTAATAGTTGAGTTTTCGATGTAGATTTTACGCCAAAATCGATAATTTCGCGAATAATAGGTAAATCTTTTTCGGTTCAACAGTCGGTAAAAACGTAGTACCTACGTATAATAGACATCTGCAACGAATGTCTTGAAACTACTTCCAAAACACTCTATATTTTTTCAAATACACCATTCGCTGCATTCACATCTTGCAAAACAAAACAAATGCATCACCTATTGATAGCAAAATATTTGAATAGTGTATTCATAAAATAAGGGTACACGTTAGCAAATGCACTATTAGGCATCCAATACCTACACCGACTCAGATGAGTTTATTGGTCCGTCGCCAACCATTATGTGTTAGTGGGAGACAACTGTTAAATTATGAAAACCTAAGAAATCAAGTGATATTGATTGATTAAATTCCTCATAAATTTGCTTCTTATTGTCCGATATTCAAGATTAATGTCTTAAAATAATGATGAAATGTGAGGCTACAATTGCAGTAGTATGAATGAGGAGGAGAGAGGAGACATTTGCTTACTTCTGTTTAAACTGCCAATTTCTTCCAATTTAAGTTTAAGGATAAGTTCATATACCTACCTACATACAGTAATAAAATTGAAGTGAAATCGGTACCTACAATTTGTCAGTTTTGGAAAATAAATGAACAAACCTAATAGATATGTCTTATGTCGAATTCCTTTCAAAAAAAGAATCGATTTTTTTTCCAAAAGAATCGAATTTTTTCTGTCAAAACGAATTTTGCTACACTAGAAAAATTGAAAGGAATTCGACATTAAATTTCTGATATTAATAAAAATAATTGTGTATTCAGACGTGTTCAGATAATTTTCAGATATGTACAAGAAAATTTTACATGCACAATGGCTTGACAAAACTTTTTCTGACAATTTTGTCAGATAAAATTGTAAGTTTTTATGTTCGAAGGACATGTTTGAACACATTTTTACCAACAAATTCGACAGTATTGTAAGATTTGAAAACTAACTACACTAAAATTCAGAATATATATTTACAATATGCTTCTATTTTCAGTCAACAACATAAAAGCCAAAGCAAATCAAAAAATGTCCTCGTATACGTTCTTATTAATTTTGATTAAATGCAAAAAATCATTTTTTTAAAAGGGAGCCTTAAGAATGAGGCTATATCAAATAGAGAAGTTTATTAGAAGATATCAACTTTGACGAATTGACGTTTGTGTGACTATATTATATCGGGAAGAAATTAATAAAAAATTGATGGAACATGAGTTGGTAGTGTGGAGTGGAGCTCTTATGACAAAAAGGCTCTAACGATTATGATGTTCTAAATCAAGTCAATTAAACTCCTCCACATAAGAATAGTCAGAACATCTAAAATATGAATTTAAGTTATTAATTTTGAAGATTAAAGGATATTTCCAACCATCGCGAAACATTTGGAATGAAACACGAAGAAGCTTTCGCCTGTCAAAACTATTTTACATGAGATTCAATTATCGTTTCATCGTTTAAGTGCGTGGGTCGCTTCTTAAACGGCCTTGGAGCTTTCCGTTTTGATAGCATACTTTGCGTTGAGTTGGTGATATTGAATTCTGTGAGATCCGCGAATAGTCTCACGAACTAATATTGATTGAAACCCCAAAAATTATTATTTTCGGACAAGATCTTGCTTCCTGAAGGAGGCGATCAACAAGCAAAAAAGTAAACAACTTTTTTCGATTTTGTTTGATTTTGCAGTTAAACTGCAATCTAGTTTGTATAAAGCTTGTATACATTTACATACCAAGTACGTTTACATGTGATATATCAAAATAATTCTCATTTACTCTACTGAGTACAAAAACATAACGAATGTATACACGCTTTAAATAATTATTATCTTATACTTTAGCTGATAAAATAAAATAGAATTTTCTCCGCTCATTAGAACTTGGACAATGCAAATTTTTACATCAAAAATTCCTTATGTCAATCACCTGTGCGATTTTCCGATTTTCATATTTTACACTATACATCTTCATGTACCTACCTACCTATACTTAAATTAAATTATAAACATAATTCTAGAATAATTACAAATTCGACAACACTGCTGCGTGTCACTGTGCATGATTTTCATATTCTTCGTGTGCACACACATTCTTTCGCCACCGACCGACCGACCGAACGTCCCTTCACTCTGCTTAACGTATGAACAAAACGGATAACCAGCTATAGCAATAATAAAAAAAAAGTATCTTTAACTGGATATCCATCCAACGACAATTTCATAAGTGCATGAGTGAGATAGCGGCAACGAGTCGAGTATACAATAAATCGAAGATATCGAGGGAGACCAAAGAACCAGAGACAGAAAATATATAGGTATGTGTATAAAATAAAGCAAACCCCGTACCGAGTTAAGCAAGCAATGGCCATGCGAAAAGTTTTGAATTGAATGGATGTTTCTGATTCAGTAAAAATTAACAAATAATTGCAATTTACTTACCGATACGACATACGAGACAACGACACATGAAGAAGATGACAAGTTGTTTCGATGAAAAACTGGACTGGATGGAAATTAAACTAGAAATTAAAATTGCATCATCCATGCTGTTTAGCATGGTTGAAATCATAAATAGGTATCTCTACCATATAAATAAGACTTGCGCCTCTTCATTTGGCCAGCATTAAATAAAAACATGAGGAAATACTGCACAAAAAATCAAAAAGGATTTCTTATTAATCGGTATCTACATACATATATATGTAGATACTTTCTTATTTATTTCCTGATTTCCAATTAGATAGATTAGCTTCAATATTCGCTCATCAGAGAACATTGCTAAATCACAATAATCTTAAGGTATTTCCAAGAAATAACCACACCGCTGAATTGCTTGTAAAATTCTACCCTAAAATGTGGTATCATACACCTAAAGTACCTCACTGGCATCAAGATGTTGTATAGAAAACAAATCTTCGAGGTTATGGACATCTCAAAAGGCAAGCTACATAGCGCGCGCAGGGCACACCACACACATAAAACGAATCACACAGAAGAACTCAACAGCGAGATAGAGAGAGAGAGTGCGAGTGAGTGAGTAAGCTAGCAAGTTTCGCTTCGTTTTCGAACAAAGAAAAAAAAATAAAGTAAAAGATATTCATTTTTGTCCACCCCCTCTGATGCTCTGCTCCACCTTTTAAGTTTCCCTCCCTTCCACACCATGGTGTTGGTCTTTTGTTGTTGGCTTGGTTGGTTGGTGCTGGCTGAGTGTATACCAACTTTATTTCGGTTCGCGTATCTTTGAGATAAAGATGAAAAAAAAAAAAAATGAAATAAAATAAAATAAAATGAAATGAAATTACGACAACAATGTTTAACCGAAGAGGCAAAAGATACAAAACAGTGATGGCAATGTCGAAGACGATATAGTATAAATGATGGGAATGCGCGATGGTACGTCTGTCTGCATGCCTTTTGCTCTGATGATGTTGAGCTCTGCTTGAGGTGTAATGCTGGATATGTCTACTTTTCGAGTTGATTCGGTTACACACGTTCCACTTTTCGTTCGGTTGACTAAATATATTGATGACGATGCTATGGAGCTGTCATTGTTGCAGAGGCTGCCTATGTATACTATATAGGTAGTTGATGTTGTTGGTGACGATGACTATAATAAACTCCGAAAGCGGCCCCTTCATCTATTATATATACATACAAGCCTGGAGGTCAGTTCATCGCAATGCCTGTCATGGCTATGACTATCAACCGCCTCAGTATACACGACATACAACAACAGCAACAACAAAAAACACTTCTCACTCATCAACCAAATAAATTGCGAGCAAAGAGCGCACAATGTACATTTCATAGATAATCGGATAGAAGCAGCAACATAATGTATGCAGTTTACCCTGTTTAATGCAATCAGAGTTACCATCATATTTGAAAAGATATAGGTACCTGCATATATATATTAAGTCAAATTTTAATAAAATCTTTTAGCCCAAAAATAGTCCAATCTACTGCACAACAATAATTTTAAACAACTGGCAAAATAATTATGACATTCATTTATACATGACACTAAGGGCCAGTTTCACAGTGAAGTAAGTGTCACTTAAGTGCCGAATATGGAAAACTAATTCCCAATTTCACAGTGTAAACTTATCGGAATAAGTGACACTTAAGTCTCCGATGTTGGCCACTTAAGTTCCACTTACTCAGGTAGTAAAACTGCGGCTTAAGTGCCAAAATGGGAAAATTAAGTGCCACTTATTTTGTTAAGTGTGCACTGTGAAACTGGCCCTAAATATCGGTACTCTGTAAGAATACTGACAATATGACGCTGATTACACGACTCGTTTTTTCAGTTGTTTTTCCTTTCGTCTTTTTTACAGCACGGCTCACCCGTAGAAATGTAGGGGAATGAAGCAACAAATCCATACATTTCTACAAGCTATCAAAAAGACGAAACGACCGAAAAAAAGACTCGTGTAATCAGCGTATATGTCAAAAAGAATGTTCTTGTTGTATTTCATGATTTGAAAAGTAATGACAGCAAAATATTTACACGATGGCTGGTATAGTGGCAAGATTAAACGTCAATTGTCAAATTTTAGATCATTAGGATTAGGTCGAATTTTGTATCAAAATAAATTTGTTTAATTTTTGTGTTTGTTTGTCTGTTTGAGCACATGCAACCAATTTACTTAAAAATTACTAAATACGCAAGTTAGGTAAGTGTTATTCGAATGAAAATTTATCGGCTGTGATTCTTGGACAAGTTTTACGTAAAGGACGTGCAATTGAGGTTGCATTTACAAGATTTTATATCTTACAAACATAATATAACGGCTCTTTTTATCAGAATGATGGGACTTCGATAACAATAGGCGATTTTCTTTTTTAGCTCCGAGCGGGACCTGAGCGAGATCTATTTAAGAAACACAATTGAGCACTAAACTGTCATAATATGCTTAGTAATCTGTCAAATTGTATGAAGTTAGACGCGTTTTTTGTTCGATTTGCTTGGCCATTTTTTTCCGAGTTAATCGAACGAGCCCCGATCGAGCTCCGAGTCAAAAAAGAAATGCAAGTTGACAAGTTAGAGCGGTGAAAGTTAAAAAGTAACATAGATCTTTTTTTGAAAGTTCAGTGCCCAGCTTGGAGCTTAAAAAGAAAAACGCTTAAGTCAAACCAGCTGTCAAACTTCACGTGTGTCTTTGACCAATTTGTTTGTTCAGATAGAACTATAATACTCGGAAGGTGTCGAAAGCAAATACCAAACCCGAACGAAAAGTCACCTTCCGAAACGGAAAATGCACAAGCCACCCAAAATCAGTGATATACCTACTCGATATTAAAATGCCAAAACCTTCCTTGCAAGTGGATAAGAAATGAGAAAGAATATGTAAAACAACGCACACATAGAAATTGTTCATCGGCGCACTCCTTAAGTTTGTTGTTCTCTTTCACATGCTCATTCATGTACCCGATGAAATTACACAAATATAACAGTGCAAACAAATAGGTTTTAGGGGGTGAAACCCTCGAATATATGAAGATCTTTGATATTATATATTATTATCACAAAACTAACCGCTATATTATTCACACGATTTATCTTGATAAAAACTTAAATCCGGATGCAAATTAATTTAAATTCAATTGCTTTACTTCCGGATTTAAGTTTTAATCTGGATGAATCGAGTGAATAACATGAGAGTAAGCGTAACGAGGATCGAATAAAAAGTTCAATTACCTACCATATTCGGTAATATATAGTTATAGAGTTTTCTGGCAACCCTATCTGAAATATCTAAGCTACATAAATATAATAAAATGCATCTAGAAGTCTATCAAAAATGAGACATACCTACTTATAAACATATATGTACGTAGATACAGAAATCTATCCTAGCTGTTTGATTGTAGAGATGGTGTGTCGCTTGTTTTTCTGATACACAAAATGCAAAATACCTCTTTCAATGCAACACATTTAACAGTATAGATATAGAATATACGCTGAATGCGCAATGTATAATTGTGAGAGTTATAAACGAATAATTCAGCACATTCTAGAGCTGTGCTGGTTCAGCTACTGCAACTAAAACTAAAACCAACTGAACTGAACTAACTGCCTGCTTCATGATCTTCGTATACAGTGATGGATTTTACATGTTAATAGGGCAATAAACTTGAAATATACTCTAAGAAGATCCAAGCAATATGAACTGAGCACACCGAGCAGCACACTGTCTTATTTGCTGTCTTTCTGTCTCGATCTCCGAGACTCTCTTCTTTATAGAAGAGAGTTTTTTTTTTTTTGGATTTCATTTTGAGACATAATATTTTTAAATCAATTTAGATATAACAGCAATAGCAACAGCAACAACAACAACCAACTTATAGGCTGGAGTTGTTTGTTTGTATATCCAAAGGGCAATTATGAATTCATTTCATGACTTGTGTTTGAGAGCACTTTGCTCACTTGAATGAAGTTTATTTAATATAGATATATGTAGGTATGTATACTGTGTCTATTCTACCTATAAAATGTTTGCTTAGTTTGAGATAAAGACACATAATTATTACAAGTTTATATGATTTGAGCGCAGTGCAATGATCTTATTTGATAAATATTTCAATGTAGAAATAGTGTTATTTGCTTTGCTGTCAACTTTTTAATTTTTAATAGCGTAATTAAAAACGTGACTTAATAAACGAATTCTTATTAATTGGCGTGTAGTACCTAAATTGTGTTAGAATTTTTTTAGTGATCATACTTTTATGTTAATACATAATGTATCATTATGATGGGAAATTTTACAAAACAAAAAAATAGCAAACACCCATGCACGTTTGTACGAGTATAGCTTTAAGAATTTCGTTGGAAAATAGTCTTAAGGTCGGACGCCTATCGTGTAATATTTTGTTGCCTTGAGTTGCTCCAAACTTTTGGCAATTAGATTTTGTTTGATATCGTGTTATAAGTTCTTAGAAACTTTCGGTCAAGAATTTTCAATAAAAATTGCTCGGAAAAAAAATCTATGTATTTCGATGCTTATGGTCTGAAATGATTCGGCTTACATAGTTATTACTTATTAGCAAGTTTTTGCCTAGTTTAGTCAAGCCCCCGGAAAGTTTTCAATAGGTAAGACCTAAAATATCCTGAATAGGTACCTATACCTATTCCGAAACAAAAGTTTATAATCACTAAACAATGGTATTAAAAATTAAAATAAAAGTAATTTTGAACATTTTTAGTGCAAATTATCCCAGGATTTAAACTCAAACAAACCAACTGGCGAGTAAAAGCCCCGTGTTAGTATCTACGTAAGAGTTTATAGAGCCTCATTAGAACCTATAGATTATTTTTTTTTGTTACAGGTGGGTTGTTAAGGCCGTGTTAGCTTGGCCAAAAAAGTAAAAAAGTACCACCAAATTAGTTTTTGTCTTGATACAAATTTTCCAATTTGTTTTTTGAAAAAAAAAGTTTTTTCTTGAAAGAACATAATGGCTTGAAACGCTATTATCTATACAAAATGACCTTCTTTTAGATCGGTCAGAGAAATATTTAATTAAATGTGTTACGGTAAGATTTACCGCAACAAAAACCATTCTTAAACTCGGTTTTTAAAACCTCCTTCTGGCTATGTTGTTTGGTCATAGTCTAAATCTCGTTATCTGTTTTCCCTCATCCCAACCATTCCCATTTTTGGACCCATAATTTTGAGTCCGTTGTCTCATGGAGCTGAAGAGTTTCTCAGAGAGCATAGCAATATATGTACGTACCTTTTAATTCGATCGTGTTGAGCCAGCGGATGGGCTGGAGACTCGCACGCCATCTAAGCATAGAGCGAGGAAGCTCTTTTCTAAATATAACAACACTCAAAGATAGAAGAAAATATAAACTTGCACTTACAAGTGGAATTTAAACCAGCACAACAAAAAACCAACATGCATTTTAACTTCATTTTTAAATATAGTTTCGAGCCCATCTTAGAATTCATATAACGTCAAATTTGATTTAAATAACATTTACCGACATAAACGAATGGAACGCTAAACGCTATTCCCTCAGTCCCCCAAATCTGCACAAAGGTCCACCGAATTATAGTAAATTGCGCGAGATAGTTTAATTTGAGTATTTGCCTTCTACCTTCAATTCCTCAAAAAGATTTAGAATTAGAGTATTTTGCTCCTCTTTCGAATCATTTTCGGAAAGTTAAATTTAGTAGAACAGCTGAGAAATTGCTCAGAATAATATTTTCAACTTTTTATAGTTTTTTGAAGTACCTATTGTGATTTTAGAGGGTTGTATTTTATAGGTATGTTATTTTCTAGAACTTTCATACTTTGGTCTTGCTTTTTTGAATAATTCTATAAATTATCAGAAACATGTCTTAAGACATTTCAAACATATACCTATTCTAAACTATGTTAATTATGAAGATCCCCTTTTTGAATATACAAAAAATAGTCATTAGGGTAAACTGGTTCACAGTGGATCAGGGTACACAGTGAATCACTTGCACTAACACTGTCTCTTTTTATTTTCAAACAAATTTGAAAAAGAAAAAAAAAACACATTTCTCCTGTGCCTTGCATGTCTGCGCGATCCCGTAGCCGAAATCGGTTCGGTTCGTCTCCTGTTTCTGTATTTTCTATATATATATAGGTACCTACGTTGGTACTCTACTCAGTGCTCAGCTCTGAACTCAAAAAGAAAAACGCCTAATGATTCCATTCAAAGTGGTACACAGTGAACCACTGATTGATGCTCCAGAATTCAAATGTTTCATTTAATCTCGACTTTTCGAATTTGGATGTTCGCTAAAAGCTTATAATAATTCTAAACAACTGTATTACAGGTTTTATTTGTCTTTTAGGGTTTGTTTCACAACGTCTGAGTAACGTTCTAATTAGTTACTCGACACATAAATATTAACACAGGGTCATAAGTCCACAGGAGAAAAACTTACAATTGTTTTTTGTGGACTTGAATAGGTTATAAATGATAAAATATTATTTTTTGGTTTGTGGACTTATAACACTGTTCCAATATTTATGTGTCGAGTAACTTATCAGAACTTTACTCAGACATTGTGA
This sequence comes from Epistrophe grossulariae, assembly GCA_929447395.1. NCBI lineage: Eukaryota > Metazoa > Arthropoda > Insecta > Diptera > Syrphidae > Epistrophe > Epistrophe grossulariae. The sequence continues at coordinate 137,012,593 of OV839566.1, forward strand.
AACAACTCCTTAGTTTCTTAAATGTTAGAAAGAAGTATTTTTTTGTGATTTTTTAAAAGCTGAATTATTGAATTGTTAACTTTTTTTTATTTTTAATTAATGCTAAAAGAGCTTTTGTTTTTTAGTTAAATGGAAAATAATATTTTTAGGTATGTAAGTTTGCCTATGCATTAACAAATATTTATTTTTTTCACAATAAACTGATTTTAAATTCTTGTCCACCCATATTGAAGGTTAAGTTCATAAAATTTTTTCACTATCTTAACATTCAAAAAGCTTTGAAATTTTGTGATAACATTAAAGACATAACATTGAAAAAACTGTGGAAAAAAATTCAACAAACGGACCACTGTTTGTCGTTTGATTATCGAGTTTTATCGACAGTCGATCATCGGTATTAAGGATCTCGATTTCTACACTGCTTTAAGTTTTTTTTATGCAGCGCAATGCATACGATCAAATCAAAAAGATATAAGTTTGCATTTGTGAATTGGACATAATCCGTCTGGAAAAACCATAAGTTTTTACAAAGTTTGGTCCAGATCCTTCAAAGTTTTTATTAAGGAAAATTTAAACGATAACAATTTTATCAGAAATATTTTTATTGAATTTACTAAAGTGGGTCAAGGTCAAGACAACGGATTCATTGTCTATAACCGCCATATTATTCACTCGATACATCTAGATTAAAACTTAAATCCGAATGTATTTACATTAAATTTATATAAATTACATCCGCATTTCAGTTTTAATCGGGATGAATCGAATGAATAATATGGCGGTAAGTCAGACAAATTTCCAGACAGCAATTACAAATTTGTAATTTGATTTTACCTCTGCAAAAGTAGGTGCAGAAAATTTTGTTCTAAACTGTTTTGGACAAATTCATGGAACACAATCTGACACGTCCCTTATTTTGGCAGACACTTTTTGGCGGAATCAAAAAATTTTGATATCTGAATTTGTAGCTAATTAAATGCTAATTTGTTGCACAAACCAAAAATTTGTAGCTCGCATAGTTTCGTAGTTATTCAAGTTTCCGCTAAAATAAGTCTGAAGATAGCGGACAAATTCTAAAATAATACAAATTTTTAAATTTGATTGACACCCAAATTTGTAGCATTTTAAATGCTCTTGAGTTGCGAAAACAGCGATTTTGTAGCTCAAGTGTTTATTTTATATTCAAGTTTCCGCTAAAATAAGTCTGAAGTTAGCGGACGAAAATACGAAAATCATAATTCTCTTGGTGTCAAAAATTGTAGATTTTTAAATGCTAATTTGTAATGGTAATTTGAAATAAAACGGAAGTTGGCGGACAAAATCTAAAAAAATGAGATTTTCGAAAAAATTTTTTTGCCAGAAATTGTAGCTTTTTAAATGCAATTTTTTGGCGCCAAGAAGAAATTTGTATCTCTAACGGTTTTTTTTTATATTCAAGTTGCTTCCAAAATCTAAAAAAATGAGAAAATCAAAATTTTTTGTTTGCCATAATTTGAAGTCTCCCTAAACTTAATTAAACACGTAAACCCCGATTTTGTAGCTCGCATAGTTTTTTGTTATAAAAGATTCCGCTAAAATAAGACGTCATTCCCATATGTAACGGTTATGATTTTCGTATTTTCGTCCGCTAACTTCAGACTTATTTTAGCGGAAACTTGAATAACTACGAAACTATGCGAGCTACAAATTTTTGGTTTGTGCAACAAATTAGCATTTAATTAGCTACAAATTCAGATATCAAAATTTTTTGATTCCGCCAAAAAGTGTCCGCCAAAATAAGGGACGTCAGAATGTATAGAACAGTTAAGGGCAAGGTTTTTACTCATATGAAACACACAATTCTGTACTTCTGCCAAGGGGCAATGTCAAGCCCGGTCGTCTCGATATACGCATTCTAAAAAGACTAATAAAGAATATTTAAATTTAATTACTTTTACTAACCGGTGCAGTACAAAAAGACCCGACTAAATAAAGCCCAAGGGTCTTATTTACCAAAATAAAGGGAAATAACACAATTATTGCCGTGGGTCTTATGGCCTGCACCTTACTAATCAAACAAATTATGCCTTGAAAAGTTTTTCGGTGGTGCTGGAAACAGCTGACAATCAGTGCCTTAAACCAAAATGAATCCATTTTTATTAACTCTAGATTAAAAAAATATAGTGTTATTGATAATTATTCTCAATGAGTCAAGGCCGTTAGATTGTTTCCTTTCGTCCAAGGGTATAGACAAAATCAATCAATTGAAAAACCATTTGTTCTGAATTTGTCTATTTTTTTCTAAAAGCACACGCTGCAATTTTAATTGAAAATGTATCAAAATATACTTAACGAACATAGGAAACACTATAAATATTTCTCGAATAATAAATTTGACTACACAAATTCCAGAACAATATCTCTTATGTAATACCCGACTCTCTTCGATGTGTTGGCATTCCATGATGCAAACTGCATTGCTCCAGTTCATTTCTTTTGGTTTGCAAAAAGTTAAACGCAGGAGCAAGTTCTTCTCAAAATTATTGTTCTTCCTCTTTTTCTCTGTGTAGATATATATTTATGTAGTTATTTTTTTTTTGGGGGGAAATATTTGTAGGAGTGTGTGCTGCTTTTTAGCTTAGATGCTGTTAACATAAATGCTGTTCTTCTTTTGACTGATGGACACACAAACGGAGGAAGAAGAACCATCGGCATGCTCCGGTAAATGTTTAAAAAAATAATTTTAAACAAAACGACAAGAAAACAGAGTTTTTAAGGCATAAAATACCTACAAATTGCACTGCCAACACTTTATGCTCATAGCTGAGGTTGTATGCTGCATGTTCGCTATATGTGGAGCTGGCGCTGTATAGATGGGGCTTAACTGAGCTCATGCTCAGCTCACCCGGCCTGCTGCTGCTGCTGCTGGTGCTGCTGTGGCCCTCTCCTCTTTCTACTTTGGAAACATAAATTACACATGAAACATAGGTACTTTTATGCATGCATCATCCAGAGACCAGGCCCGCAGCAGCTCTACATGTGAGAGGCGGGTGGATGGACAGCCAAATGGACGGGTGGTGGGTAGAAAGGATAGTATATCCAGCACAAGCAGCACTATACCTACCTACATATTATATATGAAGGGTTTAGGGTACAGGAACAGGGACAGAGAGTGCGAAACACCTCATTCGGTGCATGCATGGTCTATGAAGGGAAACCAATGATGATGATATTCGTTTGTGAAGATGGGAATGGACATGGGGTGGAGGCATAATATATAAAGTACGAGCGTACATCGGATTTAGTTCGGGGTGCTGCTGGCTGCCTCTACTGTTATTACTGCTGCTGCTTGCTGGTGGCGTTTTTGTACCTTTTGTGAGTTTTGTATCTGTGAAGTCGTCGTCGTCGTCGTCATCGTCATTTTGTGTGTTGTGTGTACAGAGTAGAGAGTCACCACCATCGAATTGGAATCGGAACAATAACAGAAAAAAAATTATTATGAAGATAATATAAAAGTGGTTTGCTTTAGGAGTATATAGTAGGTACTGCGCGCGTGAGAAAGAGAGAAATGTACACATTTCGAGCTCGGGACAGGATTGCCATTGCTATATGGCTGGTGGTGCTGATGGTGCTCGTGCTGGTGCTGGGTTCTTTGGAACAAAACTGCCGCGGCAATGATGATGATGATGATAGTGGTGTTCCACACTGGTTCGTGTTGCCTGTATATTCGGTATGGTGCGGTGTGGTGCGATGCAGTGAGGTACGGTGGGTTGACTATGCTGTGACTCTGCTGACTCGCTTTGACTGTTTTTTTTTTTTTTTTTACTTAATTTTTATTTTTTTTTTTGGTTGTGCTGTGCGGCAACGGCAACAGCAACAGCAACGATGACTGCCATAGCGCGTTTTGTAGTTTAGTTTAGTTCGATAATTCCACATGAAAGGAAGAAAATTATATCGAAAAAGAGTTCTAGATACAATATCTACTTATAGACCTAACCCCAATTGACACCTCCCTCTCCCTCCACACACACACTGCACCCCCCCAATCGTGAGAACAAAGAAAATCTATAATAATAATTTACAACAATTACTGTGTACTCGTATACCTACCTATCTACAATTTATACATACATATATGTATGCTCTTTATCGATGAGTTATTTCCGGTTTTTGTATTTGATATAGTATATTTTTAAATTTATAAACTGACTGACTGATTGATGTATCTTTTGCACTTTCTAATCGATAATAATTAAAAGAAAAATTGTCTCGTAATCGTGTGTGAGTGCAAAACGAATATAAGAAGGAATAAAAAAAAAATACAACAGAGTCGGAATAAATTAAAGAAAACCAATAAAACGACCTCAAGAGCAAGTGAGAAGGAGCTAGCTGTATAGACAGGGATCACCACTACAACACGGTGTATAGTGATATAGTGTGTTTGCCCCTCTGCGTCACATGCACACTTGAACAGAAATCTTTAGAGTTGTGTACTTCTTCAGATTCAGATTCGAATTCGGATTCGGATTCAGAGACGCGCAATCCAACAAGATACAGTACATTTGTTTGTTGTTTTTTTTCTTCTGTCGGTTTATACAAAAAAAAATAATGTACTAAATTTTGACTTTAATTGTTTTTTTCTTTCTTTTATTTGTATCTTTTACGAGTAAATTCAGATGAATTATTTTTTTTCTTAATTTGAGTTACATACAATTTCTTGCGAGCGAAGTTGTTGGGTTAAACTGTATAGAAATCAGCCAAGTACTACCTACGTCTAATATTTGTCGAGCAACCTATACGATTTTTATTTTCAAACCAACATACCTATCTATCTTACAAACAAATAAAACCTAAACGCCCGAAGATGATAAAATTATTATTATAATTTTTTCTCGTGAGTCTCGTGTATCTGTGTATCTTTCAGATGTTTTTTTTTTGGTTTTGTATTCTTCCCTGTAAATTGGCTTGGATTTTTAAAATGTGAGTGATTCCGATGGATGGGATGTGAAATAATGTTTATAAAATAAAACAAAATTAAAAAAAAAGAAATAAAAATTAATCTGTAAAATGTGCGTCGTCGTGGTTGTCGTATCGGTCGGTCGGTCGGCAGAATGTTGATGATGATGATGATGATGGTGGTCAGGTCATACATGTATTATAATAATATTGTATCTGTTGTTCATAATGATATTGATGTTGTTGATGAGATATTCAACTGAAAGTTTTATGTAATTTTTATTTGGAAAATATTTTTGCGAAATATGGCGACAAAATAAAGTTATTTGAAGTGATTTTTGTGTAAAATGTTGGTAAAAAAAATTGATATTCTCACCCATTGTGAGTGCGTAAGAGTGTGTGTGTGTGTGTTTGTGTGCCTAGCTATGTGTATTTAGATACAAAAAAAAAAACGATACATTTTTAGCAAACAAGCAAAAATGCATAAAGTGGATTATAGTACATATTATACTGGATTTGCAAATCAAGTTTTTTTTTTCTAATTGGATAAACCTACCTAAATATTAATAAAAAAAAAACCACAGTTTATTTATGATGGGTATGTATATTTTTGTACCTATCTATCTATCTATTTAACTACTTCTTGTATTTTTTTTCTCGTAATAGGTAGGTACGATTATATATTTATTTTATGAATCATTTAATACTCATAAATATTTTCTAGTTTTTTAATTTTTTTTCATTGCGTTTCCACTTAATTGTGATATATTTTTTTATTGTTTATTTAATAAAAATTAAAGAATTTTTGTTATACCTACATATTGTTGTTGTTTTGTTATTTTTGTTGGTGTTGTATGATTTGTTTCGAAGAGAGTTTGATTTATGATATCTTTTAAGTCTTTTGATGAGTATTGGAAGATGAATACATATATGAAATTCAAGTATATTTTGATAGATATATTTTATACCCACTGTAATATGTATTAGTTATAGAAATAACGGTTTTATGGATTTTTTGTAGAAATTAGAGCGTGACAGAAGAAGTGCAAATTAGTCATTCATCAATTGTTTTTTTTTTTTTTGAAAGGTTATTTACATTTAGTTGGTATATATGTATGTTCGTAAAAGTACGTAAGTAGATATATGGGTTGGGTATAGGTTTTGGACATTAGTTATTAGTGGGTTAATGTTATCTGAAGTGTGGGATTGTCTCATGCGATTACAGTTAGAAAATTTACAACCTATTTTGTTATTTTCAGATATGTAGGTATCTAGATATGTACATAGGTAGGTAGATAGGTAGGAATTGTTTTCTTCTTTTTTTTGTAAAATTTTGAATGTGAAACGACGATTAACTTAACGCGATCCTTTTGGTTAATTCTTTTTGAAATAAACTTTTGTATGATAGTATAAGCGCAGTGTAGCATGCAAATTATTCGCACAATTAATGATATTTAAAAATATGTACATATTTAGAAAGCTGCTATTTTTTTTCTCATGCTTACCTATAAGGAATCAGTGACGGATATTCATAAAATGTACGCGCCTTTAGTTATAAATGAATTATAATAAATAAAATTTTTCTTACTAATTTAATTTAATTTTTTGTATTTATTAAACTTAAGTTTGAAAAACTGAAAACTAGAAAATTTTTCTATTTTTTCAATGTAACATCTCTTAAATGGTGCTTCGAGCTGACGTGCTGTTTTAAGAGCATTTTCCATAAATCTTGTTTGAATTTTAAATCCCAACGTCTTTGGTTCTTTTCGAATATCTATTGGCCTTAAACTGTTGTATGGTTTTTGGCTTCAAAGAAAAAAAAAATTGTATCTTGTTAAATTGTAATTTAAAAATCGGGAATTATTAAATCGAAAAATATTTCCTTTAGACCGAGCCATACTTTCATGGGGTGTATCAGTATGAGTTGTAGCTAGGCTTACCAGACGTCTTCTTTTAAGAGGACAAGTCCTCTTTTTGACCTAATAAACTTTTGTCCGGTATCTTTTTGAAAAAAATTTGCGATTCGTCCTCTTTTTTTAGACTTTGCAATTTAAAAATTTGTTCGTGAAACAAAACAACAATACAAAATTTATTTTGGTGTAAGCACGGTGTTTAAAGTATTTGCAAAACAAAAATTGAACTTTGAATTCACTCATTTCTCAATCACAATAAAAAATATAATTTTTTTACAATTATATTTTAAAGACTCCCGATATTTGTATGAAAATAAGGTCCAATGATAAATAAAGGGTGTCCCAAAAATTCACACAAGAATTAATTTTGATAGAAAACATTTTTTTAGAATACTGCAGGGTGAGTGGAAAACTCTGCTTTTACTCGTGTAGCACTCCATTTTTAAAAGACAAGCTGTCTTTTTTTTATTCGCGACACCTTGCCTGAATTTTGGGACACCCTTTACAATCAAAGCTAAAATGGTTGAAATGTACTTGAAAAAAAAACATTTTTTGTGAAATTAAAAAATTTTATTACTTAAAGTTATTTTCATTTTAAATAACTAATACATTTTATTTTTTTTTATTGTTATTATTATTTTTCTTTTGCTATACAGCACACATGAAAGTCTTTTTTAATCCAATAAATCAAAAAAAAAAATAAACTTTGTTTTAATTTTCGTTTGAGGTTTTTTCGGATGTCCTCTTTTCATTGGGAATAGATCTGGTCACCCTAGTTGTGGCTCCATATTGTTGGAACCTAAATTTTGAATTGCTCTTCACCCCTGAACTTGAAAAAAATAAATAAATTTTAATCGTTGTCTGGTATTGAATGCCGTATTCACTTTAACCACAACTTTTTCGTCGTTCTCGAAAAAGTATAGGGGTCTACAGTTCAATGATTCTTCCTGAGGTTACTCCACCGCATATACTGTACAACTAACTGAGCGTATTTGATGTTCAATAATTATTTTTGAATTAGCATAATCCGCAGTTTTGTTTATTTAGGTACATATTTTCTTTAAAAAAATTCCAAATCTACAAGAACAAAAGTTTTCCGATACATTTGTTGCGAAACCAAAAGCTTTTGATAAAATTCCTCAAAACCTTGTTTTCAATTTCGAGGTGAAGTAAACAAACACAATTTTTGAAACATTTAGTGCTCAATCAAATGTCAAACAGGTGACGCGGGATGCTTCAAGAAGATTTAGATTATGACTTTTCACAATGCAGTGAATACTCATGTCACATGTGTATCTCTGAACTCTGATGGAATATCTGTGGCCAGTTTTACAAAATTTTTAAACCGTGGTTCAGCAATTTTTATCCACCGATTTTGGCGGATTAATTGAGTTTCAACAGTGGTGTACTGTTCAAGTGTGGTGATAACAACCAATAACATACTTTAACCAACGTTGAACGTTTGTTAATCCGCCGAAATCGGTGAGTTAAAACCTTGAACCGAGGCTGAACCACCATTGTACAGCTGGCCATGTGTGTTGAAATATTTGATTCTGAGCAACATGGACCCTGAGTTTGAATATACTTTCATATTTATAAACGTTATCTAACTTTGGACAGCCGTCCAAGTTATGGATAAACATTTTTAGTTGATGATTAAGAGTTATCTTACTTAGACAACAGTCTCGGTTGTCAAACTTTTGACTTTGGATAATGTAACAGTTTATTTAATCAAATAAAGCATATTTCCAACTATTCCGGAATATCAAGACACTGCCAAACTAATCAAAAATCTAAAAAATACGCCTGTAAATAAATAATAACCTAGTTTATAAATATGCAAGAAATTGTATGTGTATAGCAATCTGCTTCAGCATCCTTGTTGTTATCAATCCTCTAATTCAGTAGGCATTTTTTTGCTTCTACCCTCGAGTCTCGACCAATTACACATTTTTAATTTAAGCCAAAAATGAGAAAATGCCATAAAATAGACCGATTCGGATATGCAAAAGGACTGCTCACTCCAATCTTTATGGTTTCTTACCGAATGTCGCCTCCCTTTCCCCCTTACCGATTTCAATCTTCAAACTGCCGACACTACGTAGTGATCAGTCACAGACTAAACAGAGTCTCAGAATTTTTTTAGGAAAATGAGATCTCGGAGATCTCAGCAATCTCAGTTGCATGCGCGAACAGAGTTCCTCAGTAAAATTTGTCAACTTTGCTGTCAAAAGACTGAGGAAAACAAATTTTGGATTCGCATGCTCAACTTTGAAGAAGCAAAATCTCTAATACTACGTTTTCATTGGGGCAAATGTGGTAACTTCGTTGAAAATTTACAAATTTGATTCCAAATTACCTCATTTCCCATATACAAATTCACATTTCGAAATGAGATAATTTCAAACAAATTTGCAGGAAATTTGGTTGGAAATTAAGTAAAAACTTTATGAACACACCCAAATGGAATGCATCCATAGTGGAAACCCATTGGAAACCATTGAAAATGTCGAAATTCGATGTATATAGAAAACAGAGAGAGAACACAACAAAACAAAGCTATTAACAGTCAAACCAAATTCAATATGAAATGAATATGTCAAACGAAATTACCAAATTTACAATGAAATTATACTTTTTCCGTAATTTACGATATAACATAATTTCGGCTCCAATGAAAACGTAGTATAAGATCTCAGTTTTCGGAACGCTTTTGTTCTTTTTTTAATTTCCCAGAAATTTGGTAGAAATTACTTGCAAAGCTTGCGAACACATCCTATTGGAATTCATTGGAAAACAACAAAAACAAGTGATGACAAGAGTTTGTACCTATTTTTACTTTAACACTTCGGCTCTTTAAAGCTATCAGATAGCAGTTGGTGTGAAAACGATAGAAATTTCAAACAAAAACGTGTTTAAATGTGCGATGTGAAGACTTTACGAGTTTGTGTAAACCTTTAGCCAGAAAATGCATTTATTGTTTGATGTTAATAAAAGGCTATTAACGACGACCCCTATTAAAGGATTACTGTTTGTCTCTGACCATTTTCGGAATCTAATGCATGTTTAGGAGAAAAATGTTCTGGGGCCTTATTCCGTAAAACAAAAACGATCGCACGATATCGTTTTGGCAATAGCTGTCCCTATCTTTCCCTTTAGATGTGATAGAGATGGGTATTGCTAAAACGATATCGTTCGATCGTTTTCGTTTTACGGAATGAGGCCCCTGATTTAATTTTCACACTCATTAAATTTCGAAAAGAGTCATCTTTGTCAGGGTCAAAGAGTGACCCTGAGCACTTCCTTCCATCTGGTGATAGATTCGTCTTTAAAAATTCGGTTTTCGACAGAAATCTTTTTGATTCATTTAAGCTCCCCGCAAACCGACGCGATGGCGATCACGATAATTTACCCTAAATAAAAGATTTAAAATACAAATTTATTTCGTAAATCTAGTAGATTCAAAATAAATGTTGTTGCAGGTTCATATGTACCTACAATATTCGGGAATCGAGAATATAATTTATGTTCATTGTTTGACACAATTCGAACCATCTATCTCACTTTTACTTAAGAAGAAAAAATGAAGCACTATTTACATTTATATAGTATTAATGGGGATATAGTTGGCGCTTTGCTATCGATAAAAATAATCATAAGTTATCAAAATAGAACAATCATAACCTACAATTTATAAACTGTCACATCTTGTTATAATATAATGAATAATGATATAGGTACATATTAACATTAATATATCTACCATATGTAGATACAAAAATATAATTTTTTTTAAATTGATAAGAACTCATTAAATTCTTTGGGTTTTGTTTTTTTTTTTGTATATTATTTCTTATCTCAAAACAAATTGTTCAACTGTGTTAATGACACACCTTTTTGCTCCAATTGTTGTGTTATAGTGTTGACAATTTAAACAAGTCATGTTTACTTTAATGTTAGCATCCACGATTAATCAACAAATTTTTAAACAAAAAAAAATAAAAAAAAGTTTTTATTTTTTTGTGTTGATAAAAATATGTTATCAAAAAAATAATTATACAATATAGGTACCTACCTACTAAGCAACACTATCTTTTTTATCTTGAACCAGACTTTACTTTTTGAAGGTATTTGATGCTCTAAATTCGAATCTGACGTCAGAATTATAAGATAGGATAAGGTTTTTCAGATAAATTCTAGCTTAAAAGTTCAAAAATACAAATCTAATGCGCCTTTGTCGGTAATGCTGCAGAGGGGAAGCTTCTATTAGTGAGAACATATTTCTAAATTCTATCACAATTTATTTAGAAATCGGTTTCATACTCATCTTTGGGTTCTTCTTGGAAGCAGAAGACCCACAAAAGACATCTTGGACCCCCATTATCATGTCTAGGGCGCTCAGATCTTCTAGTAATGTCTTAGTTGCTATATACTTTTTATCTTACTTAAGCTAAGTACTGACGATTGTCAGATCTTACAATATTGCCAGAACTGTCAATGGTCTGACAATAGCTAACAATTAGCTGACAATTGACACATTTCTTACAATGAAAAATTGCCTGTTCACACGGTTGGTATATTTCTTCCCAATTTGATTGTCAGCTATTTCTTATCTCTCTTTAACCAACTCATTGACATTTCGAACAATGAAGAAATTGTCAGCAATGAAAACATCTGACAATGACCAATCGACTGACAATGATAAAAATTGTGTGTTCAGACGATTGTAAGATACCTGACAATTTTTTGTGAGATTGTCGTCTGACAATGACGTTTCTGACAATATTGTCAGACAAAATTGTGTGTTCAGACGATTGTAAGACATTTGGAACAGTTTTTTCGCTCACAGATCTGACAATATTGTAAGATCTGGCAATCATCTGTACTTAGCTTTACTTTTTAAAGGCTACAACCACAGAATGCAAGCTTTTCATATTTGCATTCATATATTATGCAAGTTAAGATCTATACCTATAAAAACACCAGTGAATTTTTTTTGTTGTTATCATTCACACCCAAAATTTCCTGTGAACTCTCGGGTCTATAAGTAAAATAAATAAATAAATTGGATGACTGTTTCTGTGTGCGTGGTATTAGCAGAAATGAAGTGATTTCTGTCGAACCCAAACGGCTAAGATGAGAAGAAGAACTTTTTCATGACAAGTGATACTCTTGGAGGATTTGTCAATACCTCGCAAGAGGCAGTAGCCTCTTTGTTTGTAGATGGTATATAGCTTCGGAATCGAACCCAATATCTTCAGCGTAATAGTCCTGCGCACTAACTATTACGCCACGGTCCATTAGTATTAAGTAATAAACCGGGTCTTCTTGGATTTTCTATACGAGCCAATGAACAAAAACTTCGAACAGAATTATTCAGGTCTATCTCAGAATCCTTCGTCGAAAATCTCTCGAATTCAGAAAATCCGAATGGTATCGAAAAAAGCAATTCCTCATTGGGCGTTTTTGTTTTTAGTTCAGAGAAGAGCGTCTGAACACTCCGAACAGAGTCTGAACACTCCGAACATACTCTGAGTGATCTCTAAACTGAGCGTGCTCTGCTTTGAGAGTTCAGATTAGGCATGTTCAGGAAAATGAGATCTCAGCAATCTCAGTTTCATGAACAAGATTCCTCAGCAAAATTTCTCAGCTGTGCTGTCAAAACTCTGAGGAAAAAAAATCTTGAATTCGCTTGCTCACTTTTTGAGTGAGAAAAATCTCTGAGATCTCATTTTTCTGAACACGCCAATTTATTTAAAGAAACACGCTTCACCAGCTGTCACTTTTTTATTTGTTCACAGTTGTCATTTTCTTTGTGTTCAGCTATTCAACTCTGTCTGCCTTATCAATTTATTCTGAGCTCATAGAGCGCGCTCTGAACATGCTCAGAGCGAAAAAAGAAACACAAAATTGGAGCTCTGAATGCTCTGAGCTAAAAAAGAAACACGATTTTTTGACAGTTCAGGCTCTGAACTAAAAAAGAATTAATTCACCATAATACACCAATACTCGAAGCTTTTATAAATAAAAATCCCTTCAACTTTTCAAAAAGTCCCATTTTATTTCCCTTTTTATTTTCCACTAAAAAAAGCTGAACATTTGTATTAAGTATGGCAACAAAGAGTTGTTATTAATTTCTAGCATTGATTTAAATTCAAAAGAAAGCTTTAGGTCATTAGTATTAGCTCCAATTTTTATAATTCATAGGGCAGGAAGTAAAGGATAATACCATTTCGCACAAGATATTAAAATTACCGAATCTTGATTTTTAGCCAGATCTGCCCCTACTTTGCTCTTATACGCATTCCTTCAAATGAAAATCTACATAAGTTTTACCTTTGGTTCTCGACATGAAAACTCTCCCAAAAAAATTCCCATAATCCCTTAGCACTGTTACAGACAGCAGCTGTCAAATGATGAAGATCTTGGAAAAAACTGTGTTGTTGATATTTGTTTATTTATTTTTTCCAAGAAAATAGATTAAAAATAAAAAATAAAATTATAAAAATAAAGTGGTTTCAAATGTACGTACATACCTATATGAACTAATTTTAGGTTGGCTTGTTTTAAAAGTAAAGTGTTCTTTTATTTCCTCGATTTAGTTTGAGTTTAGTTTCAGTTCCTTTGTAAATTGTTTTGTAAATAATTATTGAGTTGAAACACAACCGTTTTCCATTTGGCAACAAAAGAATCATTTGTCGTAGAAAAGGACGTCATATTTTCGGTTTATTCGGAATTATTGACAGCAAATTTCCCGCATTTCGAAATTCTTAGTCGATTTTCTTCTACGAATGGATTCAGTGATATACATTTTTCGTGATTCATAGCACATTTCCTATTACGATGGAATTTGTGATAGGGCTGATTGTTAGATTAAAAGATACCTATCTACCTATTTTCGTTTTGGTCACTAATATAATAACACCTGTCAAAAGAAATTAAGTATTTGTGTAACTACCAATCAAAGTTTCATTTGAATGTGAATATTTCCACAAATATTTGTTTTTCTATTTGAACTTTATTTTAAAATTCATACAAACATACATACATGTACATATATAGGCATGGTACACTAAATTCATACATATATAGGTATTATTATGACACAACATTTATTGCCAAATAATATTATGAACATGAAACACTACCTTTGCTTTTAAGGCATTCAACATTTCAATATTATTTAGTGCGCGCACAGTGCACGGCACGCCCGTTGTTCTCGCCCCGTCCCGCTCTCCGACCGCATCAAAAACGGGATACCTACAATCTACATACATTTATACCCATACACTTTATTCAATTTTCCCTTTTTTTTTATTTTGTGTAGGTAGAAAGAGGTACAGGCACCAGCACTAGCACCAGGCACTCTGTGTTCCTGCTCCTGCATTATTTGGTAATACATCAAGGAATAGTTTTGCTGTTTCCATTTCGTTGCATTGTGGAACGTGTCCAACTATAGCAGATGTATACTCAAAATAAATTTTTTATTTTTTTTTATTTTTTATTTTTGCTCTGCTTCTTCTTCTTCAATGGTTGGTTATATCCCTTTTGTCTCCCTGTGTCCCTGTGTTCAGTGTTATTTTCTATGGGATTGGGATTACGCTACCTAACCACCACCTTACAGCCTTACGGGCCTCAGTTCGCTTTCGGTATTCTATACCTACATAATATAGCTGGAGCTGGATGTTATGTTCCCTTGATGCGGTTGTAGTTTTTTTTTTTTTCTTTTGGTATTTGTGCTTGTATAGGGTTGTTCAAAATGAGCGAGAGAACAGTAGGAATCATAAAGAGACAAACTGAGATCCCCAACAACAAAGGCAATAGAAAACTAAAAACAAAAAAAAAATAGGTAGGTAGGTATACAAATCCTCATTTCAAATGAATTCGTGTGTCGTGCTCGTGTGTTCCTATTCCTATTCCTGTTCCTGTGTTCCCTTATTATAACACATAACAGCGCAAAATAATGTTACAGATGTCCTCTCCAGGGCTGTCGTTTTCAGAAGTTTCAATTGAGTGAGAAATTTTGGGGTCTATGAGCTAATTTTGTTGATAATTTTCAATTTCAATTCCAATTCATTTAATTTCTTATACACAAATCCACATTTCGAAATGAGTTAATTTCAAACAAAGACGACTTTTAAACGAAGCAATTAGGTACAACCTGCGATTTTTAAGCACTTTGACGTATGTAGGCCAGAATAAAAAAAGTTGCTTAGGTTGAAAAATTGCTGAGTAAAGAGTGTGAAGAGATGTTTCTTTTCCATTAAAAATTTCAATCGTCTAAAAGCAGTACAATTTGCACGAAATTCTGTAGAAAATTAAGTGCGAATCTTACGAACACACCCATGTAGAATCTGTTGAAAATGTCAAAATTCAAATGGATAAAGTGCCTTGCATGTAATACACGACATGCAGCGATATGCGAATATCGAAAGGTCTTAAATTTTGACATTTCATTAACCTTGTTCGTTTAATCCCCAAACCTACCCATTTCTACCATTTTTAGCCCGAAAGACTGTCAAAGTTCATATAAAAAAAATTAATCTGGTAGAATCTGGCAGTTTCGGGCAAGTACGCGAACAGACCTATTATAACAAGAGAGGTCCCTAAAGAACAGAGGTCACTCACAACTACGAATTCATAAAACATAAACAACCAAAAAGGGTGTTTGAGGTTAAATTAAAAGAACGAAATAAAGTAATAAATAAAGTGACACTATAGTGGCTTAGGCAATCAGTTTTTGTTTGTTTTTTTTTGATGTGTAAACATCTATACTGGCGGTAGGGTGAAAAGAAAACGTAACGTAACGTTGTAATCGTGATCGTGGTCGTGATCGTGATTCTGAGCTTTACGAAAATTGAGTGCGTTCAACAATATGTACGTTCAGTAACTAAACGTTGAGTATTTATATACGAAATCAAAAGGTCGAGTTCACTTCGGGTTGAAATTTGGTTGGCTGCTTAGAGGATATATTAAGCCCCTATTACACGATTCCCCTATTACATGATTCTTTGCGTCTGACTATATTCGAACATAATGAGTGCGAAAGAGAAAAAAGATAAGAAGGAAGACCAGTTGCCCTGTGCGTCGTGGGCCAAGTTTTACGAGACTCTTTTTGACGCTTCTTTAGCATTATCCGTATTTTGTATTCTTTGCATTACTTTTTTTCAATTACATGACTGCTTTGAGACCAGAGCGGTTTTTCTATTTTGATTTCCTTTCAGTTCCAGAGATTTTTGATGTGTAAACATCTATACTGGCGGTAGGGTGAAAAAAAAACGTAACATATCTTGTAGTCGTGATTCTTATCTTGTAGCCGTGGTCGTGATTTTGATTCTGAGCCAGAGATAAGTCTGCTATTACACGATGCATCTAGACGCATGCGACTTTTCAAACTACGTAAGTGCAAAAAAAAAAAAAATCGAAAAGATGAGACGGAAAAAAAGTGACCGGTGTCGCGTGGGTAAAATTTTCGGTGCAACTATTTGACGTTTCTCTTTTCTCTTGTCCGTTTTTTACTATTCTGCTTCATATGGTTTTGTTGTTCAAAGAGTAAATTTCGATGCAACGCACTGTTATTGATAACCTTATAGGCTTTCCAGAAATGAGAAATTCATCTTTAAAAACAACATAAATAAAATAAATTATTGCTTTTCTTGACTGATATTCATTTAAAGGCACACAAACCTTTCTTTCTTCAATGTATCTAATAATGAAAACAAAAATAAAAACAGAAAAAGTTTTTTTATTGCTTGAGCACAGCCCAACACGAAAATGAAAAATAAAGAGAACTGTCAAATTAGATTCATGACTTTGGTTTCAACGTGTAGTAGCGCTTGAAACAGCGGACGAAATAACAAAGAAGAATTCGAAGAAGGCGCATGCAACTAGATTCATCGTGTTATAGCAGACTTATGAATTATCCATAACCTCTGTTCTGAGATTCACGAAAATTGAGTGCGTTCAACGCTATGTATGCTCAGTAACTAAACGCTGAGTGTTTATATACGAAATCCAAAAGTCGAGTTCAGTTTGGGTTGAAATGTGGTTGGTTGCTTAGACCATATTGTACATGGACTGCGCTTTCAACATGGCTGCAGGGTTTCAACATAGAAGGCCGCCTTTTTTGGCAAATTGGACGAAATAAGGTCATTGAATGGAAAATATTTTTAAATATAATTTTAATGATTGGCTAAGAGCCCACTGCTGTTTGTGGGTGTGAGTGATCGCAAAAATTCACTGGTATGTTTAGATAGATCTTAACTTTTTTATAAGCGTGGTTGGGGCCTTTGTCGGTAAACTACAAAACGCATTTTCCAAGCATCGTTACCGATTTTCAAATTGGCTTATGAAAAGTTAAGATCTATATAAAAATACCAGTAAATTTTTGCTATCATCCACACCCTAAATTTGATGTAGGCTCTCGGTCTATGAGGCATTCGGGCGAGTTGATGTTTACACATCTCAACCGTGAGTCCCGGCACTCACACTTTTTTTTCTCTACTTTTTTTATTTAATATTCTAATGGGCTAAGTTATTCCAAATTTGTTTAATGTCATTTCAAGGTAATCTTTGTTGCAAACAGTAAACAATTTAAATGTAGATGCATGGTACTCTCTCTCGCTCTTTATTTATTTCGGTATTTATTTCGACAGCTCTGTTATTCACTGTCGTCCCGGCGAGAATTCCTGAATTGGTAATGATGTTGAAGTGTCGCTGTTGAACAACACTGCATGTATAAATGAGAGTACCTACATGGCAGTCATTTATTTATTATTATTTTTTTTTTTACAATTTATTTAATTTTAAAATCGAAATCGAAACATTTTGCTATGGTTACAACGAAAATACCGATCAAATGATATGAAGACTTTGCGATAGAATAAAAATGGATGGATAATAAGGGTGATGTAGGTAGGTAGATATTTAATTTAATTTACACTCAGTCTATATATATTTGAGGCTTAGAAGGGTTTATATCAGTGTAACCACCCTAGAATATTTTTACATTGTAGATTCTGGAATTGAACATTTTAGTAGGTACCTATTTTGGATGAACGATTTAAAATCTAAAATTACATTCCTCAAAACAACAGATAAAAATTCCGCCCCATCACGCCATCCCTGTGTGAATGCATTTGTGTTTGTGTAACTCACACTATTTTGAAAAAAGCCACACTTTTTCTTAGATATGCCCGTTCCTATCTATTGGCTTCTTCTAAGGTCAAAGGTAAGACCACACTAGACGGAAGTGCACTTCAACGGAACTGCACGGCAACGGAACTTTAAGACATTTGTATCAAATCGTATGAGTAAAATCGGAGCGGTAACGGATTGTTACAAATTGATAATTTGAAAAACTTTGTCCCATTGCTGGAGCTATTGCGATATATTTTTAGAAGGAAATTAGGAACTAAGTCTTATTAAATTCCTTCAGTCTTGCAATCAATTTGTATAAAATTATAACATTATTTACCGCCTGAATACCTACCTATTTTTTGCCAATTTGATTTCTTTAAAATTGTTCTTGAAAGAACTCTTACGCAAAATCCAGTCTAACCATTTCATCCAATTTCATTCAAATAACTTGCAAACACGCCGCCTCGCGCGCCTTTCGGTCGGCCGACGAACAAATTTGCAGAACACAGCATGATTTGAGTGGTGCTTTCGTGTTTTGTGATTATTGAGATGGAAACGAAGAAGATGGGTTTAACGGGCAATGAGAGAAACACCAAGTAGGTATGTCCTGTCATCAAGAAGAGATAATCCAAATTGACGTCTCTTATAGAACGTCACCATAGATAGCTATAATAACTTTGAAGAAGTTAGGGAATTTGACTATTCTTCGAAAGATCTCAGCGCAGGTACCTATTATTGTCTAAGTTACAAGCTTAGACAATAATAGGTACCTGCGCTGAGATCTTTCGAAGAATAACTCTTGCCAATTTTAAAAGTGTCCTTTTATAGAAACATTTTCCAGGTGGTTTTTTGTTCCGTCTATATATAGACCGATAATTCAGAAATTCCAGGAAAAAACAGCTGAGTGTCAAAACAAAATTTGGCTCAAGATTAAACAGCATTTTCATACCTACATTACATTATTAGGAAATCAGATAATTAATAATTCAGGACATTTTAATTAACAGGTAGGAAGATGCTTTTAAATGAATAAAAAACCGTTGGTACATATATTGTATTTTTATCAAAGTGGCAACGCTGTTACATACATACATATTAATAAATTTTGCTTTTTCAAATAATTTTCTATTCTCAATCAATACCGCCATCAATGGTATAATTTTTGAAATGCACCCCCTTCATTTGATATTGATGACAATTTTCAAACAGCCAACGCGGCGAATTGCTGTAGGTAGGTATTTATATATGAATTGTATACGACGAACGATTATACAAAACAAAAATATTCCGATATAAATTTTGTGAATCTATATTTTGCTTTACGTTAAATGAAAAAAAAACATATGTACATCGAAATGTACATAAATATACAAAATTTTGTACATTTATACCTATACGGTAGTTTAATTACACATTGTCGAAGAGAATGTTGGTTTTTGTTATCGAAATCGATGTATACCTACTTCGTAGTCTTCGTCGCACTTACTGAAAGGGTACATAATTTAAAATATATAGCGGTTCATATATTTTATGTATGTTCCATATGTAGATATAGGTAGGTATACGCAATCAACAATTCTACATATGGATGATGGAAACAAACCCACGCCAGCCAGTGTTAACTAATTCGGGGGTTGACAGACTGAATAATATGAGGGTGGAATATTTTGTTTATTATTTTGCAAAAAAAAATTAATTGTATTTGTGTATAAACCTTAGGCTTTTGTTCACCCCTATATGTATCAATGTTATTTCGCAGTGGTGGTATACCTACGAATAAGCTGAATGAGTTATCATTGGTTTTTCTTAATGTAAATTTATTGGAGATTAATATATGACATTTCCACGACGCATATTAATTTTCTGAAAATCATTTTTTTTAGAAATCTGTGACAAAAGTTATAATCTCGTGTAAAACAAAAATAACTACAAGAATTTTGTTTACTACCAAAATGTTCTTAAAATACTTAATTCTGTTGGGACCCAAAGGAACATACCTAATGTCATACCTAATAGGTCTGTTTCTTTACTTCCCAAAACTGCCAATTTTGATCAATTCTTGTTTTTTTTTATATGGACTTTGACAGAAATTTGAGTTAAAATGGGTAAAAAGTGGAAGTTTTGGGAAGTAAAGAAACAGACATAATATAAGATCTGCTTGTTTACTTTCCAAAACTGTTAAATTACAAACATTTTTATTCTTAACATTTACAAATTTGAGAAGTAAACCAACAGACCTCGAAATCGGATTTATTATCCGTTTAATCCATTTTTTGAATTTTTGTGCAGTGAAACACTAACTAGGATTTATTAAATCTTAACGAGATTAACTTTGTAACCGGTGAAAACGTAGTATTACATTCCTGAAGAAGGATTTCAATCTACAAAACTCAAAACGTCAAACTTGTGTGAAAAATTTTTGAAACTGAAAAGTATTTTATTTATCTATAATTGACTTGTGTATTTGTATTATAACAATTTTGTTTAATAGGCATGTTCAGGAAAATGCGATCTCGGAGATCTCAGCCATCTCTGGTACCTGAACAGGATTCCTCAGCAAAATTTCTCAGCTTTGCTGTCAAAACTCTGAGGCAAAAAAATCTTGGATTCGCTTGCTCACTTTTTGAGTGAGAAAAATCTCTGAGATCTCATTTTTCTGAACACGCCAAATTTGCGATGAGATTATCTGAACTGACAGCTGTCAAAATGCTCGTACATAAAGCCTAGTACGCAGCTTGCGAAAATTTTTATTTCTAATCAAAATTTTTTCCCAGGACAAATTTTGTCTCGGATTTTTCTTGAGCAGTACGCAGTTGAAACGCCAAAACCAAACTTTTATTTCAAACTATACATGCAAAATATCTCCACATAGTTTTTCCATGACAAATAATGTTCGAAGCATTATTTTGCTAGACAAAATGTTGACGTTTCATGAATATCACGGCTTTTATCAACCAAAAATATATTTTCGTTTTAACATTTCCAATATTGAAAAGTATTATGTGAGTGATGACCAAAAAAACATAAAAGAAAGTTACGGGAATACCTAGATTATATAAAACAGCTGTTTTAACTTAGTGGCGTAGCTTATAAGAAAGGTTTCAAGAAAATATATTAAATTTAAATAGAAATGATTTTTCTAAAACAACATTTACTCTTAGTAAAGACTACAAAAATTGTTTGCTCCTGATTTTGTTGTAATTTTAATATTGCAGTGTAGATTTACAAAATCCAAAAAAAATATTTTTAGCTACGTTACTGCCTTGTTTGAATTTTCTTTGTATCTCTACACCTTCAAAATTTGTCTTGAGGAAAAAAATGTAGAGATAAAATTTAGTTTTGCTCGATCTGCGTACTAGGCTTAAACTGTGAAAAAGAACGCTCTCTAAGAACGAAAGGAGAATAAAACAAACACCTAAAATAAACATCTTTAAATAAAGCCAATTTTTGTTTCACTGATCCGTTATTTCACATCCAAAACTTAAAGAATGACAAAAAAACTAAACGAACATAATATGCTTAAGGTTTCAAATACAGTAAAACCCGCTTAAGAAAAATCCGGTTAAAAAAAAGACCGCACTCGGCAGAACTGAACTTCACGACTTATTTGTAGGAAATTGTATGAGCTATATCACACTAAGCGACAACTGCACTTCACGGCGCGGCGCGGCACTATATGCGACAAAGTTGATAATCTGACCAACTTTGTCGCGACATGAAGTTCCGTTCAGTTTCGCTGAAGTGCAGTTCCCCCGAGTGCGATTTTACCTTAAGAGAAAAACCCACTTATCGGAAACACTTTTTTCATACCCGAGTATTTGCAGAGCAATTAACTTTAAAACACTCCGCTAAGTGAAAAACCCTGAAACATATTTTCAGTTAAATTTTATAGTTTTCATTGAAAAAAACTCTCTTAAGTGAAAAAAAATTTGAATCGAACAGAACAAAAAATTTGCTGAACGCTTTCATTTCTTTTTTATTTTTCACATCCACCAAACTTTCACCACGAAAATGCCATTTGAATTTTTGATATGTCACAACCATTTTTGGAATTTTTAAATCGGCTTAAGTTAATTTTTTTTCACTTAAGCTGGGTTCGCTTAGGTTTAGTAGGCGGATATAGCCAAATAGGTATATTAATTTTAGCCTTTTTTTACATTATGTACGATTTTACTGGCCAAATTTTTTGTAGGTGAGTATAAGGTACACATAAAGGTTCTGTTAATATTTTCGCACTTTTTGTGAAAATTTGCTTTTAAATTACTATTTTTAAATTGGCACGGTTAAGAAATAAATATTTGAATTTAAAGCAATTATCTACTAATTTTAATTTCATACCCCTTTCTTAAATACATAATCAGCCTTATTGTGAGTTTCACCCGAAAAATATTTCACCTTAAAATATTTTGTTCCCCCGGAAAAACATTTCACCTTAAAATATTTTGTTCCCCCGGAATTTTAAAAGCTATTGTGAGTTTCGGCCGAACGAAATTTCGTTCGCCTACTAAAAATAAGTGAACATATTAGGCTGTCAATAACATTACATTCCGCCCGAATTCACAATAAGGGGAATTTTTTTAACACAAAATTTCGGGTGAAACTCACAATAGGCGAAAAGTGAAATATAAAATTTTCCAGGTGGAATGTTGTTCGGGCGAAACTCACAATAAGGGTAGGTATTCAAAAAACCTCATTTTTCCTCGATAAGCCCGTTCTCTATTTCTTCTTCTAAGGTTACAAGAGTTTACTATGTTAACGATGCTTACCATCTTCGTTTAACACACAAATTTGTGTCTTAAAGTTTAAGATTTGGATTTCCCATACAAATTTTGACAGTTCGTTTACGACGTCTTAAACTTTAAGACGTTTACCACGTTTACGATGCTTTTCCGACGTTGCATGAATACCCTTAATATTGAAAAATCTATCCGTTGTATATAATACGATTTTACATGCATTACAAATACAACATCGCCAGTAGAATTAGGGCCGATAAAAGCTAAAGTAGAATCCTACTGTGGATAGATTTTTTAAAATTTAAAATTGTTCTGACAGGTGTTAGTGTTCAATAGTACCAAATGAGAAATATAAAAACCATGATACTACCGATGCGTTTTTTTGGATTTTCTTATTGTACTATGCATAGATTCCCATTAAAACACGCCTATTGACTATGACATACATAAGTTTGTTAATATATCCTCGAACTGTCTGTCTTAAATTAATTTTGCAACTTTAAGTGAGAAAAAAAATGCATTATCCTGCTATAAAGTAATGCAAAACTTTGGAAGGCAATTTTTTTCTAAACGAAAATCTTATAAATATATAAATTTTCTTCTTCAGTTAGATTTTCAGAAGCAATATTCAGGGAAGTGTGCTTGTCCAACCGACCTTTCGCAATCATAAATTAAGTGAGGCAATCACATGATTTCACACTCTACTTCGCGTCGTCGTCGTCGGCGTCATCGTCTGGGTATATTACATTTTCTACAATTGCTTAGCTTTTTTTCGTACTTCATTCCGTATATAGGTATACTCGTTTTAATGAAGCTTCTTTTACCCGAGGAGGTAAACGTAGGTTGTTGACCCCATGAGGCTCATGATTATTATCTGTATGGTCGTAGGTACACTCGTGTTATAAATAATGTAAATAGGTATAGGCCTATCATATGGATAATAAAAGAACATTGTACACGTATGTACAGTTATAATTATACATAGATATTAAAGTACAAAGGTGTATGCACAAATGTACATACTTTTGCATTCATTTAAATTATTAAAAAAAATTATGATTTTATCAAAAAGTAAGCATTTCGATATGTACATACCTACCTATTATGTATGTAGGTATGTGGGAAAAAGTTCTTCAAATAAATAATTCCTATAATTTTAAATCTTAAACAATTTAACATAATATGTGTGTACCTAGTTTTCCTTTTTTTTTCGAAAGGTTTTCAATGGAATTAATAAAACAAATCTTCTTCATATAATGTTTCTTCAACCTTTCACTTTGACTAGTAATCGAGGGAAAGTCTTTTTGATGTTTATTTTATAGACCTAGTCTAACTTAACCTAAACTTCCAACTGCAAAACGTTATTAATAGACATATTTCATTGTTGTCTAATAGATGTCTAACTTAGACATTATTATTTAATTCAATAAATCAAATGGTCCACATATTTAAAACCATTTAAAAACTGTCTAACTGTAGACAAACCTGAGGAAATCTAAGCATCTGAAGGACTATTCACATGAAAGCGACCAAACAACGACGAATAAAAGAGCAAATGGGTTTTAAAACTTTTAATTAATCTAAATTCTTCACAAAAATTAGAAACAATGGTAGAAAACTTATTCAAATTAATGTAAAGATAATAAAATTTAAATTGGTCTTCAGGAATTTCAATGCTAATTGTTACGAACTGTCAAACTCTATTTGGGTTCCACATACCATCCACATTGCAACAAATGAATTGTTCGCACGCGAATAACCTCAAAATCATTCTTGTTTTTTTTGCTTACTTAAGAAGAAGAAATAGAGGAACGGGCATAGGGTTACCAGCTCTAAAATCAGCAAAGCCTGACAGTAAAGAAAGAAAAGCCTGATTTTTGAGAAAAAAGCCTGACAAATAAAAAAACATTTTTTTCCTTTTTGAAACTTCATTTTTATAAAACAAAAAAAAAAATAAAAAAAAAACATTCATATAGATAACTTACCCTGATTTGGATGCACGAAGACGACGAGACAATAAATAGATTGCAAAAAAAATACGTCATAAAATGAAAGTGTCATATCTTGCACAATAGGGTGATTCAAAATAACACCTTTCTCGAAATTCAACCGGGACCGGGTGAAATTATGAAGCTTAGATTGAAAACAAAAAATTAAGACCAAAAAAATTCAAAATCGAACAGCATTTAGCGGTCGCTACCAGCGCTTTTTCAATAATTTAGCTTTGGAAATCGGAATTTTTCTCAAATGTTAAAAGCTGCATAACTTTTCGAGTTTTGGTGCTAAAAGCATGAAATTTTCAGGGATGTCATAATTTCCCCCGGTCCCGATTGAATTTCGAGAAAGGTGTTTTTTTGAATCACCCTATTGCACAACTCTTTGTCTCTTTCTAAAAAGTGACAACTAAATGAAAAAATTAATGTGTTGAGTGTTCACTGCGATTTACAAATATTACGATTTGAAAGCATTCAGTAAACATTTTTCTTCTAACGATTATATTTTGTGCGATAACTATAAAAAAGCCTGACAAAGGACGAAACCTGGCCAAAGCCTGATTGGACATTAAAAGCCTGACGCGTCAGGCGAAATCCTGACGGACGGTAAGCCCAAACGGGCATATCGAAGAAAAAGTGAGGCTTTTTTTCAAAATAATGTGAGTTACACAAAAACAAATGCATTCACACAGGGAAGGCGTGTAGTTAGACAGGTAAATGCTGGAATTTTTAGTAGTTTATTTTTGAGAAATGTGTTTTAAGATTTTAAATCGTTAACATAGCGCGACCTTAGGGCAAAATGGTTCTATGTACACCAAAATGACTTTTGAGAAAAAACGCTTTATTATTTGAATCCTTTTAAGCTATGCGCAAACCGACACGGTGGCGGTTGCGATCGCGATAACTTTTATCGCGCGATAAAGATGCATTCAAAAACCTGCTCACATCAACGCGATATATTTGTATCCCATCTTATTTTTTTTTTTTTATATTTTTATAATCTTTGTTTGACAGATCATATAAAATGGAATTCTCCCGAACTTTTTCTATTAATTTTTCAGTATTTGAAGTCATTTTCAAATTTTCTTTTTTGAACTGTCATTTTTCTTCAAGCGATATAGCGATCAAATGGTGCTTGCTGCGTTCAAGAACAGTCGCGTACTGAACGCAGTAGTGGAACGTGAACGCAATCCACATATCGCGTTGATGTGTGCCCCTCCATTGATTTACGTGTACGGCATCCACATTGTTATCGCGATCGCCACCGCCATCGCGTCGATTTGCGCGTAGCTTTATTCGACTAATGTGTAGAATAAGCTTAAAATTATTTGAAAAATCCGGTGAGTTTTATTTAAATTTATAAAATTTTTACTAAAAATCCTTATAAATTTAAAGTTTTGACTATAGTTAAAATTTTACTTTAAAAAACGGCGAGGAACCTCGTTGCTTAGCGATGCGACAATATAATTTAAAAAAACAAGGTTCTATTTACCACTTAGAACCTTGATGACTACGGTTTTTGTATTTTTTCATCACATAGAACCTTGTGACCTAAATTTTTTACTATTTAAGGATTGAGATGCGATGAAATTATAACATTTTTTTGTTGAACAAATTTAGATTAATTAAGTTTTTATTTAGTAATTATTATTTAATTAAATAAAACTTCAATTTTAAGTGATTGTTGTATAAAAGTTATTGTTGCAGCTTTTAAAAACAAAATAGTTGGTAAAATAATACAAATACTAAAAGTTTAAATCGTAAAATAAGGAATAATAAATTTAAAATTCAAGTGTTAAAGTTCATTAAAAAAGGTTTAATAATTTTGATTGAGATAATAATCAGTTCTCCGAGTCGATTTAATTTATACCACTGGGTTTTATTTAAAAAATAATGAATAAATTAAGGTTCTATCTATCTGCATTTTAAAATGCAACAAAGTTCTATCTGCATTTTTAATTTTTTTAATTTTGTAAAACAAAGTTCGATGTGGATGTTAAAACCCTTTTGACTAAATTTTAAATCGAAAATTGTCAGGTAGAACTTTGTACTTTCTTAGAAATGGAATAGATAGAGCAAAATAGACAGGGGGAATCGAATTAGCGCTACCTTACTAACCGGATTTGATATATATGTAACTCATTTTTTTCAAAATTGTCAGTTGTTGTTCTAGGGTCGCGAGTAAAAAAAGCTTAGTAAATTGAAGAAACAGGTGAAATAAAAGTAATTAATGGGAATAGGTACATGCATATAACTTCATTAAAAAAAATAATAAAACTAAATATAAATCCTGTGAAAACACCTATAATAATAAGCACTATAAGCAGTTTAATTTTTGTTAATTTCACAGCTAAGCTATATCTCATAGCAAACATAAAGCAAGTAAAATTACTCGCCACTACGGGTGCTCAATGGATTTGAGCGCCTTGCCATCACTAACAAAAAGTAATCCGACCCCGGATAAGAATTTTTAATTTTGAAATATCACAATTTACAGTATATTTGTATTTTCAACCAATTTGAATTTTTTATAGCAACAAAATGATATGAAATATCAATTTTAAAGGTTCCCCCACACTAAAGCGAATCTGTCGTGGCGAATACGAAAACAATAATAACAACATGTTGTTTTCATTGACAAGCACGTGTTGTTATTATTGTTTTCGTAGTCCCCACGATAGATTCGCGTTGGTGTGAGGGATCCTTTACATGTGTTTTTATACGATTTAACACTCTACCGCATGTTGTTTTATATTTTTTTTTAAATAAAGTATTGCAAGTTTTCACTATTCTCACTTTTATTTAATTTTTTCATTTTGTTTAATAAGATTTTTAAATGTAAACAACAGCTGTTTGCAAGTTATTTTTATTTCGATCTAATCGTTGTATAAGTTTATATAGCATAGTCCAAGTTTATAAAGTCCCTTACTACCTCTTTCTCACCAACCTTTAAATTACATTTGCTCCAAAATATTCCCTTGTTCAAAAAAATATTTCAAAACCACAGAACCCCCTCTTTAAGTTTTAGCCGTAATTCAAATCAATCAAAGAAAGGGGCTTACTCATCGGTTTTTATACTCGTAGCCTATATTATATAAAAGGTGGGGACTATTTCTAAATTTACATAGTTCTATAGATATACAATACTACATACCTTATGTTTATCACTATTTGCTGGAGAATTTAATACAAAAGTCATATGTAGGGCGTAGGAACATTTAAAGAAACTCCCTCTTAATAAATATAAAGGAAGAAAATATGCAATTAAATGGGGGTAGTCTAGAGCAGGGGTAATACATTTAAGATTTAATTTAAAGCTCATTTATTATTAAAATTAAAAGGCTTTAAGTAGGTGGGTACCTACTTAATGTTCAACAAATTGATGTTTGAAATTTGAAATTTAAAGTTTTTGGCATTTTAAGGCTTGTATTTATCTATAAAGTGTATATCTGTCACTGATTATATCTGTGGCTTATGTTAAAAAAAAAAAAAAATATTTTCGAGAAAATCGATTTTATTTTCTAAAATCTGTAATAGTAATTAGAGTTAATTTGTTTTAGTAATTATAAGATAGCTTTTTAACGGGTAATAATTTCAAAATGGGGATGAGACAAAAAAGTAGCTCTCAAACTGAGAACTGCTAACAATCGAAAAATCGCTATATCGACATAAGCTAATCTGTCTTATTGCCACAGATTTGTGTATCGTTCTTAAAAAGTTCGAACATATGAAACGTTTTGTAACAGAAGCGTATAAGAATTGTAATGCAATGGTGATTCCGGCTGCATATATTGAAGTAATCTTATAGCTAAACACTATCAGCTGTGTCTATTAGATTTTAAAACGTTTCTTAGAGGTCATTTGGTTGAGTTTGCTTAAATATTTAAATTGCATTTAAATGACGTTGCTTAAATTCTTATTTATAATCGTTTTGCCATTGCTACTTAACTAAACAACGATTTAGTCACATAACGTAAACGAATCTACAAATTGCATACTTTTTGGCTGTTTTTGACAGCTTGCAAAAAAATATAAACAAAAAACGATGTCATTATAACAAATAACAGAAAGAAAAGCGACACAGGTTGTATCATCCAAAGCAAAAGAAATGAAACCAGACTCTATTTTGCTTTATGATGTGCACCTACCTATTTGTTTTCATTCATATCTTTGGTTTATTTTCGCCTTTTTGATACAAATATGTATGTATGTATAAAAAATACACGAAACTATTTATTTTATAACTCAATCGATCGTATTTATAAACGTTGTCTAACTTTGGACAGCCGTCCAAGTTATAGATACAAATTTTTAATTGATGTTTAACAGTTTTCTAACTTCGACAACGGACTCGGTTGTCTAAACCTTGTATTATTTTATTTAATCAAATAATTTCTAACTATTTTGGACTATTAAAACACTGTCTAACTAATCAAAAATCCGCCAGAATGTGTGTAAATCACAAGGTTTTTTTATATTAACTGCCCTAGCGAGGTATCCGTCGTTCCGAACAGCGCTCGGAACGTTTTTCCGACATTATGGAACGTGCATTGTTGTTTTGCGTTGCAGTGCGGTCAAGTGTGTTTTGAAGTGACATTTTTGACATCTGTAATGAACTTTGAACCTCCGACGTCGTATGCGTTTCGGAGAGTTTTCCGCTTCGAACGGATACCTCGCTAGGGCAGTATATACTTAACTACATACAAACATACATATATGTACATATTTCTGTAATAAATACACAAAACAGATGTCAAAATATATTTAAAATAGCTTAAAGTATCCTTTAAATGCGGTGGATGTCATTTAAGTTAAGAGGTTGCTTAAGTAACGTTGCTTAAATGTGAAAATTGATTATAAATACCGATTTCGCACTTAAGAGCTATTTAGCTTTATTTTAAAGTTAAGAAAGACTTAAAATTTCTTTATAGATACGGCTGTAGATGTACCTACCTATACAAGCAGGGTTGGTTTCGAACGGTGACGATAAATTCTTGAATGAATGCGTTCAGCACCCTGATATCGGCGATTTGTTCTATTTGTAAAAATATACCTAGGTTTCATAAAGTTTTAACTAGATTAATCAAAACGGGCCTTACGTAGATAGCGAACATTTATACATTTAGCTACATTAAGGGCCAGTTTCACAGTGCACACTTAACAAAATAAGTGGCACTTAATTTTTCCCATTTTGGCAATTAAGCCGCAGTTTTACTACCTGAGTAAGTGGAACTTAAGTGGCCAACATCGGAGACTTAAGTGTCACTTATTTCGATAAGTTTACACTGTGAAATTGGGAATTAGTTTTCCATATTCGGCACTTAAGTGACACTAACTTTACTGTGAAACTGGCCCTAAAATTTACTGAAAATTAAAAGTAAAGTATTAAATATAAAATAAAACAGAAATAAAACAGATGGAAAAGGGTATGGACTGAGTATCATTAAATGGACCCTTAGCTAACATTAAGTTAAATCGATTAATAACACCAATAAATTGAGGGGGTTTATACCTGTTCTCGATTAAGATGAGCTGCTCATCTTTTTTATAAATTAAAGCATTAGGTATAAGCCACATCGAAACACGAATCCCTTCGCCGCGCACTGTTCTTTAGTAACCCGAGTATATGTGTTAACCCGATTTCGAAGAACTCTTTCAAACTTGGCCAAACTTCCTAATAATTGCTTTGATGAGTATTCTATGTTGGTGTATGTATCCGTATTATAGGTTGATATCGTATTCAATCATCGTGGACACATATTGCACTAGATACACATGGAAAACGTTTCTCTTCATCGTCTTTTTCGTAGAACCTTTACTTTCCCTAAGGGCATTTCATTTTTGTCCCCCATTGAATAACTGAACTATCCTGCATATGTATATGTTTTTCAAATTCTCCCCCAAATCCCCACACCACACCGCAACAATTGAAATACCGTCGGCAGGCGGCAGCGGGTGTGCTTTGCTTGTTCTCATAGGATGTGAATCCGTTTTGAGTTGTGAGGCTGACTGACTGCTATTGCTCCGCAAAAAGATAGATACACAATTTTGATTCCCTCTCCCAAGGAGATTCTTCTACATATATATCTGAGCTGACTTTTGTGTGTCCTTTACCTTCCCTGCAATATCATAAATGACATCCCATTCTTCCCCCAGTGCCAGATGCCAGTAGGTACAGTGTATTCACATCGTGTTTCTCTCGACGTTTTTACTGGCTTGTTTTTTTTTTCAATTTCTTATCCACCATGCAAAAGTTGAAACAGCAAAAGTGTCTCTGTTGTGTTTCGATTTTCCAATTTTTGTCATCTCATGGTGAACTTACCTACCTAGTCAGAAAAAAAACAGCAGCCATATGTACCTACTTATTTTAATTCACCAAAAAGTGGATACCTAGATTCAAAGTTCATTTCCATTATTAATGCATAATTTTGCGTGTTACATTGTAATTCCTATTGCGGTTACTGAAATTGTGATCCATTCATGTCAAAATGCTGTTTCTAAATAATAAATGGACGAATTCACACATAAAAAAAATATAAGATACCTACCTACCAAAAAAAACAGCGTTCAAAGTTTAATCTTTAATGATATTCATCATTTCTGTTGTTTCATTGAACTGTGTGTGGTAAGAGGTGACGATGACAAACTCCCCCCGTATAGACAGCAATTAAAATAAATATAATGCGCGATGATAAAACAACAATAAATTGAAGCAAATACCTACGAAAAAAAAGAGAAACAAAAGTGGATGAACAAAAAAAAAATTAAAAAAAAAACACAAAAATACTTTGAACAAGATTCCATTTAAAAACCACCACCTTCATGCATTCTCACAACTGAATTCAAACAAAAAACAACAACAACACAACACCACTTTGAACAACGATGTATCATTTAACCAGTGTGACCAAAGTCCTATGTAATACCTAGATATGTAGGTATGTAATATCAAACAATTATTTATAAAAAAAATTAATAGGGTAGGTATACATACATATGTATACATATGTAATGTTAGTCACGACTCACGAGCGCTGTCTTGTATAGGATTTTGTTTACTATCTCAATTGTTGATTTCAATGGATTTGAAATTCATTTGATTTTATTTATTATTCGTATAATTATTTAGGTAGATTGGATTGCATTTTACTTCTCTTAAATTTGAGCCAACGATTAAGTAATCGTTAAGTAATGAGTAATCATAACTATAGTGCTTTGTATGCTTGTCTCTAAAGATTCTTTATAAATAATTCGGCAGAAAAGATCTTGTAGAAAATGTTAAGGAGACTGCTTAGATACATCATCGTCGTTACACAGTTTTTTCAGCATCGAATGGCATTCTGATACGATGTTACCATGATCGTTCTCAATCCAGTTGTAACTCCAGTCGGAGTATTTTAAAAAAATTTTAAGAAAGAAATTAAATCTACTCCGCTTTTTTAAGATACTCCTTTTTGTCAACACTGAAAAAATTAAAAAATTATTAAGCAAAACCACATGAAAAGGAATGTTATTCAATTTTCTAACCAACTCTGCCTCCGAATATTTGAATATAAAATTCTATTCTTTTCTGAAACTAATGGAATTTATGTGATTTTTTTGTTGTTAAATGAACAGTGCCTACGTTCTGTAACTCCCGCAACGATAAAATTAGAGCCGATGATTCCGCCCGGGTAATCATCTACCCGGGTACCCGGGTATTCGGGTGTAATGGGTATTACCCTGGTACCGGGGTAGGTAAAATTACCCGGGTACCCGGGCAGAAGATTACCCGTGTTGAATCATCAGCCCTAATTCAATGTCTCCAACATATTGATGAGACATAAAATTATTATTTCAAACTCACTTATTTTACAAATGGCTGTGGTTCGCACCCATTTCCTATTTTTGCTTCTTTTTTTTCTGTACCCGGGTAATCGGGTAGACGGGTAGTCGGGTACCCGGGCAGCCAGGCAGCCGGGTACCCGGTTATCATCGGTCCTAGATAAAATTGGTCGATAACTGTTGAAAAGTGGAACAAAACACAGAATTGTTTCACTTTTCATCGTTTAGCGACTAATTTTGTCGATCTACTCCAAAATTTGAGTAAAACTTCTGAACCTCATTTCTGTTATGATATCGCGAGCTACTCATGCTCGTTTTTTTTTGTCTGAGTGGCCGGTATTCTTCTCCTTCCTCTTCTACTTGTAGAGCTGGCGAAGAGCAAGTCAGAGACGTCACCTTTGTAATATCATTAGCGTTTTTATTTTTGTTCAGTGCCTGCGTTCTGTAACTCTCGCATAGACAAAATAAGTCAAGAAACGATGAAAATTGAAACAAATCGTATAAGTTTTGTTCCATTTTTCAACGTTTCTCGACAATTTTAAAGATGTGAGAGTTACAAAACCTGGGCACAATTCTGTGCATCTGTCAAAATCAAGACAAATGTTCGATCCAGTACCCCTTTACTTGTCTAATTTCAATATTTTGTTGTTGTTTCTAATGAAGCGGTGAGTAGTTCCTGTGGGCACTCGAACAGCCATTTTTAATTTTTTGACATCTTCAACTTTGACAACCTTCTTAAATTTGTGTACTGTGATCTTTGATCGTTTCTTGGTTATGAATTGCCACTGGTTATTAATAAAGAGGTTATTAAAAACTCGATCGAAAAAGGATATGCGTAAGTATCTCTTGGGATTGTAGACGTTGCACGTCGAATTTCTTCATAATGTTCCCGATTAGGCTATTTTTCTGCCACCATACTTACACTGTACTGAGAATCACTGCAGATCCTGTATTGCGTATTCCATAATTCCATATTTCAGCTTAACATGAACTTGAGTTTAAATTTGAAGTTCAATTCGTTCGGTTTCACAGTGTAATTTGAACAAGTACAATTGAAAGTAGTTTAAAAAAAAAATTGTTTGAATAGAAATTGGCAGCATTGTACGTCGTTCTTCTATCTGTCTTTGAAGCAAAAAACACGCGAAACAACAAATATTTTGTGTTGAGACTTGAGAATCGGGAAGTTTTTGATTACAAGTAGGTATACCCGTGTGACCTGTGAATTTGAGACGAAAATTTATTAAAATGGAAAGTAATATCAAGAAAATGATACCTAATTTTCAAAAGCAAACACAGATTTGAAAGGATCGTTTTATTCCGTGTTCGTTTATGAGAATAACCCAAAGCGAAGGTCGAAATTAAGGTATCGCTTTCATTACTATCCGCCGCTCTTTCTGGTATAGGTAGCCCTATTGCTGCCTTGTAAAAAATTTTATACCTTCTCCAAATATTTATTTCTTAAGATGAATCTAATTAGTTTTAATCTTTATTAAAAGCACATTTAGACCAAAAATTAAAGAAATAAATGTGTCAAAATTATTGCCAAAAAACTATCTCCAATCTTAAGAAAACTTGAAAATATGTGAACATTGAACATTTCAAGAAATCTACACATACCTACATATATTTGCGGCGCGAACGAAAGGCCCGACCTTTTTCCAAATCAATTGCAAACGCTTTTACCTTTGTTTGCCACTGATAGTTTATCAATTATATTTGCTGATCAATCGTCATAACACTTGTAAATGTAAGGTAGGTATTATGATAAGGCCTTCGCCTAAATACTAATTTTTAATAGGTAGGCAAACATGTTTTGGTGAAAAACGAATAATTAGGTATGTTATCATTTTTATACATAGGTACCTAGTTGTGGAGCAAATTTTTTCTTTAATTTTGTCGAACAAACTCAAATGCAAAAATGACGCCTCCATAATCAAATTGTGTCCACATAAGTTTTTACAAATAAAAAATATCTATCATAAAATACATAGATACGTCTTTCAGTTAGCACACTGAGTTTCATTTATTTCGCCGGGTTACATTTTTAGAGAATTAAAATAGGTAAAACCCTCCAAAACAAACTAGGTAGGTAGTTTTGTTTCTTACATATTTTCACAAATTGAGTAGGTATTTCCCCATTAGTTTTTTTTAGTTTTGGCGCCAAATTGCAAAACAATATTTAAAACTACCAAAAAGACCTAATTTCTTACCTTTGGTTGGTTAAACAGCACCAAAACTTTTGTCACGGCAAATTTAAATGTGGAAGCAACCGAGAATTACCGGATATTAACGGATATCCGGGTAAGCCGCATATCGGATATTGAATCTTTTTTCTAAAAAAAGAGTCCAACTTTTTTTTGGAATTTCCCCAACAACAAGTTTAGTACATAATTAACTAATTGTATGTTTTCTTAATTAATAATCTGGTCACCCTCAACACATAACATAACCAAGAAATCAAGTCGACTCGACATACAGCAGAAAAGACAAACAAAAAAAAAAAAACATAAAAATAACGAGAAACCGTCAGAAAAAGAGAATAAGAAAAAATAAAACAATTCTGTGCGAAAACGAAAACTACAAATCCCCACTACCACACCATACCACTCTCGCGCTGCTTCTGCTTCTGCTGTACTGTGTGCTGTGTGGTGTGCTGCTGCTTCCCTCCGATACTCACCGTGGCCGTTGTAGACAGCCAGCCAGAGCCAGCCAACAGCAAGTTCGTTTCGTCGCCATCTTGAAAGACGGTCTACCATCCAGTATCGCGGTGTGAAAACTGTTAAATTATCAATAAATATTAACAAATTCAACCGGAAAACATAAATAAATTGTTCACTAAGTGATGCCGCCTCACACAAATTAAGTTTTTTCACCGTCAAATGTGTGTAAAGTGCATAAAATAATGAATTAAAGTTTTTTCTTTTCGGTATCGGTTCGGGCCACACCATCAGAAAATTCTTATAAGCGTTTGTGTGGATGTGGACTGTATATATGCAAATACTCAAATTATAAAAAAAATAGTTTTAAATTATTTACTTTCAACAAAATAGCGAAAACAAAAACAAACTTAAATCTTTCTTTCAAAAAAAAAAAAAATGCGTTCAGAAGCAGAGCAAATAATAAAAAAGTGTTACAGTTAAAAAATCTATGAAAAAAAAATCGAAGGAAAAAAAAAGAATTAAATAATTGGGTATTGGTGTGTGCGTGCGTGTTTATGTGAATTTGTTTGTGTGTTTTCTGCGAGAGAAGAGAGCGTGAGTAAAACGGCTGGCTCGAAGTCGAATCTTGTTTGTGTATGTAAAATGTCGGTTTTGTTTTTCTTTTGTTTCTTTTCGTCCAAACAAAAACGACTACACTGGGCAAAGAAAACAAAGTGAATTTAGTGTCAATGCGTGGTTTGGCCGTTTGTATTAGTGGTGGTAGTAGTGAGATGTGGTATGGTGTTCGATACGATTTTGACCTTCTCTCTTAAGTTGCACTCATTCTCTTAAGTTAAATTTTGTATTTTATCGAAGAGTTTACATACATACATATACTAAACGGAGAAGGAGATAAATGGACACACAAAAAATATTCAAAAAGAAAAATAAACAAAAAATAAAACGAACTACCATAAAAGAAAATGTCAAATATAAATTGATTTTTATTTGTTACCCCATTCTTTATTCTTCGTTCTCTGGAGAGTAGGGTAAGTTGGATGACACTTGGGTTGTTGGTTTTTTTTTTTTGCTATTGTTGTTCTTGCTACTTTTTGTTGTTGTTGTTTTCGATTTCGAATGACCTTCTATGGGGGTTTTCCATGAGTTTACACTTTTAATAGTATACAAAAAATCAAATAGTGAGTAATAATAAATATGTACAAAAAAGCGCGTTGTTTAATTAGTTTTTTTTTTTGTAGGTATGGATTATCTATGTTTGTATTTATGATGATAAATGCAATAAACGGTAATTGTAAACAATTTTAAAGGCATTACTAGAAATATTGGTTTTTATGAAGACAACATTGTTACTTTTTGAAAATTGAAGGAATCAGTTTTTTTTTTTTTTTAGAGTGAATGGAAAAGTTCCATTTTCCTGAGGTCAAACCAACGGAGAAAATATGCGGATCAGTACGTAATTAGTTTAGGTATCTGTATATTTTTGTAGTATTGGATCAGTGTTGCCACTGTTAAACTTAAAATTGTATCATCTGGGCCAAGGTCGCGAGCCAGATAAAGGGATAAAGAGATAGAGTTATTTATATTTACCAATTTGGTGGAATTTTGTTACATATGTACATATAAATAAATACAAATATTTTCGATAAAATGCCTTAATAGGAGAGAAACAATCCAAAGTAGTCCCATTTGTACAGAATGTTCACTAGCTTACATCACTGCCAATTCATTCAATGACATTTTCTTTTTTAAGAATAAGTACCTACATTACATTACATTTCCACTTAATTTCATTCTCAATTATTTATACCTAAAATATAAAAAAAACTATATTTTATTTATTAATCATTATACTTTGTGGTTAACAAATGTTATCTTTTTTTTTTTTGAAGAACTGTAAAATATACATATTAACCCATATTGTGGTTATCGATCAGCGATCGTCTTTCAACATTTTTCATCTGTAACAATATAATTTATTGATTTCTCAATCGGCAATGTCTAAGTTGCACCAAGAAGAATTATTACTAGTTTAAAATAAAAAGTAGTAAATAGTATAAAACAATCAATGATAAATTTTTAAAGGTACTTCTTATTTTAAAAATAAAATACAATGTATAAATTTAGGCCTCTTATGTGCCAAACCAAAATAAAATGTCAATGTAATATTAAAGGTCAGTTTCTATACTTCACAGAACTGATAATTTTGATCAATTCCAGTCCAATTTTATTTTTGTATGGACTTGGACAGAACTTTGGGTAGAAAGTGGCAATTTTGGGAGGCAAAGAAGCAGACCTATAATAATGACCTTATGTAAAATATGAGTAGAATTAAGAACCAATTGTATATACATACCTATTTCAGTTCTCTCTGAAACTGTGCGAATTTCTACACATTTTTTTGCATAGGTATAAACTTTAAAAGACTTTTGTGTAGAAATTCACACAAATGCACAGAGTTTTAAAGTTAATTAACTAAGATATTATTATTATATTTAGTTATCTAAGTTGATCAACCAGTAGGTTAGGTATTCACTTCATTGTGAATAAAAAAGTATCAATTGGGAATTATTTATATTTTGACGTTCAATAGATTGAAAGTTTTCGTGCAGTATTTTTAGCCTAGTAAATTTCTACAAAAAAATACGGCTAATTGACTGATATTCAATTTTGTGTCAGTGTCGTCTCCGAAAAGGATGCAATAGTGATAAAAAAGAAACAATTTTGTTATTTTTTAAATTTATAGGTAGATATTTATTGAAAACGAAACGTTGGGGAAATTGTTTTTTTTTTGCATTTTTTTCAAAAAAAAAAACCCGAACAGCTTAAAATTCAGTGGAAAAAATACTATTTTCCTTTTTCAATTTTTATCAGAACACTTTCTTTTTCTCACATTCTAAGTATGTGTGTTGAACATCAACTCTCGTACCAGATTAACCAGAAACTTGGTTTTTTTTTTATACATCAGGTGTGTTCAATGAGGCTGTTCGGAACAGTTTAGAACACTTTAGAACAGAAAAGTACAAGATTTTGCTGTTCAATGAGAAATTTTCTGTTCTAAACTGTTCTGGATTGCTGTTCAATGAGTCAGTTTGGAACAGTTTGGAACACTTTAGAACAGGATTTTCTGCACTTGCTTTTGAGGTAGAACAAGTTAGAACAGATTTGTGAAAATTGTCAAAATCAGATGTTGTGATTTTTTTAATGAAATTAGTTTGTTTTTTTGATAGATTTTATTTGAATTTCTGCTTAACTGTTTCAAAAGTGTATTTTAATCAATTCTGATTCTAATTTCATGAAGTAATTTTAGTTTTAAGACATATATTTGTGAATTTGTGACAAACATATATACTCCGAAAAATTGTTGTTGCTTTTTTAGTGACAACGTAGGTAGCCATTTTCTGTTCTAACTTGTTCTGACGTTTTTCACGAATCTGTGCTGTTCTGTTCTGTCCTGTTCTGTTCTGTTCTAACTTTTTCCTCACTGAACAAACCTATCATCTGCCAGAGTTAACTATCTATTAAATGAACCTATAAATTTATTGTGTATAGATTTTAATTGTTATTAACTGCAACTTCTAGCTACAAGTTTCTACTAGTTATTTTTATTCTATGGACAGCAAACTGTGCTACTTCGCACAACGCCGTACAACGTTTCGAGTTACCAAACAGACATAATAAGTTGTGTTTTATTCATTGCTGCATAGCCAGTCTGAATAAAACGATCACTCACTATATACGTTCATTTCAATAATTGAAAGCTCTATCGCCAGCACAGCCATCTTCTTTTTTACTGACTTCTTTTTCGCCAGCAATCAAATTGTTTTTGTTTGCCAAGGGAAATTTCGCTGCGCTGGCTATGCAGCAATGAATAAAACACACCTATAGTATCAGCGCTATTATGTACGCGCGATTAATAACGTTCCGGTTAAACATCCTTTTATGATTCTGCCATTTTTCCATCATTCGCTGATGGTCAAACAGTCTTAAAAAAAATGATATTCTTAAGCTATCTACATATTATGTAGGTATGTATATGTATTTGATTTATTCATTGTATACCTACATTTAAAAAAAATAACTGCCATTTTATTCACTGACTTTAATCTGTTTTAAATTATCACCTGAGTTAAAATTAAGTAAACCCTCTACCGCATACGAAGTCCAATATGGCTTTCTACAATTATGTCCCTCTTTCTCCTGACTTCAATAAAAAAATGATCAAAACACTACACAATCCTCTTCTGTGCATTTCTGAGAACAAATAGCTGTGCCTTTGCACACGTGCGCCAAACCAGGAAGGAAGATATCATGTTTGCAGGTCAGTCGGACGTCGGTTACTTGTTGTCATTGAAAATGGAAGTGTGAACAATGTTCTTATTTCAAATAGGTAATAATAACTTTTGTGTTAGGTGAGTTAAGTGGTCATACTAAAAATATATTTCTGATTGTGTGTCTAATTTGCTTTGAAATGGATATATATTTTTATAAACAAAATTATTATCTTGCTCGTTTGAGAGGTAAAATTGTAAAACCATATTTGGCTTCGTATGCAGTAAGGGGTTGAAAATTTTGTTTGTTAATTTTCAAACGTCATATCCATATCCAGGAGTAAGAAAATAATTTTTGCAAAACTAATATATCGAAATACATAACTTAATTTAAAAAACAAATATTACAATTAATGTTTAGGTGTTAAAAAAACTACAATTTAATGTTTTAAGTTTTTTCGTTGATTTGTAATAAATTTGTATCCATTTTAAGAAATTATTTTAGAAAACTGCCCTCCCGTCTAAACGGGGAGATATACTACACCCCTCCTATACTATTTTTTTCTTATTTCGTTTCAACCTACGATTCCCTAGCTTTTTTGAGATTTACTAGAATCACCCGATATTCATTTTAAAACAGCTTAATTTTTTAACAGCTTACAGCGTTCTTAGGACATAAAAATAAAGATCTAAAAAATAAGGGAATTATTTTTTCTTCATTTGGAGCTGATTAAGACCCATCCAAGATGAACTTTTTTTTTTCCACTTACAGCGACCACCCTAATGTACATGCTTGCAAATGTCAAATTATTGACATTACTTATATTTAAATCGGTTTTACATGCGGTTGCAACCTTATTTATAATCCTCCAAGTTTAATGCGTGTTTTTGAGTGAATATTATGTACATATCGTCAGTAAAACCTGAAAAATGTGTAGTGTAACTCCGCAAGTTTTTAAACCGGAAATGCCCATTTCACAAAAATATTATCGTGTAAATGGCAGTTTAGAAAATTGAAAATAACACCACTAAATCAGAAAATAAAAAGTTTTTATGGTCTCCTGTAAATTTTTTTAAAATGGAGTTACACAATTTTCAGGTTTCACCAACGATATGTAGGTTTAAATTGTCGTGTTTAAAAATTGGGGTAATTCAATATTCACTTAACACTTGAATTACACCCTCAGTTTATAATATTTAACTTTAAACTTAAGTGAATAATATGAAAGTTAAACTTTAGTGTGCAGTTGAAACAAAGAAATAACTCACATTTTGTTTGTGAAAAAAGTCTTCAATCTTATCAATTGCAAACGATCAATAAGGATAATACCGATTCCTCAATTTGTCAATTGTCAAAAATCTACCTACAACCACAATTGTATATTATTAAAGTAGAAATGCATGTTCTACTGTAGGGAAGGTAGCAATGGTGACTATGAACAGCTTATTCCAGTGTCATAATTAGCGCTGAAGTGCGGCGTTTTCTTATTATAAAAAGTAATTAGGACGAACAATTATAAAGCCTAATACATACTTGTGAATTATGTCGTGAATCCATACAAATTTGCATTTTTGTTCATCCGTTAACGTGCTCGTGAAGCAATGACAATAAGTGGAGAGTTTGCGTTCACGAGCGGGTGAACCAATTCCCGCGCAAAATGTACGGGAACTTATATTTTTGGTGTAGCTTTGACAATTTGACCATAAAAGCAGCAAAAGTCAAGCAAATTGTGTCAAAAATTCACTTTCTCCAGTAATGTTTGTTCACTTCACGAGAAAGTGTGTACTAGGCTTAATAGATAAATAACCTTGCACATACACTCAAACGGAGGGATCATTAACCGGGATGCGATATGCTTTGCTTATGGCATCTTTTGCAAAAAAAAAGTAGGTACTCAAAGAGGCGATGTTTTTTAAGTTTACATTATTTCTGTTTGGCAAATTTTTTTTCAACAAAATTCCTTTTATGGGTTTTGACAGAAAATTTGGATAAAACTTATAATTTTGAGCGTGATCAAAAAATGAATAGGCAGCTTAGCAAATTTGTACACCCAAATTATTACAAATCAATTCCAGTTTTATGTGTAAACAATTACGATTCTTTTCTTTTTTTATTGTCTGCCTGTTAAAACTTGGCAACGTGTAGGTAATGTGATTATCTCAGGTAGACCAGTGTTAGACGATACCTAGGAGATAAGATACAAAAATCAGCAACCCTATCTTTCTGTCAGAATAAAAAATATTTCAAAAACTGCACCAATAATCTGTTTCGGTTTATTTAAAAATTTGAATCAATTTTGAGATCAATTAACTTAAACTATAATTACATATGTACATATTACTGTTAGGAAATGCATTTTCTGAAATAACACCTGGGCAATTATAATATGTGTATCCATGTCTATCAACATACCTACATACCTATGTATTTTTAAGGTAGGTAGGCTCATATGATAAAAAAAAACGAGTTAAAAACTTGTTGATGATTTAATTGACTCGTCTCGCCCCCATCTCTCGTAATAAAATTATAATTTACAAGTGTAAAAGCCACCCACGCTAATAATAACAACAAAAAATTATACAAAATTGCACACAAAAAAATAAAAATTCATTGTCTCTAATCTCTCTCGCTCTCTCTATCTCTCTTTCATTCTTATCTGCCATTACTCCTTTTTACATAATAAAATTCAATCTCGTACGTATTCACCTTTAGTTAT
Organism: Epistrophe grossulariae; assembly: GCA_929447395.1. Classification (NCBI taxonomy): domain Eukaryota; kingdom Metazoa; phylum Arthropoda; class Insecta; order Diptera; family Syrphidae; genus Epistrophe; species Epistrophe grossulariae. Next base: position 137,054,779 of record OV839566.1, read on the forward strand.
GTATTAGTGGAAGTAAAGTAAGCAAAAAAGTATGAATGAAAAATGTGTAGTCGAAGAATGGGGAAATCGTAAAATGAAAAAAAAAATTATAGTAAAAAAGAGTGAATATTGCGCAAAGAGATATTACTCTCACTTTCTGGAATGGTCTCTTTAAATTGATTATGTTTTCCAGCGAAAGAGTAAAATGTTGGGAAGTGTTAGTGAATTGGATTGTAAGAGAAAAATATCTACACAAATACACTCAAAACAAATAGGCGCCAAAGATTCTCCTGTTTTCTTTATGAATTCTCTTTTATAATAGGGGTTAATTGATACACTATTGTCATCTCATTTTATCTAATGTATGGAAATTCGAGTTTTTATCGCAGGCCTTTTGTCATCATATAGTATGCGCCGAATGGGTGGGAAATGAAATGGGAATAGGTAGTTATAAAAAAAAAATATTGTTTAATTTTTTTTATTGCATTTTTAATCTTTTTATCTTTAATAAACTTAAGCCGTTTTATATGAATTTTAACTTATTTTCTATCTCTCTTGCTCTCTTTACAGATAATTAAATGACATTGCAGATTCTAATTAAATAACAGAACCTGTCGCTATGTAAGAACAAAAATACTCTCAATATGGAGACAAACATTCGAAGAAAATCTAACTTCTGATAAAAAACGGACATTATTTCAAGATAAGATTATTTTGCAAAATTGAAAAGCAAAATAATTAAAAAAAAATAACAAATCTGAACAAAAATGAAGAACATGGATAAAAACAACGATGGAGGAGATGGTAAGTCCGGCGGAAGTAAGTCGGGCTCTTCGAGTGGTGGCGGTGCTGGCCACGACCAATCTCTCCTTGACGCAGCCTCTTTATTTGGTTAGTTTTCAAAAAAAAAAAAAAAAGAAGCAAACATAAAATCCATTGTATAGGACCTATCTAAGCGTTGTTTGTTTCTAATACGAATTTTCTTATTTGTTTAGCATATTGGGGCAGAGATCCAGCCGCAGCTGCAGCAGCAGCATCCAATCCGCTTTTCAGTTCCCAGTTCAATGCGGCTGCAGCCGCTGGTCTTGGATTACTACCAAGTCCAAGTTCATCTAATGATCGTTACTCAATGGCGGCAGCAGCTGCGGCCGCTGCTGGTCATCATCATCAGAATACAATGGCCGTTGCTGCATCACAAGCCGCAAGTTTAGCAGGTTTGCATCCAGCAAGTGAGTTTGAAACCCCGAAGGGATACTTACAACAAAATGTAGACTATTGCAGTATAGCAAAGGGGAATTCGAAAAAAATAAAGCTTTTTTTTTATCAGTTTCAGTTTTTTTTTCTTTTGTTGTTTGTTATTTTTGTTCCAATGACCTAATTTTTGAATTGACTTTTGATATCATTTTTGCAGGTTGGTGGTCAGTAGCACAACTGGCAGCACAAGATTACTTTAGTCGTTTACAGGCATCAGGATTGTCACCATTTCCTCATCCAGATTTGGCTTCTGCTTTTCCCTCGGCATTGGGATTAGCTGGGGCTGGTGGCGGTGGGAATAATAGCAATTCAGGTGGAGTATCGGGTGGCGGAGGTTCGTCCTCGTCTAATAGTAAATCGAGTTCAAGTAAAAGTCGCAAAGAAAAACGCCAACAACAACAGCAGCAACAACATCAGCAAAATCTTTCCAACAGTATGAACAGTGGTGGGGGCTCATCAGCGTCTGGTATGCATGGCCTTGGTGCAGGAACCACAATAACACCATCATCGGGTTCTGGTTCTAGTGGAGGTGGTTCATCATATAAGGTAAGTTATTAAATATTTTCTGAATTATGAACATTATGATTAAAATACTACCTGATTTTTATTTGAATTTATGTTGAACAATTTGTTCAAACAACAAATTTTTTTTTATAACTTTGTAACTTATTACTTATTTAATGATCACAATTTCATTTGAAACCCCTCGCTTGTAAACTCCCGTGTCGGGAAGTATATATCCATTCGAAACATAGGTACTCATCGTAAAGATTTACTTCTTCTTTGAGTAGTGAAAAATTATATTTTTAAAAACTTAACCTTGCTTGAACTTAAAATACATAGTGTACCTACTATATAATATAATCTATGCTTTAGACTTTGAGGTAAAATAAAATGCTAATTTCAGCTTGTTACAACTTTTTGGATGTACTAACGTACCTAGGGATATGTGAGTTTTGAGAAAAAAACAATTGTGTTTTCTGTTATTCAAGTTTGGTTTTGTTCATTGTTGTCGTTATTCAAAAACATGTAAAACAAATCAATAAACTTTTTGAAAAGCGTTTAGTTTTTTATAATAAATTATATTTTATCTCAATTTATTTTGATACATACTATACATAATATATACAAAACAAGTAGGTACATACTTAAGTACATACATACATATATAATGAATTCATTGTACCCGTATTGGAATTTAAGTAATACCCACCCGCATTAATATTTAACAATAATTTTCACAAATATTAATTACGGATTCCAACCAATTGGAATTTATGTGACCTCCTGGCCAGCTCCACCGACCAAATTACAGGTACATAATATCTGCTTTACCATCGCCCCAAAATCGAAATGATTAATTTGAGATTTCTATTATTTTTTTTATTTGGCAAAGCCCCTGAACATACATATCTTGAATAATGCAACAAAGGTAAATGCAACAACAAATCCGATGTATTTGCACAAATTCACACAACAAAATGAAATGTGGTATAGAGTAAGAGGTGGGCTTATAAAGTTCCAACTCCACCAATATTGAATTATTTTGACACAAGTTTCAAATCGCAACGAAATATCCAATTATTTGCGGTTTATATCTAAATATTATTTTGTTGTGTGGATGTTTGTGTGTGTATTTGTGTTTTGGCGAAGGGCGAACTATTGAGTAAGGATTTTTGTTAACCAAATCAGCTGTCGAAAGATATATCTGCGCTTTTTGGTTCTGCAAATATTCGTTATTTAATTACTGGATTATTCATAATTGCAGATTTTATTGATTTTCATTTTGTGATTTTGGGTTTGGGGTAACAAAAATTTCATCTAAAACATGCAAATTTCGTAATCCTAAAAGGAACTCTATCGCATTATGTATGTACATGTGTGTGTTAGAGTATTGGTTATTGTTTAAGTCGCAAAATAAAACAAAACAAAATTTTGTAATGAAATTTTGTCGAGGATTGATTATGATACTGCATAATTAATTCTCGAAAAAAATGTTTGCGAAAAAAATCGTATGTTTTTATTCAAATAAAAATAATAGGTTTAAATTGAGTTATTTAAGGATTATAATATACATAGATTTAAAAAAAGTAATTAATTAGTTGCAAACAAAAAAAAATGTATCAAACTACACTAAATTAACATGAATTAAAGCATTTGCTGAGAGAAATAGGTTTGTTTTCCATACTGCGTGAGGCTAGAGAAATTGGAAAAAAATTGGAGTTATATATTTATTTATGTAGATTGCATGATGTTCTATCTGAGGAGCTGGCGAAAAATGTTTTTTATTTGTTGAAAAAATAACACACACAGGTACTTTCTGATACACATCGCTTTTTCTCAATTTACCAGAAAAAATAGCGACATTGATTTAGTTTTTTCAAGTTGTGAGCGAATATAATAATAACTGATTAAATTTCGGTTAAAATCATCCGTTGGTGGTTGGTTCAATAGGTACACGATAATTTAAAATCTATAAGAAACGAAAAATCGTGTCTTGGCACTAGAATATCTGAAGAACATGAGCCATATTGTGATCAATTCCGAAGTCGAATTTGAATACAGGTTATTAAAAACCATCGAAAAAGCATAGTTTCAGAGGTAAACATTTTGTTGACCAGTGTATTTGTTATCCCTTCCTTCGGAAATTAAACAAAAAAATATATATTTGCGATTTTTTATCTTTCGAAGTGGTAGCTTTTAATCAAAAGATGTTCTGTTTAGTTTGTTTTTAGTGTATTTTAATTTGAATATTTTCATTTCGGCAGTCCTCCGGTTATGGCAAGTCATCAATAACATCTAACATGCAACCAGCCTCTTCATCTGCTTATGATCCAGTTACATTGCACAAAGAACTCTTGGCCATGCAAGCGGCAGCTGCTTCGGCAGCAGCCTCTTCACAAGCTTCATCATCCTCGAAAAAGTCCTCATCATCGTCTCATCATTCGTCCCAATCTCATCAAGGCCTCTCTGGCAACAAATCATCATCCAGTGGAACTTTATCTCATCATCACATGGTTGGTGGTTCAACGAATACCGGCTCTTCAGGTGGTCATCACAGCTCAATGATGGGATCGCATTCTGGAAGTGGTGGAAATAGCAGTGGTGGTGGCGGTGGTAGTGGTGGCAATTCATCCAAAGATCGTGACAAGAATAACTCATTAAATGCCCTCAATTCACTCTCGCAACTTGGCAATCTCGGCCTGAATCCCCAACAGAGTGTTCAAGCCGCAATGAACGCCTGCCTCGCTGCCAATACTGGCAAAGTGAAGGACTACATGCCGTCCGGAATTTTGAGGTGAGTACAAGTAAAAACAAAATGCTATTCCCCATCAGGATATCACAGCGCGGAGTATGAATAGCTCTGTAACACATTTGTTCCAATCATTGTTCATTATGTGATATTTTTTTTCGTATACTTTTCTTTGCCATTGTTGAAATAAACAAAGTGCTGCACTGGAAGGAAAGTAAGCTTCCTTGATGTTCACATTGATGTTATGTTATTTACATTATATTAATTTAAGTAGTCTCTTTGTATAATAACTATCTTTTTTTATTATTTTAATTTTTTGGTGTGTGTAAAATATCTCCTTTATTCCTACATTGAATTCAATGAAACTAAAACGAAAACAATTTTTGTTGTTTTCCCCGTATTTTCGTTTCCAGTGAACCATCCTTGTTGGGAGTCCGATTGCCACCCGATACCGAAATCATCAAGTATACCTCATCTATAGTTGGCCCCAAAATCCCTGGTACTACAAATCGCGGACGCAAAAAGACAATATCTCTCGATCCATCAAATCCTCTGCTTGCATTTCCAGGCTTAAGTCCAGCTAAACGGGCACGTCTCGAGATGGAGTATGCAGCCATTGCAGCAGCTGCTAATGCCGCCCAGCAGCAACAACAGCAGTCATCATCTGGTAGTGGAAGCAGTTCTGGTGGCGGCGTTGGAGGCGGGATGCTTGGTCTATCTGGTTCAACGCAGTCTGCAACGAATTCTGGTTCTTCCTCATTGCTGGGAGGTCATCTGAGTGTTCCATCAGCGACATCTAATTCTGGAGTTGGTTCATCATCTAACCGTGGCAATAGCGGTATGGCCACTGATCTAACTGGCAGCGCCGACCGCGTAGAGGTCATCAAACTACCCCCAACTATTACGTCAAACGGGGCTTACAATTTGACAAGTAAATCCAAAGATCCACATGATTCGGATCATTTGGGAATGATTGGTTCTGGAGTAAATCTTAGTATGAAGACTGCTCCGTCCATTTCGGCAGCTGAAGATTTCGACGCTCCTCTCAATCTGTCCATGAAGCCAGACAATAAATCTTCAAATAACGACTATAGTAGTTCTACTATTACTGGAGTGGCTGGTGGTGGCAGCTTAAACCTAAGCACTAGTGGTAATGTAACATCAGCCGGTGGTGCATCGAATAGTTTGCAAAGCCTAAGCTCAATAACTGCTGCACTGGGTTCCGGCAGCTCTAGTGGTAGTGGTGGAAGTGATCGTTCCCAACCGCAATATAAAGAAGGACGACCCAGAAACCTGGGTCGTGGAGTGTCGAAACCGAAGAAAAACACGGTTGCTTCATTGCTTGCCCAGAGTCGAGCTGTCGGTATAAAGCCCATGTTGTCCACACAGCAGCTAATGCAACAAGGTGCTGATTTTGTAAGTTTATATTTTTTGAGAAATCTGTTTGAAGAGATGTTAGAATGATTTTTTGTAATTTCAGGAAAAAATACGTCAGGCCTTAACAGACGTTAGTGCACAACTTGATGTATCAACTGACTCCGAAAGTGTAGCCGCCGAGAGTGGACTCTCAGAATCTGAGGGAGAAGACTCACAAATTATCAACATCACCGAACTACGAGCGCCTCTTGAGTTGGGATGGAAACGTGAGACTGTCATCAAAGGTCTAACCAAAGCCGGACAGATACGTGGTGATGTGTGCTACTACGCCCCTGGTAGTTCCACCAAGTTAAAGACAATTGGCCAGATATTTTCTGTAAGTTCTTTTAATGATATATTTAGGTTTAGGAAATTTTGTTTTAATCGTCGATTCTCTCTTTTGCAGTATATGGAAAAAAATCCATCAAAGTTAAATCGTGACAACTTTAGTTTTTCTTCAAGAGCTATAGTTGGATCCTTTCTTCAGCCCGCTCCTCCACCGTATGCAAACGATGGAGAATACATTCGCATGTCAGATGCTGACGTAGCAAAACGCTTAGAAGACTTAAAAATGTTCACACGTCAAACATTAAATGTTGAACAGCGAATTGAAATAGCAAAACAACAACAAGCTATGCGTGAGGCAAAAAAGCTTGCAAAAGAAGAACAAGCTAGAAACAAGGAAAAAGCACGTCAGGAAAAAAACGAAAAGCTTGAACAGCAAAGAAAAGAGAAAGAGCTGAAGAATCAGCAGGCGATTGAGGTGAGCGGTGTGGCTCTTTTTCTTACTAACTTCGTTGTTTAAAATTAAAAGCAAAAATACATAAAATATATAAACTTATGTGGTTTAGAATTTTATAAAAAAATAAATTACTTTTTGTATTACCAGGCTCGCAAAAAACGCCAAGAAGAACTCGAACGTATCAAACAAGAAGAAATTCTAAAAAAGCAACAGGTAAGATTTTTCTTGTTCTTTATTAATGTGAAAGTCATATAATTTCTCTACTTTGATTTTGTTTTAATTTATATATTTATAAACAGCTATAAAAAAAAACAATTCTAATATTTTGTTTGTTATTATTATTGTTTTATAGGAAAAAGAAAAGAAAAGGCAAGAAGCTATTTTAGCTAAAGAACAGGTATTGCATACTTTAAGTCATCCATACTTTTAGTAAATCATTTCTTAGTAGTAGACAATATCTGTATAATTAGTATGATTTTGGTTAGTTGCGATAGGATTTTTTGTTTATTCGTTTTTGGTTGATTTTATTTTTTTTTTTGTGAAAACAAATTTTTTTCTTTTAGTTTTCATCGCAACTGATCATTAAAACAGTGTGCCTAATCAGAGTCCAATCATCTATCTCCCTTTGTGTTCTCTGTCTGTTTGATAAATAAATTTTTATGTTTTTGATAAGTGAGTTGTTGTTGGTAGTTTTGTATGTTTTTAAAGAGCTTTTTTGGAGGTTGATTTTTTTTTTTTAAATTCGCTAAGAACCTTCGAGCGAATTCGTTGGTGTTTTTATAAATTTCATTTATTGTTTTTTGTGTTGTAGCTTATTTTATGATTTTGTTTTTATGTTAGGTAAATATTTTTCTCTTTAATGTTAAACAGAAAAATTTCTTTAATACCCAATCCAATGCTAGAAGGTCGTTTTTCTTCTTTGCGCAATATAACATTCTCATAAAGATCTTTTATAATCTATGGTGTAAAAGGCTTGATCCGATTTATTTCTATCTCATATAATAAAATATTCGTCAATTATAAGCGGCAGTTTGAGGTTTACTTCCGATTTTCGTAGGTTAGATAGCTCGAGGTTACCCGTGTCGAACTCAGTCAGAAACTAACATGACTGCAAAATTAACAGAATAACAAACAAGTTAATGAAATCCAAGTTTATTTTACAATCAAACCTAATTTAATTTATATTTTTTTAATAATTAGATGATGTCCATGGACATGGACGAAACGTCGTGACCTAAAGCCCAAAAAGAAATCAAATTTAAAACACTTTCCTTCATATTAATAAAAAATCAATGATTTGTTTTGTATTCCAGCCATGAAAAGTTGACAAAAAAAATAAATTTAACCCTTAAACTTGGCAGGCTCACCGCCATGTTTTTCACTCAATTAGATCAATCAAATGATAATCGAGCGAATAATTTGGCGCTAAGATGGAGTAGTTATAATTTATACAAACTTGTTTACGAATCCAAAGTGAGCAGTGGCAGTGACGTGAAATACGTAATTTTTTTCAATCTTCTTAAATTTGGAATCGAATAAAAAATTGATGATGAAAAAAGTAAACGCCTACGTTTAATCCATTTGTTAGTGCGTTTGGCTGTGGATCAAATCCCAGCTTATTCTATTTAAAAAAACAGCTACTTCCTCTTGCGAGGAAGTGATAAATTCTCCAACAGTATCTCTTGTCATGAAAACGTGTTTCTCACCTTAGCCGTTGTGATTCAGCAGAAAATAGGAGGTCCCCTAAATTTCGACCAACTAACAACAAGCCAACAGCAGAGCTTTAGTCACTTTTAAATTCATTTATTAATAGTGGCAAATGCTAGGCCCAATTCCGCAAGCCTCAGTTTACTATCTGTACATAGTAAACGCTAGGGTGGAGCGTGTTTGTATGGACAAAAATAAAATAAAAAACATACCCCTAAATGAATTTTATGTTTTTTTTTTAATTTTTGTAATGACCCAATCATACAGATCAATTGTAGAGGGTATGTAGATTATTTTGTACTCGTTAAAGAATACAGTGTTTCCTAATTGCCATTTAAAATAAAAAAAAACCAAGCGAAAATTACAAATAACGAGCCAAATTATAATAATAAAAAAAGCATAGGAAAACATCGAATTTTATCATTTAACGTATTTTTTTTATTTTTCTTTTTTAAATAACCTTTTTTGTTTTCAACATTTGGTAGTTCTTTTCGCGAAATTATTTTTTTTTATTAACCCGTCCTGTTGGACATATATAAAACTGGGTGTGATTGTTCCACTAAGTCTTAAATATGAAATTAAACCTATTTCAAACCTCTCAAATTTATCAAAGTTTGTAGTTACCTATATTATTATAGATTTTCCTTGAATTGTCCGACTCCCGAAATCGAGTTTTAAACTAACGACTCCAAGGCCATTGAGCTACGCTTTACTCCATCGAAACTATAAACTACATTAACCTAAACTTGTTTTTCAATATGTCGAGTTCGATAATTAAGTTCAGAGCAAATAAATTGGGGCTATGTGATTTAACTAACCTTTACAATTGATTTCTTTCATTCTGTTTGTTTCTTTGCTTCTCTATTCAATTCGGTTGGTACAGAAACAGATCTCCGCGATTGCTTTTTTAATGACAATCATATATAAAATGATAATTTAAATCCGAATGTTTAAGACTCAACTTTCAATTGGAATTAAATCTTTTACAAATTTATTTATTTTGAGGTTATTTTCTTTTAAATTGTAATCCAAATTCAATATTTTCCCGAAATTTTTCCATTTTGAAAAGTTTCTTTTCTAAAGAAGGTCTTCACTTCGCTGGTAGAGTTCTTATAGTTTGAGTGTGTGTTTAATCAGATTTTCCTTATTTTTACTGTTAAACTTAAACAAGATAAATTTCTTATTTCCATGTTATCCAGTCATTTAAAAGGACCAACGCGTTCGTTCTGTATGTTATTCAACCACTTTAGGATGGAATAATTTGAAGAATTTGCATAAATTATTGCTAAATTATAAATCCTTCACACATTATATTTTATATTGTCTTTTCCTCTGTGTTCTCTCATATTTAGATAAAGGTATCGCCAAAACCTACATAGACTTTATGAGTTATAAAAATAAAATCTTCATATTTAATTGACCCACTTTATATTAAAAAACACATCTTTCCGCTTTTAATCTTTATTAAGAACCTTTTATAAATGACAGGAAAAGTTTGACTATGCTTTTACTATTAGTTTTATTTAATGTCCTTAAATATATAAAATTTAAATTTAAATATATATATGTAAAACTGACACGCAGATTTATCTGCAGGAACTCAACAAGCAGAAGGAGTTACTCTACGCTGTCGAATTGGTATGAACAAAAAAAAATAAATACATAAAAATAAAAACTATGTATATTTTAAAAATTTATTTAAACGCTTTTCAAGTAAAAAAAATATTAAAATATTTGGAAGCCCTGACCTAAGACTTGTTATAAATTTCATACATCATGGTTATGAGTTTTGGTATGAGGGCGGTTTATTGGAATCAGCCACATAAATGTTGATTCAAATTATTTGAATCGGTTTTGATTTGTTTGTGTTGAAAGTGCCGTTGATTTGCATTTAAACGATTATTTAGATCTAAATTATACAAGATTTAAAAGCATTTCATCACACTGGATGCGATTTTACCATTTCACTTAGTGGAAGAATCAATTTTTGATCAAAAGTGAACTTTTCTGTGAAACATTTTTATACTGGAATGAGGCCAACATTAAGCCCTGTTTTTTGAAGATAACAATGAAAAGACATAAAAGAATTAAAGCCATTTTACCACACAGGACATGATGTTGCCATTTCCCTTAGTGGTGGAATAAATTTTTCACAAAAAGTGAAGTGATTTAGGAGCAACATAAAGCCATTTTTTGAAGATTTTTTCATAAAATTGTAGTTTTGATGTAGACAGTCTCATCTAACTTATCTTCCTGAATCCAAAACTCATAGAAATTACGTATGATATTTATCACTGGCTCCTAGTCTGTGTCTAAACTTACTTAAAAAAAACATTCAGATAAACAAAATACACACAAACAGTTTTCCATATACAAATTTGTTTTAACACACTGTTTTTATTTTTAATTTTGAACACATTAACCCTTTTGTTACAAACTACACCAAAATAGTGCATGATTTTAACCAGTTCTGTGTTTTTTTTTTTGATTAAATTACTCTTATTAATGCCAAGTAATTGAAGGTTTGCTTTTTTTGCAATAACTTAAGTTTGTGTACTATTTGTGATTAAAATTATTTATATTGTAATTGATGATAGGAAAGAGAACGACGCCGGCAGCATATGACACTCATTAGACAGCTAGAAACCAGACGAAAATATGAAGATCGTGAAAAGAAAAAGCATCAATTGGTATTGGATAGACTGATTTTACGTGAAAAGCGAGTAGCTGCTCGAAAGCGTGATGCTGAAATACTTAATCAGATCAGGTAAGACCCCTGTTTTTGTTATATATTTAAGATTGTACTGTATAAGTACTGGCCACAGCTTACAAGTTAAAAATATGCCTGTCAAAATGTAAAACATTTCAATCTAAAATCTTCGTGGTTCTTAAATCAATACAAACTTATATTATTTTGATATTTTTATTTTTGTTCTTTAAAGAAAACCACAAGAGGACTCTGAGATTTCTGATCAAATTGATTTGCCTCAGCTGAAGCGAATCGCTGGTTGTCGGCTACCAGGTCAAGCAATGGCAGATCTACTGATGGTCTTTGAATTTTTGCACAATTTTGGTGAAACTCTTGGTTTTGGTAAGTTAATAATTGGAAATGAAAGTTATTTTACACAACATTCGATTATATAATTATGAATTTTTATTTAGATATGGAATCCCTGCCAACACTTCAGAATCTTCATGACGCTCTTGTTCCGGATAGTAATGTTGAAGCCGAAGAAGAACTACTCTCTGTAATGACACATTTACTTGTGTGTGCCATTGAAGATCCGGGCATTCCGAATCCCGGTCGACACACAACACTTTTGGGTCAATCACTCCGCAATGCTGATATTACCAATTCAAATGTTTCTGAAATTTTGCGAATATATTTGTATGCCACAGCTACGGGTGAAGTCCGTCAAATGCATAATATAACATTGGACCGAGAGAAAGAAAAACGCATACCAGACCATCATCAAATGGATACTGATTTGAATGTGACAACTGGAAAGAATCAGCAATATTATGAATTGTTGCATGAAAACGATACGTGGAAGCTGTCGATTTGTTTAAAAGATCGACCATTTGTAGCATTGAATCCAACGAAGAAAACCCAAATCCTAGCCCATCTCTGCAATGACTTGCTAATGAACAAAGCTGTACTCAAACAAATCGATGGAAGTCTTGAGTCGTGCGCACAAATCAAGAAAGAGAAATACATGACTGATATGAAAATCCGCAAATATAAGTCACTGCACATAAGAAAGACTCGCTTAGAGGCATATGAAAAGGCCCAAATTGAACGAGAAGCTGCTATGGCAGCTATAGCTGCACAACAACAACAACAGCAATTGCAACTTCAACAACAGCTAGAAGAGCAACAACAGCAACAGCAGCAGGATGAGTTGGCTCGGAAGGAGGAGGAATCTAATGCGGCGGCATCGGAAGTAGCAGTTGTTGGAGAGGGTGAAACAAATAACAACAGCAGCAATAAGGACGAATCGGAGAAAATGGATTTAGACGATTGTCAAATCGTTCCTTTGAGTGATACCACTGTAGCAAAGGAAGCCGATTCTGATGCAGGTGTGGAAATAGTAGAAACCAATAAGCCGGATCTATTAGTTCCACCATCTACACCGGGAGAGAAAGTAACCTACGATAGCCCATCAAAGAGCAGTGTGGACACACCAGTCAAGTCAAAATTAGAAGAATCCTTGACTTATCAAAATGGAGCGACTGTTCCATCTGATCTTAGCCAATTGATCAACAAAAAGAATAACTCACGATGTGATGACGCCTCAACTGATGTAGGCATGGATGATGATCTGAGTGACGTTGAGAGTGAGATGACTAATATTGAAGAGGACGAAGATAATCGCATGACTGCCGACGAAGTGCAAAAGAAGCTAGAGAAAATGATTAAATCTGCTTTGAATTGCAAGGAATCGCTAGAAAAGAGCACCAATCAACTACGGGCGTGTTGCTTTGGACAAGATCGTTTTTGGCGGAGGTATTGGAAGCTACCAAAAGCAGGTGGTATATTCATCGAAGCATTGGAATCGGCTCAGAATGAGATCTATGAATTCAATGAAATTCTTGAAAGTGCAGTCAAGGCGGAAGCTCCTAGGGATGATGTCAAGGAGGAACAGTATTGCGATACATCGAAAGACGAGGAAGAATTGGACAATCAGGAAAAAATCACAGAAAACGAGTTAAAGCCGGGTACAGATACAATCGTGAAGATGGATTCAGAAAACGAATGCATGCAAGTTGATGAGAGCAACAACGAGACGTTGCCGTCGGCACTTGGGGATGGCTTCCCTCCGAACCCACCAAATACAACGAGTTGTTTGAAAAACGATTCTGAATTACTTCCACCACCCCCGCCACCACCACTCGCTCAAAATGTAGGCGATTTGAATGAAATCGTTATGGACAAGTTCGAATCATCATCGTCTACATCACTATTGGTCAGAATCGAAGAAAACGAAGAGAACGTCTGTGATACTAGCAATCGAGAAATCAAATCCGAAGCCGATGTCAGTATAAAGAAAGAAAATGATGGAGTTATTGTAATTGGCTCCGAATCAGATCTGAAACCGCCAGCTACGCCGGTCGATCGATGGTTCTCCATTGCAAACCGTGAAATGCCACTGACCACAACCGAAATGCAGGGAGAAACTGCATATTTCCAGAGGGTCTATTCGAACATCCACTGTGGAAGTGCTATTCAAATTCAAGGCCATCGTTGGGACATTGCCAATAACGCGCAATATTTTACGATCCCGTTGGAGAACGGCAAAGTTGACTTGCATTTTGACAACGAGACTATTCTTACGCTATCAGGGCTCGATGAGAAAATGGTGGAGCGAAAGCTGAGAGGCCACGCTTTGAAAGAAACTGCTGGAGAGGATAGCGGCCCTTCACACGACAACAGCTATGACTTAAAGGAGCAGAAGTTTTTTCCCTTTCTTGATGATACCTGCGGCGGTGGAGGGAAAGATGAAGCCGGAGAAACAGCCACCGCCAATGCAACTAGTGCAAGTGCCGAACTAAAAGCAGGTCGTGTCGAAATGAAACTTGATGAAGCAACAGGAATATCGTTTCAAAATTTAGCCAACATGTCATTGGGAAACATTAGCGCTTACATCACATGCGACATTCCAACCCCTCTCTCAATGACACCGGACGAACATCGTCTGCTAGAGCAGATTAAAATCGAGGGGTTTCCCAAGAAGCTAGAGAGTAATTTTGTGCCGAGCAAATACCGTCACGGCTGGTGGAAAGTTGACACACTCGAGATGATCCAAGACGTCATAGACAATCTCAATCAGAAGGGTTTGCGCGAACGTGAATTAAAGCAAAGTTTAAGTCGAATTCTTTCTGAAGAAATCGAACTCGCGACACCTTATTCACTTACCGCCAAAGATGATGACAACGAAGACGAGAAAATAGTCCTGCCAGATGGACCAAACGATTGGAATCCAAAAGTTGCGAAGCGCGTCGAATTGGCTTTACTGGAACAACTTGAAGCTCTTGAGGATAAAATTGCCAGTGCATCAATGCAAATAAAACACTGGGTTCTGCCACCACGAATAGAGAGTGAAATCTCACTCGATCAAGAGGACATAACCGAGGAAGAGTTTGTGACAATAATTCCAATGATTCGCGATCGTATTGCCAGCTTAGAGGCGGCCATCGAAAGAAGATATCTTAAACCACCACTAGGCAGTCAAACAGGAGATGCTCATCTAGCTGTGATCGCACAAAATCAACAAAATCAGAAATCTTCTTCGTCAACGTCTTCTTCTTCGGAAAATAATAGCACATCTATTGGACAGCAACAGCAGAGCAATGCCAACGTTAATGCCTCCGGTAATAGCAGTGATAACGGGGGACAACAGCAATCGTGCTCTGTTAGTGCATCGGGAGACAATTCTGGAGCTGCTTCACCTGCTAGTGTTTGTGACAGCGAAAGAGATATGCCCCAAGAGAACATACCGAAAGGCTTGGTATCATGGCGTGAGGCAGTATCTCGTTCGCATACTACAGCTCAGTTAGCTATGGCATTGTATGTGCTGGAGTCGTGTGTTGCCTGGGACAAGAGCATTATGAAAGCGGTAAGTGATGATTGATACTTGTGTTTAACCTAAACCCCTGAATAATAGTAGAATAAAATATTAATTTGCTTTTTAAAATTCAGTAATAAATTTGTGCCAGGTGCTGCAATGCTTTTAACTTAATGATAGAGTTGCTTATTTTTTGCTTTTTGTGTAGATATTGATTTGATAATCCCTATAAGTGTGGTGGTTCTTTTAAATTTTTATTTTTTTCTGTTTCTTTGTTAATTTATGGATTTTTGAAATCAACATAATTTTTTTAGTACGTAAACATATTTTCTAGTGGTATTCTATTCTATCTTAAGTTTAATAACTTCATTCAACCTAAGAAGTAAAAGAGTGAAGGGTTGGGGCAATGTGATCGAGATTGTGGCCATTTAAATCATTTTTTTTTCGAATTTTAGGAAAGAAAATATCCGTTACTTTCAATGGTAAGCGGATGATAAAAGACTCGAGAATGTGACCATTTAAATCATTTTTTTTCGAATTTAAGGAAAGAAAATATCCGTTACTTTCAATGGTAAGCGGATGATAAAAGACTTGAAAAAGTAGTAAACATGTAGTGCAACTACATTTATAAAAGCATTCAAATTGAAGAAAAATAATTTTCCATCTTGTTTAATCTTTTTTCAATAAAATACAAATGAAATAACATTAATCACTTTATAATTTTTAAGATTTTTAAGTGATTTGTGTATTCTTTGTCACTACCGGAACAACTTTTTTACCATATTTTTGAAGTGTTTTTCGGTTCCCTATTTCATTTATACTTTTAGAAAATGCATATATAAAGTTTTTACACTACTTTCACACAGAAGATTGTGTATGTATCCAAATTATGCTCTAACTTTGGAATTGTTTGAATTAAAAAATGTTTAAGAAATAAATGTTGACCTTCAAAAATTTTACGGAAGTGACAATTTAATATTACGTGAGTGACGAAATATGAGTTTTACGTAGTAACCGAATTAAATAAACGGTTTTATATTATAATGGTGATTTTACTATGCCATGACGATGGTTCAGTGAAGGGGACAGAGCTCCTCACCGCTCTCACCCACAAAATCATCGTCATGACGTAGTGAAAAGTCACAATCTAAACAGAGTCTTTGATTATGGTGGCTTGAATCATCAGTTCATCAGTTTCCTCACCATCACCTGGTTCCATTATAAAGTTTCGCTGATTTCAGATTGCGCAATATTATGGTGACAGTGCCGACTTTGAGTTGCCATTTGTGCGTGGTAGACCAAGTACACGCTGCTTGTTTCTTCGTCATCATTTACAGTGTGGCTACGATTTGTTTTTGAATAATTAAATTCGAATCATCGACGTTCAACCAATCGTGGTTCAAATAATTACGGCCGATATTCGGGAACACTTTGCTGAATTGCTCTTCCTTCGATGATCTGATTTCACAAAAAATCGACGGGAACGAAATCAGGCCAATTGTATAATCAAAATATTCTTCGTCGATTGTAACTTCTTTACATATCGCCAAAAAAAAGGATAATTTCAGGCAAGTTCATCTTTAGGCGTTGATCGCGGGATGACCGGTAAAGTTTTACGGAAATCGCCGGCCAGCAGTATTATTGTGTGTTGACCATATTATCTCTGAATCCGCGGAATGGTGTTACACATGGCTCTATTTTGGGATCTATCCTCCTAATATATCCAGCATCCACCCATATTTATGTGGAGTATGCAATTTCACGATTTTCCAACTTTTCCGGTCGAAATTTTTGGCTCCGTTGGCTCTTGTATTCAATAGGAATCCAACAAAAAAATCCCCATGCAAAACCGATGATGTTCAGCCGAGTTATGCTTTCACTAGCAAAAAAATCGATTCATAGAAACCACTTCTGTTCATATTTAAATTAATATAAAACCGAATATAAAAATGTTCTAAAAAATTAATCCGGTGACTTTATTTCAAAGGCAGGCATTCTATTTTCTGAAAACTGAATGTCAAACAGCTTCGCTCCACATTTAGTTTTCCAACCTGTACTTGTGTTAAAACTTTCCCCGTTCAAAAAATCTACACACGAAGTTTCTTGTCAAAATGAATAAAAATTAGCTCTATACCGCCAATCTACACTTCTAAATCAAGAATCAATCTGTATGGATATTTTGAAATATACTTTGCAGGCGTTTTTGGTCGATTTGAAATTAAATGCAAATAAATTTAATTTTTTCCCCAACATTTCGTCGTTATTCACGACTTCTTCAGGGGTATTTTATTAGATTTTTTTAAATTTGTCGGGATTAACATTTTGTTATTTAAAATGATGTCTTAAATTTTTATATTTGATATTTTAATAAATTAACACTGAAAAAGTTTATAAACAAACAGAAATAAATATATATGAAGACTAATAAATGAAAAGACTTACAAAAATTATCACAGTATGGTTAGGTTGGCAGGTACTTGTAATCGATTACATAAGTACCTGCCATCCTAATCATACTGTGATAATTTTTGTTTTTTTTTTTAATAAAAATTGATCTTTAATATATAATAATTTGTCCCTATTTCAATATACCTATCGACGGTTACAGAAAAAAGCAGAATTCAAAACCTCTTACTACAATTTGGAAGTTTTTTTTTTGTGTATTTATATCTAAAATGTCTTACAAGGTTGTGCATTTTAACCTTCGATATGTATCTTTTCCATCTTTTGAAAATCTTCTCTATTTCGCTGGATAGAATTATTTCGACTGCCTTTTCGAAACAGGGTGTTCTATCTCTTAATTTTCTTTAGTAACGGTTTCTGGCTTTATGCCTTTTCCGGAGATGTATTCCCAGTTTCTTATTTAACGAACTTTAAAACACGATACGAACATAAATACAAGATGTAACGGAAGAAAGAAAGAAAATTGAGCAGCACACAATCAAACATCTTTTGTGTAAAATATTTATATTACCCACCGTTGCCCAGGAAAACTACGTTAAGTCCACGACTTCTCCGTACTAACTTTTATTTTTCAAGCACAGTTTATTTAGTATTTCCACACACTTCCTTATTTTTTTTTTTTTTTGGTTAGTGTTTGTTGTTGTGCACTTATAGCATTAAATTTGTTTTAAACGTATTTTACTTTAATTTAATTAATACTGATTCCTATGTTTTGACTAATTACATTTTTTCTTTTTTATTTTCTTTCTTTTCCGCATTTAATGTAAAATTTATTTGGATAAAATATATAATTATAAATGTTAACGTGGCTATAAAAAAAATATATATGAAATAATTATAATTGCCTGCCTGCTGATATCCTTAAATACAAAAAAAAAAAAACGAAATACGTATCTCAAATGAAAAACATTATTTAAATCTACATGATAAACGTTTATGTATTTTCTGCACGCTAATATTACAAAACAATCAAAAAAACAAAATAAAACACACTTACACACAACACAATTCGATTAAAAACATAAAAAAAAAATCAAAACAAAATTTACTTATTACTCTATATACATAAATGGTGTTTTTTTATATTTTTTTTTCTATATCTTTGGTGTATGTGGTACTTCTTTTCTGTTTCTGTTAACGCTTCTTGTGGCTTTGAATAACATAAAATTAAAACAAATTTAAACATAAAAAAAAATGTCTAATTTAACTAAATAATGAAATTAAAACAAAAATGTTAGCTTAATAAAAGTAAAAAGAAAAAATCCAAATCGAAATCAAAGTCGAGTAAAAACGGTGAAAGTTGTAAACCCACTACCACTAGCACCCCTAACAATAAGGAGAGTAGTACGACAACAACACCAAAAGCTGACAAAAAATCCTCCTCTTCGTCGTCGAAAAAATCAAAAAAGTCTTCGAAAAGTAAATCGAAAGCAAAGTCACCAAATGCGAAGGCAAATAAAACTGCGAAAAACCTTGACCAATCGATGATGAGTGATCCAAATGAGACAATGACGACGACGACGACGACAACAAAAACAAAAACGCCATCAACTGGTCAAGAAGAAGAAGTGGTGTCCTTTGGAATGATGTTGTGTTCTACTACTACTCCTAACTCTGCTACTAACCACAAAATCACGAAGATGTTATTCACTGAAACTAGTACACCAACAACTACTACTACTACAACAACATCCACAACACCAAGCACAAAACGTACTACAATTTCCCAAAACAATTACTTACAGAATTGCCAGTTCTGCACATCTGGCGAGAATGAGGATAAACTCTTGTTATGTGATGGTTGCGATAAGGGCTATCATACATATTGCTTTAAGCCGAAAATGGATAATATCCCTGAAGGAGATTGGTAAGATAAAATTCATTCGAAAATAGCTCAGATTTTAACAAATGTGTTTTTTTTAAGGTACTGCTATGAATGTGTAAACAAAGCGACAAATGAACGCAAATGTATCGTTTGTGGCGGTCATCGACCTCCTCCAGTGGGTAAAATGATTTACTGTGAATTGTGTCCACGTGCATATCATCATGATTGCTACATACCGCCACTGTTGAAGGTGCCACGAGGCAAGTGGTATTGCCATGGGTGTATATCAAAGGCACCGCCACCGAAGAAACGTCCCAGTAAAAAGCCTTCCAACAAGGAACTAAAGCAGCACAACTCATCACAGTCATTGAACTCATCGCACGATGAATCGATGAATTCTGTTGTGGCGCCTTTAAGGTGAGTTTTCTTTCTCCTTTATGTTTTTTTTATGTTTTTTTTTTTTTTTTTGTTTTTTTTTTTATGAAAAACTCAAATTTTATTTTAGTCCTGCACACTCAGTAGCATCGACGTCCTTCGATGAACACCACAACAATTCAGTAGATGCTTCTCGTTTTCAAACTCAAATGACACGTCCATCAACGCCGATGGCCATCAATAACGACTATGTAGATATAAGCATGGAAGCAACGCAATTAGGAGTTGGTGTCGGTATTGGTGTTGGCGTTGGTGTTGGCCTTTGTGCTACACAACCCAATCCAATTCCGAATATGTCACCGATGCAACAACAAATGGTACATGCAATATCTCCGCAACATATTGGCAATCAGAGCAATCAACTATCTATGATTATTCCACAACCACCAGTGATGCCACAACAGCTTCAACTCCAACAACAACAACAACTTCAACAAGCTCAACAACAGCACCTGCTAGCACAGCACCAGCATCAACTTCTTCAACATCAACAACTTCCACAATTACAACAACAACAGCAGCAACAAATCCATCAACCACCCCCGCCGCCGCCACCTCAGACTCAACCGCATCTAATACAACATCAACAGCTGCAACCAATAGCACAACCACCAACACCGCAACCAACACAAATGGTATCATCACCACCCCAACTATTGCAAACAACTCCATTGATTCCCCCACAACAAATACAAATACAACAGCAGCAACAACAGCAACAACAACAACAACAGCAGCAACAACTACAACAACAGCAACAACTACAACAACAACAGCAGCAACAACAGCAGCAACAACAACAACAACAGCAGCAGCAAC
This sequence comes from Epistrophe grossulariae, assembly GCA_929447395.1. NCBI lineage: Eukaryota > Metazoa > Arthropoda > Insecta > Diptera > Syrphidae > Epistrophe > Epistrophe grossulariae. The sequence continues at coordinate 137,075,238 of OV839566.1, forward strand.
AACAACAGCAACAGCAACAACAGCAACCACAGCAACAACAACAACCACAGCAACAGACAAATCAACAACAAGTCATAAATGAGGCTAAAGAAAAACTAAAACAAGAAAAAAAAGAGAAACATGCCACCAAGAAGCTAATGAAGGATTTAGCCGTTTGCAAAACAGTTTTAGGGGAAATGGAGGTGAGTTCCTTTGTCTGTAAAATCATGAAATTGTTTTCTTTTAACTTGTTTTGCACATCCTCTTGCTGCATGTAAATTTAATTAAAATTGAAATTTAATATATGTATTTTTTTTTTGTTTTTCTAAAATTGCAGTTACATGAAGACTCTTGGCCATTTTTATTACCTGTGAATACAAAGCAATTCCCAACTTATCGTAAAATTATTAAGATTCCAATGGATCTATCTACAATCAAAAAACGTCTTCAAGATTTAAGGTAAGTTTTTAAAAAAACTCTGTTTGTTGAAGCGTTGAATAAAAAAAATCTTATGAATTCAAAATTTAAAATTAATAATATTTTTTTTATGATTCAAATTCTTTTTTCGCCTCTGTCACGTAAATTTTATAATATTAAACTTACCTCGCGTAATACCATAACAAAATAATTTATAAATTTATTTAAACACAATTATTATCTTCCTAGGAAATTGAATGAGGACTTCTTTTGCGTTAGTTTTATGCAAAATCTTTAAATACACATTCTGTATAAATTTATTATTATAATTCAAAATTATATTTTATACTAAGATTATTAAATATTTGTATCTTTCTGTTTATTTATTTACTTTCAGTTATAAAACCCGTGAAGATTTCTGCGTAGATGTGCGGCAAATCTTTGACAATTGCGAAATGTTTAACGAAGATGACTCACCTGTCGGCAAAGCAGGACATGGTATGAGGAAATTCTTTGAAGTCCGATGGGCTGAACTGACTGATAACAAACATTCATGATATCAAATGCATCACCTAAAGTATTCGAATGATTAGAAAGCTTAAATAGTATTTATAATAAATCACACACAAATATAAAAAAATTGATTTAGAAATAGCATTAAAACAAATCTTAGTTATAATTTAAAAAAATAAAAATAATAATAATAATTAAAAAAAAAAAATACAATTATAAAATGTAAAGCAAGGCAAACAAATTATAAAATAATAATAAAATACAAAAAAAAAAGTATTCCAATTCGTATGGAAAAGGATTTAGTGTTAAACATTTTTTTAAATATATATATTTTTTTTTTATTTAGAATCCACTTCCGTTCTGTAAATAGTTTACTTCTTATATTTAAAGTTTTTAAACTTAATTTTATAATAATTGATGTATTTTTTTTTCAAAGCTGAATGCTTCGCTACACAAAATGAATATTTTCCTATAATTTTAGTTCACACACACTCAACCCAGATGAAAGCAGATGAAACCATTTTGAAACAAATTTTTGTACAAACTTTTTAGAGATTTTACTTGACAGTATTTTTTTTTATTTTTGTTTTGCTTTTGTTGTCATATATTTTTTACACGAGAACAATAATAATAATCTACAAGCATACGAGCAAGGGCAGAATTTTTAAGTTATCAAACAAAAAAAACAAAACGAAAAAATGTCTTTCATGCGGAATTTCACCCGCTTATAAATGATATTGTCGCTAAATTATTTTAATTTGATTTTATATTTTAATTTCAACATGACATCATATTTATCATCATTGTGCGCATTTTTTATTTTCTTAAGAAAAAAAAAATAATAACGTACTTATAGTTAAGTAAATTGCTTGGCAAAGCAGATATTTCTTTTTCTCTCCTTTTAATGATAATAATTTAGATATATCAGTCCTTATTCATCTTTTATTATTTTTTTACTTATGTGTATTAAATATTTATAAATATATTTTATATGTATAATTGGTATTTTAAGAATAATAAATTTATGTCTATATAATATAGGAGTGAATAATTTTTTCATGTGTATCGAGATTGTTTTTTTCTTATATAGTTTTTTTTTCCTAATTTATTTTCCATGCATTGTTCTAGTTTAAGTTTTAAATTTTTTGAAATAATAAACAAAAATATATATATATACACAAAAATATTATATACACTTAAAAAAAACTCATAACGTTAAGAAACGATGTTCGATATGCAAGAAATATATTCGTAAATACAATACTGAAACTATGAAAAACTAGAATGGAATGTTTGTCTTTTTTTTTTGCTAAGATCGCAATTAAACGCACATGAAATCTACCTTACTCACAGGATGAGCCTTTCAGTAAAATGTAAACCGGCTTCATAATTTCGTCTTTCATTCAACCAAAAAAATCATTTTTTATACGGAAAAAATCCCCATTTCAAGCCAGAATTAAGGATCCTCACACCAACGCGAATTTGTCGTGGCGACAACGAAAACAATAATAACAATACGTGGTTGTCAATGAAAACAAAACGTTGTTATTATTGTTTTCTTCATTGCCGCGACAGGTCTTTTAAGGCTCCCCAAACCAATGCGAAACATTCGGATCGACGACGCAACATTCGGCTGTCAATATATTTTACATGAGATGGTGTGGTTACTATTATTTATTGCCCCGTAAATATATTTTGTCAGCCGAAAGTTTCGTTGTCGTTCCGAATGATTCGCGTTTGTTTGTGGGAACACACATCGATGTAAAGTCTGATTCACAATGCGATGAGGAAACGAGACGAGTTAATTGACGATTTTTTTTCTACAGCGAAAAGCGATTAAAAACAATCAAAAATTTGAAAAAAAAAAATCGAAAAAAAGGAAAACGAAAAACAATTGTCAAAATGTTTTTAACAGCATTGATAATGGCCGTGAGAAGAAAAACAACAAGTTGCAAAAGAAAATACTTGGGATGTTCTTTCATTTATGTTTTTTTAAATATTTATTTGAATTAATTGAAAATAAAAAGATACCTACGCTATTCAGTTGTTATGGAGACCCCTGGACGGCATGATAACTTTTTTCAATTTTTCACTAAAATTTTGTTTCTCGAATTTTGTAAAGTGCTGTACATCGATGGAAAGGTCTGTTTATTGTCAATTAGGAATTGAAAACCGCAAACACTTGCGAGGCTTGGTTGCGGAGAAATCGGGTTTCGAAAGAAATTTGATTTTTAAACTTTTAAATTATGATCATCATAACTTTTTTAAATTTTTCACTAAACATTTTTTCTCGAATTTTGTAAAGTGCTGTACATCGATGGAAAGGTCTGTTTATTGTCAATTAGGAATTGAAACCGCAACCACTTACGAGGCTTGGTTGCGGAGAAATCGGGTTTCGAAAGAAATCTGATTTTTAAACTTTTAAATGATGCCGGCATCATAACTTTTTTCAATTTTTCACTAAAATTTTTTTTCTCGAATTTTGTAAAGTGCTGTACATCGATGGATAGGTCTGCTTATTGTCAATTAGGAATTGAAAACCGCAACCACTTACGAGGCTTGGTTGCGGAGAAATCGGGTTTCGAAAGAAATCTGATTTTTAAACTTTTAAATGATGCCGGCATCATAACTTTTTTCAATTTTTCACTAAAATTTTTTTTCTCGAATTTTGTAAAGTGCTGTACATCGATGGAAAGGTCTGTGTATTGTCAATTAGGAATTGAAAACCACAACCACTTACGAGGATTAGTTGCGGAGAAATCGGGTTTCGAAAGAAATCTGATTTTTAAACTTTTAAATGATGCCGGCATCATAACTTTTTTCAATTTTTCACTAAAATTTTTTTTCTCGAATTTTGTAAAGTGCTGTACATCGATGGAAAGGTCTGTTTATTGTCAATAAAGAACTGAAAACCGCAACCACTTACGAGGCTTAGTTGCGGAGAAATCGGGTTTCGAAAGAAATCAGATTTTTAAACTTTTAAATGATTTTTTCAATTTTTCACTAAAATTTTTTTTCTCGAATTTTGTAAAGTGCTGTACATCGATGGAAAGGTCTGTTTATTGTCAATTAGGAATTGAAAACCGCAACCACTTACGAGGCTTCGTTGCGGAGAAATCGTGTTTCGAAAGAAATCTGATTTTTAAACTTTTAAATGATGCCGGCATCATAACTTTTTTCAATTTTTCACTAAAATTTTTTTTCTCGAATTTTGTAAAGTGCTGTACATCGATGGAAAGGTCTGTTTATTGTCAATTAGGAATTGAAAACCGCAACCACTTACGAGGCTTGGTTGCGGAGAAATCGGGTTTCGAAAGAAATCTGATTTTTAAACTTTTAAATGATGCCGGCATCATAACTTTTTTCAATTTTTCACTAAAATTTTTTTCTCGAATTTTGTAAAGTGCTGTACATCGATGGAAAGGTCTGTTTATTGTCAATTAGGAATTGAAAACCGCAACCACTTACGAGGCTTGGTTGCGGAGAAATCGGGTTTCGAAAGAAATCTGATTTTTAAACTTTTAAATGATGCCGAATTCTCGAATTTTGTAAAGTGCTGTACATCGATGGAAAGGTCTGTTTACTGTCAATTAGGAATTGAAAACCGCAACCACTTGCGAGGCTTGGTTGCGGAGAAATCGGGTTTCGAAAGAAATCTGATTTTTAAACTTTTAAATGATGCCGGCATCATAACTTTTTTAAATTTTTCACTAAAATTTTTTTTCTCGAATTTTGTAAAGTGCTGTACATCGATGGAAAGGTCTGTTTATTGTCAATTAGGAATTGAAAACCGCAACCACTTACGAGGCTTGGTTGCGGAGAAATCGGGTTTCGAAAGAAATCTGATTTTTAAACTTTTAAATGATGCCGAATTCTCGAATTTTGTAAAGTGCTGTACATCGATGGAAAGGTCTGTTTACTGTCAATTAGGAATTGAAAACCGCAACCACTTGCGAGGCTTGGTTGCGGAGAAATCGGGTTTCGAAAGAAATCTGATTTTTAAACTTTTAAATGATGCCGGCATCATAACTTTTTTCAATTTTTCACTAAAATTTTTTTTCTCGAATTTTGTAAAGTGCTGTACATCGATGGAAAGGTCTGTTTATTGTCAATTAGGAATTGAAAACCGCAACCACTTGCGAGGCTTGGTTGCGGAGAAATCGGGTTTCGAAAGAAATCTGATTTTTAAACTTTTAAATTATGATCATCATAACTTTTTTAAATTTTTCACTAAACATTTTTTCTCGAATTTTGTAAAGTGCTGTACACATCGATGGAAAGGTCTGTTTATTGTCAATTAGGAATTGAAACCGCAACCACTTACAAGGCTTGGTTGCGGAGAAATCGGGTTTCGAAAGAAATCTGACTTTTTTAAATTTTTCACTAAAATTTTTTTTCTCGAATTTTGTAAAGTGCTGTACATCTCTGTCTGTCTGCTTATTGTCAATTAGGAATTGAAAACCGCAACCACTTACGAGGCTTGGTTGCGGAGAAATCGGGTTTCGAAAGAAATCTGATTTTTAAACTTTTAAATTATGATCATCATAACTTTTTTAAATTTTTCACTAAACATTTTTTCTCGAATTTTGTAAAGTGCTGTACATCGATGGAAAGGTCTGTTTATTGTCAATTAGGAATTGAAACCGCAACCACTTACGTGGCTTGGTTGCGGAGAAATCGGGTTTCGAAAGAAATCTGATTTTTAAACTTTTAAATTATGATCATCATAACTTTTTTAAATTTTTCACTAAACATTTTTTCTCGAATTTTGTAAAGTGCTGTGCATCGATGGAAAGGTCTGGTTATTGTCAATTAGGAATTGAAACCGCAACCACTTACGAGGCTTGGTTGCGGAGAAATCGGGTTTCGAAAGAAATCTGATTTTTAAACTTTTAAATTATGATCATCATAACTTTTTTTAATTTTTCACTAAACATTTTTTCTCGAATTTTGTAAAGTGCTGTGCATCGATGGAAAGGTCTGTTTATTGTCAATTAGGAATTGAAACCGCAACCACTTACGAGGCTTGGTTGCGGAGAAATCGGGTTTCGAAAGAAATCTGATTTTTAAACTTTTAAATCATAACTTTTTTCAATTTTTCAGTAAAATTTTTTTTCTCGAATTTTGTAAAGTGCTGTACATCGATGGAAAGGTCTGTTTATTGTCAATTAGGAATTGAAAACCGCAACCACTTGCGAGGCTTGGTTGCGGAGAAATCGGGTTTCGAAAGAAATCTGATTTTTAAACTTTTAAATGATGCCGAATTCTCGAATTTTGTAAAGTGCTGTACATCGATGGAAAGGTCTGTTTTTTAAAGGTCTGTTTATTGTCAATTAGGAATTGAAAACCGCAACCACTTACGAGGCTTCGTTGCGGAGAAATCGTGTTTCGAAAGAAATCTGATTTTTAAACTTTTAAATGATGCCGGCATCATAACTTTTTTCAATTTTTCACTAAAATTTTTTTTCTCGAATTTTGTAAAGTGCTGTACATCGATGGAAAGGTCTGTTTATTGTCAATTAGGAATTGAAAACCGCAACCACTTACGAGGCTTGGTTGCGGAGAAATCGGGTTTCGAAAGAAATCTGATTTTTAAACTTTTAAATTATGATCATCATAACTTTTTTAAATTTTTCACTAAACATTTTTTCTCGAATTTTGTAAAGTGCTGTACATATCGATGGAAAGGTCTGTGTATTGTCAATTAGGAATTGAAACCGCAACCACTTACGAGGCTTGGTTGCGGAGAAATCGGGTTTCGAAAGAAATCTGACTTTTTTAAATTTTTCACTAAAATTTTTTTTCTCGAATTTTGTAAAGTGCTGTACATCTCTGTCTGTCTGTTTATTGTCAATTGGGAATTGAAAACCGCAACCACTTACGAGGCTTGGTTGCGGAGAAATCGGGTTTCGAAAGAAATCTGACTTTTTTAAATTTTTCACTAAAATTTTTTTTCTCGAATTTTGTAAAGTGCTGTACATCTCTGTCTGTCTGTTTATTGTCAATTGGGAATTGAAAACCGCAACCACTTACGAGGATTGGTTGCGGAGAAATCGGGTTTCGAAAGAAATCTGATTTTTAAACTTTTTTCAATTTTTCACTAAAATTTTTTTTCTCGAATTTTGTAAAGTGCTGTACATTGATGGATAGGTCTGCTTATTGTCAATTAGGAATTGAAAACCGCAACCACTTTCGAGGCTTGGTTGCGGAGAAATCGGGTTTCGAAAGAAATCTGATTTTTAAACTTTTAAATGATGCCGGCATCATAACTTTTTTAAATTTTTCACTAAAAATTTTTTCTCGAATTTTGTAAAGTGCTGTACATCGATGGAAAGGTCTGTTTACTGTCAATTAGGAATTGAAAACCGCAACCATTTACGAGGCTTGGTTGCGGAGAAATCGGGTTTCGAAAGATGCCGGCATCATAACTTTTTTCAATTTTTCACTAAAATTTTTTTTCTCGAATTTTGTAAAGTGCTGTACATCGATGGAAAGGTCTGTTTACTGTCAATTAGGAATTGAAAACCGCAACCACTTGCGAGGCTTGGTTGCGGAGAAATCGGGTTTCGAAAGAAATCTGATTTTTAAACTTTTAAATGATCCGGCATCATAACTTTTTTCAATTTTTCACTAAAATTTTTTTTCTCGATATTTGTAAAGTGCTGTACATCGATGGAAAGGTCTGTTTACTGTCAATTAGGAATTGAAAACCGCAACCACTTGCGAGGCTTGGTTGCGGAGAAATCGGGTTTCGAAAGAAATCTGATTTTTAAACTTTTAAATGATGCCGGCATCATAACTTTTTTCAATTTTTCACTAAAATTTTTTTTCTCGAATTTTGTAAAGTGCTGTACATCGATGGAAAGGTCTGTTTATTGTCAATTAGGAATTGAAAACCGCAACCACTTACGAGGCTTGGTTGCGGAGAAATCGGGTTTCGAAAGAAATCTGATTTTTAAACTTTTAAATGATGCCGAATTCTCGAATTTTGTAAAGTGCTGTACATCGATGGAAAGGTCTGTTTACTGTCAATTAGGAATTGAAAACCGCAACCACTTACGAGGCTTGGTTGCGGAGAAATCGGGTTTCGAAAGAAATCTGACTTTTTTAAATTTTTCACTAAAATTTTTTTTCTCGAATTTTGTAAAGTGCTGTACATCTCTGTCTGTCTGTTTATTGTCAATTGGGAATTGAAAACCGCAACCACTTACGAGGATTGGTTGCGGAGAAATCGGGTTTCGAAAGAAATCTGATTTTTAAACTTTTTTCAATTTTTCACTAAAATTTTTTTTCTCGAATTTTGTAAAGTGCTGTACATTGATGGATAGGTCTGTTTATTGTCAATTAGGAATTGAAAACCGCAACCACTTGCGAGGCTTGGTTGCGGAGAAATCGGATTTCGAAAGAAATCTGATTTTTAAACTTTTAAATGATGCCGGCATCATAACTTTTTTCAATTTTTCACTAAAATTTTTTTTCTCGAATTTTGTAAAGTGCTGTACATCGATGGAAAGGTCTGTTTACTGTCAATTAGGAATTGAAAACCGCAACCACTTGCGAGGCTTGGTTGCGGAGAAATCGGGTTTCGAAAGAAATCTGATTTTTAAACTTTTAAATGATGCCGGCATCATAACTTTTTTCAATTTTTCACTAAAATTTTTTTTCTCGAATTTTGTAAAGTGCTGTACATCGATGGAAAGGTCTGTTTATTGTCAATTAGGAATTGAAAACCGCAACCACTTACGAGGCTTGGTTGCGGAGAAATCGGGTTTCGAAAGAAATCTGATTTTTAAACTTTTAAATGATGCCGAATTCTCGAATTTTGTAAAGTGCTGTACATCGATGGAAAGGTCTGTTTACTGTCAATTAGGAATTGAAAACCGCAACCACTTGCGAGGCTTGGTTGCGGAGAAATCGGGTTTCGAAAGAAATCTGATTTTTAAACTTTTAAATGATGCCGGCATCATAACTTTTTTCAATTTTTCACTAAAATTTTTTTTCTCGAATTTTGTAAAGTGCTGTACATCGATGGAAAGGTCTGTTTATTGTCAGTTAGGAATTGAAAACCGCAACCACTTACGAGGCTTGGTTGCGGAGAAATCGGGTTTCGAAAGAAATCTGATTTTTAAACTTTTAAATGATGCCGGCATCATAACTTTTTTCAATTTTTCACTAAAATTTTTTTTCTCGAATTTTGTAAAGTGCTGTACATCGATGGAAAGGTCTGTTTATTGTCAATTAGGAATTGAAACCGCAACCACTTACGAGGCTTGGTTGCGGAGAAATCGGGTTTCGAAAGAAATCTGACTTTTTTAAATTTTTCACTAAAATTTTTTTTCTCGAATTTTGTAAAGTGCTGTACATCTCTGTCTGTCTGTTTATTGTCAATTGGGAATTGAAAACCGCAACCACTTACGAGGCTTGGTTGCGGAGAAATCGGGTTTCGAAAGAAATCTGATTTTTAAACTTTTAAATGATGCCGAATTCTCGAATTTTGTAAAGTGCTGTACATCGATGGAAAGGTCTGTTTACTGTCAATTAGGAATTGAAAACCGCAACCACTTGCGAGGCTTGGTTGCGGAGAAATCGGGTTTCGAAAGAAATCTGATTTTTAAACATTTAAATGATGCCGGCATCATAACTTTTTTCAATTTTTCAGTAAAATTTTTTTTCTCGAATTTTGTAAAGTGCTGTACATCGATGGAAAGGTCTGTTTATTGTCAATTAGGAATTGAAAACCGCAAACACTTGCGAGGCTTGGTTGCGGAGAAATCGGGTTTCGAAAGAAATTTGATTTTTAAACTTTTAAATTATGATCATCATAACTTTTTTAAATTTTTCACTAAACATTTTTTCTCGAATTTTGTAAAGTGCTGTACATCGATGGAAAGGTCTGTTTATTGTCAATTAGGAATTGAAACCGCAACCACTTACGAGGCTTGGTTGCGGAGAAATCGGGTTTCGAAAGAAATCTGATTTTTAAACTTTTAAATGATGCCGGCATCATAACTTTTTTCAATTTTTCACTAAAATTTTTTTTCTCGAATTTTGTAAAGTGCTGTACATCGATGGATAGGTCTGCTTATTGTCAATTAGGAATTGAAAACCGCAACCACTTACGAGGCTTGGTTGCGGAGAAATCGGGTTTCGAAAGAAATCTGATTTTTAAACTTTTAAATGATGCCGGCATCATAACTTTTTTCAATTTTTCACTAAAATTTTTTTTCTCGAATTTTGTAAAGTGCTGTACATCGATGGATAGGTCTGCTTATTGTCAATTAGGAATTGAAAACCGCAACCACTTACGAGGCTTGGTTGCGGAGAAATCGGGTTTCGAAAGAAATCTGATTTTTAAACTTTTAAATGATGCCGGCATCATAACTTTTTTCAATTTTTCACTAAAATTTTTTTTCTCGAATTTTGTAAAGTGCTGTACATCGATGGATAGGTCTGCTTATTGTCAATTAGGAATTGAAAACCGCAACCACTTACGAGGCTTGGTTGCGGAGAAATCGGGTTTCGAAAGAAATCTGATTTTTAAACTTTTAAATGATGCCGGCATCATAACTTTTTTCAATTTTTCACTAAAATTTTTTTTCTCCAATTTTGTAAAGTGCTGTACATCGATGGATAGGTCTGCTTATTGTCAATTAGGAATTGAAAACCGCAACCACTTACGAGGCTTGGTTGCGGAGAAATCGGGTTTCGAAAGAAATCTGATTTTTAAACTTTTAAATGATGCCGGCATCATAACTTTTTTCAATTTTTCACTAAAATTTTTTTTCTCCAATTTTGTAAAGTGCTGTACATCGATGGATAGGTCTGCTTATTGTCAATTAGGAATTGAAAACCGCAACCACTTACGAGGCTTGGTTGCGGAGAAATCGGGTTTCGAAAGAAATCTGATTTTTAAACTTTTAAATGATGCCGGCATCATAACTTTTTTCAATTTTTCACTAAAATTTTTTTTTCTCGAATTTTGTAAAGTGCTGTACATCGATGGAAAGGTCTGTGTATTGTCAATTATTAACTGAAAACCGCAACCACTTACGAGGCTTGGTTGCGGAGAAATCGGGTTTCGAAAGAAATCTGATTTTTAAACTTTTAAATGATGCCGGCATCATAACTTTTTTCAATTTTTCACTAAAATTTTTTTTCTCGAATTTTGTAAAGTGCTGTATATCGATGGAAAGGCCTGTGTATTGTCAATTAGGAATTGAAAACCACAACCACTTACGAGGCTTGGTTGCGGAGAAATCGGGTTTCGAAAGAAATCTGATTTTTAAACTTTTAAATGATGCCGGCATCATAACTTTTTTCAATTTTTCACAAAAATTTTTTTTTCTTGAATTTTGTAAAGTGCTGTACATCGATGGATAGGTCTGCTTATTGTCAATTAGGAATTGAAAACCGCAACCACTTACGAGGCTTGGTTGCGGAGAAATCGGGTTTCGAAAGAAATCTGATTTTTAAACTTTTAAATGATGCCGGCATCATAACTTTTTTCAATTTTTCACAAAAATTTTTTTTCTCGAATTTTGTAAAGTGCTATACATTGATGGAAAGGTCTGTGTATTGTCAATTATTAACTGAAAACCGCAACCACTTACGAGGCTTGGTTGCGGAGAAATCGGGTTTCGAAAGAAATCTGATTTTTAAACTTTTAAATGATGCCGACATCATAACTTTTTTCAATTTTTCACTAAAATTTTTTTTCTCGAATTTTGTAAAGTGCTGTACATTGATGGAAAGGTCTGTGTATTGTCAATTAGGAATTGAAAACCGCAACCACTTGCGAGGCTTGGTTGCGGAGAAATCGGGTTTCGAAAGAAATCTGATTTTTAAACTTTAAAATGATGCTGGCATCATAACTTTTTTCAATTTTTCACTAAAATTTTTTTCTCGAATTTTGTAAAGTGCTGTACATTGATGGAAAGCTCTGTGTATTGTCAATTAGGAATTGAAAACCGCAACCACTTACGAGGATTAGTTGCGGAGAAATCGGGTTTCGAAAGAAATCTGATTTTTAAACTTTTAAATGATGCCGGCATCATAACTTTTTTCAATTTTTCACTAAAATTTTTTTTCTCGAATTTTGTAAAGTGCTGTACATCGATGGAAAGGTCTGTGTATTGTCAATTAGGAATTGAAAACCACAACCACTTACGAGGATTAGTTGCGGAGAAATCGGGTTTCGAAAGAAATCTGATTTTTAAACTTTTAAATGATGCCGGCATCATAACTTTTTTCAATTTTTCACTAAAATTTTTTTTCTCGAATTTTGTAAAGTGCTGTACATCGATGGAAAGGTCTGTGTATTGTCAATTAGGAATTGAAAACCACAACCACTTACGAGGATTGGTTGCGGAGAAATCGGGTTTCGAAAGAAATCTGATTTTTAAACTTTTAAATGATGCCGGCATCATAACTTTTTTCAATTTTTCACAAAAATTTTTTTTTCTCGAATTTTGTAAAGTGCTGTACATCGATGGAAAGGTCTGTGTATTGTCAATTATTAACTGAAAACCGCAACCACTTACGAGGCTTGGTTGCGGAGAAATCGGGTTTCGAAAGAAATCTGATTTTTAAACTTTTAAATGATGCCGGCATCATAACTTTTTTCAATTTTTCACTAAAATTTTTTTTCTCGAATTTTGTAAAGTGCTGTACATCGATGGAAAGGTCTGTGTATTGTCAATTAGGAATTGAAAACCACAACCACTTACGAGGATTGGTTGCGGAGAAATCGGGTTTCGAAAGAAATCTGATTTTTAAACTTTTAAATGATGCCGGCATCATAACTTTTTTCAATTTTTCACTAAAATTTTTTTTTCTCGAATTTTGTAAAGTGCTGTACATCGATGGAAAGGTCTGTGTATTGTCAATTATTAACTGAAAACCGCAACCACTTACGAGGCTTGGTTGCGGAGAAATCGGGTTTCGAAAGAAATCTGATTTTTAAACTTTTAAATGATGCCGGCATCATAACTTTTTTCAATTTTTGACTAAAATTTTTTTTCTCGAATTTTGTAAAGTGCTGTACATCGATGGAAAGGTCTGTGTATTGTCAATTAGGAATTGAAAACCACAACCACTTACGAGGATTGGTTGCGGAGAAATCGGGTTTCGAAAGAAATCTGATTTTTAAACTTTTAAATGATGCCGGCATCATAACTTTTTTCAATTTTTGACTAAAATTTTTTTTCTCGAATTTTGTAAAGTGCTGTACATCGATGGAAAGGTCTGTGTATTGTCAATTATTAACTGAAAACCGCAACCACTTACGAGGCTTGGTTGCGGAGAAATCGGGTTTCGAAAGAAATCTGATTTTTAAACTTTTAAATGATGCCGGCATCATAACTTTTTTCAATTTTTGACTAAAATTTTTTTTCTCGAATTTTGTAAAGTGCTGTACATCGATGGAAAGGTCTGTGTATTGTCAATTAGGAATTGAAAACCACAACCACTTACGAGGATTGGTTGCGGAGAAATCGGGTTTCGAAAGAAATCTGATTTTTAAACTTTTAAATGATGCCGGCATCATAACTTTTTTCAATTTTTCACTAAAATTTTTTTTTCTCGAATTTTGTAAAGTGCTGTACATCGATGGAAAGGTCTGTGTATTGTCAATTATTAACTGAAAACCGCAACCACTTACGAGGCTTGGTTGCGGAGAAATCGGGTTTCGAAAGAAATCTGATTTTTAAACTTTTAAATGATGCCGGCATCATAACTTTTTTCAATTTTTCACTAAAATTTTTTTTCTCGAATTTTGTAAAGTGCTGTACATCGATGGAAAGGTCTGTGTATTGTCAATTAGGAATTGAAAACCACAACCACTTACGAGGATTGGTTGCGGAGAAATCGGGTTTCGAAAGAAATCTGATTTTTAAACTTTTAAATGATGCCGGCATCATAACTTTTTTCAATTTTTCACTAAAATTTTTTTTCTCGAATTTTGTAAAGTGCTGTATATCGATGGAAAGGCCTGTGTTTTGTCAATTAGGAATTGAAAACCATAACCACTTACGAGGCTTGGTTGCGGAGAAATCGGGTTTCGAAAGAAATCTGATTTTTAAACTTTTAAATGATGCCGGCATCATAACTTTTTTCAATTTTTCACTAAAATTTTTTTTCTCGAATTTTGTAAAGTGCTGTACATCGATGGAAAGGTCTGTGTATTGTCAATTAGGAATTGAAAACCACAACCACTTACGAGGATTGGTTGCGGAGAAATCGGGTTTCGAAAGAAATCTGATTTTTAAACTTTTAAATGATGCCGGCATCATAACTTTTTTCAATTTTTCACTAAAATTTTTTTTTCTCGAATTTTGTAAAGTGCTGTACATCGATGGAAAGGTCTGTGTATTGTCAATTATTAACTGAAAACCGCAACCACTTACGAGGCTTGGTTGCGGAGAAATCGGGTTTCGAAAGAAATCTGATTTTTAAACTTTTAAATGATGCCGGCATCATAACTTTTTTCAATTTTTCACTAAAATTTTTTTTCTCGAATTTTGTAAAGTGCTGTACATCGATGGAAAGGTCTGTGTATTGTCAATTAGGAATTGAAAACCACAACCACTTACGAGGATTGGTTGCGGAGAAATCGGGTTTCGAAAGAAATCTGATTTTTAAACTTTTAAATGATGCCGGCATCATAACTTTTTTCAATTTTTCACTAAAATTTTTTTTTCTCGAATTTTGTAAAGTGCTGTACATCGATGGAAAGGTCTGTGTATTGTCAATTATTAACTGAAAACCGCAACCACTTACGAGGCGTGGTTGCGGAGAAATCGGGTTTCGAAAGAAATCTGATTTTTAAACTTTTAAATGATGCCGGCATCATAACTTTTTTCAATTTTTCACTAAAATTTTTTTTCTCGAATTTTGTAAAGTGCTGTACATCGATGGAAAGGTCTGTGTATTGTCAATTAGGAATTGAAAACCACAACCACTTACGAGGATTGGTTGCGGAGAAATCGGGTTTCGAAAGAAATCTGATTTTTAAACTTTTAAATGATGCCGGCATCATAACTTTTTTCAATTTTTCACTAAAATTTTTTTTTCTCGAATTTTGTAAAGTGCTGTACATCGATGGAAAGGTCTGTGTATTGTCAATTATTAACTGAAAACCGCAACCACTTACGAGGCTTGGTTGCGGAGAAATCGGGTTTCGAAAGAAATCTGATTTTTAAACTTTTAAATGATACCGGCATCATAACTTTTTTCAATTTTTCACTAAAATTTTTTTTTCTCGAATTTTGTAAAGTGCTGTACATCGATGGAAAGGTCTGTGTATTGTCAATTATTAACTGAAAACCGCAACCACTTACGAGGCTTGGTTGCGGAGAAATCGGGTTTCGAAAGAAATCTGATTTTTAAACTTTTAAATGATGCCGGCATCATAACTTTTTTCAATTTTTCACTAAAATTTTTTTTCTCGAATTTTGTAAAGTGCTGTATATCGATGGAAAGGCCTGTGTATTGTCAATTAGGAATTGAAAACCACAACCACTTACGAGGCTTGGTTGCGGAGAAATCGGGTTTCGAAAGAAATCTGATTTTTAAACTTTTAAATGATGCCGGCATCATAACTTTTTTCAATTTTTCACTAAAATTTTTTTTCTCGAATTTTGTAAAGTGCTGTACATTGATGGAAAGGTCTGTGTATTGTCAATTATTAACTGAAAACCACAACCACTTACGAGGCTTGGTTGCGGAGAAATCGGGTTTCGAAAGAAATCTGATTTTTAAACTTTTAAATGATGCCGGCATCATAACTTTTTTCAATTTTTCACTAAAATTTTTTTTCTCGAATTTTGTAAAGTGCTGTACATCGATGGATAGGTCTGCTTATTGTCAATTAGGAATTGAAAACCGCAACCACTTACGAGGCTTGGTTGCGGAGAAATCGGGTTTCGAAAGAAATCTGATTTTTAAACTTTTAAATGATGCCGGCATCATAACTTTTTTCAATTTTTCACTAAAATTTTTTTTCTCGAATTTTGTAAAGTGCTGTACATCGATGGATAGGTCTGCTTATTGTCAATTAGGAATTGAAAACCGCAACCACTTACGAGGCTTGGTTGCGGAGAAATCGGGTTTCGAAAGAAATCTGATTTTTAAACTTTTAAATGATGCCGGCATCATAACTTTTTTCAATTTTTCACTAAAATTTTTTTTCTCGAATTTTGTAAAGTGCTGTACATCGATGGATAGGTCTGCTTATTGTCAATTAGGAATTGAAAACCGCAACCACTTACGCGGCTTGGTTGCGGAGAAATCGGGTTTCGAAAGAAATCTGATTTTTAAACTTTTAAATGATGCCGGCATCATAACTTTTTTCAATTTTTCACTAAAATTTTTTTTCTCGAATTTTGTAAAGTGCTGTACATCGATGGATAGGTCTGCTTATTGTCAATTAGGAATTGAAAACCGCAACCACTTACGAGGCTTGGTTGCGGAGAAATCGGGTTTCGAAAGAAATCTGATTTTTAAACTTTTAAATGATGCCGGCATCATAACTTTTTTCAATTTTTCACTAAAATTTTTTTTCTCGAATTTTGTAAAGTGCTGTACATCGATGGATAGGTCTGCTTATTGTCAATTAGGAATTGAAAACCGCAACCACTTACGCGGCTTGGTTGCGGAGAAATCGGGTTTCGAAAGAAATCTGATTTTTAAACTTTTAAATGATGCCGGCATCATAACTTTTTTCAATTTTTCACTAAAATTTTTTTTTCTCGAATTTTGTAAAGTGCTGTACATCGATGGATAGGTCTGCTTATTGTCAATTAGGAATTGAAAACCGCAACCACTTACGCGGCTTGGTTGCGGAGAAATCGGGTTTCGAAAGAAATCTGATTTTTAAACTTTTAAATGATGCCGGCATCATAACTTTTTTCAATTTTTCACTAAAATTTTTTTTTCTCGAATTTTGTAAAGTGCTGTACATCGATGGAAAGGTCTGTGTATTGTCAATTATTAACTGAAAACCGCAACCACTTACGAGGCTTGGTTGCGGAGAAATCGGGTTTCGAAAGAAATCTGATTTTTAAACTTTTAAATGATGCCGGCATCATAACTTTTTTCAATTTTTCACTAAAATTTTTTTTTCTCGAATTTTGTAAAGTGCTGTACATCGATGGAAAGGTCTGTGTATTGTCAATTATTAACTGAAAACCGCAACCACTTACGAGGCTTGGTTGCGGAGAAATCGGGTTTCGAAAGAAATCTGATTTTTAAACTTTTAAATGATGCCGGCATCATAACTTTTTTCAATTTTTCACTAAAATGTTTTTTCTCGAATTTTGTAAAGTGCTGTACATCGATGGAAAGGTCTGTTTATTGGCAATTAGGAATTGAAAACCGCAACCACTTACGAGGCTTGGTTGCGGAGAAATCGGGTTTCGAAAGAAATCTGATTTTTAAACTTTTAAATGATGCCGGCATCATAACTTTTTTCAATTTTTCACTAAAATTTTTTTTTCTCGAATTTTGTAAAGTGCTGTACATCGATGGAAAGGTCTGTGTATTGTCAATTATTAACTGAAAACCGCAACCACTTACGAGGCTTGGTTGCGGAGAAATCGGGTTTCGAAAGAAATCTGATTTTTAAACTTTTAAATGATGCCGGCATCATAACTTTTTTCAATTTTTCACTAAAATGTTTTTTCTCGAATTTTGTAAAGTGCTGTACATCGATGGAAAGGTCTGTGTATTGTCAATTAGGAATTGAAAACCACAACCACTTACGAGGCTTGGTTGCGGAGAAATCGGGTTTCGAAAGAAATCTGATTTTTAAACTTTTAAATGATGCCGGCATCATAACTTTTTTCAATTTTTCACTAAAATTTTTTTTTCTCGAATTTTGTAAAGTGCTGTACATCGATGGAAAGGTCTGTGTATTGTCAATTATTAACTGAAAACCGCAACCACTTACGAGGCTTGGTTGCGGAGAAATCGGGTTTCGAAAGAAATCTGATTTTTAAACTTTTAAATGATGCCGGCATCATAACTTTTTTCAATTTTTCACTAAAATGTTTTTTCTCGAATTTTGTAAAGTGCTGTACATCGATGGAAAGGTCTGTTTATTGGCAATTAGGAATTGAAAACCGCAACCACTTACGAGGCTTGGTTGCGGAGAAATCGGGTTTCGAAAGAAATCTGATTTTTAAACTTTTAAATGATGCCGGCATCATAACTTTTTTCAATTTTTCACTAAAATTTTTTTTTCTCGAATTTTGTAAAGTGCTGTACATCGATGGAAAGGTCTGTTTATTGGCAATTAGGAATTGAAAACCGCAACCACTTACGAGGCTTGGTTGCGGAGAAATCGGGTTTCGAAAGAAATCTGATTTTTAAACTTTTAAATGATGCCGGCATCATAACTTTTTTCAATTTTTCACTAAAATTTTTTTTCTCGAATTTTGTAAAGTGCTGTACATCGATGGAAAGGTCTGTTTATTGTCAATTAGGAATTGAAAACCGCAACCACTTGCGACGCTTGGTTGCGGAGAAATCGGGTTTCGAAAGAAATCTGATTTTTAAACTTTTAAATGATGCCGGCATCATAACTTTTTTCAATTTTTCACTAAAATTTTGTTTCTCGAATTTTGTAAAGTGCTGTACATCGATGGAAAGGTCTGTTTATTGTCAATTAGGAATTGCAAACCGCAACCACTTGCGACGCTTGGTTGCGGAGAAATCGGGTTTCGAAAGAAATCTGATTTTTAAACTTTTAAATGATGCCGGCATCATAACTTTTTTCAATTTTTCACAAAAATTTTTTTTCTCGAATTTTGTAAAGTGCTGTACATTGATGGAAAGGTCTGTGTATTGTCAATTATTAACTGAAAACCGCAACCACTTACGAGGCTTGGTTGCGGAGAAATCGGGTTTCGAAAGAAATCTGATTTTTAAACTTTTAAATGATGCCGGCATCATAACTTTTTTCAATTTTTCACTAAAATTTTTTTTCTCGAATTTTGTAAAGTGCTGTACATTGATGGAAAGGTCTGTGTATTGTCAATTAGGAATTGAAAACCGCAACCACTTGCGAGGCTTGGTTGCGGAGAAATCGGGTTTCGAAAGAAATCTGATTTTTAAACTTTAAAATGATGCTGGCATCATAACTTTTTTCAATTTTTCACTAAAATTTTTTTCTCGAATTTTGTAAAGTGCTGTACATTGATGGAAAGGTCTGTGTATTGTCAATTAGGAATTGAAAACCGCAACCACTTGCGAGGCTTGGTTGCGGAGAAATCGGGTTTCGAAAGAAATCTGATTTTTAAACTTTAAAATGATGCTGGCATCATAACTTTTTTCAATTTTTCACTAAAATTTTTTTCTCGAATTTTGTAAAGTGCTGTACATTGATGGAAAGGTCTGTGTATTGTCAATTAGGAATTGAAAACCGCAACCACTTGCGAGGCTTGGTTGCGGAGAAATCGGGTTTCGAAAGAAATCTGATTTTTAAACTTTAAAATGATGCTGGCATCATAACTTTTTTCAATTTTTCACTAAAATTTTTTTCTCGAATTTTGTAAAGTGCTGTACATTGATGGAAAGGTCTGTGTATTGTCAATTAGGAATTGAAAACCGCAACCACTTACGAGGCTTGGTTGCGGAGAAATCGGGTTTCGAAAGAAATCTGATTTTTAAACTTTTAAATGATGCCGGCATCATAACTTTTTTCAATTTTTCACTAAAATTTTTTTTCTCGAATTTTGTAAAGTGCTGTACATTGATGGAAAGGTCTGTGTATTGTCAATTATTAACTGAAAACCACAACCACTTACGAGGCTTGGTTGCGGAGAAATCGGGTTTCGAAAGAAATCTGATTTTTAAACTTTTAAATGATGCCGGCATCATAACTTTTTTCAATTTTTCACTAAAATTTTTTTTCTCGAATTTTGTAAAGTGCTGTACATCGATGGATAGGTCTGCTTATTGTCAATTAGGAATTGAAAACCGCAACCACTTACGCGGCTTGGTTGCGGAGAAATCGGGTTTCGAAAGAAATCTGATTTTTAAACTTTTAAATGATGCCGGCATCATAACTTTTTTCAATTTTTCACTAAAATGTTTTTTCTCGAATTTTGTAAAGTGCTGTACATCGATGGAAAGGTCTGTGTATTGTCAATTAGGAATTGAAAACCACAACCACTTACGAGGATTGGTTGCGGAGAAATCGGGTTTCGAAAGAAATCTGATTTTTAAACTTTTAAATGATGCCGGCATCATAACTTTTTTCAATTTTTCACTAAAATGTTTTTTCTCGAATTTTGTAAAGTGCTGTACATCGATGGAAAGGTCTGTTTATTGGCAATTAGGAATTGAAAACCGCAACCACTTACGAGGCTTGGTTGCGGAGAAATCGGGTTTCGAAAGAAATCTGATTTTTAAACTTTTAAATGATGCCGGCATCATAACTTTTTTCAATTTTTCACTAAAATTTTTTTTCTCGAATTTTGTAAAGTGCTGTACATCGATGGAAAGGTCTGTTTATTGTCAATTAGGAATTGAAAACCGCAACCACTTGCGACGCTTGGTTGCGGAGAAATCGGGTTTCGAAAGAAATCTGATTTTTAAACTTTTAAATGATGCCGGCATCATAACTTTTTTCAATTTTTCACTAAAATTTTTTTTCTCGAATTTTGTAAAGTGCTGTACATTGATGGAAAGGTCTGTGTATTGTCAATTATTAACTGAAAACCGCAACCACTTACGAGGCTTGGTTGCGGAGAAATCGGGTTTCGAAAGAAATCTGATTTTTAAACTTTTAAATGATGCCGGCATCATAACTTTTTTCAATTTTTCACTAAAATTTTTTTTCTCGAATTTTGTAAAGTGCTGTACATCGATGGAAAGGTCTGTTTATTGTCAATTAGGAATTGAAAACCGCAACCACTTGCGACGCTTGGTTGCGGAGAAATCGGGTTTCGAAAGAAATCTGATTTTTAAACTTTTAAATGATGCCGGCATCATAACTTTTTTCAATTTTTCACAAAAATTTTTTTTCTCGAATTTTGTAAAGTGCTGTACATTGATGGAAAGGTCTGTGTATTGTCAATTATTAACTGAAAACCGCAACCACTTACGAGGCTTGGTTGCGGAGAAATCGGGTTTCGAAAGAAATCTGATTTTTAAACTTTTAAATGATGCCGGCATCATAACTTTTTTCAATTTTTCACTAAAATTTTTTTTCTCGAATTTTGTAAAGTGCTGTACATCGATGGAAAGGTCTGTGTATTGTCAATTAGGAATTGAAAACCACAACCACTTACGAGGATTGGTTGCGGAGAAATCGGGTTTCGAAAGAAATCTGATTTTTAAACTTTTAAATGATGCCGGCATCATAACTTTTTTCAATTTTTCACTAAAATGTTTTTTCTCGAATTTTGTAAAGTGCTGTACATCGATGGAAAGGTCTGTTTATTGGCAATTAGGAATTGAAAACCGCAACCACTTACGAGGCTTGGTTGCGGAGAAATCGGGTTTCGAAAGAAATCTGATTTTTAAACTTTTAAATGATGCCGGCATCATAACTTTTTTCAATTTTTCACTAAAATTTTTTTTTCTCGAATTTTGTAAAGTGCTGTACATCGATGGAAAGGTCTGTTTATTGGCAATTAGGAATTGAAAACCGCAACCACTTACGAGGCTTGGTTGCGGAGAAATCGGGTTTCGAAAGAAATCTGATTTTTAAACTTTTAAATGATGCCGGCATCATAACTTTTTTCAATTTTTCACTAAAATTTTTTTTCTCGAATTTTGTAAAGTGCTGTACATCGATGGAAAGGTCTGTTTATTGTCAATTAGGAATTGAAAACCGCAACCACTTGCGACGCTTGGTTGCGGAGAAATCGGGTTTCGAAAGAAATCTGATTTTTAAACTTTTAAATGATGCCGGCATCATAACTTTTTTCAATTTTTCACTAAAATTTTGTTTCTCGAATTTTGTAAAGTGCTGTACATCGATGGAAAGGTCTGTTTATTGTCAATTAGGAATTGAAAACCGCAACCACTTGCGACGCTTGGTTGCGGAGAAATCGGGTTTCGAAAGAAATCTGATTTTTAAACTTTTAAATGATGCCGGCATCATAACTTTTTTCAATTTTTCACTAAAATTTTGTTTCTCGAATTTTGTAAAGTGCTGTACATCGATGGAAAGGTCTGTGTATTGTCAATTAGGAATTGAAAACCACAACCACTTACGAGGATTGGTTGCGGAGAAATCGGGTTTCGAAAGAAATCTGATTTTTAAACTTTTAAATGATGCCGGCATCATAACTTTTTTCAATTTTTCACTAAAATTTTTTTTCTCGAATTTTGTAAAGTGCTGTATATCGATGGAAAGGCCTGTGTATTGTCAATTAGGAATTGAAAACCACAACCACTTACGAGGCTTGGTTGCGGAGAAATCGGGTTTCGAAAGAAATCTGATTTTTAAACTTTTAAATGATGCCGGCATCATAACTTTTTTCAATTTTTCACTAAAATTTTTTTTCTCGAATTTTGTAAAGTGCTATACATTGATGGAAAGGTCTGTGTATTGTCAATTATTAACTGAAAACCGCAACCACTTACGAGGCTTGGTTGCGGAGAAATCGGGTTTCGAAAGAAATCTGATTTTTAAACTTTTAAATGATGCCGACATCATAACTTTTTTCAATTTTTCACTAAAATTTTTTTTCTCGAATTTTGTAAAGTGCTGTATATCGATGGAAAGGCCTGTGTATTGTCAATTAGGAATTGAAAACCACAACCACTTACGAGGATTGGTTGCGGAGAAATCGGGTTTCGAAAGAAATCTGATTTTTAAACTTTTAAATGATGCCGGCATCATAACTTTTTTCAATTTTTCACTAAAATTTTTTTTCTCGAATTTTGTAAAGTGCTGTACATCGATGGAAAGGTCTGTGTATTGTCAATTAGGAATTGAAAACCACAACCACTTACGAGGATTGGTTGCGGAGAAATCGGGTTTCGAAAGAAATCTGATTTTTAAACTTTTAAATGATGCCGGCATCATAACTTTTTTCAATTTTTCACTATAATTTTTTTTTCTCGAATTTTGTAAAGTGCTGTACATCGATGGAAAGGTCTGTGTATTGTCAATTATTAACTGAAAACCGCAACCACTTACGAGGCTTGGTTGCGGAGAAATCGGGTTTCGAAAGAAATCTGATTTTTAAACTTTTAAATGATGCCGGCATCATAACTTTTTTCAATTTTTCACTAAAATTTTTTTTCTCGAATTTTGTAAAGTGCTGTACATTGATGGAAAGGTCTGTGTATTGTCAATTAGGAATTGAAAACCGCAACCACTTGCGAGGCTTGGTTGCGGAGAAATCGGGTTTCGAAAGAAATCTGATTTTTAAACTTTAAAATGATGCTGGCATCATAACTTTTTTCAATTTTTCACTAAAATTTTTTTTCTCGAATTTTGTAAAGTGCTGTATATCGATGGAAAGGCCTGTGTATTGTCAATTAGGAATTGAAAACCACAACCACTTACGAGGATTGGTTGCGGAGAAATCGGGTTTCGAAAGAAATCTGATTTTTAAACTTTTAAATGATGCCGGCATCATAACTTTTTTCAATTTTTCACTAAAATTTTTTTTCTCGAATTTTGTAAAGTGCTGTACATTGATGGAAAGGTCTGTGTATTGTCAATTAGGAATTGAAAACCGCAACCACTTGCGAGGCTTGGTTGCGGAGAAATCGGGTTTCGAAAGAAATCTGATTTTTAAACTTTAAAATGATGCTGGCATCATAACTTTTTTCAATTTTTCACTAAAATTTTTTTTCTCGAATTTTGTAAAGTGCTGTATATCGATGGAAAGGCCTGTGTATTGTCAATTAGGAATTGAAAACCACAACCACTTACGAGGCTTGGTTGCGGAGAAATCGGGTTTCGAAAGAAATCTGATTTTTAAACTTTTAAATGATGCCGGCATCATAACTTTTTTCAATTTTTCACTAAAATTTTTTTTTCTCGAATTTTGTAAAGTGCTGTACATCGATGGAAAGGTCTGTGTATTGTCAATTATTAACTGAAAACCGCAACCACTTACGAGGCTTGGTTGCGGAGAAATCGGGTTTCGAAAGAAATCTGATTTTTAAACTTTTAAATGATGCCGGCATCATAACTTTTTTCAATTTTTCACTAAAATTTTTTTTCTCGAATTTTGTAAAGTGCTGTACATCGATGGAAAGGTCTGTGTATTGTCAATTAGGAATTGAAAACCACAACCACTTACGAGGATTGGTTGCGGAGAAATCGGGTTTCGAAAGAAATCTGATTTTTAAACTTTTAAATGATGCCGGCATCATAACTTTTTTCAATTTTTCACTAAAATTTTTTTTCTCGAATTTTGTAAAGTGCTGTACATCGATGGAAAGGTCTGTGTATTGTCAATTATTAACTGAAAACCGCAACCACTTACGAGGCTTGGTTGCGGAGAAATCGGGTTTCGAAAGAAATCTGATTTTTAAACTTTTAAATGATGCCGGCATCATAACTTTTTTCAATTTTTCACTAAAATTTTTTTTCTCGAATTTTGTAAAGTGCTGTACATCGATGGAAAGGTCTGTGTATTGTCAATTAGGAATTGAAAACCACAACCACTTACGAGGATTGGTTGCGGAGAAATCGGGTTTCGAAAGAAATCTGATTTTTAAACTTTTAAATGATGCCGGCATCATAACTTTTTTCAATTTTTCACTAAAATTTTTTTTCTCGAATTTTGTAAAGTGCTATACATTGATGGAAAGGTCTGTGTATTGTCAATTATTAACTGAAAACCGCAACCACTTACGAGGCTTGGTTGCGGAGAAATCGGGTTTCGAAAGAAATCTGATTTTTAAACTTTTAAATGATGCCGACATCATAACTTTTTTCAATTTTTCACTAAAATTTTTTTTCTCGAATTTTGTAAAGTGCTGTACATCGATGGAAAGGTCTGTGTATTGTCAATTAGGAATTGAAAACCACAACCACTTACGAGGATTGGTTGCGGAGAAATCGGGTTTCGAAAGAAATCTGATTTTTAAACTTTTAAATGATGCCGGCATCATAACTTTTTTCAATTTTTCACTAAAATTTTTTTTTCTCGAATTTTGTAAAGTGCTGTACATCGATGGAAAGGTCTGTGTATTGTCAATTATTAACTGAAAACCGCAACCACTTACGAGGCTTGGCTGCGGAGAAATCGGGTTTCGAAAGAAATCTGATTTTTAAACTTTTAAATGATGCCGGCATCATAACTTTTTTCAATTTTTCACTAAAATTTTTTTTCTCGAATTTTGTAAAGTGCTGTACATCGATGGAAAGGTCTGTGTATTGTCAATTAGGAATTGAAAACCACAACCACTTACGAGGATTGGTTGCGGAGAAATCGGGTTTCGAAAGAAATCTGATTTTTAAACTTTTAAATGATGCCGGCATCATAACTTTTTTCAATTTTTCACTAAAATTTTTTTTCTCGAATTTTGTAAAGTGCTATACATTGATGGAAAGGTCTGTGTATTGTCAATTATTAACTGAAAACCGCAACCACTTACGAGGCTTGGTTGCGGAGAAATCGGGTTTCGAAAGAAATCTGATTTTTAAACTTTTAAATGATGCCGACATCATAACTTTTTTCAATTTTTCACTAAAATTTTTTTTCTCGAATTTTGTAAAGTGCTGTATATCGATGGAAAGGCCTGTGTATTGTCAATTAGGAATTGAAAACCACAACCACTTACGAGGATTGGTTGCGGAGAAATCGGGTTTCGAAAGAAATCTGATTTTTAAACTTTTAAATGATGCCGGCATCATAACTTTTTTCAATTTTTCACTAAAATTTTTTTTCTCGAATTTTGTAAAGTGCTGTACATCGATGGAAAGGTCTGTGTATTGTCAATTAGGAATTGAAAACCACAACCACTTACGAGGATTGGTTGCGGAGAAATCGGGTTTCGAAAGAAATCTGATTTTTAAACTTTTAAATGATGCCGGCATCATAACTTTTTTCAATTTTTCACTAAAATTTTTTTTTCTCGAATTTTGTAAAGTGCTGTACATCGATGGAAAGGTCTGTGTATTGTCAATTAGGAATTGAAAACCACAACCACTTACGAGGATTGGTTGCGGAGAAATCGGGTTTCGAAAGAAATCTGATTTTTAAACTTTTAAATGATGCCGGCATCATAACTTTTTTCAATTTTTCACTAAAATTTTTTTTCTCGAATTTTGTAAAGTGCTGTACATCGATGGAAAGGTCTGTGTATTGTCAATTAGGAATTGAAAACCACAACCACTTACGAGGATTGGTTGCGGAGAAATCGGGTTTCGAAAGAAATCTGATTTTTAAACTTTTAAATGATGCCGGCATCATAACTTTTTTCAATTTTTCACTAAAATTTTTTTTTCTCGAATTTTGTAAAGTGCTGTACATCGATGGAAAGGTCTGTGTATTGTCAATTAGGAATTGAAAACCACAACCACTTACGAGGATTGGTTGCGGAGAAATCGGGTTTCGAAAGAAATCTGATTTTTAAACTTTTAAATGATGCCGGCATCATAACTTTTTTCAATTTTTCACTAAAATTTTTTTTCTCGAATTTTGTAAAGTGCTGTACATCGATGGAAAGGTCTGTGTATTGTCAATTAGGAATTGAAAACCACAACCACTTACGAGGATTGGTTGCGGAGAAATCGGGTTTCGAAAGAAATCTGATTTTTAAACTTTTAAATGATGCCGGCATCATAACTTTTTTCAATTTTTCACTAAAATTTTTTTTTCTCGAATTTTGTAAAGTGCTGTACATCGATGGAAAGGTCTGTGTATTGTCAATTATTAACTGAAAACCGCAACCACTTACGAGGCTTGGTTGCGGAGAAATCGGGTTTCGAAAGAAATCAGATTTTTAAACTTTTAAATGATGCCGGCATCATAACTTTTTTCAATTTTTCACTAAAATTTTTTTTCTCGAATTTTGTAAAGTGCTGTACATCGATGGAAAGGTCTGTGTATTGTCAATTAGGAATTGAAAACCACAACCACTTACGAGGATTGGTTGCGGAGAAATCGGGTTTCGAAAGAAATCTGATTTTTAAACTTTTAAATGATGCCGGCATCATAACTTTTTTCAATTTTTCACTAAAATTTTTTTTTCTCGAATTTTGTAAAGTGCTGTACATCGATGGAAAGGTCTGTGTATTGTCAATTATTAACTGAAAACCGCAACCACTTACGAGGCTTGGTTGCGGAGAAATCGGGTTTCGAAAGAAATCTGATTTTTAAACTTTTAAATGATGCCGGCATCATAACTTTTTTCAATTTTTCACTAAAATTTTTTTTCTCGAATTTTGTAAAGTGCTGTACATCGATGGAAAGGTCTGTGTATTGTCAATTAGGAATTGAAAACCACAACCACTTACGAGGATTGGTTGCGGAGAAATCGGGTTTCGAAAGAAATCTGATTTTTAAACTTTTAAATGATGCCGGCATCATAACTTTTTTCAATTTTTCACTAAAATTTTTTTTCTCGAATTTTGTAAAGTGCTGTACATTGATGGAAAGGTCTGTGTATTGTCAATTAGGAATTGAAAACCGCAACCACTTGCGAGGCTTGGTTGCGGAGAAATCGGGTTTCGAAAGAAATCTGATTTTTAAACTTTTAAATGATGCCGGCATCATAACTTTTTTCAATTTTTCACTAAAATTTTTTTTCTCGAATTTTGTAAAGTGCTGTATATCGATGGAAAGGCCTGTGTATTGTCAATTAGGAATTGAAAACCACAACCACTTACGAGGATTGGTTGCGGAGAAATCGGGTTTCGAAAGAAATCTGATTTTTAAACTTTTAAATGATGCCGGCATCATAACTTTTTTCAATTTTTCACTAAAATTTTTTTTTCTCGAATTTTGTAAAGTGCTGTACATCGATGGAAAGGTCTGTGTATTGTCAATTATTAACTGAAAACCGCAACCACTTACGAGGCTTGGTTGCGGAGAAATCGGGTTTCGAAAGAAATCTGATTTTTAAACTTTTAAATGATGCCGGCATCATAACTTTTTCAATTTTTCACTAAAATTTTTTTTCTCGAATTTTGTAAAGTGCTGTACATCGATGGAAAGGTCTGTGTATTGTCAATTAGGAATTGAAAACCACAACCACTTACGAGGATTGGTTGCGGAGAAATCGGGTTTCGAAAGAAATCTGATTTTTAAACTTTTAAATGATGCCGGCATCATAACTTTTTTCAATTTTTCACTAAAATTTTTTTTTCTCGAATTTTGTAAAGTGCTGTACATCGATGGAAAGGTCTGTGTATTGTCAATTATTAACTGAAAACCGCAACCACTTACGAGGCTTGGTTGCGGTGAAATCGGGTTTCGAAAGAAATCTGATTTTTAAACTTTTAAATGATGCCGGCATCATAACTTTTTTCAATTTTTCACTAAAATTTTTTTTCTCGAATTTTGTAAAGTGCTGTACATTGATGGAAGGGTCTGTGTATTGTCAATTAGGAATTGAAAACCGCAACCACTTGCGAGGCTTGGTTGCGGAGAAATCGGGTTTCGAAAGAAATCTGATTTTTAAACTTTAAAATGATGCTGGCATCATAACTTTTTTCAATTTTTCACTAAAATTTTTTTCTCGAATTTTGTAAAGTGCTGTACATTGATGGAAAGGTCTGTGTATTGTCAATTAGGAATTGAAAACCGCAACCACTTGCGAGGCTTGGTTGCGGAGAAATCGGGTTTCGAAAGAAATCTGATTTTTAAACTTTAAAATGATGCTGGCATCATAACTTTTTTCAATTTTTCACTAAAATTTTTTTCTCGAATTTTGTAAAGTGCTGTACATTGATGGAAAGGTCTGTGTATTGTCAATTAGGAATTGAAAACCGCAACCACTTACGAGGCTTAGTTGCGGAGAAATCGGGTTTCGAAAGAAATCTGATTTTTAAACTTTTAAATGATGCCGGCATCATAACTTTTTTCAATTTTTCACTAAAATTTTTTTTCTCGAATTTTGTAAAGTGCTGTACATCGATGGAAAGGTCTGTGTATTGTCAATTATTAACTGAAAACCACAACCACTTACGAGGCTTGGTTGCGGAGAAATCGGGTTTCGAAAGAAATCTGATTTTTAAACTTTTAAATGATGCCGGCATCATAACTTTTTTCAATTTTTCACTAAAATTTTTTTTCTCGAATTTTGTAAAGTGCTGTATATAAAAGGAAAGGTCTGCTTATTGTCAATTAGGAATTGAAAACCGCAACCACTTACGAGGCTTGGTTGCGGAGAAATCGGGTTTCGAAAGAAATCTGATTTTTAAACTTTTAAATGATGCCGGCATCATAACTTTTTTCAATTTTTCACTAAAATTTTTTTTCTCGAATTTTGTAAAGTGCTGTACATCGATGGATAGGTCTGCTTATTGTCAATTAGGAATTGAAAACCGCAACCACTTACGAGGCTTGGTTGCGGAGAAATCGGGTTTCGAAAGAAATCTGATTTTTAAACTTTTAAATGATGCCGGCATCATAACTTTTTTCAATTTTTCACTAAAATTTTTTTTCTCGAATTTTGTAAAGTGCTGTACATCGATGGATAGGTCTGCTTATTGTCAATTAGGAATTGAAAACCGCAACCACTTACGAGGCTTGGTTGCGGAGAAATCGGGTTTCGAAAGAAATCTGATTTTTAAACTTTTAAATGATGCCGGCATCATAACTTTTTTCAATTTTTCACAAAAATTTTTTTTCTCGAATTTTGTAAAGTGCTGTACATCGATGGAAAGGTCTGTGTATTGTCAATTAGGAATTGAAAACCACAACCACTTACGAGGATTGGTTGCGGAGAAATCGGGTTTCGAAAGAAATCTGATTTTTAAACTTTTAAATGATGCCGGCATCATAACTTTTTTCAATTTTTCACTAAAATGTTTTTTCTCGAATTTTGTAAAGTGCTGTACATCGATGGAAAGGTCTGTTTATTGGCAATTAGGAATTGAAAACCGCAACCACTTACGAGGCTTGGTTGCGGAGAAATCGGGTTTCGAAAGAAATCTGATTTTTAAACTTTTAAATGATGCCGGCATCATAACTTTTTTCAATTTTTCACAAAAATTTTTTTTCTCGAATTTTGTAAAGTGCTGTACATCGATGGAAAGGTCTGTGTATTGTCAATTAGGAATTGAAAACCACAACCACTTACGAGGATTGGTTGCGGAGAAATCGGGTTTCGAAAGAAATCTGATTTTTAAACTTTTAAATGATGCCGGCATCATAACTTTTTTCAATTTTTCACTAAAATTTTTTTTCTCGAATTTTGTAAAGTGCTGTACATCGATGGAAAGGTCTGTTTATTGTCAATTAGGAATTGAAAACCGCAACCACTTGCGACGCTTGGTTGCGGAGAAATCGGGTTTCGAAAGAAATCTGATTTTTAAACTTTTAAATGATGCCGGCATCATAACTTTTTTCAATTTTTCACTAAAATTTTGTTTCTCGAATTTTGTAAAGTGCTGTACATCGATGGAAAGGTCTGTTTATTGTCAATTAGGAATTGAAAACCGCAACCACTTGCGACGCTTGGTTGCGGAGAAATCGGGTTTCGAAAGAAATCTGATTTTTAAACTTTTAAATGATGCCGGCATCATAACTTTTTTCAATTTTTCACAAAAATTTTTTTTCTCGAATTTTGTAAAGTGCTGTACATTGATGGAAAGGTCTGTGTATTGTCAATTATTAACTGAAAACCGCAACCACTTACGAGGCTTGGTTGCGGAGAAATCGGGTTTCGAAAGAAATCTGATTTTTAAACTTTTAAATGATGCCGGCATCATAACTTTTTTCAATTTTTCACTAAAATTTTTTTTCTCGAATTTTGTAAAGTGCTGTACATCGATGGATAGGTCTGCTTATTGTCAATTAGGAATTGAAAACCGCAACCACTTACGAGGCTTGGTTGCGGAGAAATCGGGTTTCGAAAGAAATCTGATTTTTAAACTTTTAAATGATGCCGGCATCATAACTTTTTTCAATTTTTCACTAAAATTTTTTTTCTCGAATTTTGTAAAGTGCTGTATATAGATGGAAAGGCCTGTGTATTGTCAATTAGGAATTGAAAACCACAACCACTTACGAGGATTGGTTGCGGAGAAATCGGGTTTCGAAAGAAATCTGATTTTTAAACTTTTAAATGATGCCGGCATCATAACTTTTTTCAATTTTTCACTAAAATTTTTTTTCTCGAATTTTGTAAAGTGCTGTATATCGATGGAAAGGCCTGTGTATTGTCAATTAGGAATTGAAAACCACAACCACTTACGAGGCTTGGTTGCGGAGAAATCGGGTTTCGAAAGAAATCTGATTTTTAAACTTTTAAATGATGCCGGCATCATAACTTTTTTCAATTTTTCACTAAAATTTTTTTTCTCGAATTTTGTAAAGTGCTGTACATCGATGGAAAGGTCTGTGTATTGTCAATTAGGAATTGAAAACCACAACCACTTACGAGGATTGGTTGCGGAGAAATCGGGTTTCGAAAGAAATCTGATTTTTAAACTTTTAAATGATGCCGGCATCATAACTTTTTTCAATTTTTCACTAAAATTTTTTTTCTCGAATTTTGTAAAGTGCTGTATATCGATGGAAAGGCCTGTGTATTGTCAATTAGGAATTGAAAACCACAACCACTTACGAGGCTTGGTTGCGGAGAAATCGGGTTTCGAAAGAAATCTGATTTTTAAACTTTTAAATGATGCCGGCATCATAACTTTTTTCAATTTTTCACTAAAATTTTTTTTCTCGAATTTTGTAAAGTGCTGTACATCGATGGAAAGGTCTGTGTATTGTCAATTAGGAATTGAAAACCACAACCACTTACGAGGATTGGTTGCGGAGAAATCGGGTTTCGAAAGAAATCTGATTTTTAAACTTTTAAATCATGCCGGCATCATAACTTTTTTCAATTTTTCACTAAAATTTTTTTTCTCGAATTTTGTAAAGTGCTGTACATCGATGGAAAGGTCTGTGTATTGTCAATTAGGAATTGAAAACCACAACCACTTACGAGGATTGGTTGCGGAGAAATCGGGTTTCGAAAGAAATCTGATTTTTAAACTTTTAAATGATGCCGGCATCATAACTTTTTTCAATTTTTCACTAAAATTTTTTTTCTCGAATTTTGTAAAGTGCTGTACATCGATGGATAGGTCTGCTTATTGTCAATTAGGAATTGAAAACCGCAACCACTTACGAGGCTTGGTTGCGGAGAAATCGGGTTTCGAAAGAAATCTGATTTTTAAACTTTTAAATGATGCCGGCATCATAACTTTTTTCAATTTTTCACTAAAATTTTTTTTCTCGAATTTTGTAAAGTGCTGTACATCGATGGAAAGGTCTGTGTATTGTCAATTAGGAATTGAAAACCACAACCACTTACGAGGATTGGTTGCGGAGAAATCGGGTTTCGAAAGAAATCTGATTTTTAAACTTTTAAATCATGCCGGCATCATAACTTTTTTCAATTTTTCACTAAAATTTTTTTTTCTCGAATTTTGTAAAGTGCTGTACATCGATGGAAAGGTCTGTGTATTGTCAATTATTAACTGAAAACCGCAACCACTTACGAGGCTTGGTTGCGGAGAAATCGGGTTTCGAAAGAAATCTGATTTTTAAACTTTTAAATGATGCCGGCATCATAACTTTTTTCAATTTTTCACTAAAATTTTTTTTCTCGAATTTTGTAAAGTGCTGTATATCGATGGAAAGGCCTGTGTATTGTCAATTAGGAATTGAAAACCACAACCACTTACGAGGATTGGTTGCGGAGAAATCGGGTTTCGAAAGAAATCTGATTTTTAAACTTTTAAATGATGCCGGCATCATAACTTTTTTCAATTTTTCACTAAAATTTTTTTTTCTCGAATTTTGTAAAGTGCTGTACATCGATGGAAAGGTCTGTGTATTGTCAATTATTAACTGAAAACCGCAACCACTTACGAGGCTTGGTTGCGGTGAAATCGGGTTTCGAAAGAAATCTGATTTTTAAACTTTTAAATGATGCCGGCATCATAACTTTTTTCAATTTTTCACTAAAATTTTTTTTCTCGAATTTTGTAAAGTGCTGTACATTGATGGAAGGGTCTGTGTATTGTCAATTAGGAATTGAAAACCGCAACCACTTGCGAGGCTTGGTTGCGGAGAAATCGGGTTTCGAAAGAAATCTGATTTTTAAACTTTAAAATGATGCTGGCATCATAACTTTTTTCAATTTTTCACTAAAATTTTTTTCTCGAATTTTGTAAAGTGCTGTACATTGATGGAAAGGTCTGTGTATTGTCAATTAGGAATTGAAAACCGCAACCACTTGCGAGGCTTGGTTGCGGAGAAATCGGGTTTCGAAAGAAATCTGATTTTTAAACTTTAAAATGATGCTGGCATCATAACTTTTTTCAATTTTTCACTAAAATTTTTTTCTCGAATTTTGTAAAGTGCTGTACATTGATGGAAAGGTCTGTGTATTGTCAATTAGGAATTGAAAACCGCAACCACTTACGAGGCTTAGTTGCGGAGAAATCGGGTTTCGAAAGAAATCTGATTTTTAAACTTTTAAATGATGCCGGCATCATAACTTTTTTCAATTTTTCACTAAAATTTTTTTTCTCGAATTTTGTAAAGTGCTGTACATCGATGGAAAGGTCTGTGTATTGTCAATTATTAACTGAAAACCACAACCACTTACGAGGCTTGGTTGCGGAGAAATCGGGTTTCGAAAGAAATCTGATTTTTAAACTTTTAAATGATGCCGGCATCATAACTTTTTTCAATTTTTCACTAAAATTTTTTTTCTCGAATTTTGTAAAGTGCTGTACATCGATGGATAGGTCTGCTTATTGTCAATTAGGAATTGAAAACCGCAACCACTTACGAGGCTTGGTTGCGGAGAAATCGGGTTTCGAAAGAAATCTGATTTTTAAACTTTTAAATGATGCCGGCATCATAACTTTTTTCAATTTTTCACTAAAATTTTTTTTCTCGAATTTTGTAAAGTGCTGTACATCGATGGATAGGTCTGCTTATTGTCAATTAGGAATTGAAAACCGCAACCACTTACGAGGCTTGGTTGCGGAGAAATCGGGTTTCGAAAGAAATCTGATTTTTAAACTTTTAAATGATGCCGGCATCATAACTTTTTTCAATTTTTCACTAAAATTTTTTTTCTCGAATTTTGTAAAGTGCTGTACATCGATGGATAGGTCTGCTTATTGTCAATTAGGAATTGAAAACCGCAACCACTTACGAGGCTTGGTTGCGGAGAAATCGGGTTTCGAAAGAAATCTGATTTTTAAACTTTTAAATGATGCCGGCATCATAACTTTTTTCAATTTTTCACAAAAATTTTTTTTCTCGAATTTTGTAAAGTGCTGTACATCGATGGAAAGGTCTGTGTATTGTCAATTAGGAATTGAAAACCACAACCACTTACGAGGATTGGTTGCGGAGAAATCGGGTTTCGAAAGAAATCTGATTTTTAAACTTTTAAATGATGCCGGCATCATAACTTTTTTCAATTTTTCACTAAAATGTTTTTTCTCGAATTTTGTAAAGTGCTGTACATCGATGGAAAGGTCTGTTTATTGGCAATTAGGAATTGAAAACCGCAACCACTTACGAGGCTTGGTTGCGGAGAAATCGGGTTTCGAAAGAAATCTGATTTTTAAACTTTTAAATGATGCCGGCATCATAACTTTTTTCAATTTTTCACTAAAATTTTTTTTCTCGAATTTTGTAAAGTGCTGTACATCGATGGAAAGGTCTGTGTATTGTCAATTAGGAATTGAAAACCACAACCACTTACGAGGATTGGTTGCGGAGAAATCGGGTTTCGAAAGAAATCTGATTTTTAAACTTTTAAATGATGCCGGCATCATAACTTTTTTCAATTTTTCACTAAAATTTTTTTTCTCGAATTTTGTAAAGTGCTGTACATCGATGGAAAGGTCTGTTTATTGTCAATTAGGAATTGAAAACCGCAACCACTTGCGACGCTTGGTTGCGGAGAAATCGGGTTTCGAAAGAAATCTGATTTTTAAACTTTTAAATGATGCCGGCATCATAACTTTTTTCAATTTTTCACTAAAATTTTGTTTCTCGAATTTTGTAAAGTGCTGTACATCGATGGAAAGGTCTGTTTATTGTCAATTAGGAATTGAAAACCGCAACCACTTGCGACGCTTGGTTGCGGAGAAATCGGGTTTCGAAAGAAATCTGATTTTTAAACTTTTAAATGATGCCGGCATCATAACTTTTTTCAATTTTTCACAAAAATTTTTTTTCTCGAATTTTGTAAAGTGCTGTACATTGATGGAAAGGTCTGTGTATTGTCAATTATTAACTGAAAACCGCAACCACTTACGAGGCTTGGTTGCGGAGAAATCGGGTTTCGAAAGAAATCTGATTTTTAAACTTTTAAATGATGCCGGCATCATAACTTTTTTCAATTTTTCACTAAAATTTTTTTTCTCGAATTTTGTAAAGTGCTGTACATCGATGGATAGGTCTGCTTATTGTCAATTAGGAATTGAAAACCGCAACCACTTACGAGGCTTGGTTGCGGAGAAATCGGGTTTCGAAAGAAATCTGATTTTTAAACTTTTAAATGATGCCGGCATCATAACTTTTTTCAATTTTTCACTAAAATTTTTTTTCTCGAATTTTGTAAAGTGCTGTATATCGATGGAAAGGCCTGTGTATTGTCAATTAGGAATTGAAAACCACAACCACTTACGAGGCTTGGTTGCGGAGAAATCGGGTTTCGAAAGAAATCTGATTTTTAAACTTTTAAATGATGCCGGCATCATAACTTTTTTCAATTTTTCACTAAAATTTTTTTTCTCGAATTTTGTAAAGTGCTGTACATCGATGGAAAGGTCTGTGTATTGTCAATTAGGAATTGAAAACCACAACCACTTACGAGGATTGGTTGCGGAGAAATCGGGTTTCGAAAGAAATCTGATTTTTAAACTTTTAAATGATGCCGGCATCATAACTTTTTTCAATTTTTCACTAAAATTTTTTTTCTCGAATTTTGTAAAGTGCTGTATATCGATGGAAAGGCCTGTGTATTGTCAATTAGGAATTGAAAACCACAACCACTTACGAGGCTTGGTTGCGGAGAAATCGGGTTTCGAAAGAAATCTGATTTTTAAACTTTTAAATGATGCCGGCATCATAACTTTTTTCAATTTTTCACTAAAATTTTTTTTCTCGAATTTTGTAAAGTGCTGTACATCGATGGATAGGTCTGCTTATTGTCAATTAGGAATTGAAAACCGCAACCACTTACGAGGCTTGGTTGCGGAGAAATCGGGTTTCGAAAGAAATCTGATTTTTAAACTTTTAAATGATGCCGGCATCATAACTTTTTTCAATTTTTCACTAAAATTTTTTTTCTCGAATTTTGTAAAGTGCTGTACATCGATGGAAAGGTCTGTGTATTGTCAATTAGGAATTGAAAACCACAACCACTTACGAGGATTGGTTGCGGAGAAATCGGGTTTCGAAAGAAATCTGATTTTTAAACTTTTAAATCATGCCGGCATCATAACTTTTTTCAATTTTTCACTAAAATTTTTTTTCTCGAATTTTGTAAAGTGCTGTATATCGATGGAAAGGCCTGTGTATTGTCAATTAGGAATTGAAAACCACAACCACTTACGAGGATTGGTTGCGGAGAAATCGGGTTTCGAAAGAAATCTGATTTTTAAACTTTTAAATGATGCCGGCATCATAACTTTTTTCAATTTTTCACTAAAATTTTTTTTCTCGAATTTTGTAAAGTGCTGTACATCGATGGAAAGGTCTGTGTATTGTCAATTAGGAATTGAAAACCACAACCACTTACGAGGATTGGTTGCGGAGAAATCGGGTTTCGAAAGAAATCTGATTTTTAAACTTTTAAATGATGCCGGCATCATAACTTTTTTCAATTTTTCACTAAAATTTTTTTTCTCGAATTTTGTAAAGTGCTGTACATCGATGGATAGGTCTGCTTATTGTCAATTAGGAATTGAAAACCGCAACCACTTACGAGGCTTGGTTGCGGAGAAATCGGGTTTCGAAAGAAATCTGATTTTTAAACTTTTAAATGATGCCGGCATCATAACTTTTTTCAATTTTTCACTAAAATTTTTTTTCTCGAATTTTGTAAAGTGCTGTACATCGATGGAAAGGTCTGTGTATTGTCAATTAGGAATTGAAAACCACAACCACTTACGAGGATTGGTTGCGGAGAAATCGGGTTTCGAAAGAAATCTGATTTTTAAACTTTTAAATAACTTTTTTCAATTTTTCACTAAAATTTTTTTTCTCGAATTTTGTAAAGTGCTGTACATCGATGGAAAGGTCTGTTTATTGTCAATTAGGAATTGAAAACCGCAACCACTTGCGACGCTTGGTTGCGGAGAAATCGGGTTTCGAAAGAAATCTGATTTTTAAACTTTTAAATGATGCCGGCATCATAACTTTTTTCAATTTTTCACTAAAATTTTTTTTCTAGAATTTTGTAAAGTGCTGTACATCGATGGATATGTCTGCTTATTGTCAATTAGGAATTGAAAACCGCAACCACTTACGAGGCTTGGTTGCGGAGAAATCGGGTTTCGAAAGAAATCTGATTTTTAAACTTTTAAATGATGCCGGCATCATAACTTTTTTCAATTTTTCACTAAAATTTTTTTTCTAGAATTTTGTAAAGTGCTGTACATCGATGGATAGGTCTGCTTATTGTCAATTAGGAATTGAAAACCGCAACCACTTACGAGGCTTGGTTGCGGAGAAATCGGGTTTCGAAAGAAATCTGATTTTTAAACTTTTAAATGATGCCGGCATCATAACTTTTTTCAATTTTTCACTAAAATTTTTTTTCTCGAATTTTGTAAAGTGCTGTACATCGATGGAAAGGTCTGTTTATTGTCAATTAGGAATTGAAAACCGCAACCACTTGCGACGCTT
The DNA here is from genome assembly GCA_929447395.1 of Epistrophe grossulariae. NCBI lineage: Eukaryota > Metazoa > Arthropoda > Insecta > Diptera > Syrphidae > Epistrophe > Epistrophe grossulariae. The sequence continues at coordinate 137,113,178 of OV839566.1, forward strand.
GGTTGCGGAGAAATCGGGTTTCGAAAGAAATCTGATTTTTAAACTTTTAAATGATGCCGGCATCATAACTTTTTTCAATTTTTCACTAAAATTTTGTTTCTCGAATTTTGTAAAGTGCTGTACATCGATGGAAAGGTCTGTGTATTGTCAATTAGGAATTGAAAACCACAACCACTTACGAGGATTGGTTGCGGAGAAATCGGGTTTCGAAAGAAATCTGATTTTTAAACTTTTAAATGATGCCGGCATCATAACTTTTTTCAATTTTTCACTAAAATTTTTTTTCTCGAATTTTGTAAAGTGCTATATATCGATGGAAAGGTCTGTTTATTGTCAATTAGGAATTGAAAACCGCAACCACTTGCGACGCTTGGTTGCGGAGAAATCGGGTTTCGAAAGAAATCTGATTTTTAAACTTTTAAATGATGCCGGCATCATAACTTTTTTCAATTTTTCACTAAAATTTTTTTTCTCGAATTTTGTAAAGTGCTGTACATCGATGGATAGGTCTGCTTATTGTCAATTAGGAATTGAAAACCGCAACCACTTACGAGGCTTGGTTGCGGAGAAATCGGGTTTCGAAAGAAATCTGATTTTTAAACTTTTAAATGATGCCGGCATCATAACTTTTTTCAATTTTTCACTAAAATTTTTTTTCTAGAATTTTGTAAAGTGCTGTACATCGATGGATAGGTCTGCTTATTGTCAATTAGGAATTGAAAACCGCAACCACTTACGAGGCTTGGTTGCGGAGAAATCGGGTTTCGAAAGAAATCTGATTTTTAAACTTTTAAATGATGCCGGCATCATAACTTTTTTCAATTTTTCACTAAAATTTTTTTTCTCGAATTTTGTAAAGTGCTGTACATCGATGGAAAGGTCTGTTTATTGTCAATTAGGAATTGAAAACCGCAACCACTTGCGACGCTTGGTTGCGGAGAAATCGGGTTTCGAAAGAAATCTGATTTTTAAACTTTTAAATGATGCCGGCATCATAACTTTTTTCAATTTTTCACTAAAATTTTGTTTCTCGAATTTTGTAAAGTGCTGTACATCGATGGAAAGGTCTGTGTATTGTCAATTAGGAATTGAAAACCACAACCACTTACGAGGATTGGTTGCGGAGAAATCGGGTTTCGAAAGAAATCTGATTTTTAAACTTTTAAATGATGCCGGCATCATAACTTTTTTCAATTTTTCACTAAAATTTTTTTTCTCGAATTTTGTAAAGTGCTGTACATCGATGGAAAGGTCTGTTTATTGTCAATTAGGAATTGAAAACCGCAACCACTTGCGACGCTTGGTTGCGGAGAAATCGGGTTTCGAAAGAAATCTGATTTTTAAACTTTTAAATGATGCCGGCATCATAACTTTTTTCAATTTTTCACTAAAATTTTGTTTCTCGAATTTTGTAAAGTGCTGTACATCGATGGAAAGGTCTGTGTATTGTCAATTAGGAATTGAAAACCACAACCACTTACGAGGATTGGTTGCGGAGAAATCGGGTTTCGAAAGAAATCTGATTTTTAAACTTTTAAATGATGCCGGCATCATAACTTTTTTCAATTTTTCACTAAAATTTTTTTTCTCGAATTTTGTAAAGTGCTATATATCGATGGAAAGGTCTGTGTATTGTCAATTAGGAATTGAAAACCACAACCACTTACGAGGATTGGTTGCGGAGAAATCGGGTTTCGAAAGAAATCTGATTTTTAAACTTTTAAATGATGCCGGCATCATAACTTTTTTCAATTTTTCACTAAAATTTTTTTTCTCGAATTTTGTAAAGTGCTGTACATCGATGGAAAGGTCTGTTTATTGTCAATTAGGAATTGAAAACCGCAACCACTTGCGACGCTTGGTTGCGGAGAAATCGGGTTTCGAAAGAAATCTGATTTTTAAACTTTTAAATGATGCCGGCATCATAACTTTTTTCAATTTTTCACTAAAATTTTTTTTCTCGAATTTTGTAAAGTGCTGTACATCGATGGAAAGGTCTGTTTATTGTCAATTAGGAATTGAAAACCGCAACCACTTGCGACGCTTGGTTGCGGAGAAATCGGGTTTCGAAAGAAATCTGATTTTTAAACTTTTAAATGATGCCGGCATCATAACTTTTTTCAATTTTTCACTAAAATTTTTTTTCTCGAATTTTGTAAAGTGCTGTACATCGATGGATAGGTCTGCTTATTGTCAATTAGGAATTGAAAACCGCAACCACTTACGAGGCTTGGTTGCGGAGAAATCGGGTTTCGAAAGAAATCTGATTTTTAAACTTTTAAATGATGCCGGCATCATAACTTTTTTCAATTTTTCACTAAAATTTTTTTTCTCGAATTTTGTAATGTGCTGTACATCGATGGATAGATCTGCTTATTGTCAATTAGGAATTGAAAACCGCAACCACTTACGAGGCTTGGTTGCGGAGAAATCGGGTTTCGAAAGAAATCTGATTTTTAAACTTTTAAATGATAACATCATAACTTTTTTCAATTTTTCACTAAAATTTTTTTTCTCGAATTTTGTAAAGTGCTGTACATCGATGGATAGGTCTGCTTACTGTCAATTAGGAATTGAAAACCGCAACCACTTACGAGGCTTGGTTGCGGAGAAATCGGGTTTCGAAAGAAATCTGATTTTTAAACTTTTAAATGATCCGGCATCATAACTTTTTTCAATTTTTCACTAAAATTTTTTTTCTCGAATTTTGTAAAGTGCTGTACATCGATGGAAAGGTCTGTGTATTGTCAATTAGGAATTGAAAACCGCAACCACTTGCGAGGCTTGGTTGCGGAGAAATCGGGATTCGAAAGAAATCTGATTTTTAAACTTTTAAATGATGCCGGCATCATAACTTTTTTCAATTTTTCACTAAAATTTTTTTTCTCGAATTTTGTAAAGTGCTGTACATCGATGGATAGGTCTGCTTATTGTCAATTGGGAATTGAAAACCGCAACCACTTACGAGGCTTGGTTGCGGAGAAATCGGGTTTCGAAAGAAATCTGATTTTTAAACTTTTAAATGATGCCGGCATCATAACTTTTTTCAATTTTTCACTAAAATTTTTTTTCTAGAATTTTGTAAAGTGCTGTACATCGATGGATAGGTCTGCTTATTGTCAATTAGGAATTGAAAACCGCAACCACTTACGAGGCTTGGTTGCGGAGAAATCGGGTTTCGAAAGAAATCTGATTTTTAAACTTTTAAATGATGCCGGCATCATAACTTTTTTCAATTTTTCACTAAAATTTTTTTTCTCGAATTTTGTAATGTGCTGTACATCGATGGATAGGTCTGCTTATTGTCAATTAGGAATTGAAAACCGCAACCACTTACGAGGCTTGGTTGCGGAGAAATCGGGTTTCGAAAGAAATCTGATTTTTAAACTTTTAAATGATGCCGGCATCATAACTTTTTTCAATTTTTCACTAAAATTTTTTTTCTCGAATTTTGTAAAGTGCTGTACATCGATGGATAGGTCTGCTTATTGTCAATTAGGAATTGAAAACCGCAACCACTTACGAGGCTTGGTTGCGGAGAAATCGGGTTTCGAAAGAAATCTGATTTTTAAACTTTTAAATGATGCCGGCATCATAACTTTTTTCAATTTTTCACTAAAATTTTTTTTCTCGAATTTTGTAAAGTGCTGTACATCGATGGAAAGGTCTGTGTATTGTCAATTAGGAATTGAAAACCGCAACTACTTACGAGGATTAGTTGCGGAGAAATCGGGTTTCGAAAGAAATCTGATTTTTAAACTTTTAAATGAACTTTTTTCAATTTTTCACTAAAATTTTTTTTCTCGAATTTTGTAAAGTGCTGTACATCGATGGATAGGTCTGCTTATTGTCAATTAGGAATTGAAAACCGCAACCACTTACGAGGCTTGGTTGCGGAGAAATCGGGTATCGAAAGAAATCTGATTTTTAAACTTTTAAATGATGCCGGCATCATAACTTTTTTCAATTTTTCACTAAAATTTTTTTTCTCGAATTTTGTAAAGTGCTGTACATCGATGGAAAGGTCTGTGTATTGTCAATTATTAACTGAAAACCGCAACCACTTACGAGGCTTGGTTGCGGAGAAATCGGGTTTCGAAAGAAATCTGATTTTTAAACTTTTAAATGATGCCGGCATCATAACTTTTTTCAATTTTTCACTAAAAATTTTTTTCTCGAATTTTGTAAAGTGCTGTACATCGATGGAAAGGTCTGTGTATTGTCAATTAGGAATTGAAAACCGCAACCACTTACGAGGCTTGGTTGCGGAGAAATCGGGTTTCGAAAGAAATCTGATTTTTAAACTTTTAAATGAACTTTTTTCAATTTTTCACTAAAATTTTTTTTCTCGAATTTTGTAAAGTGCTGTACATCGATGGATAGGTCTGCTTATTGTCAATTAGGAATTGAAAACCGCAACCACTTACGAGGCTTGGTTGCGGAGAAATCGGGTATCGAAAGAAATCTGATTTTTAAACTTTTAAATGATGCCGGCATCATAACTTTTTTCAATTTTTCACTAAAATTTTTTTTCTCGAATTTTGTAAAGTGCTGTACATCGATGGAAAGGTCTGTGTATTGTCAATTATTAACTGAAAACCGCAACCACTTACGAGGCTTGGTTGCGGAGAAATCGGGTTTCGAAAGAAATCTGATTTTTAAACTTTTAAATGATGCCGGCATCATAACTTTTTTCAATTTTTCACTAAAATTTTTTTTCTAGAATTTTGTAAAGTGCTGTACATCGATGGATAGGTCTGCTTATTGTCAATTAGGAATTGAAAACCGCAACCACTTACGAGGCTTGGTTGCGGAGAAATCGGGTTTCGAAAGAAATCTGATTTTTAAACTTTTAAATGATGCCGGCATCATAACTTTTTTCAATTTTTCACTAAAATTTTTTTTCTCGAATTTTGTAAAGTGCTGTACATCGATGGAAAGGTCTGTGTATTGTCAATTAGGAATTGAAAACGCAACCACTTGCGACGCTTGGTTGCGAAGAAATCGGGCTTCGAAAGAAATCTGATTTTTAAACTTTTAAATGATGCCGGCATCATAACTTTTTTCAATTTTTCACTAAAATTTTTTTTCTCGAATTTTGTAAAGTGCTGTACATCGATGGAAAGGTCTGTGTATTGTCAATTAGGAATTGAAAACCACAACCACTTACGAGGATTGGTTGCGGAGAAATCGGGTTTCGAAAGAAATCTGATTTTTAAACTTTTAAATGATGCCGGCATCATAACTTTTTTCAATTTTTCACTAAAATTTTTTTTCTCGAATTTTGTAAAGTGCTGTACATCGATGGAAAGGTCTGTGTATTGTCAATTAGGAATTGAAAACCACAACCACTTACGAGGATTGGTTGCGGAGAAATCGGGTTTCGAAAGAAATCTGATTTTTAAACTTTTAAATGATGCCGGCATCATAACTTTTTTCAATTTTTCACTAAAATTTTTTTTATAGAATTTTTTAAAGTGCTGTACATCGATGGATAGGTCTGCTTATTGTCAATTAGGAATTGAAAACCGCAACCACTTACGAGGCTTGGTTGCGGAGAAATCGGGTTTCGAAAGAAATCTGATTTTTAAACTTTTAAATGATGCCGGCATCATAACTTTTTTCAATTTTTCACTAAAATTTTTTTTCTCGAATTTTGTAAAGTGCTGTACATCGATGGAAAGGTCTGTGTATTGTCAATTAGGAATTGAAAACGCAACCACTTGCGACGCTTGGTTGCGAAGAAATCGGGCTTCGAAAGAAATCTGATTTTTAAACTTTTAAATGATGCCGGCATCATAACTTTTTTCAATTTTTCACTAAAATTTTTTTTCTCGAATTTTGTAAAGTGCTGTACATCGATGGAAAGGTCTGTGTATTGTCAATTAGGAATTGAAAACCACAACCACTTACGAGGATTGGTTGCGGAGAAATCGGGTTTCGAAAGAAATCTGATTTTTAAACTTTTAAATGATGCCGGCATCATAACTTTTTTCAATTTTTCACTAAAATTTTTTTTCTCGAATTTTGTAAAGTGCTGTACATCGATGGAAAGGTCTGTGTATTGTCAATTAGGAATTGAAAACCACAACCACTTACGAGGATTGGTTGCGGAGAAATCGGGTTTCGAAAGAAATCTGATTTTTAAACTTTTAAATGATGCCGGCATCATAACTTTTTTCAATTTTTCACTAAAATTTTTTTTCTAGAATTTTGTAAAGTGCTGTACATCGATGGATAGGTCTGCTTATTGTCAATTAGGAATTGAAAACCGCAACCACTTACGAGGCTTGGTTGCGGAGAAATCGGGTTTCGAAAGAAATCTGATTTTTAAACTTTTAAATGATGCCGGCATCATAACTTTTTTCAATTTTTCACTAAAATTTTTTTTCTCGAATTTTGTAAAGTGCTGTACATCGATGGAAAGGTCTGTGTATTGTCAATTAGGAATTGAAAACGCAACCACTTGCGACGCTTGGTTGCGAAGAAATCGGGCTTCGAAAGAAATCTGATTTTTAAACTTTTAAATGATGCCGGCATCATAACTTTTTTCAATTTTTCACTAAAATTTTTTTTCTCGAATTTTGTAAAGTGCTGTACATCGATGGAAAGGTCTGTGTATTGTCAATTATTAACTAAAAACCGCAACTACTTACGAGGATTGGTTGCGGAGAAATCGGGTTTCGAAAGAAATCTGATTTTTAAACTTTTAAATGAACTTTTTTCAATTTTTCACTAAAATTTTTTTTCTCGAATTTTGTAAAGTGCTGTACATCGATGGATAGGTCTGCTTATTGTCAATTAGGAATTGAAAACCGCAACCACTTACGAGGCTTGGTTGCGGAGAAATCGGGTATCGAAAGAAATCTGATTTTTAAACTTTTAAATGATGCCGGCATCATAACTTTTTTCAATTTTTCACTAAAATTTTTTTTCTCGAATTTTGTAAAGTGCTGTACATCGATGGAAAGGTCTGTGTATTGTCAATTATTAACTGAAAACCGCAACCACTTACGAGGCTTGGTTGCGGAGAAATCGGGTTTCGAAAGAAATCTGATTTTTAAACTTTTAAATGATGCCGGCATCATAACTTTTTTCAATTTTTCACTAAAATTTTTTTTCTAGAATTTTGTAAAGTGCTGTACATCGATGGATAGGTCTGCTTATTGTCAATTAGGAATTGAAAACCGCAACCACTTACGAGGCTTGGTTGCGGAGAAATCGGGTTTCGAAAGAAATCTGATTTTTAAACTTTTAAATGATGCCGGCATCATAACTTTTTTCAATTTTTCACTCAAATTTTTTTTCTCGAATTTTGTAAAGTGCTGTACATCGATGGATAGGTCTGCTTATTGTCAATTAGGAATTGAAAACTGCAACCACTTACAAGGCTTGGTTGCGGAGAAATCGGGTTTCGAAAGAAATCTGATTTTTAAACTTTTAAATGATAACATCATAACTTTTTTCAATTTTTCACTAAAATTTTTTTTCTCGAATTTTGTAAAGTGCTGTACATCGATGGATAGGTCTGCTTATTGTCAATTAGGAATTGAAAACCGCAACCACTTACGAGGCTTGGTTGCGGAGAAATCGGGTTTCGAAAGAAATCTGATTTTTAAACTTTTAAATGATGCCGGCATCATAACTTTTTTCAATTTTTCACAAAAATTTTTTTTCTAGAATTTTGTAAAGTGCTGTACATCGATGGATAGGTCTGCTTATTGTCAATTAGGAATTGAAAACCGCAACCACTTACGAGGCTTGGTTGCGGAGAAATCGGGTTTCGAAAGAAATCTGATTTTTAAACTTTTAAATGATGCCGGCATCATAACTTTTTTCAATTTTTCACTAAAATTTTTTTTCTAGAATTTTGTAAAGTGCTGTACATCGATGGATAGGTCTGCTTATTGTCAATTAGGAATTGAAAACCGCAACCACTTACGAGGCTTGGTTGCGGAGAAATCGGGTTTCGAAAGAAATCTGATTTTTAAACTTTTAAATGAACTTTTTTCAATTTTTCACTAAAATTTTTTTTCTCGAATTTTGTAAAGTGCTGTACATCGATGGAAAGGTCTGTGTATTGTCAATTATTAACTAAAAACCGCAACTACTTACGAGGATTGGTTGCGGAGAAATCGGGTTTCGAAAGAAATCTGATTTTTAAACTTTTAAATGAACTTTTTTCAATTTTTCACTAAAATTTTTTTTCTCGAATTTTGTAAAGTGCTGTACATCGATGGAAAGGTCTGTGTATTGTCAATTATTAACTGAAAACCGCAACCACTTACGAGGCTTGGTTGCGGAGAAATCGGGTTTCGAAAGAAATCTGATTTTTAAACTTTTAAATGATGCCGGCATCATAACTTTTTTCAATTTTTCACTAAAATTTTTTTTCTAGAATTTTGTAAAGTGCTGTACATCGATGGATAGGTCTGCTTATTGTCAATTAGGAATTGAAAACCGCAACCACTTACGAGGCTTGGTTGCGGAGAAATCGGGTTTCGAAAGAAATCTGATTTTTAAACTTTTAAATGATGCCGGCATCATAACTTTTTTCAATTTTTCACTAAAATTTTTTTTCTCGAATTTTGTAAAGTGCTGTACATCGATGGAAAGGTCTGTGTATTGTCAATTAGGAATTGAAAACGCAACCACTTGCGACGCTTGGTTGCGAAGAAATCGGGCTTCGAAAGAAATCTGATTTTTAAACTTTTAAATGATGCCGGCATCATAACTTTTTTCAATTTTTCACTAAAATTTTTTTTCTCGAATTTTGTAAAGTGCTGTATATCGATGGAAAGGTCTGTGTATTGTCAATTAGGAATTGAAAACCACAACCACTTACGAGGATTGGTTGCGGAGAAATCGGGTTTCGAAAGAAATCTGATTTTTAAACTTTTAAATGATGCCGGCATCATAACTTTTTTCAATTTTTCACTAAAATTTTTTTTCTCGAATTTTGTAAAGTGCTGTATATCGATGGAAAGGCCTGTGTATTGTCAATTAGGAATTGAAAACCACAACCACTTACGAGGATTGGTTGCGGAGAAATCGGGTTTCGAAAGAAATCTGATTTTTAAACTTTTAAATGATGCCGGCATCATAACTTTTTTCAATTTTTCACTAAAATTTTTTTTCTCGAATTTTGTAAAGTGCTGTACATCGATGGAAAGGTCTGTTTATTGTCAATTAGGAATTGAAAACCGCAACCACTTGCGACGCTTGGTTGCGGAGAAATCGGGTTTCGAAAGAAATCTGATTTTTAAACTTTTAAATGATGCCGGCATCATAACTTTTTTCAATTTTTCACTAAAATTTTTTTTCTCGAATTTTGTAAAGTGCTGTATATCGATGGAAAGGTCTGTGTATTGTCAATTAGGAATTGAAAACCACAACCACTTACGAGGATTGGTTGCGGAGAAATCGGGTTTCGAAAGAAATCTGATTTTTAAACTTTTAAATGATGCCGGCATCATAACTTTTTTCAATTTTTCACTAAAATTTTTTTTCTCGAATTTTGTAAAGTGCTGTATATCGATGGAAAGGCCTGTGTATTGTCAATTAGGAATTGAAAACCACAACCACTTACGAGGATTGGTTGCGGAGAAATCGGGTTTCGAAAGAAATCTGATTTTTAAACTTTTAAATGATGCCGGCATCATAACTTTTTTCAATTTTTCACTAAAATTTTTTTTCTCGAATTTTGTAAAGTGCTGTACATCGATGGAAAGGTCTGTTTATTGTCAATTAGGAATTGAAAACCGCAACCACTTGCGACGCTTGGTTGCGGAGAAATCGGGTTTCGAAAGAAATCTGATTTTTAAACTTTTAAATGATGCCGGCATCATAACTTTTTTCAATTTTTCACTAATATTTTTTTCTCGAATTTTGTAAAGTGCTGTACATCGATGGAAAGGTCTGTTTATTGTCAATTAGGAATTGAAAACCGCAACCACTTGCGACGCTTGGTTGCGGAGAAATCGGGTTTCGAAAGAAATCTGATTTTTAAACTTTTAAATGATGCCGGCATCATAACTTTTTTCAATTTTTCACTCAAATTTTTTTTCTCGAATTTTGTAAAGTGCTGTACATCGATGGATAGGTCTGCTTATTGTCAATTAGGAATTGAAAACTGCAACCACTTACAAGGCTTGGTTGCGGAGAAATCGGGTTTCGAAAGAAATCTGATTTTTAAACTTTTAAATGATAACATCATAACTTTTTTCAATTTTTCACTAAAATTTTTTTTCTCGAATTTTGTAAAGTGCTGTACATCGATGGATAGGTCTGCTTATTGTCAATTAGGAATTGAAAACCGCAACCACTTACGAGGCTTGGTTGCGGAGAAATCGGGTTTCGAAAGAAATCTGATTTTTAAACTTTTAAATGATGCCGGCATCATAACTTTTTTCAATTTTTCACTAAAATTTTTTTTCTAGAATTTTGTAAAGTGCTGTACATCGATGGATAGGTCTGCTTATTGTCAATTAGGAATTGAACACCGCAACCACTTACAAGGCTTGGTTGCGGAGAAATCGGGTTTCGAAAGAAATCTGATTTTTAAACTTTTAAATGATAACATCATAACTTTTTTCAATTTTTCACAAAAATTTTTTTTCTCGAATTTTGTAAAGTGCTGTACATCGATGGATAGGTCTGCTTATTGTCAATTAGGAATTGAAAACCGCAACCACTTACGAGGCTTGGTTGCGGAGAAATCGGGTTTCGAAAGAAATCTGATTTTTAAACTTTTAAATGATGCCGGCATCATAACTTTTTTCAATTTTTCACTAAAATTTTTTTTTCTCGAATTTTGTAAAGTGCTGTACATCGATGGAAAGGTCTGTGTATTGTCAATTAGGAATTGAAAACCACAACCACTTACGAGGATTGGTTGCGGAGAAATCGGGTTTCGAAAGAAATCTGATTTTTAAACTTTTAAATGATGCCGGCATCATAACTTTTTTCAATTTTTCACTAAAATTTTTTTTCTAGAATTTTGTAAAGTGCTGTACATCGATGGATAGGTCTGCTTATTGTCAATTAGGAATTGAAAACCGCAACCACTTACGAGGCTTGGTTGCGGAGAAATCGGGTTTCGAAAGAAATCTGATTTTTAAACTTTTAAATGATGCCGGCATCATAACTTTTTTCAATTTTTCACTAAAATTTTTTTTCTAGAATTTTGTAAAGTGCTGTACATCGATGGATAGGTCTGCTTATTGTCAATTAGGAATTGAAAACCGCAACCACTTACGAGGCTTGGTTGCGGAGAAATCGGGTTTCGAAAGAAATCTGATTTTTAAACTTTTAAATGATGCCGGCATCATAACTTTTTTCAATTTTTCACTCAAATTTTTTTTCTCGAATTTTGTAAAGTGCTGTACATCGATGGATAGGTCTGCTTATTGTCAATTAGGAATTGAAAACCGCAACCACTTACGAGGCTTGGTTGCGGAGAAATCGGGTTTCGAAAGAAATCTGATTTTTAAACTTTTAAATGATGCCGGCATCATAACTTTTTTCAATTTTTCACTAAAATTTTTTTTCTCGAATTTTGTAAAGTGCTATATATCGATGGAAAGGTCTGTGTATTGTCAATTAGGAATTGAAAACCACAACCACTTACGAGGATTGGTTGCGGAGAAATCGGGTTTCGAAAGAAATCTGATTTTTAAACTTTTAAATGATGCCGGCATCATAACTTTTTTCAATTTTTCACTAAAATTTTTTTTCTCGAATTTTGTAAAGTGCTATATATCGATGGAAAGGTCTGTGTATTGTCAATTAGGAATTGAAAACCACAACCACTTACGAGGATTGGTTGCGGAGAAATCGGGTTTCGAAAGAAATCTGATTTTTAAACTTTTAAATGATGCCGGCATCATAACTTTTTTCAATTTTTCACTAAAATTTTTTTTCTCGAATTTTGTAAAGTGCTGTACATCGATGGAAAGGTCTGTTTATTGTCAATTAGGAATTGAAAACCGCAACCACTTGCGACGCTTGGTTGCGGAGAAATCGGGTTTCGAAAGAAATCTGATTTTTAAACTTTTAAATGATGCCGGCATCATAACTTTTTTCAATTTTTCACTAAAATTTTGTTTCTCGAATTTTGTAAAGTGCTGTACATCGATGGAAAGGTCTGTTTATTGTCAATTAGGAATTGAAAACCGCAACCACTTGCGACGCTTGGTTGCGGAGAAATCGGGTTTCGAAAGAAATCTGATTTTTAAACTTTTAAATGATGCCGGCATCATAACTTTTTTCAATTTTTCACTCAAATTTTTTTTCTCGAATTTTGTAAAGTGCTGTACATCGATGGATAGGTCTGCTTATTGTCAATTAGGAATTGAAAACCGCAACCACTTACGAGGCTTGGTTGCGGAGAAATCGGGTTTCGAAAGAAATCTGATTTTTAAACTTTTAAATGATGCCGGCATCATAACTTTTTTCAATTTTTCACTAAAATTTTTTTTCTAGAATTTTGTAAAGTGCTGTACATCGATGGATAGGTCTGCTTATTGTCAATTAGGAATTGAAAACCGCAACCACTTACGAGGCTTGGTTGCGGAGAAATCGGGTTTCGAAAGAAATCTGATTTTTAAACTTTTAAATGATGCCGGCATCATAACTTTTTTCAATTTTTCACTCAAATTTTTTTTCTCGAATTTTGTAAAGTGCTGTACATCGATGGATAGGTCTGCTTATTGTCAATTAGGAATTGAAAACCGCAACCACTTACGAGGCTTGGTTGCGGAGAAATCGGGTTTCGAAAGAAATCTGATTTTTAAACTTTTAAATGATGCCGGCATCATAACTTTTTTCAATTTTTCACTAAAATTTTTTTTCTAGAATTTTGTAAAGTGCTGTACATCGATGGATAGGTCTGCTTATTGTCAATTAGGAATTGAAAACCGCAACCACTTACGAGGCTTGGTTGCGGAGAAATCGGGTTTCGAAAGAAATCTGATTTTTAAACTTTTAAATGAACTTTTTTCAATTTTTCACTAAAATTTTTTTTCTCGAATTTTGTAAAGTGCTGTACATCGATGGATAGGTCTGCTTATTGTCAATTAGGAATTGAAAACCGCAACCACTTACGAGGCTTGGTTGCGGAGAAATCGGGTATCGAAAGAAATCTGATTTTTAAACTTTTAAATGATGCCGGCATCATAACTTTTTTCAATTTTTCACTAAAATTTTTTTTCTCGAATTTTGTAAAGTGCTGTACATCGATGGAAAGGTCTGTGTATTGTCAATTATTAACTGAAAACCGCAACCACTTACGAGGCTTGGTTGCGGAGAAATCGGGTTTCGAAAGAAATCTGATTTTTAAACTTTTAAATGATGCCGGCATCATAACTTTTTTCAATTTTTCACTAAAATTTTTTTTCTAGAATTTTGTAAAGTGCTGTACATCGATGGATAGGTCTGCTTATTGTCAATTAGGAATTGAAAACCGCAACCACTTACGAGGCTTGGTTGCGGAGAAATCGGGTTTCGAAAGAAATCTGATTTTTAAACTTTTAAATGATGCCGGCATCATAACTTTTTTCAATTTTTCACTCAAATTTTTTTTCTCGAATTTTGTAAAGTGCTGTACATCGATGGATAGGTCTGCTTATTGTCAATTAGGAATTGAAAACTGCAACCACTTACAAGGCTTGGTTGCGGAGAAATCGGGTTTCGAAAGAAATCTGATTTTTAAACTTTTAAATGATAACATCATAACTTTTTTCAATTTTTCACTAAAATTTTTTTTCTCGAATTTTGTAAAGTGCTGTACATCGATGGATAGGTCTGCTTATTGTCAATTAGGAATTGAAAACCGCAACCACTTACGAGGCTTGGTTGCGGAGAAATCGGGTTTCGAAAGAAATCTGATTTTTAAACTTTTAAATGATGCCGGCATCATAACTTTTTTCAATTTTTCACAAAAATTTTTTTTCTAGAATTTTGTAAAGTGCTGTACATCGATGGATAGGTCTGCTTATTGTCAATTAGGAATTGAAAACCGCAACCACTTACGAGGCTTGGTTGCGGAGAAATCGGGTTTCGAAAGAAATCTGATTTTTAAACTTTTAAATGATGCCGGCATCATAACTTTTTTCAATTTTTCACTAAAATTTTTTTTCTAGAATTTTGTAAAGTGCTGTACATCGATGGATAGGTCTGCTTATTGTCAATTAGGAATTGAAAACCGCAACCACTTACGAGGCTTGGTTGCGGAGAAATCGGGTTTCGAAAGAAATCTGATTTTTAAACTTTTAAATGAACTTTTTTCAATTTTTCACTAAAATTTTTTTTCTCGAATTTTGTAAAGTGCTGTACATCGATGGAAAGGTCTGTGTATTGTCAATTATTAACTAAAAACCGCAACTACTTACGAGGATTGGTTGCGGAGAAATCGGGTTTCGAAAGAAATCTGATTTTTAAACTTTTAAATGAACTTTTTTCAATTTTTCACTAAAATTTTTTTTCTCGAATTTTGTAAAGTGCTGTACATCGATGGAAAGGTCTGTGTATTGTCAATTATTAACTGAAAACCGCAACCACTTACGAGGCTTGGTTGCGGAGAAATCGGGTTTCGAAAGAAATCTGATTTTTAAACTTTTAAATGATGCCGGCATCATAACTTTTTTCAATTTTTCACTAAAATTTTTTTTCTAGAATTTTGTAAAGTGCTGTACATCGATGGATAGGTCTGCTTATTGTCAATTAGGAATTGAAAACCGCAACCACTTACGAGGCTTGGTTGCGGAGAAATCGGGTTTCGAAAGAAATCTGATTTTTAAACTTTTAAATGATGCCGGCATCATAACTTTTTTCAATTTTTCACTAAAATTTTTTTTCTCGAATTTTGTAAAGTGCTGTACATCGATGGAAAGGTCTGTGTATTGTCAATTAGGAATTGAAAACGCAACCACTTGCGACGCTTGGTTGCGAAGAAATCGGGCTTCGAAAGAAATCTGATTTTTAAACTTTTAAATGATGCCGGCATCATAACTTTTTTCAATTTTTCACTAAAATTTTTTTTCTCGAATTTTGTAAAGTGCTGTATATCGATGGAAAGGTCTGTGTATTGTCAATTAGGAATTGAAAACCACAACCACTTACGAGGATTGGTTGCGGAGAAATCGGGTTTCGAAAGAAATCTGATTTTTAAACTTTTAAATGATGCCGGCATCATAACTTTTTTCAATTTTTCACTAAAATTTTTTTTCTCGAATTTTGTAAAGTGCTGTATATCGATGGAAAGGCCTGTGTATTGTCAATTAGGAATTGAAAACCACAACCACTTACGAGGATTGGTTGCGGAGAAATCGGGTTTCGAAAGAAATCTGATTTTTAAACTTTTAAATGATGCCGGCATCATAACTTTTTTCAATTTTTCACTAAAATTTTTTTTCTCGAATTTTGTAAAGTGCTGTACATCGATGGAAAGGTCTGTTTATTGTCAATTAGGACTTGAAAACCGCACCCACTTGCGACGCTTGGTTGCGGAGAAATCGGGTTTCGAAAGAAATCTGATTTTTAAACTTTTAAATGATGCCGGCATCATAACTTTTTTCAATTTTTCACTAAAATTTTTTTTCTCGAATTTTGTAAAGTGCTGTATATCGATGGAAAGGTCTGTGTATTGTCAATTAGGAATTGAAAACCACAACCACTTACGAGGATTGGTTGCGGAGAAATCGGGTTTCGAAAGAAATCTGATTTTTAAACTTTTAAATGATGCCGGCATCATAACTTTTTTCAATTTTTCACTAAAATTTTTTTTCTCGAATTTTGTAAAGTGCTGTATATCGATGGAAAGGCCTGTGTATTGTCAATTAGGAATTGAAAACCACAACCACTTACGAGGATTGGTTGCGGAGAAATCGGGTTTCGAAAGAAATCTGATTTTTAAACTTTTAAATGATGCCGGCATCATAACTTTTTTCAATTTTTCACTAAAATTTTTTTTCTCGAATTTTGTAAAGTGCTGTACATCGATGGAAAGGTCTGTTTATTGTCAATTAGGAATTGAAAACCGCAACCACTTGCGACGCTTGGTTGCGGAGAAATCGGGTTTCGAAAGAAATCTGATTTTTAAACTTTTAAATGATGCCGGCATCATAACTTTTTTCAATTTTTCACTAATATTTTTTTCTCGAATTTTGTAAAGTGCTGTACATCGATGGAAAGGTCTGTTTATTGTCAATTAGGAATTGAAAACCGCAACCACTTGCGACGCTTGGTTGCGGAGAAATCGGGTTTCGAAAGAAATCTGATTTTTAAACTTTTAAATGATGCCGGCATCATAACTTTTTTCAATTTTTCACTCAAATTTTTTTTCTCGAATTTTGTAAAGTGCTGTACATCGATGGATAGGTCTGCTTATTGTCAATTAGGAATTGAAAACTGCAACCACTTACAAGGCTTGGTTGCGGAGAAATCGGGTTTCGAAAGAAATCTGATTTTTAAACTTTTAAATGATAACATCATAACTTTTTTCAATTTTTCACTAAAATTTTTTTTCTCGAATTTTGTAAAGTGCTGTACATCGATGGATAGGTCTGCTTATTGTCAATTAGGAATTGAAAACCGCAACCACTTACGAGGCTTGGTTGCGGAGAAATCGGGTTTCGAAAGAAATCTGATTTTTAAACTTTTAAATGATGCCGGCATCATAACTTTTTTCAATTTTTCACTAAAATTTTTTTTCTAGAATTTTGTAAAGTGCTGTACATCGATGGATAGGTCTGCTTATTGTCAATTAGGAATTGAACACCGCAACCACTTACAAGGCTTGGTTGCGGAGAAATCGGGTTTCGAAAGAAATCTGATTTTTAAACTTTTAAATGATAACATCATAACTTTTTTCAATTTTTCACAAAAATTTTTTTTCTCGAATTTTGTAAAGTGCTGTACATCGATGGATAGGTCTGCTTATTGTCAATTAGGAATTGAAAACCGCAACCACTTACGAGGCTTGGTTGCGGAGAAATCGGGTTTCGAAAGAAATCTGATTTTTAAACTTTTAAATGATGCCGGCATCATAACTTTTTTCAATTTTTCACTAAAATTTTTTTTTCTCGAATTTTGTAAAGTGCTGTACATCGATGGAAAGGTCTGTGTATTGTCAATTAGGAATTGAAAACCACAACCACTTACGAGGATTGGTTGCGGAGAAATCGGGTTTCGAAAGAAATCTGATTTTTAAACTTTTAAATGATGCCGGCATCATAACTTTTTTCAATTTTTCACTAAAATTTTTTTTCTAGAATTTTGTAAAGTGCTGTACATCGATGGATAGGTCTGCTTATTGTCAATTAGGAATTGAAAACCGCAACCACTTACGAGGCTTGGTTGCGGAGAAATCGGGTTTCGAAAGAAATCTGATTTTTAAACTTTTAAATGATGCCGGCATCATAACTTTTTTCAATTTTTCACTAAAATTTTTTTTCTAGAATTTTGTAAAGTGCTGTACATCGATGGATAGGTCTGCTTATTGTCAATTAGGAATTGAAAACCGCAACCACTTACGAGGCTTGGTTGCGGAGAAATCGGGTTTCGAAAGAAATCTGATTTTTAAACTTTTAAATGATGCCGGCATCATAACTTTTTTCAATTTTTCACTCAAATTTTTTTTCTCGAATTTTGTAAAGTGCTGTACATCGATGGATAGGTCTGCTTATTGTCAATTAGGAATTGAAAACCGCAACCACTTACGAGGCTTGGTTGCGGAGAAATCGGGTTTCGAAAGAAATCTGATTTTTAAACTTTTAAATGATGCCGGCATCATAACTTTTTTCAATTTTTCACTAAAATTTTTTTTCTCGAATTTTGTAAAGTGCTATATATCGATGGAAAGGTCTGTGTATTGTCAATTAGGAATTGAAAACCACAACCACTTACGAGGATTGGTTGCGGAGAAATCGGGTTTCGAAAGAAATCTGATTTTTAAACTTTTAAATGATGCCGGCATCATAACTTTTTTCAATTTTTCACTAAAATTTTTTTTCTCGAATTTTGTAAAGTGCTATATATCGATGGAAAGGTCTGTGTATTGTCAATTAGGAATTGAAAACCACAACCACTTACGAGGATTGGTTGCGGAGAAATCGGGTTTCGAAAGAAATCTGATTTTTAAACTTTTAAATGATGCCGGCATCATAACTTTTTTCAATTTTTCACTAAAATTTTTTTTCTCGAATTTTGTAAAGTGCTGTACATCGATGGAAAGGTCTGTTTATTGTCAATTAGGAATTGAAAACCGCAACCACTTGCGACGCTTGGTTGCGGAGAAATCGGGTTTCGAAAGAAATCTGATTTTTAAACTTTTAAATGATGCCGGCATCATAACTTTTTTCAATTTTTCACTAAAATTTTGTTTCTCGAATTTTGTAAAGTGCTGTACATCGATGGAAAGGTCTGTTTATTGTCAATTAGGAATTGAAAACCGCAACCACTTGCGACGCTTGGTTGCGGAGAAATCGGGTTTCGAAAGAAATCTGATTTTTAAACTTTTAAATGATGCCGGCATCATAACTTTTTTCAATTTTTCACTCAAATTTTTTTTCTCGAATTTTGTAAAGTGCTGTACATCGATGGATAGGTCTGCTTATTGTCAATTAGGAATTGAAAACCGCAACCACTTACGAGGCTTGGTTGCGGAGAAATCGGGTTTCGAAAGAAATCTGATTTTTAAACTTTTAAATGATGCCGGCATCATAACTTTTTTCAATTTTTCACTAAAATTTTTTTTCTAGAATTTTGTAAAGTGCTGTACATCGATGGATAGGTCTGCTTATTGTCAATTAGGAATTGAAAACCGCAACCACTTACGAGGCTTGGTTGCGGAGAAATCGGGTTTCGAAAGAAATCTGATTTTTAAACTTTTAAATGATGCCGGCATCATAACTTTTTTCAATTTTTCACTCAAATTTTTTTTCTCGAATTTTGTAAAGTGCTGTACATCGATGGATAGGTCTGCTTATTGTCAATTAGGAATTGAAAACCGCAACCACTTACGAGGCTTGGTTGCGGAGAAATCGGGTTTCGAAAGAAATCTGATTTTTAAACTTTTAAATGATGCCGGCATCATAACTTTTTTCAATTTTTCACTAAAATTTTTTTTCTAGAATTTTGTAAAGTGCTGTACATCGATGGATAGGTCTGCTTATTGTCAATTAGGAATTGAAAACCGCAACCACTTACGAGGCTTGGTTGCGGAGAAATCGGGTTTCGAAAGAAATCTGATTTTTAAACTTTTAAATGAACTTTTTTCAATTTTTCACTAAAATTTTTTTTCTCGAATTTTGTAAAGTGCTGTACATCGATGGAAAGGTCTGTGTATTGTCAATTATTAACTAAAAACCGCAACTACTTACGAGGATTGGTTGCGGAGAAATCGGGTTTCGAAAGAAATCTGATTTTTAAACTTTTAAATGAACTTTTTTCAATTTTTCACTAAAATTTTTTTTCTCGAATTTTGTAAAGTGCTGTACATCGATGGAAAGGTCTGTGTATTGTCAATTATTAACTGAAAACCGCAACCACTTACGAGGCTTGGTTGCGGAGAAATCGGGTTTCGAAAGAAATCTGATTTTTAAACTTTTAAATGATGCCGGCATCATAACTTTTTTCAATTTTTCACTAAAATTTTTTTTCTAGAATTTTGTAAAGTGCTGTACATCGATGGATAGGTCTGCTTATTGTCAATTAGGAATTGAAAACCGCAACCACTTACGAGGCTTGGTTGCGGAGAAATCGGGTTTCGAAAGAAATCTGATTTTTAAACTTTTAAATGATGCCGGCATCATAACTTTTTTCAATTTTTCACTAAAATTTTTTTTCTCGAATTTTGTAAAGTGCTGTACATCGATGGAAAGGTCTGTGTATTGTCAATTAGGAATTGAAAACGCAACCACTTGCGACGCTTGGTTGCGAAGAAATCGGGCTTCGAAAGAAATCTGATTTTTAAACTTTTAAATGATGCCGGCATCATAACTTTTTTCAATTTTTCACTAAAATTTTTTTTCTCGAATTTTGTAAAGTGCTGTATATCGATGGAAAGGCCTGTGTATTGTCAATTAGGAATTGAAAACCACAACCACTTACGAGGATTGGTTGCGGAGAAATCGGGTTTCGAAAGAAATCTGATTTTTAAACTTTTAAATGATGCCGGCATCATAACTTTTTTCAATTTTTCACTAAAATTTTTTTTCTCGAATTTTGTAAAGTGCTGTACATCGATGGAAAGGTCTGTTTATTGTCAATTAGGAATTGAAAACCGCAACCACTTGCGACGCTTGGTTGCGGAGAAATCGGGTTTCGAAAGAAATCTGATTTTTAAACTTTTAAATGATGCCGGCATCATAACTTTTTTCAATTTTTCACTAAAATTTTTTTTCTCGAATTTTGTAAAGTGCTGTATATCGATGGAAAGGTCTGTGTATTGTCAATTAGGAATTGAAAACCACAACCACTTACGAGGATTGGTTGCGGAGAAATCGGGTTTCGAAAGAAATCTGATTTTTAAACTTTTAAATGATGCCGGCATCATAACTTTTTTCAATTTTTCACTAAAATTTTTTTTCTCGAATTTTGTAAAGTGCTGTATATCGATGGAAAGGCCTGTGTATTGTCAATTAGGAATTGAAAACCACAACCACTTACGAGGATTGGTTGCGGAGAAATCGGGTTTCGAAAGAAATCTGATTTTTAAACTTTTAAATGATGCCGGCATCATAACTTTTTTCAATTTTTCACTAAAATTTTTTTTCTCGAATTTTGTAAAGTGCTGTACATCGATGGAAAGGTCTGTTTATTGTCAATTAGGAATTGAAAACCGCAACCACTTGCGACGCTTGGTTGCGGAGAAATCGGGTTTCGAAAGAAATCTGATTTTTAAACTTTTAAATGATGCCGGCATCATAACTTTTTTCAATTTTTCACTAATATTTTTTTCTCGAATTTTGTAAAGTGCTGTACATCGATGGAAAGGTCTGTTTATTGTCAATTAGGAATTGAAAACCGCAACCACTTGCGACGCTTGGTTGCGGAGAAATCGGGTTTCGAAAGAAATCTGATTTTTAAACTTTTAAATGATGCCGGCATCATAACTTTTTTCAATTTTTCACTCAAATTTTTTTTCTCGAATTTTGTAAAGTGCTGTACATCGATGGATAGGTCTGCTTATTGTCAATTAGGAATTGAAAACTGCAACCACTTACAAGGCTTGGTTGCGGAGAAATCGGGTTTCGAAAGAAATCTGATTTTTAAACTTTTAAATGATAACATCATAACTTTTTTCAATTTTTCACTAAAATTTTTTTTCTCGAATTTTGTAAAGTGCTGTACATCGATGGATAGGTCTGCTTATTGTCAATTAGGAATTGAAAACCGCAACCACTTACGAGGCTTGGTTGCGGAGAAATCGGGTTTGGAAAGAAATCTGATTTTTAAACTTTTAAATGATGCCGGCATCATAACTTTTTTCAATTTTTCACTAAAATTTTTTTTCTAGAATTTTGTAAAGTGCTGTACATCGATGGATAGGTCTGCTTATTGTCAATTAGGAATTGAACACCGCAACCACTTACAAGGCTTGGTTGCGGAGAAATCGGGTTTCGAAAGAAATCTGATTTTTAAACTTTTAAATGATAACATCATAACTTTTTTCAATTTTTCACAAAAATTTTTTTTCTCGAATTTTGTAAAGTGCTGTACATCGATGGATAGGTCTGCTTATTGTCAATTAGGAATTGAAAACCGCAACCACTTACGAGGCTTGGTTGCGGAGAAATCGGGTTTCGAAAGAAATCTGATTTTTAAACTTTTAAATGATGCCGGCATCATAACTTTTTTCAATTTTTCACTAAAATTTTTTTTTCTCGAATTTTGTAAAGTGCTGTACATCGATGGAAAGGTCTGTGTATTGTCAATTAGGAATTGAAAACCACAACCACTTACGAGGATTGGTTGCGGAGAAATCGGGTTTCGAAAGAAATCTGATTTTTAAACTTTTAAATGATGCCGGCATCATAACTTTTTTCAATTTTTCACTAAAATTTTTTTTCTAGAATTTTGTAAAGTGCTGTACATCGATGGATAGGTCTGCTTATTGTCAATTAGGAATTGAAAACCGCAACCACTTACGAGGCTTGGTTGCGGAGAAATCGGGTTTCGAAAGAAATCTGATTTTTAAACTTTTAAATGATGCCGGCATCATAACTTTTTTCAATTTTTCACTAAAATTTTTTTTCTAGAATTTTGTAAAGTGCTGTACATCGATGGATAGGTCTGCTTATTGTCAATTAGGAATTGAAAACCGCAACCACTTACGAGGCTTGGTTGCGGAGAAATCGGGTTTCGAAAGAAATCTGATTTTTAAACTTTTAAATGATGCCGGCATCATAACTTTTTTCAATTTTTCACTCAAATTTTTTTTCTCGAATTTTGTAAAGTGCTGTACATCGATGGATAGGTCTGCTTATTGTCAATTAGGAATTGAAAACCGCAACCACTTACGAGGCTTGGTTGCGGAGAAATCGGGTTTCGAAAGAAATCTGATTTTTAAACTTTTAAATGATGCCGGCATCATAACTTTTTTCAATTTTTCACTAAAATTTTTTTTCTCGAATTTTGTAAAGTGCTATATATCGATGGAAAGGTCTGTGTATTGTCAATTAGGAATTGAAAACCACAACCACTTACGAGGATTGGTTGCGGAGAAATCGGGTTTCGAAAGAAATCTGATTTTTAAACTTTTAAATGATGCCGGCATCATAACTTTTTTCAATTTTTCACTAAAATTTTTTTTCTCGAATTTTGTAAAGTGCTATATATCGATGGAAAGGTCTGTGTATTGTCAATTAGGAATTGAAAACCACAACCACTTACGAGGATTGGTTGCGGAGAAATCGGGTTTCGAAAGAAATCTGATTTTTAAACTTTTAAATGATGCCGGCATCATAACTTTTTTCAATTTTTCACTAAAATTTTTTTTCTCGAATTTTGTAAAGTGCTGTACATCGATGGAAAGGTCTGTTTATTGTCAATTAGGAATTGAAAACCGCAACCACTTGCGACGCTTGGTTGCGGAGAAATCGGGTTTCGAAAGAAATCTGATTTTTAAACTTTTAAATGATGCCGGCATCATAACTTTTTTCAATTTTTCACTAAAATTTTGTTTCTCGAATTTTGTAAAGTGCTGTACATCGATGGAAAGGTCTGTTTATTGTCAATTAGGAATTGAAAACCGCAACCACTTGCGACGCTTGGTTGCGGAGAAATCGGGTTTCGAAAGAAATCTGATTTTTAAACTTTTAAATGATGCCGGCATCATAACTTTTTTCAATTTTTCACTAAAATTTTTTTTCTAGAATTTTGTAAAGTGCTGTACATCGATGGATAGGTCTGCTTATTGTCAATTAGGAATTGAAAACCGCAACCACTTACGAGGCTTGGTTGCGGAGAAATCGGGTTTCGAAAGAAATCTGATTTTTAAACTTTTAAATGATGCCGGCATCATAACTTTTTTCAATTTTTCACTAAAATTTTTTTTCTAGAATTTTGTAAAGTGCTGTACATCGATGGATAGGTCTGCTTATTGTCAATTAGGAATTGAAAACCGCAACCACTTACGAGGCTTGGTTGCGGAGAAATCGGGTTTCGAAAGAAATCTGATTTTTAAACTTTTAAATGATGCCGGCATCATAACTTTTTTCAATTTTTCACTAAAATTTTTTTTCTCGAATTTTGTAATGTGCTGTACATCGATGGATAGGTCTGCTTATTGTCAATTAGGAATTGAAAACCGCAACCACTTACGAGGCTTGGTTGCGGAGAAATCGGGTTTCGAAAGAAATCTGATTTTTAAACTTTTAAATGATAACATCATAACTTTTTTCAATTTTTCACTAAAATTTTTTTTCTCGAATTTTGTAAAGTGCTGTACATCGATGGATAGGTCTGCTTATTGTCAATTAGGAATTGAAAACCGCAACCACTTACGAGGCTTGGTTGCGGAGAAATCGGGTTTCGAAAGAAATCTGATTTTTAAACTTTTAAATGATGCCGGCATCATAACTTTTTTCAATTTTTCACTAAAATTTTGTTTCTCGAATTTTGTAAAGTGCTGTACATCGATGGAAAGGTCTGTTTATTGTCAATTAGGAATTGAAAACCGCAACCACTTGCGACGCTTGGTTGCGGAGAAATCGGGTTTCGAAAGAAATCTGATTTTTAAACTTTTAAATGATGCCGGCATCATAACTTTTTTCAATTTTTCACTAAAATTTTGTTTCTCGAATTTTGTAAAGTGCTGTACATCGATGGAAAGGTCTGTTTATTGTCAATTAGGAATTGAAAACCGCAACCACTTGCGACGCTTGGTTGCGGAGAAATCGGGTTTCGAAAGAAATCTGATTTTTAAACTTTTAAATGATGCCGGCATCATAACTTTTTTCAATTTTTCACTCAAATTTTTTTTCTAGAATTTTGTAAAGTGCTGTACATCGATGGATAGGTCTGCTTATTGTCAATTAGGAATTGAAAACCGCAACCACTTACGAGGCTTGGTTGCGGAGAAATCGGGTTTCGAAAGAAATCTGATTTTTAAACTTTTAAATGATGCCGGCATCATAACTTTTTTCAATTTTTCACTAAAATTTTTTTTCTAGAATTTTGTAAAGTGCTGTACATCGATGGATAGGTCTGCTTATTGTCAATTAGGAATTGAAAACCGCAACCACTTACGAGGCTTGGTTGCGGAGAAATCGGGTTTCGAAAGAAATCTGATTTTTAAACTTTTAAATGATGCCGGCATCATAACTTTTTTCAATTTTTCACTAAAATTTTTTTTCTCGAATTTTGTAATGTGCTGTACATCGATGGATAGGTCTGCTTATTGTCAATTAGGAATTGAAAACCGCAACCACTTACGAGGCTTGGTTGCGGAGAAATCGGGTTTCGAAAGAAATCTGATTTTTAAACTTTTAAATGATAACATCATAACTTTTTTCAATTTTTCACTAAAATTTTTTTTCTCGAATTTTGTAAAGTGCTGTACATCGATGGATAGGTCTGCTTATTGTCAATTAGGAATTGAAAACCGCAACCACTTACGAGGCTTGGTTGCGGAGAAATCGGGTTTCGAAAGAAATCTGATTTTTAAACTTTTAAATGATAACATCATAACTTTTTTCAATTTTTCACTAAAATTTTTTTTCTCGAATTTTGTAAAGTGCTGTACATCGATGGAAAGGTCTGTGTATTGTCAATTAGGAATTGAAAACCGCAACCACTTGCGAGGCTTGGTTGCGGAGAAATCGGGATTCGAAAGAAATCTGATTTTTAAACTTTTAAATGATGCCGGCATCATAACTTTTTTCAATTTTTCACTAAAATTTTTTTTCTCGAATTTTGTAAAGTGCTGTACATCGATGGATAGGTCTGCTTATTGTCAATTGGGAATTGAAAACCGCAACCACTTACGAGGCTTGGTTGCGGAGAAATCGGGTTTCGAAAGAAATCTGATTTTTAAACTTTTAAATGATGCCGGCATCATAACTTTTTTCAATTTTTCACTAAAATTTTTTTTCTAGAATTTTGTAAAGTGCTGTACATCGATGGATAGGTCTGCTTATTGTCAATTAGGAATTGAAAACCGCAACCACTTACGAGGCTTGGTTGCGGAGAAATCGGGTTTCGAAAGAAATCTGATTTTTAAACTTTTAAATGATAACATCATAACTTTTTTCAATTTTTCACTAAAATTTTTTTTCTCGAATTTTGTAAAGTGCTGTACATCGATGGATAGGTCTGCTTATTGTCAATTAGGAATTGAAAACCGCAACCACTTACGAGGCTTGGTTGCGGAGAAATCGGGTTTCGAAAGAAATCTGATTTTTAAACTTTTAAATGATGCCGGCATCATAACTTTTTTCAATTTTTCACAAAAATTTTTTTTTCTCGAATTTTGTAAAGTGCTGTACATCGATGGATAGGTCTGCTTATTGTCAATTAGGAATTGAAAACCGCAACCACTTACGAGGCTTGGTTGCGGAGAAATCGGGTTTCGAAAGAAATCTGATTTTTAAACTTTTAAATGATGCCGGCATCATAACTTTTTTCAATTTTTCACTAAAATTTTTTTTCTCGAATTTTGTAAAGTGCTGTACATCGATGGAAAGGTCTGTGTATTGTCAATTAGGAATTGAAAACCGCAACTACTTACGAGGATTAGTTGCGGAGAAATCGGGTTTCGAAAGAAATCTGATTTTTAAACTTTTAAATGAACTTTTTTCAATTTTTCACTAAAATTTTTTTTCTCGAATTTTGTAAAGTGCTGTACATCGATGGAAAGGTCTGTGTATTGTCAATTATTAACTGAAAACCGCAACCACTTACGAGGCTTGGTTGCGGAGAAATCGGGTTTCGAAAGAAATCTGATTTTTAAACTTTTAAATGATGCCGGCATCATAACTTTTTTCATTATTTCACTAAAATTTTTTTTCTCGAATTTTGTAAAGTGCTGTACATCGATGGAAAGGTCTGTGTATTGTCAATTAGGAATTGAAAACCGCAACCACTTACGAGGCTTGGTTGCGGAGAAATCGGGTTTCGAAAGAAATCTGATTTTTAAACTTTTAAATGATGCCGGCATCATAACTTTTTTCAATTTTTCACTAAAATTTTTTTTCTCGAATTTTGTAAAGTGCTGTACATCGATGGAAAGGTCTGTGTATTGTCAATTAGGAATTGAAAACCGCAACTACTTACGAGGATTAGTTGCGGAGAAATCGGGTTTCGAAAGAAATCTGATTTTTAAACTTTTAAATGAACTTTTTTCAATTTTTCACTAAAATTTTTTTTCTCGAATTTTGTAAAGTGCTGTACATCGATGGAAAGGTCTGTGTATTGTCAATTATTAACTGAAAACCGCAACCACTTACGAGGCTTGGTTGCGGAGAAATCGGGTTTCGAAAGAAATCTGATTTTTAAACTTTTAAATGATGCCGGCATCATAACTTTTTTCATTATTTCACTAAAATTTTTTTTCTCGAATTTTGTAAAGTGCTGTACATCGATGGAAAGGTCTGTGTATTGTCAATTATTAACTAAAAACCGCAACTACTTACGAGGATTGGTTGCGGAGAAATCGGGTTTCGAAAGAAATCTGATTTTTAAACTTTTAAATGAACTTTTTTCAATTTTTCACTAAAATTTTTTTTCTCGAATTTTGTAAAGTGCTGTACATCGATGGATAGGTCTGCTTATTGTCAATTAGGAATTGAAAACCGCAACCACTTACGAGGCTTGGTTGCGGAGAAATCGGGTATCGAAAGAAATCTGATTTTTAAACTTTTAAATGATGCCGGCATCATAACTTTTTTCAATTTTTCACTAAAATTTTTTTTCTAGAATTTTGTAAAGTGCTGTACATCGATGGATAGGTCTGCTTATTGTCAATTAGGAATTGAAAACCGCAACCACTTACGAGGCTTGGTTGCGGAGAAATCGGGTTTCGAAAGAAATCTGATTTTTAAACTTTTAAATGATGCCGGCATCATAACTTTTTTCAATTTTTCACTAAAATTTTTTTTCTCGAATTTTGTAAAGTGCTGTACATCGATGGAAAGGTCTGTGTATTGTCAATTAGGAATTGAAAACGCAACCACTTGCGACGCTTGGTTGCGAAGAAATCGGGCTTCGAAAGAAATCTGATTTTTAAACTTTTAAATGATGCCGGCATCATAACTTTTTTCAATTTTTCACTAAAATTTTTTTTCTCGAATTTTGTAAAGTGCTGTACATCGATGGAAAGGTCTGTGTATTGTCAATTAGGAATTGAAAACCACAACCACTTACGAGGATTGGTTGCGGAGAAATCGGGTTTCGAAAGAAATCTGATTTTTAAACTTTTAAATGATGCCGGCATCATAACTTTTTTCAATTTTTCACTAAAATTTTTTTTCTCGAATTTTGTAAAGTGCTGTACATCGATGGAAAGGTCTGTTTATTGTCAATTAGGAATTGAAAACCGCAACCACTTGCGACGCTTGGTTGCGGAGAAATCGGGTTTCGAAAGAAATCTGATTTTTAAACTTTTAAATGATGCCGGCATCATAACTTTTTTCAATTTTTCACTCAAATTTTTTTTCTCGAATTTTGTAAAGTGCTGTACATCGATGGATAGGTCTGCTTATTGTCAATTAGGAATTGAAAACCGCAACCACTTACGAGGCTTGGTTGCGGAGAAATCGGGTTTCGAAAGAAATCTGATTTTTAAACTTTTAAATGATGCCGGCATCATAACTTTTTTCAATTTTTCACTAAAATTTTTTTTCTAGAATTTTGTAAAGTGCTGTACATCGATGGATAGGTCTGCTTATTGTCAATTAGGAATTGAAAACCGCAACCACTTACAAGGCTTGGTTGCGGAGAAATCGGGTTTCGAAAGAAATCTGATTTTTAAACTTTTAAATGATAACATCATAACTTTTTTCAATTTTTCACAAAAATTTTTTTTCTCGAATTTTGTAAAGTGCTGTACATCGATGGATAGGTCTGCTTATTGTCAATTAGGAATTGAAAACCGCAACCACTTACGAGGCTTGGTTGCGGAGAAATCGGGTTTCGAAAGAAATCTGATTTTTAAACTTTTAAATGATGCCGGCATCATAACTTTTTTCAATTTTTCACTCAAATTTTTTTTCTCGAATTTTGTAAAGTGCTGTACATCGATGGATAGGTCTGCTTATTGTCAATTAGGAATTGAAAACCGCAACCACTTACAAGGCTTTGTTGCGGAGAAATCGGGTTTCGAAAGAAATCTGATTTTTAAACTTTTAAATGATGCCGGCATCATAACTTTTTTCAATTTTTCACTCAAATTTTTTTTCTCGAATTTTGTAAAGTGCTGTACATCGATGGATAGGTCTGCTTATTGTCAATTAGGAATTGAAAACCGCAACCACTTACAAGGCTTTGTTGCGGAGAAATCGGGTTTCGAAAGAAATCTGATTTTTAAACTTTTAAATGATGCCGGCATCATAACTTTTTTCAATTTTTCACTAAAATTTTTTTCTCGAATTTTGTAAAGTGCTGTACATCGATGGAAAGGTCTGTGTATTGTCAATTAGGAATTGAAAACCACAACCACTTACGAGGATTGGTTGCGGAGAAATCGGGTTTCGAAAGAAATCTGATTTTTAAACTTTTAAATGATGCCGGCATCATAACTTTTTTCAATTTTTCACTCAAATTTTTTTTCTCGAATTTTGTAAAGTGCTGTACATCGATGGATAGGTCTGCTTATTGTCAATTAGGAATTGAAAACCGCAACCACTTACAAGGCTTTGTTGCGGAGAAATCGGGTTTCGAAAGAAATCTGATTTTTAAACTTTTAAATGATGCCGGCATCATAACTTTTTTCAATTTTTCACTAAAATTTTTTTCTCGAATTTTGTAAAGTGCTGTACATCGATGGAAAGGTCTGTGTATTGTCAATTAGGAATTGAAAACCACAACCACTTACGAGGATTGGTTGCGGAGAAATCGGGTTTCGAAAGAAATCTGATTTTTAAACTTTTAAATGATGCCGGCATCATAACTTTTTTCAATTTTTCACTAAAATTTTTTGTCTCGAATGTTGTAAAGTGCTGTACATCGATGGATAGGTCTGCTTATTGTCAATTAGGAATTGAAAACCGCAACCACTTACAAGGCTTGGTTGCGGAGAAATCGGGTTTCGAAAGAAATCTGATTTTTAAACTTTTAAATGATGCCGGCATCATAACTTTTTTCAATTTTTCACTAAAATTTTTTTTCTCGAATTTTGTAAAGTGCTGTACATCGATGGATAGGTCTGCTTATTGTCAATTAGGAATTGAAAACCGCAACCACTTACGAGGCTTGGTTGCGGAGAAATCGGGTTTCGAAAGAAATCTGATTTTTAAACTTTTAAATGATGCCGGCATCATAACTTTTTTCAATTTTTCACTAAAATTTTTTTTCTCGAATTTTGTAAAGTGCTGTACATCGATGGATAGGTCTGCTTATTGTCAATTAGGAATTGAAAACCGCAACCACTTACGAGGCTTGGTTGCGGAGAAATCGGGTTTCGAAAGAAATCTGATTTTTAAACTTTTAAATGATGCCGGCATCATAACTTTTTTCAATTTTTCACTAAAATTTTTTTTCTCGAATTTTGTAAAGTGCTGTACATCGATGGAAAGGTCTGTTTATTGTCAATTAGGAATTGAAAACCGCAACCACTTACGAGGCTTGGTTGCGGAGAAATCGGGTTTCGAAAGAAATCTGATTTTTAAACTTTTAAATGATGCCGGCATCATAACTTTTTTCAATTTTTCACTAAAATTTTTTTTTCTCGAATTTTGTAAAGTGCTGTACATCAATGGATAGGTTTGCTTATTGTCAATTAGGAATTGAAAACCGCAACCACTTACGAGGCTTGGTTGCGGAAAAATCGGGTTTCGAAAGAAATCGGATTTTTAAACTTTTAAATGATGCCGGCATCATAACTTTTTTCAATTTTTCACTCAAATTTTTTTTCTCGAATTTTGTAAAGTGCTGTACATCGCTGGAAAGGTCTGTTTATTGTCAATTAGGAATTGAAAACCGCAACCATTTACAAGGTTTGGTTGCGGAGAAATCGGGTTTCGAAAGAAATCTGATTTTTAAACTTTTAAATGATGCCGGCATCATAACTTTTTTCAATTTTTTACTAAAATTTTTTTTCTCGAATTTTGTAAAGTGCTGTACATCAATGGATAGGTCTGCTTATTGTCAATTAGGAATTGAAAACCGCAACCACTTACGAGGCTTGGTTGCGGAGAAATCGGGTTTCGAAAGAAATCTGATTTTTAAACCTTTAAATGATGCCGGCATCATAACTTTTTTCAATTTTTCACTAAAATTTTTTTTCTCGAATTTTGTAAAGTGCTGTACATCGATGGAAAGGTCTGTGTATTGTCAATTAGGAATTGAAAACCGCAACCACTTACGAGGATTGGTTGCGGAGAAATCGGGTTTCGAAAGAAATCTGATTTTTAAACTTTTAAATGATGCTGGCATCATAACTTTTTTCAATTTTTCACTAAAATTTTTTTTCTCGAATTTTGTAAAGTGCTGTACATCGATGGAAAGGTCTGTGTATTGTCAATTAGGAATTGAAAACCACAACCACTTACGAGGATTGGTTGCGGAGAAATCGGGTTTCGAAAGAAATCTGATTTTTAAACTTTTAAATGATGCCGGCATCATAACTTTTTTCAATTTTTCACTAAAATTTTTTTTCTCGAATTTTGTAAAGTGCTGTACATCGCTGGAAAGGTCTGTTTATTGTCAATTAGGAATTGAAAACCGCAACCATTTACAAGGTTTGGTTGCGGAGAAATCGGGTTTCGAAAGAAATCTGATTTTTAAACTTTTAAATGATGCCGGCATCATAACTTTTTTCAATTTTTCACTAAAATTTTTTTTCTCGAATTTTGTAAAGTGCTGTACATCGATGGAAAGGTCTGTGTATTGTCAATTAGGAATTGAAAACCACAACCACTTACGAGGATTGGTTGCGGAGAAATCGGTTTTCGAAAGAAATCTGATTTTTAAACTTTTAAATGATGCCGGCATCATAACTTTTTTCAATTTTTCACTAAAATTTTTTTTCTCGAATTTTGTAAAGTGCTGTACATCGATGGAAAGGTCTGTGTATTGTCAATTAGGAATTGAAAACCGCAACCACTTACGAGGATTGGTTGCGGAGAAATCGGGTTTCGAAAGAAATCTGATTTTTAAACTTTTAAATGATGCCGGCATCATAACTTTTTTCAATTTTTCACTAAAATTTTTTTTCTCGAATTTTGTAAAGTGCTGTACATCGATGGAAAGGTCTGTGTATTGTCAATTAGGAATTGAAAACCGCAACCACTTACGAGGATTGGTTGCGGAGAAATCGGGTTTCGAAAGAAATCTGATTTTTAAACTTTTAAATGATGCTGGCATCATAACTTTTTTCAATTTTTCACTAAAATTTTTTTTCTCGAATTTTGTAAAGTGCTGTACATCGATGGAAAGGTCTGTGTATTGTCAATTAGGAATTGAAAACCGCAACCACTTACGAGGATTGGTTGCGGAGAAATCGGGTTTCGAAAGAAATCTGATTTTTAAACTTTTAAATGATGCCGGCATCATAACTTTTTTCAATTTTTCACTAAAATTTTTTTTCTCGAATTTTGTAAAGTGCTGTACATCGATGGAAAGGTCTGTGTATTGTCAATTAGGAATTGAAAACCGCAACCACTTACGAGGATTGGTTGCGGAGAAATCGGGTTTCGAAAGAAATCTGATTTTTAAACTTTTAAATGATGCCGGCATCATAACTTTTTTCAATTTTTCACTAAAATTTTTTTTCTCGAATTTTGTAAAGTGCTGTACATCGATGGAAAGGTCTGTGTATTGTCAATTAGGAATTGAAAACCACAACCACTTACGAGGATTGGTTGCGGAGAAATCGGTTTTCGAAAGAAATCTGATTTTTAAACTTTTAAATGATGCCGGCATCATAACTTTTTTCAATTTTTCACTAAAATTTTTTTTCTCGAATTTTGTAAAGTGCTGTACATCGATGGAAAGGTCTGTTTATTGTCAATTAGGAATTGAAAACCGCAACCACTTACGAGGCTTGGTTGCGGAGAAATCGGGTTTCGAAAGAAATCTGATTTTTAAACTTTTAAATGATGCCGGCATCATAACTTTTTTCAATTTTTCACTAAAATTTTTTTTCTCGAATTTTGTAAAGTGCTGTACATCGATGGAAAGGTCTGTTTATTGTCAATTAGGAATTGAAAACCGCAACCACTTACGAGGCTTGGTTGCGGAGAAATCGGGTTTCGAAATAAATCTTATTTTTAAACTTTTAAATGATGCCGGCATCATAACTTTTTTCAATTTTTCACTAAAATTTTTTTTCTCGAATTTTGTAAAGTGCTGTATATAAAAGGAAAGGTCTGTGTATTGTCAATTAGGAATTGAAAACCGCAACCACTTGCGACGCTTGGTTGCGGAGAAATCGGGTTTCGAAAGAAATCTGATTTTTAAACTTTTAAATGATGCCGGCATCATAACTTTTTTCAATTTTTCACTAAAATTTTTTTTCTCGAATTTTGTAAAGTGCTGTACATAAAAGGAAAGGTCTGTGTATTGTCAATTAGGAATTGAAAACCGCAACCACTTGCGACGCTTGGTTGCGGAGAAATCGGGTTTCGAAAGAAATCTGATTTTTAAACTTTTAAATGATGCCGGCATCATAACTTTTTCAATTTTTCACTAAAATTTTTTTTCTCGAATTTTGTAAAGTGCTGTACATCGCTGGAAAGGTCTGTTTATTGTCAATTAGGAATTGAAAACCGCAACCACTTGCGACGCTTGGTTGCGGAGAAATCGGGTTTCGAAAGAAATCGGATTTTTAAACTTTTAAATGATGCCGGCATCATAACTTTTTTCAATTTTTCACTAAAATTTTTTTTCTCGAATTTTGTAAAGTGCTGTACATCGATGGAAAGGTCTGTGTATTGCCAATTAGGAATTGAAAACCGCAACCACTTGCGACGCTTGGTTGCGGAGAAATCGGGTTTCGAAAGAAATCTGATTTTTAAACTTTTAAATGATGCCGGCATCATAACTTTTTTCAATTTTTCACTAAAATTTTTTTTCTCGAATTTTGTAAAGTGCTGTACATAAAAGGAAAGGTCTGTTTATTGTCAATTAGGAATTGAAAACCGCAACCACTTCCGAGGCTTGGTTGCGGAGAAATCGGGTTTCGAAAGAAATCTGATTTTTAAACTTTTAAATGATGCCGGCATCATAACTTTTTTCAATTTTTCACTAAAATTTTTTTTCTCGAATTTTGTAAAGTGCTGTACATAAAAGGAAAGGTCTGTTTATTGTCAATTAGGAATTGAAAACCGCAACCACTTGCGAGAAATCGGGTTTCGAAAGAAATCTGTTTTTTAAACTTTTAAATGATGCCGGCATCATAACTTTTTTCAATTTTTCACTAAAATTTTTTTTCTCGAATTTTGTAAAGTGCTGTACATCGATGGAAAGGTCTGTTTATTGTCAATTAGGAATTGAAAACCGCAACCATTTACGAGGTTTGGTTGCGGAGAAATCGGGTTTCGAAAGAAATCTGATTTTTAAACTTTTAAATGATGCCGGCATCATAACTTTTTTCAATTTTTCACAAAAATTTTTTTTCTCGAATTTTGTAAAGTGCTGTACATCGCTGGAAAGGTCTGTTTATTGTCAATTAGGAATTGAAAACCGCAACCATTTACGAGGTTTGGTTGCGGAGAAATCGGGTTTCGAAAGAAATCTGATTTTTAAACTTTTAAATGATGCCGGCATCATAACTTTTTTCAATTTTTCACTAAAAATTTTTTTTCTCGAATTTTGTAAAGTGCTGTACATCGATGGAAAGGTCTGTTTATTGTCAATTAGGAATTGAAAACCGCAACCACTTGCGACGCTTGGTTGCGGAGAAATCGGGTTTCGAAAGAAATCTGATTTTTAAACTTTTAAATGATGCCGGCATCATAACTTTTTTCAATTTTTCACTAAAAAATTTTTTTCTCGAATTTTGTAAAGTGCTGTACATCGATGGAAAGGTCTGTTTATTGTCAATTAGGAATTGAAAACCGCAACCATTTACGAGGTTTGGTTGCGGAGAAATCGGGTTTCGAAAGAAATCTAATTTTTAAACTTTTAAATGATGCCGGCATCATAACTTTTTTCAATTTTTCACTAAAATTTTTTTTCTCGAATTTTGTAAAGTGCTGTACATCAATGGATAGGTCTGCTTATTGTCAATTAGGAATTGCAAACCGCAACCACTTACGAGGCTTGGTTGCGGAGAAATCGGGTTTCGAAAGAAATCTGATTTTTAAACTTTTAAATGATCCGGCATCATAACTTTTTTCAATTTTTCACTAAAATTTTTTTTCTCGAATTTTGTAAAGTGCTGTACATCGATGGAAAGGTCTGTTTATTGTCAATTAGGAATTGAAAACCGCAACCACTTGCGACGCTTGGTTGCGGAGAAATCGGGTTTCGAAAGAAATCTGATTTTTAAACTTTTAGATTATGCCGGCATCATAACTTTTTTCAATTTTTCACTAAAATTTTTTTTCTCGAATTTTGTAAAGTGCTGTACATCGATGGAAAGGTCTGTTTATTGTCAATTAGGAATTGAAAACCGCAACCACTTGCGACGCTTGGTTGCGGAGAAATCGGGTTTCGAAAGAAATCTGATTTTTAAACTTGTAGATTATGCCGGCATCATAACTTTTTTCAATTTTTCACTAAAATTTTTTTTCTCGAATTTTGTAAAGTGCTGTACATCGATGGAAAGGTCTGTGTATTGTCAATTAGGAATTGAAAACCGCAACCACTTGCGAGGCTTGATTGCGGAGAAATCGGGTTTAAAAAGAAATCTGATTTTTAAACTTTTAAATGATGCCGGCATCATAACTTTTTTCGATTTTTCACTAAAATTTTTTTTCTCGAATTTTGTAAAGTGCTGTACATCGATGGAAAGGTCTGTGTATTGTCAATTAGGAATTGAAAACCGCAACCATTTACGAGGTTTGGTTGCGGAGAAATCGGGTTTCGAAAGAAATCTGATTTTTAAACTTTTAAATGATGCCGGCATCATAACTTTTTTCAATTTTTCACTAAAATTTTTTTTCTCGAATTTTGTAAAGTGCTGTACATCGATGGAAAGGTCTGTGTATTGTCAATTAGGAATTGAAAACCGCAACCACTTACGAGGCTTGGTTGCGGAGAAATCGGGTTTCGAAAGAAATCTGATTTTTAAACTTTTAAATGATGCCGGCATCATAACTTTTTTCAATTTTTCACTAAAATTTTTTTTCTCGAATTTTGTAAAGTGCTGTACATCGATGGAAAGGTCTGTGTATTGTCAATTAGGAATTGAAAACCGCAACCACTTGCGAGGCTTGATTGCGGAGATATCGGGTTTCGAAAGAAATCTGATTTTTAAACTTTTAAATGATGCCGGCATCATAACTTTTTTCAATTTTTCACTAAAATTTTTTTTCTCGAATTTTGTAAAGTGCTGTACATCGATGGAAAGGTCTGTTTATTGTCAATTATAGGAATTGAAAACCGCAACCACTTGCGACGCTTGGTTGCGGAGAAATCGGGTTTCGAAAGAAATCTGATTTTTAAACTTTTAAATGATGCCGGCATCATAACTTTTTTCAATTTTTCACTAAAATTTTTTTTCTCGAATTTTGTAAAGTGCTGTACATCGATGGAAAGGTCTGTGTATTGTCAATTAGGAATTGAAAACCGCAACCACTTACGAGGCTTGGTTGCGGAGAAATCGGGTTTCGAAAGAAATCTGATTTTTAAACTTTTAAATGATGCCGGCATCATAACTTTTTTCAATTTTTCACTAAAATTTTTTTCTCGAATTTTGTAAAGTGCTGTACATCGATGGAAAGGTCTGTTTATTGTCAATTAGGAATTGAAAACCGCAACCACTTGCGACGCTTGGTTGCGGAGAAATCGGGTTTCGAAAGAAATCTGATTTTTAAACTTTTAAATGATGCCGGTATCATAACTTTTTTCAATTTTTCACTAAAATTTTTTTTCTCGAATTTTGTAAAGTGCTGTACATCGATGGAAAGGTCTGTTTATTGTCAATTAGGAATTGAAAACCGCAACCACTTGCGAGGCTTGGTTGCGGAGAAATCGGGTTTCGAAAGAAATCTGATTTTTAAACTTTTAAATGATGCCGGCATCATAACTTTTTTCAATTTTTCACTAAAATTTTTTTTCTCGAATTTTGTAAAGTGCTGTACATCGATGGAAAGGTCTGTTTATTGTCAATTAGGAATTGAAAACCGCAACCATTTACGAGGTTTGGTTGCGGAGAAATCGGGTTTCGAAAGAAATCTGATTTTTAAACTTTTAAATGATGCCGGCATCATAACTTTTTTTAATTTTTCACTAAAATTTTTTTTCTCGAATTTTGTAAAGTGCTGTACATCGCTGGAAAGGTCTGTTTATTGTCAATTAGGAATTGAAAACCGCAACCACTTACGAGGCTTGGTTGCGGAGAAATCGGGTTTCGAAAGAAATCTGATTTTTAAACTTTTAGATGATGCCGGCATCATAACTTTTTTCAATTTTTCACTAAAATTTTTTTTCTCGAATTTTGTAAAGTGCTGTACATCGATGGAAAGGTCTGCTTATTGTCAATTAGGAATTGAAAACCGCAACCACTTACGAGGCTTGGTTGCGGAGAAATCGGGTTTCGAAAGAAATCTGATTTTTAAACTTTTAAATGATGC
This sequence comes from Epistrophe grossulariae, assembly GCA_929447395.1. Lineage (NCBI taxonomy): Eukaryota > Metazoa > Arthropoda > Insecta > Diptera > Syrphidae > Epistrophe > Epistrophe grossulariae. Next base: position 137,150,575 of record OV839566.1, read on the forward strand.
CGGCATCATAACTTTTTTCAATTTTTCACTAAAATTTTTTTTCTCGAATTTTGTAAAGTGCTGTACATCGATGGAAAGGTCTGCTTATTGTCAATTAGGAATTGAAAAACGCAACCACTTACGAGGCTTGGTTGCGGAGAAATCGGGTTTCGAAAGAAATCTGATTTTTAAACTTTTAGATGATGCCGGCATCATAACTTTTTTCAATTTTTCACTAAAATTTTTTTTCTCGAATTTTGTAAAGTGCTGTACATCGATGGAAAGGTCTGCTTATTGTCAATTAGGAATTGAAAACCGCAACCACTTACGAGGCTTGGTTGCGGAGAAATCGTGTTTCGAAAGAAATCTGATTTTTAAACTTTTAAATGATGCCGGCATCATAACTTTTTTCAATTTTTCACTAAAATTTTTTTTCTCAAATTTTGTAAAGTGCTGTACATCGATGGAAAGGTCTGTGTATTGTCAATTAGGCATTGAAAACCACAACCACTTACGAGGCTTGGTTGCGGAGAAATCGGGTTTCGAAAGAAATCTGATTTTTAAACTTTTAGATGATGCCGGCATCATAACTTTTTTCAATTTTTCACTAAAATTTTTTTTCTCGAATTTTGTAAAGTGCTGTACATTGATGGAAAGGTCTGTTTATTGTCAATTAGGAATTGAAAACCGCAACCACTTACGAGGCTTGGTTGCGGAGAAATCGGGTTTCGAAAGAAATCTGATTTTTAAACTTTTAAATGATGCCGGCATCATAACTTTTTTCAATTTTTCACTAAAATTTTTTTTCTCAAATTTTGTAAAGTGCTGTACATCGATGGAAAGGTCTGTTTATTGTCAATTAGGAATTGAAAACCGCAACCACTTACGAGGCTTGGTTGCGGAGAAATCGGGTTTCGAAAGAAATCTGATTTTTAAACTTTTAGATGATGCCGGCATCATAACTTTTTTCAATTTTTCACTAAAATTTTTTTTCTCGAATTTTGTAAAGTGCTGTACATCGATGGAAAGGTCTGCTTATTGTCAATTAGGAATTGAAAACCGCAACCACTTACGAGGCTTGGTTGCGGAGAAATCGTGTTTCGAAAGAAATCTGATTTTTAAACTTTTAAATGATGCCGGCATCATAACTTTTTTCAATTTTTCACTAAAATTTTTTTTCTCGAATTTTGTAAAGTGCTGTACATCGATGGAAAGGTCTGTGTATTGTCAATTAGGAATTGAAAACCACAACCACTTACGAGGCTTGGTTGCGGAGAAATCGGGTTTCGAAAGAAATCTGATTTTTAAACTTTTAGATGATGCCGGCATCATAACTTTTTTCAATTTTTCACTAAAATTTTTTTTCTCGAATTTTGTAAAGTGCTGTACATCGATGGAAAGGTCTGCTTATTGTCAATTAGGAATTGAAAACCGCAACCACTTACGAGGCTTGGTTGCGGAGAAATCGGGTTTCGAAAGAAATCTGATTTTTAAACTTTTAAATGATGCCGGCATCATAACTTTTTTCAATTTTTCACTAAAATTTTTTTTCTCGAATTTTGTAAAGTGCTGTACATCGATGGAAAGGTCTGCTTATTGTCAATTAGGAATTGAAAAACGCAACCACTTACGAGGCTTGGTTGCGGAGAAATCGTGTTTCGAAAGAAATCTGATTTTTAAACTTTTAAATGATGCCGGCATCATAACTTTTTTCAATTTTTCACTAAAATTTTTTTTCTCAAATTTTGTAAAGTGCTGTACATCGATGGAAAGGTCTGTGTATTGTCAATTAGGCATTGAAAACCACAACCACTTACGAGGCTTGGTTGCGGAGAAATCGGGTTTCGAAAGAAATCTGATTTTTAAACTTTTAGATGATGCCGGCATCATAACTTTTTTCAATTTTTCACTAAAATTTTTTTTCTCGAATTTTGTAAAGTGCTGTACATCGATGGAAAGGTCTGTGTATTGTCAATTAGGAATTGAAAACCACAACCACTTACGAGGCTTGGTTGCGGAGAAATCGGGTTTCGAAAGAAATCTGATTTTTAAACTTTTAGATGATGCCGGCATCATAACTTTTTTCAATTTTTCACTAAAATTTTTTTTCTCGAATTTTGTAAAGTGCTGTACATCGATGGAAAGGTCTGCTTATTGTCAATTAGGAATTGAAAAACGCAACCACTTACGAGGCTTGGTTGCGGAGAAATCGTGTTTCGAAAGAAATCTGATTTTTAAACTTTTAAATGATGCCGGCATCATAACTTTTTTCAATTTTTCACTAAAATTTTTTTTCTCAAATTTTGTAAAGTGCTGTACATCGATGGAAAGGTCTGTGTATTGTCAATTAGGCATTGAAAACCACAACCACTTACGAGGCTTGGTTGCGGAGAAATCGGGTTTCGAAAGAAATCTGATTTTTAAACTTTTAGATGATGCCGGCATCATAACTTTTTTCAATTTTTCACTAAAATTTTTTTTCTCGAATTTTGTAAAGTGCTGTACATCGATGGAAAGGTCTGTGTATTGTCAATTAGGAATTGAAAACCACAACCACTTACGAGGCTTGGTTGCGGAGAAATCGGGTTTCGAAAGAAATCTGATTTTTAAACTTTTAGATGATGCCGGCATCATAACTTTTTTCAATTTTTCACTAAAATTTTTTTTCTCGAATTTTGTAAAGTGCTGTACATCGATGGAAAGGTCTGCTTATTGTCAATTAGGAATTGAAAACCGCAACCACTTACGAGGCTTGGTTGCGGAGAAATCGTGTTTCGAAAGAAATCTGATTTTTAAACTTTTAAATGATGCCGGCATCATAACTTTTTTCAATTTTTCACTAAAATTTTTTTTCTCGAATTTTGTAAAGTGCTGTACATTGATGGAAAGGTCTGTTTATTGTCAATTAGGAATTGAAAACCGCAACCACTTACGAGGCTTGGTTGCGGAGAAATCGGGTTTCGAAAGAAATCTGATTTTTAAACTTTTAGATGATGCCGGCATCATAACTTTTTTCAATTTTTCACTAAAATTTTTTTTCTCGAATTTTGTAAAGTGCTGTACATCGATGTAAAGGTCTGTGTATTGTCAATTAGGAATTGAAAACCACAACCACTTACGAGGCTTGGTTGCGGAGAAATCGGGTTTCGAAAGAAATCTGATTTTTAAACTTTTAGATGATGCCGGCATCATAACTTTTTTCAATTTTTCACTAAAATTTTTTTTCTCGAATTTTGTAAAGTGCTGTACATCGATGGAAAGGTCTGCTTATTGTCAATTAGGAATTGAAAACCGCAACCACTTACGAGGCTTGGTTGCGGAGAAATCGGGTTTCGAAAGAAATCTGATTTTTAAACTTTTAAATGATGCCGGCATCATAACTTTTTTCAATTTTTCACTAAAATTTTTTTTCTCAAATTTTGTAAAGTGCTGTACATCGATGGAAAGGTCTGTGTATTGTCAATTAGGAATTGAAAACCACAACCACTTACGAGGCTTGGTTGCGGAGAAATCGGGTTTCGAAAGAAATCTGATTTTTAAACTTTTAGATGATGCCGGCATCATAACTTTTTTCAATTTTTCACTACAATTTTTTTTCTCGAATTTTGTTAAGTGCTGTACATCGATGGAAAGGTCTGTTTATTGTCAATTAGGAATTGAAAACCGCAACCATTACGAGGCTTGGTTGCGGAGAAATCGGGTTTCGAAAGAAATCTGATTTTTAAACTTTTAAATGATGCCGGCATCATAACTTTTTTCAATTTTTCACTAAAATTTTTTTCTCGAATTTTGTAAAGTGCTGTACATCGATGGAAAGGTCTGTTTACTGTCAATTGGGAATTGAAAACCGCAACCACTTACGAGGCTTGGTTGCGGAGAAATCGTGTTTCGAAAGAAATCTGATTTTTAAATGATGCCGGCATCATAACTTTTTTCAATTTTTCACTAAAATTTTTTTTTCTCGAATTTTGTAAAGTGCTGTACATCGATGGAAAGGTCTGTTTATTGTCAATTAGGAATTGAAAACCGCAACCACTTACGAGGCTTGGTTGCGGAGAAATCGGGTTTCGAAAGAAATCTGATTTTTAAACTTTTAAATGATGCCGGCATCATAACTTTTTTCAATTTTTCACTAAAATTTTTTTTCTCGAATTTTGTAAAGTGCTGTACATCGATGGAAAGGTCTGTTTATTGTCAATTAGGAATTGAAAACCGCAACCACTTGCGAGGCTTGGTTGCGGAGAAATCGGGTTTCGAAAGAAATCTGATTTTTAAACTTTTAAATGATGCCGGCATCATAACTTTTTTCAATTTTTCACTAAAATTTTTTTTCTCGAATTTTGTAAAGTGCTGTACATCGATGGAAAGGTCTGTTTATTGTCAATTAGGAATTGAAAACCGCAACCACTTGCGACGCTTGGTTGCGGAGAAATCGGGTTTCGAAAGAAATCTGATTTTTAAACTTTTAAATGATGCCGGCATCATAACTTTTTTCAATTTTTCACTAAAATTTTTTTTCTCGAATTTTGTAAAGTGCTGTACATCGATGGAAAGGTCTGTTTATTGTCAATTATAGGAATTGAAAACCGCAACCACTTGCGACGCTTGGTTGCGGAGAAATCGGGTTTCGAAAGAAATCTGATTTTTAAACTTTTAAATGATGCCGGCATCATAACTTTTTTCAATTTTTCACTAAAATTTTTTTTCTCGAATTTTGTAAAGTGCTGTACATCGATGGAAAGGTCTGTTTATTGTCAATTATAGGAATTGAAAACCGCAACCACTTGCGACGCTTGGTTGCGGAGAAATCGGGTTTCGAAAGAAATCTGATTTTTAAACTTTTAAATGATGCCGGCATCATAACTTTTTTCAATTTTTCACTAAAATTTTTTTTCTCGAATTTTGTAAAGTGCTGTACATAAAAGGAAAGGTCTGTTTATTGTCAATTAGGAATTGAAAACCGCAACCATTTACGAGGTTTGGTTGCGGAGAAATCGGGTTTCGAAAGAAATCTGATTTTTAAACTTTTAAATGATGCCGGCATCATAACTTTTTTCAATTTTTCACTAAAATTTTTTTTCTCGAATTTTGTAAAGTGCTGTACATCGATGGAAAGGTCTGTTTATTGTCAATTAGGAATTGAAAACCGCAACCACTTGCGACGCTTGGTTGCGGAGAAATCGGGTTTCGAAAGAAATCTGATTTTTAAACTTTTAAATGATGCCGGCATCATAACTTTTTTCAATTTTTCACGAAAATTTTTTTTCTCGAATTTTGTAAAGTGCTGTACATCGATGGAAAGGTCTGTTTATTGTCAATTAGGAATTGAAAACCGCAACCACTTGCGAAGCTTGGTTGCGGAGAAATCGGGTTTCGAAAGAAATCTGATTTTTAAACTTTTAAATGATGCCGGCATCATAACTTTTTTCAATTTTTCACTAAAATTTTTTTTCTCGAATTTTGTAAAGTGCTGTACATCGATGGAAAGGTCTGTTTATTGTCAATTAGGAATTGAAAACCGCAACCACTTGCGACGCTTGGTTGCGGAGAAATCGGGTTTCGAAAGAAATCTGATTTTTAAACTTTTAAATGATGCCGGCATCATAACTTTTTTCAATTTTTCACTAAAATTTTTTTTCTCGAATTTTGTAAAGTGCTGTACATCGATGGAAAGGTCTGTTTATTGTCAATTAGGAATTGAAAACCGCAACCACTTGCGACGCTTGGTTGCGGAGAAATCGGGTTTCGAAATAAATCTGATTTTTAAACTTTTAAATGATGCCGGCATCATAACTTTTTTCAATTTTTCACTAAAATTTTTTTTCTCGAATTTTGTAAAGTGCTGTACATTGATGGAAAGGTCTGTTTATTGTCAATTAGGAATTGAAAACCGCAACCACTTACGAGGCTTGGTTGCGGAGAAATCGGGTTTCGAAAGAAATCTGATTTTTAAACTTTTAGATGATGCCGGCATCATAACTTTTTTCAATTTTTCACTAAAATTTTTTTTCTCGAATTTTGTAAAGTGCTGTACATCGATGGAAAGGTCTGTGTATTGTCAATTAGGAATTGAAAACCACAACCACTTACGAGGCTTGGTTGCGGAGAAATCGGGTTTCGAAAGAAATCTGATTTTTAAACTTTTAGATGATGCCGGCATCATAACTTTTTTCAATTTTTCACTAAAATTTTTTTTCTCGAATTTTGTAAAGTGCTGTACATCGATGGAAAGGTCTGCTTATTGTCAATTAGGAATTGAAAACCGCAACCACTTACGAGGCTTGGTTGCGGAGAAATCGGGTTTCGAAAGAAATCTGATTTTTAAACTTTTAGATGATGCCGGCATCATAACTTTTTTCAATTTTTCACTAAAATTTTTTTTCTCGAATTTTGTAAAGTGCTGTACATCGATGGAAAGGTCTGCTTATTGTCAATTAGGAATTGAAAAACGCAACCACTTACGAGGCTTGGTTGCGGAGAAATCGGGTTTCGAAAGAAATCTGATTTTTAAACTTTTAGATGATGCCGGCATCATAACTTTTTTCAATTTTTCACTAAAATTTTTTGTCTCGAATTTTGTAAAGTGCTGTACATCGATGGAAAGGTCTGCTTATTGTCAATTAGGAATTGAAAACCGCAACCACTTACGAGGCTTGGTTGCGGAGAAATCGTGTTTCGAAAGAAATCTGATTTTTAAACTTTTAAATGATGCCGGCATCATAACTTTTTTCAATTTTTCACTAAAATTTTTTTTCTCAAATTTTGTAAAGTGCTGTACATCGATGGAAAGGTCTGTGTATTGTCAATTAGGCATTGAAAACCACAACCACTTACGAGGCTTGGTTGCGGAGAAATCGGGTTTCGAAAGAAATCTGATTTTTAAACTTTTAGATGATGCCGGCATCATAACTTTTTTCAATTTTTCACTAAAATTTTTTTTCTCGAATTTTGTAAAGTGCTGTACATCGATGGAAAGGTCTGTGTATTGTCAATTAGGAATTGAAAACCACAACCACTTACGAGGCTTGGTTGCGGAGAAATCGGGTTTCGAAAGAAATCTGATTTTTAAACTTTTAGATGATGCCGGCATCATAACTTTTTTCAATTTTTCACTAAAATTTTTTTTCTCGAATTTTGTAAAGTGCTGTACATCGATGGAAAGGTCTGCTTATTGTCAATTAGGAATTGAAAACCGCAACCACTTACGAGGCTTGGTTGCGGAGAAATCGTGTTTCGAAAGAAATCTGATTTTTAAACTTTTAAATGATGCCGGCATCATAACTTTTTTCAATTTTTCACTAAAATTTTTTTTCTCGAATTTTGTAAAGTGCTGTACATTGATGGAAAGGTCTGTTTATTGTCAATTAGGAATTGAAAACCGCAACCACTTACGAGGCTTGGTTGCGGAGAAATCGGGTTTCGAAAGAAATCTGATTTTTAAACTTTTAGATGATGCCGGCATCATAACTTTTTTCAATTTTTCACTAAAATTTTTTTTCTCGAATTTTGTAAAGTGCTGTACATCGATGGAAAGGTCTGTGTATTGTCAATTAGGAATTGAAAACCACAACCACTTACGAGGCTTGGTTGCGGAGAAATCGGGTTTCGAAAGAAATCTGATTTTTAAACTTTTAGATGATGCCGGCATCATAACTTTTTTCAATTTTTCACTAAAATTTTTTTTCTCGAATTTTGTAAAGTGCTGTACATCGATGGAAAGGTCTGCTTATTGTCAATTAGGAATTGAAAACCGCAACCACTTACGAGGCTTGGTTGCGGAGAAATCGGGTTTCGAAAGAAATCTGATTTTTAAACTTTTAAATGATGCCGGCATCATAACTTTTTTCAATTTTTCACTAAAATTTTTTTTCTCAAATTTTGTAAAGTGCTGTACATCGATGGAAAGGTCTGTGTATTGTCAATTAGGAATTGAAAACCACAACATCTTACGAGGCTTGGTTGCGGAGAAATCGGGTTTCGAAAGAAATCTGATTTTTAAACTTTTAGATGATGCCGGCATCATAACTTTTTTCAATTTTTCACTACAATTTTTTTTCTCGAATTTTGTTAAGTGCTGTACATCGATGGAAAGGTCTGTTTATTGTCAATTAGGAATTGAAAACCGCAACCATTACGAGGCTTGGTTGCGGAGAAATCGGGTTTCGAAAGAAATCTGATTTTTAAACTTTTAAATGATGCCGGCATCATAACTTTTTTCAATTTTTCACTAAAATTTTTTTCTCGAATTTTGTAAAGTGCTGTACATCGATGGAAAGGTCTGTTTACTGTCAATTGGGAATTGAAAACCGCAACCACTTACGAGGCTTGGTTGCGGAGAAATCGTGTTTCGAAAGAAATCTGATTTTTAAATGATGCCGGCATCATAACTTTTTTCAATTTTTCACTAAAATTTTTTTTTCTCGAATTTTGTAAAGTGCTGTACATCGATGGAAAGGTCTGTTTATTGTCAATTAGGAATTGAAAACCGCAACCACTTACGAGGCTTGGTTGCGGAGAAATCGGGTTTCGAAAGAAATCTGATTTTTAAACTTTTAAATGATGCCGGCATCATAACTTTTTTCAATTTTTCACTAAAATTTTTTTTCTCGAATTTTGTAAAGTGCTGTACATCGATGGAAAGGTCTGTTTATTGTCAATTAGGAATTGAAAACCGCAACCACTTGCGAGGCTTGGTTGCGGAGAAATCGGGTTTCGAAAGAAATCTGATTTTTAAACTTTTAAATGATGCCGGCATCATAACTTTTTTCAATTTTTCACTAAAATTTTTTTTCTCGAATTTTGTAAAGTGCTGTACATCGATGGAAAGGTCTGTTTATTGTCAATTAGGAATTGAAAACCGCAACCACTTGCGACGCTTGGTTGCGGAGAAATCGGGTTTCGAAAGAAATCTGATTTTTAAACTTTTAAATGATGCCGGCATCATAACTTTTTTCAATTTTTCACTAAAATTTTTTTTCTCGAATTTTGTAAAGTGCTGTACATCGATGGAAAGGTCTGTTTATTGTCAATTATAGGAATTGAAAACCGCAACCACTTGCGACGCTTGGTTGCGGAGAAATCGGGTTTCGAAAGAAATCTGATTTTTAAACTTTTAAATGATGCCGGCATCATAACTTTTTTCAATTTTTCACTAAAATTTTTTTTCTCGAATTTTGTAAAGTGCTGTACATCGATGGAAAGGTCTGTTTATTGTCAATTATAGGAATTGAAAACCGCAACCACTTGCGACGCTTGGTTGCGGAGAAATCGGGTTTCGAAAGAAATCTGATTTTTAAACTTTTAAATGATGCCGGCATCATAACTTTTTTCAATTTTTCACTAAAATTTTTTTTCTCGAATTTTGTAAAGTGCTGTACATAAAAGGAAAGGTCTGTTTATTGTCAATTAGGAATTGAAAACCGCAACCATTTACGAGGTTTGGTTGCGGAGAAATCGGGTTTCGAAAGAAATCTGATTTTTAAACTTTTAGATGATGCCGGCATCATAACTTTTTTCAATTTTTCACTAAAATTTTTTTTCTCGAATTTTGTAAAGTGCTGTACATCGATGGAAAGGTCTGCTTATTGTCAATTAGGAATTGAAAACCGCAACCACTTACGAGGCTTGGTTGCGGAGAAATCGTGTTTCGAAAGAAATCTGATTTTTAAACTTTTAAATGATGCCGGCATCATAACTTTTTTCAATTTTTCACTAAAATTTTTTTTCTCGAATTTTGTAAAGTGCTGTACATTGATGGAAAGGTCTGTTTATTGTCAATTAGGAATTGAAAACCGCAACCACTTACGAGGCTTGGTTGCGGAGAAATCGGGTTTCGAAAGAAATCTGATTTTTAAACTTTTAGATGATGCCGGCATCATAACTTTTTTCAATTTTTCACTAAAATTTTTTTTCTCGAATTTTGTAAAGTGCTGTACATCGATGGAAAGGTCTGTGTATTGTCAATTAGGAATTGAAAACCACAACCACTTACGAGGCTTGGTTGCGGAGAAATCGGGTTTCGAAAGAAATCTGATTTTTAAACTTTTAGATGATGCCGGCATCATAACTTTTTTCAATTTTTCACTAAAATTTTTTTTCTCGAATTTTGTAAAGTGCTGTACATCGATGGAAAGGTCTGCTTATTGTCAATTAGGAATTGAAAACCGCAACCACTTACGAGGCTTGGTTGCGGAGAAATCGGGTTTCGAAAGAAATCTGATTTTTAAACTTTTAAATGATGCCGGCATCATAACTTTTTTCAATTTTTCACTAAAATTTTTTTTCTCAAATTTTGTAAAGTGCTGTACATCGATGGAAAGGTCTGTGTATTGTCAATTAGGAATTGAAAACCACAACCACTTACGAGGCTTGGTTGCGGAGAAATCGGGTTTCGAAAGAAATCTGATTTTTAAACTTTTAAATGATGCCGGCATCATAACTTTTTTCAATTTTTCACTAAAATTTTTTTCTCGAATTTTGTTAAGTGCTGTACATCGATGGAAAGGTCTGTTTATTGTCAATTAGGAATTGAAAACCGCAACCATTACGAGGCTTGGTTGCGGAGAAATCGGGTTTCGAAAGAAATCTGATTTTTAAACTTTTAAATGATGCCGGCATCATAACTTTTTTCAATTTTTCACTAAAATTTTTTTCTCGAATTTTGTAAAGTGCTGTACATCGATGGAAAGGTCTGTTTACTGTCAATTGGGAATTGAAAACCGCAACCACTTACGAGGCTTGGTTGCGGAGAAATCGTGTTTCGAAAGAAATCTGATTTTTAAATGATGCCGGCATCATAACTTTTTTCAATTTTTCACTAAAATTTTTTTTTCTCGAATTTTGTAAAGTGCTGTACATCGATGGAAAGGTCTGTTTATTGTCAATTAGGAATTGAAAACCGCAACCACTTACGAGGCTTGGTTGCGGAGAAATCGGGTTTCGAAAGAAATCTGATTTTTAAACTTTTAAATGATGCCGGCATCATAACTTTTTTCAATTTTTCACTAAAATTTTTTTTCTCGAATTTTGTAAAGTGCTGTACATCGATGGAAAGGTCTGTTTATTGTCAATTAGGAATTGAAAACCGCAACCACTTGCGAGGCTTGGTTGCGGAGAAATCGGGTTTCGAAAGAAATCTGATTTTTAAACTTTTAAATGATGCCGGCATCATAACTTTTTTCAATTTTTCACTAAAATTTTTTTTCTCGAATTTTGTAAAGTGCTGTACATCGATGGAAAGGTCTGTTTATTGTCAATTAGGAATTGAAAACCGCAACCACTTGCGACGCTTGGTTGCGGAGAAATCGGGTTTCGAAAGAAATCTGATTTTTAAACTTTTAAATGATGCCGGCATCATAACTTTTTTCAATTTTTCACTAAAATTTTTTTTCTCGAATTTTGTAAAGTGCTGTACATCGATGGAAAGGTCTGTTTATTGTCAATTATAGGAATTGAAAACCGCAACCACTTGCGACGCTTGGTTGCGGAGAAATCGGGTTTCGAAAGAAATCTGATTTTTAAACTTTTAAATGATGCCGGCATCATAACTTTTTTCAATTTTTCACTAAAATTTTTTTTCTCGAATTTTGTAAAGTGCTGTACATCGATGGAAAGGTCTGTTTATTGTCAATTATAGGAATTGAAAACCGCAACCACTTGCGACGCTTGGTTGCGGAGAAATCGGGTTTCGAAAGAAATCTGATTTTTAAACTTTTAAATGATGCCGGCATCATAACTTTTTTCAATTTTTCACTAAAATTTTTTTTCTCGAATTTTGTAAAGTGCTGTACATAAAAGGAAAGGTCTGTTTATTGTCAATTAGGAATTGAAAACCGCAACCATTTACGAGGTTTGGTTGCGGAGAAATCGGGTTTCGAAAGAAATCTGATTTTTAAACTTTTAAATGATGCCGGCATCATAACTTTTTTCAATTTTTCACTAAAATTTTTTTTCTCGAATTTTGTAAAGTGCTGTACATCGATGGAAAGGTCTGTTTATTGTCAATTAGGAATTGAAAACCGCAACCACTTGCGACGCTTGGTTGCGGAGAAATCGGGTTTCGAAAGAAATCTGATTTTTAAACTTTTAAATGATGCCGGCATCATAACTTTTTTCAATTTTTCACGAAAATTTTTTTTCTCGAATTTTGTAAAGTGCTGTACATCGATGGAAAGGTCTGTTTATTGTCAATTAGGAATTGAAAACCGCAACCACTTGCGAAGCTTGGTTGCGGAGAAATCGGGTTTCGAAAGAAATCTGATTTTTAAACTTTTAAATGATGCCGGCATCATAACTTTTTTCAATTTTTCACTAAAATTTTTTTTCTCGAATTTTGTAAAGTGCTGTACATCGATGGAAAGGTCTGTTTATTGTCAATTAGGAATTGAAAACCGCAACCACTTGCGACGCTTGGTTGCGGAGAAATCGGGTTTCGAAAGAAATCTGATTTTTAAACTTTTAAATGATGCCGGCATCATAACTTTTTTCAATTTTTCACTAAAATTTTTTTTCTCGAATTTTGTAAAGTGCTGTACATAAAAGGAAAGGTCTGTTTATTGTCAATTAGGAATTGAAAACCGCAACCACTTGCGAGGCTTGATTGCGGAGAAATCGGGTTTCGAAAGAAATCTGATTTTTAAACTTTTAAATGATGCCGGCATCATAACTTTTTTCAATTTTTCACTAAAATTTTTTTTCTCGAATTTTGTAAAGTGCTGTACATCGATGGAAAGGTCTGTGTATTGTCAATTAGGAATTGAAAACCGCAACCACTTACGAGGCTTGGTTGCGGAGAAATCGGGTTTCGAAAGAAATCTGATTTTTAAACTTTTAAATGATGCCGGCATCATAACTTTTTTCAATTTTTCACTAAAATTTTTTTTCTCGAATTTTGTAAAGTGCTGTACATCGATGGAAAGGTCTGTTTATTGTCAATTAGGAATTGAAAACCGCAACCACTTGCGACGCTTGGTTGCGGAGAAATCGGGTTTCGAAAGAAATCTGATTTTTGAACTTTTAAATGATGCCGGCATCATAACTTTTTTCAATTTTTCACTAAAATTTTTTTTCTCGAATTTTGTAAAGTGCTGTACATCGATGGAAAGGTCTGTTTATTGTCAATTAGGAATTGAAAACCGCAACCACTTGCGAGGCTTGGTTGCGGAGAAATCGGGTTTCGAAAGAAATCTGATTTTTAAACTTTTAAATGATGCCGGCATCATAACTTTTTTCAATTTTTCACTAAAATTTTTTTTCTCGAATTTTGTAAAGTGCTGTACATCGATGGAAAGGTCTGTTTATTGTCAATTAGGAATTGAAAACCGCAACCATTTACGAGGTTTGGTTGCGGAGAAATCGGGTTTCGAAAGAAATCTGATTTTTAAACTTTTAAATGATGCCGGCATCATAACTTTTTTTAATTTTTCACTAAAATTTTTTTTCTCGAATTTTGTAAAGTGCTGTACATAAAAGGAAAGGTTTGTTTATTGTCAATTAGGAATTGAAAACCGCAACCACTTACGAGGCTTGGTTGCGGAGAAATCGGGTTTCGAAAGAAATCTGATTTTTAAACTTTTAGATGATGCCGGCATCATAACTTTTTTCAATTTTTCACTAAAATTTTTTTTCTCGAATTTTGTAAAGTGCTGTACATTGATGGAAAGGTCTGTTTATTGTCAATTAGGAATTGAAAACCGCAACCACTTACGAGGCTTGGTTGCGGAGAAATCGGGTTTCGAAAGAAATCTGATTTTTAAACTTTTAGATGATGCCGGCATCATAACTTTTTTCAATTTTTCACTAAAATTTTTTTTCTCGAATTTTGTAAAGTGCTGTACATCGATGGAAAGGTCTGTGTATTGTCAATTAGGAATTGAAAACCACAACCACTTACGAGGCTTGGTTGCGGAGAAATCGGGTTTCGAAAGAAATCTGATTTTTAAACTTTTAGATGATGCCGGCATCATAACTTTTTTCAATTTTTCACTAAAATTTTTTTTCTCGAATTTTGTAAAGTGCTGTACATCAATGGATAGGTCTGCTTATTGTCAATTAGGAATTGAAAACCGCAACCACTTACGAGGCTTGGTTGCGGAGAAATCGGGTTTCGAAAGAAATCTGATTTTTAAACTTTTAAATGATGCCGGCATCATAACTTTTTTCAATTTTTCACTAAAATTTTTTTTCTCGAATTTTGTAAAGTGCTGTACATTGATGGAAAGGTCTGTTTATTGTCAATTAGGAATTGAAAACCGCAACCACTTACGAGGCTTGGTTGCGGAGAAATCGGGTTTCGAAAGAAATCTGATTTTTAAACTTTTAAATGATGCCGGCATCATAACTTTTTTCAATTTTTCACTAAAATTTTTTTTCTCGAATTTTGTAAAGTGCTGTACATCGATGGAAAGGTGTGTTTATTGTCAATTGGGAATTGAAAACCGCAACCACTTACGAGGCTTGGTTGCGGAGAAATCGGGTTTCGAAAGAAATCTGATTTTTAAACTTTTAAATGATGCCGGCATCATAACTTTTTTCAATTTTTCACTAAAATTTTTTTTTCTCGAATTTTGTAAAGTGCTGTACATCGATGGAAAGGTGTGTTTATTGTCAATTGGGAATTGAAAACCGCAACCACTTACGAGGCTTGGTTGCGGAGAAATCGGGTTTCGAAAGAAATCTGATTTTTAAACTTTTAAATGATGCCGGCATCATAACTTTTTTCAATTTTTCACTAAAATTTTTTTTCTCGAATTTTGTAAAGTGCTGTACATCGATGGAAAGGTCTGTTTATTGTCAATTAGGAATTGAAAACCGCAACCACTTGCGAGGCTTGGTTGCGGAGAAATCGGGTTTCGAGAGAAATATGATTTTTAAACTTTTAAATGATGCCGGCATGGACGTATTATATATGCACTGCTAGTTGCCAATCTAAGTTTGGTTCCATTTAAGCCTCGGCGATACTAGCCTTCCTCACTGCAACTAGCGGAAAAAATGAAACCTCAATTTTGACATTGGTATACAGAAGGAAAAAAATGGCCGCGTTCGAGTGATATCGATTCTTTTGTTGAAAGGAATTCGACATAAGATTGTTTTGCATCGGATATGTTTTCGAAAGACCAAAACTTTTCACTTGTTAAATGAAAATCGTCGTCTCGTCACGTCTTTTTTTTATATTTTTCGAACTCTTGGCGTGACGAGAAACGCTTTACCTATTGTGTATACTCTGGCTGGTATACTTTGATTGCTTGAAATTGGTTTGACAACTGCGACGAGCTCACGTCACGCTTTCGTCTCGTTTCCTCGCAACATTGTAAATCAGGCTTCAAGTAGGGTAATTAACGTATTTGTTTTCTATTTTTGACAAAAACTTAGGTCTGAATTGAAAAAAATTCTTCAAGATAAAAATGACACTATTGCACGAAAAATCGAAAATCGTTTTGTAAGAAAAAACATCAAAAATTATCTCTAGCGATTTGTCCCTCTGTGGCCAAGTGGCATTTTGAAACTGAATGCAGCCATTGAAGCGGTTTAAATTTGAAACGGAACTGTTTATATAGAATATTTTTCTAGTTTTCAAACCTACCATAAAATTGGTTGTGGTATTTGATTTCTGATAACCGATTCACTATTTTGTTTGCTATAATATTTTCTTGGAAAAGGTTTGTGTTTAGAATTGCGATAAGTATTGAAATACACCACACCATATTTTACCACTGGAATATCCGTTTGTTTGTGTGTTTTTTTGATTTCAAATAAAACGCATGAAATTTCATTAAACAGCTATTTATTTGTTTTCGATCTAGAGAATATATTTTTCAAGTAGTTTTAAAACACAACTTTGCGCATATATGCACAGAGCCCACCACAGCTGGATCTGATGAATGTCGTCAGAGAGGCTAAGTTTTGTACCACTTTTACAAGAATTTTGTGGACGTATGTTCCCATATAACACGAATCGAATGAGTAGATTGTTGTTGGTTTGTCAGTGTCGACTTGTGAATTTACGTATTTCCAAAGAAAATAATCAAGAGGCGCCAAATCACAAGATCTTAGACTTGGACCAATTGACAGGTCATATGTGTTCATCGAATGTTTCCTTCAATAAGTTTCGTTTGCTGTATTGCACGTGGCACCAACCTGATAGATCCACATCTCTTCCACCTTTCATGCCATTCAGTCAGGGAATGACAGTCATTAATCATAGCTCATATAGCGAAGCGTAACACGCCTTATTTTTGAGAAAAAAAAATATAGTCTGATGATCCAGACCGCGTCAAACTATGCTTTTTGTGAGGATGCAATGGCGCCGCGTGGCTTTTCGATAAACAATTATTTGAGATATTTTTGCTCCAAATACAAAAATTTGCTTATTGAAATAGATACCCATTGATCCAAAAATAAGCCTCATAGCTTAAGAACCACCAATAGTTTCATGGAAAATGTGACTTCTCTAACGGAATTAAACTCTTTGGAATGGCCGTTGTGAGTAAAAAAGGGAACAATTCAGAGCTGTATATCACCTTAAGACATTTCTACCCACACATTAGGTCTGTTTCTTTACTTCCCATAAAAATGCCAATTTTGAACAATTCTAGTCCAATTTTATTTTTTTTTATATTAACTTTGACAGAACTTTGGAGTAAAATGGGTAGAAAGTGGCAAAGTAAAGAAACAGACATATTTATTATAACAATGAGTAGGTACCTACATATACATATGTACATAATTTCTCCATATATTAAATGTATTTCCTCAATCATAAAAAAATGAATAATAACCCACAAATTTCGATGAAACTTTCGCGTGAGAAACCAAACAAAAATCTTTGATCTTCTCCGTGAAAAAATTTCATATGATACTCTTTATAACTTAACCAAAGAGTAGCAAGACAAATTTGTTTATGCCGACAAATTGCCCATTGTTCACCTTTTGGCTATAATCTGTTTAGTGAGAAATTCAATCAATCCAACCATAATTTATATAAGCTCATAAAAATCAAATTGAGCGAGAATAGCATTCAAAATTTTAATATGCTTTATTACCAGGAATGGAACCCATTTAAAGCTATAACACATTAACGCTTACCTTTTGGAGTTAGTTTTTATCTTTAAAGGGAAATGTGTATACAATAAATAAAAAAACAACAACAAAAATCCGCTAATTTAACCACCTTCAATCATGCTCGCTGTCAGATGATTTACGATTCTCTTTCATCTGAAATTTTTTGTAGTTCCTATCCTACATCAGCATTCAGCAACAACTCGAACTGACATGTTGTGAAAGAACTGTCAAAACAAGAAACCAACACATTCTTTTATTATGACTGATGGGTCATAAATCTTTGTTTTTTTTTTGTTTTTAGTGTTGTTGTTGAGAATGTGAAATTATAATTTGCGTAAAATTTAATTATTAAAAATAAACTGTTTAAATTGGATTTTTTGCTTTTGTTAATCAATTAATCTAAATCAAGTTATCAAAAAATGAATGATATAACAAAAAACAGTTAAAGTTTTCAGGTAGTAGACGATTGAAGTTATTATATGGCGCGTCCCACAGAGAAAAATCTCACTGAAAAATGAATCGAAAAATGAATCGCGGTGAGATTTTGTATCCCATTTCTATCTTAAGAAATATTTTTCCTTCGTGGGCTAGCCTATTCTTTCCAATATTAATAGATCTCGAAAATTGTCAAATTTGAAATAGGTATATAGGTACAATATAAATTATGGGAAAGAACTGTAGCCCACTAAAACAACAATCAAACTAAAAAAAAATTAAATTTGTAACAAACTTGTATAGGGATTCCCATTTTACTGTTCCGCAATGTCTTCAATTCACAGCGAATGCATATAACAGCCCTATTCTGGCAAACCTCACTCGATTCCTCACAACTCCACAACTCACAACAACCTCACAAAGTGAGATGAATTTGATTTGTGAGGTTTTCGTGTTCTGGCAGCACCTTCACAACTTGTGAGTTGTGAGCCTCACGAAAACTATTGAAATTGTGATCTCCTTTTGAGGAGCTCACAATTCACAAATTTGATATTTCATAATCACGAAAAAAATTATTCAATGGGTTCCGTTCAAAAAAATTTAGAAATTAAAAATCGAATAGAAAATTCACCTTGCTGTGGTGAGTATTTTGTAAAGTTTCTTGTGAGAATTATCTTAGAATACCGAAAATATTATCGAATTACAACAATTTCACGAGAAATCAACCCCACAAGAGCTTTTGACTTGTGAGTTGTGAGCATTCACAACGCCAGAATAGCCCTGCATATCAACTAATTGGACGAAGAGAAAATGTGAATAGAAAAAGCATGAAGTTCTGAACATTTATTATTTTAAATCTAGTACAATATTGATGCGAATTGAAAATTGTTCTGTGGTTTTCAAGACAACAAAATCCTTAGGAAAACACAGCGGAATAGTATTCATTGTGAGTCTTAACAATTACTGCAAATAAAAAACAAAACAAACGCACAACGAAATAGAATAAAAGTCAAAAGTCATTTTTCCGCAAACAATTTTTTCTGTTCTGAAAAAAGATTGAAGACTTCTTCAAATAATCTGCTATACAATTATCAATTTTTCTGATATAAAAGCTTTGTTTCTTTACTTTCCATAACTGTTGAATTTGACCAATTCTATAGTCCAGTTTTATTTTTTTATACGGACTTTGACAGAACTTTGGGCTAAAAGCTCTGTTTGGGAACGTGAAATTTTTTGAAAAATTGCACAAATTTGCACAAATTGTCTAAAATTCCTGTTTGTTAACTCAAAAAAGTTGCAACGAGAGAGAAAATAATTTCACCTCTATTGGGAAACTTGGAAATTTCTGCTACACAAATTTCTGTGTACAAGGAGTTTAAAAACTGTCAAATACATAGCTGTCAGTGTCTGCCAATTTACGTCTGCTAGGAATTCACAAAAAATTCATTTAGATTGTCGGATTTCACTTGATGAAGATTCAAATATGTAAGTCCTCCAAAACCAGCGTTACATTTTCATTTGAATTTTACAGTATAAAAAATAATCAAACAATTTAAAAATTACAAAGATTCAAAATGATTTATCACCGTATGACGTCTTAAACACATAAATTGACATTTTATACAAAAAGTGGTTCAGTGCGTTTGTTAACTTTTTGACAAGATTTTCCCTCTCTGAGAGTATATTCTCCTTCTTTCAATGTTTGACAGGCTTAACACCTTTTTCTTAAAAAAAGATGTGGAAAAAAGGTGGAAATGTGGCAGTTTTTGGAAGTAAAAAAACTGACCTAAAAGGTATGGTGACAATTTATGATTTCTTAAAATGACTTAAAGCGCTGCCGCCATAGTCATAGGCTTGGTTTAAGTCTAGTGATATTTTTTTTGACATAATATGCCTGTTTGGTAACTTTTCCCAAAAACTGCATTTTTTTTCTATTGACAGCAAATTGTGAAAATTTGTGCAAATTTGCAAGAAATTTGACGTTAACAAACACAGCTACAGTATACACAGCTTTCATTGTCTATCAATTTACTTCACAAAAAATTCATTCAAATTATCCGATTTCAATTGATGAAGCCAGCGTTACATTTTCATTCGAATTTTTTCAGTACACAAAAAAAATCAAAAAATTAAAAAAATTACAAGATTCAAAATGTTTTGTCACCGTATGACGTCTTAAACACAAAATTGACATTTTATAAAAAAAGTGGTTAAGTGCGTTTGTTAACTTTTGGACAAGTTCTCCCTCTCTGAGAGTATTTTCTCCTTCTTTCAAAGTTTGACAGGTTTTACACTTTTTTCTTAAAAAAGAAGAAAGAAACAGACCTAATGACTTAAAGCTCTGCCGCCATAGTCATAGACGCTGTTTAGATTGGAAAGATTGAGGCCGGTATTACGGCAGTTCGCTGGCAAGAGAACGGTGGGGTGAAGACTCTCGTGAGGCACGTTTAAAACATAAAAACCGGACTCATGAGTCTACTTTGTTGTTGCTTCAATGTTTGGAATATTGAAATTGTTGTTGTTTCAATGTATTTTGAGGCGTCGGAAAGTTTCAAATGTGAAAACGATGACACTCACCAGACCGGACTCAATCTTCCCAATTCGACATAATACATATATGTATAGGTAGACAAACGTCTGGGTTGAATTTATAAAATATACTTCGTGTTAAGTTGGTTCGAGAAGGTCCTTCAAAACCTTCATATTTTTAAATATTTTGACCTGTTTTTTTGTTAAATTTTTGTAAATTTCTCCAAACATTCCTTTTCGTGTGGTCGACCTTATAAGCATACAAAAGCAATTCTATACCTCAACGGCACTTCACTTTCTTTTCGACTCAGGCCACACATATAATATAGATGTATTTTTGTTTGTCATATCTTTTGGCCCTGGCAATAATGTCTTATATTGTTAATTGGGCCTGTCAAAAACGATCCACATCAAATAACACAAAATTCCCCAAAGACTAACCAACCATGATCAACAAACATATACACACTCTCGTCTAACTGTCAAGTATTATGTACATATAGATAGCTGTATATTATGGTCTGAGAAATCTCTGTGGTCACCGGATCACGCATCGATCAGTCTCCATCTCCGCATCTCCATCAATGATCCATCAATGGATGATGGCGCGTTGATTATCACAGGTAATACAATAACAAACATGATCATTATAATCTTTGCAATCAACATCAATTTGCAATCGATAATTGCTGATTGATGATGTAATGATGATTGGTCAAAAATAATTTAAACCTCGCTATCTGATGATTGTTTGTTGTATAGGTATACCCATATGCTCAGAGTCCATCGTTCAAATTGACCTTTATTCAACATTCCATTATATTGCTTCTCTTGGCCTCAGGGCAAACAATCAGACCGAGACTGACAGACATTCAGACTTGTCTCGCAGTTTTACAAAAAAAAAAAAAAAAAAAAAAATCATCACACGTCCAACTTAAAAGCGCATCGAATATTCACCACAATGTATGTATATTGGCACACGATCGCACAATTTTGTTTGTGTATATATCTACGCGATGTGCCGTTCGATTTTATAATGATATGGATGCCGCGATTGAGACCGTAATCGAAATGTATTCATTTGTGGTGGCCAGCAATTTGAAAATTACATTGTCTTACAGTTTTTTTTTTTTGTTTATTCATTGCGGTTGCGCGGATGCATCAGTGGGTGGGCTTTCTGTGATTCTGAGTTTATTTCTGTTAAGTAATTTGCAATTGCAATGTTCCGTCATGCCGCCTGCCGATCAAGTTCGTGATTGTAATGATGATCAATCGGTTGAGATGTGGGTTACAATATTACAATTTGAACTGTGAACATCTCCATGCGATCGTGTGGTCAGTGGCTATAACTATTGAATTAGTCTAATGTTTGACTTCGTGCCAGTATAATCATAAAGAAGGCGTAAATACATGCAGTTGTTCCTTACATATCTATTAAGGTTTTCAATTGTATATGTTCACTGTTATTTGAGGAACATGCGCGGATGATCTATTTTGTTAGGTATTTATACAAATCCTGCATATGTAAGTAAGCGTATCAGAGTACGCTGCTTTGAAATTTTGGAGATTAGATTAGATCCAATCTTGATATTTTGTATATTTAAGGGTGTCCCAAAATCAAGGCAAGAATTAAAGTTGCCGCCATATTTTGTATATAGAAAAGTGTTGGCAACCTTAAAAAAAAAAAAAAAAACAATTTGACAGCTGACAGTTTAGGTTAATTAAAAATAAAGCATCACAAGAGAGAACAACGTGTTTTCATTGTTAAACAATATAAAAAAAAAAAAATTAAAGTTTGGCGGTCACAGGTCGAAAATTTTACATAGAATGTATGTTCGGAATATTGATTTAACTTCGTCAACAGGGAGACTAGATGAATTGTGTGATGATTATTTGAAATCATAGGACATCTATAGCAACAAGCCCACAATCACCCCAATGCACGGGGAGGAAATTCAATAGTGTATCGGAAAAATTTTGGCAAATGAGTGTGTTTGCGATGATCTTCTATATGCTAGAATTGCTGCTCGATTCGTTTATCGAAACTCAAACGTGAACACACCCTTACAGGGCTATTCTGGCATTAATGAGAACTCACAAGTCACAAGCTCTAGTGAGGTTGTTATGATTCGATAACATTTTCGGTATTCTCAGACAATCCTCTCAAAAAATCTCACCAGAACAAGGTGAATTTTTTATTTGATTGTAGAATTCGAAAGGACCCATTGAATAATTTTTTTTCGTGATTGAAAAATGTAAAATTGTTAGCTACTCAAAAGAAGATCACAATTTCGATAGTCTCCTATTACACAATGATTCTCTGCGTCTGACTCTTTTCGAACATAATGAGTGCGAAAGAGAAAAAGATGAGACGGAAGACCAGTTGCTGTGAGTCGTGGGCCAAGTTTTCCGAGACTCTTTTTGAGGTTTCTTTTTATATAACTTTATTTTGATGATTGTCAAAGAGAAATTCAAAAAAAGAGTCAGACACAAAGAAGCATCGTGTAATAGTGGACATAGTTTTTGTGAATCTTATAAGTTGTGACGGTGCTACCAGAATACGAAAAACTCACAAAATCAATTTTACCTCTGTGTAGTTGTTGTGACTTGTGAGCTATCAGTGAGGTTTGTCAGAATAGGGCTCTTAGTTATACATTTTGATATTTAATTTAAAATCTTTACTAATTAAGGTAGAGTTAATCGAAACAAAAGAGCTGAAGTTAAAACCACTGATTGATGCAGTCTTTAACGCTGATTACACGATTCCTTTTTTGGTCGTTTTTAAGATTTTTCCGGTTAAACATTGACGTTTATGAGTCCAAGTGGAATCAAGTTTTTGTAGGATTAAAGGCCGTTAAAAGCTATGTTGAATAATAATTCAACAAGTCCAAATAAAATAGTGCTAAGTCTTCTACTTGGCTGATGTATTTCAGTATGGTAGTATATAAAATTTATATTATTAAAAAAAACCTTCTTATATTGACGTTTATAGTTTGACAACCGAATAGATATCGAGCGATGATCAGATGTCACCAATTATTGTCATAGTGAGAGAAAGATCATCGATATTCACATAACGACTTTTAGATAAAATAAATCGACTACAAAAATTTATAAATATGCAAATAAAAATGGTTTCCGTAAATCAAATGCTAAGAAAGCTACTTCACAAAAATAAATAAATCATATTGTGAATGTATATTATTTTGCATTTTTGACGGAAAGGATAAGGTAATTTTGCAAAAAAAATTGATTATTTCATTGAAAAGTGAAAAAATATTATATAGTGTAATGATTTTTGAAAACGAATCGGTCGTTTATACCAAAATTAAAAAAAAAATTACACATAATATAACTAAAAAAACGGTATACTTTACAATTGTTTCAAAACCATTAGAAAAATCTTATTTTTTTCTCGAAAATGACTCTTACGATTTTGATTGTATTTTTGTATGTAAATACCATTAAAATGAAAAAAACATTCTCATTATCAATTATTATTTATAAGTTTTTAAACAGAAAATTTTAATAAATTAAAATGATAAGAATATTTTATCATATTTTCAAAAAAAAAAAAAAATCTTTTAGATTTCTTAAAAAAAAACATAATTTTTTGAAAATTCTATATTTCAAAATTGGGTTATTGATCGTTTTTAATTGAATTTCTAACTCAAAAATAATTCTCATTTAGATCATTAAATGATTGTTTGGCAAATTCATATGTAAAGCCAATATTCAAAAAATATTTTTAAATCACATTTTCTGCAAAGGTTTATTTTGTTAGTTATAATGAGTTTTACCTTTGGAAAAAAAAGTTACACCTTTTTAATTAACCACAAAATGTGACTTTGATTTTTCTTGAATTAATAATATTTTTCTTGAATTTTTTACTTAAGAGTTACGAGGTCCTGCAGTTTAACCGTCAATATGTTAGTTCTCTTAAAATTCTAGTACAAATTTAATACTGAACTATTACGATTTCCAATATATTATCAATCATCCATCGCGCGTCTACCCAAAGTAGTTCTTCTGCATCTGCTACGAAGGAATTTAGGATTCTTTGCGAAATGGCAAGAACTAAGTGAAGAACTAGGAGTGGAGTTATCTCTACGATATGGGAGGATAGAGCAACTTGGAGGTCAGCACTGGATATTATTCTACGTAAACTGGATGAGAAAATTCATGCAGCATTTTTAGAAGAAGCCGGTAATTTATCTAGTCGTTTGATTTACAAAGAACTGAATCATAGCCTGTTAGAGCGCAACTACTTCCACGAAAGTTTCAGTATACATCAAATAAGTATAATATTTAAGACAAGGGGTGAATTGTTGCCTTTGAACTTCCGACCATATAGACTGGATCTACCAACCCTCTGCACTCTGTGCAATTTGCGAGAGAAGGAAGACGTTTGCCATTTATTAGGTAGATGCCCAATTCTACAGGAAAATAGACGACATCACTGCTAGCAATCCTTTCTATAAATGGATGAAGTACTACATATATATTGACCACATCCAACTGGAAAACACTTAGTTACTTTATCTCAGATGGTCTTGCGTATAGAAGACTATAATATCGATGTTTAGTCATTTAGTTTTATGTTGCAAATCATTAAAATTGTAAAACATCACCAAACTCAATCAAGAACCAAAAGCCAACCACGATTATAAACCGAAATTACGTATACTAGTAATCATAACGTCAGTATATAGGATATCGTTAACCATTATCGCATATATAGTCAATATAAATATAGTTACAACTACCTTCAGTTAAAAAAAAATGAATAAGTATAATTATAATTTTATTTTTGTAAACTTTAAATGAATATATTTAATCATCTTAACTGTCAATTGTTCAAACAAATTGTGAAAATCTTATGATGAAATAAAATTCACTTACTTACTTACTTACTTACTTATATTATCAATTGATAAATATAGAAATTTAAATTAAAACTCAATTTATTAAAAAAAAACTGATCAACTATTTCGTAATATTTATCGAGTTTCTTGTAGTTCACAGCAGTCTGCACCAATCTCAATGATAAATCCTTCTGTCAAATGAGTTGTTTTAATATTGATTTTAAATATTTATCAACTAACAATTGATAATTTATAATCGTAATAAGGGTAAGTATAATTATGTAGCGCTTAAAAAAGATAGATTTCAATGGGTTTCGGTTTTTGTAAACGCGTCTTTAATCAGACGCATAAGTAACAATCTTATTATAATATGTATAATAAAATTGATCTCATATGGGTAACGGCATAATATCACCGAGTTTTTTTTTTTACAAATTGTGTCTCAATAGAAAAAGTTCATACATTAATAAAACATTTTAACATCTTTGGCAAAACCACTTTGTGCCCATATTCACTCAGTGCAATATTTTTTGTTGTTGAATTAATTTATACATAAATGGCATCGCTCATGAAAAAGAATATAATGCGTGCTTCAACTCGTTTAATTAAAGAATCATATTTCGTTATAGTCAGGGACATTGCATTGTAAATGATATTGAACTTTTTTTAAACCACTTTTTAATTCAAATATTAATGGTTAAAATATCAAGATTTATGTTCTGTCAAAAGTCTCCAACTCCTATGTACATATTTTGTTGTTTTTATTCTATAAATGCAAAATTTCACATACTCAAAATACTTTCAGTTATATCAGTAAAAACTTTGTAACAAAAACAAATGTTTAAAAATTCAAAACAAGGAGTTTTCATAGAACAAAGAAAGAATGTTATAAATGAACATATAATTGAAAAATTCAATTTTATAATTTAAAAACTAATTTTTTTTACCATCCATATTTTCTTCTGAGCCCATTTTAACTGTTAAATTTCAGTCCAAAAAATAATTTCTCGAATTCGTATATCAAATTCGATATCATGAGGCTATAAATATCTATACAACACAAAAATGTTCACGTTTTTTAGTTATAATTCCGGTTTAAAAATTCGCTGTTGGATCTTAGGCATATAAATTCTCAATAACACGATATGGTAGTTATGATTATTAAATTATTTATAAAAAAATAATAAATTATTTCTAAGCAACCACTCATATTGTAACACTACTTCTTAGACTTTTTTGTTAAGTTAGCAAAAGAAAATGGGATGGTGTTAATCTTACAATCGACTTGACAAGTCACCATTTGTGTATTATGTATAACCACTATAAAATTTTATATGACTATAGAAGATTATTATTATACTGTTAGGCTATTGCCTCATTGATTGATGTTTATAAACAGCATTTTTTCTCTACAAACGTACATACTAATAGCGTGTCATTAGATAGATATTGGTAAGAGAATTATGGAATTTAGTATTTATGTTCATAATCAACAACTACGTCTTACAATTGGTTTGTATGTATTGTGGCTGGAATGGAGTATACCAGCTGGACACTTATATAAGAAAGTATGACTGTTAACCGTTAATCGTAATAATACGTCCGTCGTGTGGACAGTTTTAGAAAACCTATATTTCCTATAACTGCAAATGATATAAATCTTGCAGAAGAATCATTTAATATATCTGTCAGAAGGCACTTGGATAGTTTTGCAAATTACCTATAGAAAAAAAAAAATGTTGACTATGGTGGCATCATGGTACACTTATGGTTCAAAATTCTGTATACGGTTTAGACTTACTTGTATTCTCATTTTATTCCTAAATTTATCTCTTCCTTTTCCCTCTAACTTCTGGCTATTGAATTTCCATCAACGATGAGAATTAAATTTATTAAAAAATAAAGGGTCACTCATTTTTCGGTTTCGAAAGTTAAGCTAAATAAAACACACACAGTAATACATTTTTGATGAAAATTTTATTTGATTATAAAGTTTAGACTTTGCCATTAAGTGTGAAAAATAATACCATTCAAATGGCCGCCTCGGAAAGATTCGCGCGGCATGCGATTCTTTTGAGGTAATTTTTAATTACTTTTTCGCACATTTCGGGTGATGTTTCGGTCATAACTTGAGTTATGTTGGTCTTTAACACGTTTAGAGTTGGGGGATTATTTGCTTAAACACGGTCTTTTGCGTAGCCTCACAAAAAAAATCTAACGGTTTCAAATCACATTATCTTGGTGGCCAGTTGACGTCACCAAAACGTGAAACTATACGCCACTAGGAAACTGCTCACGCAATAAAACCATAATTGGTCGTGTTGTCTGGTTTGTTGCCCCGTCTTGTTAGAACCCCATATCGTCCAAGTCATGATCTTCAATCGCCGGCCATTCGACCATATCGCTCCAATGGGTCCATTGGCATCTTCGAAGAAATACTGACCAATGACACTTTTCGACTGAACGTGCATTACGATGATGCACAGGACTTACGAGTTACGACGTCAGTAACGCTTCCACTCTTTTCAAATATCCTCACAATTTTAACGATTGCTTGAGTAGTCGTTCGATTATGACGACAATTCCGATTGGTTTATTTCGAAAACGGTTATTTTTATGATAGAAAAATGTCAGTGTTTTTTGTAGAAAATTTTCTAAGATACAAATTAGTTCTTGACATTTTCTCTGTACAGCTTACCATTTGGGAGTTATTCTTGAAAAACCATTTTGGGGGGGGCCTTTTTTTATTTATTTATTAACTAACGTCTATAAGTTACAAAACTTTCTTAGACTACAAAATACTTAAAATAAAAGTACTTAAATATATAACATACAAAAAATGAGATAATATATCATTCATTAATGGCATCAAGAATACTATACTTAAAGCTATTTCTATTTAAATCAAGATCGATCATATATGCATAACGATTGAAATTAATACAAGCATTCGTGATAGGTTCATTACGACCATAATTTGTTGAATGACGAGTAATAAAGAGAAATTCATCAGATCTAGGTCTGAGAGTTCTTGAAGGAGCATAGATACCAAACAAGGCTAAAAGTGGAGCACAGTCGATATGTCCCGTTATGACATCTCTAGCAAAAGCAATACAAAAATAAGTTCTTCTACATGAAAGAGGCTTTAAGCCAATCAATGCACACCTACTATTATAAGATGGTAGGGAATCAGACCAATTCAGTTTTCGAAGCGCATATTTCGTAAATCTTTTTTGAATTCTTTCAATACGGTGCATATCTTTATTAAATAAAGGGCACCATACAACACAACAATATTCCAGAATCGGACGAACTAAAGAAATGAATAGAGCCTTTAGAGTATAAGGATCTCTAAATTTAGAAGAGTTCCTAAAAACAAATCCCCACATGGAATTAGCTCGAGAAATAATATAATCAAAATGCATATTAAAACCTAAATGTGAATCAAAAATGACTCCCCAATCCTTTTGACTTACAACTCTTTGAAGTTGTACATTTTCCACTTTATAATCAAATATTATAGGCAATGATGATCTTGAAAATGATCTTGTGTATTTGTTTTTATTCAAATGTAAACAATTCTTACAACACCAATCATTCAAATTATCAACGTCTTTCTGCAAGTTAAAACTGTCAGCAACAGTCTTAATTGACTTGAAAATTTTAACGTCGTCTGCAAACAAAAGACAATTAGCAAAATTTAATACTGAGGGAAGATCATTAATGAAGAGGACAAACAACAGAGGTCCTAAGTGGCTACCTTGCGGTACACCAGAATAGTTGAATATTTTGAACGATTTTTCAGAACCAATTTTTACAAACTGGGAACGATTAACTAAGTAGCTGCTTATCCATTTAACAAGAGAAAACACCCCCGTAAAATATTTTGCGGTGCTCATATCGATTGGGACTTTTGACAGTTTCTTGCATAATCATTGCGTAATGCGCAAAAAGTGGCTACGTTTGAATCACCACTTTTGTAGTAAGTTTTATAATAATATTTGGCGTGTTCAGAAAAATGAGATCTCAGAGATTTTTTTCACTAAAAAAGTGAGCAAGCAAATCCAAGATTTGTTTTCCTCAGAGTTTTGATAGCAAAGTTGAGAAATTTTGCTGAGGAATCCTGTTCAGGTAACTAAGATTCCTAAGATCTCCGAGATTTCATTTTCCTGAACATGCCCTCTTATGACACTTCAAATGATAGCTAAGTTTGACAGGTGTCAAATGCCAGCGCTATCAACTTGGAACCACGAAATGAATGATCCGTTAAAATTATACAAAAAATCAATAAGTGTAGAGCAATGTCTAAAATGCAATTTAAATTTAATAAATTCCTATAAAGAACATACTAGATTTCAGTTCTCCTAGTTAAACTGTGGTTGTATAATCTTTTACATTTAATTAATGAATATATTGTGGGGTTTATTGCACTGCGACCTATGGATCTATTGTGATCCCATATCTAGATCTGATTGAGGTTTTTCATCTTACAGCTCCTCCTCCAAAATCTATTTCTCTGAGGAATTTGAGCATATTTGGGGTATTTTCAGAGAGTATAAATTGCTCTCTTCTACCAGGTTGTTAATTTCTTTGGTGCATGAGTCTTTTTCATTTAAAATAAAAATACATATTAACCCAAAATTTGTTTATACGAAGATTTTCTCCATTTTAAATTTTTGTATACAAGATTCTCTTAATATAGTAATGTACATATGTAAGTCAACTTATGCGCCAGTATTTTAACTATAAAGAAAAATATGCAACAAAGCTTGTCATTGAAAAAAAAACAAATACCTACTGATTTTTTCAGAATTATCTTGATTTAGAATTCTAAGGAATTTTTAATTTACCTTTTTAGTTTCCGTTTCAAAATGCAGTTCAATCCTTTATTAAAAAACAAACAAAAAAATGCCTATAAAACTCACATCTTTATGAAATAATTATATCCTTTAAGTAATCTTTAATATATTCAAAAAAAAACTATTCTTAAATGGTTTTCTAAAAACCTTTCTCAAGAATCAACATGATTAAAGTCCCAAAATGGAATACGAATGTTCTTAAAAGCCTTGAGTCCCTTAAAAAAAAAACATAAAACAAGAATTTTTCATAGAAATAAAGAAATCTTCACATCTAAATAAGAGTTTGTCGTTTTGTTAAATAGATTGTTTAAATAAAATTAATTTTAAAATCACAATTTCATATATCACCTCAGAATCCCTTCCATGGGATCGATTCAACAAATTCTTCATTTTCTGTTTTGCAATTAAATTAATTTATTTTAAGGCAATCGTCATAAAACCGATGGCCTTATGAGGAGAATTATACACACTATGTCAGCAATATTATACCAGACGACTTGCTTTATAACAGAGAAATATAAATAAATACTCCTTGTACAAACATATATTTTTTTTTTCATTATTTATTAAAAAGCAATTTAACATGAAAATCTTAGTCTCTAATTAGGAACAACTTCATTCATACCATAGCCTAACCGAATATGGTAGCCGTTTAGCAAAACTCACATACATACATACATATATTGAATAAAGTGGTTTCACATTATAAAGTCAATATGGCGAATGTATCGTGTGTTTTTTTTTTTAATAATAATTATCTTGATTGAGTCTGTCCTCAGGCTAGAGTGGTTGTCATTGGTTTTGACAAAGAGAAGAAGAAGAGAAAAGACAAAAAAAACATACACATCTTATCGATTGGACGTTGAAGATTTATTAGATTTTATAATTTATTATATTATTAAAAATATTTTACAATTTTTTTTCTTACATCTTGTAAGCTGAGAGGCTTGTTAAAGTAAATATGGTATATACAATCATGGTACAATATACATCTGTCAACAGTGTTAAACTTAATACGGTTGATTTATGTGTTTGTTAGAGAAATGTTCTTTTGTTTTTTTTTTTGTTTAATTGGAGATATACATACATAACTTAGTTGCGGATATTCCAAAGAATTCAATTTTTAAATCAGCTACTATAATAAGGTGTTTTAAATTAATCTTGATGTTTAATTTATATCGATGACAAGGATAAAAAAGCCCCCGTATATATCTTAAAGCCAATTCTATAGAAGGAAAAAATACTATAATTTATTAAATATCAGCATTATTTATACGTTTAATTGAAGCAAACAAATAATTGAAGAAGTAAACAAAAGAGTTGAGGTTCAAACTTGAATTATATAATTCGGAAAAAATTAAAAAAATGATTGGTTATGAAAAAATTATTTAAAGGTAGTCATTTTTAGGTTGCAACGATATAGAGTTTAAAACCAAATTTTGTATTTTTGTACACCTAAATGTATGTTAGTACATATAAACATTATAGTGTGGTCCACGATTTGTTCGTTCAATTTATGGCTTCTCTTGGAAATTAAAACCTCTGGTTGCAAATTATATAAACAGGCAATAATGTTAATATTTTGCGAAAATTCCCTTGAATTATTAAAAATAAACTTTAATATCATTTATCTATAAAAAATTAAATTTAAATAGTATAGAATTTGTACAAAATAGACGCAGAATTTGCTAAAACAGACATTTCAGTTTAAAAATTTATTTTTGACAGCGCACGACGTGTTCATTCCTCTCTCTAGTTCCAAGTAACAACAACCATACCCAAACGCGACAGATCGCCCGAAACCGAGGACAATCGCTTGTCCTCGGATAAAAAATTGTGTTCCACAATGTTTCCTAAAAACTCTTTCCATAATAAATTTGCTCCTCTCCAATGTCATCAGGATACTGATAATTCAGATATGGATGAAATGGAGGGCCCGATATTAAAAAAAGTGTATGTGCCACCTATAAAAGTGTTGCAAAAATCATCCGACTATATACATAGTTTAATGAAAGCTCTGAAAGTGTCCAATTACTCAATTAAAAAACTATCTATTGGAATAAAAATAGTGTGTGAATCAATAGAATCGTTCAATTTAATTCTAAATAAACTCAAAGATGAAAACTGTCAATATTTTTCCCATGACTTAAAATGTGCCAAATCTTTCAAAGTTGTATTGTATGGATTAGATGATATTGACATTAATGTTCTTAAATCCGAACTCACCACACTTGGTCTAAAATACACCGAAATCAAAAAAATAACAAACAAATATGATCATTACAGTGATACATTTTATCTTGTGTCTCTTGTCAATGGATCTATTAAATTAAATGAACTTAATAAAAAATATCGTTCTATTTTGCACACACAAGTTAACTGGAACTATCAAAGAAAAATAAAAGGTAAGCTGACTCAATGTCACAATTGCCAAATGTTTGGGCATGGGCAGAAAAACTGCCACATAAAAACCTTTTGTGCTGTTTGCGCTGGACCACACAACACTTCTGAATGCAATAATGATTCTGTTCATAAATGTGCTAACTGCAACGGCAACCACAAATCTACTGACCCAACATGCTCCAGCAGAGCTAGATATATTCAAATAAAAGAAAGATCATCTGGAAGAAGATCTAATCAGCCAATGACTCAGTTTACCTCACAAGCACACTTTACACAAACCTCTTCACATAACGCTCCACAAAAACCGGTTTCTTTCGCTTCAATGAGTGACTTTCCATCGCTCCCGCAGCCACAGCGACGTCAGATCAATGCACCAAGCAAAACCT
This sequence comes from Epistrophe grossulariae, assembly GCA_929447395.1. Taxonomy (NCBI): domain Eukaryota; kingdom Metazoa; phylum Arthropoda; class Insecta; order Diptera; family Syrphidae; genus Epistrophe; species Epistrophe grossulariae. The sequence continues at coordinate 137,183,089 of OV839566.1, forward strand.
TGCCTATGCCTATGCATAATTCGTCACCAATGCTTAATGCGTGGGAGAATAATATACATGCTACTTCTAGTAAAAATGAAGTAAACAACAACGCTACACTTTTTTCCGTAGAGGAACTGAATTCTCTGTGCATGGAGATGATTACCAGCTTATCAGTCTGTAAAACAAAAATTGATCAATTTAATGTGATCGCACGTTTAGCTACTAAGTTCTTATATACTAGTCCTAATGTTAAGTAAAATGGCAGATACACACCTTAAAATTATAACTTGGAATGCAAAAGGCATACGAAATAAATTTATTGAATTTTTACATTTTTTGAATAGCAATAATGTTGATATTGCTTTGGTAACGGAAACATGGTTAACGTCTGTAATCAGACTTCCATCACCCGTTTACAAATGCTATCGATTAGATAGAATAGGTCAAATTGGTGGTGGGGTTGCGATTCTTGTAAGGAGATCGGTTCCACACTCGCTCTTACCTGTCGTCCCAACGCGAATTGTGGAGAATATAGGGATAGAAGTTATGTTACGAAATCAGAAGACGGTGAAGATTTTTTCTGTTTATTTTCCTGGTGGTTCTTCATCAAATATAAAAAGAAAGTTACTAAAGCAGGATTTTAAAAAACTATTCACCATGAGTGGTGAATATTTGTTAGGTGGTGATTTCAACTGCCGTCATAGAGATTGGGGTTGCTTAAGAGCAAATGCATGGGGAAATATTTTGGCAGACCTAACAATTACATTACCAATTAATATTGGATTCCCTCCTTGTCCAACGTATTTTCCTGCAAGTTCTCGTGGTAGTCCTTCTGTCCTTGATCTATTTGTGTCTAATGTCCCTTATCTTATTACACAACCAGTATCTTTCAATGCTCTAAGTTCAGACCATAATCCTGTTTTCTGTGATATTTTATGGTCGGGTGAGAAAAAAGTGCAATATTTTCATGATTTGAAAAATGCAAATTGGAAATCCTTTAGATCAAAAGTTAATTTGAAATTTCAAAACGTTTCCACAAACCTTGAAAGTATTTCTTGTAACGATGATGTGGATTCCATTGTTCAAAACTTTACCCAAACTATTTTATCTTCTATAGATGAATCTGTACCCAAAAGGATACACAAAAATACATGTAAACAACTTCCTGTTGAAATTCTGGAACTGATTAAAGTGAGAAATGTACATAGACAAAATTGGCAAAGATATCGCCACCCTTTTTCAAGAAATATGGTCTCTCACTTTAACAAATTAATTTCAAATCAGTTACTTAGTTATCGTAACGACGAATGGAATAATAGACTTAGCGTGCTTGAAAAAAATGGGAAACCATTTTGGAATATCGTTAAGATAGTTAAAAGTAAAAATAGGCAAATCCCATTTTTAAAGGAATCTGGAATAACTTTCTTCACAGATGCTGAAAAAGCAAATGTACTTGCTAAAAACTTCAAGAAGAATCATTTAGTCTCTCAAAACTTGGGTGACAGCGAAACAAATGACATAGTACGGAACACAATCCAAAATTTTAATTCTTCTGTCGAGCTGACACCATTAAATGCATTCGTAATGGAAGATAATATTAAAAGTATTATTGAAAGCCTCCAAATACGAAAAGTGGGAGGACTAGATAAAATAAAAAATGTCTATTTAAAACATCTACCTCGAATCGGATTACACGTCTTGACATTCATTATAAATGCATGCCTTAAATTACAATATTTTCCTAATGCGTGGAAAAAAGCGAAGGTTGTACCTATACTTAAAGCAGGAAAAGCAACAGAATTATCTACAAGCTACAGGCCTATAAGTTTGCTTAGCAGCATTAGCAAAATTTATGAAAAAATACTAAAGGAAAAAATATCAAAAATTTGTTTAAATGAAAATATTATTCCCGATGAGCAATTTGGATTTAGAAGCTTCCACAGTACATCTCACCAGATAAAAAGAATCTGTAACTATATCAAACAACATCGTATACAAAGAGAGTCAACAGGCATGATACTGTTGGATATAGAAAAAGCTTTCGATTCTGTTTGGCACGAAGCACTAGTATACAAAATGATACAATTTAATTTCCCACCATATTTATGTAAAATCGTCCACAGTTTTTTGTCTGGTAGATGTTTTCAAGTTCACGTCAATTCCGGTGTTTCCGATAGTTTTTGTTTTAGTTTTGGTGTTCCCCAGGGCTCAGTTCTCGGGCCAATCTTGTACAATGTGTATACCTCAGATTTCCCCAAACTTCCATATTGTGCATCAGCTATATTTGCTGACGACACGGCAATATTTTCATCGCATGAGTTCGGTCTCAACATTGAGACGAATTTAAAAAATGCAATTGAAATATTAGAAAAATATTATAACAAATGGAAAATTAAGCTGAATGCTGAAAAAATTCAAGCCATTTTTTTCTCGCGAAAAAAAAAGCTTGTTTTCTTCCCAGTAATCAACTTCAAATCAACGGAAATACAATAGAATGGGAACAATCTGTTAAATATCTGGGAGTTCACCTCGACACCAAACTTACTTTTAGTCAACACATTAATAGTACCCTTAGAAAAATGAGTATTGCAATCAAGATGCTCTACCCGTTTATAAACAGAAAATCTTCACTCACAAATGATAATAAGATCACAATACATAAAGTGATTTTCCAATCAATATTATTATATGGATGTCCAGTATGGGGAAATGCTGCGATGTGCCATATAAAAAAGTTACAAATTTCGCAAAATAAAGTTTTAAAAATGATGCTCAATCTTCCTTGGCATCACTCTACATTTGATTTGCATAGAAGAGCGAATGTGGAACCGATTTCTGTCAGGATTCAGAAACTATCGAATAATTTTAAAAACAGCTGTGATAGTGCTGAGAATCCTCTCATAAGCCAGCTTTATAGTTCTGGGATAACCTAATATACATTTACCCATTTACTCTCAATAATTGTTTCGTTTGCTTGTTGCATTTTTTTGTTTTTTTTTATTTAGATTTAAATTTAATTATTTATACTCTACTATTTGTTATTTATTAATCAATTTTCTGTTCTATATTAACTTAATAATTTATTTATTACTATTTGTTATTTATTTATTTATTTATTTATTTATCTATCTATTTATTTATATATTTATTTATTTATTTATTTTTCCGTTTATATTTTAATTTATTAATTTATTTATTTTTTATTTCTAATTGTTATTTATTTCTTTGTTTTGTGTTAATTTATTAATTTATTTATTACTATTTGTTATTTATTTTTCTGTTTTATGTTAACTTTTTATTTATATTATTTATTATTTACTCATAAATTGTTTTTTGTTTTGTTTAACGTTAATTTATTTACTATTACTACCTACATATTTATTATTTATTATTACAAACAATTATTTTTATTCATCTACTAACCCTTATTTATTTATATTTAGCATATATTTATTTTATTTATTTATTTATTTGTTTAATTCTTTTTATTATATAAACAAAAAATACATGTACATATTTAAATTATATACCTATGAAATTTTAATTAAATTATTAATTATACACAAAAGTACATATACATATCACATAGGTAAAATAAAAACCTCTCATTATTATATTTATTTTTTTTTTTTTTACTTTCAAAAGAAGGTTTTTCTCGTATTTTCCTTCAAATTAAACTTGTAATTCTAACTTCTTAAATCAAACAAGATAATGTTTCAGTAGCAAGATAATATTTATCAAATCTCTGAATGTAAAACGTGCGGTCACAGACTTTTTATAAAAAATTATCACGAAATAAATATCTATCTATCTATCTATATTGTTCTAACATTACGAACAAAATAGTATATCTACAAAAATAACCGCTTTAGGTGTCCCTAACCAAACTTCTTTTCATATTTTCATTGAGAACTAGATAACCTTTTTCTTAAATGCAATTCTATGCTTATTAATAAAAAAAAAAACAAAAAAACGTCATATATGAAAAAAAAAAAAAAAAATACTGGGTCTATCCAAATACAAGTTTAACAAACAGATTGACAAAAATTTCAATCAGAAGTAGCTGACAGTTAATTTACTTATGGTAAACAATTCTTGCAAAACCAAACAATACATCCCCGATTAAAAAGTAATACAAAATAGATTTTCTACTAAAAAGGAAAAAAAAAACACAAATATTGCATGCAATATCGTCAAAAGTTTTCCATTTGTCAAACGTTAATGTCCTTTGGCAATCATATCCTTCACAAACATCTGTTTTCTTGACAGAAATTAAAAAAGTTTTCTTTGTCCCCAAAATATTGGTTTCGTTTATTTGTATTAAGGGAGTTTTTTTTTTAATTTTGTTTTTGCTTAATACAAATAAAAGTTATCATATTATATTTGGTTGCATTTTGTTTGGAAAGTAAAACTTTTATTTTTGTTTGATGTTATTTCCGATTTAAATATAAAAACAAAACATAAATGATGAGCATATCAGGGTGTATATTATTTGGAGATAAATGTACTAAAATTGGATTTTTCTTCGATTTTTTGTTTAGAAAAAAAAAAATAATTCATTGAAAAAATTTTGGAATTGTTTTTTGAACCACCACAAGGGAATTGTAATGAAATCAGTTGAGAAACAGATGAGATATTCGGGAATAACCCTTAAAATATAGGAAATTTTATAAAAACAACCCCAAAACACTATTTCCATTTTTCGAAATTTTCTGAAATGAAGATTTATTGCAATTATTTTAGAGATTATAGGAACAAAATTTAATCAAAAACCTTACAACTTAAATATGGTATCGGCAGTAATCCTTTCATACTTCTAGGCTCTAACTCGATGTACACCTGACCCAAATGCAAATCTATACTCGTCTGTGAAGTTGGCATAACAATTTTCAGGTAGACTAACGGCACCACAATAGGAATTTGCTTTTTGCAGTTCATCAAAAAGGGGGTGAAACTCCTGTACTGCTAAATTCACAGTGAAGTTAGCAGTACATGCTGTTTTTTCAACAACCAAGTAAGCTATCACTTTAAAATAAAGGACCAAATTTGCAGTTCTTTTTGTAATTCCAGAAAAAAAAAATTGAAGTCATCAATTAAAACAAATTTCATACTGCAATAATCTAGAAAGCAAAAATCTCGAAAGTAAAAATCTCGAAAGCAAAAATCTAGAATTAATTCCAGATTATAACTTATACTTTTTTTGTTTTATAAAAGAAACAAAATTTCAAAAAAAATTTATTTTCTTAAATTTTTTACTTTAAAATCAAAAATCTTATCTTGCAAAAGGAAAACAGCAAAGTGGGAATATATGTGTAATATTCACAGAGCTCAAAGTGCGAAGCAACCACTTCCACAATTAAATCACATAGTGACGCTACAGTTCAAAAAAAATTCTATATATTCAGCTGATATTTTACCCCAGGTTTTGGCCATGCCGTGATGCCAGCGGCCCTGATGCATATAATAACCGTGTTTACTCATCGTCAACTATCACACCTATATATAATCAAAATTAGTGGGTCCAGAAAAAGAAATTGTTTAATGAACGAATATAACAATGAGTTTTATTTGAGTTTAAACTCCTTAATATAGGTTAAAAAAAACTTGGAAAATTTGTTTTCGAGACGTTTTTCTAGATATGTATCTTTCGTGTTTTTTGTTCATTCTAGATTTTTGTGCATTAGAGATTTTTTCTTTCTATGGGTCTTGTGAATAAAAAAAAGTTAAATCTTTTTTTGGAGGAAGCTAAAGCCAACTAGTCATAGCTTTTACTAGCAGCTAAAGCTAGACAGTTCTAGCTTAAGCTTTGTTTTATGTGAATAAAAAATGATAACCCTAAATAGCTTGTGCTAGAAAATTCTAGTTTAAGCTTCGCAATTTAAGCAGTTTGTTTTTTATTCACATGTTTCGACTAGGTAGCTTTAGCTAGAACATGTTCATATATAGACCAAAAGGAAAGTTGTTTTGGATTTTGTTTTGCCACTATCTGTATTATAGGGCAAGTTTTAATATTTTGTTAAAAATATTATATCGTCCGTCAGTCTCTGCGTCTATACGTTCACTATGGACCAATTGGTTTCAAATTTGGACATAGGTCGGGTAGCTCCAGTAAAACAGTTTTGGTATTTTAAAAATTATAAGGAAAGTCCAAAATTTCAAAATGAGTTTTTTTGTATGTCATAAGGAAACTTGTTGTGTTCCGTGCATTTTAAATATTCTGAATATTCGTACGTGCAGTAATTCCTTCAGAATTTAAATAACAGAATATAATCATAATGTCGAAAGTCAGTATTTTACGCCCTAACGTTCTTCTTGAAAAATTTTAAAAATGTGACTTAGACTACTTCTACATTGTACCGACGAATTGTCTTTATAGATACTTTCTAACATTAATTTAATTAACAGCTCGCACAATTTTTAAGTACCTGCTTCATAATTCTCCATTAACTTTGTAATTCTACCTTTTAATGACTTATATATGTACCTACAATGCCTAGCATTTAATTCATTCTGCAACTGTCAACGACAGCTACGTGCTTAACAGTCTTACATACAGAAGAGCGTTCAACTCCAAGATCTTGTCCTACTGCACCATACTGAAATCCAGGTTCACTTAGATATCTTAAAAATATCTGTTTTCTCTGCTCAGAGGTCAGTGCAACGCTACGCTCCGTTGAGTCTTCTATAAGGTAATTACCACCGCACATTTCTTTTGAAAATCTAAATAAACTATAAAAATTTTCATCACTTACTTCCGTTTCTTCTAAAATTTTAGTTTTCTTACCATAATCGCACTATAACTAAAGAGAATACTGAAAATAAGACCTAGTCAAAGCTTTCTAGACAGGGAGAAAAAATCTTGAAAGTTTTGTAGCTTTAACTTTAATATTCTACTCAAAGCTATTTTTATTCACATAAATTGAAGCTTAGGCTGGGAAAAGAAGCTAAAACTAAATGAATTTAGCGTTGGCTATTTTAAAATAGCAATGACTAGAACACATCTTTAACTAGCTAGCTTAAGCTTATTTTTATTCACCAAAAATCTAGCTTTTACTTAAAAATCCAAGTTTTAGCTTTAGCTTTTTTTTTTGTTCACAAGGCCCTATATTAAAACATTGCTTTTTCGAGATTTTTTGCATTCGAGATTTTTATCATCGAGATTAAGTTGTGATCGCGGGTGCCTCAACAGACAACAGGTGCAGGTGCAACTCCAACAGTACCTACTACCTACCTCAAATCAATGAAGAAAAAATACAAAATTTTTGATGTAACAACAAAAATACGATATAAATCGTATCTTTCATGTAAATACGTACGATACGTCGTCTATTTAAAAACAAATTCAAACAAAAAAGACCTGAAACTTATAAAAGTAGGGGATTCAATTATATTAAAACTTTTAAATCGCTATTAATAAAAACAAATGAAAGATCAATTATAATGACTTTATTCATGTGCGAAACCATACCAATAAAACAAACAAAAAGTTAATTCATGTTAATTAGCTAGTTCACCCAAGTATATTTGTGGATCAACTAGTAATTAAGTTAAAAACAAACATCAACATATTTTTGCCAACTGCAGCTATAGATAAAAAGCAGTGAATATGAAATTTTCAAACAAAAGTGAAGCATATAGTTTATTCAAATTTAGTATTATAAATTTCAAACTGAGTATCAAACATTAATGTTAAGAATTAATTATGGATTCATATTGAATTTTGACGTGTATTTTGAAACGTTTTAATTCTTCATTTAGTATTATTCTTTAAATGAGCAAGTGTATGGGAAAAATGTACTCTTTGTGAGAAAGATTTCATGAATACAGATTAAAAGATAAAATTTTAGGCAACTGTTGTGGAATGTAGTAGATTTTTGTTAAGTTTTGCTACTTTTTATGTTTATTAATAAATATTTTAATTCGTGAATTAATTTTTGATCAACATTTTAGTAGATTTATGAATTAAAAGATAATTACGCATTTTTTTATTAATAGAATTGTAAATTTAAATACAACAATTGAAGTTTCATTTCGATTTAATAAAATATATTCAAATTTGTAGGTACAATTGAAAACAAAAAAAAATAACATTAGACGTCAAAAACTGATAATTTTGAGTCAGTCATTATATAAAATATTAAGGTATTTGTCAAAAAATCTTCCTTTCGCATCAAATGAAGTCCCCGGAAGATATGGTTGGTGCTAGAATTTGAATGTAAATGTAGAAGAATTTCGAAAAGATTAACAGATATAAAAAAGGGCCCGTTGATCTTGTTCATCTGTTCGAGCGTCAACATTTGGTTGAGGAAGAAAATAAAGTTATAAATAAAAACATTAGCGCAAAATTATAATCGATTTAGTACAATATTAAAGCATTTTTAGTAAATATGATAAAAAGGCGTTAGCATCGTACTAAATCGTTTAAAATTTTGCGCCATTAAATACTTATAATTTACATACGAAGTAAAAACAAGCCTCAAAGTACCATTCACAGAATTGAATAATGTTCCATACATAAGTATAATACGATCGATGAACAATATAAAGGTAAATTACAAAAATAAAGTTGGGAATAAAGTGTTTATCTTTTCGAGTATAAAATTTCAACCCGTTCATGTTTTTGAGCACAAGGGTGAAAATATTTCGTTTATCTCTGCGAACAGTTCATCTTTCTTTCATCTTTCCGAGATTCTACTGTATCACCTGTGGAAAATCATGGTATTGCCAAAAGATTTTTAATTCACAGACCAAGAAATAATAGTATACCTAAAATATATACAAATTGCAATTCAAAAAAAGCTGTGTATGTTGACCCTGAAAATTGTTTCTTGTTAAATTACATATTAGGAAAACTCATAGTTTTCGAAACAAAGTTGCCCAAAAAAAATTGATTTTCAAATTTTGATTTTATTTCGATGTACCTTTTTTTTAATCTTAACTTTTTTCGACTATACCCCAAGGAAATAATTTTGTCTTCAGCGAAGCAATATCAATCAATTCACGTATAGGTTTTTTTTAAGCTTATACAAAAAAGGGTTACCAGTTTTTGGGATTCAAATATGTACGTACATAAACATATTTTTCGAGTTAATAACAAGAGAATTTTTAATCAAGATCCATTCTTCCGATAGCCGCCAAATATGTCTTTGTTTTGCTTCTGCATATATAGTTCTTCCATCATCCAGAACCACTTTAAAGAATATCCCCTATATCAATTAAAAAATAATTCTTATAGCGTATAATTAATGGTGCTCCAATCGTATGCTAATAAAGATTTTTTAATACTCTTGTTCGTTTCAAGATTTTTCAATCAGTCTCAGTCTATCAGAGTCTCCCATCAGAGTGGGCTCAACTGGTATTTCGCTTAATCAAAAGACTCCGACACGACATCTGGAATATGATATGTCCTCATCTCCCGGAGAGTGCTACATTAAAAAAAATTTAAAAAAAAAAGCAAAAAAAGAAAAAAATAAAGGAACGAAACAAGTGATTATCAATGTGTATACGGAAACTAAATTTACGACTTAATGTTTATAAGAAAAATAAATGACAACGACGACGATGATGACGATTACGATGACGACAACGACGTCCAAAGATGATTCCCAGTTGAAAATCACATCTCTGGCACAGGATCTTAATAGCATTTTAAATGCTGGCCTCGACGAGATGTGACCAGAATCACAAGACTTAAGAAACCACATCAGCCATTGCTACGAGCAGTACAATGCGTCGACCTTATGCTATGGGCAAAATTCGTCGATGTTATTATAACCAATGTATAATAAGCTCTCACATTATTCCTTATTTCTGTCTTTTTTTATTTGTTAAGATCCAGATACATATAGAGAGAGGTGCATTCCGAAAATGGAACCTTGTGAAGATTTCTGTTTCGGGTTGTCTGACATCAGGGGCCTGATGATGGGATTTTTTTTTTAAGTGTTTGTCCCCATGACATCTTGCATCCCATCGTCCCATCGCATTACCATCAGGTCCCATCATTGGATGGAGAAACAATAATAAATTTATTTTCTAAGACCATAGATTTAGAGTTCTAGACCGAAGATATATATTTTCTTATTTATTAAACGTATCTTTTACATAACTAACCGGTTGAGGGCTGGCTGAGATTGGTTTTGGGTTTCTTAGAATAATCGGAATGTCTATACCAAATAATTTTATTAGAAATGTGATTTAATTTTGTTTTTTTTTTTGTGGGAGAATCAAAGGGATCCCAAAAACAACAACAACAAAAAATACCTGCCTTTTTTTCTTTTTTTTAAGATGATTGGGTTCTTCAGAGATTATCTTATAAATATATATGCATGAGGCTGATATTCGGTAATAATTATGTACGACAGGAAAACTTATACCTGATGGGATATGTGTATATAGTATAAGAAGCAATTTAGATGTTGCGTTCATTTAAATGATTTTTGGTTGGAAAAATGGAGTCTTCTTTAAATTGCTTTATGCGCTCTGTGTCTCATATGTGTATATAGTTGATATTAAAAAAAAAGGGATAATTTATTCAGTTATACGAAATTAAGGGAACGAAATATTCATTTTATATTCGTGAGAAGAGACATTGGGACAGAATCAAAATGGACAAAATGGAGGATGTTTTGGTCAATATATACACAGGTATACGAATTCAGATAAGTGTATCTATATGATTTTATTTTCCCTGCGACTTTATTTGAGGCTAGGAGTGGAAAAGTGGTATAATCAATTCTGTTGACAAAATCTATAGATAAGTTTGTCTACTATTTTTACATTTGAACTCCATAATTATTTATATTAATTATCCATATTAATTTATAAAAGCTTTCCAAAGACGCATTTTTATCCAAGTCTGTTAGATTTTGTAATTTAGAGGATTTATAGTTTGCGGTCAATCTTATATCATATATTTTTTATGAAGAAATATGGTTTGAAGAGATAAAATCTGCAGTACATTATGTTCAAATTGTTATTTAAACACAGTTAAAGGGGCACCACGAGCACATACACTACCCGTGTGGGTACATTTGTCAAACAACTCTCCAACCGGATCAAACGTATTATGTTGCATCAGTGGCGGATCCACGGGGGGGGGGGGGGGGGGGGGGGGGTGGGGGGGGGGGTTCAGGTCCGGACCCCCCCCCCATTTTATTTATTAAATATTTACTTCTCTTCGACCTAAATTTGGGATATTACAGAAAGCCCATCTTTTTATAAAATTTCGACTTCAAATTTCTTCAAGTTTAATAAAACTTCAAATCAAATCTTAGTGGAAAAAGGAGTATACCTATACTTACATTAGATTGCGTAACAGTTTTATACGGTTTTCTCACCGAACCAAAATCTCGGATTTCGGCACAAGATTTCCAAATCTCGTTGAATCGTTCACACCACACATATAATCTAGATTTTGTTTGAAATTTCAATCAAATTTCAGTGTTTATAGAAACTACATAAAAAAAATCCCAAAACAAATACACACATTTCCTATTTTTCTCTCGCTTTCTGTTGAAAAAATGCGCAAAACGGAAGGAAATCCTACTATCTCAGTACACTACACTACACTCAATAAATATAATAAACACTCTTTTTCATCATTATCACTGAACTGTTATACTGAAGAGAAAATTGAGTAATTAAGTGTGTTTGTTTCACATTCAGACCGTTCCAAGAAGATTTCGCAGTAATCTACTTGATTACGAAATCTGAAAATAAATGGGAAATCTTGTTGATTTTGATGAGATTTGGTGATTTTTAATCGAAATCTAGATTTTGATTCGGTGTGTAAAGGCTATAAAGCCTATATGATGGAAACTTATTTCAAGGGCCTACGGTATGTTAAATTTTGGAGACTTTATCATATCTTCCTCTCCAAAGCAACATATTAAAATACTATTCAAAATTATAAGAGCAAAAAGAAATTAGTACCGCCATTTTCAATTTAAAAAAAGAAACTATGCGCTGCATTGTGCTCAACTTGTGCTGCAATGTGTCGTAAATATTTTTGAAAATTTTGAGGATGAAATTTTTCCAAAATAAAATTTTTCTAAAAACTTAAAGATGTGCTCAAAAAATGATACAAAAATCGCATATTTCCGACTTTATACGACCGAACGCAAATGATGCGAAGGAACTTAGCGTGAATTTAGCACCGTCATTTTCGATTTTCAAAAAAAAAGTTTTGCCGTATTGTGCTCAATTTGTGCAGCGATGTGCCGTAATGTATTTTTTTAATTCGCAAATTTTAGGGAAAATCATGATTTTTAAAAAATTATACTTGTGCTGTTTAAAGCTCAGTTTGTGCTTGTTTGTATTTTTTTTTTGAAAATCGAAAATGGCGGTGCAAACTACACGCACATAAATAATGTAGCACAAAGCCCACGCAAGTTTTATTTTTGTTTAAGTTTTCTATTTGTAATTGGACCCCCCCCCCCATGACCGAATCCTGGATCTGCCACTGTGTTGCATAGAATTGAGAACATATTTGATGGCAATAAGACAGAGTATAGCTTACGTCAACATAAGCGATTTTTTGGTTTTTCGGTTGTTAGTAGTTCACAGTTGAGAGCTACGATTATGTCTCATCCGCATTTTGAAATCATAGCCCATTATAGCCCGTGGGTATTTGGCGCAGAATCAAATAATTTTAATATCTGAAGTTAATTACTATGTAATTAAATGCCATTTTGTTGTCCCAACCTTGATTTTGTATCTCGAAAGTTTCCTTTAATACTCAAGCGATTTTAGCGAACGAAAATAATATTTTTTTTAAAGTGTGTGCAAAAGTTCACACTTTGTGACGAAGTGTATGACGACTGCTTGCTCATTTTTGACAGCAGCGGGTTATTGTTGAATGTAGTAGATTTTCGTTAAGATTTGCTACTTAATGTCAATTAGCAGTTAATTGTTTTTTAATTGATATTTAAATTCCTGAATTAATTTAAGTTTTAGTTGATTTGAGAACTAGAGAAGATAATTAGGATTTTTTATTAATAAGAGGGTAAAAGTTTTTACTTATTTTTGAAACAATTTTGATATGCGTTTTTCATTAAAATAACACTAAGTGGCGAACTAAATCTAACAAAAAACTTAAATTATAATTTTTTTTTATATTTTGCTGCTATAACTTTAATGGTATTTTAGCGGAAAAAGATCGTTTTTTTATTATTTAAATAAAAAAATATCCATAATGTTAAACTATTTTTTTAGATTTTTCCCGCCTATATTCAGACTTATTTTATGCGGAATCATATAAATAACAGAAAGATCAACTTTTTTGTCCAATTCCCCCCAGGCTTGCAAAAAAAACGCTTTTATAAGTAGTGCATATTTTGGTAATAAATATAAGTACTGAAAAAAGTTTTAATTTTGTTTTAAAAACGAAGTGATATCTATTAAGGGTTTAAAGCCCTTCCACACTATCAAACTGAGTATTAACACATGCCAAAAAAGTAGGAAACAAATCATGTATATAATAGTGTGGAAACAAAATATTACAGCCCATCTTACACAGCATGATATTCCAGCCTACACGATTTGACATGACATGTTAATACATGAGAATTGTTAGAAGTGGTTCTAATTCTATCACACATTTCATCACATTTTTATTGAGGTTAAATTAAACTGTTGTGTGTGGTAAAAAATGAAAAGGCATTTCTCTCCTACAAATTTGGCAGTAGCATGGAATTCTTTCCCACTTCCAATTTGACATGTATTAATAGTTGATACTCAGTGGGATAGTGTGGAAGGGCTTTTATACCATATGTCTTCAAATTCGTGATTTTGGCATTCTGGATTTTAGAATTTTATGCTATTCGGTATTCTGGAATTTGGGATTATTTTTATGTCTTTTAAGATTCAAGATTTTGTCATTTGGGATTATGGGCCGTGCCCATAAATATGTATATTTATTAAATTTGACTCCTGCCAATTATAGAAGGTATTTACATTAAGCTTTTGCATTTTATAAAAAAAAATGAATGTTTAAATATAATATCAAAAATGTGGTTTTAATAATTTTCACCTACAAAGCGGCAAAATATAATAACGACAACGGCTAAACATTTTTAAAAATACATTTTGTTCCAATTTTTACAACAAATCGCATATTTTTTCTCAACTTTTATGACATCTGGCAACCCTTTCATTAGCATAAAATATATTTACAAAAACAATATAAATAACTTCTGTCCCGCAGCGGTCTATAGCTTTCTATCTAATATATGTTACACTGAAAATAAATTCCTAGGTAATATTGATAAAAAAAATTTTGTACACTTCAACAAAACAATTGTATCGTTTTGATAAAATTTTATCAATATAATCAAATAATTTTATCTATTTCACAAAATTTTAATAATTTTTTTTTGTCAGTTTGTAATGAAAAAATTTTGTTGGATGTTTGGTTATTTTGTAGTACTGATAGAATAAAATTGTGATATAGATAAAACTATTTTGTAAGTAATTTATTTTGTCAGTTTTACAGAAAAAATGTATCAATAAGATAAATCATCAACAAACAATTTTGCTGTACCTATGTGCAAAATTGTAATTTATCCATTCTACAAAACATTTTGTTGGTATGACTGAAAATTAGTGTTGCATACCTTAATATTAGTTTTTCCGTAAATTGAAGTTCACACTCGGTTTGCAACGAAATGTATATAACAGACCGATAAACGCACACAAGAAAACCGTGGGGTCCCCCACGAATAATTTTTTGAAGCTCACAAAAAATTTTTTTGGATTCAACAAAAGAAATTTGTTATTTTAACAAAATATTTGGTTATTCTGACAAATTATTTTTGTAGATTCAACAAAAATAAATTTGTTGAGCTGAAAAATTAATTTTGTGGTTTCAACAAATCAAAATTGTTGAATTGAAAATTATTTTATCAACACAATAAATTAAATTGTAAATATGACGAAAACATTTTATACAATTAAAAAACTTTTTGTTTATTCAACCAAATATTGTGATGTTATTTTGTAAATATGACAATTATTTTGTTAATATGACAAAATAATGCTTGTCAGTTCAACAATTTTTTTTGTCACATCAACAAAAGATACACACTTTTTGTTACTTTCATCTATTTAATAAAACATTTTGTTGGGCGTATGTTGACAAAAATTTTGTTGCATCAACAAAATTTTTTTGTTGTAACGACAAAATAAAATTTTGGTTTGTTACTTTTATCAATTTGATAAACCATTTTTGCTGGCCGTATATTGACAGAAGTTTTATCAGCTCAACCTACATTTTTATCATATACTAGTAGACCCGTGCTCGCCTTGCTTCGCAAAAATTTAAGAATTAATATTAACATACCTACATATAGACCGATAGTACTAAATAGGGCTACCGCTACCCGTACCTAATTTCTATTTCATCTTATTAACAAAAAGTTTATACATTACACACTTATACGTTTTGATAAATGTGAGTTCTTAAAAAATGGTTTACTTATTTGTATGTTAAGTAGGTTCATGTTTGACACATAAACAGAATCTTTATCTCCCGTTGATTTTCTTATTGCATATACAAATATACATATAATACTTCGCACCCAAGTAAACATCTTCTTCTTGCATGACTACCTGCAACCAGGGTTGGCCGAATTAACTACACTTCATTTTCTACATGATTAACTACGCGTAGCTAATTTAATAAACTACACGCCTTATATACTACAAAATGTTACGTTTGCTACATACATAGTAAAGCTAGGTAAATAATAAAATTTCAATAAAAACAGTTCAACTCAAATTCAATCTTCAAAGTTTACTACATATCTAAACTACGTAGCAAATGTAAAAAATGTAGTTTATTCCAAAAAGCGTTAGTTCGGCCATCCCTGCCTGCAGCGTTATACTCAAAATGTTCCATTTTGGAAAAAGATTAAACAAAGAGAAACCTGCACAACATAAATAAAAAAACATAAGGGAGGTAGAGAAAATGCAAAAGGGTGGAAATGATATGAAATGAAACAAAGCAGCGACCTCGTGAATGCGATTGAATTAAATTTCTGGATTTAAAAAAATAGAAAAAGTTAATGACTTAGACATTTGTTTATATTTATTTCTCAGGTTGAATGCATAATTAAGAAAAGATTTAGGGCTTAAAATTTGCATACAAAAATTGACTTTTGAAAAAATAATTTTTTTTTTTTTTTAAGTATCAATTAGTTTGGTATTTATAAGTGAATATGTGGGTCAATATCAAAAAAAAGTTGACCAAAAATTTAAAAAATTTAATTTTCGTAATAAACAAACAAATTAGATAAACAAAAACTTGCTATTTACAACCTTCTAAACATTAAAAATATTGTAAACAAAATTCAAGTTAATCAGGTAAATAGTTTCTGAGATTTCGCGTGACAAACTAAATAATCGTTTCGTCTTTATATAATGTTAAAGATTAAAGATTAAAGATTAAAGATTAAAGATACCTATTTTATTTTCAGTGTACATACATACATATATATTATATACACATAGGAACTATAGGTACTTGACTTATGTACATTATTATGTATATGATGGTTTCAAGAATGGAATAGTAGGTACCATTATATTTAAAATTAATTTCTTTCTTTGAAATCAAGTATATGGGCTGTAAAACAACATGAGGCAAAAATTGCCCATCCATATACCTATACCCTGCGTTGGTCATATGGAACAAGAGATTCTAACAAAATCTAAAAACCTCAAAAATATATATAGGTATAGCTATTCTAAATTAAATAATATTTCAGCTCTGTTAATAAATTTTATCACCTTCAAAAACACCACATGTTATATGAT
The DNA here is from genome assembly GCA_929447395.1 of Epistrophe grossulariae. Lineage (NCBI taxonomy): Eukaryota > Metazoa > Arthropoda > Insecta > Diptera > Syrphidae > Epistrophe > Epistrophe grossulariae. Next base: position 137,199,883 of record OV839566.1, read on the forward strand.
ATGTGTTCTTATGCTTATATACCACCTAAAATGCTTGTTATTTAAAAATATTCTTAAAACAGCTTTTATTCATAATCTTCGATCTTTTGCATTTAATCATTAACACCATGTGTCAAAGCAGCCAACTCAGGTAGGTGGCTATATATTCTCAATTTTAAAGCAACTGTCCTTCGATTTCATTGGAATTGGTTGCGGAGAGAACTATAAAGAATCCACTATAGCACCCAGCAGACCAACCAGCCAGCCAGCCACCAGCACATTTATACAAACCTAATTGACCTCCAATTATTTTTTGTCTGTCATAATATTTATGTATGATTCGCAATCTTGTTGACAACACACAGCTAGTCAAACATAATTTACCGCTGTTTGCTGTTGGCCCATGGATTATTATAAGAATGCCACAACCAAACCATAAGCAAGACCGACCCAAACCACAAGCAAAACATATAACAAACCATCCCAGTCTGTATGGCTGGGTTGGGACATGCAAGCTGAAGCTGGGGCTGGGAGTTAAAGCTGCCCCCATGCAGTCCCGATTCCCAATTAAATGCCATCGAGACATTTGTTCATGCTACTTTCTCGCACGTGGACATAAATCAAAAAGATTAATCGAACATAGCTCAATTGGAAATGGCATAGCGCATGAAATAACACCACTTCCATGTTCCATTCCATTCTATGGCATGGCATAGCATAGCTGCTTCTCTGGTGTATAACTGGTGACTGTGACATGAAATACACGATTCATAGCCCGAAAATTGCTGCATAGAAACGTATCCGCTCTGCGCGACCCCTGACGGCAAAAATGTCTGTTTAATTCCCATGTACAATAATGTAAATTGTGCTCATTTGTCACTGCCTCTTGCGCGATAGATCGAGTTATAGAGCCGAGGACGCTGCCGGGGCCGGTGGAATATATAGGTATGATTTTGCTTATTTTTGTGTAACGGCATTCAACATGGCAAAAATACCATCTCCCATAGTCATAGCTCTTCCTCATAGCTCCCAGCTCCCTCTGATGGTTTATCGATGTGAAAATCGTGTCAAGAGGCAATCAGCATTATTATATTTGTTGCAATGATGTATAGCGACAGCCTCAAGGGAGCACACGTATTCAAATATTTGGATCATGAAAAAGCTCTGATTTTTTTTTTTTTTGAATATAGGTAATAACGCTGACGTTTGCCGCAAATTGTATTTTGTATCCATAATCAGTATCGATCTCCGGAAATCTGAAAGAAAAATAAATGGGGCATGAGAAATTGCTTAATTATATGGGGAAATTTAAGACCTAACTCTAAGCTATAAAAGTAAAATAGATTGGGAGGTATAGGACTTGAATTATGAAAGGCAGTGTTGTGTATAGATATTTTTTTCAAAGTGGATTGTTATATGCATTGAAGTGGAGTATTATTTCAAGCTCGAATAAGGCAATAAAATTAAATACACAAAATTGGGAATATAGAATAGCACAAAACAAAATTGAATATTTGTCAATGTCATTGTCAGACCTATAATTTCAAAATGGATGTGTTCGTTGATTGCAGACTTATTCGCAAATTGCAGTATAACAGTTTGCACTTTGTTTACACTGAAGTTAAAATTAAAATACCAGTGCCTCGATTTGTATATTTCATTTCCAGTTATAAGGGTGATGAAATCCAGTTAAATTTGACATGGAACAAAGTCAAAATGGCGACACTTATTATATATATGTGGCAGTAACATAGAGTATAGCTTATTTAAAATTAAAAGTGTTTTCGAGAAAATCGCATTTTTGTATAAAATCTGTAATGGTATAATTAATGCTAATTTGTTTTAGGAATTATAACATAGCTTTTTTGCAGGGTACTATACGATTGACCGCATTTTAAAATCTCGCATTTGTCAAATTCTCGCAAAGTTCATATTTCATTCTAGAATTTTGTCAACAGTAACTGAGACAAAATGCAAAATACGAAATTTCCTTATTCGGGATTTTTATAAATATGCGAGATTTTGTTATTATAGAGATTTTGGTTTGTGGTCAATCGTACCGCTCGATTTGAAATCAATTTCATTTTTTTCAATATATCCTTCGCCATTGAACATTAAGAGTGAAAAACCATCTGTCATTGTTTTAGCTGAAGTATTGTTAAAAAAAAAATGTTAATAATGTTTACATTTGGTCTAATTGATTTAATTGCTTCTATTATCTCAGGTCATCTAAGCGGTCATCAGATTATCAGTATGAAATCAGTTAGAAAATTTGTATACATAATATACTTTTTCTCAGATTATTAGGTATATCTATATTATTTAGAATTTGCGGTGATTATTGCGATTAAAGTTTACCAAAATTCATAAAATTTAATTGAACTCTCGCAGCGCATGCCTTTGAAGTCTATAAAATTCACAGTTCTTTTGGATCTCTAAAAATTAATGATCTTTTAAAAAGTGCTTCCAAATTTATTTTATTTTTCTCCAAGTCTATTCAATATTCTTACCACATCATTCGTCTTTGATCTTTTAAAATTTAACAGTGCACCCACAAAAAAAAAAAAAAAAAAAAAACAATTACATTTAATAGCTTTATGAAATTGCTTTTTGCTTCTTAAAAAAGGAAATGGTTTTGAGCATTTCTGAAGAAAGATAGACCAAAAATTCTTCATCATCATCATCATTCCACCATATCTTTGTCTGATTTAAGATTGTGGTAACTGCGGTAGCCATTACATAAAGAAGCCATTTTATTTTTCTTTTAAATTTCTTTAATAACTCTTTTGCTACTGTTTCCTCATAAAGCATAAACTGCTGTAAAAATGTTAATTACAAAAAATTCAGTGAATAATGGTTTAACTGTTCCCGCATATGTGGTATAAAATACAACATAATAACAAAAAAAAATAAAATAAAAACATAACTCCATCATATCATCCCACCACCAACAACATCACCTTACCGCGCATATTCTCAACATAACTTCTGGAAGAAACCTTTAAAAATTATGTTTTAATGGAACTTATGTTCGAGGAAATGGCTTCCATTGAGTTCGAATAATGGGTTTTTCGTTTGGGTCCGATCACCCTCCACCCGTCCATCTTGAATATTAGAACGAATAAAAATGAGATGCGCCCGAGCCCTACAGCTTGAAATAAAAAATTAAAAGGCATTCAATTCGGCGTTTCTCAAAAGGTTTAATAATAAAAAAAAACGTGATAGGAACACCTCTTTTTTTTTATGAAACTAACAACAATTTTTTTTTTTTATATATTATTGAATTAAACTAATTTGGATCGCGTCATTAAACTCATTTCCATTTAATTATCGCCCAAGTAAAAGTGTCTAAACTTGAGTTGTTTTCGGGCGGGTGGCGGCGACCGGCAACGCGGCGATTCGGATCGTGCGTGTATAGTTTTTCTTTTTTTTTCTTACTTTGTTTTAATAGGTATGCGCCGCGTTTCGGTTGATTTGATACTTAATGAGTTTAAACAAAATTAAGTAAATTTTCTATTTCGAAATAATTGTGATGAATTTAGGTTTGAAAAAAAAGTGTTTTAATTTAAATGAGGTTTTTATATCTACCTAGAAAGATACAGTTATATTCACCCTTCTATATTAGAATACATTATGGTGTCCAAATTTTTGAAACAAAATACTAAAAGGATGTAAGCATAAATTTGTTTTTTTTTCTTTAATGTAATAGCTAATAAGAATTATAATTTAAACTGTATGCCTGATGTAATAGGCAGTTAAAGCCTTTTTAAATTTAAATGCAAGCTGAATTGCGTGGCGGAACTTGCACTTAAATTAAAAAATATAATTCTTTATTTTGTTAATTACTAACTTTTTTGGGGGATTAACAGGAACTGAAAAATTTATTTAATAAAAAGTTAAATCTAAAATGGTACCCAAAAGATGAATTTCACGAGTAAGAAATTTAGAGCTATGACCTTTAAAATACTTCCCTTTGGAATGATTTAAAAGAAAATTTGACGTGGCACAAACAAAATTAAATATTTTTAGGGGTGTCGAATAAAATTTGATAATTTTCGAAAGGAAACCAAATAAAAGGTTTTACCAAATTTAAAAAAAAAAATTGATTTTTCTGGGGCAGCGTTATTTTTTCACTATATATTTTTGAAAAACGATTTTTTCGATCATTTTTACAAAAAAATTTATGAAAAATTGGGCACTTTTTGGAGCCAAGTTAATATAGCTGAATAAGACTACTTTTTTTTTGCTTGACTCCCGGAAATTTCTCCAGAATTTTTTTTTGTAAAAAAGTCAGAAATTTTTTCATACAAAAATCATGCCCTTTTTCTTAGGAAAAAAGACCAAACTTTTCTGGTAATCTCTCCGGAATTTTTGTATTTTTATTTTCGAAAAAGTGTTTGAACCCTCGAAATTATTCATACACACTCCGACCAGAATTTAGGAAATTTATTTTAGCTTTGTTTCCATTTGAATCGGTGATTGTTAAAACAACATAGGTAAGTGACACTTTTTTTTTTACAGGAGAGATAAAAAACCTTATATTTTTGACGACACGGCCGACACTAAATGCCGATTTCGCGCTCGAATTTCTGTGTGTTTCAGGTATAAATTTATATTAGTTTTCCTCTCAACCTATAGCTCTACCCCTAAGCAGTGCAAAACCATAATAAAAGTGATTTCGAAAAATGTGTTAGGTACTTATGTTGTTTTAACAATCACCGATTCATTTCGCTTTCTGGTTTATTTTCCATGTCAGTGGGGGCACTGTTTCCTTATTTTCCAACAAATTTTCTGCTTTTTTTTTTTTAAATTTCGAACAAACACACATTTCTGGCGTTTTTTCTAAAAATAATTTCTGGCGTATTTTACTGTGAACAAATTTCTAGCAGTCTTTTTGCTATGTAATTTGTCGCCTTATAGAGGTATTTCCCGAGATTCTGGTGTATTTCCTTGGTTTCTTTGGGAACTAAATTTTTTCAGAAAAAAAGTCTGTTTTTATAAAAAAATATTTTAACAGACTTAGAGAAATTTGTTCATCAGATCCCGTATACGTTTCTTCCTATTAAACTGGATTACTATTTTAAAAAAAGAAGCTTTTTAATAGCTTATACTAGGTATCACAACTATAAAGCGAAGATATCACATTGGTATCGTATTTGGCAACGCAAAATTTTAAAAGGCTATAACGTCAGCCTTAAATTTTAAGGATTTTTCCTCCATCATGTAAAACAATACGAACAGGTAATTTCCCGCTTAGAATATAATCATGTTGAATTCGAAATGCCCATCACACCGTTCTTCACACATCAAGTTCAACCGCGACCCATATATTATCATCGTAGAATTTATAAAGAGAGCCTTTTACAGGCTGTTCAACACCATCTAACCTAATCATTTTCAAATTGGTGTGTACTTTTCTCAAAAGTCAATTCCAATAAGGTTATAATTTATACATACATATCTAACCAATGCGAAAATTCTGGTAATTCCAGCTGGTGTATAGAAGATAGAATCTAAAAGAAATTATGTATAGCCTTCTATACACATTAGTATATGCCTATATGCATATATGCACCTTCCCTTCAACTGCATCTCTATTATAGATCCATTCAATCCTGATGCATTGGCGAGCATAAATAAACGTTTCCATTTAAGAAAATCACTTGATTATGCACTGCGCACATAACTGATAAATTATACACAGCCCGTTTGAGGTGGGAATGGCTCTTGGGTCTCGCGTATATAAATATATCGTCTGCAGTGCAGCGTAGCGCACTCCTCCGGTCCGGCATATGGATGGCGTTCAAAAAGCAACTCCACCTAATTATATCCTATCGTATACGTTTGACTTTTGAGTTCAATAATATCTAAAGGATCGTTGGGCTGCGCGCACGTCCCTAACTGGAAAACGCATACTGTCTATATATATATATATATGCTGCAGTATATGCAATGCACTACACCATCATCATCGTGGACAAGCAAAACGGCCATCAAGGGGCAGCCATGATAGCTTATGGAGTTTATAACTCGCATGTGTTTATCGAATAAAGTCTGCAAGAGGTGTACATATATAGAGGATGACTGAAAGAAGTATAGAAGAAGAACAAAGTCCAATCAAAATACCAGGACTGCAGGACCAGACCATCGAACCAATGAGCCACCTCGTGCGAAGAGAGTTCAACTTCAGGCGAACACTCTCGACTCTCGACCATCAAAACTGATAATTTTGATTTACAACACGCCAGTTATTATTTATAACTTACTTATGCACCAGTCCCAGAGAGAACTCAATGGAGGAAGGTTGATATATATAACTACTTATTTACACTCTAGGTCATTTGATTAAAGTTGCTTTGTATATATTTTAAGGTACGCAATATTTGAGATATAATTAAAATAAATAAAACGGACCTATCCAGCAGTCATATAGGTACGGTACGAAATTGGTTATTTTTTTTAAACAACAAGAAGGGAACACCAAAAACAAAAATATGTTTTAAGTAAAAATCACGCTTTTTGTTCGTAAATAATTCGTAAAACCCAATCTAGTAAAGGATATCTGTCGGAAAGTGCTATGACTTATGAAAAATATTAAAAAATACCACAAGCTGTCATAAAATATCAAAAATAATTAATGTATATGTTAAATACTCAATACTGCATGCAGTGACGCATGCGTTATTCTTAAAAATCGATTCCAGATATTAAAAACGTTTAAGAACTTATTGCTACAAATGTGAATTCAGCAAATTTAGATTTTCTGAGAGTTCATGAACTCAGTTTGGTTATAATTTCAATGTATTTTAAGTTAATTTTTATACAAAACTTAAACAAATACTTTAACCAACGACAACTCGAAAAAAAAACAAACCATAAAATGTCAATACTTTACATAAATTTCTCAAAAACTCAAGGTATATTGTAGAATGAATGAAATAAAATCACCATTAATAAAGTGAAATGTTAAAGCCTATCTATAGTACAAAATAATCGTTGAAAAGTTCCATGATTTATGATAGATATTAAAAAAAAACACTATAGATATCATAAAATGTCAAAAATAATTAATCTATGTGTAAAATGTTCTGTACTGCATGCAGTGATGCATGCATTATTCTTGCAAATTGATCCCAGGTAATTTAAAAATTTTAAAACTTATTTCTAATCATTTAAATTCAGCAAATTTTGATTTTTCAAAGTTCATTTAAGGTCCATAACTAATAACCCATAACCCATACTTCTTGACAATGATTTCTTTAACTCACAGGTAGATTATAGAATTAATAGAAAAACTGACACTATAAAAGTGATTCGGGGTGTAAGTTTTATATGGATGAGCCTTGAAACACCATATTGGAATCTCAAAAAACCACCCCCGGCGAGACGTTGCAGTTTAGCATATATAGGCAGCGAAGATGCATGCAGCACTCATATCCTGGCCAATATATGTACCTACGTAGCGAACAAAAAAAAAAAACACAAAATACGTGCAATTCGCAGACGCCCATTTAGCCCGCAACAATATGTTCAGCACCCTTCCGCCCGTGTCGACCGATATGACGACGTCCAAGATCGAATATAAGTCTATGATATGCTGCACCTCGTTCCACAGGCTTTTACTTTGGCCACTAATTTATGTGTTTGCGATGAAATCAATATATTCACGTTATTACGTTATTACCACAATCATGCGGTATGGATGGTGTTGCTCTGTGGTCTCTATATATAAGCCTGGTTCTGGTCCTGGCATACGGAAAATGGATGCATGGATTGCAAAAGTGATGCATGCAGAACCATTTTTCTGGACTTTATTTAAAAAAAATATAAGCTGCGCTCTGCAGAGCCTTAAGGACTGTTCCTGTTTTTGGTCTTCTAAAAAAGAGGAGAAATATATATAAACCTCGATTGCTTAGGTCAGTTGTATACCTAACCTATACTCGCAGCCATTTTGTGTTGGAAGATAAACGTTTTAATGTCTTCTTGCGCGGGTGCGGTGTGTGTTGTTCATTAAATTAAATTGTACATGTGGCTTCAACTTTGCCCTCTGATGTTAGGATGAGCGTATAAGTGCTACACAGGCGTATACCTATATATATTGAGTTTGAGTGGCAAGAGAAGAGAGGGCAAAGTAAAATGGCGTGGGTGATTTGTAAGTAAGAAATATTGACGCTTTACAAATTTGTTTAGTTTAAATTATAACCAATATGCGTTTTTTATTTGGAACCTTAATCTAGCACAGCAATATAAGTCGGAATAAAACGTTATAATCATTACTATATCCACTTTTAAATCATCTCGTTGCTTGAGTTATAAATAAAGGGTGGCGCATAAGTATAACGTTATGATGTATTTCCTGAAAAACGTTTTTCTTTCTATGATTTTATTTAACTTTGGAATTTAATAAAATTTATACTTCTTCACTTCTTCTCAGATATTGGCCTTAAACTGTAGCATGGTAGTCCCCAAAGAAAAAAATCTGGAGCTGCTAAATCGGGTGACCACGTTCCAGTTAAAATCAGAAAAACGCGTTTAAAGATGTGGCTCAGGAACCAATTGAATCTTATAATGTAAATAAAGGTGTGACTGCTTCTTCGCCTCGTGGAAGTTGCTTGCACCCGAGCAATATCCATATCATTTCGAACTGCACGAGTTCTTCCAGCACGCGGAACAAATTTCGACATCTTAACATAAGTGGTTCTCGAGATTTAGGACTTCAAAGATCGTGTAAAACTAAACTGACAGACTTACAGGTAATTAAAATTATGGAGTACTTCCCGACAGCGCAGAATCTATTAATTTCGCACAGTGGTAAAGCTAAGTACAGACGATTGTCAGATCTTACAATATTGTCAGAACTCTCAATGGTCTGACAATAGCTAACAATTAGCTGACAATTGACATATTTCTTACAATGAAAAATTGTCCGTTCACACGGTTGGTAGATTTCTTCCCAAAGTCTGACAATTTGATTGTCAGCTCTTTTCTTTATCTCTCTTTAACCAACTCATTGACATTTCAGACAATGAAGAAATTATCAGCAATTGTTAGATGTTTTCAATGAAAACATCTGACAATGGCCAATGAGTCTGACAATGTCCTAATCGACTGACAATGATAAAAATTGTGTGTTCAGACGATTGTAAGATACCTGATAATTTTTTGTCAGATTGTCGTCTGACAAGGACATTTCTGACAATATTGTCAGACAAAATTGTGTGTTCAGACGATTGTAAGACATTTGGGACAGTTTTTTCACTGACAGATCTGACAATATTGTAAGATCTGACAATCGTGTGTACTTAGCTTAAGTCTTGTGGTGCATACGAAAATTTGAGGTTTTTCATTCAGGGGGCGTGGTATCCGCCTACTTTCTCAGAACAGTGATAAAAGAGGGTCACTTCCGATTGCTGTAGAATGACGAAATTTGGTAAAGCAGTATAGGGTTTGAAGGGCCTACCAAGGAAGAAATAGAAAATTTGGAATTTTCAATTTTAGTGGCGTGGTATCCATCCACTTTGTCAAAATTTCGATCAGTTAAATGGAGCACTTCCGATAGCTGTAGGATGAGTCTCACACTTCTACCTTTTCTAATATATATTTCGAGATTTTGACCTGGCAAGGAATAAAAATCTTTGCAAAAAGGAATGAGATAAGACCAAAAACATAAATGTTAAAAAGAGAGCCAAGCTCTTCTATGTAAAACCCTGCATGTAACAAGTCAGCCATGAAATGTAGTGAGATCTAAAAGTAAAAACAAATATTCCATCAAAAAAATTAAAACAAACTTAATGTCTATCTTCAATTGGCAAAATACCAATATAATTATATGGACAACATTATTCGAAACAACAATTTCATTAGCATTACTTCATTTATAGGAGCGCTGAGCGCAAGACCAAAAACAATATATACAACCATCAAAGTGCATTTATATAAATAAAAATAACAAGAAAGAAAAACCCTTTAAACCTTTCAAACCTGCACTCTGCGCAGTTGAAGTTAATATAGTGCTCTATCTCAAGCCTTGTTTCATGAAACGACAACCGTACAAAGTACAAAGCACTCGTATATTTTCAAACTTAACCAATTCTTTTATAGGTATCCCAGAACGAACTTAAACAAAAAAAATAACACAACGCGAAAACTGCAGACAAAAAAATATAACTCTTTGTTGTCCCTTTTGGCGACAACAACAACAACAACAACAACGACGATGAGGACGCAAGGCGACAACAATGGATGATCACATTGAACAATCTCTTATTTTCATGTGCCATGTTCCACCATTATTGACAGAGGAACAAAAGCTCACTAAAAAAACAATTCTTAAACAGAAAAGGCCAACACCACAACCACCATCATAAGAGACCGATCAGAAGCATACTTACATATATATAGAGGACATTAATTCCAGACTCCGCATCCCGTCCATACAAATGTGATTTTAATGAATTCCATCGGTCGTCGCTGTTATATTATGGACAGCGAATTGGGAGCACTGCAAAGAAAAAATTCACTCCTCCTGCAGGATGTGATGACGATGACAACGGCAGCGGCCGATGGACGATGGACGACAACGACAACGGACGACAACAACGACACATGAACAGAATTAAAAAGTTCATATGGAAGAACCGCTCCAAGATACGACCCAAACATACATGTTTTATCGCTTTGCTGTTTCGCCATCAAGGACTTCGGTCTAACATTTTATATGGGCATCATCGATCCCTTCTTCCCAGTACCTATACTCGGGTATATACAACATCAGGAGATGCTGTAAATTAGAGATGGTGCACGAAAAGAAACGCTCACTCCTTGCATTCTTCCTTCCCCTATGCGCTTGTATCTCACCCCAACGATTTATACCGCTGCTGGCTGCGGCCATTTCGTGGCATGTTGACGCGCGAACATCACATCGTACATGATTCCAGCGAATGTATATAACCACTTACTTTAGAGCCAGCCAGATCACCCAACGAAACTAAGAATATATAAGAGCATCATCAGCATCTCCGCGCAGGAAAAACCAAAGAAGACGAAATTAAATGGAAATAAAATGCCCGGGACATGTTCCAAGTGTAATGGACTATGCGGGACAGAACAAGGAGATGTTATTAGTTAAGTTGTCCTTCAACGAGCTTATACCCCATTATATGCATATAGGCATAAGCAAAAGCATAGCCAAGCCAAGTATATCGTCTGTCGCGTCGTCGTCGTCGGTCGTGATGGCATCATCATTGTCGTTAGGTCCATATCCCAAGGAAGGATCTACCTATAAGCTAGACGGACATGCATGCAAAATAAACATACATACGATTCAGAGACTGACTCCATTTCATGAGTTTTGCATGATGGAATCATCATTTGGGAACTCTTGTCAGAGAGTCTGCGAGGCTTGTTCATATGTCTGGGATATGCAAACACACCATCAACATCACCAAAACCTGCAAACTTACACCACAGAGACACCACACCACACCACATGCGCTGCGCCAGCACACATAAGGCCGAGAGAATGTAATTGGCTCGGCCAAAAATTATAATGAGCCCCAGAGACCATTATATCATTAGGAGTCACGATCCAAGTGCACCCATGATGATGCCATCCGTCCAGTTTGGTCCGTCGCGTCGGTTGCGTCCGTCGCGTCCATCGGATGTGCCGGGAGCACATCTTCACCTGATGATCGTAATTATTTCGTTGCTCTGAACAACGATCTTCGGACTGGTTTCATTTTTTTTTCTTCGTGTCCGTCCATCAGTCCAGTTTGCTTATTGGTCTGGTTTCATTTGTGAGGCAGAGAAGCAACTATGCATATGGCATTATGATGGCCAGGAGGAGTTGTCCAGTCAGCGATTTTAATTATCACGCAATGGGATTTTTTTTTCTTCTGTTTTAGTTTTTTTTGTTTGTTGGTTATCTCCCTCGGGAAGTCTTTGGTTGAAACCAACAAAAAAAAAAAAGAGAGGGGGAAAGTGAGTGACTGCGACCACTTTAAGGCTTAATTGACTGTGTGCGCAGAGGTAAAAATGCCTCCTCTCTCGGTTTTTGTAGGTATATGTGGTATAAATTTGAGCCTGATGTGGTGCGATGGTGGTGACTCTCTGTGGTTAGGAGCAATGTCTACTTTGCTGGATGATCTTTGGGGCTGCTGCGGCTGTGGCTTTGGTGATGGTCAGTGGTAATTACTATATGCCACTTAAACTCCTGGATGATAACCATTTTTATCCGGTTTTTATTGGTAGACATACGGACGGACGGATAAACAGACTAGAACGGACTGGGATTGTATATATATATTGGACGGTCTGACGCATGACGACGAGACCATTGAATATAAGAAACAAAAATTAAGCACTTCTATAGAGAAGATGTCGATGTCGGACGTCAATTGGCTGTAAGATAACTTATTTGCACAAAAGCCAGCATAACGCACATCATGATTATACTCTGGACGGACACACCATCATCACCGTCGTCGTCATCCTCCGTCGTGGAGTTGAAGCCAATTCAAGCATTTTTTCATGATGATGATGATGCACTCGCGTCTATGCAGAAATTGTTTTTTTTTTGTTTTTTTTAGTTAACAGGTAATTAAATGCGAAAATATTGCAATCAACGGATAAATTGATCTTTTTAACGCTCTCTAGGTCTTTATAGTCGTCGTGTTTTTATCTACCTATCTATAAGAATCTCGAGATGACCCAACGGCGACAGCAACACGACGAAGATGTTGAGAAATTATTTAATTATATACAAAATGTTAACTCAGAATGAGTGATAAGTATTTTTGATGGGAACTTATTAAGACTTGGTAAATTGAAAAATACCTTCGTTATAAATTAATTTAGATATATGTATGTTTATAAGTACATTGTTGTGATTATATTCAATAGATGCCATAGGTTTGGAGGAGTATACGAACAGATTTATATTTAAATAGCGAAAAAGGGACAATAGGTATAATGACGAAAGATTTCACTGCAAGATTAAATACCCATCATTTCTGAAGAAACTTTTAAGTAAACCCTTACTTGCATCACCAAGTAGCCTTTAAGGTGTCTTCGTTGAATTTTCTTACCGACGAAACAATTAGATACATATAAATCGAATTTGCATTTATTCATTTATTTATTTATCACAAATAACTTACAAAAATAAATTTATAAAATTATTTTACAAGTAAGACATCAGGGCAGCAAGATTAGGCTTACCATCCGTCAGGATTTCGCCTGACGCGTCAGGCTTTTAATGTCCAATCAGGCTTTGGCCAGGTTTCGTCTTTTGTCAGGCTTTTTTATAATTATCGCACAAAATATAATCGTTAGAAGAAAAACTTTTACTGAATGCTTTCAAATCGAAATGCTTGTAAATCACAGTGAATACATTCATTTTTTCATTTAGTTGTCACTTTTCAGAAAGAGACAAAGAGTTGTGCAATAGAGTGATTCAAAAAAACACCTTTCTCATAATTCAAACGGGACCGGGCGAAATTATGAAATCCCTGAAAAATTGCTTTTAGCACCAAAACCCGAAAAGTTATGCAGCAATTATTGAAAAAGCGCTGGTAGCGACCGCTAAATGCTGTTCGATTTTCAATTTTTTGGCCTTAATTTGTTGGTTTAAATCTAAGCTTCATAATTTCGCCCGGTCCCGGTTGAGTTTCGAGAAAGATGTTATTTTGAATCAACCTATTGTGCAAGAAATGACACTTCCATTTTTTGTGTGCTTTTATTTGTATATGTGCTGCAGATTGATGTTGCAATCTATTTATCGTCTCGTTGTGCATCCAAATCAAGGTAAGTTATCTATGAGTGTTTTTTTTTTAATTTATCTTTTTTATAATAAAAATGCAGTTTCAAAGAGGAAAAAAAATGTTTTTTTTATTTGTCAGGCTTTTTTCTCAAAAATCAGGCTTTTCTTTCTTTACTGTCAGGCTTTGCCGATTTTAGAGCTGGTAACCCTAAGCAAGATCATAAATGTCGTATTATAGATATCATAGAGTGAAATTTGCATTTATATTGAGAGGTATCACTCACCATTTGTGAAGCCTTTAATATGTTAAAGGTTTTAAAATAATGTGGGTTGATTAATTAACTGAGCATTTTTGAAGTAAAACTTCTTTTGCGGCATGGGGGTAAAAATTTTTCTATGGAGCTGTCAGTGACATGTCAAACCGACATACAAATTCCCGTCACGAATTACAAAATTCAGCGTCACGATTTTGCAACGGTTCTGAGTTTCAAATCGGGTGCTCTGAGTGGTAGGACTTGAAAAATACTTGCCCTGTTGTCGTGAAAGAAGTTTTACTTCTAGCGCGTGTACATAAGTACGCACACTCTTTTTTTTTTTTATTTCAAAAGTTCATTAAAAGTTTGAAGATTTGGCAGCCAAGTATCTTAACAATTTAAAATATACAAAAATGAAATTCAGATTTTCACAAGGCCTGGACACACTTTAACACGTTCACACGAACAAACCAGCAAAATGTCACACGAACACACGGTCACCCGGTCACACGTATGCAACTTCCCATCTCATATACGGCCATACCCTCACACGAACCCACAGTCACACGTCAACACGATGTATATACCCTTATGTCAGGGTATCACAAAAGCGCACGATTTTGAGAAGTTGCGAGTAAAACAAGGAACGTACCGTACCGATTGTAGATCGTAGCGTACCATATTATGTAATGTAGATCTGTCTCACTCTTATTTACGGTAAAAAGTGTCTGATTATAGTGCCTCTGTTAATGTTACGTACACACCTTGGTAAAATGGATTTTTGAGTACAAAAAAGCATTATTCTGGTAAAATTGATTGAAGTGAACTGAGGTGTTTTTTGCAAATAAAAAATGGAAAATATATTTTACGAATGAATAAGTAGCAAGTGTTGTACCATTTTGAAATCTTGATGAAACGCGCCAATTTTTTAACAAACTTTCCAAGGTAAAGTAGAACATTTTTTTTTTAAATATGAAGTGTCAAAGTTAGCTCAAAAAATTTGTTTGAAACATGACTCAGGCAAATTTTATTTTTCTTACGAAACTTACAATATTTATTTTTAAATTTGTGATTGCAATCAATTGCATGGTTATTTAGGATTACGCAAAAAAAAATAAACACTTCAAAATTCGCAAATTTGTGACCACAGTAGGTACCTAAAAATGTGGTCGATTTTCACTATTTTTCTAAATATTGCTATTATTACTTAACCAAGCGAGATGGATTTTTTTCTTATTTTTCCCCGAACAGGTACAACCTACTCTATCACCCGTTACCCGCTTGACTTTGAGTTACGGGACACCCTGTATATAAAATTTTTAAAAATTAAAAAAAAAAAAAAATGGTACGCAATTTTTTAGCCTCTATTATTGCGGAGTTAAAAAATTAATCAAAAAAAATATCATCTACCCATTTTCGAAATATGGAATTTTCAAAAAATAATTTTGAATTTTTTTTTAAAAATCAATAATTTATTCTTTTGAAAATGTTGGTATGAGAGATACCATTTTTAAACGATAGATAATTTTTTCTTTCCAATAATAAGTCTGGTAGATCGTACAAATATTAGTTCACACAAAAATTTTAATCAAATCATAGGAGCCGTTTTTGAGAAAAATTAGATTTTCAATAATGGTTTTAAACATTTGTATGGGAGGTATACCGTTATTTTTAGTTATAAAAATAATTTTCATTTAAAATCTGCTAGATAATGTTAAAAAAACTGCTGGGTGCCAAGTTTAATAAAAATTGAAACTTTTCAAAAATAAAAAAAAACTTTTTTGAAAATTTTGGTATACAAAACTTTTAAAATTTTCTCAAACATTCTCCATAAAAAAAATTGATCAATATTCAGTTGGACTGTTTGTGAGAAAATCGAAAATTAAAAAAATGGTTCTATGAAGGTACCATTTTTTGGAATTTTTTTTTTTACAAAATGGTTGCCTTTTTGTAAAAAAATTACTAATTTAAAAAAAAAAGTTGTGGGCACGTTTTTGAGAAGAATAAGATTTTCATTTTTTGCTAAAAAAATTTGTATGGCAGGTACCGTTATTTTTGGTCTTAAAAATAAATGAAAAAACCTGTGGGGAAATGCCCAAAAAACGCTAGGTACCAACTTTTAAGAAAATCGATCGACCCGGTTAGGCTCCATCCGAAAGGACAGACAGGCAGACAGACAGACGGACAGAATTGGGAGACCCACTTTTTTCGACTTCGCTATCATCGTACTGTTAACTTTGATCAAAATCCCGAGTTCGATTTTTTTACGAATCCATAACTTGCCATATAATATGTAGTACCTACCTATACATACATATATCGCAAGTAAGAAAGTCTTAAAAATTTCGTTTCCTTGAAAAAAGTGATACGTAAATTTATTGTTTTTTTTAATTACTGTACAAAAAATTTAAGGTAAAAAAATATGGAGCTATAAAATTCGGAATTAAATTCGAATGCAATTTTGTTTTGTTTTATTCACCCAACTTCCGCCTTAATGGACATGGAAAAGAGCTTCATTTAACTTGAAAAAAAAAAATGCATTAAAGTTATAAAAAATTTATTTTTACGCAAAAAATAAATCAAGAGCTATATACATTTTTGGACACTAGAGAGAATAAATTATTTTCCTCTAATTACTCTGGACCTGTGTTTTAGTATGCGGAAACTTAAGTATTGCATAAACTTTATTATGAGCTACAAAATCGAAGTTTTCGTAATTCAAAAGCATCATTTAAAAAAATCATACACCTACTTTAAAATAATTTAAATTTCATCCGCTAATTTAAGTCTAGAATTTAAGCGGAAACTTTTAAAACTAAAAAACCTATGTTTATACAAATCTCTGGTTTGTGAAAAATTAGGTATTAAATTTAGATACAAATTCAGATATACCTACATAATATATTTTAAAATAATTTTGAGTCTGCCAAAAATTGTTCGCATAAAGGAAATCAGAGAATATAGCCAAAAATAATTTAATTTTTTGGAAAAAACTTCAATAACTTAAATAATACCATTATTCGAATTTTTGTGAGAAATTTTTATAAACCAAATTTTTTGTTCAATAGAGTCTTTTCACAAAGGCATACCCATGAGAGCTAACAATCTCGAAGACCTAAAATAAAACTAGAATTTCATATATTTGCAGTGAAATAATCCGAAAGATCTGTATTTAAGAACCTAACCTTGGATATTAAATTTTTTGTGTGAACCTATTAACTTAAGATATAAATTATTCAATTTAATCGGGCCATTAAAGCGCGAACCATGGTATTCACAGTAGCGCCGCGCCGGGCGAATCACAAGGCACCAAAAGATTTAGAAAATGTGGGTAGGAACTTCACGAACTTCTTAAACTAAAGTTAAAAGAAAAACAGATTTTATTTTATATTCTGCCGCAATCCGCAGCATTTCATTCGGAAAACTTATAAAACCATTTCTTGCTGAGTAAAATATTACATAAAACCAATTTGATTGCGACCATAAGTTAATTACTAAAAATTCCACAATTTATTCCTTGGTAATTATATTTATACGTATTATTGGAACTATCTAAGCTGCACCATCAAACTACAACTCGGCATTATATAGTGATGCAGGCGAGGGCTTAAATCTATGAAGAAAAAAAAATACATAAATACTCCCCAAGCTAAATTGTTAAAGCATCAATAGTAATTCCAATTCCACCATCAAAAAACTCTTCAACAAAAACAACAACAAAAATATAAAAAAAAATGTAGAGAAAGGCGAAAATAATATTAAATTGAGAAATACACACATATGAAGTTGCACCGAAGCCGAAGCTTGTGGCAGGTATAGCCCGACCGGCCGGCAGGCAGAAGCGACGAAGAGAATATAATTTAATCTTGTTAATGCTGCAAAATCAAGTTGTCGACTCCAAACAGGCTCTGGCATTTTTGCTTCGTAAGTCGCCATCGCAAGACAAGAAGGAAGATAGAAGGTTGGTGTAGGTATATAGGTATAATATCCTTTAGACTGATATAGGTATATACGAAAAGCACTTTAGCCATTAAATTCCCTCGGGAGATGGAGCTCTATAGTAGGGATTTATAAATATACAACGAGATGGAAAGAACTCGCATCATGCAATCGCGAAGAGCCTATTAGACCGGGGACCAAGTTCTTATGACTTCATAATCTTAATTAACGTTGGGTCGTCATACCTGCACACAAAGCAGTGGAATTAACCAGCGCTATAAAGATCCAATCAAGGCCCCCGCGCGCCCGCTCCTGTGGACACAGAGTGTGGCATCAGCCAGCCATATCACCAACAGGATTCTCATTCCCATTCGCAACAGGGAATTTTATATATACCTACCTATATACATCATGCAACCGATAAGCAACTCGATGGGACGAATATGAAGCCCTTCTTGAAAGGCAGAGCAATGGAATTCAGCATGGCGGTCCTTAATGCGCCTGCTGTTATAGGTCTGGTATACCCATGCATGCTGAACCCGGGCACACTAACTGCTCGTCAAATGGAGTAATATATAGGGAGAGAGAGAGGGGCACAAAATGGGCATGGTTATTTCCCTTCATCGTATATGTTCTTTAATGAGTTTATACCTGGACTTGCACTGGGACTGGGACTGGCATTGGGATGGACGGGAGGCATCCACATTCACATATCTAAAAATGCTTGTTGGATATGTATATAAACCTTAGGAACAGAAAGAACCATCCGACCATGTGCATCTCTTTCCCAATGATCGTTCCATTATATCGAATGGTTCATTCGGGGATTTTGATTAGTTTGTCGGCTTTTTTTTTACCTTTTTTTCATTATTTTTGGTTTATAGTTGGTTTGGTTTCCTTTTTGGGTATTTTTCTGTTGTGTTCATTTTATTTTTTTGAATTTTATATTTATACATAGAACATATTTCTTTTTCGTGTGACAGCAACGATATCCCCATCAGCCTAAGATTCTCGGGTTCGAAATGGGAAAGAGCGCGGATGGGCGATCCACCCTTGATTGGATATATGCGGTGAAACGCGTTAACACTAATTTATTCCAGAACTTGTATTTTTTTTTGTTGTTATACCTAAGCGCTTTTCGGATGCTGGAGGAGCTCAATCTCTCTCAAGCTTATAAACAAAATTAATTCTTCTTAAAGGTTTTGTGTTTTTTTTTTTTTTTTTTTTTTTTTTTGAAAAGGATGATGATGCTCCGCATGGGGTTTCACAGGTTCTCATCATCATGCATATAATGGAAGGCTTTATTATTATGTTTAATATAGGAAGCTTAATTTATTTCTATGGGACGAGACATCATGAGGTTTGCTTTTTTGATTTTATTATTCCAGTTTATTGAAAAACGTGTTAATTTGAAAAAAAGCTTGGTTTTTTTTTTCTAAGATATAAACGTATGTAGATTTTATTTTATGATTTTATTACTTTATTTTATTGAATAAAAAAAGAAGGAGGGCATTGTTTTATATTTTTTATCAATAAAAACAACAAAAATTAACCCCAATAAAACTTTAATATCATTTAATTAATTATTTTACAAAAAAGAGTGGAGCCTTCTTCAAATATTCTGCTACAATTATCAATTTCGCTTATACCCACCTATTGCCAAAACATAAAACAAAACGACAGTTTTCGTTTATGCGGTTTAGTTTTGTTGTTTTTGCATGAGATTTTTCGTTTCGCATCAGCAGCTTACTATATGGCTTAAGTAGACCAAAAATGGAATCGAACGCTTTTAGATATGTATAATGACTTCTTTTTATGCATGACAAGTTTTATTTGATCATTATAGATGAATACAATTTTAATAAAATAATAAATTATAAGGAAACAAATTGAGAATATAGGGTAAAATACCTTCTTTTGTACCATGAGGTTCGAAAAATCCCTTTTTTCGTTTCAGTTTATTTTTTACGTTAAATTCCCAAAAAAGGGATAAATCCCCTGATAATATCAATCGGCATCGCTGCATCTGATTTCTAAAACAAATTTCAATTTATGAGAAAAAAAAATTAATTAAAAATCGTTGTAGCGGTTTAAAAAAAAATGTGTAGGTATACAACGTGTCCCGAAATCACCGTCTCCTGAGTTCCTGAGGTTATTTCAAGTCGAAAAACTTTTAATAGGTGAATTTTCTCGTTTTCGTTTCGTTTTCGAATTATAACGGTTTTTATGATTTGTATTCTTTTTTTCTTTTAACTGGCTCTAACTTTGCCAAACTACAACCTATTTTTGAATTTTTTTTTTGTTTAAATAAAAATATGTAGTTAGAAATTTGTATCTACTATATAACTTTTTTCCGTGTGGAAAAATTATTATTAAATACATTTTTTTAAGCATTTTTAGGTTGTTTTTTTTTTACTTCAATATGATTTTGTTCACAAAACACGTTATTAAGTATAATTTATTTTTTTTTTATTATGAAAGCCCAATATGTGTTCTTAAAAATATCTTCTTAAAATTTTTTTTACATAAAAATACATTTAAATTTATTAAAAAAATTAGTAGATAGTCAAAAATAAAAAAGATGGTTCTATTATCAGATACCATTATTAAGATCTAAGATAGATAGATACAGTAAAACCCGGATAAGTACCTCACCATAAATGCTTCGTTTTGAGAGGTACTTATGCGGGTTAGGCAGTTATAAAAAACCCGCTTAAGTGCATACAAGCACTTATCTCTATATTTACAAAAATACAAACAAAATTTACAATACAAAAACATTAAATGTTATTTAAAACATAAAAAAATACATTAGGTACCTCAACTAATAAGTATCGGTAAACTTTTAAAAAGCGAACCTTGTATTTATACAATGTTAAGTAATCAGTTATTTTGGTTTGTGTTGCGTTACTTAATCTGATTTTAATCGTTTTCGTTTATTGTTTTGGTTTGTTTGTGCAGCTTCTTCCAGCTTTGTTTTGTTTTATGCTACTCGATTAATAGTAGAAACATCGCATTTTAATTGTTAAGCAATTTTTTCTTGATTTTGTTTTGTTTTTTAACCAGGCGGAGGATTTGTTGTTTTTTGTTTAATTGAAAGTTAAGTCAGTTTTTCAGGCATTTTACCTTAACAACAAAACAAAATTACTTTAACAGTTTAAATTTTGAAAGTGACAGCTTCCCACTTAGTCTCCCCCATTGTAGTAGATTAATTTTTTATATTTGAATTTTAAAGCATGAAACACAACGAAGGACTGAAAGTAGCTTTTGTCTTTTTCTGCTGATTTAAAATGTGTACTTAAAAGAATTTTTTCAGTTAAATTTCAATAAAAGTATACAAAATAAAAGGCAATTAAGCGAAGAAGGTATATGTTAAGCGAAAGGTACTTATTAGATGAGTTTTATACGAACAAATTCTCAAAATTTTGGTTCTCAAAAAAAAGGTACTTATGCGGGTTAGGCACTTATGCGATAGGCACTTATCCGGGTTTTACTGTAGATAGAGAGATTTTTTTTTATGGATTGATGTAATTTTTTTCCAATATTGCAGTAGATCATATTCATATTACCTCAAACAAAATTTTAATCACTTGTATAGTAGGAAACATTTTTAGTGGTTATAAGAATAATTTTAGCTTAAAATTTTCTAGATAATGTTTAAAAGTTCTGTTGCCAAGTTTAATAAAAATCGACCAAGTCTTTTTCAAATTATTTAAACGTTTTAAACGTTTTTTAAAAATGCAATAATTTTTTTTTTAATTTTGGTATTCTTCAAAATTAGTTGAAATGATTTTGAGAAAATCAAAAATAAAAAAAATGTTCTATGCCAGATACCGTTTTTAACTGTTTTTCAATTTTTTTTTTACAAAAAAGTAGACTATATATGTATGTGAAAAAAATTATTGAATTTTTGTTCTGGGCTCGTTTAAGAGAAAAATAAGAGATTTATAAATTGCTAAAAATTTATACGGCATGGTCCATGGACCAATATTATAAAAAAAACGACGAGTTTAGCAGATGAACAGACAGACAGACGGACCGAATTGCCAGGCCCATTTTTTTCGACTTCGCTATACATCGTAATTTCCAATTTGATCAAAATCTCGAATTTTATTTTTTCGCGAATCCATAATTTGCTACATATGTACATATATTTTTTATATCTTACTTAATTAAAAAAAAATAAGTAAATTAAAGTCAAAGTCAAATTAAAACTTTATTTTTTCCCAAATTTTATCAAAAGTGGGGCCTATTTCACCAAAAACTTTTCACTTTGCAAAAAAAAATTATTTCCTGCAAAGTAAAAGTGCAGTGTTTCACAAAACTTGCAAAGCGCAAAGATTTTCAATTTTCAATTTTTCAGACTATCTGCATTTGAATAAGTATTTTGCAAAATTGCAAAGTTGCAAAATAAAATTTAGATTGTATCAATTAAGATCAAATTAAAGAACTATTAACATGAAAGCGACCAACGACCGAAGAATAAAAGAACATTTAATAAGCCTAAATTCTTCACAAAAACTAGACTTAATGGTAGAATACTTACTTAAAATAATGTTAAGATACTAACATTTGCGTTTGAATTACTAATATAAGAGAAATTTTGATAAAATAATTTTTCCGTCACGAACAGATTGCAATTCGTTATGAAAATATGGAAATTTTATAAATGCAAAAACAAATGTTACAGCAAGATGAAAAAATACACGCCTATTTGTTGACGTGTTATCTGTGTCATCGGGGTTTTTAGGGCCAGTTTGTTCACAGTGGGTTAAATCTGAACGATGACTTTCACAGCTTCTAACCATTAGCCAATCAACCAAAATCGGCTGATTAGCGATTTCCATGATTAACAACTTAAATTATGGA
This sequence comes from Epistrophe grossulariae, assembly GCA_929447395.1. Lineage (NCBI taxonomy): Eukaryota > Metazoa > Arthropoda > Insecta > Diptera > Syrphidae > Epistrophe > Epistrophe grossulariae. Next base: position 137,222,683 of record OV839566.1, read on the forward strand.
TTCCTTGAAAAAACAAATTGATTACCATTCACATTCAATGATTTACCAGTTGCAATAATCCTTGATTAAAGATGATCAGCTGTGAACAAACTGGCCCTTAATTCTTTGTCGTCAACGGGGGGACATGTTTAACTATCACACGACTTGACCACATTCGAACACAAATCAACCATTTTACGCTTTGACGATCACCAGATATAAAAATATTAAATTGGTCAAGCTATGAGCTCTCGAATTCTGCTGAAGGATGCTTATAACGGGTGATTTTTTAGCTGGTTTGGTTTTGGCAATACTGGTTTTGACAGCTGACGTGTGTTTAGTACCTTGTGTCACTGTCAAACAGCTTCAGTTTGGTTTGCAATTTAACCATGGATCGTCTTACAAATGAACAACGCTTGCAAATTATTGAATTTTACTATCAAAATTCGTGCTCGGTTCGAAATGTTCATCGCGCGCTGCTTCCATTTTATGGTCGGCATTCTCTGAGGCATTCTCTTCTGAGCAGTCTATTCGGAAGATTGTGACCAAATTTCGCACCAAATTTACTTTGTTGGACATTAAACCACCAACACGTTTACGTACTGTGCGTAGTGAAGAAAATATTGCGGCCGTATCAGCTAGTGTGACAGAAGACCGCGAAATGTCGATTCGGCGCCGTTCCCAGCAGTTAGGCCTTTGTTACAGCTCTACGTGGAAAATTTTGCGGAAGGATTTGGGCGTAAAGCCTTTTAAGATACAGCTGGTGCAAGAACTAAAGCCAGCCGACCTACCACAACGCCGAATTTTTGGTGAATGGGCTCTTGGAAAGCTGGCCGAGGATCCGCTTTTTTATCGAAAAATTGTGTTCAGCGATGAGGCTCATTTTTGGTTGAATGGGTACGTAAATAAGCACAATTGCCGCATTTGGAGTGAAGATCAGCCAGAAGCATTGCAACAGCTACCAATGCATCCCGAAAAAGCCACTGTTTGGTGCGGTTTATGGGCCGGCGGCATTATTGGGCCATATTTCTTCAAAGATGATGCAAATCGCAGCGTTACTGTCAATGGTGAACGCTACCGAGCGATGATAACAAACTTTTTTTTGCCCGAAATGGAAGTTCTTGACTTGACTTGACTTGACACAGCACGCGAAACAATGGCGCAATTGCGAGGCGAGTTTGGTGAACAGTTAATTTCACGTTTCGGGCCGGTCAGTTGGCCGCCTAGATCGTGCGATTTGACACCATTAGACTATTTTTTGTGGGGGTATGTCAAGGCTAATGTCTATAGGGACAAGCCCGCTTCGATTGACGCACTGGAAGCCAACATCCATGCATTCATTCGTGAGATACCGGCCGATATGTGTGAAAGAGTATGCCAAAATTGGACTCAGCGGATGGGCTACCTGAGACGCAGCCGCGGTCAACATTTGCATGAAATTATCTTTAAACATTAAATTGCAAGGTTCAAACTATCGATTCAAATAAATATTTCATTCATTTTTTCGAATTTTTTGTGTTTTTTTTTTTTAAAAAAGTTCTAAACCTCTTAAAAAATCACCCGTTATATGTATGATGTTGATAAATAGATTAAAAACCTTAAAAAAAATCGAAATTTTAAGATTGAATTTTATACCTACTGCGAAAAATGGCGTTTCTCCGGCTTTTGGTGACATTTGGATCGAAATATTCAATATACGTCGAGATATAGCTTTTTCTCTATTTGTCAAGCCAACAACTGTCAAATTCTTCTAAAAAATACGAAAAATTTCTATTTTTTTTCTGCTTTTTTAGTTGACATTTGGAACGAAATATTCTCTATGTCTTCAAATATATAGGTTGTCACCTATCTATCAAGCCAACAATTGTCAAATTTCAGCGAAGGATGGCTACGATGACGATGGATTAAAAAAACCTCTGAAAAAAATATACAAATTCCGATTTTATTTTTGCTCCGTTCAATCTGTTGACATTTGGAACAAAATATTCTCTGTGTCTCAAAACATATAGGTTGTCACCTATCTATAATCAAGTCATCAACTGTCAAATTCCATCGAAGGATGGCTACGATGTCGATGGATTAAAAAACCTCAAAAAAATAGACATTTTTGAAATTGAGATGAAGGCTAGGTTGACCAAAAAAAAATCTGTTGTGTCAACGTTGAGATATACTGCCAACGCGCTCTGACGAGCATTCTGTCAATGTGTCTTAACTGCGTTGGCAGGGTGATTACATGGTCAAATAAAATAATCAACGCGTTGACCCTAAAATTTATGTTCTTTGGTAAACTCGTCAAAATTTAAAAAAAATAAACGAATAGCCATTTTCTTGTTAACATTTTATTTTATTCTGCATTTTCAAAATGGTTCATTTTTTTTATTATTATTCGACAACTTTTCAATGCAAACTCTTATTTGCAAATGAACATTTCTATTTGCATATTATTGAAAAGCTTTTCAAATTTCTTAATATAATTTGCAAAGTTTATTTGTTTGGTGAAACAAAAAGAACAAATATTTTGCAAATTAACAAAACTTTTCACTTTGCGCAGAAAGAACTTTGCACTTTGCAAATTTGTGTTTGGGGAAAAGTAATTTTGAAAAGAGGAAAACTTTTTCAATTCAATAATTTCCTCTTTGCAATTTTGCGTTTGGTGGAACAAAATTTGGAAAGTATAAAAGTGCGAAGTTGCAAAGTGAAAAGAGTATTTGGTGAAATAGGACCCTGGTCTAAAATTTTTCCTAAAACATTGTACCTGTATAATTTCTAAAATAATTGATACATAATATAGAGTAATAAATATTTGGTATTATTTGGACTGCGACCTTAAGATCAATTGTAATATACATAGATATATAAACTATGTTTTTGATAAATCTATTTATTTAAAAAAAAATATTGAAATATCTATATCTATCTATAATCTTTCTATTTCTAAAATTATTGGAACAAAACTACGTAGAAGGTTTTCGTCTATACAAAATGGATGTTGCTAGTTTTTGTGTGAATTCCTTAAATTTTTCTGGATCACCTTATTTTCTTTTATGGCTATGACCAAATTACATTAAAACTATTTATATATTATGTGACGCATTTCGATTTGTGTACAAGAAAAAAAACTATACCATATACCCTATAAAGGTTTAATGAACATAAAATTAAATTTTCCCTGGATAAATATGTACAGTGTGTATATATAGTATATTTTCTAACAACATCAAAAAACTTGGCTAATTGCATATTAAAAATCAGTTAATAATAATTTTCCTCAGTTTTTTGACGTTAAGAAAATTTAATTTTCCAAACTGTGATAAGGTCTCTGTATAGGTACATATAGGTGAAGGTATAAAATTTGAGGCTCAATTAAAAGTCGATTAACATCTTTAACTCTTGGTCATTTAATAATTTCAAAAGAGGCGTTTTGGACTCATACACACAAACACACACTCAGAAATATACGCATAAAACATGAAAGTTGAAAGTCTTTGTGACATATTTAATTACAGGCTAAATTACTTGATTGATAATTAATTGTAACCCACTTCAACAAAAAAAAAAATAATAAAAGAAAAACTAACAACCATTCATCGTCATCGCAGGTCGTGGTTAATATATTAACTTTCTCATATTAATTATAGTTAATCAGCCATGTTTGATGGAAATTTTGGTTGAAAAAAAAAACAATTCTAATTACCTGCCTATAATTTTATATATATGACGATGAAAATCTGTTTATAAAAGTGAATATGTACGTATACGACGAGAAATCCACAAACCACAGCCAATTGAGGTCCTTATGAAAATTGCCCACACCATCATCTAAAACAATATGAAAACTAATTAAATAAATGTTGTTGGGTTTGGATTTGACAGAGTGAAATGAAATAATAAAAGCCTAATGAATTATTCACAGGTATTAATATTCCAACCCCCATTCATGTTCGACTTCAGGAAAAAAAACCAACACCAGCTACCAACAGACTTACTTTTTTAAATCATTCAATTTTCTCTCAACATGATGGTGTAGTTAAATTGCACCCCTAATACACTCAGAAAAAAATATTATTTAAATTAAACACAAACTTATTTTCAAAGATACTGAAATATGTTTTTAAATCTTGTATACACGATTTATTTAAAGCTTTCTTAAAGGAGTTATCATTAAGGTCCTGTTAGTGGCATACAAATTATGAAACTTTCACTTGTTCGTTTTTTCTTTTTTCCCACCGCAATTATTTTACAAATTCTTAATTTAATAAGTCCACCAGCAAGAAACAGAACTTCCTATAATAGACCGCTTTAAAACATGTGTACCCAGTAAACCGAAATTAGGATTTCCCTGAGAAATGGCTAATAGCCCAATTTGTGTGACAAAACATATGATTCAAAATGAAGTAAAAATTTTAGTTAATTTAAAATGAATTTTTTCTCCAGTGTATGTACTTGCTTGAGTACAGTGGATTAAAGAAAATGGCCAAGACAACGAAATATTCGTTTTTCACTATTTCTCCTCATGTATATGGACAGAGGGTAGAGTGGGGAGGGTTGAGTATGGTATATACCTATAGCTAGAAAAACCATAAGAAAACCCCCGCCATTGAACATAATGAACTTATTTAATGGGCTAACTAGCAAAATGGGAAACAATGAATTTCCGTGCGTCACGCTAGGTAATTCTGACAACAAAGAGGGAGAAGGGTGAATGTTGGATTCATGCTATATAGAGAGAAATACCTACTTAATAATGTTCATAAATTATGTTATAGAATAAAAAGAACAATGTCTACATATTCAACAAACCACAATTTATTATATGAGTTTCTTGTTGTTTCTTTATAAAAAAAAAACCGGAACAAAGTTAGCGACGACAACGACAACAACAGCAACAACAAAAACGACAAAGCTGATTCATACTGATGGGAATAGAGAGAAAAAAAAAAAAACAAGACTGCTTATGAAATTTTAGGTAATTTTCTAAGGTTTTCATTTTTTTTTTCTATTCCAAAATGAACATAACTCAAAGACATGCCATATAAAAGTTGAAGTTTGTATTATATTATATATGTATGTATATAGTATAGTTTATATTTGGTGGTGATGAGGAACAAACAAAGGGAGTGGTTGAATGTCAAGTCATAAAAATATGGCGCTTGAAACATTAATGGTGATTTTTCGATGTCATAATAGAAAAGAATCGAATTAATTATGCTCAACCATCAAATTGAGAGATGTTAGACATGACATGGATATTATATTTTATTTTTTTTTGTAATAGAAAAACTTGATAATGATGCGTATAATAATTGTTAAAATAGAAGTTCTTTCAAAAGGAACTATAAATATTGAGGGAAAAAATTCCATTAAAAATTTATTTTTTAGTAAAGTTTGAGAAAGCGAAAGTCCTTGCTTTGAATTCGAAAATTACAGTCTTGGATTTTTAAAAAGTTTAATTATAAAACATAACGTGTGCTTATTTTTTGTCAAAAATTTTCTTTTTTTTTTTATTTGATTAGTGAAATCTCCTTGAATTATTTTATCTGATACTAAAAACGATACCAGCATTTTTCAGATTTTAAAAATTATATATTTAGAGGTCATCATCAGGATATATTTTTTATATTACGTTTAGGGGTAATTCTAGGGGTTGATTTACCACATTTTTCAAAAATTCCACTTCTAGCCAAACTTTTATTATATAAATAAAATAATTAATATAAAGAAAATTGCAAATTTAAATCATTTTTATTCTTCATCTTGTTATTATTAATTAACAACTAATATATTTTACTATTTCATTCTCAAACACAACTGGAGACATGCCAACAAAATGGAACAATCAATATTGTTTAAAAAAACACATAAAATCCTTCTGATTTTTTAAAATTATTTTCTTGAATAATATTGATTGAACCATGACTCCTTAATATAATTTAAAAAAAAAGAGTGTGCGTACTTATGTACACGCGCTAGAAGTAAAACTTCTTTCACGACAACAGGGCAAGTATTTTTCAAGTCCTACCACTCAGAGCACCCGATTTGAAACTCAGAACCGTTGCAAAATCGTGACGCTGAATTTTGTAATTCGTGACGGGAATTTGTATGTCGGTTTGACATGTCACTGACAGCTCCATAGAAAAATTTTTTACCCCCATGCCGCAAAAGAAGTTTTACTTCAAAAATTTAAAAATTCTGCTATGTAGTATTTTTAAAAATAAATTTGAAGAGATGATCTGAGATGTTTTTTTGGTGCCATGAAATAAAGTCTTATGTAATAAAGTCCAAAGCGAAATTTTGGACTAAAGTCCAGAACGATTTTGGACTTTATTTCACTGTCAATAGTGCAATAAAGCCTTAAGACTGTATTGCATTTTGCTATTTTCGAAAAAAAAAAACTAGCACCCAGCATTACGGCGTATAAACAGTGAGGTATGTGAGGTATGTATGCAACCCCCCTGCTTGGACACATTATAGGATTTGGGGTAGATGCGGTGTTGGATTTAAATCCAGATTCTTTATATGCAAAAAAAAACTTTGCAGACACCCAACCTCGCACCCACCCCAAATCCTATATTGTTTCCAAGCAGGGGGGTTGCATACATACCTCATCTGTTTATACGCCGTAATGCTGGGTGCTAGTTTTTTTTCGAAATTTAAAATCAAGTTAAAACGGTAAAACTATTTTGATTTTTCATTTCTTCTATTATTCTCTTTGGATTTTATTTCATTTCAGTTTTGGACTTTATTGCACTCTTGACAGTGAAATAAAGTCCAAAATCGTCCAAATTTCGTTTTGGACTTTATTACATTGGACTTTATTTCATGGCACCGTTTTTTTTATGGCATTTTTAAAGCACTTAAGATCTTAAATTTGTAAAATATGTATATGTATACAAATTTTTTTTAAATTAAATTAAAAAATTTACTTTATGGTATATATGACTTATGAGCAACGTTGCTATGAGCAACAAAATCAAAAATCGATCTAGTTTTTGAACATATTATCCATTTTGTTTTCCGATTTGTGATAAACTTTTCTAACAATTCTGATTTAATTCTGATTTAAATCTCATTTTTTTTTTAACTCGTTATGGTTCTGGCTTTTTAAACTACGTCACAGATTTCAATTTAAGGATATAAATAAATAAATAAAAAAATAAAGCTACAATCAATCATTATTTAATTCTATGCACAACTCAAACAAAAGAGCTGAGATGCAAACTTTAATTATAGTTTATCTTTTTTTTATGGAAGGATAAAGAGGTATTGGCTTCGTTTAAAATAAAATAATTCTTAATCAAACCTTATATTATGAATTAAGATTATTTGAGACAATATAACCACAATTCTAAGGGAAATTAGAAAATGTTTAATCAATAGGCAAAAATTAAAGTGTAAATCGATTCTTAGTACTCTGGTCCAAAATCGGAAGAAAATAAATAAACCTTATTATCTTCTAATGAAATAATTAAGTAAATATACAATTTAAAGATTTGTGACTTCCTCTCAAGAGACAGTTAGATCCTGAAAAAAATATTTTAGGTATAAAGGGCTGAGTTCAAACCCTGACTACGTTGAAATAACCATACACCAAGGTCCAAGGTCCAAGGGGTAATGGATTGGGTTTTTAGAATTAAAGGCAAATTTTCAATTCGTTCGATCTTGTTGTATCTTTCATTTTTTTTTTTAAATAAAGTCAACTTTGACATTTTCAGATCACAACATTATTATTCTGCCAAATCCACTCAACCATATCTTCAAAACCAACAACAAAAAATAAAAGAATAAATCCAATTAACTCAACAATTTCAGATTTCCACTAATACACAATTACATTACTATCTCAACAGTTCCATCTCATCAACTGTGCTAAATTACATTCCTAAATCGGAATTCAATAGACGAAGACTAACTACAACTTATACCTATACTCCCAACTCTGGCAAGTACCGCCGCACTAAACTGATTCGGCATTTTGTATAAACGTACGAATATATGTAGCTCGCCCAAGAGTCCAAGAAAAGCAGAGCATCACCATCATGCATTTGCCGCCACCGCAGCCGCCGCCCGCCGCTAACATCCAATCCTCTGGCATGGAACTTCATTGCTGCCACTGCAACCACAGCCACAGCCAAAGCTGCACAACTAGCGAAAACATCTAAACATCTATTGTCGGAGTAATGGCTAATGTATTACCACCAACAATGGACATCTCCCGACCAGCTGGAGAGCATAATAATAAGGATGTGATAGAGTAATACATTTGCTGTCAAATTACATGCGAAGCGCATTTAATGCAACAAACAAAGCAACAACTCCCAAGGAACATGAGTTGTTGAGATTGAGGGGTGGCGGACGGTCGATGAGGGGGGAAACCACGGGCGCACGGGAAACCAGATCACAGAGCGAGCGCACATCTCGCGCAGCATCATAGATTCCAGATCGCAGATAGCTTTGGCAAAGCGCGCCCGCGATGGAATCTATTTGCGGACAAGCTTTTTCTTAACAGGAGCGGATTTGGGATTCTTTCAATTATAGGTTCTTGCCATTTTTGTATGAAATATAAAAACTACAGAAGAATTGAATTGAATTGTATTGAATTGAATTGAATTGAATTGAATTGAATTGAATTGAATTGAATTGAATTGAATTGAATTGAATTGAATTGAATTGAATTGAATTGAATGGAATTGAATTGAATTGAATTGAATTGAATTGAATTGAATTGAATTGAATTGAATTGAATTGAATTGAATTGAATTGAATTGAATTGAATTGAATTGAATTGAATTGAATTGAATTGAATTGAATTGAATTGAATTGAATTGAATTGAATTGAATTGAATTGAATTGAATTGAATTGAATTGAATTGAATTGAATCGAATTGAATTGAATTGAATTGAATTGAATTGAATTGAATTGAATTGAATTGAATTGAATTGAATTGAATTGAATTGAATTGAATTGAATTGAATTGAATTGAATTGAATTGAATTGAATTGAATTGAATTGAATTGAATTGAATTGAATTGAATTGAATTGAATTGAATTGAATTGAATTGAATGAATTGAATTGAATTGAATTGAATTGAATTGAATTTAATTGAATTGAATTGAATTGAATTGAATTGAATTGAATTGAATTGAATTGAATTGAATTGAATTGAATTGAATTGAATTGAATTGAATTGAATTGAATTGAATTGAATTGAATTGAATTGAATTGAATTGAATTGAATTGAATTGAATTGAATTGAATTGAATTGAATTGAATTGAATTGAATTGAATTGAATTGAATTGAATTGAATTGAATTGAATTGAATTGAATTGAATTGAATTGAATTGAATTGAATTGAATTGAATTGAATTGATTTGAATTGAATTGAATTGATTTGAATTGAATTGAATTGATTTGAATTTAATTGAATTGAATTGGAATTTTGTAATTAAAATTTCTTGAACCTACAGAAAAACTTTTGTAATTTTTTTAACGTCCGCCTACTGCCACACCCACTTTTCTTATATTTGAGTTTTAAGTTGAAGCTTTGTAGTGTGAAAAATGTGCAATATGTGGCGCTGTTAAGCGTGCGACATTACCAAACAGCCCATATTATTTACAAAGGCCCATATTAATTAAAGCATTGTAAATGCGGCCCTGCTCCTCCCCCTCCAGAATAAATCGCAATTGCGCAGCAAACTGGAGTTCTTATAGCCGTTGCTGATGCACCTCCGAACATGGGCATCCTCTTTGGTTGTTTATTGCTTGTCAGACATTTATTGCCTCGACGGATGCAGTTTTCCAAAGCGCACTACCAACAAACAACACAAGAAGTGGTCCCAATCCCAATCCAAGTCGCAGTCGCAGAGTAGGTCCAGAGGTCCAGATTCAACATCATCATGGTGGAGTGGTATGGTTTGTGTGCGAGCTGCTTGCGGATTGTTGTTCTTGTATAAAGTATATAGAAGTATGAGGCACAACATATATATAGTGGAACGTTTGGTGGAACTTATCAAATGATATCGCAAATGCCTTAATGTGGCCTCTTAATCGATGGCTGCTGTTGCAGCAGCAGCAGCAACCAGAGTCTATAAATGGAACACAACGACGACGACCAACAACTCGATGGGGAATCAAATGATGAGGTGGTTCACGAGATTTTTTTTTTCTGCCTTCTTTTCGGTCGGTTCGTGGATCAGTGGAGCAGTCTGCGGCTTCATTGGCTCCCGATATTATATTGATGATGGAGCTCAAATGCCCGATTGCGGTTTTTATATTGACGACAACAACGACGAGTGACTGCGAATTTTTTTTTATTTTTGTTTTTTGTTGCAATGCAATGTTTCGTTTGTTATTTTGTGTTTTTGTTTTTTTTGGTCTGGATATTTATGTTATGGTTTTTGTGTGTAATATGTTGTTTCGAATGGCTTGCTTGCAATTTGGATTTGCTGCTCTGTTTTGCTTTCCATCTAAATAATTTGTAAAGGATTTTATCGCGGGATTATTATAGATTTTTTTTTCTTCTTCTTTTTTTTTGTTTTTTTTTTTTTTTTTTTGTTGCAATAAAAAATGGTAATTGATGAGCTCAATTGACGGTTTAACAAAGGATTTTTACTTTCAAACTGTATTAAGTTCAGCGATCGTAATAGTAAAGTTTGAGTTCAGTTTGATTGCGCGTGATGTGACATTTTGATCTGAGAGAATGTTTAGTTTCGTAAGAGTTTGTCGTGGGAATTAAATATCTTTACAAGCTAAAATAGTTCACCCTTGTTCGGATGAGGCTTTAAATCTACCACGAAAAATTTATTTTATTCATTTGTCTCTTTATGACAAACTCGATGAAAATAAAAAAAAGAAAACACAATGAGTCAAAACAATTTATAGTTTTCAAAGTGGTCCATTAAGCGCGTGATTCCAGAGAAGTTTCCTCCCTTGTTAGGACTTAGGGCACCAAGCTGGCAAACATTATCTTGATAATAAAAAGAAGGCACACACAAATAATAGCGGTCTCATTATCCTTAATCAAAATGCATTAGCACATACGCTAATGGACCACAATTGACCTGAATATCATAAAACCCCGATTAAAATTGCTGCAGTTCATCCTCCCGCTATCTTTAGAGTTTTTTTTTTTGGATTTTTTGTTTAAATTCAAATCACATGCCATATAACCACTTTGGAATAATAAAACCGTGCTCGAGCAACTTTTGGGTGGTCCATTATAATATCCTCAATGCCAATAAACCATAAAAATTCAAATTAGCCTTTTTTGTTGTTGGTTGCGATTGTGTGCCATCACGCAAGCAAGTAGCGCCATTAATACCAGGAAACATCATTTCCCACGACCTTCTCTGATGAATATAAAGGATCTCCCTCTCGGAGTTTGAATTCAGGTACCTATATGGACAGAGGTGTATCCTGATCCTGGATATTGACTGTGCATTCATAAAGATACTCTTCGTGCTCATCCATTTCTATCATATGAAGCATGTCGGTGATATGGCTTTGAAGGATTTTCTTTTGTCACTAAATGTACAGCAAGGACATATCGTTATATTGTGTCAATTATAATACATGAAGCAAGGATCTTTGCGATGCTATTTTCACTCATCCAATAATATGGGTGTGCGTTGTAAATATATATCCCTATAGGCTTTGTTTATGAGAGTCAATTGATTTTATTGTTGACAAACTTTATCGGTTTTATATACCTTGTGCGCACAGAGTTCTATGTCTAGAAAGATCCTTTCGACGTATGTTTACCTGTAGATTGTCCGTTTTTGTGTCTTTTTATGTACATATTGTTGATATCGATTCATTGGCAGGATAAATATTGTTGTCGGTGCTCTTTTGTTGTTTAAAAATTAAAGAAAGAAATGTCCTTTTTTTTATTGGATGTAATGACTTTTTGGCTGCGGCAAAGTGTCATCGTTAATACAATAAGATTACATTTTGACATTATGTGGCTTAGGATGAATTGATGGGATGTGTAAAGGTATAAGCTGGATTTTTTATCAGTCTTTGAGTTGCAATGTTATATTAAATCGTTTTTTTTTGTTTTTGTTTTTTTTTTTGTGGCAGCCTTTTGGATTTGGCCAAGTGAATTATGGTCTTTCGAATGCTGCTGGACAATGGTTTAAAGAGTTTTGTCTTCTTTTTAGGTTTACTATTTTTTTATGACTTTGAAGTGAGCCGACAAGGTCTAAGTCGATTTTGGAGATAGGGATTTGTCTTTTGTATTGAAAATTGAATGATTTGCAAGATTTTTGAATAGAAATTTTGTTTAGTGAAATAAATAGATGTTTTTTTTATTCATAAAAAATGTCCCATGAAAATGTCTCTTGGGATGTTTAAAATGAGGTTCTTGCCAAGAGCTTGCATATATGAACAGAATATTACAAATCTTTAAATTCAAGACCAACTTACGGTGTAATGGAGGGAGAACGCGACTCAGGTGGTGTATGCAAGTGGAAGGACATCTCAATCAATTTGGTGGCAAAACCTAGAGACAGCCTACTAAATAGGATACATAGAGATCAAGCTTGTGGAGGGAGCTTGTTGATTTAGACCTAGATTTTACCGGATTGTAAATAAGCAAGTAAATTTAAGCCTTGCCAATACTGTGATTTTTGTAAATATTTCCGGTCTTAATTCATCAAGGAAAAATAGAATTCCAATCAAAACTGTCACATTAATAGATCCGAAAAAATTTACAAAAAAAAAAAAAATAATCAATAGAAAAACCAATTATCATTATTATGACATACAAAATATTATATAAAAGTTCATTGCGAAATCGGGTGCACATAGAAAGTTTATCAAGGTCAAATAATGTCAAAATTTGTCGATTTTTAGCATGTAACTTTTAAACGGTGAAAGTATACCCACTTACTTTATACAAAAATTTGGGGATCATGCAGTTCTATACCTATATACCAAATATATAGGTTTCAGCACGTTTCTTCTACCAACTGATCGGTTAGAAAATGTTTCCGCATTTGAAAAACGGTAAGATTAATGAAAAAGGCATGCTTTTCCCGATTAATTCTTTAAAGGTAATGTGTTATCAAAAATATGTCTTGACGAAATTTGTAAGTTTTGTAACCCTCTACACTACAACTCCTAACATTTTTTTCCAAGAGTCATAATTTTATCCTTATTTAAAAAAATTTGGTTAAAAATAAAAACCAGGGTTTTTTGCTCTTCACCTTTAAATGATTGCTGTCGAAAAAAAATACATGCTCACTTTATTATAGACTAACAAAATATATTACTTTTTTGCATACGAAGCATCAGCTACAAAATATTGCAACTTGAAAAATTGTGAAATTTTCAAGGTTTATGCGAAAATCTGATATTTTCAACATTTGAAATTGGATAACTTCTTTTGTACACAACGTTTGAGACAGTACTTGGTAAAGGGATATTAGAAATAAAATATTTAAATAGTTAAAAACGTTATACGACAACAATGCTATTATTCATGAAGTTGACGATCGCTGTATCGAATGAAAAAAATGTTTAGGAGAGAATCTGTATAGATACAGTCGACTCTCCCTAAGTCGAATTTTCACGGGATACCAAGATTTGTTCGAGTTAGAGAGAGTTTTGGGAAAATTCGAGTTATAAAGAGAAACATTTTTTTATTTTAAAAAGTTTATTTAATAAATAAAGGTTAATTTATGTATATAAAGCAACCAACAACACAAAGAAAAGGATAACAATCCTTTTTTTGTTTTGCGTTGTAACTTTTTAAAAACTGTATCTTTTTATAGCGGTACACGGGGTATGAATAGGAAGAAACGCGAAGAGCTGACAATGATGGTACACGCGATGCTACACATATATACATATGTATTAATGTTTTAATGGTTCGTAGTTATACTATACCCAAATACGAATTCAGAAGGGATAATTTTTTTATTTTGTTTTGTTTTAAACAAAATTCGACTTAAGGAGTGAAAAAAGATGTCAAATGTCAAGAAAATGTGTTCGAGTTAGAGAGAGTTCGACTTAGAGGGAGTTCGATTTAGAGAATGTTTTTTTTTTTTGGAAAATTGAAGGGAATGATAACAATGACGAAAAAGTTCGAGGTAGAGAGAAATTCGACTTAGAGAGAGTACGACTTAGGGAGAGTCGACTGTATATTGACAAAACAAATTTCAAAACTTCAAAAAGCATTGTTTAAGGCGTGAATTTTCCTAGATGTATTTTGTATTTGTTTAATTTTTTTTTTTCATCAAAAATGGATAAATATATAAATAATTCTTTGTTTTTTGTTTATAGGATAGAACCCCCGCAACAAAAATTGTGCTATGAACAAAATAAAATTTCATAGTTTTAAATATCAAGCGAGTCTTCGGTTCTTCGAAATTGTACAGTACAGTAGGATCGATATAAATATTTAAAACTATGAAATATGTAGTTATAAGCAGACTGAAGCTTCCATACAAAAGCCATTAGTTCCCAAGATATTTAGTATATATTTATTTGTTTGTTATAATTTCTTTGTTTTGCAAAAAAAAAAAAATAACTTGTATCGTAAATTTAAAAATAAAAATAAAAAATATCACGTCTAGAAAAATTCACGCCCTCCACAATGCTTTTGAAAGTTTTGAAAAATCTTTTCAATATATCTACAGATTCTCTTAAACATTTTTTTTCTTTCGATGCATAGTGATCTTGGGCTTCATTAATATTTTTGAATTTAATTTAATTCTTTTTTTTTCTGTTAAATTTCTTTAAATTTGATTTTCTTGAAAAAAAAGTTATGTAATTTAAGAATCGGTGGTAATTTGGCAATGATAAGCTAGTTTAAGAAAATGCGTCGGAAAATCATAAATATAACGTTATAACTCAAAAACGAAGCTTCTTAAGTTTTCATTTTAATTTTAAGTAAAAAGTTTGACACTATCTATATAAATAAAAATGTAAATGTACGTTTGTTCCTTACCGCTAATCTCCGGAAGATCTTCACCGATTACAATGTTGCATTCGAATACGAGCCGGTTTGTACATACTCAAAACAAGAAAAAAAAAAAAACAGTGGGATATGTTGTGCATGAAAGCAACACCCGCTATTCTAGATCTTAGCAATCTCAGTTTCAGACATATAATTACTCAGAAATTTTTAAAGTTTTGCTGTCAAAATTTTTAACTATTCGTCAGGCGAAAATCAAAATTCATGAGTGCTTAACTACTCTGTGATGAAGGAAAATGGTACCTTACATATAGCTAACCCCATTTCCATGGGCTGGATCGCGGTTGGAATTAATTGAAAAGAATAACCTCCGATTTTAAAGATGAACTGGTCAAATCAATAAGTTGTATCATCTCTCTGAATCTCTTTCAATTTCAGCTTGAAATTCTAATTGTGAAGTATGCCTGCGTGTGGTTTTTTGTCTTTCCGCATGTTCGAAGTCTGAACTGATTATGTTATAAGATACTAGCTGCGTTTTATTATCCTCGGGTCTGGGTTATCTCGGTTTCCATTGAGGTTTCATTTATGTATCCAGAAATTAGTTTTTAATTTCATGGGAAGATGGCTTTTCGGTTTTGCAAATGGAAGGGGAATTCCGAAATAGAAAGTAAAGAAAAAAGGCAGTATCTACATGAAACCCGAGCAAAAAAGATATGGGCATACAACACTGTTTTCATTAGAATTCATATGGCTTTATTTTCACGGGGTAAACCATATGTGTGATTGGCGATAGTAAAACGTAGGTAGTTACTATTTTTTAACGCAGGGCTCAAGAAGATCAGCGAACCTGATGGGTAACAGCTATTAGAATTAAAATAACATTTTCGACTCCCGGGGAATCGAGAACTTTTCACATTTATTTCAAAGCACTTGCGTACCAAATTAATGTTTTGTTTCCGAACCGCAACACTTTTGGTGCGAATATAAAAGTAAAATAAATGTATGCATAGCGAGTAGTGCTTGGATTCACAGATTCTAGAGTTCCGAATATGAAATAAGCTGGCAGATTTAATCTTTGGGGTGATTGTCATTGCCTGCCTAACAAAGAACACTGCAATATTATTTATTTATATTTTCTTTTTCAAATTTTGTACGGTAATTGGGTTTGCAAGTCCGTGCGAAGCCG
Organism: Epistrophe grossulariae; assembly: GCA_929447395.1. Classification (NCBI taxonomy): domain Eukaryota; kingdom Metazoa; phylum Arthropoda; class Insecta; order Diptera; family Syrphidae; genus Epistrophe; species Epistrophe grossulariae. The sequence continues at coordinate 137,238,765 of OV839566.1, forward strand.
GGGCGGGTCAGCTAGTAAGCAATAAAAAAAATGTCCACTGTAATTAAATAATATTCATTTGGTCTTTAATAATACGTTGGGTACTTTCAGAAGACTTCAGGATGGGATTTAATATGCTCGTCAGCTAAACTTATCGGAAAATAGTATTATAGGTATATACTTTCTACATTGACAGTGTTTAGAACAATTTCAACTTTGTATGGGTCGATCTTAAGATCCAACTTTAAAATTCTCCGCAATGCTGTTCTGTACATGTCTATATTTGCCCGAACGACGCACGGCGAGTTGAGTCAGATGAATCATTTGCAACACTCTACCGCACAGTTTCCACGTTGTCTTCAGTACGAATATTTCGATGAGTATACCACTTTCAGTAACCCCGTTCCATATAAACGGTCGAACAAACTCCTAATCATGAAGGCTGTAGAATCTGATCAATTGAATTAAAATATTGACGATATTTTCACTGTGTCTAACAATTGATCGTTGACAATAATATAGACTAGTACGTCCAGCCCCCGAAACTCGAGTGCTAATAACATTATCGTCTAATTGAAAAACAACTTCTAGAAACTATATTGTAATTCATATGAAATTCTAGAAAACTTTACATTAAGTAAAAAATCGCAAGAATAATTCCATCATTTAAAAGCAGTCTTGAGCGTGGAGAAAAACTGAGCTAGTTTTTTTTATATGAGCTACTTATTATTATTTTCTGCAGCACTGAACGCTGCCGGGTTGGGTTTAGCCGATCCCAGAACCACTAGTCCCAAGACCATCCCGGAAGTATTCATAAAGACCAATTAAATTTATATCGAAAATAAAACTCGTCGAATACATTCATACGTTCCACGCCTCAGCTTAAACATCCCTCACACTACATCTACAAATTGAAAGCATTCTTCCTTTTTTGCTCACATTTTATTTCAATTTAAAAAACAACACTCAATGAGCGAGAGAATATTTCCATGCAAAACCAATATACCTACAACTATACATAATTTATGCTTCTCGCATTAAATCGACCAATGGCCGAAAATCCAACACAACAGAACAGAAAAAAATCCTTAGAAATAAAATTCTTCCCACAAAAATCCCTCACTCGAATTCACTAACCATCTTAACGAATATATATTAAATGCACGAACCATTGCTCGGTCTCGCTCTGGCTCTTGCTATGGTTCTCGCTCTCCTCGCACTTATAATGCAATTTTACTTTATTGTTTTTTAGTCTTTGTGGTAAAATTATTTAATAAATTTTTGCTTTGTGCACTTCTGTGCAAAAAAAACCTTTCCATCGATATATAATTTATATACTTTCGGCTTTTGTAGACCGCGTAAATGGTACCCCAAAATTCGTGTTTGTCGTTTTATTATATTAGGTGTGTTTTATTCATTGCTGCATAGCCAGCGCAGCACAAGTCTGAATAAAACGAAAGTTTACTCTATACGTTCATTTCAATAATTGAAAGCTCTATCGCCAGCACAGCCATCTTTATTTTTACTGACTTCTTTTTCGCCAGCAATCAAATTGTTTTTGTTTGCCAAGGGAAATTTTGCTGCGCTGGCTATGCAGCAATGAATAAAACACACCTATTGATGATGATGATGATGATGATGATGATGATGATGATGATGATGATGATGATGATGATAAAATCAATAATTTTTGACGTGCGACAAGAAAAAAAAAAAATATTATATTGGAAAATAAAAAAAGCTATATTCGTGTCCAACATTGGTTGGTCTTTTTTGGCCCACAATTTGTATAACGGAATTTTATAAATTCTTAAAAAAAGTAAAACTTAAAGCTTATGATCAGACTTGCATTAGAATATCTAATGATATAGGAAAGACAGAGAATTCTGTCTGTTTACCTATACCTAGCCTTAACTGCTGGGGTAAATTTTTTGGCCGAATGTTCACTTTAAAAAAAAATCAATTTCAAATTACTATAAATAATAAAAGAAAAATAATTATTTTTTTTCAAGTTTTTAAAGAGTTTTGGAATACAAGAATAGGGATCTACAGAATTTTGAAAAACTTAATTTTGACATTCAGAATTTAGATACGAATTTTTTTAATTTCCAGAATTTGGAAACCAAACCACAATTTTAAATTTGTTTTTTTTTTGACAAAGATAACGGTATGTACAAAATTTACAGATTTCTACGATTTTATAATAAAAAAAATATCTGTGTAGTTTTTTTAGGAACTATTTAGTTTTGTTATTTTTGTTTTCAAAAAATATATAATAATATGGTAATCTCCATGAAGAATTTTCAATCAATTTTTATACAAACACTTTAAAAAAAGTCAAAATCATTGTTGTCATCATCATCATTATTTGTCCGTTGGTTTAAAATCCGAAATTTTGAAATTGTCACGTTGCGTTGTCATAATATGTTTGAATTTGTTTTCTTAATACCAAAAATAAACATTACCCATATAACTATAATCGGGCGTGGATGCAGGTAGGAATTTTGGAGGTTCAACCCCGACGAATAAAAAAAAATTTTCAAATTTCCTAATTTCCTAATTCAGCTTCGTATGCATCGAGTTGTCTTCAAAACAATTTTAGAAGTTATAAAAGAAGGTTTTTTTAATAATACAAATCCTATATACTATACTACTGAAATACATCAGCCAAGTAGAAGACTTAGCACTATTTTAATGGACTTTGTTGAATTATTGAATGAAAAAAGCTATTTTGAATCAATTTTAGAAGTTGTTCAATCAATTCAAATGCTTTTTTAAAATTTGCTAGTTATATATATGTATTCAGTAGATACCCGATATAGTGAATATCGGTAGAGTGAACTATCCAGTATAGTGAACACACAAAATTTTGTACAGACAACTCTAAATAGTGAACAAAAAGTGTCTCGATATAGTGAACTCACATTTTTTTTGTTTCAATATTTAACAAGATTATTCCAGCAGCAATGCCTTTGTGGACTTTTTATTAAAGATATTTATGAAACATTTACAAGCAAATCAATTTAAAGTTGAGAAACGAACAAACAGAAGTGATTATTTTTTTTTAAATTTCCTTCTTATTTAAAAAAAAAAATAATTTGTACCGGGAGCTATGAAGTTTTTCGTTTTTATGAAAAATGAAGTTTATTGTATGTTATTTATAATATTATGAAATATTTATGTTTTTTTTACCCAATTGAAATTATTTTACGCTTTAACAAATAAAAAAAAATAATTTTGTATCAAAATCACAAGCCTTTAAGTTTTTCTCTCGAAATAGTGATCAGGCCTGGTTTTAATTATGTAATTCATTTTATCGAGCCTCTACTGTATATTATTTTACCTACCTACATAAATTATAATATTTCCTTTCTCGTGACCTTTTGAAATATTAAAATTTGACTCTTAAATATTTTTTTGTTGCTTCTTTATTTAGATTTAATGACGTTTCACGTTCGATAATATTATATTATTAATATTTATATATATTTTATAGTTGTATATACGTATAAAGTATTAAATAAAAATATCTTTTTCAAGAATTTAAATTATGAAAAGAATAATAAGAAATTAAATAAAATAAAAAAAAATTACAGATGACACAAAACTTTTCCTGTAATTTATTACTTTCGTTGGGAGTAAAAGATTGTATAAGATTAAGAATTTTTGAGACTTACATATATGTATGACTACTATAAATCTTCATAAATTATGTCATTAAAATTCAAAAAGGACCAGTTTGTGCAGAGCTATATAATTATCTTTTATCAATGATTATTGCAACTATGGTCAATCGTTGAATCGTCGAATCCTCGAATTTCAGTAGTCGATGCGTCATGCTTAAAAAATTAATAACTGCAACCTAAATCTAAATTGAAACCAAACCTCACTTAGGTTTCATGAACCTACTTTGTAACAATAATCGCTTTTATAACCAAAATATCGCATGATATATCTCACTTATAAAAATGTTTCGCACAATCATCAAATCAATGGCCGTTAAAATGGCGTTCGCATTCACATTATATATTGTGTGTATATATTTATACCTAATTATTATATGTAACAATTAAAAGATAAAAGCACGTCTAAATGGAGGGATTAATTCTATATAGCTCGTTAACAAGAGTGTTGCAACTTGCCATGCCATCATCATCAGTAGCAATTGCATCTGCAAGAAGCGTTAAATGGAAAATTCTTCATTTAACTCGGCAATCTATAGACAATCGCGTTCATGCCGGTCTGAAAATTGTTGGGAATTTTCTTGGAAAAATCTCACCACCATGGAAACTAAGTTTGTATAAATCCATCATGATGGTATGGATACACGAGTATATACAGAATATAATGAGGATTGGAAATGCAATCCGCGCAACAACGGTCCGCGGTTGGTTTAATTCCAATTATGCCTGTGGGGCAAATGCGACGTTGCTAATATAATAAAAGGCGCGTGAAAAGTGCACAAATAGAGTTTTTTATATTATTTTTTTTTTTTTTTTTTAGATTATGTGTGATTGTTTTAATTGTTAATTAAATTCAGTAATTCAATTTGCTATTTTTGTTCAAACTTAAAAGAATAAAGCCGACGTGCCGCTTCGTCAAATGGTTAAGTGCGCGCTGACTGCGTTAAGTGAGTCTTAGATTGCAATCAACGTTATATATAGTTAGTTATGAGATAATTACTGTGGGTATAAGATTAGATTTATGCGTGCATCATGTGTGTGAAACGAATAATAAAAAAAATAAATAATAATAAATGGAAAATAATCTCGAAATAAAATCACACGATTGTTTTAATGAAAACAAATGAAATGAATTCTTTCAAAGAATTTAAAAACAAATTTTCTATAATACAAATGAAGGAATAAATAATAGAAATTATACCTTGTTACTTATAGATACATAATATATAGGTACCGAATATTCTTTACGATATGAGTGCTGTTTGTACAGGGTGGCGCACGAATCGTGCTACAAAAATAAAACGTAATAACTTTTTTTCTGTGTGAGTAATCGGCTTATTTTTTTTTTTTTATTTTGTAGGTTACTATTTAGATTTATAAAAATGGATGCTTGGGATACGGAGAAAAGAATTTGGATAGTGCAACGCTACCATGCTTTGCAGTCCGTCAATTCCGTCCAAAGGGAATTTAGGCGGGAGTTTGGCGGTAATCCCCCGAGTAGATGGACCATTATGAGGTTTGTAAACATGTTTGCCGAATCTGGAAGCATCGCACGAAGGCCGTACCATTGAGATGCCAATGTTCGGGTTCAGGATACAATCGCAGCAGTAGCATCTGCAATACAGGCCAATCCGAACGTTTCGACCCGAAACTTATCGGGGCAAATTGGAATTAGTAGACGGTCATTACAACGGATACTTCATGACGATTTAGACTTGTTTCCGTACAAAGTCCAAATTACTAGCAAGTTAAACCCTCAGGATTTGCCTGTTCGCCTGGAATTTTGCCAAAAAATGATATCAATGGCCGAAGAAGACAACAAGACAATCAATTGTTTGTTCATGTCTGATGAGGCCCATTTTGATCTTAACGGCAATGTAAACAAGCAAAATTGCCGTGTATGGAATGAGTCTAATCCAGAAATGCTCCATGAGACGGAACTGCACCCAGAACGAGTCACTGTGTGGTGCGCAGTTTCATCAAGGTGTATTGTCGGGCCGTACTTCTTTGAAGAAAACGGTGTAACCGTTACTGTCAATGGGGACCGTTATTTAAAGATGTTGAAGGAGTTTTTTTACCCAGAACTGCGCCGAAGACGTATACCATTCAACAGCGTTTTGTTTCAGCAAGATGGAGGAACTGCACATATAGCCAGACCAGTTATGGCGGAGCTAAACAAAAAATTCGCAAACAAATTAATTTCTAGGAACTCCACTCTTCGCTGGCCCCCAAGGTCACCTGACCTGACTGCACCAGACTTCTTTTTATGGGGTTATGTCAAGCAAGAGGTGTATAAAACGAAGCCCAGGAATTTAACTGAATTAAAGCAGTCCATAACGACAATAATTGAGGCGATCCCAACTTCAACTCTTCAGGCCGCAATGAATAATTTTTTGACCAGGTGTCGCATATGCGTGGGACATCGTGGAGGTCATTTGCGGTCTATAATCTTTAAAAACAACTAACTATTTAAAATAAAATTTAATTTTCTAACCAATACAAAAAAAATAAATGAAATACATCGATTAAAAAAAAAGTTATTTGAATTTCTTATTGTAGCACAATTGGTGCGCCACCCTGTAGCATAGGTATAGCTAATGGTCTTCAGAGAAAAAATGGGCGATATAGGAATAGAATTTTATGGGTACCTTCACACGTAGAAAAATGATCAGTAAAAAAAAGTAAAACTCAGTTAAGTTAAATAACAAAAATTGTTAATATACTGCAACTTGCAAACTCACCAGGTTAAATTATTAAATCGAGTCAACTCGATAAAACAAAAATATTTAAATTTACACACTGATTCGTTTAAAGTGCATCTACTAAATTGTATTACACTTCTTTTGGGTTATTCTGTTCGGTTTCAATAATCAATTAAATTAGTTAATGAAACTTATTAAATGCGCCTCATAGTATAACCAATCTACTCATATACATAGATGTGTGAAATTAACTAAACATAATTATTTATCTAAGAAAGCTACTCGTTTAACATAAACGGTGTTCAAAATTGCAATCCTGATCAAATTTCTCCAGTAGGTAATATATATTTTAAGTTTTTATTTTAAATTATTTATTTGTATCGAGTCGACTACATTAGAATAAAAATAGTAAACTATGTAATTTATGGCTCCCGGAAATTACGCCAGAATTTTTTTTTTGGAAAAAACGCCAGAATTTTTTTCGAGCTTAAAATTGGAAAAAATGCCAAATTTTTTTTAAATTAAGCTAGAAATTCGGAAAATGAGCCAGATACCTATGGAAAAAGAGCCAGAAAGTGAAACGGAAATAAAGCAGAAAAAAATTAATTCTGGCCTAATTTCCAAACCTCCAAAGTGTGAGGTATGGATAGGGGCATGCTGCCCCAATGGTTATTGTATACACCCAGCCGCGCAGCTACCCCAAATACTATAATCTGCCTAAGCAGGGGGTTGCATGCTGCCCCCCCCCCATACATACATCACTGCTTATGCACCACGATTTTTTTAAAGATTATCTTATCATTGGCATTTCACTTTGGAAATGTCGCCTAAAATTTAGGAAAGAACGCCCAAATTAAAAAAAAAATGTTTTGAAATATCGCCCAAAATTAAGGAAAAAATTTTTTCAAAAATAATTTACATTGAAAATATTTGGGCGATATTTCTAACTTAAGATTTGGAAAAATATTAATTTGGGCGATATTTCCAATTTTTTTTTTTGCGATAAAAAAAATTTGGGCGATATTTCCAAATCGATTTGGGCGTTATTGCCTAACGCCCATTTATATAGTTACAACTGAATGACGTCGCTTTAGTTATACTTTTTACAACCAAACACAATGATTAACATACCTACGGCATAACTCTTGTACGTTTACAACAATTTAAAGTAAAATACAGTTTTCTGGCTCTTGTTCACCGAAAGAAAAAAGCTTGGTTGATCCAAGCACCCTCCGTGTTCAACTTAAAATGTGGTGGTAATTGTAGAATTGAATCCGACTGTGCTTGAATCAAGCAATGCCTTATACTCAAATCAACAATGCTTGCGTTGTTGAAATTTTTTTTTAAAAGTATCATAAAAAGGATTTCATACTGAATCAGCAACGTTGTTTCTAATGTCATTATTATTCAATCACAGACGTGATATTTATAAAATAAAAATAAAAACTACGGAATTAAATACGTTTTCATATAAAACAAACAACATTTCGTGCAATGAATGAATAATTGTTAATGCATATTTTTGTTCAATAAGTATCACGAAATAGTTTCCTTGAAGCATGTTTGTGCTTGATTAAAAACGATTTTATATACATAAACAACAACGTTTTTTCTAATTTCATTGTTATTCAATCACAGACGTGATAGTTATAAAATAAAAACCACCATCTGCCACTCGGAGCACACGAAAATATGGGAGCGACAATGATGAACATCATCATCGATATTACACACACGATAGTTTCACCGTTCTTGGTCTTGAATAGCGGTAACTGGCAGAGGCGCGAGAAAAATATGAATTTGAAAATACGTTTGTGATACTTTGTGCACGTTCGTGCTTATCTTCTTAAACTAACAACTATTTTGTTTCTTCCATCACAAATATACTTTATAGCATCATAAAACAAAATAAACAGTTTATCTTCTGAAATCCAGTTCAGTGTTGATTGTGATGTTGGGTGGATAACGTGCGCGGCCAAGTTAGCGAAGTTAAGTTATAAAAATTATTTACAAATGAAAAGTTTGTAAAAGAAAAGAAAGTGTGTTTTAATTTGGAGGGGACCTGGTGTTTTCTGTAGAATCCGAAAGGCTAAGGTAAGAAGCTACTTTTCTTGACAAGAGATAATTTGGCAGGAATTGTCAATTCCTGGCAAAAGGCAGTGAAAAACCGAGAATAACAATTTTGTTTTTTTTGTTTTGTTTTTGTTTTTCTTTTTAGGTGGCATAGCTGGGAAACTAACCCAAAAACTTCGGCGTAACAGTCCTACGTACTAACCATTACACCACGGGCTACTAACCTTCCAATAACACGCACACAAGAATGATTGAGAGTTGTAAGTCACTAGGCCTTGGAAACGACCTTTCGTGCCACCCAATTTAATTTTATTTTTAATGCTTCAATCAATTTTTCCAAGTCTTAAAAAACACTTTTTTTCTAAGGCATACTTTAGATAAGTTAACGACATCCCATCATTTTGTCATCCCGTCCACTCACATCAGAAATCAACATCAACATGCAACATCCTGCGGTCATTTGAATTTTTGTAAAAAATGTTATATAAGGCTATTAATTTGATTAATATATACAAAAAAATGTAAGTAAGAAATTCTAATAAAAGTATTAAATTAAGTTGTTATTTTAAAGTAAACGTATTTTACATAAGTTTAAAAATGTGATAAAGGGATTTTCAGATCAGAATGCAGCAAATTAGAGTTCCTGATAGGTTTTAGAAAGAGTTCTGGAAAATTGGAAAAGTTAGGTCAAATTAACCCATTGACTTAGAACCAAAAATTTTCAAAATCCAAAAAATCTTTGCTGCGTGAAGTTATAGCAAAAAAAACTTTTTTTTCGAATTTTAACACTTCATACGCCAGTATGAGGAACTCTATAACTCTTTGTTTGCTACCGGGAACTCTCATTTCTTATTCAATTCTAAACAATTATTTCGCTAGCTTCACAGGAATAGAATACAAGGCTATTGCAACAACATAGGTATAAGAAAGCTGCTTGTTACTATACCATACCTACCTACAACTACTGCAGGTATAGAGGTACACAGAAACAATTAGGTACCTATATACTATACCACTATTTCCCAAAACAAATGTCTAAATTTCTAATAAATCTTTTTTTCTACATAACACATATGTAGGTATACCGCATTAATCCCACTTTACCTACTCCCTCATAATCCCCAAGAAGAATTCATTAGAGCTCAATATACTTTGCACCCCAACCATGAATAACCCAACCCATCATGAGACATTAAAACAATCTATGAAGTGATTTTAATTAACTGTAAGAGAAAATAAATAATCCCAACCACAAAACAATGTCTACTATATACACAGAGAGAAGTAGCAGAGGGTGGCTCATCATTCTGTATAAGTGTACAACAACTGTATTTATTCTTCAACACAAAATGAATAATATCCCAAAACCCCCAACCGTTCGTTATACAAAAGGGTGTTTCACACTTCCGCGTTTTTTTTTTTTTTTTTCTCAACTTCCAACTCACACACAACACATGGATTTGTTGAGATAATTCAGTTTGCTTAACTAAAACATGTTGAAAAACACAAGATAATAAATTTCCTCAGTCCATCTCCCCCTCCCCCATCAACCCCTCGCTATATAACCAAATTGAATAAAAAGACACAACATGCATCCTTATATCCTTTATTTTTTTTCACGCAGAGATTATGTAGTATGACGTACAAAAAAAGAGGGAAAAAGAAAATAAAACCGTTGCGCGTTCCCGCAATTCATGTTTCCACTTAAGGAAAAGTCTACATAAAATCCTCAGCAAGGCTAAAATATTATTATTCCATCAGATAACACACAAAAGGGATGAACACACCACGAAGTCCTTCGTATCTTTTAACAAATCCACTCCATTCCACTGCCACTGCCACTCCAATCCGCTACCATTATACAAACACACTGTAACGAAAAATTGAAGAAGAAGAAGAAAAAAAAAAGGACATCAACCACTCCCTTATAAGTACAATCGACAAATGGTTAATTTCATGGAGAGTTCATCCCCAATCAGAGCACAATGGCTGCCACCGGAAGATAATATCATGGAGGGTTAAAAAAAAAAAAAACCGGGACCATAATAACGGTAGAATAGACGGAACCCAAAGTCGTTGTTTGGTATATATGCACAGCACATACACTCGCCTGGGAATAAGCGATAATTGAATGAGGGTTGTTTCTACAGTTTTACTGTTGTTCTTCTAACCCCCCCACCCCCTTCCCATTCAACATTCACCAATTTTTACTTTTTCCTTCCTTATTGGATTGCATATAGCTAGCGGTAAATGTGGGTAAGTTCACAACAAGCGATAATAAAAGCAACAAACACAAATTGAAAGTTTACTACAGACGTTTAAGGGTCGCGTTGTGGGTGGGAAAAAAAAAACAAAAAACAATTTCAACACGCTGCTGCTGCTGCTCTCACAAAAGAAGGACACCACTCTATACAGAGGGGTGGAATATAACTATAACTTTTGTTGTTGTTGTTCCATACGAGTCTATGTTCCTTGCTCGTAATTGGAGTGATTATTTGGTGTTAAGCATAAGAACAACTTGTTATAGGGGGGTGGCTCTGTCTCTGCAGCACGATGCTGAAGTTGTTGTGTTAATAATTTAAAATTATATTCACTAAGGGAGTATATTAACGACATACCTACATTCATGGTATGTACTTAGTAAAAACGGTTGTTATATTAATTGAAATTCCACTTAAAGTTATTCATGAAGTTGATTTTTTTAATGAGTTTAGGTTTATTGATTCTATTAACGATATGGACGGTAGGTACGTGGTATACCTTCGTTTTATTATACAATTTATCAATGTTATACAATCTAGTGAAATGCAGGAACAATTTCTTAAATTTGAATTGTTTTTTGGTAGGTTGGTAGGTATACTTGCTCTCTAGGTACCTTTAGTGAAAATATTGCTTTCGTGTTAATTTGTGTTTAAACAATACCTACTTTTGAATTGTTTTCAAATTTGTTCGTTAAAATTTTTCTACATCAAAGTTTAAAGATCACCTTAGATCAAAAGTTATGAACATTTGAATCCAATACAAAAAATAAAGAATCGACCCTTTCATTTAATAAATCAATACAAAAAGTTCAACATATTATTAAGCATAGAATTTCCTTCTATTTTAATTTTTTTTAAATTTGTTTAAGAATCATTTTTGATTGAATTCAAATGTTCATAACTTTTGATCATAAGGTGAGTTGTAATAAGTTGTATACCTTTTCAGAAACTGCAAAACTAGGACAAGCTTTTAAAAGCAAAAACTATTATTGAGTGCTAGGATATTTATACAGGGTGCTGTTTCAAACGTTTCAAGTACACATTAATTTTTACCACCATTTAGGGCTATCGATTTATTTATAGCTATATGGTGAAGATCATTAAAAATATTTCTTTTCAAAACGTTAGTCTAACTATTATAAGCAGTATTAATTAGAAAAACGGTAAAAAATAAAAATCAATTTTTGACAGGGTGATCTAAAAATTAAATCAAGGTAGGGGGTTTTTCTAAATTTAAAAAAAAATGTGTTTACTCAAAAAACGTTAGGATTTAGTATTTAAAATATAATTATAATTATAATAATTTTTTTTAGAAAATAATAAAAAAAAATTTTTTTTTGGCGTACCCTGTACAATAAGATATGAGTTTTTCTACATCATGGTTATAGTGTTTTTTTGAAAATATTGTTTAAGCAAGAATAGAACTTTGGAGCAGGCATTTTCGGTTTAATAAGACGTAATTTGAAGTCAACACCAAGTCCCACATCCCTTGCCGTTTTTTTCTGTAGCCGTGTTTTTGTATTTATAAACCAAAAAAAAAACTATAAAAAAAGTATTTCCAAAATTAATTTTCTAACTAAATATTCAGAAATCACATAAAATTACGAACAATCCCTGAAAATTTCATGCTTTCAGTACAAAAACTCGAAAAGTTATGCAGCTTTGAACATTTGAGGAAAAATTCCGATTTTCAAGCAAAATTATATTGAAAAAACGCTGGTAGCGATCTCTAAATGGTGTTCGATTTTGAATTTTTTATAGTCTTAATTTTTTGGTTTCAGTCTACGCTTTATAATTTCGCCCGATCCCGGTTGAATTTCGAGAAAAGGTGTTTTTTTGAAACACCCTAGGGTAGGTATACTTTTTATACGACTGCAGTCAAAAAAAAAAAATAAAATATCAAACAGTGATTTTTAAAAGCCATGTAATTAAAGTCGTATATCCAGAAGAAATTAAAATAATTATAAAACTTTATTTTTTTAGTTATTTTTGAGCCCAACAAAAAATTGAAAAATAAATTATTTTTTAATTTTGCGCCAAACTATACCATAAAACTACATAGACTCAAAAATGAGACATTTAAAGCTTTTAAATATCTACAATCTACATATTAAGTTTATCTCCTTATACGACGATTACAGTTACAGCCTTTCAAAAATCACTAAGCACATTTTCCGATACCTTATTATTTTGGCTGAGAGTATTTAAAAAAATATTTATTTTTTTTTAGAAAACTCGTTACAATTTAAGTAAAAATGCCATGGGTATATAGTAATATTAAATGTTTTAAATTTCTTAAAAAATAAAATGATTTTAAAAAATATTATTTCTTAAGATTGGTTGTAAAATGTACACACACTTACCTATTATGCATATAAGTAATTGCTAAATAATATGTTTTTTCTTTAATTATATTAACTAAGGAACTTAGGTTAAAGCACCCCACTATTTCAATAGCAATCTTATGATAAAAATAAAAAACAACAAACAAATAACATTAAGGAAATTGAATTAAGATGTCCTTATTTACAATATTTATTGAAGCATTGCATTAAAATGAATGAACAACATTTTGTTCATATAAAAAAATTGTAAAATAATATAAAATAAAGCTATATTTATCTAATTTTAAAGAAGAAGTAAAGTAGCTATGGGAGCCTATATTTTATGCCACCTGCTACATATACGAGTTTAGTTTAAGCCTTGAAGTATTATTTGAGTAGATAAATATTTAGCTAATATTGCATATAAGCAAGCATGAAACTCAAACAGTTATACTCAAACAAAATTGTTAATTGTTAAAAACCGTTAAAGACGGTTATTTTTTTTTTTAATAATTTTGTATACCTATACATATAACATTTTGAATACATTGAAAAAAATTGGCATGCCATTTTTAAGTATCTATTAATGTGGAGTTAAAAAATTATTAAAAAAAAATTGTACCCATTTTCTAAATATTGAATTTTTAAAAAATAATTAAAATTTTTTTTTTAATCCAAAATTTGATTTTTTGAAAATTGTGATAATACAATAATATTTAAATTTATTATAAGCTGTTGTGAAAAAAAATTCATAAGAATCGGTTTAACAGATAAAATGATAGAGTCGAAGACAAACAAAATGTTAGGTAACATGTAGAACCATTTTTCAGAAATTTTTATTTTACAAAATGTAAGCGTTTTTGTAAAAAAAATTATTGATTTTTTTTTTTAAATTGGCGCACGTTTTTGAGAACAAAAAATTGTTGAAAAAATTTGTATGGCAGGTACCGTTATTTTTGGTGTTAAACAAAAATATGAAAACAAAAACTTTTCGGGGAAATGTCCAAAAAATGCTAAATACAAAGTTAAAAAAAAAAATTCAACCCATCCGTTAAGGCTACATACAGACGAATGGACAGAATTATGAGATCCACTTTTTCGACTTTGATATAATATTATCACAATGTAAAGTTTGATCAAAATCTCAAGTTCGATTTTTTTTTACGAATCCATGATTTAATTCAATTAAGAATTTATCTATGATTTTAAACAAATGATGTTTCATATTTTTAAAATATAATTTTCCTGAAATTTATTTTCATGTTATAATATCGTTAAGTCCTTTTAAATTGAAACAAACGTCATTATTTAATAAGACTCATTGTTTCCATTTTGAATCATTTCTCTAGTTGATTGGTATATGTTAAAATGATATACAGTAGGCGCTCAATATAGTGAATCTCGGTAGAGTGAACTATCCAGTATAGTGAACACACAAAATTTTGTACAGACAACTCTAAATAGTGAACAAAAGGTATCTCGATATAGTGAACTCACATTTTTTTTGTCAATATTTAACAAGATTATGCCAGCAGTAATGCGTTTACAGCATTGTGGACATATTTATGAAACATTTACAAGAAAAAGCAGTGCAAATGAAATTTAAGTTGAAAAACAAACAAACTGAATTAGTGATTTCATTCTTATTTAAAAAAAAAAACTAATTTGTACCGGGGGCTATGAAGTTTTTCGTTTTTATGAAAAATAACGTTTATTGTATGTTATTTTATAATATTATAAAATATTTATTTTTTTTACCCAATTTAAATTATTTTGCGCTTTAATAAATAAAAAAATTCATTTTGTATCAAAATCACACTGGAAAGCCTTTTTAGTTTCTCTCTCGAAATAGTGAACAATTGCGAAATAGTGAACAGGCCTGGTTTTAATTACTTCATTATATCGAGCGTGCCGTCTACTGTATACGATTCGTGTTGAACCTTATCGATCCACATGTTAAAATAACACACAAATTCTTGTTAAATCAAAATTCTATTTTAAAACAAAATGAAGATTTCTATATTGTTTTTCTCAGTTAAAATGATCCTTCTTATATTTAACATACAAAATGTAAATCTACTTAAATATGTGTAGGTAAAGTTCTTTGCTTACGTGTAAAGAGGTTTGCTGAGTTGGTATACACTGTACTTTCACCAAAACACAGCTAATATCAGTCGATTGTTTTCCTTGTCCTTTCTTTCAAAATCAGCAGTGTATAAGTTTCTGGGAGAGTTTGCGTTTTTTTAAATCTTTCGCTCTTGCGAAAAAAAATTTTACAACCAGTGTCGTCAATTTACCACAATTGTGGTAGATCAACCACATTTTTGGGGATTTTTCAAATCTACCACTTCTACCCCGCGGGAATACAAAACTCTACCATTATTTTTCCATAAACGAATTAAACTGACTAGATTTTGTAATCAGTACTAAGCCGTGAATAATGAGGAATAAATTTATTTTATTATAAATATTAAAGAAAAGTTTCTCAACTTACTTTAAAGTTTAAAATATTTGATGAATAAGGCAAAAATTTATTTTTCCAACGAAAAACTAAATTAAATTCAGTTTTAAAACAAAAAAAAGCAGGCAACAAAAAATTTGATCGCTTAGTAGTAGGTATTTGAAGTTTCAAAAATTTCAGTAGCAGGCTTTTTTATTAATCATAATCATCTGATTTCTTAAACATGTCTCATAAACAAAAAAAAAATTGAAAATCGTTGGAGCGGTGCTTTTAAAACCATATAATATGTACAAAATTTTGGAAATATTTTTATAAGAAAAAAAAAAAATTTGGTACGCCATTTTTAGTATTTATTAATGCGGAGTTAAAAAATTTATATGAAAAAAAAAAATGTAGTTTGGCAAAGTTAGAGCCAGTCAAAGGAAAAAAGAAAACAAATCATTAAAACCGTTTCAGTGATTTCGGGACACTCTGTATATTGCAAATTAAAAATGAGATTTTCCTTAACGGTTCTTAAACACTTCTATTGTAGGTACCTTTATTTTTGGTCCTAAAAAATAAAAGAAAAAAAAACGCGTCGCAAGTAGAAATGGATTTAACATGATTTAATAAAAGTTTAAAAAAAAATTAAAAAATATAAAACTCATATATTTTGTTCCTTTTTCACTAATTTTTTGTTTACTCTTATTTTTACATTGTTAGTTTTACGTTCTTAAAAAAAATAGAAAATGTAACAAATATATTTAAATAAAATGTTAAGAACAATACATTAGCTTTATGTATTCCTAAATAACTATAAACCAACAAAAATTAATAATTTATTAGAAAGAATCAAAGAAGGAATGAATTACTGTCTTTACTTTCGTTTTAAATAAATATTTAAAATAAATAAATATGTGGGAGGTACGTAAGTACTAAGACGAAGATTGATATGTCAAAAATTTAAAAATCTTATAAAATTATTTTCTTGAAAGGATTCCAAACATTCTGTAATAAGGTAGATAGATAGATTTAGATATAGATTTTATTCATAAAAAAACTTAAAATTTGTTTGACAATGATTAGCAAATTAATTGAATGATATTCAGGGTATGGCAGTTATGCCGTCAACCCGAGTGGTAGCTTCTATATAATATATGTTTGCACTATCGGTTTTTATTATTATATGTATTTTTTTTTTTTTAATATAAATTTAAATTATTTTCTCCTAAAAATAAAACTTGTGGATACGAAATTAGATTATTTTGAGTGAAATCATAAACCTGAAAAATTTAATTGAGTGGATATCGTTTTTTGGCTAAGTACCACAGAAATATGTAATTTTTCTGTTAGATTTGACAACATTTTTTGTTTTTACAAGTTTTTTTTAATACAAACAAAAAAACTACTGAAAAATTGATTTTCCAATCTACTTCCGAAAATTGTGACAACTGGTCACAACATTTGTTAATGTCCAGTGAATGAACCAAAAAAAAAACAGACAAATTCGGAAATAATCGCCGGGAAGCTGGATTTTGGTATATAGCTTCCTCATGGTTTTCTTAAGAAACTGTCAAAAGTCCCCATCGATACGAGCGCCACTTACAATTTTACGGGGGGTTGAAGGCCCTCCAAAATGGTTTTCCATCAATAACTCCCAAATGATAAGTTGTACAAAAAAAGTGTCAAAAACTAATTTGTAGCTTGAAATATTTCCTACAAAAAAGATGAATATACTTTTGTTCATACAAATAACGGTTTTTGAAATAAACCAATCAGAAGAGTTAAGGGTTTTACTTTTCTATGTAGTTGGGCGACTTAATTCCAAAATTGTGCATTTTGTGATAAAAGCTTCAATTTTTTGTATTTTTGATAAATTATATAGACATGATTTAAAGATATCGGTCTACTCAATTTGTCCACCCCTTCAGGTGGGACGGACAAATTAAAAAAAAAAAATCTAAAATATAAAATTAATAATATACACAACGGCTTACAACACTAACAATAATATGTTATAGCTTATTTTAAAGCCAGAAACTCATTCTTTATTTATGTTTTTGAATGGAGTTATTTTAGTGCTTAGTTTTTGAATAAATGATTTTTAAACTCAAAATTTTAAAAATATAATACAAAAAAAATTAAAATAATAATAATTTTTTTTTCAAAATTTTTCGTTATTAAGTACTAATTTGATTTATAATTTTCGATACTCTTAAAACGAACGCTAAAAACCAGATGGCTGTAAGTCTTTTAATTTTTGAGAAAATTGAAAATTACCAAAATGTTTATAATTTTTTTTTTTCAAATTTTATTTTTAAAATTTTGAGTTTAAAAATCATTTATTAAAAAACTAAGCACTAAAATAACTTCATTCAAAAACATTAATAAAGAATGAGTTTCTGGCTTTAAAATAAGCTATAATACAATATTGTAAGTATTGCCGTTGTGTTTTTATATTCATTTTCTTGTTTAAATTTTTTTTTTAATTTGCCCCTCCCACCTGAATTGAAGCTTTTATCACAAAATGCACAACAACTACATACATAGAAAAGTAAAACGCTTAACTCTTCCGATTGGTTTATTTAAATAACCGTTATTTGTATGAACAAAATTATATTAATCTTTTGTATAGGAAATATTTTAGGGTACAAATTAGTCCTTGACACTTTTTTTGTACAACTTACAATTTGGGAGTTATTCCTGAAAAACCATTTTGGGGGGCCCTCAACCCCCCGTAAAATTATTAGCGGCGCTTATATCGATGGGGACTTTCGACAGTTTCTTAAGAACACCATGAGGAAGCTATATATCAAAATCCAGCTTTCCGGCGATTTTTTCCGAGTCAAATGCTTTATTGACTGGACTATTATGTGTATAGAGAATTTTACAAGCAACAATTTTTCGATTCTTTTTGAAGCTTGAGACTTGGCTGACTTATACACTGCACAAGGTTTGTAAATACGAAAGCTTGTAGATATGTTGTATCTAGAACTTAATTTGTATTTATTAACTATTAAATACATAGGGCTAAATTATATAAATGACTGATTTTACCAACTAAGATAATAACCATTAAATCAAATTAATAAGGTCGATTAATTTATAAACATAATATACTGGTACTTTTAAAGATAATTTAAAAGAGAAAAATTTAATGGAAAACTATTTAATAAATTATAGACAATTATCTATTTTTAAAAGGGCAGAGGCCAGATTCTTCCAAAGTTCATTTTCTTACTAATAAACCAGCATTTTTTGGATGAAATAATAAAAAAAATTACTATTATCTATAGATACTTTAAAATTAAGATTAAAACAACCAATCGAAATAGATTCTTTATTAAAAATACATAAATTTCAATTGTAGGTAGTTTAAAAATACCCCTTCTATACCTTTAGCCGTATACTTTGAACTCATTTAGTCCATTTAACATTTTATTAATAAATTAAATAGTTCATTAGTTGGGTACCTATATTTTCTATTTCGAATAAATCTAAAAGTGCTTCTTTTTATATATTTTGGTCATGAGCCAAGAACCACTTAACCCCAAATGTTCACTTTTATGAGTTCAACGATGAAATAATTGAAAAAGAAAAAAAAAATAAGTGTTTTTCTCCAAAAAAAAAATGGTGAACTGAAATTGCTTTCTTTTTCTGTTCTCATTTGTGTTATTTTTTTTATGAGTTGTGCCAGAAAAAACCTTGTAATAAATTTGAAAAATCTGACACAACTAAACACCATCATCGCATAAGAGTATAGCGGAGATGATGACGATGCAGCATTTTTTATCGCTCTGGTGGCAGATGTTCCCAAGTGCTAATAATCTCATGGCGAGGAATAGGAACCACAAAGTATACACTCATCATCATCGTTCTCCTCGTCATCATCATCATCATCATCATCATCATCATGGCCAAAGCAAAGCAAAGCATATCCCCGCCTCCTTCGGTTGCCATCATATGATATCATCGTAGCACAACCCGGCGCAGTTGCTATATATTGCTAGCTATTGTTATAGTCAACCTAGTCCTGCTCCTAGATCTAAGGGATGAGCCACTCACTATAAAGGACGAACGAGAAACGCGACGCGACGCTGACAGGGGTAACCGCACTCATCATATATCATTGTGGCCTTCCCAATATACCCATTCCCATTTTCATTCCCACCCCTATATCGCTATCGCGCAGGCAGGATAGAGGAATGATGATTGTTGGAAAAATTCACAGGACCATTAACAACACATCGCATATGTTACTCCATGTTGACAGCCATTTTGTGTTGGCTTGGCTGTTGGCTGCGCGAGGAGCATTATAGTGCGGCAACCACATCCGGGACTGGTTCGCTTCATCGGTATACTATATAGGTACACCCTGGCCAAATTGGGTGTTTATTATGTTTCTTGCGGTTGTGGGATTAAATGTGGAATCGACAGAGGCAATCTAGTTATGGACCAATAATGCCATGTATTGTGGCAAGCAACGAGCGTTTTGTATGTGTGTGATTATGCCTCCTCCATATACATATATTCTATATGGTTGCAACACTTGGTGATAATCACCTGGAATTAGAGCTGC
The DNA here is from genome assembly GCA_929447395.1 of Epistrophe grossulariae. Classification (NCBI taxonomy): domain Eukaryota; kingdom Metazoa; phylum Arthropoda; class Insecta; order Diptera; family Syrphidae; genus Epistrophe; species Epistrophe grossulariae. The sequence continues at coordinate 137,258,806 of OV839566.1, forward strand.
GGTATAGAAAGTTTTGCCCGAGCTATCTTCGAATCCGGATTAGGAAAGAAAATGATGATGGATGAGTTCAATAAAAATGAAGAGTATCCTTGTTAGGAAATGCTGCTGTGGTTAGTTTCAAATCGACATCAACAAAGACGACGATACGAGTTATAATAATGGTGGGATCATGTGGTTTGGATTGTTTTTTGCGTGTTGTGCTCTCGAGAATTCCATTCAGCAGCTTGTTATCCTGATTTTTGCTGACTATTTCAATTGAAATGTGGTGGCAGATGTATGAAATGTTTTATTTCCACCACAATATATATGAAGATCGTTTTTATATTGGTAGAAGGATAAAGGATGATGAAAATGAGAAAATGGGAGGTTCATCGAAATTGATATGATGGTTTTTCTTTCTATATAAAGTTATGAAGTACGTGACAAGAGGGATTATTTTGTTTTTTAAGGTTGAAATTTTCCTACTTTTTTCAGTAAGTTAAATTACCTAGAAAATAAAAAATAAAACCTTAACAGCTTGGTGAAATGATTTTTTTTTTATAATACGAGAAGAGATTACATAAACTTTATAGAACTGTTTATAGGTATATTACTTTGCCTTAAAATATTTTTTCTTCAATTTTGGGGTGAGGGTAAAATCTAATTCAGTCCTTTGTCAATTTGTCGAATTTATTAATTCTAGGATAAAGCAACTTTTACAAATTGATAAATTGCAATAATTTTTCGTCACGAAATTTTTTAAAAAGTAATGGACATAAAATCATTAAATATGTAATTGATTACATACATTTACACGAAAAAAAAAATTATTGGCAAAATGTGAGAAAAATATTATAAAGTTACATTTATTTTTTGGTTTGTTATAATTTACAATGTTTTTTCATTAGACAAATGTTTGATATTTTATTTTGCAATTTTACATGTGGCACCGTGGTTACATGATTCTTCTAAAACAACTATAAGTATGTAGCTGTATATCAGTGTTGTTCAAATCCATGTAAAAAACTATTTTTTTAGGTTTTCTACGTTAAAGTAGGTAAACACGCGTAAATAAGTGTAAAAAACGTACAAATTCCGTAAAAAACTCTTAAAAAATGTAAAGAAGAGGTAAACAAAAGTAAATAACTGATAAAAAAGAGAGAACATGGAAACCATCTGTCAAAATTTAAATAAATAAAGAAAATTTGGTAGACGTTCCAAAATATCGAAAGAAAAAATCAATAATTGAAGGATTTTAAAATGAAAAACTTGGACTGAAATAAATTAGAGAATTTGTTTTTTAATCGTTTTGTCGTAAATTAAATAAAAACCCTATAGTTTTTTATCCAACTGTTATCTTCAATCTTCGAAGGTAAACAATTTTTGATTATTTTTCTCGTTTTTTTTTTTTATTTTTTACCTTCTTTACGGTTTTTACATGATTAAAATAGAGGAAGTAAAAAACTAATGTAAAAAACGTAAAAAACTTTGTAAAAAACGTAAAGTAAAAAAATTAAACAACACTGAGTATATATTAAAATTCCATTAGGCATGTTCAGGAAAATGGATCTCGGAGATCTCAGTAATCTCAGTTTTATAAACAGAATTCCTAAGCAAATTTTCTCATTTGGATTCACTTCCTCACTTTTTGACGGAGCGAAATCTCTGAGATATCATTTTTCTGAACTCGCCTATTATTTACTGAACATTTCAAATTATCTCATAACTTATTGGTATGACCACTGAATTCGCCTATTATAATAATTAATAGTTGACAACTAAAAATAATTTTTAGTAAAATAAAAAAAAATTAAATCAACCATTAGCATAGAAATTGGTTCTAGTCCTTTGGAAACATTCCGAAACATTTTCGACTTTCTTTTTAAATTTTATACATATTTTATATTGGGACAAATTTAATGTAAAAATGAAATTGGCTACAAATTTCAAAGGAATTTTGTATATTATACCAGTCAAAGTCAAATTATAAGTTTTATAATTATACAAATAGTTTATAGAGCACATTTTGAACCTAAGACAATAACAGCCAAATTAATAAACGTGGAAAAGCAAAGGGTTAGGTCTTATTCCGTGGACTAAGTACAAAATGTTATGAATAAAAAAAAATATCTAAAAATTGACGTGTGCTATAAGTTAAACCACCGTAGAAGGTGGTTTAGCGAAGAAATAAGAACCAGATGTGTCAAATTTATTCTGAAATAAAAAAAAATACCTAAATGAAGATTGCTAATATAACTTCGAATAAAATTAATGTCTGCTAGATTTATCGAGTTTTTAAACTATTGATTCTAATTATTTGACAATTAGCCATCAACCACCATAAAAAAAACTACAAAAATACATGTATGTATATGATCTAATAGAAGTGCTAAGTGAGGATGGATTTCAGGAAGAAATATTGTAAATTTTCCAAGGAAAATATGAGGAAACTCATTGCGGTTGTTGACGATGACCTAAATGGGGACCCAAGAGGTGGACATATTTCTGTCGGTTTGCAAATTAAAATTTAAATTTTTTACAAATTATCACAATTTTCTGTCAGAACCCATACGAAAAATACCCAAGTTTGCTAAACTATGGGGAAAATTTCAAGTCAAGGCATCTTATTTATTGTAGTAGATTTTCTTAAGGGATTTCTGGTAAACGTCAATTTACTATTCCAGGAACATTTTGGTTTTATTCATGGAAATTTTTAACCCTAAGCTTATTCCCTGCTTTAGTTAACTCGTGGAATAAAGGGTGGAATAAGCGTTTTTAATTAATTTGGCTGTAAATGTTTAAAATTGCAAGCTGAATATTTCTTTAATAGGAAGATGAACAAAATATAAGAGGTAAAATGGTAAGGTACTTAGCGGGGGGGGGGGGGGGGGGGGGGGGGCTACACCAATTTATTTATTATTTCGACACTAAGGTAAAAATGTTACAATTATGTATGTATGTGATTTATCCCTATTTTTTGTAGAGATTGAAAATTAAACTTGGAATAAACACAATTGTTTTTATTTGATTTAATTTTTATTTAAAAAGCATTAATATAAACGAGTTTAAGGGCCAGTTTCACAGTGCACACTTAACAAAATAAGTGGAACTTAATTTTCCCATTTTGGCACTTAAGCCGCAGTTTTACTATACTTGAGTAAGAGGAACTTAGGTGGCAAACATCGGAGACTTAAGTGTCACTTATTCCGTTAAGTTTACACAGTGAAATTGGGAATTAGTTTTCCATATTCGGCACTTAAGTGACACTTACTTTACTGTGAAACTGGCCCTTAATGTTTTGCTTTTCGTTCCTTCAAATTAATAATTTTGAAAATATTATAAAAACCGACTAATATGAGTTAACTAGCTATTGGCCACAGGGGTGACTTCGTTTCGTGTTTCGGTTCATTTAAGCTCGTCGGACGGTGTAGTTCTTGTCCTTAGAAGAACATCTTTAGTCCATACTCATTTTTCCTTCATGCCGCTGTTCCTTCATGCATGTTCTTCTGCATGCGTAAATGGGTAGACCGAATTTCTTTAAAATTGGTAACTATCTAGAGTTTTTGGGCATTCCCCCGACACGTTTTTTTTTTTTTTTCATTTTTTAAGACCAAAAATAACGGTACCTGCCGTACAAATATTTTTATAAATTAATGAAAATCTTATTTTTCTCAAAAATTTCAGAAAAATTGCTTAAAATGGTACCTCCCATAGAAACATTTTTTGATTTTCGATTATCTCAAAACATTGTTCAACTGATTTTGATAATTTTGTTTATGTTGAGATTAAAAGTTTTTAAGTTTTTTTAAACTTTTGCAAACCAAAATATGCAGTGTTTTAAACATTATCTTACAGATTTTAACACACAAATTATTCGGGAACGGGAACGGGTCATTATTCTGTTTTTCAAAAGGGACGCTACAAAAGTAGAGCAACAGGGACAGCAAACGACGCCATATTTCTTGCCGCTCTTTTGACATTTTTCTTCAGTAGGGTTTGCCATTTCATGATGGAAAGATATACGAGCCAACAACGAGTCGAAATTATTAAAATTTACTACCGAAATTCGGAGTCAGTAGCCTCAACGTAAAGAGCGCTAAATCATCTTTAGCGATGAGGCTCATTTCTGGCTGAATGGCTTCGTCTATAATCAAAATATGTGGAATTGATCAGGCAGCAATCCACACGTACTCCATGAGTCATCATTGCATCCCGAAATAATTACGGTTTGGTGTGGTTTATGGGCCGGCGGCGTCATTGGGCCGTACTTCTTCCGTGATGATCAAGACCGACACGTTACTGTGAATGGGGATCGCTACCGTTCAATGATAACCGAATATTTTTGGCCCCAATTGGATGATATGGACTTGGAGGACATGTGGTTCCAACAGGACGGCGCCACAAGCCACACAGCGAATGTCACAATCAATTTATTGGAAACCAAGTTTGGTGTTATCTCACGAAATGGTCCAGTCGCTTGGCCGCCTCGGTCGTGCGATTTGACGCCGTTAGACTATTTCCTGTGGGGCTACGTCAAGTCTATGGTCTATGCCAACAAACCAGCGACAATTGATGAACTTCGTACGAATATCGAACGTGAAATTGCAGCAGTATCGGCCGATTTATGCTTGAAAACCGTCGAAAATTGGGTTCAGTGTCTGGACTTCTGCAAGCGTGCCCGTGGTGGCCATGCAAAAGAAATCGAGTTCCATACATAATGGCATCGAACGTACTTTCACAGGAATAAAGAATTTCATTGATATCCAAAACCGTTTTTGTTTTATTTAAACAAATTTTTTTTAGCGCTCTTATTGAAAAACCCGATATTACAAAATTCTGTATGAACAAAAATTCTGTAAATGTATTGAAAATTCTATATGAATATAATTCTGTATTTCATTATTCTGTAAAACTATTATTCTGTATTCCAAAATTCTGTAAATCCAGTGTTCTGTATATCAAAATTTTGTAAATCCAAAATTATGGAATTTTGGTTTTACAGAATTTTGGATTTATACAGAATTTTTTAACTGTATTGAAAATTACTGGAAAATTAATTTTGGTTTTCAATAAATCAATTGTTTTCACGTCAAACTAAACATAACCAATAACCGTTCCCACAAGGTACGAGTAAACTGTGTTGTAATTTAAGTATAAATCCAGAATATAAATAAGAGGAAACACAGGCCAAATCAACTTAAAAATTTTGAAAATAAAAGAATTACTACGTTATTTATATAATTTTGTTTAAAACCTCCAAATGCGACTATAAAGTAAATTACAAAAAGTGCGCACTTTTTTTCATTATCAAAAAAATTTTCCTTTTATAATTTACAGAATTTTGAAATATAGAATTTTGCAATACAGAATTTTGGATTTTCAAAATTTTGGAATACAGAATTTTAGATTTACAGAATTTTGAAATACAGAATTTTGGAATACCGAATTTTGGAAACCGAAATTTGGCACTTACAGAATAATGACCCCAACCCAAATTATAACTAGAAATAACGGTATCTAAAATATATACAAGTGTTTTAAAAGTATTTTGAAAAATTTAAATTTTCTTAAAAATGACTACTACGATTTTGGTTAAAATTAGTGCGTGAGCTAAAATTAGTGCGATCTACAATATTATTGGTATGAAATTTTGTTATTATTCTGTTATAATTCTATTCTTTCTATTCTATTATTCTGTATCTCTCATAGAACCATTTTTTTTGTTTTCGACCTACCATATTGACAAAGGCCCTCCCTAGTCAACTGATGAGTCCAAGTGAGATAGCCGAGACGAAACGCCAAATTTTTGTAGGACTAATAAAATAGTGCTAAGTCTTCTACTTGGCTGATGTATTTCAGTAGATATATATAGAATTTGTATTATTAAAAAAACCTTCTTAAAAAAAACTTGTTATCCTTTTCTTTGTGTTGTTGGTTGCTTTATATACATATATTAACCTTTATTTATTAAATAAACCTTTAAAAAAAAAAAAATGTTTCTCCTCTATAACTCAAATTTTTCCAAAACCCTCTAACTCGAACAAATCTTGGTATCCCGTGAAAATTCGACTTAAGGAGAGTTGACTGTATACAATAATGTATATAACACATATCATATATAATAATTTTTTTTAAATTTTATATAATAATTTTTTAAAACCGAACCAACGGCTTTCAAAATTTCTGTCTCATAATTTGAGGTGGTGACGTTGTGTAATAAATCAAATGGTGTCAAAACAATTTAAGACGATGTTTAATCAATTTATTTCATATGTTAATTGATTTTTTAACGGGATTGAATTATTTATAATTCATACCAAGATATATTCCACGTTTTTAACAACTTTTTAGTCTAAACTCTAAACATTAACATCCAAATTAATAAACATGGAATAGCGAAAGGTTAGGTCTTATTCCGTGGACTAAGTCAAAATGTTATGAATAAAAGAAAATTTCTAAAAAGTGACGTGGACTAAGTTAAACCACCGAAGAAGGTGAAGGAGAATTTTAAGAAGAAGTATATAGATTTTGCAAAGATAATATGAAGGAACTCATTGCAATTGTTGAGGATGACTTAAATGGGGACCCAAGAAGTGGACACATTCCTGTCGGTTTTTGTTTATATTTTCCATTTTAATATTTTAAAACAAAACCGACAACAGACACAACACAACAGAAACAATTGAAAAATGATAACAATTTTGACAGAAATATATTAACAAGAGAATTCTTAGGTTTGTTTGGTAACTTGAGCTTTTTTTTTTTACAAATTATCACAATTTGTTGTCAGAACCCATACGAAAAATACCCAACTTGGGGAAAATTTCAAGTTACCAAACAGGCATCTTATTTATTGTAGTAGATTTTCTTAAGGGATTTCTGGTAGACGTCAACTTACTATTCCACGAACATTTTGGTTTTATTCATGGACATTTTTAACCCATAGCTTAACTCTTATTCCCTGGTTAAGTTAAGTCGTGGAATAAAGGTGGAATAAGCGTTTTTTTATTAATTTGGCTGTAAAATATTAAGACTTATTATATTTGCAGAGTATGATCGTACATAACGTCCCCTATCTCACGAATTGACGTAACTGTTTTTTTTTTTTTTACATTTTACAAAACGCGATATAAATGTGTTGGATCATGTTAAACAATTTTTTTCTTATTGTTTTGAAAACGCCAGGATTTCTATTTTTGAATTTAATGATCGATTGAATAGTTTTAAGAAAAATTATAGCTAAAAAATGCATTGTTCTAGAATGTTAAAAAAGCAGTTACGTCAGTTCATGAGATGAGGAACGATAAGAGCAAGTTCTTTTGACCCACGTCGTTCATTTTATTTTTTTAAATAAATATTTCATGCCTTCCACTATATCACATACTACAGTGCTGTTTGGTCTCTTTTAAAAATTTATTTTTTAGGAACATTCCATTGGGCCAGTGAATAATAAAATTTACGTATCTCTTTTTCTTCTGAATTCATCAACGCATTTATCACTCTATTTGACAACAATTTTTTTATCTTATGTGTCACTAAGATTTTGATTCATTATAAGTTCCAAAAGCCACATGCATCAATTCAATTACTATAAATATGTTCTAAACCTTTTCTCTTTTATATTGTGTGAGTATTATTGACAAATTTTCAAAACAATTTAAATCTGAAAAAAAAAAAAAATTCCCTGATGGCAGTCAGTAATTTTGGTATTATACAAACCTATAACGACTTTAACATTTACACCTTTAAGAAGCCATTATAATGATGCTTTATATGTTATAAGTATCTCTAAGCCCATTAAGTGATTTGAAACCGCATCAATCACCAATTTCTCAACACAATTCTTTATTATAATAGCTCGCCCACAATTTACACAATCAGTAAAAAAAAAAAAAATGTGAAAGTGACAATAAAATTGAATATATAAGCCTCCAACCATCAGGAGGACATACATGCCTACCACTGCTTCATGGTACCTATATACCTATACCTTTTGGAAGAAAAATTAACAAAAAAAAAAGAAATCTACACGAGAAACCACAAAATAGCCCAATAAATTAGGCATCACCTGTGTGCGATGTTATCACAGCGCAGCCTTTTAACCCAACCATCTATCTATCTTAACTACTACTTAGCGGCAGTCCCCATAAATACCCGAAATGATGGCTTAAATGTTCCCGATAACAAAACTGGCACTCTTCCATGACGATGATGATGACGACTATACGACACGACGAGGACGCAGAAGTATGTACCTACATATTATAGTAGAAGAGATGGTGTCACGCATTGTGTCCCATGTTTAGCTCACCAACCGACAGCACCACTGCGAACCCAGCCCCAGACAAAGTATCCATTTAATGTCCATCGGCGTTGTCCCTTATAAAGAACCACAACATCTCCTCTCCTATATTAATTGTCCCACCGTAGATACTCATCCCGATTGTGTGTTTCTTCGTCTTCGTGTTCCTGGTCGCCATAGTCATAGCCATCGTCATCGTCTTCGCCGTAAATAAGGGTATATTCACAGGCGAGAGGACGAAACGCAACGAAAATGATAACAAGGATGCCGCCTGATATTAAAGTGATGAGCCCGGCTGACCAGCGGGAACAATATATAAATCGTAATGTTTTGACAGCTAGCTGACCGCATTTGAAGTCAACACTCCTGGTCCGGCTGGCCGGCGTGTTTTGGTTTTGATCGGTCAGGCCACACACATGGACACCAGCAGCGGCTCCTCGTAACAAATCGATGTTGGCCCAACACACACAGTTTACCTATTTTATTAGCTCCTTCATCAACTACCTGGGCAACTCTGACACAAGAACTCCCTGCTGTGCCGAAGAGATAGTGAGAGTACCTGTCACTTTGTTCTTCTTCGTTGTCCTACTGTCAAAAGTAGGAATATACCCGAAGTAAAAAAAAACAGGACATTGAACGAATTTCCTATATACAATAATGGCTTAGGGTTCTCGAGGCGAATTGCTGATTTTGCGAGTTAATTACACCATATAGCTCGTATATGGTGGTATGACTGAAAAGGTTTTGGCAATAGAAACAGTTGGGATGCTTGATTTCAAAACAAAGTGGTCAGGTGCCATGGACATATTTCCACATCATCCATGAGAAGAGAACTATCGATTCGCCTCGGAACCGGATTATGAATTTTGCGGTCTGATGGCAAAAAGTTGTCAAATGACGGTTTGTCTCGTTTTGTTGTTCTTATATAATTTTCTGAGGTTTGCATCCTGCAGTTTTGAGGTAAATTGAAATTTGTCTCACAGTGCGAAATGAGCAGTGTGATGGGATGATAGACAGGATGTTTTTATTTTGTCTCTCTTTTTTTTTTTTTTTTTAATTAGTCAGACTTTGAGGTGTGAAATTCGGTTAAATTATATTCGGAACGACAAAAATAATAAATCCTTCAAAAATGTGTTGGAAGACAAACTGTTTATGTATAGTGGGTCACCTGCATTGCATATACGTATAGGATACACTCAACTCAGGAAAAAGTGATGAAGGTGAATATTTGATTAACAGCTCCTGCCAACGGGCTTAATTATTGTACTCAATCTTATTTTATATGAACATAGGTATATGCGACGGATCGTGAATATGAAATAATTAAATTTTAAATTCATTCGATCCGGGAGCTAATTATTTTTTAACGCGCATCGTTGGATTTTTTTAATTGAAATTTTTGGTGATAGCAATCTTTTATGGGAGTGAAGTTTGGCTTTGGGGGAAAACTTGATAGGTACTTATTTAAATTTACAATATTTGCAATAAAGTTAATGAATTTGATTAACATTTTTTTTATCGTCAACATATTTTAAATCTATACATGTCGTAAATCAGTGACAAAATGGACATTGAGGTATATAATTAAGATAAATAAGTTACTAGATTTTAAGGGCAGAATATCCCATGTGTGTGAAAAGGTGTGGATTTAAGGGTGTTATGGGCTATACCTACTGATTAGGTGGAATTATTGGACATTCAATTTAATTAAAATTGAACATCATGGAAATTCCGGAAACGATTCTTTTTTGCTTTAAATATACGAAAGCAAATTTATTTTGATTAAACTTTACATATACATAGTTTTATTTATAACATTTCTATTAAATACATTTTTCTTGTTTATATAATTGTATCTAAATATATTTGATTAAATTTATTACAAATTTTTTTAAATCATACTCAACCTAATACCTACTTATTTTTACATTTTAGTTGGAAATCTCTCAAATTTATTTCTGTTATTTGGAATTTTTTTTAAGCATCTGGTTTTTAGTGTTTGACCTAACTATAATGGCGCAAAATTTTAAACTATTTAGTAAATCCCGCATCACACGACGCTTGTTTTCCTACTAGAAATGCTTGCTGGCTTTCGTGCTGGCTATTGAGCTGGAAAATGCAAATTAATTAACAATAAATACTCAGCGTTTTTTTCTCTAGTCTTTTGATCACATACCATCAAATACTTTTGCAAAGGAAAAGCAAATTGGATACCAGCGATTTACGAAATAAAAACAATCAGCGAATCCAGCTCCAAAACAATCATCATCGAGTGAATTCAAAGAATTCAAACCAGCAAAACATCCAGCATCACACCATACAACAAAACCAGCACGAAAGCCAGCAAGCATTTCTAGCAGGAAAACAATCGTCGTGTGATGCGGGCTTAAGATGAAACAGGAAAAACTTTCAAATAGATTATTTACTAGGTTTGCATTCGATTTGTAACGCAATAGATGCAGTAATCGACGGCAAATAACTCAAAGAATTTTTTCTGTCAGTAAAATTATCAATTGAACAAAACATTTTTGTGAAAAATGTATTTATTTATTTTCATGACTGCGAATTTCATTTTCTGCACTTCAAAATGAAACAAATCGTTCCAATTATTTGCGTTCCAGCTTTTGCTTGTTCCACTGACGGATTAGTGGAAAGAAAAAAAAAATCGTTTGCATTTCAATCGGGAAAACTTGATTGGCTGCAGCCTACTAACTGACGTAATTTTCGTGTTCGCTATAAACGCTCATAAGGAAAAGATTCCTGTTTCCATCTGTTTCAACTTTTCCTGATGGTTTTTCCTGATCGCTATAACTGACGCCTAAGCGGATGGAAAATAGACCCCTTCCATATGATTTTTTTTTTTTGTCTCAACTACTGTAGGTACCTCTCTAGGTCTTTGTCTTCTATTGCGAAGCACCTTTTTTACAACAATTCCTTCAGGGTTTGAATTCAAACTACATCACAAATTATTAAAACAAAACTTATATATATTTGTTTTTTATTTTCATTATAGTCAAGTTAAATCGTCGAAAAAAAGGACTTGAGTTTGGCTTTAGTCGAATTTCATTGAAATTTTAAATGAATGAGTTAAATCGTCGAAAAAAAGGACTTGAGTTTGGCTTCAGTCGAATTTCATTGAAATTTTAAATGAATGTCAAATAGCAAAACCACATTCGCCATTTTTTTATTATTTATTAATGCGGAATTAAAAAACTTAAAAATCATCTACCTAACAATTTTCGAAATATCGAATTTTCGAAAAATAATTTAGATACATATTTTTTTAATCTAAAATATATATTTTTGAAAATTTAGGTATACGATATTATTCAAAAAGAAAAAGCTCTTGTGTAAAATTTCAATAAAATCAATTCAACGGATAATGAGATAGTCAAAAATAAAAAAAAGGTTCCACAAAAGATACCGTTAAAAATAGAATAATACAACATATTTTCCTATAATATGGTAGATCGTACTGATATTTGAAAATTTTTTATTCTCTTTAAAGAAATTGATCAAAATCAGTTGATTAAATCGAAAATAAAAAAAATGGTTCTATGGTACAATTTATTACCATTTTTTAGATTTTTTTTTTACAAAATGCTAGCCTTTTTGTAAAAAAAACAATTACTGATTTAAAAAAATAAATTTTGGGCACGTTATTGAGGAAATAAGGTTGTCAATAATTTTTAAAAACATTTGTACGGCTCGTTGACGTACCTAAGTTATTTTTGGTCCTAAAATCATTAAAAATGAGTGTAGGGGGAATGCCCGTAAAGGCTATGTTTACCAAGTTTAAAGAAAATCGGCCCATCCGTTTAGGCTGCAGTCGAAACGACAGACAAACAGACAGACCGACAGAATTGCGAGACCAACTTTTTTCGACTTCACTATCATCGCAATTTCACGTTTTATTAAAATCTTAATTTCGATTTTTTTTTTTGAATCCACAACTTTCCATGTACATATTACCTATATACAGGGTGTCCCATAAACAATGGTCCAAACTCAAACTGGTGATATGACAGGTTATGACCGCATAGAATTTAGTAACTTGTCCATACCGCATCATGGCACGAGTATGATAACCGTGGCGACAAGAAATGAAAACGGTTTTTTTTAGAACACTTCAATAAAAGCATTTTTTACTATGGGAGGGGGGGTCTATCTTCCCCTGTTTGGGCGGGAGGGGCAATTTTATGAAAAAAGTACTATAAATGATAAAAAAATCATAAAAAAAGAACGGTAATACCTAAAATTTGGTATTATACCTTTTTTTAAATCCAATACCTTGTTCTATTAGCCAATTTTTAAATCAAGTGAATTCTTTGCCTGGTTTTTGAAAAAATGAGTTTCAAAATCAAAATTTAGAAAAAAAAACACTAAAAAAAATTTTTAAGTGTAATTTATCAAAACTTTGAGATTTTATATTATTTTTTTTTTCTCAGAATTCAATGCTCTTATTAATTCTTAATCAAAACCTGAAAACTAGATGATTGTATGTCTTCTAGTTTTCGAGAAAATTGAACATTACCAATTTGTTTTTATTTAATAAAATTTAGTTTTGCTTGTGTATTTACGTTGTTTTATTTTGATAGTAATAATAGAATATGGATATTAACTGACTGACTGATTGACTAACTGACTGACTAACCGACTGACTGACTAACTGACTGACTAACTGACTGACTAACTGACTGACTAACTGACTGACTCACTGACTCATTGACTCACTGACTGACTGACTTGGACGTGGAATGCGGTGTAAGTCTACCTCCTCGTGGTGCATTCTGGGTAAAGCTAAATGACTTACTGTACTATACTTACTAGAAAGAACTCATCCCTCCCCCTACCATAGTAAAAAAATGCTTGTATTGAACTGTTTTACAAAAACCCGTTCTCATTTCTTGGCGCCTAAGTAATCGTACTCTCTCCGCACCCATGCTATACGACGACGTATAAACAGTGAAATATGTATGGGGGGGGGCATGCTGCCCCCCTGCAACCCCCCTGCTTGGGCACACTATAGGATTTGGGGTAGGTGCAAGGTTGGGTGTATGCAAAGTTTCTTTTGCATTAAAAGAATCTGGGTTTAAAGAAATTTTAAATTTATCCTACTATTCTTAATCCATATTCAATTATTAATTAATTAAATTAAAATAGAAATTTTGGTAATGTTCAATTTTCTTGAAAACTAGAAGATATAAAATCATTTAGTTTTCAGTTTTTGATTAAGATTTATTAAGAGCATTAAATTCCGAGAAAAAAAAATAATATAAAATCTCAAAGTTTTGATAAATTACACTAAAAAAAAATGTTTGTATGTTTTTTTTCCAAATTTTGATTTTGAAACTCATTTTTTCAAAAACTATGCAATGAATTCCCTTCATTTAAAAACTGGCTGATAGAACGAAGTATTGGCTTTAAAAAAAGGTATAATACCAAATTTTAGGTATTACCGTTATTTTTTAATGATTTTTTTTCATTTTTAGTACTTTTTTCATAAAATTGCCCCTCCCGCCCAAACGGGAGGAGATAGACCCCCCCCCTCCTGTAGTAAAAAATGCTTGTATTGAAGTGTTCTACAAAAAACCGTTATCATTTCTTGTCGCCACGGTTATCATACTCTCCCCCGCATCATAACTGTTTTCGAATGACGACCGTTTTTTTTTAGATTTCGATCGAAAAACCCCTCTTTTGAGCCAGGTATTTGGTCACCCTGTCCGTAATTAATTTTTATTTTTCTTAATTTCTTCACTTAAATAGTGTATGTTATTAAGAACATTTTTCTGCATTAAAATATTTTTGATATCCTGCACCATTTTGTTCAGAATAAATACAGTCATGCGTTCATAATTATTTTGACAAATGACAAAATAATATATTTCGAGTTTCAGATATAAATCGATGAAATTGAAAATAGGAGATTGTTATTAGATCAATTTGTAAAAATATTTAGGTTATTTCCATTGGATAATTTATTTTTAAATAACAAACAAAATTCATTTTACCTTAAAGCATAATTATTTTGACAATTTATTTTATGCTTACTAAAAAATATCTTTACAAAATAAAAAAAAATTAGCACTTTTTAATAAAATGTGTATCCTCATGACTTTTATGCAGACGTTGTAGCACGGATTCTACAAGTTTCTGAAGCATTTCTACAAGAACTTCCTCCCAAAGCCTCCATACTTCCAGAATCGTGTCTTCTCTGGTTCGTTTTAAAGAAAAACTCCTTTTTTCCACATTTTCGATGATATTTAAATCGGGACTTTGCGTTGGCCAGTCAAATGTTTCTACTTCGATGTACTGCAAAAAGTTATTTTTCATTCATGTGTACATGTGTCAAATACTTATATTGGTTTATTGTTCCATCAATTGGGACTAAGTTCCCCTGACCCCAAAACATAACTGAACCACTCACTGTTTGCAAAACTGGAACTTTTTTCTTTTGTTGTTCTTTTGGCAATCGAAAAATTTTTTTTTTATGGGAGCCATGAAACTCAAATCAACTCTCATCAGGCCATAAAACTCTGTTCCAGAAGCTCAGGGGCTTATGGAGATATTGTTGCGCAAATTTAACCGCTTTTCCTTATTCCTGGAGGTAATATAGGGTATTTTTCTAACAGAATACGTTCCAAAATTGGATTCAGCAAGACGCCTATACGTATTGTTCTTTCACTAACGGGATTTCGAGTATATCTCTTCATTTGCAACTCCAGAGCATTTGGTGTTAATGCAGGGTTTTTAAAAAATTCGCGCAGAAGCTTTCTATCATCTTTTGCTGTAGTTTTTCTTTTTCTTCCCGTATGCCTCAAATTTTGCACAGATTTTGGTTTTTTTATGTTTGTTTATCTGTTAATGACGGCGGGAGGGGGATTTAAATGATTTTTTACAATAAAAATCGATTTTAATCAAAAAAATCATCCGACATTACATCATTAATTAATTTATAACTCCTAAAATTCTTAACGTAATTTCAAAGTTAAGATCTTAAAATACTGTCATTAAGATACAAATTAAATGTATGTAAACAAAAATTTCCATGACAGTTACGAAAAAAATGTAAAATAAAATTGAATTAATGTTTTTTTTTTCACCCACTTTGATTGATTAAAAAATATAAAATAATATATTATATTTAAAATAGAGAAAAAAAAATTTATTACATATTATGTATTAGTATATTGTCTAAATATTTGTTGAACATCTTAAAGTTGTAAGTCCAACAAGAAAAATGATATTAAATAAATTTTTAAATTAATTTATTTATAAGATGTTTTTTGCGACATAGTGTTTGCTTTTTCCACTTGTATCCATTGGAACCTTATTTTAGTAAGGTATTTATAAATTCCATAACCATCATTACCATCCACAGTAAAAAGTTTTATCAAATTCTAGTTAAAGGTTGTTTTTTATGAACCAGTTTGAATTTCCTTAATTTCCAACTTAAGACATAAGTTTGTCTGAATTTCAATTACACTTTTAATCTCTGATTTAGCATAAGACCTCTTTTAATAGGTTTCTCCCACAAAACTTGGCGAACTGATGAATTCCAATTTTAAAGTCCAAATTGCAAGAACTCCATTTCAAATAAAATATACCCAACCAGTAAATTGCTAAGTTAATTGGATTTCCTGCCACCTCCCCCGAGCAACAAAAAAAAAAAACCGATTGGAAATTGTTTACATTTCGTTCAATTTTATTGCGCCATTTATGAAGCTCATAAAGCCAAGTAAATTGGCCACCACCCTTCTATACCTATATAACCTACTACTTCGTGACTAAATAATGGCCAATTTTCTTTAAAATCGCCAAACGCTCCCACATGCCTTGCCATCAGCTCACTACTCCTCTTTCCCTTTGCACCTCTCCAGCTATATCCTTAAGTCTTTCTTCACTGACTGATGGACCGATATCGCGTCATATTTTTGCAGACCGGATAATGCAAATTGCATATTGGCAGGCAGGCCACAAAGCTATGGGAGACCGGGAAAGCTGGTGTGTGGCTCTTTGTGGAAGGTTGTTTATTATCGCCTCCAGTGTATATTGGTCGGAGTATGACCAACCCAAACCAACACCGGGCGGCTGCGATGATAAAGTATCAATACAATCGTTCCAATTGCAAATATTTTTCAATTTGCAGTAGATTTAGTTAATAGAGGCTACATGCGCAGACAATGTCTAAATCGAGGCCTGGAAACGATGTAATGAGGATATGGCTCTGTTTAGAGACTGAATTTTTATGAGACTTCGAACACTGCACACATGTTAAATGCCACTCAACTCATTCATCTTTTCTAGGTTTGCGACTTCTCTCAGCGGCAAGCATCTGAAGATGTCACCTACTGTGAGTCTGGTCGTAGACCACCCAAACAAATCTAGCCGCAATCACATACCTATATAGAGGTCCGAAATATAGTATTATGTCGGTTAATTGTCGTCCGGACAATTTTTCAATTCAATATGCCGCGCTCATGTATAACCAACGGACTCTCTCTCTCTCTAGGGAGACTTTTAGGAGCGGATAGAAAAAAAAAGATCCTTGGCCATTATATGATATGGCATCATAATGGTTAAGGATCCTCCTCCTGTTAAAAAATGTTGTGATTGTTATTTTTGTAAGGAGATCCTTTTTGTTGTCACAATATTGCTGCAATAATTTTCAATTTGGAAAAAATCTAATTGTCTAGGGGTTGCGATACAAACAAGGCGGCAGCGGCGCAATAAAATCAGATCAAAGGATTCAAAAGGATCTGTATGTATGGAATAAGTATGAATGTTATGTAGGTACCTGCAAGATTTTATTAAAGAAAAATTATCTGAAGGCTGGAAACATATAGATCCTAAGGAAATGAAAAATGACTTTCAGTCAGATAAATGGTTTGTTTTCAATTTTATTTGTTGCATGCATTGCGCATATATGCACCTGTGGTAGAAGTCTTTTTGAGTTGGGTAAATTTGTGAAGGTGTGTAGATGTTGTGGGAGTTTTTTGTAAATTGATTTTTCCATGTTTTTAGATTTGTATCTTGAAATAATTAAATACTGATGGGGTGTGTCTTGAAATATGTAATTGAAAACAGTATAGTTGACCTTGGTATTAATTTATCTGTATATATTGTCAAAATATTGAGGAAAAAAGTAATTTGATTTGCTTGCTCAAAATATACCTCCTTATAAGGCAAAATGGGGAAAATAAAAAAACAAACATTCGATGGTAAAAAATTCATTTGTTTTACCATTAAGTATTTATTTATAAATACTCAACGATTTTGCTTAAGGGATGACCTTATATTTTTCAAAATGTTTTTATTGATACAAAAAAAATACATACTGATATTTAATATTATGTAATATTTTTGTTTTTGAAAGGTTTAATTTAGATGATGGGGGACTTATGGAGTATATTTTAAAAATGTAGCTACAAATAGGGTGAAATTGAGAAGAACAAAAAATAGGATTTGATTTTAAATTTTCTTTCAATTTCTCAATTACATATAAACAAAATTCTTCAGCTAAAATTTCTCAGTTCTGTTGTGAAAATATTAAGAAAAAAAATGAATTTAAAATCTAGCTATTTATAGGGTAAACTGGGGAAACACGATTACTGTCCTTTAAGGATCAATTTAGCTAAATAAGCTAAATAAATGGTAGCCCAAGTAACATTTTTAGTTCATTAAAGGCTTAAGCAGCACTTCTAGAGCTAATCTTAAAGCTCCTTTTTTTAATAATGAGCTCTAGAAACACATTTAGAGGTTAAGCCGAGCTCATTTGCAGCTAATTCTTTAAATTTGAGAGCACTTTTTTGCTCTTAAGAAGCACGTTATTAGTGGAAAGTGACTCTGAAGGTCTATGTCATACACCTTTAAAGAGCATCTTTTGAAAAAGGTTTGTTCGTATTGGTTTGAGTAATAAATATAATACCAAACATAAATGCAGGCACGCTTTAATACTTATATAGAATAAGTGAATCGTTTGATAGTATAAATAATATATAATTTTGTAAGATATGCCAATTATGATTTCCTACCAAAATAAATAATAAAAGAATTAAATATTTTTCGGTGAAATGTTAACTTAATTTAAGTGCGAATTAAATTTTTTCACAAATGTTATGCGGGTACTTTGTTAAATTACAACGCGCCTTCGAAATTTTGTATTTTAAGCTGTCAAATAAAATAAATAATAACTAAAAAAATTTATAATTCTAAAAATAAAAATTTTTCAATGTCGAAATAAATTTATTTTGGTTAAAAATACAATTTAGTTTGATTTTGAGTGAGACCGCGGGGATAGATACTTCTTATTTTTTATGAATAAAAGAAAATATTTTTTTATTTTTTTTCTCGCCGCCATGTTTTCATAAGGGAAGAAGGTTTCTTCAATACAGATGTTAAATCACTTTGAGCTATATTTTTTATTGTTATAGAGCTGCAATATTAATTACTGTTAATATAGAGCTCTTATATCACTTAAAGATTTGCTTTCTGTACTTTTGGAGCTAGTTTTAACAAGATGGCATTTTTCTGGTTTTTATATTTTTTTAATGAAATAAAAAAGGGTGTTTCAGAAACTGAAAGTTTCGGCAAGTGGATAATAAATAAAAAAGAATTATTTCTATGAACGAAGATTTTTATTTGAAGAATATTTTATTCCAAAAATGTATTTTAGGTCCTCGGTATATTTTTGTATGGACGTAATACAATTTTCAAAGCTTATTTTTAGAAACGAAATTGTCATCAAATAAAGTTTTGATAACTCTGCCGCCATTTGGAAAAAAACATTCGTTTTAACAACCAATATGACGAGAACAACACATCATGCAGAATGAAATTAATTAATTTATTTTAAACTGGTTTAATTTTTTCTTTTGAAATAATTATTTTCTTCGTCTTTTAGTATGGAACACCCTATAACATGAGCGCTATAGAATTTTTTTTAGAGAGGTTTCATATACAGCTGTTATAGAATTTTTTTAAAACTTGAAAATGCGCATGCGCTTCACGAAGTATTTGTGTGCAAATATTAGTAATTCGGCTCTACAGCCGCTTTTTGTACAGCTCTGTAAATGCTAAATTTTTACATCTCAGAAGATAATGCGTTAGTATTTTGGGGATGTGTGGCTAGCAGCTGTATAACGTCTCTAAATTGTCTGATATTGACAGGTTGCTCGATAGTAGACTGTAAAGTTTGTTATGGACATATTTTTAAATCTTGATGCGTTATAAAGTTAATAGAGCTAAAAGTGTTCTCAAACTTCAATTATAGAACATAATTTTTAAATAAAATGAAAGGAGCTGTGAAATAATCTTTTACAGAGCAATAGCTTTCAATTTTGCTAGCTAAGAGCTGTAAAAGAACAGTTTTGCATCTAATAGCTCCAACGATGTTACTTGGGAGGTACCCGATTTTAAAAACTTTTTATTTTTGAAGGGTTATATTTAAAGGATGGTCTTTAAGATCATTTTATGGCTTAATATTTTTTTAAATATTGAGCTACATATTAAGGAATACGGCTTCAAGGACAATTTTAGAGCTAAATATTTTTTGAAATGTAGGTATTAACATGGTGAATATAGGGGGTAAAAACGACATTTTAAGTTAAGATATACTTAATCTCAAGAATGGCTAAATATCATTGTGCTTGAAAATTGAAGAAAAACTTTTAGATTAAAATTAATTAAAATTAAGCGCGGATTCTACCTATAATCATCATTCATATTGTTAAAATTAACATATATTTTATGTAACTGACACAATAAATTTGATCGTTTTCAGTAATATTTGAAGTAAAATTTCATTTATTTTGTTTTTAAGTATAGCAAATAAATTTTTTGATTTTTAAAATTCTAAAAACATTATATAAAATAGGTGCGTTCCTTTATTTAAAAACTCTGTGCATTTGTGTGAATTTCTACGTCATTTTATTTTTTTTATATATGAACTTTGACAGACTAATTGGTGTAGAAATTCACAGAAATGCACAGAGTTTCAAAGTAAAGGAACTAGGCTAATATGTAAGTATACATACATACATATGTACGTATTTTGATGAACGAAATTGCCTCGATTACTGAATTTGAGTACATTTTGTGTAATTAATCAAATTCGATCAATATAGTATATCGAAAACGAAGTCCATCATCAATATGAAATTAAAATGAGAAAAAAAATAATAAAGCCGATGAACGTCAAAATTTGTAGTTCAGTGTAGGGTAAAAGAGTGTAAATTTGACATAGGGCCACAAAATTTACTTTCTGAACGGAAAATCGTAAGGGTTGATTTTGTTTGAATCTATAGATTTGCCAATATAAAAATGTTATAAAGGTATGTTTGTACATTGTGCTTACATCGCAAAATAAATAAATAGAAATATGAACATTTAAAAAAATTGAAAATTAAAGTTCCAGTAACTTTATACACATCAGACCTTGCGTCCGGTAGTTCTGATTTTTTGGTGAATTGTTTATGATATTGGCCTAGAAAATAAGTCTACTTTGCTCTACAATTTCACGGTTACTACATATTAGCCCAAAGCCATCTCTGTAAACCAAATACAGCCTTTCAAAATGCATCAATTTTGTCCGAACTGAAATTTTTCAAATACATACATGTTGATTAAAATAACTTTATTTAAAATGAAGATTTTGAAATGAGTTTCTGGCTTTAAGAAAAGCTATACATATACAGCATTTTGATGAAGATGGTGGCCACCTTAACGAGGGGATATGGGTGATTCTCTGCAGCCAACTGTGATTTTTTGTGTCCAGGGCTTTATTTTTAACTTAAAATAAAATTTTCTATGAATATCTGTTTTGAATTGTAGAAATAAGTTTGTACTACAATTAACTTCACATATTGTTTAAAAATTTGCTACCCTTTCTCCTTGTCTTGTCCTTTTGTATACTCAAAATGTTAGTACCGTGGCATGTACCTTGTTTTTCCAATTAAATCCACTATTTTCTATTAATAAACATCATTGAATAAAAATGCTGTTCTCAGAGAAGTTTGAGTATACAACAGTTGCTTGATTAAATTTTGACAATATCAAGTCAAAATATTTACTCTCGAATTAAATAATAATAATTGAATGGTGTCCCCGGATTTCATTTATTTTTGAATTCGAAAGATTTCCCGCTGAACCGCCATTTTGTTTTTAGTTTGATGGCATTTATGTGGTACCGTTTGAAAGAGGCACTATTTATTTATTGTTAACAAAAGTCAATTTATTTACTAACGTAATTTTGCTGTAAGAGTGAAGTGTGTCACAAAATTACCTGTCAGTACCGTGGTAGTGTTATCCAAGCGTGTTATTAAATTTTTCGGGGTGATTTTTAGAATATTGTATTTCTTTTGAAGTCATATATATGTTAAAATTATAACGTATTTTATTTTTCTCAGAAGCTTTGAGATATGAGGTTATATTAAAGCCTAAATGAATGTCAGTACCGTGGTAAATTAATTTATAATGAACTTAAATTAAATTACTTCAAGCAATTTTGCTAAAAATCTTGTCATTTTTCTATAGAGAATGGTACTTCGGACAAAACATATAAAAACAAATCCGTGCAATAAATGTTGAATTATAACCAAGCATAAAAATAAATACTCCAACCTCAAAAAAATAGATTTCAAAAACTAAAAAAACATACAATTTTAAATAAAACATGCGGCCTTTCAAAGTTAAAAACGTCAAAACGTAAGAGAAGATTTAGAAACTTAGCAAAAATATTGTCAAAAAGAGTTAGAACGTATAAAAATTCAAAAATATAAATTTAGTGTCAGCACCATGTCTTCGAGATTTAGTACTTTTTACGATATTTTTTGTGTTCTTTAAAGGTTGTAGTAAAATGCTCTTATATACAGATTTAATACCATTGTCTATTTAAATACTGCAAATAAAATTAAAAAAATTAATTTTCAATGACTTTAAATTTTAGCAAAATTTTGATTTAAAGAATCACAGTTGGCAGAGAATTACCCATATATGACAACCCCTCTCAACCTATACAACTGTATTAATTTGATGTATTATATGCCAAAGACCTGTTATAGCTGTGTTAAATTGGCCCCAAAGAGTGTCTGATTTTTTTGTAAAAGGTGTAGAAGGTGACTTTTTTGACCACCCCTAGAAATATATTTTTTTGATTTTTGAAAAAAAAAAGATTTTTTTTTATTTTTTCTCCTAAAAAAATATTCTTTTTCGAATTTTGAAAGATGACCATTTTAAAAAACACAATTATCTTATGGTCATTTGAGATAATTGTGTTTTTCAAAATTCGAAAAAAAAAATATTTTTTTAGGAGAAAAACATTTCTTTTTTTAAAAATCAAAAAAAAATATTTCTAGGGGTGACCAAAAAAAAGTTAATGGGTGGTAAAAAATGGTCATTTCATTGGTCATTTTTTACAAAAAAATACACAAAATCGGACACTTTTTGGGGCCAAGTTAACACAGCTACCTGTTATATTTGTTATTATACTACTTTTTTTTATAAATTATATTATAGCTTAATTTTTAAAAAAGCTGTATTTTCAAAGCTATTGGTTTTATATTAACGATTTTGGTCTCAAATTGTAGAATATGCGTTGTTGTTTTGAAATCTTAGATCGAACTTATAGTCGAAAACTATTCCCTTAGGGTTCAAATCATAACTGGAAAGCGAACATTTCGTGGTTTTCAGAATTTTTACCAATGTTCCGTCCGTCACTCGAGGTCAAAAGCTTGGCCAATATCATAAACAACTCAGTCAAAAATCTGAACTACTGGATCTGACGTCTCTCTCCTGTGAGACGAAAAAGTTACTGGACTAAAAGCATTCTTTGATTTAATTGATTTTTTTCAGTGGGAAGGATGCTTCAAAAAAAAAAAAATCTACAGTATAACGAATGAGAGTACATTCTATATTATCGAGTGTTCGTTATAACGTTCGACTTTTCATTAAAAAAAAAACACATCCAATTACTTATTTGTACTTATATTTCGTGTAAATTTTACAATCCTCAAACACTTTTGAACGGAAGTAGTTTAATGTATCAACAAATAAATTTTACAAAGCATGGATTTAATGGGGTTCTTTTTATTGAAAAAGACAGACCAATTCACCTAAAAAATTATTTTTTTTTTGCACGTGGATATAATTAAGGCTTTTGGTCAAAAAATTAAAAATCCTCCAATACCAATAGTATCTTGAATTTGGTTGAAAATTGCAGAATCTCAAATAATAGTTGAGAGTTGTATAAATCACTATAGGACCTGGTTGTCCACGTGTTCTCTCAAAATAAATTATTATTATTAATTATTTATTTATTTATGACATTGCTTCACCCATTTTTATATATGCAAATCGTACAATCTTAACATGTCAATTCTATTTATAAAAATTTCAAATCAACTTTAAAGTAAATCTTGAAGTAAATTACTATCACTATTTCCAGACTTAAAAATAAAAAAAGCTACCAAAAGATAACGAATATAAGACTACGTAAGGGAATTATGTTTATAAATAAGAAAAAAAATTGATAATATTATATTTAAATAGAAAAATCAAAGAATTAAAAAAGTTTTGAAGACTTAAAATCAAACGTGATTAAATTTAATTATATATAGCTCGTTATTCCCACCAACAAGGCTTGTTAACTATAACAATGGAGTTAAAACAACCTTATATTTCCAGACTTAAGTATGTATATAAAGTTTAAGCTTAATGTCACCAAAAATGGTCTCAGACCACCAAAACACTAATTATTGTTAGTTAGAATTAAAAAAAAAAATTCCAGCACGAGTTGATCCATGTATTCGTAACGAATTCAATATAAAAATCAAATAAGATGACTCCACACCTTTAAAATTGATTCTATATTGATGTAGATCCCCTCTGCAGGCAACATGCCCAATGTTTATTGAGACTGTCTTCAATATAGTGTACATTTTGTTAAAATATGTAAATCAAACTTAACTCTTCTGCATTCTAATGGCTTGTAAAAACAAAATACTTCTTATACAAAAAAAAAAAAAACACACAAACAATGCATTCCACTTGTTCAAACAGATCATAATACAGAATTGGGTATTTAAGTGGATAAATTATCGCCTAATAAAAATACCCTCTAATACACTTATTCCCTACATGAAAATACAAACAAATTAAACCCATCTCCCACCTAAATCCACATGCGTCCCAATAACAACAACAACAACAAAAAACAACAACTGTTGGATAAATTAAAAATCAACATAATCCAAAGAAAAATGTCGTTGGTTCAACTTGTTTTTTTTTTTTAATTTTATTTGTTAAAGAATTAAATTATATTTAACATAAGAAAGTAATATAAGCAGAACGGAAATAAAAGAAATCACCTGTAGGCGTAGTTTTTTTCTTTCTTTTTTAATTTTTAAATAAAAAAAAAATGCATTTCTCGAATAAATAAAAAAAAAGAAAAAAAAAAAACAACAGGTTGCATCTACAATTCTCGTCAAATGATCCAGCTCCAACTGTTGTCGTCGCCATTGCTCACCATGAACATTAATAAGAGACACCAAATGGCTTACATTATACTGTATATACATTGGGTACCCATTTTACATGACAAGAGCCTATGGCTGTCACCAGACGGGCCGACCAATAAATTCCTTTTTTATTACAAAACGATCGTGTCTTAGGGCGTAATGCACCTGTGACTGGTATAACTGGTGATCGTCGGTCGGATCGAACTCCATCGTAAAGCATTATGTCGCGTCCGGCATGTAAACTAGGGTGTAACAGGTTGAAAACGCCATCTTTTGAAAAATGTCCCTTGATCGATATAAATTTTAATGCCCAGGATCACAATCAAATGCGACATCGGCAGAATGAACGATGAAAAACGATCATGTCAGGTGCTGCACCATCGCATGCATCAGCAGGGTTTTCAAAGACTCTAATAATTCTCTGTATAGTTGAAGGTCAGCTTATAGAAAATTAGAGCAAAACAATAATAATTGGTAAGAAAATCCAAGATTCATGGTCTGTCTATGCCACCACCCGTTGTGTGCATATAGTGCGCATGAATGCCTGAATCTGAGATTCCTTTTGCTGTGGAGGATATGTTATATACGTTGGTGGTCCCAGAGGGCGGCGATGTTCAAAGCGGGCACCCCAGCCGCAAACAATCTATTAGATACACCACTGGACCTGTCACATCATTGTCCAAGATACAAATCATCCGGTAAAGTGCCATCACCATGATACACATCACACTGAACAGCGCTGCTGCCGCCGCTCGCTCCTCGTACATCACTTATACTATACACACGTAGATATATTATAACCAGGAGGCTCTGCTTTGACTGCCCAGAGAAGAAAGGCTGATGACTATCCCAAGCCGATCCCGACACATACTTGACTCCTATTTATAATCTGTCCGTCCCATTGTTCGAGGCTTGCCATGGGCTTGCATTGTGTTCATTATTTGTTGCAGTTAAACGTCAAAATATTTTGTAGGAATGAGACGAGGATTAGCAGTAGGAGGCCGACCGAATGGACCAAACCGACCGATCAACCGACAACGCTTATATTTATTAGGGAAGACCATCACATCGCATGTTGCTGGTTGTAGTGTCGTAATCCCCTAATCGGCTATTAGGGGATTTCTGTTTGTAATAAGATGATCATAATGAGATGGTTCTGTTCGTTTGTTGTGTGAAATGATTGCTTCCTGGAAGAAGTTTTGATGCTACGGCGCGGCGTAGAAACCCGGCGCATATTGGTGTCTGATTTACAAGGATAAAGTGTTTAGTGGGAGGATTTATTTTTGTTCTCATGATCCTTTTTTTTTGGCTTTGAAATTGGTTTTAATTTTTGGGAAATATTCATCATGGTCGATTGGATTAGTGACGTGAGTTTCATTTAAGTGAGACTACATAGAGATAGGTCGGATATGTTACCGGGTGGTTATTTTCAAAGATTAGGTCATTTGAAAATAGGTGGAGGTAGAGGGATTTTTAGAGATGTTAAAAAATAATATCGAAAAATTATTAAAAAGATCTTTGGGTTATTCCAAAAATGACGTACATCAACACCCCAACTTGTATCGAACCAATTTGAATTAGGTATACAAAAAATCAAAATGATAAAAATGAAACAAGATACGATGCGTGGGTATATGAACAAAAATTTTATTAATTAATTTAAAATATAATTTGAGTGTGTTTTAAGGGATATGTGCATCATCGTAGCCCATTTGCTTGAAAATATTGGTACGAACTTATTGTTTCATCGCGCCGTTTGAAATGTAACCATCATTTTTATGGAATTCTTTACAATCTTTTGCACCGGTATCTACACTAGCACGTTTATTCTCATATAAAATTCAAATAATATAACATCTTAAGTATTAAATCTTGCGGAAGCGAAGACCTAGCTGTTATACCTCTGTATATTTTGAAGTATATGCGTCAATTTCTTTAAAAAGAAAACTAAGACAAATTCTAAAATTCTAAATAAAGAAAATGACAACAACAAATATATTAAATGAGAATTTTTTTGATAAGGAAAAATGGTGCAAAACTTAAGACGATTAAGAACTATTTTTAAGCAATTTTAGTATGATGCAATAAGGATAAAAACAGGATTTTCCAAATTTCAAACGAGTATAAGCACCGTATACTATCTTTTAAACATTTTATAAAAGCTAAAATACCAAAAATGTCTATTTCAACTTTTTACTATCATATTAACTCCAAATTTCACTTTGACAATTATTAATAATGTAAAAATGATATGTTTGCTTACTTGAATTTGTACGAACACACAGAAAAATTTGCCTTAACCGAAAATAATTTTGGTACGGTGTAAAAATTTATCACTCCTTATTTAAAATTGAATAATTATAATTCAACAATATAATAAATTCGACTTTAAAATGTACTTTGCCAAATAGATTAAAAAAAACAGTTAATAACAACGAAACAGAAAGGTATTATGCCCAACTTATTTGTTTAAAATTAAATAAGAATAAGAATTGCATTGTTTGTTAAAATCAGTAGAAAAATGTTGTTTAAAAAAATCCAAATTATTTGTGGTTTTTTAAATAATTGTTTGTTATATTTAAACGCTTTAATTAAGGGAATTATTAGAAACATAACAACCTTTATGTTAGAAAATCACAAACAAAACAATTTAAAAACAACCAAAAGCTTATTAGTTTTCAATCAATCTTAGAATCGAAGTTGGTATTTTTTAACGAAATATTATTTTAACCAACTTCACAATTGATTTTAACAAAACAATTTTGTTTTTTTTTTATGAATTTGAAGAACAACCTGATATGTAGTTCTTTTCAGATAATCAAAACAAACTGGATTTCAAACTTGATACTTTTCAACAAAATAGGAATTCAACCATCAAACAATTGATTTTAACAAAACTACTCTGTTAAATTTTTATCAGACAGGATTTATATCTTTTTTTTTTGATTCAATCGAAACATTAATTTCATTTGAATTTTTAAATTAATTTCTCTATTTACTATTCTCTTAAAACTTTTTTTATGCATGTATTGCATGAAAGATTGTTAAATTGAAGAAAGTAACTTAATTGAATATAAAACACTAAGTTCAGTAATTATTAATTTACTAGTTTGCTTGTGAGTTATATTTCACAACACTCTGTTTTATTAACAAACAACAAGTGTCGTTTAAGTAACTTGGGTCTTATTAACTGACTTAACCATGAAAAATCTAAACAAGTTATACGTGTGCTGAAATCTAAAACTGTCACTTTTTAAGGCGTGTTCAGTTGAAGTTTATTAAGAAAATAGGTTAAGTATGATACAATTTAAAGAATTTTTTTTAAAGAGCTTTAAAATTAGTAATTTGTTAAGTAGTATATCATGCAGCATTAGGCAATAACGCCCAAGGAAATAAAGCCCAAATCAATTTAGAAAAAATATCGCCCAACAAAATTCTGAACAATTACTGTTTTTTAATTTTGTTTAAAAGTCAAGTGGACAATAATGCCCAAAATTAGAAATATTGCCAAAAAAATCCAGAAAAAGGAAATAACTCCCAAATCTTAGGAAATAACGCCGCATTTTCGAATATACAAAATTTTTAGTGGTTTCCTGTTTGCTATATGAAAACAAAGAAGGAAATGAAGGTAAAAATCGCACATCTTTTACGATTGTTTTATAAGATTTTTCAAAAATAAATAAAACTCAATACTAACATTTAGAATATGAATTTTTGAAAATTAAAACGGCTCACTGTTTAAGTTTTTTAAATCCAGATTCTTTAAATGCAAAAAGGACTTTGCATAAACCCATCATACCCCCCCCACCATACACCCAAATTAAAAAAAGTTTTTGAAAATTTCACCCACAAATTTAGGGAAAAACGCTCAAGTTTTACAAAAACAATTCACATTCAAAATATTTGGGCGGTATTTCCATTTTTTTTTTTGACGATACAAAAAATTTGGGCGATATTTCTTAATCGATTTAGGTGTTTTTGCCTAATCATGCCGCATCATGCTAATACCTTAACATCAGGCAGTTTAAAAATTTATACACAACTTTATAATTAATAAATGAATAAACGCGACGCGTTTCGGAGAGTAATCCATGAAAATTCTTCTTTTTTTGTAAAAAAAAAGTCTGAGGTAGGATAATAACCAACAAAATTATATAACTGCAATAACAGCTGACAAAAACAATCGCTTGCTCCCTCATGTGAGTATTTCCAACCAATCAATATGAGATTGCTGCTGGGGAAGGAAGAAAATACATAAATTCAACTTTAAAATATTCGATTTCACACCAGTTTCAGGTTTCATATTAATACTCTTCAAATTGTCCAGTCCCGGTATTGCACACTCTTTACTAAAAAGGATTTAATATAAAATATTCTTACCCTGAAAACCGTTATTATAGTGTTCGTTTCTGATCTAACCTCTCCAAACCTTTCTTAGCTACCTCCGGTGTCCCTTAAGGCAGTCATCTAGGACCACTTCTTTTCATTCTTAAGCTATTAATGATATTGAAATGGTTATCAAACATTCCTCTATCTCTCTGTATGCTCTACTTTCTCTTTGATCAACCCATATTCACAGTTCAAAATATTCGAGATCTCGGCATATTATTTGACCAGGAACTTAAGTTTATTACTCATATATAGACAAAATAATTCTTAAAGCTAATTCAGCACTTGGCTTCGTGAAATGATGGTTTAATGAATTGTACAACCCTTAAGTGATCCAGTCCCTATATGCAGGGTTATTGGTATAAGGTGCACCAAGATATTCATGTACCCAGAATTGAAAGTGTGCAACATCGTTTTCTTCACTTTGCCCTTCGAGGTCTGTGTTGGAACAATCTCTATTTTAACTAATTAACCTATTTAAATTAATTAACATAAATTCTTTGAAAGAACGTAGAGAAATATCCAACATTCTCTTCGTTTGTCGACTACTTTCCGGATTCGTTGACTGCAGTTTGATCTACAACTCAGGGCCAGTTTGTTTACAATGGGTTAAATCTGAACGATGACTTTCACAGCTTCTAACTAAAAGGCGCTAATCAACCAAAATCGACTGATTAGCGATTTCCATGATAAACAACTTAAATTATTTATTCCTTGAAAAAAAAATTTGATAATTATGCACATTCGATGATTTACCAGTTGCAATAATCCTTGATTAAAGATGATCAGTTGTGAACAAACTGGCCCTCAATTTTTTTGAATACTAACCCTCGTAATATTCGAAATCCTCGTATGTTCTACATACCCATCCACCGTACTGCTTATATGGCTTCAATGAACCTATTCTGTCACATGCTACGAATCTCAGTATTCCTTGCCTTAAACTCCGCCTTCTTAACCTCCCTCCTTCATCACAATTTAAGCTTAAGTTCTTAGTTTTTAGGTCAATTGTATTAAGCCGAATAAATAAAAAATTAAAATTGGTGAAGCTTAAAATAAAATGTTTAATTATTTCCATAATTTTTGTTTGCAATGTAAAACGTATAATTTTATTGATCCAAAATAGTAGATATCTATATACATTTTATTTCTTAACAGCATTCGGAATGAAGTTGATTTGTGGCTTCTTCATTTTTTCTTTCCATTCTGAAAACCAGAATTTTTATCTCTTCTTTTAGGTTTACTTTTGTTTATATATAAATATGTATAACCAAACAATCATAAATTCATTTCTTGTATATAGATATGGATAAACAACGTACATAGGTATACCCATGTATAATGTTGTTAGGAAAGATTTTTATGTAAAACTGATCAAGATTCTTGTTTATTTTTTTGTATATTCTTTCAACTTATTTATGAGTGAGGAAAAAAAAAAGTCATTGATTGGACACTTTTTGATGCAGCTTTTTTTTTTTTTTGTTCTGGTTTCATTTTACTTTAAATTGGATTGAAAGATCGACCTAAAGATAAATTCAGAGTAAAACAACTAAATAACTTTTGCCACTTAATTTTTGTTGTTTTAGTTTTTTTTTTTTTGTTTAATTTTTTTTTTAATTCATAATGATTCTTATCTGAAATTTATGTTTATTTTTTGTTTTCGTTTAAAAGTTATTCCAGATATATTGTAGAAGTGATGAGAGAGCTATATGAACCTAATGAAGGATTTAAAGATTTAAGTTTTTGATTACAGATAGCATCAATGTTTGAAAAATAATGCAAATGATACATTTTTATTTTGATTAAATCAGTACTTAATTTAGATTTTAAAGATAAAGATATTTTACTCAATTTAGATTATAAGAATATTCTATTAGTTAGATTTATGAATTCTGTGAAACTTTTGAAGATTAAGAAAGTTTTTTCATGTTTATTTTTTGAAAAAAACTTACAGCTAGAGGACATACATAATATATAGCTTTTAAATTATGTGATTTTTGCAATTAAAATCAACCTTCAATGATTATTATCTATTTTAAAAAATTGGATTAAAAATTTATACAGAGCATTGAATGCATTAGTAGTTGAATTTATGTTAAATTAAGACTTGAGATAATAAGAAGAACATATAAAAATAAAATTTGTATTTAAACATGAGCTGTTTGGTTGTAACATAATTTTTTGTATAAATGGTGACTACCGCGAGGAAAGAATTATGTCAACATGAGGGTTTTAACTGTGTGCAAGCTAAATTCCGATTTATACAAATTTTTACGAACAGATATTTTCCTTAGCTTGACAAATGTTACTAAAATCGACCTTTAAATTACCTTAAAAAAAAAAAAAAAAAACAATTCACAGAGTTATTGTTGAATTTTGGAAATTCTAGTTTTACTATCGTTTTTGAAAGAAAACTCTAGTTTATAATTTAAATATAGGAAAACAAAAAAAAAGTAGTCCGTAATATCTTCTAAAACAAATTGTAAGAATATGACAATATCAATATTGCGGTGGGATTGTGAATTGTAGGAAATTAAAACGAAAGAGCTGATGTTCGAACTTGATATTTTTCGTTTTCTTCGTTGTCGTATGAGCCGTCGGTGGCAGTGCAGAGTAGTACAAAAGTAAAAAAAAAACCACCAAATATGAAAGTTGTGATTTGAAGTTGATACTAGCTGGCCCACCCCAGCTTTGCCCGGGTAAAAAATGTTAGTTTCATAAAAATTAACAAAAAAAAATATAATAATTAATAATGTATAAAAGAAAATAATAATAAATATGTCAAATTTGTGGTATTACAACTACAACAACTACAACTTTGATTAGTGGTAGCAGTGGATAGAAAATTAGATTGATTTTTTTGTTTACTATTTATTTTGTCGACACCTATTGCCTTTGTGTTAAGTTTTTTGTCCTTATACCATA
The DNA here is from genome assembly GCA_929447395.1 of Epistrophe grossulariae. Classification (NCBI taxonomy): domain Eukaryota; kingdom Metazoa; phylum Arthropoda; class Insecta; order Diptera; family Syrphidae; genus Epistrophe; species Epistrophe grossulariae. Next base: position 137,290,915 of record OV839566.1, read on the forward strand.
TCACATACTCAACTTGAATAATTAAGCATAAACTATTAAAATTTGTGCATATAAAATTTTAAAAAGCAGCAGCCATCTTTATTTACAACTCATTTTCAACCATATTGTGGATAGGTATGCGCATTGCACTTAAAGAGAAAAAGAGGGTAATCTAACCTCATTATAAAAAAAATAAAGAAATATATTAATTCTTAAAAGCATTCTTAAAGACACAATTGGTCTGCCATCAGGACACATTAAATACTTCATTGGTATAAAAAAAAAAAAAAACAAAATAAAAAAGCAGCCTTTCACATTTAACTGTCATGTCCAGATAAAAGACATTTAATGGCATCGTTTCCATTTCATTTCAACCAAACGAATAAAATTATTTTCTTTTAATTTTTATTTTTTGGTAAATTTGTTCTGCCAACCGAAAAGGGTGAACATCATCAGCAGTAGTTACATATACATATAAGTGTCCTTTTTGAGTCATATTAATGAATTCGTTATCTTCACATTCACGGATATGAAATTGCGGTGCGTTGATGATCCCTGAACAAATACGTGACATGCTATAATGGCGAATGGTTTAGTGACAAAAATATATAAACATATATAACCAAAACCGTAACGGGTAGTAATAATAATAAATTATGTATAAAAATGAAAACAAAAAGTCATTGTCGAAGTATTTATATGATTCAACATTGTATAAGAGAGTCAAATGCAGCATGTACCTATCTATCTATCTATTGTGCCAACAAAAAGTCCAAAAAATGAACCCCTTTGAGTTTGATGTCCTCAACATCATAGCATTGCGCATAAGACCGAAGATAGCAAACAAAAGCCAACTAATAACGTAATCACCACAGAATCAGCCACGAAAAGAAATAATAATCAAAAAAAAAAAAACCCTTTTCCCATGAGGATTGAGCGTTTTGTATAAATCAGATCAGTTAAATCTGAATACATTTGAAGGAAGGGTGTTCTATCGTCGTCGCTGGGAATTGATATGTGATGAACAAATCTCTTAGCGATGCATCCTTTCCGCCATTTAACAAAGACAGCAGCAAACAATAACATAATCAAAGTGTAAAGTAACATAACATGAGGGTTGCAAGAAGCTGGCGTATTAAAAAAAAAAAAACAACCCTCAGATTTTGAGTAGAAACTCCCGAAACAAATGTAAAAAAATTGTGGAACCAAAAGTTTAGGGTGAACTTCGACAGTAAGTAATGATTCTCGGAGTATCAGTAACTACCATGTTTCCGTTTATTACTTTTTTTTCTTTAAATCAAAACAGGATTTGAATTAGGGGATTTAGAGAAATGAATTTTTGTCCCCCAAGAGGTGTGGTTTCATTTTGAGTGTATCAAATTTTTTAAATGGATTACGTTAAGATAAACAAGGTACTTAACAAGTTCTATATAAAGTAGTATAAGGGTTGTTTTGTGGGTATACTATATGAAAACATTATTTTAAGAAAGAATCCATTATGAATTCATGACGATATTAACGACAATTTTGGAGATCGCTGTAAGAGAGTCAAATTGAAATTGAAAGGACACTTTTTTGACATAATTTATTTTCATGTGAATTATTTATTTTGAAAACATTTCAATTGTTTTGATTATATAATCTTTAAATTAAAATGTGTTTCTTAAATTAATTGATGATGCACCATCTTCTTCTTATAATGATATAAGAACCCTACTTCTTTTTATTTTTTCAACAGGCAAGCAAAGAGGTTTTTCAGTTTAAATATATCTAAGGAATATTCATAGTCATTTATAAACCCGAGTCTAACTGAGCATGCTGTGTCTAAACTAAACAATTTCCTTTCAAACTATTGGAAAAGATAGCTTATTATTGTGATACAAAAAAATGAGTCGGATGCAGAACAACAAATGCTGAGAGTTACATGCGAGTAAAAAGGAAACTAATGCAAATATGGCCGCTTAGTTATGGACGCTCAACAACATAGATGTTGCTGGATACAATTTATTTAAAATATTTACATATCATATTAAGTAAAAATGAAAACTGTAACTTGTTTGTAATATTATATGAACATTTTGATATTTGAGTACAATTTGTGGTTTAAATACCGATTTTTTTCTCTTGTGGTTAAAGTACAACCCAAATATCAAAATATTCATCAATATTCAATAAAGTTACATTTTTCAATCTTAATTGTGATATACCAGCTTATTTAGCAGAAAATACATAAAAACATATGAAAAGAACCTGTTTCCTTGGTATGGGGCATTTCTCTAAAAAAAACTAACCTAAAATAGATAAAAAAATATGTATTAAAAAATAAACACAAACATAACAGACGGTTTATATACAAACTTAATTTACCAGCACGAATATTCGATTTATATTTTATATTGCTTTATTTTTACATAACCATTTTTTGAAATCAACAAAACGTTCTTTATTTAATAAATTATATAATATTTGTGACCTTTTTATCGATAAAGATAGATATAACTTTTTTGTGGGCTATAGGTCAATAAATTAAAGATGTTATTTGATAAGCAACGTTTCGAGCATGTTTATGCTCTTCATCAGGCAAGCAACATTCAAAGAATTTACGTTAAGTAAATAAACCACTCATTATAGTAGGTACACAACAATCTCATGAAATAAAATTGGTGGACAGGAAAAAAGTCCATTTATCAACACAAATCACCTATACTTAAACCTACTGTAATTTTATTTTACACAAATTCTATAACTGAAAATATTGATGGGGTTTATCAAAAATTCAATTGACGGGTTTTTTAAGCAAAACAAATTGCAAAATAACACTAATAAAAATTTATCAAAAATATTCTACCGCTCTGATATTTTGAGAACAAATAATTTAATTACTGATATGATTTAAAAAAAATTCAATTAACAGTTTTTTTTTAAACAAATAAAATAAACTACAAGAAAATACTAAAAATTCTTGAAAAATATTTTTCATCTCGAATATCTCGACAGTTAAAATTGATGTTGACGTCAGGCTAATTGTAAACACAATGACGTTGTTAACAACTGATGAAGTTTGTAGAAGTATTTAATTTTAAATTTTAATTTTTAATCCAAAGAAAATTCAAAACAAAAATAATACAAATTGTTCGAAAATGTTTTTCGTCTTGAATATCTCGAGAACAAACAGCCCATTTTCAACCTTCACTTGATTGCATATTGAACACCCTGAGAAGATCTTCGAAGATATTCAGTTGTGAATTTTCTTATTACAAAATAACGTTGGGTCTCTAGTTTCCCAAAGGTACCAATGGGAAGTTTCCAGTATGGGCCGCACCCAGCTCCATATTATTTTTCTCAAAAGTGTTATAACAACTTCAAAAAACTACAAAAAGGCTATACCATTTTGTAAAAAAAAAATCAAAAAAAATGGTTACAAATGGCATCTACTTCTCATAGAACATTTTTCTCGGCAAATTAATCTGTGCCTACGTTCTGTAACTCTCGCATCGACAAAATCAGTCGAGAAACGATCAAAATTGAAACAAATCGTATGAGTTTTGTTCCATTTTTCAACGTTTCTCGACCAATTTTAACGATGCGAGAGTTACACAACGTATAGGCACTGGTACAACTTTTATATGAAAAAAAAAATATTTTTTGAAAGGTCGATATTTTGAAAATGGATAAATGATTTTTTTTTTAATTAATTTTTTAACTCCGCATTAATAAATACTAAAAAATTGCTTACCAATTTTTGTTCTTAAAAATGTTTAAAAAAATTGTATAAACAACAAATTTTTTTTTTAAAACGCTCCAACAATTTTCAATTTTTTTTTTTCTTAGAAATTGAGATTTGTTTAAGAAATTACGTTGAAGTGAAAACATTTTCAGAGGTTGTTTAATAAATTTATTTCTAATTATATTCATTTTTAACAACAGTTCAGTCTAAACTGTAAGTTCCATGCATATATGTGCAACACGCTAGTCTGTTGTTTAGTGTTCATATTTATGTACTCACATATTCAGCGCTGTAGCAACGTAGGGGCTAGGGGGGGGCTTACTCCCCGTTGCGTTGAACCCTCAGGCGTTTGTAATGACCTCCCCCCCCTAGGCGTTTGCATTTTGCCCCACTAGTTTTTTGAAACCTATACTTACGGTGACCATATTTTAGAATTGAAAATAATGAACAAGTGAAGAAAGAATCAAAATTCATTTCAATTTTAAATTATTCCATTTAATTAAAAAAAAATATCTTCCAAAAAATTATTTTAATTTAAAAAGAGAAGGTACAAAAATTCAGTCTTTGATTGCATCAAAATTAAACTTAAAAAACAAAATAACTCTTAGTTAAAAAAGAATTGTACGAAAGAATTTGTACCAAATATAGAATAAATAATGAACAACTTCTGAAATACAGAACATTTATTTGTTTTTGTATAACAAATAATTCATAATGAACATCGTCTAACAAATCGAGTCGCTTGTTCTCGAATGCCAGAAAAGATAAATTATTTAGTCGCTCAGTCGACATGCTAATACGTTGAGTCCGCATGTTTCTATTCGAGTGTAGGCATTGACGTATTATAATATATGGACTGCTACTTATTTGTCACTTCCATTTCTTGCGCAGAAAAATGTTCCAAGAAATTTCAACGGTTTTTGGACTGAGCGGCCACATTCGTTACTAAATAGACAATAAATAAAAGATATTATTTTAAATAACTTAAAAACACTTATTTTATTTATTTATTTACTTAAATGAATTTCGGAAGCTATGCTTCCATCGTCAGTAAGTTTTATATAATATCAAATCACTAAATAGACCCCAAACACTAAAAAAAATCGTTAAAATTCAAATATTTAAGAAGAGCCGACAGTAGATGCCATTCGAAAAGTTCGTTTTTTATTTAAATTGAATAAAAGACATTTTTGTTTTAGTTTTTTTCGGTTTATTGGCCAAAGAATTGAACAATTTTTGTAAATTTTGATCGAACTTACTTTCTCTGATCTTTCCCATTGATTTTTTTTTTGGTAATATAGTGCATTATTACCTTACAATATATATCAATAAGAGAGTATCTTTAGCTGCTCGTAATGGCGAGTTTCATGGCACGACCACCAAGATCCAAGACGTTAAATTTAGTAAAATTTCTCTGCCCCCACAAACAAAACAGAGTAGCTACGGCACTACACATATTACTATCATTATAGACTAAACTACAGTTTTGGCAGGTTGCTCAAAATATAGGCTCCCATAATTAATTTTTATCACATGAATATTTTTTTTAAATACCTATATTTAGATTTTAAGATCACAGCGTGATCGTATACATTAAAGCAAGTTCATGTATTTCTTTTTTTTTTTTTTGCAAAAGTCTGGAATGCCGTTTTATAGTAATATTCCTTGAATATAAGACGAAGTTTTATAAAAATAGTAATGGCCATTTCCGATAAAATATAAGAAAAAGCCAAAATAGTTGTATATATTGTACATTATATACACGAATTCTAGATGATCTTCGGTGCCGAACCTGGAAATTTTGCAGCCTTAGGCAAATTGTTATTTTGCCGCCTCAAATAAATAAAAAAGATAACAACAACATTAACATATTTACATGGATTTTTTTTAACAAATGTTTACAAAATTTTGAAACTAAATTTCATTTTTTCAACTCTTGTAGGGATTACTGGTTTCTTTTTCTAAAATGCGATTATAGCATGTCTTTGAATGAAAAAGTTGCAAGGCCGGTTAATCGCTCTTGGGTCATTGTTCAGCGAAGATAGGTTTTTTAAGTTTAAGCTTCGAAAAGCTATGGCTTCACCTGATGCAATACTTAAAGGAAACCTTAATAGTAATTAGTATCTTAAATGTCGTTACAAATTTCCACACAATTCCAGTAAGAAGTGTGAAGCTAAATACATAGTTTAAATTGACAAAGCAGAAGTTTGATTAAATATATTATTTTCCCTTAAGTGGTACCTATACTTAGCTATAATATCCTTTCGAACTTCGTTGTCAATATTTGTTGTTAATGTTGCTTCAAGTTGTTCGCAGCCTTTTAACTCCACCTTCTTTGAAATGTCGCAAAGAAATCCGATATTTTGGCTGAGAAATTGGTACTGCGCAAAGTGCTCATTACGAGAAAATAGTTGAGCGTCGATAACGTAAAAAAAGAAATCAGCTTAAAATTTAAATTTTGGATCGATTGTTTCAAGATATTTTTCAGGTTGATAACGGTGGCTACGAAGCCTCCTTGAATCAGACACAAAGAAATCCACTTGATTGTTCATTTAGAGGGAATATAGAAATATTTTTAGCGTCCTTTTATAATTTTTCAAACAAATAACGGTTTATCTGAACGTACCTACTGTTGTAATTTATCAAAATTATCCAAAGAGGATATTTATTGGCATAAAAACTCGTTACAAATTCCTGTTGACAGTACAAAAAGCATAGTAAATAAGTAAGTAAGTAAGTTAAGTGCCGCCCTAGGCAATTGCCTGTTTTGCCTTTAGGCAGGTTCGGCACCGATGATCTTAAACAAAAATTCAATTTTTTTTCGATAATTAATCACATAAAAATGCTTTGTACGAAATTTCAAGCTAATTTTGCTATTTATATATGTTCTAGCTCCTGGACGCACGGATGAACAAAACGCACAAACAACAGATGCACAACGACCGTTCAGATATATCGGAATAATAATATGTCTATTTTTGAAGCTTTTTGAATAAAAAATTGTTTCTTATCTTAAAATATTTTTTATATAATATATGAATCTATGAGTGTATATAATCGGTATAGAACCATTTTTTCGAATTTCAACTATATTGTATTATCTGTTGAACGGATTTCAAAGAAACAAGGTACTGACTATTGACGAAGTGACAGAAAATGCACTTCGTTCTGCTGCGTGCTTGAAAAATGCCCATATAACTTATAACTTCTGGTATATAATAATTATTATTTTAAGCTTTGTTAACAAATTAAATTAAATACAATAAAATAATAAAACAAATAACAAACCCAAACAAATAACATAACCCAAAAAAAAATATTTAAACAAAAATAAAGCACAAAGTCAATAGGCTAGGGATGTATATACATATATAGAAAACACGTTCCTTTAACTGAACTAAATAGCAAAATATAAAAACTTTCCCCCATCTAAACTAACAATCACTGAAAACTGAAAAAAAAAACTAAATAAATAGTCTATTCTTTGCCATCAGATAAACTCAGCGATTACCCACTTGCAACTGTATAATTATTATCCGATTGAAAGTTACCCACTTCTTCTTGGAAAGTAGGTAGGTATAGTAGATAACATAGGTACATAGGTGATAATTTGCTAACTACTTCAACATAAACAAGCGTTGAAATTAGAACAAACAAATTTTCGCAAAACCCATCCGAGCGTAAATACTATAAGGCCCCGCGGAACCCAAAACGAACGAACAAACGCTGCTGCAATGCTTAAAAGTGCACCCATAGTTCTTATTTAGTTTATCTTCGCCCATGTAATGATGCTCTCTCAACTGCGAAAGTGGAGTGCGCCTGAGTGCAACTACTACTGGGCATGCAATTGCCCATGATCACACTGTGCACACTGTGATGTGCTTCCAAAACATATACCCAACTATATCTAGGTTGATATAGCTTTGCTACAATTCCACTTCTTGGTCGCAATAAATCTGCTGCATGGTTAGACGCTCGCTCTAACCACACAACCATATAGCTATCATCGCGAATTGCACACGTATAGGTATTCGTCTTTTGGTGAATTTTATATTTATGATCGCTCTGCGGAGCTCAGTTAGGTCTGTGATATTCTAATGCCTGACACTGGCGCAGACCTCTTATCGAGATGCTATTTATATTGGAACGTTTTGTTGAAGCAGCAGAGGCAATTCCAACTGGCAACCGCAGATATGTTGTATGATGCACAATTGGACAGGTAAATGATAATTTATTTGTTTGTCCGCAATTGATACAATCAAATGATGAGGCATGTTTTTCCACACTAACGAAATGAAAAAAAAACAAACGTTCAACTGTGATGCCATTAGGTGGAATCTCTCTCGACATCGCGAACCTAGATTCTAGACTAGCTCTATGTTATAGCAGCTACCTCGCGGAACAATGGTTCGCTAAAGTTGTAATCACATTGTGTACACATGGTAACATTATTGCCGTCATCAGCTCAGCCCAAGTATACTCGGAATGGAACCTGCTTCGTGCCGCCGTGCCGCTCGCTCCGCATGCTCCATGCGGTCATGCATGGCTTCCGATCCAATGTTTGTTTAGATAAACTTAACGAGTGTCATTGTTGTTTAACGAACGCTTATGAGTTCATTAAAAATTCATTAACTTTTCAGGGAAAAGAGAGGCTGATGATGTTGGTGATGCAGTGCTTTTGCTTGCTTGCTGTTCACGATGTGATTATGATGATTATGCTGTTGGGTGGTGCTGTGTTGCTGTGCTGGGAATATTATCAGCTGTCGCATCTATGATTTGGGTGGTGGATTTTTAATTATTTATTTCTGACAATGTTTCCCTTGAGGATTTAATAATATTAAAAAGTTATATATATAGAACAAGTTAAATAATACCGTTAGGAAGAAGATGCTCATACAGTAGAATCTCGGAAATATAAACGAAATATTTTTAAATTTTGTTTATTTTTTTTGGGCAAATTGCCATATCTTTATAGATAATTTCTAAAACAGATTTAAATAAAACGTAATTGTTTAAATAGCAGAAAATTTCTTGCTTATATTAAACTGTTTATATCTTGGTTTATTAAATTAAAGGGTCAACTCTTTAAGGATCAACTCTTTAATAGTCTTTTTATCTAAGGTGAGTTGTGATAATATGTTTTATATCCTTTTAAGAAACTGCAGATCCACGACAAGCTTTCAAAAGCAAAAATTGTTATTGAGTAGTAGAATATTTCTACAGAGTGCTATTTCAAACGTTTTGAGTACAAATTAATTTTTAGAGCATGGTAAAGTTCATGTAAAATATTTCTTTATATGTAAAATGTATTCTAACTATTAAGCAGTGTTAACAAAAACAATAGTAAAAAATAAAAATCAATTTTGTACAGGGTGACGCGACGCAAAAATTAAATCAAAGTAGAGGTTTTTCTAAATAAAAAAAATAAATGTGATAATCCAAAAACCGTAAACATTTAGTATTAAAATATTACGGGTTACGAAATGCTTGAAAAAATAATTTTGTAAAAAATTATTTTTTAAAAAAGGTTTTAACTTTAGAGCTGGTTCTTTGCCATTGAAATGCATTTTCTATTTGGGTAGACGATTGTAATTTGTCAAGTTAACACCAAGTCCCATATCCCTTGCGATTTTTCCCTGTAGACTCTTCCTTTTTTGTTATAAACAGAAAAAATTTATTTTCTAACTGAATATTTGTATCTATGTATGTATGTACAATGTACATGAGATTACGAACAACCCTTAAAAATTGAATGCTTTTAGCACTTAACTAAAGTTATGCAGCTTTTAACATTTGAGAAGAAATCCGATTTTCAAAGATTTTCAAGCAAAATTATTGAAAAAACGCTGGTACCGTACCCACAGGCTACAGTACACAAATCTGAGGTAATATATTGCGCAGGTTGTCAAAGTTGAAAGTGTCAAAAAATTAAAAATGGCTGTTCGAGTGCCCACAGTAAGGCGCCAGTTATAGCTTTCATTGAAACTCATCATTGAAAATTTTAATTGTTAATTTTGAGGCACTTAAAAAGTGAAATCAGTGATTATTTTAATGCAAATAAAAAGCTAATAACTCTGTTATTATTTCTAGTCAAAAAAATATTTAATTTTGGCCCAGCCTATCGCAGGAAATGAATTTGAAATGAATTTCTTTATTTCAGAGATTGAACTACCTTATCATTGATCATTGAAATCTTAGAAATCGTTTTATGTAAAATGTAGGGCCAAAATTAATTATTTTTTTGACTAGAAATAATAATAGAGTCATCAGCTTTTTATTTGCATCAAAATAATCACTGATATCGCTTTTTTAGGGCCTCAAAACTGAAAATTAAAATTTTAAATGATGAGTTTCAATGAAAGCTATAACTGGCCAGTAACTCAACTCGATTCATTAGAAACAACAAAACAATTTTGAAATAAGACAAGTAAAGGGACACTGGATCCACCATTTTACCACCATAATACCTCGATTTTGAAAGATGCGCAGAACTGAACAAAAATGAAAACGCTTATCATAATACCTTTAATATGTGTACGTGACAGCACCGACCTCTAAATTGTGTTCAATTTTGAATACACGAATAATTTAATTAAGCGAGTTCCTTAAGTTTAATTTCATATTGTTTTATAAAAGAAAAAAATTCCTTTATTGATGCTCACAAAAAATTAAAATTTTACAGTAAAAACACGAAATTTAACTTTTTTAAAAACCAATGCATTTTATGAAGTTGAAGATCGCTGCATCCGAAGTTTTTTTTTTTTTCTTTAGATTTGCAGCTCTCGATAAGTATAATCAATGGTAGATATTGAATAACATTAAAAACACCAAAATGTTGAGGGCAAGTTTTTCCAGGGGCAATGTCCGTTACTTTTTTTTAATTGAACGTTATTTTTTTTTAACTGAGTTTCTAAACTTTTTAAGTTATATTTTTTTATTAGACATGCAGCTAGACCATAATAAATGCTTAATTAAAAAAAAAATTGCTCTATGTAGAGCATACGTTTCTCTAGGGGCGATGTTCCTTTTTTTTATTTTTTTATTGAGCTTTTTTGAGCTTGAAACTTAAAAGGAAATACCGGCAAGTTTAGACCCTTATAACTTCGGATCAACGAATGGTAGATACAAAAAATTACATGCACAAATTACATTCAATTCAATTTTTTCAATTCAAAGATTCATTTATTACAAATTTTCTTTAGGTACATTTAAAATTGTATTCATGAATTTTTAAGCTTTGGCTTAGCCGTCAGCTCGACTGGTAACTTTAAAATATTTAATATAATTGAACAATAGTGTAAAAGAAAAATAAATGATTAATTATGTATATATTTAAGTTATAAGTTAAGAATATTCCGACATTACAAGCATTCTATAGCGGTAACTGACTCTAACAAAATTGACAAGTTCCCCCCAATCTCATCCATTCTCATCCATTTAGAATTTCAATCGTTTCCTGCATTGAAAGGGTTGGTTTACCGAAGTATGCTCTTCTTTGCTGTTTGAAAATTGGACACACGCTGATAAATTGAAAGCAATCTTCTTTAGTTCTCAAGTTGCACAGGTTGCAAAATTGGTCAAATCTTCCGTTATATGGGCACCCATTTAAATGGAGTAGCTCGGTTCTCGATTTAAAAATTAGTGGAATATCCTTGTAGCATATAGGGAATCTTTAAAGTAGTTTTTGTCATACAAGTTTAAATTAAGCTGGCTATATAGTATTCTGCTTTCCGATTGAGAAGCCTTTTTCATCATCTGACTTCGAACCAAGTTTTCAAGTTTTTGGATAATTTCGTAAAATTTTGCTTTCATCAGACTAATGTTGATGGGGTTGATATGCAATTCTTCTCCACAGCTAGCAGCAATATTTTCCCAGGTCCTCAAACACAAGTCTTTATTCTGAGTTTCATCATTTTATATATACGAGTCTCCTGGAGACCGAATACTTTAAGAAGATAGTCAGCTTGTAAATTAAGAGTTGAAGTTAAAAGTTTTGGTAAGCCTGTTTCCAAATAAATTGAATAGTTTGGTGCGTTTAAGGGAATATTGAATATTTTCTTAATGAAATTTCTCTGAAACTTTTCAATTTCTTCGTATTCTTGCATTCCCCATATTTGTGCAGCATAACAAAGTGAAGATTTCACGACTGTATTGAAAATTTTATATTTTGTTGAGAGGTCTATGTTATCGTTTGAGAAAATTTTCTTCCAAGTAAGATTAATTAAACTTTGTGAAGTTTTAGCTCTTTCTGCAAGGTGCTTGCTATAATCTAGGGTTGGATTGATGAGCAACACTCCAAATATTTGTATTCTTTTGATACTTCTAAACGACATCCGTTAAGCATCCAGTCATACCTAACTTCACTCCGAGTGGAACGCGAGAAGACCATGACTTTTGATTTTTCAGTGTTGATGACTAAACCCCACTTATTACAGTAGTCCGTAAGACGATTTAACATCAATTGTAGGGTTTCTGCTGATTCGGATAATAAGAGAAGGTCATCGGCATACAGTAATACATTAATTGTGTTACCCGCAATTCGGACTCCCCCTGGGATGTGCGTAACGATATCATTTATGAAGAGAGAAAAGAAAAGAGCACTGAGAAGACATCCCTGTTTTACTCTAGTAAGTGACTTAAATGATTTTGAATATGTTCTGCCATCCCAAACTGCTGCTTCAGTATATGTATTCAAACAGCGGAGTATTTGAATGAACTTTGTTGACAATCCAAGTTGGGAAAGTTTATAAAATAAGGCATTTCGATTCACCAAATCAAAAGCAGCTTTAAAATCGACGAACAACGTGTATACTTTTTTATTCCTGGCTTGAAATGCTTTTACAATTGATGTTAAGGTAAATATGTGATCAACAAATTATATTTTCCAAACTCTAGAGGCGATGTTTTTTATTTTTTTTTTATTTCATGTTTTTAAGTCTTTTATTCTTGCCTAACAACAAATTATAACAAAATGGCGATCTTCAATTTCATTGTATTTTTATTTTTAAAATTTAAAAATCGGATGCACTTCGAACTGACATGCAGCTCATCATCAGCGAAACCTTGATCAACGTGTTTTTATTGTAAAATTTAGATTTTTGTTGTCAATAAAGGAATTTTTTCTTTTTTAATAATTTTTGTAAAATTTCGACTACAACATCGGTTCGCTATACTTTCTAATATTAAATATGAAAATTTTAACATTTAATTTCATAATGCATGAAAAATTGCCTTATAATCGAGAATATTCAGGTTTTTTTTTAAGATTTCATTGGGAAAAACATGTTTCTGGAATTGGTTTCTATATAGAGAAGGTTTTATCCAAATCTTCAACAAGGTTATTTTCAAAATTCAATTCAAAAGCAAGGTTGCTTTACTCCCGACAAACACGAATTCACCATTTAATTCTATGGACAGCGATTAAAAATTTGAATTTCACAGTTATCCATATATAGGAATATAACTACATTTACTAGACCATTAATTGGCAAAACTGTTTTCTGTGACAGTCGATTTGACAGTTCTCGGTTGTTCTGAGGTTAATTTGGGTCAGCATCTCATCATATGAATAGACTCACGGTATGAAGCAACGTTATTTCAAATTTTTTAAATTTTATTTTAAATATCATAGTTCAATTGGAGGAATTTATCTTAATCTCATTATTTTTAAAATATTTGAATGTCTTAAAATTCTCATGAACTAAAGTCCAATTCTTTCATACAAACAATATAATAGCCATAATAACTTTACTATGCCGTTCCACTCCGTCGGTAGGTACTATAAAGTTTGTAATCTTTTTTTTCTCATAGACGTACAAAAAGCCTAATCTATTCATCATTAAAATTTAATTGATCAAAAAACTAAAAAAAAAACAAAAAAAACTCTCAAGTTTAGTCTAAGATTCCAATTAATTATTTTTTTTTAACTCTTGCATTGATAAGCAACATTAACTCAATAAAATCCCATCAGCTGAAACTTGCTTACATCCCGCGAAAAGAATGAGTAAACTAATTCCCACCTTTTTTCAATGTGTGGTTGAGGTATTATAAATAAACAACATCCTGTGACCCCTAATGGCCCTCATTAGCTGAACGTTAGCTTGTCCTAAATTAAACTTTTACACTTCCAAATATGGCTTGGTTTCTCTATCCACATTTAAATGAGAGAAGACAACTTAAATCTACTCCATAACGTCACATCCCCGAATAGCTGCACCGACAAGTTCAGTTCACATGCTCCACAAGCTCCACATCACCCTTCCGCACCGCTCTATTTGAATCGACTCAAACGTGACATTATCAATGAATGTCAATGTATTCATCGATTGAATCACTAGACCAGACCACAACACGGCTGCAGTGTATATATTTCACCTCACTACTTTTATATTCCTAGGCAAGCACAGCACTACTATCATTGGATCGTATCATTGTCGTCCGTCTGATGATGGGGGTCGCTTGCCGTCCTTTTCGATGCTCCTGTGTTCTGTATTCTATGTTTCTGTCCCGTACCCAGCATCTGCAGAGCAAGCAGTGTCAAGTTGCAACAAATTAGAAATATTTTAAATGTTCCACTCTCTAAAGTGTCTCTTACACGATTCCAATTGATTTGCCTATCGCTGAGCAGTAATCTGAGCCTGATGGGCAACCATATAATGAAGCAGGCGACCATCAGGGACCAGCCAAGCCAAGTCACCACTTGTGCCTCTCTGGCGGTGCCTCCATATTATCATCATGATGCGGTTTTGTTCTGTCTGCTGTATGGGGTTTTACTTTAGAGAGCAGGCGAAACCATTATTTTGGCCTCCACTCGTCGTTCGTCGTCGTCATAGTCATCGTCGTCATTGTTGTCGGCTAAAAAGCGGTGGCGGACGACTACCAGCGGCAGTGTGTGACAGTCAAATCAGTTCCGAAATCTTAATAGAGTTCCAATGTCCTATTCAATTTCATTGCACGACTTGGTCTTCAAAAAAAAAAAAAAAACGAGGCAGCCCGACCAACGGATTGAAGTAGTTTAAATGGTTTTGTTAGAAGTTGAAGAGTGTCTAAACAATTGGCTGACTATGACTCCTATATGGGTATAAGAACGTTACATGCTACGTGGCTATATTACCTATAGGCATCAAATGGTGTTGAAAGAATTAGAATTTTATGTGAAATAGTTCTTTTTTTGTTTTATTATATCGATAAAATGTCAGTTGGATTCAATTAAATTATATTTTGATTTGATGTTTCTTCAATAAAAAGTTTTTTTTTTTTTAAGTGGAAGTTGGGAACATAGATAATATCGCACCCTAAGGGCCAGTTGTACAAATATTTAAACCGTGGTTCAGCAAGTTTTATCCATCGATTCCGGCGGATTAATTGAGTTTCAACAGTGGTTTACTGTTCAAGTGTGTGATAATAACCAATTACATACTTGAACCAGCGTTGAACCTTAGTTAATCCGCCGAAATCGGTGAGTTAAAATCTTGAACCGAGGCTGAACCACTATTGTACAACTGGCCCTTAGAATGAAAGTGACCTAACTAAAAAATTCGGCATCTTTTTTACAACCTGGTTTTAGAGTTCATTTGGCTTTTAAAGGTCAGTTTTTAGAAAAGAATTTAGAAGCTACAGAAATTTTGAGTTAGGTCACTTTCATTCTAAGGGTGCGATATTAATCATGATGTCCGAAAAAAATCTAGAACTGGCTGAAGAATAAACATACAATCAAACAATTTTTTCAAAATTTAAATAATTAAGCATTAATATATAGAGAATTGTTAGAAAGCATGAATGAATTATCTCAAATTGTATTGACCCCAACGCAAATTACACTATTTCATTTTGTCAATAAATCAGATTTACGGTACTCCCGCTACCTTTGAAGTAAGGCACAGAGTCATAAGTCCACAGGCCAAAAGTCCACATTGGACTTGGGTCCACCAAAAGTCCACTTGGGATGGCTTACAAGTTCACAAATCAATTGTGGACTTATAAATCCACAAAAAAGTGGGTCAATATTTCATAATTTTAGAAAGGAAGTGGGTCATATAAGTCCACAAATATTTTCTGGAATTTTTTAAAATTACCCAAGGAACTGTTTATTAAGAAAACTCTTGATATTGGCGCATGCCTGGCGGCTGGACATAGGTACCCTAAGCGGAGTTGCGTGAGTGGTA
Organism: Epistrophe grossulariae; assembly: GCA_929447395.1. Classification (NCBI taxonomy): domain Eukaryota; kingdom Metazoa; phylum Arthropoda; class Insecta; order Diptera; family Syrphidae; genus Epistrophe; species Epistrophe grossulariae. The sequence goes on from OV839566.1 coordinate 137,306,785, forward strand.
CAAAGCCCCCCAAAAAGGGAGTTAAAATCCTTGGAACCAGCGAAGCGGGCCACCCAAGGTACTGTCCCGGAATTGCGTCAGTGGTACAAAAGACCCAAAAAGGAAGTTAAAATCCTTTGAACCCACTTGATATACTAGATGTCTAAGAGAACGCGTATTTTTTCTATGCGGAACTGAATAAACTGAATATTTTTGAAATCACCAAAGTGAGTCAAAAATCCACTATCAATGGGCCAAAAGTCCATAAGAATTTCATGTGGACTTCTAGCTCCCACCAAGATGGGTCAAAAATCCACAGTAGATTTGTGGACTTTTAACCCACCAGAGTGGGTCAAAAATCTTTTATGGACTTTTAGCCAGTGGACTTATGACCTTGCGCCTTGAAATAGCTACCTGTATAAAACACGGCGGATTGTGGCGTTGCTTTCTATACTCTACGAACCCGAGCAAACTGCTTTCATCAAAATCACGGAGTAAATGAACAGCTTTTCAGGGTGCGCAATTTTATCTAGTTCTCCATTCTTGTTCTTTTCGCACTCAGGACCAAAATATCCTTCAATTAATGTGTCTATATTCAGTTACAGTTTTCATTTTCAGCTGACCGTCCAACTCTTCATGCAAGCAGGAATGGCAGTAGGTATGTATATAAGGGTATTGTAGAGAGTGCACTTCATCTTATAGGCGTACGGAATGTTTTGAACCCATTGCAAAGTTAAGCCAATTCTCAATCGCCGGGCTCGCGCTGTTAGGAGTCACTGGTGATGTCGATGTCGTTTGAGATATTATACCTCGCTTGTTAACTTCTGCCCTTCGAGATTGAAATTGCGAAGTCACGTCTTATATAACCGGCATATTATATGTTTGGAATGTCTAGGTTATACTGACAAGGCCGGCCCAAGCCAAACTTGCGCCCTGTGCAAGATTTGTAGACAGCGCCTTTTAAACTATTTTTTTAATAAGCTCATCAGATTAATGTCCCCAATTATGCTGGAGTCATCAAAAAGTTCGTCCTTTAAAATTAAAGATTCTCCTTAAATGCCTTAATTAAAGTGAAGTTAGTTAGTGTGCAAGAAATAATTCTTAGCACAGTTGTGTTGTATGATATTTTGCGATTATTTGAACAAGTTTTGTGGTCAAAATGCAAATGGCAGTACATATTTGTTTGCGCAAGATCAGATAACACTTTATTGCTCCTGGTAATGCGCCCGCAGAATTTTGCGCCCTGTGCATTTGCACATCTTGCACATATGGTTGGTCCGGCCCTGTATACTGACCTTCGCTACTACAAAAACATGGCGTCCTGATCTTAAAACCTACAGCCAGTTGCTTTGCTTTATTTATAAAACCTCCAGATATCGTTTCGAATTTCGACCACGAAACGACTCTTCTAACTCCTTCAGTTGGGACATTGCGGTTCTGCCTTTTTATTTCTACGCAAGATCTTCTTCTCCTATACTTTCTCTTGGCTCGATATTTTTCTCTCGTTGCTCTTTTTTTAATAATTCTGACTGTTATTTTCTTCTGGTGCACACATTCAGTTTTTCTCTGGGGTAACCCACGTGGTTTTGGCTAACTCTTTGATAATGTCGCTGTACTGGAACTATACTCATTGTTCATACCTGTGTTAATTGATTGCACAGCAGAAAGCTTCTCCTCAAGTGTTCTCTGTATTCTGTAGACCCTTGCAATTCCAGTAGTGCAAAGACGTTAAACATTGTTTTGCAATTTTTTTTCGTTTGACTGTTTAATTAAGCGCTGGGTTTTTTAGGCAAGAAGAAAATTTTCAAAGTCGGCGTTAGCCTCAGATTTGGGATATGTGCATTGTATCGATTGAATGTTATGACTTGGATGGAGGTTCGACCATCTGGAGAATCCCATGTTAATGTGTGTATATCCCAAGCTTTGGAAGCCTATAGTGCTACTTTTCACTGCTGCCGAAGACGGTATTTTGTTTTCGTTTCTTTAAGGTTGTGCTTTGCTTGCAAACTAATCCGTCAATGATGTCTTTCTTCCTCATTTTTTAGTACTAAATTCCCTGAGCATAAATCTGACATTGTACTTCGGACAAGCTCCGTAAACTCTTTATCAAGAAGATTGAATAAAACTCCTGACTACAAGATAAAGGGTCATTTATTTTTTGGTTTCGAAAGTAAAGCTAAATAAATAACACACAGCGATACATTTTTGATGAACATTTTATTTCATTATAAAGTTTGGACTTTTCCATAAATTGTAAAAAACAATATCGCTCAAATGGCCGCCTCGGGAAGATTCGCAGCATGCGAAGTGGTTATTTTTAATCACTTTTTCGCATATTTCGTTGGTATCTCAGCCATAACTTGAGTAATGTTGTTGTTTTTAATGCGTCTAGAGTTGGGGAATTATTTGCATAGACACAGTCCTTTGCGTAGCCCCACATGAACAAATTCTAACGGTGTCAAATCGCATGATCTTGGTGGCCAATTGTCGTCTCAAAAACGTGAAATTACGCGACCACCGAACCCTTCACGCAATATAGCCATAATTGGTCGTGTTGTGTGGCTTGTTACCCCTTTTTATTGGAACCACATAACGTCCAAGTCATGATCTTTAATTGCCGGCCAAAAAAAAAATGGTTATCATTCGACCATATCGCTCTGATTTGACTGTAACCATCTGCCCATTGGCATCTTCAAAGAAATACGGACCACTGACACCTTTCGACCATAGAGCACACCAAACAGTCACTTTGTCTGGATGCAACGGCACCTCTTCAATTACCTGTGGTTTTTCTGAGCCCCATATGCGGCAATTTTGTTTGTTTACATACCCATCGAGTGAGAAATGTGCCTCATCGATGAAGAAAATGTTGTTCGCGAAAAGTGCCTACGTTTGAATCACCACTTTTGTAGTAAGTCTAAATAATTTTAGCACGTTGTTCGATTGTTAAGCGATCCATTATCGTAAATGGCAAATATTCAACTAATATTTTGACAAGTCAAATGACAGCTGAGTTTCACAGGTGTCAAATGTCAGTGCTACCAACTTAACAAATAAAACTAAAAAAAAAGAAAAATGAAAAAAAAAATGGTATTTGAGGTAACCTACTGTGGAGAAATACAAAACTTTTTATTTAAATACATCTTGTTTCACATGGTTGTGGTCTTTAAAAGATAAGATACCTATCTATAAAAAATAATAATAGTTAATCGGAATAAGGTCAGTTCTCTATGGTTTCAAAACCTTCCACTTTTTCTTTTTTTTATCACACCACATGACGTCTATTTAACACAGACAATTTTTCCAAATAGATATTGCTGTAATTTCTCAAAGTATAACGACACTTATAAAACGAATAACTTTGTGTCCTACTTAAATAAACAGTCAAACCACATAACTGGCAGACACAGAAGTTGGAGTAAGTAATTTTTGTTCCCAAACGACACCTGTATATAATTTTCTATTACCACTATTCTCATCGAAAGCAAAAAAAAAAAAAATACCAAAAATATATTTTTATAACAAACGACCATATCTAAGATAATTTGTCTTCCTGGAAAATTGCCTTCTCTATATACGAATACCTCTTATGCAATCCAAAATGCCTATCTCCACTCTAAGACCTTATACCTTTCCCTTTTCTTATTATTATTTTTTTTTTTTAATATATGTATCCAACTTTGCGTGACTAACCGTATTTACTCAAAAAACATATTTTTCGTTGGCAGAATGATTACTTGCTAAAATATTAGACTGTCATTTTAGCAAAATTTGCAAACATATTTTTTTTTTTTTTTGGCAAAACAATATTTTAACCAAAAATATGTAACGAACGAAAAAACAAAAAATGTAAAGAAAGGATATTTTTCTCTTCAAGGTAAAAAGCATAACATCCTGCGTGCACTTAATCGTTTGTTATATATAGAGAGACAACATCACTCGAGACGGCTAAATCCAATTTCGGCTTTGAGGCTTTGCCAATATTGTATTTAGGATCTAGAAGGCTTTCTCTACCCAAAAACAAGTAGGAATGAATGTCCTTTATTTGTTGAATTCTACAAAACCATATGAGACATTATTATACACGTGTCCTGCGGTGCGTACACTAATCGGCCTTTTTACGTTTGACTTTGTTTTGGCAACAAAAAGAGGCCAACTGCAAAGGTGTGCATTGTATGTCCAAATACAAATGACAATGTAACGGAATGTACCTCATATATAATAATAATGCAACATGCCTGCAGAAGAAGCTGCAAAAGGATGGATACCCGCTGCCATGGCATAGCTGCATTGATGATGACTGTGGTCGGTTTGTGTGTTTGGTGTGTGGTTTGGTGCAAACAAGGATATCCTAGATATTTTTCATTTGTTTGTTTATTTGTGGCAAAACAATTGATTTTCAAATCCGATTGCAGTGACAAAAGTCATATAAGGAAAAATAAGGTGAGCCAACTCCATTAATCCATAGTATACACTGCGGAGACATTTTTAGTTTCTTTTCTGTTGAATGCGTTAGTTGTTGGTTGTTTGATGGCTCCTGCTGATGATGGGCCTTCTTTTTTTTTTTTGATGTCCTTGTGGATAATTTTGTGTAATTTGCTTCATTACATAACTCACGCAACATCTGCTCATCCACAGATTTTTATTATTATAAAGGAAGCAATTTGGATTTATTATTAGAATTTTGGTTTTTTTTTTTGTGATTGTGTGCGCTGATTCAGAAGTTATTTCTTTTATGTCTATTTGATTAGGGTTGGATCACAGGAAAAATATATGCGATTCATTGTATATTGTACATGTTATGTATAGCTTTGATGGCTCGTTCTGATAGTTATCTATATTTGATGTGTCATCATATGTACATATGCACAGATGCAATGAGAATAAATGAAAAAAAAAATTAGATAATAAAAACTTAAGGATATCTATTATAGGAGTGTGTGGTAAAGCAGGACAATATCCAGCTGCTGTTTGGTCAAGTGTAATAGTAAGCTAGAAGAAAAAAAAATTTAGGTATAACAATTTCTTCTTTTTATTTCCTCGAATATATTAATACATAAATGAAAGAATATTAGCTGAGGGTGGAAGGAAATCATAAATTTCATTAATGAATTTGTTAAAGTGGAAGACAGAAAATTATAATCTCGCTTCGATTCAATCTAATATTTTTGTATCGAATATTCCTTAATATTTGCCTCCCATTTATGTAAGTTTGGGAAGGTTTCTTAATCTAATGGGTTGTATTTAAATTTGTTGTTGCTCTCGTTCGTTGATGGTGAAAAGGTCAGGAAAGGAAAAATGGCGATGCACGGTTAAAAATATTTGTATTGTTATATAAGTCGTCAGGTCCTTTTTCACAACAGTTTGATAGGATTACATCGCACAATTGAATTCGTCGAATTATAATTTACATAGCAGTATTGGTATAGTATAGGAGAATATGAAAAATTTCTTTTGGAAGACCTGTAAAGAGGGATATAAAAAATTTCAATTCATTCCCGATGAAAATACTGCTGTCATTGAGGAAACCGTTGTTATCACTAAAAAATAAATTACATAAATTAAAGAAAAGTCCACCAGAATCGATAAAAATTTTGTTTATTTCAACTTAATCATTTTGCATTTTGATTGCTAATTCGCTTAATATTCATTTATTTTTGTTTTCATTTTGTCTGAGTTTCATTTCGACAAAAATTTAATTTTTAATTCAACGCAAGATTTAATGAACCTAATGACGCATATAATAGCTAATAAGCTATAATATGATAATATTTTATGGAAAACCAATATTTATCTACCTTTCTTTTTTTTTTGTTTATTGTTTTGCATCCTTTGTATTATAACTTCTTTTTCGCCTACTTGAAAATAAATAAAGAGAAAAATAAACGATGATATGGGGAATTTCATATGCGTTGTCAGAAATAAAATATGGCGAAATGATCCCCGAAGGCAAAAAAATCTTTAGAGAAATAACAAATAAACCAAAGTCAAACTAACAGAAATTCTAAGAAGCTATGCAGTTGCAAAAGAAGATATATTTCAAAGGCAAACAAAAATGGTTCTATGAGCGAGATACGCGTTAATAATGGAATAATACAAAATTTATTCCAATAGTATATGGAAGATCGCAGTGATACATAGCTCACATATAAAAAAATCAAAATGGTAGCAGTCGTTTTTGAGCAAAATAAGATTTTCATTAACGGTTTTTAAACACTTGCATAGTATGAATCGTTAGTTTTGGTTGTAACAATATTTTTTTTTATATAATCTGATTGATAATATTGATACAAAAAGTTTAATAAAAACGGACAAAATCATTTCCGAATTATTAATTTCTCAAAAAAAGTTTCAAACTTTTTAAAAATTAAAAAAATTAAAATTTTGGTATTAATACATACTTTTAAAATTTTTTAAAATATTCTCTATAAAAAATTAATCAAAATAAGTTTAACCGTGGTTGAAAAAACCTTAAATAAAAATAAAATTTTATAAAAAAAGTTCCTGAATTTTTTTAAAACAAGTTGTGGGGACTTTATTGAGCAAAATAAGATTGACGAGCTCAAGGCATTACGTTTCACATCTGAATTTTCAGAATTCTGAATTTTTAGAGCTTCTGATTGGCTTGATGTAACAAAAAGTTAGGTGCCAAAAATAGCTTTCATTGGAAACGATCATTGAAAATTTTAATTGTTAATTTTGAGGCGTCTAGAAAGAAATATAAGTTAATATTTTGATGACAATATAAAGCTTATGGCTCATTATTATTTCTATCCGAAAAAAATTCCATTTTGGCCCAACCTTTTACATACAATAACTTAATAGTTGTCAATGATCTATGGTAAGGTAGTTCAATCACTGGAAAAGTAAAAGTTATTTTATTTGGAATCTTGAGCCGATATGAAATTGTTTTTTAGGAAAAATATTATAATTGAGTCATAACCTTCAGAAGTTTTCATCCGATTTTCTTTTCTCAAGGCCTCAAAATTGACAATTAAAATTTTTAATGATCGTTTTCAATGAAAGCTATAACTGGCCCCTTAACGGACTTTCAGTGACTTAGTTACGTTTCATCTGAATTTTCAGACAGAAGTTTTCAACCGGAAATTAAATGAACGAACTTTTTGTTAATTATTTAGTGAGTTCTTAAATCAAAAGTGAGTTGTCCGAATACTCCATACGCATTATTTTGGAACAATTTTTATACGTTAATATGAATGAATTGATAATTTTGCTATATTTTCTTGGCCATATACATATTGAAAAAATTATTTAAAAAAAGAAAAATAAATAATTAATTGCATATAGTAGCAAACACTTTAAATAAAATTAATAAATCCTGTTTGCTGACTTTCTTATAATTTCATCCATACACCTATCCACTCACACTCAATGTTTAATTAACGAATATAATTAAAGTTTTATTTTTTTTCGCTTCTATGTAAATATTATAGGTAAATGCAATAATTTGAAACAATGACTTTCGATTGAAATTTCAGATTTTTATTTTGGGATTCAACGACATAAATTCAGGAATCTGAAAATGCAGATTTAAAAAGTAGTGCGTTGAATTTGCCTACATTTTTATTAATTCCTGAAAAAAAAATAATAGAATGGCAGGAACCGTTATTTTTGTTCATAATACAAAAAGAACTTGTCGGGGGAGCTATTAGCTAGCTACCAAATTAAAAGAAGATCGACCCACCTGTATAAAAGCTGCAGATGAACGGAGAGACAGACAGACATACAGACGGACAGAATAGTGACACCCACTTTTTTCAACACATTATGATCGTAATGTCAAATTTGATCAAAATCTCAAGTTGGATTTTGTTAACGAATCGATAACTTGTCATACAGTATATTTTTCAAAAATTGTTTGTAAAATTATTATAAGTTTGGAATTAAATAATCAATTTGAACTTTAATTTGAAAAAGTATCCTACCTTTATATCGCAAGTAAAAAAAAAAAGGTTTATTAAAAAACTCGCAATTTTAATTCAGATTTCTACAAGCTGAAAAAACGTATGAAAAAGACGATTATTCTTATACAATTTTGACCGTATAATATGTAAAAATTATTTTAAAAAATAGATTGAAACAAAATTAAACGTTAAATACAAGTTTCACACAAAGTTAAATATATTTACGTATACAATGTACAAACGCCTGTATTAAAAGGAATCAGATTTAAATTTTAAATCTTTTAATGTGATTTTTAAAATGCTACCTCGTTAAGAATACATTTGAACCGAATTTAATAAAAATATACAACTTAACAATTCTATTTTATGTTTAATGCTATCAACTTCATTAGTAAAGTTGTTCTTTATTTTTTTTTTCTGTACGAATTATCACTTTATTAAGGTTTTTGATTTTATTTTAAAAATTCAAATTATCAAAATTTCCTGTTTATAAAATAAAAAAAAAATCATTTTATTGTTTTAACGGTCATAAATTCTTAGTAAATCTAAAAGCCATAATCGCATGCTAATTTCGACACAAAAAAAGAAGCCGAAAAATATATAAATTGAAAAAAAAAAAATACAATCTGATGTGAAATATTTGTGTGACTGGTAATCTGAAAGTTGAAAATAAAAATCTTTTTGAGAAAAAAAAAAAAAAAAACGATAACGAAGACGACGACGCTGAGACTGATCTGAGACTTTATTGGCTAAAAGCCAATAATTAATTTTACCGCGACATCAGCGCGCATTTCAAGTCACAAATTAAGAGCTTAATATGGACACAACTTATTCCATTTGAATTTGTTAAATATACGAATATACGGGAGGTTCGAGTATAAAAAAATATAAAAAACAAAAAAAAAAAAAATAAACAAAATATAATTAACAGCAAAGAAATACTAAAAAAAAAAAAAAAAAACGAAACAAGAATGGCAGTGGTTTTATAATGATGTTATTGGCCGGTATCCCGCGGCAAAAAAGTATCTGTTCCTCATAAATATTATATCTTCAGTTTGGACTTTATTTTTTGGTTTTTTGTTCGGGTTTTTGAGCAAATTGCGACGAGAACAGCTTGAAAAGGCCGAAATAAAATCGTTAAATTATTGCATTCTGTTTCTTGGGTTTTTATGTTAGAGAGAGGTATCCTATACCCAAATATACCTTTATACCTAAATAAACCTACGGTGACCATCCGTTCTGTATTTTAAGGCATTCATTTAAAAGATTTGTTATGTATGAATTTCTGCCAGACGGAAATGCCATGCTTATACGATTTTTTATCTAAACTTTTAAGAATTGTTATTATAAATTATTAAATAAAAATCGATTAAACTTGGACTGTATGAATTTCTGTCAGAATTTGACGTAATTTTGACTCTCTAAAGTCAAAATTGGAGTTGAAAAATTCAATGTTTCGAACACAGCGCAACGCAGGTTTGATCTTCTTTTAATTTTTTATCTACAACACTTTTCAAATTGTTAAAAAAAAAAAACCGACAAAAATACGGTAGTAGGGTAAAAAATATTAAGATTACATGGAGGCACAAGTGGAGCACAATGCATAATTTTTTTTTTTTTGAAAATCGAAAATGACGTACTTACTTAACGCTTCGCAAATCTTTTTTTGTCTCTAAAAGCTGCAATATTTTGTTTATCTCTTCTGTTCCTATAATATTATTTTTTGACCAAATAATACAGAAAAACTTTGATATTTTCGAAAGTCATAATTTTGCAAAAAATGTCATCCGAAAATTTTGCAAACTTGCGAATTAAAAAAAAAATATTTAGGGTATATGGCGGCACAAGTTGAGCACAATACATGATTTTTTTTTTTTTTTTAAAATTGAAAATGGCGGTGCTAGCTTCACGCTTCGCAAAATTTAATTTTGCCTCTAAAAGCTGCAAATATTCGAAGTTTTTTTTAATCTCTTCAGATCTTAAAATCATTTTTTGGGCATAATACAGCACAACTTAGATTTTTTCGAAAATTTCAATTTTGCAAAAATTTCATCCGTAAAATTTGCAAATTTGCGAATTTAAAAGAAAATACTTACGACACATGGGCAGCACAAGAATTGAGCACAATACAGTACATTGAAAATTGAAACTTCACGCTAAGGCGCTTCGCAACATTTGCGTTCGGCCATAAAAGTTGCAAATATGCCAATTTTTTTTATCTCTTCTGTTCTTAGTATAATTTTTTGAGCACAAAACAGCACAACTTTAAGTTTTTAGAAAAACTTTTTTTTTTGAAAAAAAATCTAATTCTTAAAATTTGGGAAATTTTCAAAAATATTTATGGCACATCGCAGCATAATTTGAGCAAAATACAGCAAATTTTTTTTTGAAAATCGAAAATGGCGGTGCTAGTTTCACGCTTATCAAATTTTCGCAATGCTGGTGCGAAACGTTGCTGATATTGATTGATGGGGACTGCTTCATTATTGTTGCCTTAAAGTTTGCGCATCTTTTTCTGTAAGATTGAAAAAGTTATGTTGCTATAGAATCAGGCATAGAAAACCCACATTTAAAAATTAATCCTCTATATATAATTGTTGTATCCTAAATTTTGGCTCTATCGTCGTAATATATGGTCACCTGCTATATACCAATCCATTCCAGCAGCTCCAGGAGCAACTTGATTTTTTGTTTCGATCATCATCGTATATTAAGTCGAAGAAGAAGGCAGATTTGCTGATGTTGAATTTAAACAAGGCTTCGCGAGAACCCATTTTTAATTCAACGCCATCGCCCGCTGTTGCCCGCCTTCGAACCCGCTTAGTCTCGTCATCATCATCATCATCGTTTTCGAGGGAATTTTAAATTGGGAGCCAAATCTTCTGCCCTGGAGAAGAAGAATAAAATACATAGATGTAGTGATGTTCGGTCGTTATAGCTTAGGTACAGGTTAGGTACCTTACCTTATACCTACAGCTTTAAATTCAGGTTCCTATACCAGTAGGTACATAATATAAACATTTTTGAAGGAAGAAGATTCAAAATGAAAGACGTATAGAAAAGATATGTACCTATTAAGCCACCAAAAAAAAAAAGTGACCCTCAACTAATCAGTGTAAAGCGGATTTTAATGATGGCCGAGCCCTCGCTGAGCCTTATTTATACCGATTCCTATACCTTACTTAAAGGTATAGAACTGGGGTTCATTTTGTCCGTTCGTTGATTACCTAAAAAAGGCCTCAGACTTGGAATGGAATGGAACGAAAATAAATAAATAAATGTGCATCGTTTTCTATAGTTAAGATGATATAGCCAACCGCCGCCGCTGTTTTAATGGCAGACCATCAGACTCGGACTTGAACTCAAACTCAATTTGTGGAATGTTATAGTTTCCCTGATGGTCTGATGCATTGATACGTTAGGAATCCATTAGTTTCCTTTTTTTTTTTTATTTTCTTCTTAAAGGCTTTATACATTTATTTATATACAAATGGACAGAGGGGAGGGTATTTTTTTGTTGTTGTTTGTCTGTGTCGGATTCGGGTTCGGATGCATTTTTGGGCAAACGAGCAAATTATTATTCAAAAGAGTAAGTAACAGTTGGACGCGCAATCGTAAATTAAAATGTTAGCTATGGCGTTTTTCTTATGAAACGAAAGACCACTGTATTTGGCTGATGAGTGTGTAGCGTCTTTTTTTTTGTTATGGGCTTGATGATGCGCCTGGAGAGTATGTGTTGTGTATATTTGCGTTGGTTTGGTTCTTGTATATTATATATACGTCCAAGAGGGTTCTGAAATTAATGGATCAGAATATTTCATTTATATTCATTTAATTAGGGTCTTCACTTTATTTATTATGGTTTCATTAATATCTTTGTTTCGGGGAATTATTTTTGTTTTTTAGTTATTGTTTTTGTATTTTTTTGTTTACCTATACCAAAAAAGAAAGAAGGAATTCCAGGAATAAATTCGTATTTTTTTGGTTCTTCACTTTTTGTTTATTATATATAAATGCATGATATTCTTGTGAATTGACTGAGTATAGTTAATGAAGTTTTAATAATGCAGCGAGTTGCTTCAACACCCTCTATATATACCATGGCTTGAAAAAACATCTATATACTATATCTTCAGTATTTAACTTAAAAGTGGAGATTTTTAAAATGGCTACATTTGAGATTGATGACTGACAGTTCTCCTTTTAAAATATTATGATGGATGAGATTTGTCAAAAATGTTTTTTTTTTTCTGTTGTTCTTGTTTGGGTGCTTCAAATGTTTAGGTACCTTTTATTTAACAGGATAAAAAAGTTATACCTACAGAAGGAGGCAGCAAGGTTGGCGCTAGCGATATAAGCCCCGTCATAAAAAAAGCATGCAGGACTCAAACATAAAAGGATTTGTTGGAAATGCATTTGAATTGAACATTTTGAATTTGACTGTTCTCGAAAACGTCAATTTGATCGTCAAATAATCATTTTTAAAATATTCATTTTTTTGACGCATAGAAAACGTTATTTTGCTTCAAAATGCAACTTTTGAAAACCCGAAAATAAAATTGTTCGTACGCAGTTTTCTAAAGTCATATGTTAGTATAGAAATCAAATTGATACTAAAAATATTGAATTGCTAGAGAAGGTGTTCGTAAACGTCAAATGCATTTGCAAGAAAATTGAATAACGTTGATTAAACAGATTTTGTGTAAGCAGGACGATAGCGTCAACAAATTACGATAATTTGATTTCATCAAGTTGTCGTTGATTTTACGTAACTAGAAATAATATATTTTGTAAATAATAAGATTAACAATATTTATATCAGGATTAGAAGCTAATATTGAATTTGATTTAAAAAAGATCATAGTCAACTTTAAGACAATTAGGATTAAATTATTGTTGAAGCGACATTCTGAAGAATTAATTTTTTTTTTTGCAGAAGTTCAAAAAATTGAGTTTTTTCATTATGTTCTTTGGCACGCCACGTGTTGGTGCATTTACGTTGTGTAGGACTCCGATACGATAAATCTTAAATTACGAGAAAAAAAATTAAAAAAATCGTCGGTGATTTTTTTATTTTATTTTAATACATATGTACATACTTAAATATTATGTTAGTACAGTCGACTCTCCCTAAGTCGAATTTTCACGGGATACCAAGATTTGTTCGAGTTAGAGAGAGTTTTGGAAAAATTCGAGTTATGGAGAGAAACATTTTTTTATTTTAAAAGGTTTACTTAATAAATAAAGGTTAATATATTTATATAAAGCAACCAACAACACAAAGAAAAGGATATCATTCCTTTTTTTTGTTTTTGCGTTGTAACTTTTTAAAAACTGTATCTTTTTATAGAGGTACCAGGGTTATGAATATGAAGAAACGCGTAACGTAAACAAAATTTAAAGAAAAATAAAATTTTCATAAATTGGTTAAACAAATTTGTACGACAGGTACCGTTATTTCTGGTTAGAAAAAGTGAAAAAAATGTTACGGGAAGTGACCAAAATACACTATGTACACTAGGTACATACCTAAGCTTAAAGAAAAACGACACACTCGTTTAGGTAGCAGTTTTCGGGCCAGACAGACGGACAGAATTGCGAGAAAAATTTTTTTCGGCTTCGTCATAATGTCAAATTTGATCAAAATCTCGAGTTTGTTTTTTTATTCTTTTCAAAAATGTTAGCATGACAAGTTAACTAGTTTTGAACTGTTTTGGCGGGAGGGACAATTTTCTAAACAAAAAATTAGTTGAAATAGAAAAAAAATAATTTGGAATGGCAACACTTTAAATGTCATATTGTGTCATTACTAAAGCCAAAAGTTAATCCATTAATTTTGTGTTTAATATTGTTGGATAGTCTTGGAAAAATTAATTTTCAAAGTAATTACGCATATATACGTTAAAATTTTTACGTTATTAACTAGTATTTTTGTTTTGAAAATTTAATGTTTTTATCAATTTTTAGTCAAACATACTAAAAACCAGATGGTTAAATGTCTTCTTTAGTTTTTGAGAAAATCTAAATTAACGAAAAATGCATTTTTTTCGAGTCGATTTTTTTTAGAATATTGACCCTCCCGCTAAAAAAGAGTGAACTAGACCCCCATCTCATTTTTCTCTTATCTTGACTTCTTGTCGTTTATTCTTAAAATTAACAAACTGTATATTTGTGAATTAAATATGTTAAATTATATAAAAAATATGTCATCAGTAGGGCTAAGATTTCCATGCAAATGCATTTTTTTTTTTGACAAACTTTAGAAGCAAGAGCACAAATTATCTTTACGAATCATTAATTTTCCTTTGAAATGGCATTCAATCGTTCAGTGCATATTTTTGCATATTTGACTATAAATGCATATTTTACATATTTTTGCATATATTTATAATAAATGCATATTTTTCTTCATATTTTTTAAAAAATTACCATAAAATTGAAAAACATCGTTTTTAAAGAAATGCAAACGCACCATTAAAATTAGAATCAATGAACTGCGTGAAAATAAAAACAAATTCCTTACGTTGCATTATTGGTTTCAAACGGAAAAAAAATATTTTTAAAGGCACCATCTCACGTGGAACTGTTTAGAGAAAATTATCCTTTAACACCTCTTCCACCACAGCCTATTGTTACTAGGTGGGGAACTTGGATAAAAGCAGTTGTACATTACGCAAAGCACTATATGAGGAGTTTGAAGAAGTGGTCAATAATTTCGATGATTCTGATGCTGTTGCAATTAAAAATGCAAGAGATATTGAACCATTCTTTACTTAAAAGCCTAAAAATATTAATAAGGTCTAACTACAGTTTTCTTTTGTCATACCATAACAAAGCTTGAGGGAAGGAACTCATTAAAAAATTAAATTGATTTAATTCAAAATGCTGTTGTTAAAATAACTGCCGTTAAAGGACTCCTGGTCCAGCCATACAAAAGAAGAATGAGAATGTTCTAGCAAAAAATGAAGGATTTTCAACAGTGAAAAATATATGCAAGGCATTCACATTGTGCTGCAGTAATGGAAATTATTTGAGAAGCTTAACAACCGATGAAATTCCTTCTTTTAAGAATGCACCACTTCAAAGGCCCAATCGCCAAAGCTTTTTTTTTTTTTTAATTCAGAAGAATTTCATGATTTATGTCAATAAAACATATGAAAATATTGAGGATTAGATGTGGATAACGATTTCTATTTTTTGTGTTATTTTGAAAAAATTTACTATTCGAACGGATGTCTTTTTCTTATGTTGATGTTATTTTTATTAATTGTTCCATGTTCCATGTTTTATGTATTTTTTAATTTCTTAACGTACGTAATTGTTTTTTAGTTCCTTTAAAAGATAATAAAAGACTGACTTTAAAAAAAAAAACTGTATACCAAGTTTTTTTTTTGTGTTCATTAAAAAGAAATTGAGATAGAAGGTAAAATATATGGTTTTAAATGCATATTTTAAGTGCATATTTCCCATTTTTAAGAGCATATTTTAAGCGCATATTTTGCGTTTTTAAGTGCATGGAAATCCTATAGCCCTTATAGTCATCAGTGACTTTTTTGATGTGCATGCTATGATGTAAGCTGATTGTATCGCTTAATTTATTTATTTTTGATGGGTTTGGGGTCCTTATTCCGTAAGTGCCAAAATTCGGTTTCCCAAATTCTGTTTTTCAAAATTCTGTATTTTAAAATTCTGTAAATCTAAAATTCTGTATTCCAAAATTCTGTAAAACCATAATTCTGTATATCAAAATTCTGTATTCCAAAACAATTTTTCTTTTATAATTTACAGAATTTTGAAATTTAGCATTTTAGTGTGCAGAATTCAAAATTTGTTTGTACCTATAGTATAAGCTCTTATTATCATACCAAATTAATTTATTTCAACATTTTTAGAAAAAGTGTGTTCATACCAAGTTTATAATTCTTTCATAATTCAATAATTTGATACTGTTTGTACCTATATACGGATTTGTTTTTTTTTTTACAATTACCGTTCCATATCCCAATGTATAGATTTGTTAAAATTTTAATAATTTCCAAGCTAATTTTTTGTTTTATATGTAAATTAAATACTTTAGAATCGAATTTGGAGGATTTAAACGAAATTATATAAATAACGTAGAAATTCTTTTATTTTCACGGTTTCTAACTTCAAAGTTGATTTCGCCTGTATTTTCTCTTATTTGTTTTCTGGATTTACCTACTGTTAAATTACAATACTGTTACGAAAACGATTCCCATAATCTGCGATCCACCTAGCATCAATAACTCGGACTCACTTTTTTTCGGAGAAAAATCAACGACCACGTTGCTGCGAACTGTCAAGTAAATTAGAGGGAGATACACATATTCATCGTGAGCAGTTCTACCAGTTGTTGCAAGTAATTTTTTTGGAGACTTAAAAAATGGATAAATAACGAGAGCAGCGAAGTTGGCACCCTCTTTTTTTGGCAGATCTTAAAGCGGCAAATAGAATCCTTGCGACTTCTCCGGAGACGCGCCCAACTTAACAACTAATAAAAAAAAAATAATAACCCTCTCGGGAACCAAAATTTATTTTAAATAAAACTAAAAATTTTACATTGAAGCTACAAGGTTGTCTT
Source organism: Epistrophe grossulariae (assembly GCA_929447395.1). Lineage (NCBI taxonomy): Eukaryota > Metazoa > Arthropoda > Insecta > Diptera > Syrphidae > Epistrophe > Epistrophe grossulariae. The sequence goes on from OV839566.1 coordinate 137,323,291, forward strand.
CTCTTTTTTTTTCTTGCAACTTTCTTCAGGTTCTTTTTCGGCCAATTTTCGTTACAATACAGTTTAAACTTGCCAAGAAGGGACGTTTATTGGTTATTTTTAGTTTAACGTGAAAACAATTGATTTATTGAAAACCAAAAGTAATTTTCAAGCTATGTATGTAGAGGTGGTTCATAAAATATAATTTCATGGTATCTTTTTACATATATACTTACAGTAATAATGTATGTCAAAATTTGTCGATATTAAACAAACGAGAAGAAAAGTTTCACATCGGTGGTTTGGTATTTTAAAATGTAAGATTAAAATGAAACATTTAAAATTATTTACTATACAGTATTTAAAATTTTCCGTAATTTTGGATTTACAAAATTTTGATTTACAGAAATCTGAATTTACATAATTTTTGAATACGCAGAATAATGAAATACAGAATTATGTATGTTCATACAAAATTTTCAATCCATTTACAGAATTTTGGTCATACAGAATTTTGTAATACAGAATAACGACCCGTTCCCATTTTTTATTTTAGAGAATTTTAAATTTTTGATTTTAGATAAATTTGCAGACACTTCCCGAAATTGACATTTGAATTCAACAATTTACATCTGGATTTAAGACAATTTACTGTCCATTGAATATAATAAATTTTTTGCAGTGAATAACATGAACATGAATTTAAATCTTTTGGAATTTATTAATCCGGATTCAATGTGGTTGGATTTTAAATTCATTTAAATCCATAGTCGTATGAGTGAAATTTTTAAATTTAGAAGATTTAAAAAATTCTATATATTTTTAACCAAATAAAATTGATTGTCAAATGAAGAGGCTTATTCCACACTGTGTCAATTTTTTGTTTTTGTTTTATTTCATATACCTATAGACAAAATTTCTGAAGTAACTACCTCAGTTAAACTTTAATTTCACACTGGAAAGCTGGGCCCTATTATTTTCTTCTTTTATTTAAACCTTATATTGACTCCGACGAGTATCAATATCTCAGCCTTTAAACCCAAGATATACTGCATTTTAATATAACTCTGTCAATATTGAAAACATCATTTAAGTGTAGTATGATGCTCCAGCAAGTGATAGTTAAGCTTTTAGTGGATATTATTTTCAATGCGGGTACCTATCAATCTTCCCATGGCAGGGCCCTATTATTTAAGACAAAAAAAGTCGGTTTGTGTATACCTATAATATCACCTTTGGACAGCTGCGGGCTGTAATATGATCTTCCACCCATTTGTGGTACATAATTTCGATTTACACAAATTTGATTCGCTTTTGTGGCCTTTTCATGCCTTAAAACAAGAAAAATTTCATAAAAAAAAGACACTTCTTTGCGGTAACAACAACAAAAAACACAACAAAACCCTACCCAACATAATAATAACAAAAATGAAACACTTAATAAACGTACTTAAGTAAATTATTTAATAAGCACCGCTGTCCACCGCTATACACAAAGGATACCGCCCCATTTCCCATTCCACCACCACCACGGGAGATGATTATTAAATCATTGCATTGGGTAATCATCGCAATGCCACGCAGAGAAAGAAAAGAGTCGATACTCGCAACAACTAAACGAAGGTATCCAACAAACTAGCTGCAATGCAACACAAATATATGTATATATGCTGTCCCTCCGTTCATCCGTCGGTCGTCGTTCGTCGTCGTCCACACAATTCTGGCCCTATTATACTTATACTGCAGCGCATATACCTTGCTCCACAAAACGACGACTTAAGTACATAATGGCCATTATAAAGCATCATGGCGCGCACGATTTATGTTTTAATTTGCCATTATGAAATGTTAATGCGGCCGCAGATCGGTCACTCTGGAAAGTCGAAAGCGGTTTCTTTGCCAAGAGGGACAAGCGAGGGACGACCATCCTGCGCAGCAACGGGCGAGCTATATGTATAAGCGAGCTTGTAAAAGGAAAGAATTCCCTGGCTGCTGCTGAGTGCTGAAGCAGTGCTGCAGCAACAATAATGCAACATGCGAAAAAGAAAAATTAAGCGATAAAAACGCGCGATCGTTTCGCGAAATTGCAGTGCTAAAATGCTTTGCAGCAATTTGTTGGTTAAGAGAAAATTACAGAGTATAGGTAAGTACAGCGAGTATAAGCTGAGGAACAAGTTGCAAGTGGCAAGGAGTTGGATGCAGAGTAAAGGGGCGAAAGTTATATGTCTTGCAGCTATATCGAGGAAAATTATTACAAGATGTTGTATATTTGTATATTTTGTGCAACAGAGCGAGGAGCAGGGTTACCGATGGAGTTTTTTGTGTAAAATATTAATTTTTTCTCCGTTTTTAAGTAGAATTTTTAGTAAATGGACATTTAGAATTTGGAAAAAGGAAGTAAAGGACTGGCCACATGAGAGCGACCAACGACCGACGAACAAATGGGATTTAAAATATTTAATAAGTCTTAATTCTTCACAAAAACTAGACAAAATGGTAGAAGACTTATTTAAATTAATGTTAAGATACTAAAATTTGCGTTTTAATTACTAAAATAAGAGAAATTTAAGAAAATAAATTAGTCGTCACGAATTGCAATCTGTTCGCGACGACCAACTTATTTCCTCAAATTTCTCTTATTTTAGTAATTAATAATAACATGCAAATTTTATTATCTTAACATTAATTTAAATAAGTTTTCTACCATTTTGTCTAGTTTTTGTGAAGAAGTTAGGCTTTTTAAATATTTTAAATTCCATTTTTTCTTTTATTCGTCGGTCGTTGGTCGCTCTCATACGAACAGTTCTTAAAGCAACAGCAATCGCGCGAGTAAAAAAATGATTAAACTTTCGAATTTCAATACATATTCATACTTTTGGTAGACCAACGTATCGAGAAAACAGTCGCCACCGCACCTTAAGGAACGTTAATTTCATATCTCCTATGAAAAGGGGGATTACTTTTGACATTTGACAAGGTACGCCGTCTTTTATTATTGTACGTAGGTTGACCAGATGTACTCTCAATGAAAAGAGGACATTCGAAAAAATCTCAAACGAATATTTAAAAAAAATATTTTTTTGATTTATTGGATCAAAAAAGACTTTCTCATGTGTTATTCATATAGCAAAAGAAAACAATAACAATAAACAAAAAAAAAATAAAAAAAACACAATAAAATCTATTAGGGAGGTTTGCTGATACATACACATAACATTTTAATTTATTAGGGGTGTCGTCTCCATGTTGTGTGTTTTTTATAACGATTTTAATATAAAATGTAAAATATAAATAAAAGAATTTAAAAAACCGATTGAGTATATTTATATTTTATTTATTATTATTTAATAATATCACAACATATATAATTTTGTTTTAATTTAAGCTACGCGTTTCGGATTTTTCCACAAGTCAACGAAATAAGCCCGAAGATGGATGAGAAAAATCCGAAACGCGTAGCTTAAATTAAAACAAAATTATATATGTTGTGATATTATTAAATAATAATAAATAAAATATAAATATACTCAATCGGTTTTTTAAATTCTTTTATTTATATTTTACATTTTACATTAAAATCGTAACATTTTAAGTTGAATTTAATTTCTTAAGTATCACTGTATCACTTTATGAAATGGAAAAAATAACCCCTTAAGAATTTAAGTTCAACTTAAATCGTTATGTGTAGTATCAGCAAACGGGCCTTAATTATTTAACATGAAAATAACTTTAGTAATAAAAAATGAAATCACAAAAAATGTTTTTTATTTCAAAAAACTATTCAACCATTTTAGCTTTGATTGTAAAGGGTGTCCCAAAATTCACGTAAGGTGTCGCCAATAAAAAAAGACAGCTTGGTTTTTAAAAATGAAGGGCTGCACGAGTGCAAAGCCGAGTTGTCCACTTACCCACGTATTCTAAAAAAATGTTTTCTATCAAAATTACTTCTTGCTTGAATTTTTGGGACACCCTTTATTTGTCATTGGACAACATATATCGGGAGTGTTTAAAATATAGTTGTAAAAAAAAGATATTTTTTATTGTGATTTAGAAATGAGCGAATTCAAAATTCAATGTTTGTTTTGCAAATACTTTTAAGACCGTGTTTACACCAAAATAAATTTTGTATTATTGTTTTTTTTAACGAAAAAATTAAAAAATTGCAAAATCTAAAAAAAAGATGACAAATCGCTTATTTTTTCAAAAAGATATTGGACAAAAGTTTATAAGGTCAAAAACAGGACTTGTCCTCTTAAAAGAGGACGTCTGGTCAGCCTTATAGTTGTACGTGAATATTGAATAACTTTAAAAATACATCGGATTTCCATACTTGAGGTATTTTTATTTAATTTGTCTTTTACAATTTATTTGGACTAGTTTTTGAATACAAAATCAATCAAGTGGACCACTTCCATTGACCAAAGCAAAATGTGCCCTTTTTGAGGCATCTCCAGTGCAGGTATTGCGATGATTTCGGAACGAATGTTTGCCTTAAGTTCGTCAATGGTCTGAAGCTTGGTGGCGTACACTTTGCTTTTCAATTATCCCCACAAAAATATAAGTTCGAAGGAATCAAATCTGAAGATCTGGGTGGCCAGTCAATGTCGCCATTGTTTTACACGTTCAGGAATTTTTTGTTTGCAGAAACTGCTATTTTCAATGAACAGCGTCACTTTTTCGGTGCATAATTGTTTCGGTCTGATGCGATTCAAGGTTAAAATTGTACTGAGTTGACTTCAGTCATTTTTTTGATAAATGTCAAATTTATTCGATGTTTATATACTGACATTAAAGATGGTGCAGCCGTTATTTTTGTCAATTACAAGCTCTGAATATATATTTTTGAAAAGCAGTTTAAGGAGTGGAAAAGCAATGTTTATTGGGCTTATAGACGAATTTTTGACTATTTTGCTGCAATGCTAAAAAGCTTCATTGCTTTTTCAACAAATGTTTCCGCAAAAAAAAAATAAAAAAAACTTGCACTTATAGGTACTCGGCGCATTTACAAAACTATATAATGGTAACCCTGATGAGGATTATGATGCATTTGTAGTATAGAATTAATGCTATCATAAGGATTTTTCTTCGATAGACGATGGGATTTATTATGTTGCAGTAGATTATGTGAAAATTGTTATTGTTCGACTACCTACATACATACATGTATATCTATACGTTGAATGGCGCAATGGTTGGTTAAGATTATTCACATAAAAACGATTTTTCTTATAGATGTTGTTTTTCTTTCTTTGTGAAAATAAGGAAATGTTTTTGAAATAGCAATTGACGCATATAGGAATTGTTCATACGTATATATACATTGTACCCATCGCTATAGTCTTTATTTATTTAAGGATTAAACGATGGAATGGAAAACTGCAACAATGATGGAATCACTAATGAAGGTGTATGATGATGATGGAAAATCGTGAAATGCTAATTTTCTTTCATACATATTCTCGTATAGTAGGTAAAGTTATCTTAAATGAAGCTGTGGATTAAACTTTATGCAACATTTGGATTGTATTGTGGTTGGAAAAGAACATTATAAGGAGGTATAAAATTTGTTGGAAGCAACAATATAATAATAAAACTTGGTTTTCAACATTTTTTCACCCCCATTTTATAAAAATGCTTAGTTATGGTCTAATTCAAAATTTATTGACTTTGCGGATTCGGTTAATGCGAATTTTACTCACGTGGAAACTAAGCAAATTTAGAAACTTATATGACTCTAGCGCATTCGCTAATACGGTTGTTTCAGAAAAATGTGATTTTAGATTTCAGGGGAGAGTAAAACACAGAATTACTACCTATCGAAAAAACCTTTTAAAATTCAATTTGCGACTGTGTTTATATATAGAGAAAAAAAAATTGCTATAGGTGCGTCAGTTTTTAAGGATTTATTAATTTGTATTTATTGTATTCTCTAGGGTATCACAATGGATCTACATTGATCTAAGTGTGACGGTAACAAGACCAACCGTCAGCCCACTAACCTAACCTATTTAAAAAGACTATCGAAAAAAAGACCATCCACACATTTTTGAAATATCGATAAAAAATGATTTTCTTTTAATTCAAAACATTTATTTGAATGTTTTGATATGTAATGTTATTATATTTATTATAGAAGCTTCTGAATAAACAAAATTATTTAAATTGGTTTAGTAGATAAATAAAAAACCTATACGAGGTACTATTTATATAATGGCTAAATGTAAAATTTTATCTTGCTAAATGTTTGACCATATACTAGCCTGCGGGTAAAGTTGACTTTAGAGGGCATTGTTCGATTGTGGTTTATATATTGGTATAGACCGTACACTTCTAAAGGTTTTAAATCAATCAATCTTATATGGCCATTGCAGATTATCTCCACGAGCGTTAATCCTACTCTCAAATCATTCCATTATGGCGTTTGTTGTGATACGTATATATCACGATTTTACTAAAACCATTGTATACGTCCGCATATATCGTTTAATTCGGTCCAAAAGCTAAATTGGTTATCATATGATCTGCAGTGAGAGGAGAAGTCCTCTTTTTGATCTAATAAACTTTTGTCCGGTATCTTTTTGAAAAAAATAAGCGATTCTTCCTCTTTTTGTAGGTTTTCAATTTTTTCGTGAAACAACAATACAAAATTTATTATGGTATGAACACGGTCTAAAATTGAGGTCTAATAAAATATAAATTTTAATAGAAAAAATGGGATTTATCTCTTTTATTTATTCATAAAATATGCAATAGGGTTATGGTATATAGAATATGAATGGTATAAATGGCCACGACGGCCATTGACATATTTCATTACCGTTCCGCATAAATGTGATTGAATATTGTAGTTGATGCAGTGCTCAATTTAAAAAATCGGTATCAAACAGTAAAACGTTGTATGGATGCATTTAATTCTCAAAAATCACCTGAGTATTTTCTAAACGCCAAATGCAAAAACTTTGAAGGTTAACGAAGCCGCATCAAGACGAAAATAAGCTTCATCGCTAAAAATGATTTTGTTCGAAAAATCATATGACACACCTTAATTGTTATTTCAAATTGCTGCTAAATAATAGTCTAGTTCCTTTACTTTGAAACTTTGTGCATTTGTGTGAATTTCTAACTCAAAAGTCTGTCAAAGTTCATATAAAGAAATAAAATGTGTAGAAGTTCACACAAATGCACAGAGTTTCAACGTAAAGGAGCACACCTGCTGAAAACGCGTTGTTCTATGGTGAAGCACTCCTCTATTTAAAAAAAACCTCAACTTTCAATCTGTCTTTTTTATTTATTGGAAACACCTTGCTGGAATTTTGGGACAACCTATAAAATCAAAGCTAAAATAGTTGAATAGTTAACTTGAAAAAAAAAAAATCAATTTTTGTGATATGAAAAAAATGTCATTATACTTAAAGTTATTTTCATGTTTAAACTATAAAAGATTTTATCAAGTTTTTTGTTAAATATTACACTTTACGTTATGATCTAATAAATCAAAAAAAAAATATTTGTTCTTTTTTATTTTTCGTTTAAGATTTTTTTGGATGTCCTCTTTTCATTGAGAATAAATCTGGTCACCCTATCTGTGATGACCTTATACAAACGCCCTTTGGCGAAGAAGTACGAGGCAGCGCCGCGCCGCCCGCCGCCGTCCCAAAATCGTCAAAAAACAGTAACTTTTTATATATGGATGTATTATCACCTGGTGAACCTCTTGTGGGTTGCCGTCGTCATGTACATATATGAAAATTTTCCTTGTTAATAATATAGAACTGCATTCATCCAATAAACGCCTTTGTCACTAAAGGTGATTTTTCAGTCCAAAATTGGGATTCTCTTCCAAAAAATCCGGCTCCGAAGTCCGAAGCAGCGATTCCATATCGTGGTATTTATCCCTTTTTGTGAGAATTTTACATTTGAAATAAGCTTATATTCATTTTTTTCCTTAAAGGCTCTCCCAAACCAACGCGAAACAGTCGGAACGACGCGACAATGAAATTTTTGGCGAATATTTGTATTAATTTCTGTGCTTTTGTCTTTTTTTGCAAAAGTTTGAACTCATGGATTCAATGTTCAACGTTTATATTTTTATACATATTTATTTTTTTTAATTTATTTTGTCGTAGGATAATTGTGGAATATTTATCACAAAAACAATGGTGAATTTTCGGATTAACAAAGTTTTTGTGGGACGACGACCTTCTTTTTTTTAATTTTGAAAAAGCAGCCTAAAACTATTAAAATTAACTGATCTTTTGAGAATCATATATACGTTTTTTGTAAAACACTAACAAGAATTTAAAAACCCCTCGGGGGAACTTCAAAAAAACATTAAAGACACAAAGTTAAAAGCAACTCGATATACCTATATCCGTTTATAGATTTTAAAGACAAGAGACAAAGAGAAATTTGAGATTTAGTGACAGTTTGTTCACAGAATGGGTAAAATCTACACTACCACTTTAACATGTTCTAATTAAATTAACATCGGCTGATTAGCGATTTCCATGAAGATTGATTAACAACTCAAAATTTGGATTCCTTAATAAAAATTTTAATTAACTTGCGCACATTCGATGATTTACCATCTGTAGTAATCCTTAATTAAAGATAATCAGCTGTGAACAAACTTATTATTAATTATTACTGTTTTCGTCTTTCCTATCATTGATCAAATTCACGAGTTTGATTTTTTCACCTTGAACCAGAAACTGTAGAAAAAAAGTCAACGGTGCTTAAAAATGGGTTTTTGTTTGATTTTTATTTTGTTTAGAAAATAGTTTATTATTTAAACTAATTAGTACCTACCAAATTACAAAATTATTACCAAATCGACTTTTGATTTAATCGAAGATAAAAAAAACTCTTCAAGAACCTATTTTAGTTATGGGATTTTTGGCAAAAACCTGATAACTATATACGCAATTTTCTTAAATACAATCAAATTGTTTCATTACATATATAGGTAGGAAGTATTATTAAAATCGTTTATAGAGCCGTTTTCGTGGAAATTAAAAAAAAATCTTCATTATATGCAGAATTCCATTTGATACATATTTTTACCTGTACGTTACTTTCAAAAAATAAAATTAATGATTTTCCAGCAATTCACAAAATCAAAGCCATGGTTCAAATTTATCTCTGTTAGATTTTTTTTTTTAAGTAAAAGTCTAATTTTACGAACATATACCTATAAATATGATTCTCGACAGGATTATCTGTGTATACACATATGTATGTACTGTAATTTGTTGTAAAAAGAAATGATATATAATTGATAACTCAACCTCAAATGTGTTCTGGTTTGAATTAAAGAATCCACCTTTGCCTGAAATTATTCTATTTATTCACAACTAATAACTTGCAATTGAAATCGAACAAACTACTCTGTTCATACTCATTTTCTTTCAACACTTTTTAATGTTCCCTCATCTGATCGTCGTCGTCATCGTCATCAGCGTGATCATTCCCCATAAAAAAGTCTGTAATTCAATACGATTCCTCCAAACGAACCTATTCGACTTTCAAGCAACGAGTCTGATGCGTTTCATACAATACTTCTCTGCTGCGACAAGTGAAGTGGGGAGGGGAACAAAATATTAAATTAACAGCAGCAAATGTACGGACACTTTGATAGATCACCAACACCGATATTCAGCGCTGCAATTATGTCGCGATAAACGACCACGTATGTTTTAATTTTCACATTTGCCATCAACTGCATCATCATCAGGCATATCAAGGGGGGAATTGAACAGCGGCTCCTCGAACCCGATTCCGACAACTGCGACTTGACTCTCGACTCGAACTCCTGCTTCAGGATGCAATCGGAATGACTGGACTTTTAAAGTTGTTTCTTTTTTCTTTTTTTTTATGTGTTTTGTCTCCTTGCGTGCAGAAAATTTTATACACACAGGAAACCACTGAATTCCCGAACGAAACATCACAACAACTTCTGCAGTTGAATATTTGCGAATAAATTAAATTGTTAAGAACATTGTACCACTGCACCGCTCAGCTCGCAGCTTGCGGGGAACGGCCGATCTAAACGGTCAACTTGTTTATTTTTATTTATCTCGCCTTGAGTTTATATATACCTTTCGCTCCTCGGACGCTCCAACCCATATAATATGTCTTTGTTGGGATGATGATGCGGAGCTCTCTGTGGTCCTCATCCTGGTCATGATTCAGATTCTGATTCAGATCCAGATTCATTGGCCATGATGGATGGCGATGAATGGCTTAGAAGTAATTTGAGTCCCATTGCCACCTTTGGAAAAAATTACAACGAAATATAATTTTACCAACAAAATGTCACCGCTGCACACATTTCGTCGGTGCGGTCGTGCTTAATTATTGCCGCGTTCCTGTTCCACCTCACACAAAAAGTTGCGGGCTGCGATTATATAAGTTCGGATGTAGAGATCTTGGAATTGCTTGTGGATTTATGATTGTGGATGAAGATATAAATTTTAGAACAAAGTTATCTTCTATTTCTTGGAATTATAATTGTTCTACTTTATTTTGTTGTATGAATCTCCAGAGAACCGACAATTTATGTGGACCTCTTTGCGAAAGTAAGAGTTTTTGCCGTTTGGGAGTAAAGGTAAGACCCTGAAGGAAATACCATATAAATAAAACGTTTCGGCTAGATAATAGTCTGAAAGGTGGCAGTTGTGCAATAAAAGTCAAATAGGAGGTAATAAATCTTGAAAAATAGAGTCATTGCTAATTTTATTTATTTTTTTTTTTTCTCTGAAAATTATGAACCTTGGGACTTGTCGTATAGTTTATGGCATCCAAAATGCATATATATTTGCTTATAAAGGCTTGTGATTTTCTTTGTAAATTGGATGTGATATTAAGTGTTAATCTTTTAATTTCTCAGTATGATATTATTATGGTTATTTATTATGGGTGCCATGTGATGTATAAAATTTTAATTTATAAAAATTCAATCCATACATTGTGACTCTTGTTTAAGAGCGAATCTACGTAGGTATATGTATAAATATAGCGCAATATGAATATCATTCTCTGAATTTTTCAACTTTTTTGCGACTGTTCTGCGTTGTTCTGGTGATGCTTGTTTTTGGTTTAAATTGGTCTTTTGTAACTCAATGATACAGTGCACTCACGGTCGATTTTAAAGAATATTTTGAAGCCACTTATAATTATGGAAATTGTGTAGGAAATATATTTTAACTAAATCTTCATAGCAAATTTGATAGGGTCAAAGTGGGTAATAGTGAACAATTTTACATTATCTTTTTTTTTTAATTAATTTATTACTGTCCTCAGAGTTAACTTGCCATACAAAATTTTTTTAGCATAATGATATATTTTTTTTTAAAAAAGGGCCCACAACTTTAAAACAAAAATTCAATAATTATTTTTACAAAAAGGTTATACCCTTTAATAAAAAAAAAAAAAAAAAAAACAAAAAAGGCAGGTTGCTACCCACACACTGCAGTAACTTCCTATTGGTGACCTTGGGAACATAGTGACCCAAAGTTATTTTATAATAAGAAAATTCCCAATTCGAAATCATCAAAGATCTTGAACAGGGTGTTCAAAATGCAATTAAGTGAAGGCCAAAAATGTGCCCTTTATTCTCGAGATATTCGAGACGAAAAACATTTTTGAGTTTCAGTAGTTTTGTTTTGCATTTGTTTTTGGTTGAAAAAAAAAACTGTCAATTGATTTTTTAAATCACATCAGTAATTAAATATAGGATCGTGTACCTATATATAGAATAAAATTATTTTCAAAATATTCGGGCGGTAAAATATTTTTGATATTTTTTTTTGTAATATTTTGCGATTTTTTTTGTTAAAAAAAAACGTCAATTGATATTTTTTATAAACCCCAGAAACTCTCAGTTACTGCAGTATTTTGAGAATCAAATTCGAAAAATAAAGAGTTAAAAATAATTTATTAAAAAATTAAGCACTAAAATAACTTCATTTAAAAACATAATTAAAGAATAAATAACTAGCTTTAAAAAAGGCTATAACATGATATTAAAAGTGTTGCCGTTGTGTTTTTATATTCATTTTCTATTTTCAATATTTTTTTTTTAATATGCCCCTCCCACCTAAAGGGGTGGACAAATTGAGTGCGCCAACATCTTTAAATCGTGTTCATATAATAGCCATGTTTTGTTGTCTACGGATCTGGATCAGGATCATCTCACGAAAATAAAACGATACGGATCCATAATGACGTAAAGTATTCTATGCTCATCTCAATTTTTCTTATGTTTGTTTATTTTTCATGTAGATACTGTCTTCTTTCTTTACACTACGCAGTTTGTACTCCCTACCGACTAAAGAGCCGTCTACTTGCCAGAGTTAAAACTTATTTTCGGATCTTTAAAATAGATCCAGATACAGAGCAGGATCCAAAGATGTTGTTGTATTACGTGTTAAAAGATGATCCCGATCTAAATCCGTAGATAATAAAACGCGGTTAATTTACCAACTAACAAAAACCATGAGTTCCTAAGGTCATTTCAAGTCGAAAACTTAAAAGGTAATTTTCTCGTTTTCGCTTCGTTTTCGACTTATAACGGTTTTTATGATTTTTATTCTTTTTTCCTTTGACTGGCTCTAACTTTGCCAAACTACAACCGATTTCCGAAAATTTTTTTAAATTTAAACAAGAATAGTTAGAAATTTGTATCTACCATACAACTTTTTTCTGTGAGGATAACGGTTTTCCCGCAAAATATTTTCAAGCTGATTTTTTAAGCTTTTTTAGGTTGTTTTTTTGACTTCGATATGATTTTTTTCACAAAAATACGTTATTAAATGTATTTTTTTTTCATTATTATGATAGCCCAATATGTGTTCTTAAAAATACTTAACATTTTTGTACTTAAAAATACATTTAAAATTATTAACAAAATAGAAAATAAAAATAAAGGAAAATAAAAAAGTATGATATTTTATGAAAACGAATTAAAACGAATAAAAACCTACGCTGAGCGTTTAGTGTTGAATATTAGAAACAGTAAAGTAAGAGTAAAACCGTTAGAAGTGTTTTATTCGTTTTTATTCAAATATTCATATTTTCTTGATTTTCCTTTATTTTTTGTTTTTTATTTTTTTTTATATCTTTATGTCTACTTTTAGGTAAATGTTAAGTATTTTTAAAAACACGTATTGGGCTTTCATAATAATGAAAAAAAATATACTTAATAACGTGTTTTTGTGAAAAAAAATCATATCGAAGTCAAAAAAACAACCTAAAAAAGCTTAAAAAATTAGCTTGAAAATAATTTGCGGGAAAACCGTTATCCACACAGAAAAAAGTTTTATGGTAGATACAAATTTCTAACTGTTTTTATTCAAATAAAAAAAATTTCAAAAATCGATTGTAGTTTGGCAAAGTTAGAGCCAGTCAAAGGAAAAAATAATAAAAATCATAAAAACCGTTATAAGTCGAAAACGAAGCGAAAACGAGAAAATTACCTCTTAAGTTTTTCCACTTGAAATGACCTTAGGAACTCATGGTTTTCTTCTGAGGCGGTGATTTCGGGACCGATTGGTTTATTTGGAAAACCTTTATTTTTATAAAAAAAAGTATATTAATATTTTTTTAGGAAATTTTCTAAGCTACAAATAAGTTTTTGACATTTTTTCTGTACAACTAACTATTTGGGAGTTATTCCTAAAAAAACATTTTGAGTGGCATTCAACCCCCCGTAAAATTATTAGCGGTGCTCATATCGATGGGGACTTTTGACAGTTTCTTAAAAACGCCATAAACAGGCTGTATACTAAAATCCAGCTATCCAGCGATTTTTTTCGAGTCAAATGCATCGTTTGAGCGATAGTGATATCTTTATTGGCTTCACGTAAGTCGATAATCGTCGAAACGCTATCGTCTAAACGATAGCGTTTGGACGATGGCTAAATTGGTATCGTCTTGAATTAATTTTGAAGTTTTTAGGTACTGTAGTCCAAGAAGAAGTTGAAAAAATAACCAACTGTTCACTGTCTTTGTGTTATTTTGCTCTCGCATGATAACAATCCTTACATAAAAAAGGAAGAAAGGATAAAATTGATAATAATCGCTATTTCGAAACTCTTCGAATTCTTTGCAATACATTAAGTTTTTACACAAAATCGTTTATTGAACAAACATTGGCTTTCATATGGTTGTTCGACTGTCACTTTCCTAACGGAATCAGTGGAGTTTTAAATTAATTACTTTAAAAATAAAAATAAACGGATTCTGTTCTGACAGATTTTCAAGCATTTAACAAACTTCAAAAAGTAAGTAAGTTGGGGTTTAGCGGCAAATTCATAACTTGTCTTAGATTTTATTTGCTTGACAGATCCAATCTGTGATTTTTAATTAATTGCTATCAGTTTTGTTGTGAATTCTAGAGTTCCACACACTTCCATAATGCAAGTTAAAATAGCAATTTGAGATTGCGTGACTGCCCTATTAAGTACATATTTGAAATTTTATTAATTTGTAAAAATATAACGAAAATACAACTTACATTTTAAAATGATTTCCGTTTAGTTTCAATCGGCACCAAAAACAAAAAAAAACACTAAAAATTTATTTTATTGACAATTATGACAGCCAATTTGATTTTTCAACTACAGTTTGAGGGTTTCTGAAATACATAAAAAGCTCTGGAATTACGAACGATAGACGAGACGATAGTGACGAGTTACGTGAAGCAAATCATGGACGATCTGGGGTCATTCCGTAATTCGATTATTGTCAGACTATATCCTTTGAGCGATAGTGATATATTTATTTGCTTCACGTAAGTCGATAATCGTCGAAACGCTATCGTCAAAACGATAGCTTTTGAATGATAGCTAAATAGGTATCGTCTTGAATTAATTTTGAAGTTTTTAGGCAGTGTAGTTGAACGATTGATGGCCAGTTGAACAATAGTGGTTAAACCTCTGTTCAAGATTTTAACTCACCGATTTCGGCGGATTAACTAACGTTCAACGCTGGTTCAAGTATGTAATTGGTTATTATCACATACTTGAACCGTAACCCACTGTTGAGTCTTTTTTAATCCGCTGAAATCGGTGGATAAAAACTGCTGAACCACAGCTTAAATATTTGTACAACCGACCCTGAGTTTCCATTGAAAATTGACATTTGTATTGTTATCTGTTGCAAAAATGAATGGCATGCGGGGCAGATAATTGCCTGGTCAGCCCGTGATGCAACTTTGCACACCAATTCAATTATTATTATTTAATACATTTATTAAAGAGAATAATGAAATTTGGGATAACGAGTCTAAAGAGGAATTATATTCTGCATGTCACACTATTGTTGAACTTGAGAACGAATTCATAAAGCTTGCCTTTGATTTAGGAGATGTTGAAGGACTATCCGCCATTGACCGCAGAAGAAGAGCGGAATTACATACGCTACGTAGCGAACAGACGGTTAATGCAATTAGGTCTTGAATGACTGCCCTATAGGTATTTGAAATTATATTAATTTGTAAAAATATATAACGAAAATTCAACTTACATTTTAAAATGATTTCCCTTTGTCTTCCATCGGCACAAAACACAAAACAAAAACAATAAAATTTTTTTTTATTGACAATTATGACAGCCAATTTGATTTTTCAGCTCCACCTGAGTTACATCAAACGCTCTCAAACTGTAAACGATAGACGAGACGATAGTAGTCGAGATACGTGAAGCAAATAATGAACGATCTCGTCGACGATTATCGTTTTGATGATAATCGTTCAGTAAATTACGGAATGACCCCCCAGTTTTTTTTTAAGCAATAAAAACTACGAGAAACACTTGATATTTAAAAAAAACATCTTGAGAAAAATCACTGATTTCGAAGCCCTGTCAATTGAATTTTTTTTAACTATACCAGTAATCAAATATGGCATCATGTATATGTAACGGGTGATTTTTTAGCTGGTTTGGTTTTAGCACCACTGGTTTTGACAGCTGACGTGTGTTTAGTACCTTGTGTCACTGTCAAACAGCTTCAGTTTGGTTTGTAATTTAACCATGGATCGTCTTACAAATGAACAACGCTTGCAAATTATTGAATTTTACTATCAAAATTCGTGCTCGGTTCGAAATGTTCATCGCGCGCTGCTTCCATTTTATGGTCGGCATTCTCGACCTTCTGAGCAGTCTATTCGGAAGATTGTGACCAAATTTCGCACCAAATTTACTTTGTTGGACATTAAACCACCAACACGTTTACGTACTGTGCGTAGTGAAGAAAATATTGCGGCCGTATCAGCTAGTGTGACAGAAGACCGCGAAATGTCGATTCGGCGCCGTTCCCAGCAGTTAGGCCTTTGTTACAGCACTACGTGGAAAATTTTGCGGAAGGATTTGGGCGTAAAGCCTTTTAAGATACAGCTGGTGCAAGAACTAAAGCCAGCCGACCTACCACAACGCCGAATTTTTGGTGAATGGGCTCTTGGAAAGCTGGCCGAGGATCCGCTTTTTTATCGAAAAATTGTGTTCAGCGATGAGGCTCATTTTTGGTTGAATGGGTACGTAAATAAGCACAATTGCCGCATTTGGAGTGAAGATCAGCCAGAAGCATTGCAACAGCTACCAAAGCATCCCGAAAAAGCCACTGTTTGGTGCGGTTTATGGGCCGGCGGCATTATTGGGCCATATTTCTTCAAAGATGATGCGAATCGCAGCGTTACTGTCAATGGTGAACGCTACCGAGCGATGATAACAAACTTTTTTTTGCCCGAAATGGAAGTTCTTGACTTGCATGATATGTGGTTTCAACAAGACGGTGCCACATGCCACACAGCACGCGAAACAATGGCGCAATTGCGAGGCGAGTTTGGTGAACAGTTAATTTCACGTTTCGGGCCGGTCAATTGGCCGCCTAGATCGTGCGATTTGACACCATTAGACTATTTTTTGTGGGGGTATGTCAAGGCTAATGTCTATAGGGACAAGCCCGCTTCGATTGACGCACTGGAAGCCAACATCCATGCATTCATTCGTGAGATACCGACCGATATGTGTGAAAGAGTATGCCAAAATTGGACTCAGCGGATGGGCTACCTGAGACGCAGCCGCGGTCAACATTTGCATGAAATTATCTTTAAACATTAAATTGCAAGGTTCAAACTATCGATTCAAATAAATATTTCATTCATTTTTTCGAATTTTTTGTGTTTTTTTTTTAAAAAAAGTTCTAAACCTCTTAAAAAATCACCCGTTAGAATAAAATTATCTCAAGTCAATCTTCCAATTCTTCATTTTGTGTAGAATAAAATCAAGCCGAAGTCATTGGCATTTTTTGTTCTTGAGATATTCGAGACAAATGACATTTTACAACTTATTTTTAAATTGCTATAGCAAGAAAACCGTTAACTGGATTTTTTAAACCTCTTTCTGCACTCTATGACGTTATTGTCTGTAAAATAAAATTTATTTGAAGTCGATATCTCTATTCATTTTTGAGATACGGTGACGATTATTAGAATGTATCAAGAACGTACGAACTTACGTACACGCACACATACAGACATCTTTCTAAAAACAGTGAATTTGGATTCTTGTGACCTCGAAACGTCGAGATATGTAAAAAAAAAAACGGGTAGGAAAATCTTATTTTGCTCAAAAAAAAAAAACTCCTACGATAAAACTGATTTTAATGAAATTTTTTCACAAGAGCTTCTAATTGGCTTCAATAATATTGCTTATAAAATATTTGAAAATAAAACCTATTTTGGATGTAAAAAAAAAATCAAAATTATTTTTTGCAAATTCGATATTTCGAAAGTGGGTAGATGATTTTTTATAAAATTAATTTTTAACTCCGTATCAATAAATACAAAAAATTTCGTAGATACCATTTTTTTTTAAACTGTTTTAAAATTTGTATAAGTATTTATAAAAAATAATTAAAAAAAAACCGGTCCAACGATTTTTAAAATTATGTTCTCATAAATTGAGATTCATTTACGAAATCATATCATTAACATCACGATGGTGTAAAAATAATTTTAGAGGTTGTTTAATGAATTGATTTATATATATGTAGATATGGCACTACAAGTCCTGCTTTCTGCAGCGTTAGCGAGTTTAGATTATCAATCTTAGAGAATCCCTATAGTCCCCCTACACTATACTAAGTTTTGGTTCGTTAAATGTGTTCTATAAATTTATTTTTATGTCAAAATATTTCTATAATAAATATATAAGATTGGGCTGACATGAAATATAGCTATAACTCCAGTCTATAAAAACTTTGTGGTACTTAAAATTTTTAAAGATGTAATCTAACAAAGGGATTTAAGGCAACAAATACTGGCGGGTGTTCCGCAAGGAAGTGTTTTTGGTCCACTTCTGTTTGAAATTTTTTCTGAAGTTTTTTTCATGATTTAAATTTGAACCACATTTTTTTCCATATATATGCATTAAAATACTTAACCAAACCAAACAATTGTCGACATTAAAATGACAACTCAAACCACTATCATTGAGTTACAATTTTCCTTCTGATGCTGATGGTACTACGACTATACCTATAACATATAAATGTAAAAATATATATTCAGCTCTATGCCTTCTATATATAAAAGCTGATTACACAAAATGTCTGTATTTGTGGTAACTAAGGTAACCATAATACGCTTCAGCATCATCATCAGGTATAAACACACTTAGGGCCCAATCGAGAAACCACAAATTGAGAGCAGCGAATGCAGGAAAGGGGCCGTCCGTTCCAATGTTCCTTAAGCCTTATAAGCATCAGTATAAGTATAAGAAAAAAATAAAAAAAAAAAATATCTACCAGACGACAGCGTACAAAATCGATTCTGGCAAAAATAAATAATTTATGTCTCGATACGTGCCGTAACCTTTTCAAAACAAAAAAACAGCAAACCTTAAAACGGAACACGTATAGAAGAGCCCTGCTTAATTCAGAGCCCAAGAAACCAGCAAAACCGCCATGAAAATAAAATGTATCTGTCCCAGCTCAGACTGAAATCTTGATTAAGGAACCACACAAGCCATGGGCACATGGATATATAGATGGATACACTGCAGGCCGGCATAGACACTGGCAAAACACGGCCTCTCTGTCTGAGATAGACTCCCGCACCATATAAAGGTGAGACCATGAAATCGGGCCGAGGTGCAAAAACAACGACCGCAACCACAAAAAAAAAAAAAAAAAACAGAAATAAAACACAAAACTACATAAAACCCTCTGGAAGACACAGTGTCCATGT
The DNA here is from genome assembly GCA_929447395.1 of Epistrophe grossulariae. Taxonomy (NCBI): domain Eukaryota; kingdom Metazoa; phylum Arthropoda; class Insecta; order Diptera; family Syrphidae; genus Epistrophe; species Epistrophe grossulariae. The sequence continues at coordinate 137,342,516 of OV839566.1, forward strand.
TCCACAAGAGGTATATGTATCGTCCCGTACCACATTGGCGAGAGAGAGGACCCTTTTCGCGGTATAACAACCGAAGCCCGACCTAAATCAAGCAATCAGAAAGGTATTCGTGGCTATAACCCTTGAGCGCATATTGGATGGGACTATGTTGTTGTTGTTGCACATCGGACTGGAAACGCGCAAAAACGCAACCTAAAACGCGTAGATATACGCGTATATAAAGCCGCAGCTCAGCAGCAGCCATATCCCTTCTGATTGCGATGCCTGATGATGAGTCCATTCCAGCTTCGAATTCGCAGAACCAATGGTCTGATAGTTTGTGTCCGGCCCAAGCTATACATATAGCTTAACCAGCACATCCACTCCACTATATATGTTCTCTCTGCGCGCGATGATGTGCAGATGGAATAATTTCCGTGCCCCAAACTCCTGGGGTATTCAACGAAATGGGATTCTGCGTCGCATCGCGTCGAATTGTGTGTTGTTGTGCACATATGCAGTCTTCCTGTCCCCCCCTCTACCCACAAAATCAAAGGGATTCGAATTCGATTTATCGGAAATCACGATCAGACTTTGATTTAGGTGCCTGAATTTGGGCATACAAGGATTTTTCGTTTGTGGGTAATAATAAAGTAATTTCTGCTTTGATCTTGCAGTTTGGATTATTTGGAATTCGCCAAGATTAATGGGCCACCGGCCATATTGTGAATTGGAGAACGACGAAGTTAAAAATAAAAAAAAAAAATAAAAATCGTTAGCAAATATTTACTTAAGTATTTTTCCAATGAAACGACGCAAAAGTCAAACCAAAAAAGTACTAGACCAAAATAAGAGACAGACAGAATCGTGTCTTTAGGTAATGAATTTCATATACAGCTTTTTTTAAATGGAATCTAGATTTTAAGTATTTTATTTTTGTGAGATAATAAAATTAAGGATAAGAATAACATTTTTGTGTCTATATCTATATTATCTCTGTATACGATTTCAAAAATTTTAATTTATTGGTTATTCGCTTTGTGCTTATAGACCAGTTTGTAAATATCGATTGGCAGATTAAGGGATATTTCCAAGTGTAAACAGGCCCTTAAATAATAAACACAAAATATGAATGTAAATCTAAAAAGTTAAAATAGCTTAAATGTTTCATTTCCAAAGCTGTTGTCATTAATTTTGTTAATTATTATTTCTTATTTCTCATTCTAAACCACTTTTTTAGAGCAGTTTATTGCTAGGGAACTATAGGTATGTATTTGCTACCATAATTTGGAAATCCTGTATTTATAATTTTTGTGTTTTATTTTTCTAGGGGCTTTATGTATTTCTTAAATAACCAAAGCATATTTTAGTGTAATTGGATTTGCAGAAGTAAATAAAAACTAATTTTATAAGCAGTTTACTAATATAAGTGATGAGCGTCACAAACGTAACAAAAATATTTTTTGTTTTATGACTACAAAAAAGAAGTTTACATCAAATAACACTGAAGGAATAGCAATAATAATATTGTAAACTCCGTCAAACAAAATTTCATTCAATTTTAAGATGCACCGGGTCATTCATTTTTCGGTTTCGAAAGTAAAGCTAAATAAAACACACACAGCGATACATTTCTAATGAAAATTTTATTTCATTATATAAAGTTTGGACTTTGCCATTAAGTGTGAAAAACAATATCATTCAAAGGGCCGCCTCGGGAAAATTTGCAACATGCGATTCTTTTGATATAATTTTTAACCACTTTTTCGCTCATTTCGGGTGGTATCTCGGCCATAACTTGACTAATGTTCGTCTTTAATGCGTCTAGAGTTCGGAGATTATTCGCGTAAGCACGGCCTTCTACGTAGCCCCACAGAAAAAAAATCTAACGGTGTCTAATCGCATGATCTTGGTGGCCAATTGACGTCGCCAAAACGTGAAATTATACGCGACCACGAAACTTTTTACGCAATAAAGCCATAATCGGTGGTGTTGGGTGGCTTATTGCGTCGTCTTGTTTGAACCACATATCGTCCAAGTTTTAATCTTCAATCGCCGGCCAAAAAAAATCGACCATATCGCTCCGATTCGACAGTAACCGTCTGCCCACTGACATATTCGAAGAAATACGGACCAATGACACCTCTCGACCATAGAGCACACCAAACAGTCACTTTGTGTGGATGCAACCACACCTTCGATCACTTGTGGGTTTTCTGAGCCCCATATGGGGCAATTTTGTTTTTTACATATACCCACCGAGTGAGAAATGTGCCTCATCGCTGAAGAAAATCTTGTTCGAAAAATCGGTGTTTATTGTCTGTTGTTCCAACACCACTTTTGTAGTAAATTTTAACGCGTTGTTGTTCGATTGTTAAACGATTCATTATCGTAAATAGCAAACATTCAACTAATATTATGGTACTTCAATTTTCAAATGACAGCTGAGTTTGATGGTGTCAAATGCCAGCGCTACCAAATTTAAACCACGAGTTGAATGACCCTTGATTAATTCAATTTTTCAATTTCAATTTTTTATTTTTAATGGTGTACAAATAAGACATAGGCGCAAAATTTTAAACAACCTATTGTTAAGGGCTTAACATATTACTAGTTAGCAAATTGCCAAATTATTTAGTAATTTACTAGCTCTTCCAAAATTTTAATCCTTTTTTTCGTTTTACTAACTAGTAAATTACTAATTCCCTTTTATTAAAATAGGTGCATCTAAACATGTCCAAACAATGACAGTTCATAAAGAAAAATAAACCAAACAAACCTAAACTTAGGGAACGGACCTAATATTTGGAATGTCAGCAGTCAAAGTGACAACCTACAATTTATTTTGTTATTTTTTTATTTGTGAAAACTATTTTCTTATTTTATTTTGTTTATGTGCTTTTCCCATCGTTGGGAAGATTTAATAGTTTTTTTTAGTTTAAACTCACGGGAAGAACGAATGTCTGAGGATTTATTAAAACGACTTTTGAGTTTTGGCCACAGCAATCGATTCTGCAAGTGATAATGATAAAGTAAGATATTGTAAAGTTGTCATAGTCAAACCAAAGAAATCATTTAATATAACTTAAAAATTTAATAGGTTCACTATAGCCATGCAGCTAACCATTTAAAGATGCCAACATGGAGATCTTTAGTTCAAAACAGTGTGGAAAAGTTGGTTAAATAAGTGAATACACATGGAAATTTACTTTGAAAAGAATTAGCACACGAAAAAAAACACAATTTAAATCTTTCAAATAAAATTGCCAAGAAATTATTTTCGAGGACAATGACAAATTTCATATGGATTTAGCAAATTACTAAAATTTAAAGTAGCCATTTTCTGATTTTAACTTTAGTTAAATGTTAAGAGTTAGTAAATTGCTAAAATCGTTTAAAATTACCAAAATCTTCTTTTTAACTTAGTAAATTATTAAAATGGCTTTAACATTTTACTAAATCGTTTAAAATTTTGCGCCAATGTTTTTTTTAATTTTATTGTTCCTACTATCTGCCTTAGCGTCACAGGTAAGGAATTCCAAATACTGATGGCATAAATAAAAAAAGTCTTGATGAATTTAAGTAATTAAAGGAGTGGGTTATTAGGTTCAAGGTTCGGACAGACTGCGCAAAACGGATCTTATCAAATAAATATGATGTTGTTTTTGTTTTTATTATCTTATGAAGAAATAAGCAACATCTGAAATCAATAAATTGTAAGAATGTACACCCAAGGATAAGTTGATGATATTTGGATACATGGTCAAATTTTCGCAAACCATAAACGTACCTTACCATATCATTGAAAGCAACGACTAGTTTTTGCTGAGAGTGCGAATCTGGTCTACAGTAAACCACTGCAGCATAATTAATGATGGGTGTAATAAAGATTTAATTAGCCTCACCTTAGTATTTCTAGGAGTAAGGGTAGAGAAAAGGTTTAACTTCCGGAGACCACCATATATTCGACCGACGCGACAGTAAGATTTACATGATCAATAGATGAAAGAGTTCGATTTATTTTAAAGCCGAGACTAGTCACAGTATCGGCAAATTCAAGTTGAAAACGAGAGATAAAAACAGGAGAAAGGATTGTTAAGTCAAATTTTTTTTTAGATATTGCTATAATTTGTGATTTTTCTGGATTAAGAGTCAAACCATTGTACAAAGACCAATTGTAGATACCTGAAAGATCTTCATTTAATCTAAAAATAAGGTCGTCCAACAAGTTAAATGGTCTGGATAAATAAATTTGAAAATCATCAGCATAAATATGCAACATGACATTGTGGGGAGGGTACTATGGGGAGGTCATTGATGAACATACAAAATAACAAAGGTCCTGAGATTAAACATTGCGGCACACCAGCAAGCAAATTCATTGATTCGGAAAGAGTATCACTGACTTTAACTCTTTGACTACGATGTTCTAAAAAAATTGTTCCTACAAACAAAAAATACTGTTTAAATACTTGGTAAGAACATAAAAAATTGGTTCGTTACTTTTATGCATCCACCGTTGTAAAAAAATTATTTTGGAACACCCTGTGAATACCTAATTAAAAAGTCGCAAATTTATTTTATAAAATTCCTTAAATTTTTAAAGTTTTTGTTAAAAATTCCTTTCTCTGTAAATTTCTTTTTCAATGAAAATCTTATTTCAGTCTAAGATTTAGAAACATACTGTTAAGCAATTTTCTTAAAAAATCACTATTTTCAAAGCCTTTGAAATTTCCTTTAAGAAGAAACAACAAATTTTAACGATATCTTCATGCGTTCAAAAGTTATGATTTTTGCAACCAAAAAAGTCATTTCGAACCACAGTGCGGAGACGGGGAAAATGGTCTTGGATGTTAATCTGGAAAATTCGAATCATCGAGAAAGGAATCTATGACGTGTGACGTAACTTGATGGTACGTCTCACATGGAAACGTGTTAAAATATAACACATAGTTTATAAAGAAATTAAAGAATCCATTAGTCCGGATGAAAATTGTTCTCCCAAACTCTCAGTCGTATTTAATTCCCAGGTACAAAGTAGGTATCTCTAATTTTGACGCATGAAAGTTTTTTTTTTCAACTATATAAACGAGCACAATATAAGATTAAGTTAGCACCTAATGGTATGAGATAGGGCCTCCAACGCACAGCTATAACACCAGCCTTAAGTTTCGTGGTAGCATATGTTTATTGTTTACCTTCTTAAGTTGTTTTGGTGCATTAAAAATTCGAAATATTCTTGTCAGAGTCTTTATGTAAAATTCAAATTATTAAATATATAATTAAATAAGTTTTGTTAACCACTTATTCACAAGCTTTACGCTAGAGGTAGGTAATACTTATGTATATGCGTATACATACTTCCAAATTCCTGCATAATAATTTTGGCCTACTTTCAATTAAATTCGCCTTAAGCTTCCGTGACACCTGTCAGTGCCTATAACTTCCTATAAAGTGTTCCTTGGCAATTATGTGATTATGCACATAAGTAAGTACATAAAATTTCTCTTCCCATTTCTTCATATATGTAGATAATTTTATATATATACCCACTTAAGTAGGTACCTACTTATTCTGATCATGATTTCAAATTAAATAGCATTATTAAAAGTTCTTCTGTAACCATAACTGCTTACTGTTTGCTTCATAAGATTTCTCCAAATTTAACAAGATGTTTTTCCAAATACTTATAAACCTAACTGCAAAGTAATAAAAGAAAAATCACACACACACATAAGCATACTATATAAGCTGATTATCTGGGTATCAAAAAAAAAAAAACTTGCAAATAGGGTGACAAAAGCATCAGCATCCTCTTTCCATCATCATCAGAAGCAGCATTGTCTTCAGCTCCAATCGACACATTCCTTACGAGAAAATCGATTTCTCGAAAAAAAAAAAAAAAAAAAAGGACATGCTCAATACTTGATGGAGGCTTACGGAAACACAGCACTACACAGAACAAACAGCAACATCAACTCAAGACACAACATCCTCTGTAATTGGACAATCTTCGTTTTTATATATACAAAAATGTTCCTGTGTAAAGTGGTGGTTCTTCCTTTGTGCAGACTCCGCCCATGGACTCGTATAGGTATGGGCCCGGAGACGGAGAAAATAAAAAAAACATAGAATGGATGCGCATTCCCAAGCAGATGTTCTGTGGCCATTGACAAGGTATAATATCTCCGATCAGACACCTGGGCAATGATGATGATGCTGTGCTGATGATGCTGGCAAAAGGGATGTTCCCATCTTCCTTCAAAATGTATCTTCTTTTTTTTTTGTGTTATAGTCGTTTTGAAGGCGCAACGATATACATGGAACCAGTTTGGGCATTGTTTCCCCACTTTGAGTGTAGCTTCTTTTGTATAAGTATATCATTGTCATTGTAGTGGTTTATATGTGTAAGTACTAATGAACTTGATTAGGCATTATTGGAGGCGAAGTGGTGCGCCAGCGTTGGGCTCGAGCTCCTCCATTGTCGCATCAGAAGAAGGATGGCAAGCAATCTGGCTACGAGTCGTTGATGGGGAATGTAGCCAGCATCCGCCAGCAGCATAATATAGAGAGTTGCTCAAATATATAGGTACCTCCTATAAACCACGAAGAATAAGGTATCTATATGGTATTTGATGGATATTCTTGCTCGGAATAATTCCATACGAGTGTTGTGCTCTTAATGAAGTAGGTATACGTTTATTGTGGCAATCAGCCCGACACTAATAAACCAATGTTGTATATTCTTTGTATATCTCACATCATCGGATTTCAAATACAAAATGCATGAAATTTTCACTTTTCCAATTAGATTTTCCGTTTCAATCTGAAATTCCATCACCGTGCCGCAACGAACTGCAGATGATGATGATGCTGGATCTAATACGACTTTGTTATGCTTTTAATGACAGAACGGTGCAGTTGCAATTTGTCACTATATATATTTCTGCTGCTGAAGCTGGGATCGAATTCCTCATCATCACATTTCGTGTGAACTTTTTGATTGGATTTCTTTAATCCATACTCAAAGTCGGTTTTGAAACGTATAAAATGGTGTCCTAAATAATTTATTGCAATTAAAATGAGTATAGATAGGTATTTGGGGACATATGGAATAACTGTGTTTTTTAAAGTTCCGAAATAATCGGTGCGAAAATTGATGCATTCTATCGTATAAGTATAATAAAGAGTTTAATTGGGTTTCATATTAATGATGTAGCGTTTTGTTGATGAAGATTTTTTTTTTAAGAAAAAGTTTTCAAATTGTATAAAATGCTCAAACACACATTTTAGTAATTTGCTTTCCGCATAATAACAAGCGACTCTTTTCGATTCTTAATTTCAAACCTAGTTTGTCGTTTCCAAACCTCTGTTAAAAATTCAATCAATCAATATCTACCGATTTGAAATACTTTTAAAATATTATAAGCTCGAATTTTGCACAACGAGTGCCAGTAAGAGCTTATATTACATAAAGGGTGTTTTTTTTTTAGACGTGTGGTTTTAAATCTGTCAATACTTTTTTCGGAGTTGGTCTTTTTGACAGCTGTCACTTAATTTATGTTCAGTTTGGTTTGCCATTTCATAATGAATAGACTTACTCCTGAAAAACGTTTGCAAATCGTGGTTCGGTTCGCGTGACGCATCGCGCACTGCGTCCAAAATTCGGACGATATAATCGCCCAGCAGAGTAATTCGAGCAACCATGGATCGGTTTCGCACCACATTTACTCTAGTGGATAATGGGCATCCTCAGAGACGCCATATGGATGCGCACCGAAGACGCTATTGCTGCTGTGTAGCAGAGTATCGAAGAAGACCCGAATGAGTCCATCCGCCATCGCGCGCAAAAATTGGAGCTGGGCCTCTTGGGCCTCTTGGGCCTCTCGGCTGGAATTTATTCGAGCCAGCCGCTCGAATAATTTATAATAAAGCTAAATTCTTGGTCATAATATTAAATTATTATTTTTTTTACAGGAGGGGCACGCCCCCAGTGAATGGTTTAAATGGGTTGCTAACGTAGCAAAACCCCCAACTTTCCCAAAAAAAAAAAGTTTATAGTGAATGAATGAATGGTTTATTGCTTAGTAATTTAATTATGTAGTTGATATTTTAATTTTTTCGTGCGATATTTTCGTTTTTTTTGTGTGATTGAAAGGGGTGATTCTTCGCTAACTTGATATCGAAAATAGACAAAATCAAACGACAAATTCATCCTCCCTAACCTAAAGGTACTAATACTATTTCAATGCAGTTTGTTTTTCTGGACTAACAAAGATAAAATAAAAGAATGGTTCGTATGAACTTGCTCTTGTTGGTCGAAACTGAAGGGCTTTCCATAATTGAGACGAGTAAAGATGTTAAAATTCAGGAAAAACAATTTGTGTGTAATAAATTATAGAATTTTTTATTTTATTTGAAAGTTTATCAATAACATTATATTCGAAAAGTCGCTAGGTGGCGGGGACCTACGAGGTCCAATTTTCAATAACTCAACTTGACAAATAGATCAGGCAGATTTGAGCGATATTATTGCATGTTGACTTTTAGGGCATTGGTCATTTGCGGATATTTTGACATATGTAGATCTATGACTTAACGAAACAAATCCCAAGATCTCGGTGGCCACTTTAAGTCGGTCATCGCGTCGCCTCTGCTTGAGATAACCGTGCCCTCAAATTCAAATTGCGCGTCCATTTTGTATATTGTGGTATATGTGCTGTCAGCTGTTGGGTTATTCTAATTTGGGAAAACAGAAATAAGTTATGCATTAACTGATAGCGCTTTCTGTTGATGGTGATGCCAATGCAGCTATCTTCGTTTTTGAAAAATAATACGAACCAATGATGCCGCCGCGCTGACGAGCCCGCACAATCTACAGAAAACACTGATTCTCTGTGCAATGCATCGCCACTTGGTGAAACTGCTGTAGATTGATGGCATTGTCCTTAATCCGCCAAATTTTGCTTTTTGACATATCTACCCTTCAAGATGATTTTTTTTTTGCTGAAATCAGTACCTAAACGTTCTGTTACTTTGCATACAAAAATTATTCGAGAAACGATGAGAATTGAAACAAATGCATATGAGTTTTCTTCCATTTTCAAACACATGGCTTTGTTGCCTAATGGCTAACACACTGCCATGTGGATTTTTTTTAACCTTTATATATAAAAAGGACTGGAACAACAATGAAACATCATGGCCGTCATGAATTATCAAAATTTACCCACTACCTTTAAATGAATTTAGTTTAGAATAATGCAGTGTAAAAATAAGGGACCCTTCAACTGGAAGACTTGAGTGAAACTTATTCAGAAGCCTAGTTCCGTAAAACGAAACGATATCGTTTTGGCAATAGTTGTTCCTATCTTTCTCTTAAGATGTGATAGAGATGAGTATTGTCAAAACGATATTGTTTGATCGTTTTACAAAATTACACGCCAGGTTATTGCTGAACTATTAAACTGGGCTTCAGTTTTTAGAAATTCAAAAAAATAGTAATTCAAATTTTATTTCCCTCTTTTCCGACGGTGTTTCAATGGTGAAGTTCTATATCAATAGTTGAAGTGTAGGACCTCGTAAGTTAAAAAATTCCAAAAAAAATATTATTATTGCCTAAAAATCTGCAGAATCAGAGCTACTTTTGGGAAATTTTAACGTACATAAATGTTGTTTTGATCATTTTACAGAAAAAGGCAAAATTCAATACCTCTTATACTGTAGATCGCCATATAAAATTTGTGCAGGTTTTTTGTGATTTCTGAAAAACATGCGAAAACGACTTACAAGGTGCAGCACTTTAACCGTCGATATGGAAGAACTGTGAGTGCTGTTCCAGAAAGAAAGTAGGCTGTTTGAAAACTCGAGAAAGGTAGGTAGGTAACTAACTATAAAAGATTTTGTATCTACAAGATTGAATTGAAGTTAATTCAGAAGACACATCAATTAAAGCATTTTATAGATCGACCTGGACATAACTTGAGAACATATTTTGCGATACTTTATGTATAACATCTGTCAAAAACTCGATTTCTAAATTTTCTGTCATGAAATTTAAGCACATACTTAAGCCACTTTAGGACTTTCAGGAAGTCCTTTTTTTCTTTGTTTAATAACGAAAAAACAAAATTCTTAATAATTCCCACAGAACTTTTAGAAGCTTTTTTCTCGAGGCTTAGGTTAATTCTTTGGTATCCAAATATTCCCAAAGAAAGTAATTAGTAAAACTTGGGTTATGAAAGAAACAACTATAATCGTTTACCAGATTTATATACAAATTTCTATTTCAACACAATAAAGGTTTTTTTTTATACATTCTTACAATTTTATTAAAAACTCAATCTAAATAACACAAAGCTATTTTAATTTGAGCTACGTCAGGAGAGGAGCTATGCTTTAAAGAAGGGAACCGGGGAAAATCTGATTCCATCCCAAGGCAAGTGAGCCCACTTCTTATTCAAAAGTAAGAGGGGAGTATCAGTAGGAATTTAATTACAACCCACAACTCACAAAAGCTGTGTGGAATTAACAATATCGGTGGTGGTAGGGATCTCTTTAGTACCTACAAAAAAGGATCCATTTTATAGTAGTAAATGAGTTGCTGCCAGCTGCTATACAAACAATCTGAAAACAGCCGGAAACTTATTGTCTGTCTTCTAATTTTAAGAACCAGAACATCACGAGTCTATAAGCTTCCAATTTTAACGATTTATAGATATTTATTGATGAATTATTATTACATATTTACAATTTCCTTAACGCTAGTTCAGTAGAAATTGATTATTAAAACTATATGTTGGACCTGAAATTGAGTAAGTTTTCTCAATTTACATATAATTTTTAATAAATTAATAAATAGAGCTACAAAAAAAGTCTGGCTAGGTCCCGTTGAAAAATTACCAGCATATTTTGGCCTGACTATTTGTTAAACCATATGCAAAATTGCAGCTGCAACTTTGTGCAATGTTTGGTGAAAGAACTAAGAACGTAAAGTTTTCTCCTTATTTCAATAAGAAAACGTTTTGTTGTTAAATTGATCGTAAAAAAAATCCGCCCACTTCCACCCTCCTTTTCATTTAAATTGCAATTATGTGATCTGCCCACTTTTACGCCCCTTTTTGAATAAAATCCTCTTAAACCATTTTGTTTTTGAAACCTGCTAAAAGTATGAGATTGATTTCTTTATTGCCTTAATAAGGAATACAAGCGATATCGATACCAAAATACCTGCAAGGTTTCACGGAAACGTCAAAATGAAGATTTTTGTAATATGCTTGCTATATCAACAGACCCAATTATTTTATCTGAGATCGCAAAAAGAGCTGAAAAAGAGTTATTGCCCAAAAGTGGTAAATGTTGAAATGATGATGATGCCAACGATGTTTCTATATAATTATTTACAAAAAAAAACGTATTACGTAGGTATTCTATTTTATTTTATAAAAAAAATAAAAAAAAGTATTTTTGGTCAGTTCACTTTTTTCCTACACTGTATCACATAGAATTAGTCACTTAAACAGTTTATAAGATATGTCGATGAGCTACAAAATGAAAAAAATACTGTTAAATACTTGTTAAAAACATACAAATTTGGTTCGTTATTTTTATGCATCCACTGTTGTAAAAAAAATTCTTTTGGAACACCCTGTGAACAATTATTTAGCCGCAAACTTTTTTTTGACAAAATTCGTAAAAATCTAACTGTTTTTAAAGTTTTTCTTTAATTCCTTTCTGTGTTAATTCCTTTTTCAAGGAAAATCTTACTTCAGTCTGAGATTTAGAAACACCCTGTGAAGCAATTTAGATTAGATTTGTTTATTTCGTAATAATATTTTCAAGAAAGTCTGTGACCGCACATTTTACAATTCAGAGATTTGATACATTATCTTACTACTGAAACATTTTCTTGAATTAAAACAAAATTACAGTAAATAAATTAAAATAACAAATAGAAGGAAAATACGAAAAAAAACCTTCATTCAAAATTTAAAAAAAAAAACAAAAAAACATTAAATTAAATTGAACTCAACAAGTTATTTAGATAAACAATTTAACTTTTAAATAAACAAAAGAAAAATGAATACATAATGTAAAAACAGATATGGAAATATGAATTAATTAATTGAAAATAAATAAATAGACAAACAATAAATTAGGTTGAATAAATAAATAAGTTAACAATTTCATAAATTAATATATAAAGAAAATAACAAATAAATAAATTAGGAATGAATTAATTAACAATTAAATAATTTAAAAACTAAAAATTAATAAAAAAGATTAAATTAACAAATAAATAAATAAATAAATTAACAAACAAAAATAAATTAACAAAAAAAAAATAAATTAATAAATAAATTAAAAAAATAAATAACTAATACAAACAAAATAAATTAACAAATAAATAAATTAACAAAAAAAAAAAATAATTTAATAAATAGTTATAAATTAATAAATAAATATATAAATAAATTAATAAAAAAAAAAAAAAAAAAAAAATAAATAAATAAATTAACAAATAAATAAATTAACAATTAAATAAATTAACAAATAAATATATAAACAAGATAATTAATTTAAAAGAAACGCAATAAATATTAACAAAAAATTATCACAGATTATGTATTAAGATTATTTATGAGAACATTCTCTGAACTATCACAGCTGATGTTAAAATTATTTACAAGTTTACGAATCCTTTCGAAAATCAATTCAACATTCGCCTTTCTGTGGAGATTTAAAGTTGAATAATGCCAAGGAAGGTTTAGCATCATTTTCAAAACTTTGTTTTGTGATACCTGCAGCTTCTTTAAATGGCATCTTGCGGCATTACCCCATACTGGACAGTGGACACCCATATAACAGTATTGCTTGGAAAATAACTTTATGAATGATTATCTTATTTTCATTTGTGAGTGAAGATTTACGATTAATAAAGGGGTAAAGCATATTAATAGCAATACTCATTTTTTTAATAGTACTTTGAATATGTTGGTTGAAGGTAAGTTTCGTATCAAGATGAACTCCGAGATACTTTATGGATTGCTCCCATGGTATTGTGGTACCACTTATTTGAAGCTGATTGCTGGGAAGGTAGCAAGCTTTTCTTTTTCGTGTAAAAAAGATGGCTTGCGTTTTTCCAACATTAAGCTTAATTTTCCATTTCCTATAATATTTTTCAAGTGTCTCGATCGCATGTTTTAGATTTATCTCAATGTTGAGAGAAAATTCATGTGACGTAAACACTGCAGTGTCGTCAGCAAAAATAGCTGCTTCACATTGCGGTAGACTTGGAAAATCCGAAGTGTAGATATTGTATAAGGCTGGGCCAAGTACAGAGCCTTGAGGAACTCCACAATCAAAAAATAAAACGCTAGAAACATCACAATCAACATGAACTTGGAAACATCTACCGGATAAGAAGCTCTGAACGATTTTACACAAATACAAGGGAAAGTCAAACTGCATCATTTTATATATTATTCCATTATGCCATACGGAATCAAACGCTTTTTCAATGTCTAACAATATCATGCCTGTTGACTGTCCCCGTGAACGATGGTCTAGGACATGGTTACAAATTCTTTTAACCTGGTGCGATGTGCTGTGAAAGCGGCGAAAACCAAATTGTTTAAGAGGGAAAATATTTTTATTTGATACAATTTTTAAAATATGTTCTTTCAGAATTTTTTCGAAAACTTTACTTATGTTGCTTAGTAAACTAATTGGCCTGTAACTTTCGGGTTTATCTGGGGCTTTTCCAGCCTTGAGCACAGGAACAACCATTGCTTTTTTCCAACAAAGAGGAAAGTATTGACATTTGAGGCATGCGTTAACTATAAATGTTAAATATCTAATTCCAATCTGAGGCAGTTGTTTTAGATAAGAATTTTTTACTTTGTCCAGCCCTCCTATTTTTCGGATTGTAAGCTATTGATTACATTTTTAATGTTTTCTTCTTCTACAAATGCATTAAGAGGGGTTACTTCGTTTGTATTGTCAAATCTTTCGATTGTGTTTCTGACAAGTTCATTAGTTTCAAACTCACCCAAATGCTGAGAAACCAAGTGATTTTTTGAAAAACTTGTACGAAATAGGTTTGCTTTCTCAATACCTGTAAAAAAAGTAGTAGAAGAATCCTTCAGAAATGGTATTCTACGGTTTTTGTTTTTAACTATCTTTACTATATTCCAGAATGGTTTAGCATTTTTATCCATGACGCTCAATTTTGTGTTCCACTCTCTTTTACGATGGATTTGTATCTGGTCAGTAATGAGTTTATTAAAATGGGCAACCATTGATCGAGAAAAAGGTTGACGGTATTTTTGCCAATTTTTCCGATGAATGTTTCGGATTTTAATAAGTTCTAAGATATGGATTGGAAGTTTTTTAAAAATATCTTTTTTTTCTCTTTTGGGAATACTTTCATCAACCGAAGAAATAATAGTTTGTGTAAAGTTTTGTACAATGGAGTCCACATCATCTTTACTAGATATTCTTTCAAGATTTGTGGTACTATTTTGAAGGTTCATTTTAATCTTAGATTTAAATGATTTCCAATTAGCATTTTTCATGTCTAGGAAATACTGAACATTTTTTTCACCCAACCAAGAAAGGTTACAAAAAACAGGATTATGATCTGAACTGAGAGCACTAAACGAAACGGGTTCTGTTATTAGACCAGGGACATTTGACACAAACAAGTCGAGAACAGAAGGAATACCACGAGAACCTGCGGGAAAATAAGTTGGACAAGGTGGATAAAAAATATTAATTGGTAGTATTAATGGAAGGTCAGCCAATATATTGCCCCAGGCATTGGCTCTTACACATCCCCAATCTCTATGTCGGCAGTTAAAATCACCACCTAATAGAAATTCACCGTTCATTGTGAATAACTTTTTTAAGTCTTGTTTCAGCCATTTTCTTTTAATATCAGACGTAGATCCACCAGGGAAATAAACAGAATAAATTTTGACTGTCTTCTGGTTTCTTAAATTAATCAGTAGCCCAACATTCTCCACTATTCTTGTTGGTATTACAGGTAAAAGCGAATGTTGAATTGATTTTCTAATAAGAATCGCAACTCCCCCACCCATTTGGTTTATTCTATCGATGCGATAGCATTTAAAGTCGGATGACGGGAGTCTTATGTCAAAATTGAGCCAAGTTTCTGTTACTAGAGCAACATCAACTTTGTAGCTATTCAAAAAATTTAAAAAATCATGAAATTTATTGCGTATGCCTTTAGCATTCCAAGTAATTATTTTTATTTTTGTATCTGCCATTTTACTTAACATTATTAGTGTATAAAAACTTAGTTGCTAAATGTGCGATCACATTAAATTGTTCTATTTTAGTTTTACAAACTGATAAATTTGAAATCATTTCCATGCACAAGGAATTTAGTTCCTCGATTGTGAAAAGTGATGAATTGTTGTTGTTGTTGTTGTTGGTTGAATTGTTGTTATTATTTGATGAAGATGCACCGCGTGATTCATTTTCCCATGCATTAATTGTAGCTGGTAAACTTTGAATATGTGAACTTGAGTTTGGGAAGTTTATGCTCGGAGTATTGATCAGTCGCCGCTGTGGCTGTGGGAGCGATGGGAAATCACTCATAGAAGCAAACGAAACCGGTTTCTGGCAAGCTTGATGAGTAGAAATTTGAGTTGTTGGAGCGAAATGAGTTCTTGGATGGAGATGAGCTTTTTTTCCAGATGATCGTTCTTTAATTTCTAAATATTTAGATCTACTGGTGCATGTGATGTCAGTTGCTTTATGATTGCCGTTGCAGTTAGCGCATTTATTCATAGAAGCATTATTACATTCGCTTGTTTTGTGCGACCCAGCGCAAACAGCACAATATGTTTTTATGTGACAATTTCTCTCACCTTTAATTTTTCTCTGAAAGTTCCAGTTCACTTGGGTATGAAAAATAGAACGATAATTTTTTTTAAGTTCACTTAATTTTATTGATCCATTTTCGAGGTGGACGAGATAAAAAAAATCAGTAAATTGATCATACTTTTTTTAATTTTCTTAATATCAAAACATTTTAAGCCAAGGGATATGAGTTCAGTTTTGAGTTCATTAGTTTGCATGTCATCCAGACCATACAAAATAACTTTGAAAGACTTAGCACTTTTAAGATCATGTGAAAAATATTGACAATTATACTCTTTTAGTTTTTCCAAAACAATATTAAATGATTCAATAGATTCGAACATTATTTTTATACCAATTGTTAATTTTTTTATTGAATAGTTAGTTATATTAAGTTTTTTCATGAGACTATGCACATATTCGGGTGATTTTTGCAGCACTTTGATTCGTGGCACATACACTTTTCTCACTATTGTGGAATCAATTTCATCCATTTCAGAATTATCTGTATCTGGATGGCATTGTAGGGGAGTGAATTTGTTATAATAGGGGTTTTTACTAGGACCACTTGTAGGAAACATAGTGGAACGAAGTTTTTTATCCGAGGACAAGCAATTGTCCCCGGTATCAGGCGATCTATCGCGTTTGGGAATGGTTGTAATTAGAACTTGCGAGTGAGATGAACACGTCATGCGCAGTCGAAAGCTCCGGGTAAACTGAGTGAAGCAATTTAATTTTCTTAAAAATCACTACTTTGGAAATTAAATTTAAGAAGAAAAAAAATTATAGCGATATCTTTATGCGTTCATAAGTTATGATTCTTGCAACCAAAAATTTCATTTTGGACTGAAGTGCGCGGCGGCAGTCTGTTATTATAACTAAATTCAATATCGGTTAGTATCGGTAGTTGCTGGGGGTGAAGTGCAACGCTTCGTTATAATTTTGAACAGAATTTTTTTTTTCAATAAAAGGTATAATTCAGGCTCCCAGCCTTACGTATCATACCTATATTGAGTTCTACACCCACCACATTATTCAAAGATGTCAATGGAATTGAAAATCGTCTTAAAAAAAAAATGTCTTAAAAGAAATAGTTCTCACCATAAATACAGGCATGGCTGGCTAGTTATAAATGTAACGAATTGATTGGAACATACTCCCAATAGGATAACATGTCAACCAAAAGTAGCAAATCCAAAAAAAAAAAATTAAACTAATATAAAACTCTAATTACTAACAAGCCATCACCGCGTACGTATCTGGTACACCTACATACATTTTATAGTCATAGAGTTCCGGCCATATCATCCACATATATAAATATACAAACTGGCCATGTTCATTTAATTAAGTGAGGACAACGAGCAAACTTATACTGCAAATGCGGAATTGCGCAGATAACCGAGGAAGCTGCCACCATATTCTGACTATATGTGAGCTTCTAATAAAGCTAAACCCTCTTCCTCTGCACTGCACTGACATAATACTATAAATACCTGCGGAGGCAATGCAAATGAAAATGTGTGGTATAAATGGCGTACATGGCCTCTGGAGGCAAGAGAGGCAACCTAACTAACCTGGTAGCATGTTCCATGGTGTGTTCTTTGCCACCATCATCCTGGGCAACACATATCGCATCGTCGCGGTCGTCGGTCGTCTCGTTCGTGGGCACTGGGCACCCATCAGCAGCTCGTATATATAAAAAACTCTGTGCGTATCGTTTCCAGATCCAGACTGCACCGAAAATTGAATTTTGAAATTTACACGAATCCCCTTTTTAAGAGAGGGTACCCCTTCCCCTCGCTGTATATATTTTTGTGTTGTTCGTATAATGCTTCGCTTTTTGGAAATGACATTTTCCATGTAAAGAGAGAAACAACGGCCACACCATCATCAGAGAGACCTACATATATGCAGAATGCAGACACTTTCAGAGATATATGTAGATACGAGTACAATTGGTTATGGGGTACACATGCAAATTATATAAACAGGCCAAGTTGCAGCAGGAGAGGCGTCCGAAGAAGAGAAGTGTCACGTTTGGTGCGAAGTTGCAATGTGTTCCATGCATTGAGCATCGCATTCTAGAACGTTTATTTGATTACCATGAACGTTGAGACGAGAAGCGGTAGCGGAATGTTCCCACGAAGGAACACGAAGGTGGTTCAATTTCACTAGGTATATATGCACTATCGTACCACGTTGTATCTGTTAGGTCCAATTTGCTGGCCAAACAGCGAGTTAATAATTCAAAAAAGGATTATTGCATTGGCACGCGATGAGCTTGGTCAATTTTTATATATATGTACATAGGTATGGTATAAGTTATAGGTATGTATGTACCTATGATGTTTGGACGTGAAGTGATGCCTGAAGTGTAGAGTGCAAGTTAAGTTTGATTGCAAGAAAAACGGAAAATTGTAAAAAAAAGTGTTTCTGCCACCAACCAATTTCCTATATCTACAATAGCGATTCTTATTTGCATATAGCGCAGAATGGATAATTGTTTTGCGGCGCTGGAGGTCTGCTGATCCCTGATGGGGGTTAAAGGAAAAGTTAAAGTCAAAACAATAAAAGAAATTAAATGAAAACTTTTAAGATATAAAATAAAAATAAAATCTGTACAGTATTCGAAAATAATTGAGTTTGATTTTGGGAATCGGAATTTAAGTTTACGAAATTTATATATAGGAATTCTCGAAAGCGGCTCCAAGGCCTAGTACGCTGCTGATGCGAAACGAAACTTTCTGTGATCTCCAAACAGAGAACGAAACGCTAGCTAAAACACAACGGAAAATATTCTTGGAGAGTTTCATCAATTCCAAAAACAAATTCAAATATAAACGTAAAAAATCAGAGAAACCCATGATGAAAGAAAATGATAAAAACAAAAAAAAAAACAAATAAAACTCAAATGTCATTTTTCGCAAACAATAAATAGTCTGTATAATTAATTCAGTACGAAAAAGGAGCGGAGACTTCTCCGAATAATCTGCTACAATTATAAATCTTGCTCTTCGAACAGCGTACCTACATGCAAAACGAAAAACAGAACGAAATTTTCCGTTTATGATTTCGTTGAGTCATTTTTGTATGGGATTTTTCGCTTCGCATCAGCAGCGTACTAGGCGTAATGATTTGAATGAAATGATAAAGTTTATTTTTATGAACGAAAAAATTAATATGAGATTATAAAAATACGCATACAGCCATGCCCACTTTTATAATTTCTTTATTCTTATAGTTATAATTTCTTGGAATCGATTTAAAATGATTCTATTTCTTGAAAATGACTGATTTATATGCAATTTTAAGAGTTTGTTCTGATATAAGACAAACATTTTGAAAAAAAAGTCTAATATTGGTTTTTCGGAAACGTTGGATGAGTTAAAGGATTTTGTTCTGATGATTAATGAGATAAAAAAATTAAATTAATTTTAGGTGTATCCGCCCACTACCACGCCCAATTTTTATATTTATTGGGTTCTCGGAAATGGTTCTAACGATTTGGGGGAAATTTTCAGAGTTATTTGTGATGAACAAGAAAAAAAAATTGAAATCGGTTTCATTAGAAATCCACCATTTCCACGCGCACTTTTTTTCTCGGAAAGTTTTTCTTGGTTTCTTGGAAATGTATCCTACGGTCTGGATAAAATTTTGTGCCTATATATTATAGTAAACTACTTGAGGTTGAGGCTTAGTTGAGAACCGAGATATATGACACCAATTTTAAAATTTTGTTTAAGCTCATACAGTGATATAATTGAAAGTAAAAAAATCCAAAGAATTCTTTTCTTATAGATGTCCGTGTTTTATTATATAATTTAAATTTCTTATAAACGTTTAATTTTCTATGTAGTGAATGAGATTTTGAAGCAGAATAATTTTCTTATATCAGTGTTGAGTGAATATGAGGTAAATTTAAGACGTTTTTTAACATGCGTTTTGGAATGTCCGTTTTTATTATATTAGACCTGTGTACGTATATCCGTCATCTACTGTATAAAGATTTTTCTGAATTTCGTATCGGAAATAGAGTTTTTCCTCGTTAAAAATTTCCATAATCGTTCTGTTAGCGTTTTCAGACGTTTTCAGACGTTTTCTATGCTTCTGTACATAAGTTTTTATTTCATTTCGTACGCTAGGAATCCTAAGATCCCTGTGTATAGATCTTCGTTTCTAATATACCACGGCCGGTGCTGCACAGTGGTTCGTTTATGGATAAATAGTGGCTATAATCATTTTTCAGGTCTATAATGTACAACTCTTAAGTTCAATTGAATTAATAGAAACCAAAATAAAAATCGATGTCCCTCAAGTTAGCAGACCAAAGCCAGCCTAACAAATTTTTTGTGACGTCTTGTCATCATTAGGCGCTAATTAAGTGCCCAACAGCAAAATTAAGTGCTGCAGTACTTTTGTTGTAAACTAATGTTCATGCTAACTAATTTAACTAGTTCAAGTAAGCAGACCAATTACCGGAAAATACTTAAAACGCAAAAAAACGAAGGTTTCTATTTAGTATTTAGGAGCTAATTTGAGTGCTCTAGAAATCAAAGAAAAAAATTTTTAAAAAATTGTTTTTCAAACAAAATTTTTTTTCTAATTTTCCATACAAAGCTTTTGTTGATGTTTATGATCTTTTTATTTTGATTTTTCTCGAACAATTCAACTTTTTCCTAGTATACATTTTTTTTTATTTTTTTCTGAGGATGGGGTACCTACTTATTTCGAGCTTGGCGAGCACCTTTATAATCAAAAAGTTGAATTGCTCGAGAAAAATCGAAATTAAGTTAGCAGAACATGGTTTTGTATGGGAAATTAGAAAAATATTTTTTTAAAATTTTTTTTTTTGATTCCTAATGTAGCCCCTAAATACTATCTTAATCTTTTTTTTTCCTTCGTTTTAAGTATTTTCCGGCAGTTATTCTGTTAACTTGAAATCAAGTTAGCATAGGTAGCATTAATTTACAACAAAAGTACTGGAGCACTTAAATTTGTTGTTGGGTACTTAATTATCACTTAATTAACGCCTAATGATGACGTCACAAAAAATTTGTTCTGCTGACTTTGGTCTGCTAGCTTGATGGACATCAAACATCGGATGAATCGTATTGCTTGCAGGGCACGTCCAAGTAGAAAATTTGTATGGGGATACAAAATTTTTTTTTATTTTTTTTTAGTTTTGAGTGAAGAAACTGGAGAGAGCGCGTAAAAAACTTTGCTATTTTTTTTTTTGCTTTATATTTTTTAATTATTAGTAAAATAAAAAGCAAACATAAAATATTGGGTTTTAAAATTATAATTCAATGTTTTTTGGGCGCTTTAAATTGGGCTAAAAAAATAGCAAATTCTCGTCTTAAAATTAACGCAAAAAAAATGTTGCCGTTGAATTTTAATATATCGTCGCCGTTCTATGAAAACTCCCTTAGTCAATTTTATCGAAACTGCGTTACCTCTTCTTAAATACAATTAATTAAATACCAAGAGTTAAGGTTATGTTAGTCTCAACTTTGATGTTGTTTTAATTTTAAATTCAAAATTACTCAAAAACAAAAATGTTCGAGTTGTTGTCAATAAAAGATCCATAACTAATACAAATGTTTCAAAAATAAAAACCAAATGAACTTAGGGAGTTTTCATAGAACGACGAAGATATTTTTTTTATTGAACTCAATTTTTTTATAAATTTGCCCTCGCTCACTTATAATTAAGCTTTAAAACAATCTGCTGTTACTCTTAATCTAAACTTTTTACCTTTGTAAAGTGATAAAATGTGTTTATCACCTTAAGTAAAAATTCTTTTTTTAACAGAAAATTCTGAAATACTTTTGAAACTCATGAGCTTGGATTGCCTTAGAAATACCCGTTAAGATACAAAAAGAAATTTTCACGATATCTTCATTCGTTTAAAAGTTATGATTTTAGCAACCAAAAAAGTCGAAACGGGTCACTGTGCGGCGGTTTACAAAATATGATCCTAGCAATTTATTTTCAAACGTTTGTAAGATATTTAAATGAACCCAGAACACTAACTTTTGTGGTATTTCAGCCATTATTTCTTTTAAATCAGAATACTCGTTTTCATGTTTCACACACCAAAGAGTCTATTCTGAAGATTATATTCTTTAAAAATCGTATGAAGTCGTTCAGGTAAAGAACTTCTCTTAATTTGAGGCCTTCATGCCAGACCTTGTCAAAGGCTTGCGATACGTCTGAAAGCTTTTTCTATGTGATATCAGTAATCCTATATACATATGTCAGTTGTAGAGTGCTTTCTTCTAAAACCGAACTGATGTTCAGGTACTAAGCGTTTTTCTTCATTTATTGACTATGGACACACAAGTAACATTCTCACAAAAACTTTCGATATTACAGAATGAGTAAAATGGGTTTATAAGATTCGAACGCGGGCGAACTCCGACGCAACTTGATGGTCTAATCATCCTGATTACCGAATTCATCGGTGGGAGTCAAATGCACTCTCTCTTTTTCATGATTAACGTTTCCAGGGCAAATATTTTCAATATCCGCAGCAAAAAACTGTTGATCGAAAAAAAAACTTTAATTTGGTATGCCAGTGTTTAAAAAAAACTGTAAAAGTCACCGACTCTCCAGATTTATCAATCCTTCTAGATCTAGAGCAATCGGAGCTGCAATACCAGCTTATTTTTTTTTAATAATCAGATGTTGTTTATTTCCTGATTTCATGAGAGAGAACAAAAAAAACTCCCAATTCAATCCAAAGATATTGTCGATGTCATTCGTTTAACAAAAATGTCTAAAAATGTCTGCAAAAAAAAATGTTTAGCCCAAACTAATTGCGACTCCCTGTTAAAAATAATGTATTGCAATCAATATGAATTTTTAGCGCTGAGCCTATATATAATAATCCCTTTGAAGACGGATTGCATTACAAGATGGTTTTTTGTCGATGTTATACTGAAAAGACACTCACAAGTATTTCGTGTGCTTTTCATCTTTAACTGCGAGACCGGTCAAAACCTCTCAGAGATATCACAAAGTTATAACCTTTAACAAAGGACTCTTTCCAGATAGGTTTAGTTTACTCCCATCATCATCATCATCAGAGATATACAGATGCGGCTGGGTTAACTTTCTCAAAGAATCTCCTGTTTTGTTTTCTTTGTTGCTCCACCAATATATAGATACCGCGGACTTTGGCTGGCTCATTTTGCTTTTCCACGCACCGCGTCATTAATCATGCATGAAACTGCTGTTTCCTCCCCCTCGAAATGAACGACAACGAACCGAGAAACAAATCCAATCCGAGAGATATTTATACAACAACTCCCTCCGAGTACCTATATACCAAACCAAGAGAAAGATGCAAGTGGCCAAATGCAGCAGTGATTAATTTCAATAAATTGCTACAAGAAATGCATCTATTTACCGTGCAGAGTACATCTCTTCCAGAATCAGCTCTCAAGCTCTGACTCGGTTTGGTTTGGTTTGGTCCATCCAGCCCAGCCAGACAATGCGACGGACCGATTGTTTACCCGGTGTACCAATTCACCTTGAAGTGCAGCTCCGGATGACATATACACAGCGCCCTCGTAGACCGATGGGCAGAACTGTATTACGCACCGACCATCATCAGAGCCGTGCTCCGCTCCAATCCACCACTATCGCCGATCTGAGATTACTCCCAGATCAAGAACCCTAAACGATGACGATGATGATGATGACGACGACCAAGACGGTTCGCTTCGCTTCGCATTCAACTGTGCGCGGCTCTTGCTGCGCCTGCGCCTTAACCTCACTGATGCCACGGGATGCAAAGATGTTTGGCGAATGTTGCCCTTCGCACTGCTGCGCCTTTGCTGCTGCTGCTGCTAGTGCTGGTGCTGCTGAATGCTGATGCTAGTGATGCTACATCCCTTTTGCTGTGCTGATTTGATTTCGTGATGGCCTGGGCTCTTTTGAACATTTGCCGAACGTGCTGGACCACCCAAGAAGATTGAGCTCCAGCAGCCTGTATGGCTGGCATCGGTGAAGTGAGTGGCTTGGCCCCAAGGAGCGGGAGACGCCAGCGGGGAGGGCATAATAAATGGGAATACAGTCACAATTAGGAGGTGGAAGCCGGGCTCTTCGCTCGTGGGATGAGGATAGAGTTGCTCTTGGCCTGCAACACTGCAGCAAGGATGGCAAAAGGGGGAACTCGTCGAAGAAGAAGTTGTGCCGTGTATAAGGCAGATGGTCCCCTCTGAGCCTGCCCAGTGCCCTTGTGCCGTCACATTTAACGTTCACACAAATGGAAATGAGTGTCTTGAGGGATTCTCCGCGCACTCACTCACGTTGAATGATGTCCGAATTTATGATGCGTATGCTGCACCAGGATTGCGCATTTCTGTGACTCTGGAATTTATTTTAATTAGGTTGTGCTGTTTGTGCTTGACTTGATGGCCATGGCATGGAGCGAGGAGCAGAAGGTCGTCCGTTCGTTGTTCATCGTTCGTTGTTCACGTCGTTGGTTCGGTTGTTGTTAGTATTGTTAGTCGTGGGGGAATCTGGGCGCATTCTCAGTATTGACGATCGATGTCGCTCGTTTTAGGATTTTAAACTTAAGTTCCATGCCAGAAGCAACTGTTGCCTTTACTGCAGCAGATTGGATTCCTCGAATTTCGCTGAAATTGGAGTTAATTAAAATACAAGGGAGGTGGGAAATTCTGTAGACAATGGTATCCAAAGTGGGATTCTCGATTTTCCTTAAGTGCATAACACAATAGATATAAATAAACTGTGAGACAAATATTTGTATACCTATACATTCTGTGATGATGTGTATCATATAAAGTTCACTGTGAAAATATAAAGTCACATATTCAGGGTAGATAATTTCAATATAAATTTATAGATAAATAAATAAAATAAAATAAAATAAAATAAAATAAAAAAAATAAAATACAATAAAATAAAATAAAAAAAATAAAATAAAATAAAATACAATAAAATAAAATAGAATAAAAACAAAATAAAATAAAATTAAATTAAATTAAATTAAATAAAAAAATAAAGTTGAATCAAATAAAATAATATAAAATAAAATAAAATAAAATAAAATAAAATAAAATAAAATAAAATAAAATAAAATAAAATAAAATAAAATAAAATTAAATAAAATAAATTAAATAAAATTAAAATAAAATAAAATAAAATAAAATAAAATAAAATAAAATAAAATAAAATAAATAAAATAAAATAAAATAAAATAAAATTAAATAAAATAAAATAAGGTGTTGTTAGACGCGTTTCCAGTTAAAAATTAGTTTTGACCACCAATTTGAGGATTGTCCATTTATTTATGGCTACATGGTCAAGGGAATGAAACATATTTTACTATCAAATGTTATATAAAAATGTTAAAGGTAGATATCAAGGAATGTCGATAAAACAAAAATAGGAAAAAATTAATTTTAAACAGGGTGATCTAAAACTTAAATCAAAGAAGAGCCCAGTATTTCGGAATTAAAAGAATGTGGTAACTCGAAAATATTTATGATTAAAAAAATATAATAGGTTATGAAAATCTTAAGAAAATAATTTGAAAAAAAAAAAATACATTTTGACTCACCCTAGATGTGATTTAAAGTCAAAAGTGTAGTCCCAGATCCGAGTTTTACATGTATGTACAATGTACTTGGATGCTTACTAACTGACGATGAAAATTGTATTTTCGCAAATTTGTTGACTTTTCATAAATAACATAAAATTACGAAAAAATCCTTGAATTTCATGATTTTATCATCAACAAAGTTACAAAGTTTTTATAGCATTGGAGAATAATTCCGATTTTCGCAAGGAAAAAATATTTAAAAACCGGATAGGGGTAGTGACTTCTAAATTGTGTTTAATTTTGATTTTGATTTTTTTTTTTGGCCTTGACAATTTTGGTTTCAATCTAAACTAGAGCCTTTTATTGCACGTGTATAGGTACACGTATAATCGTGTTACACGTGTAATCAAATTATTCGTGTATGAACACGTGTATTTAGGTATATACATATTTACACGTGTATTTATTGTTGCACATGTATTTAAGCAAACACACGTGTAATTATTTCTAAATCGTACATGTGATGTTTTGTGGTTCAAAAGAATGGGTATATAATGCCGTAGCAAATTTTTGGACAGTATTTTTTTCACAATATCAAGAACTATTTACATAAAAATCGTTCTTTTACCCTGAAAAATATTTTAACATCGCTTCACTTCGGTCAGTTACAAACAAAAATGACGCTTTTATAACTACACGTGTATTTTTATTTAAAAGTTTATTTAGAAACAACTGCATGTTTTGATTTTTTGTTTACTACAGGTGTACTCGTGACACGAATACGCATGTTATTAGATACACGCTTAATTTCGGTTGAATTTCGAGAAAAGTCATTTTTGAATCACCTTATTGTGCCTACAGATCATCACGTATCTATAGATCATCACGTTTCTTTCAAAACATCCTATGATCAAAAAAGAAAAAAATTAATGAATGAAAATTTTAAAAATGACAGTTTTCTGTAGGTACGTTCGAACTTGCAGGTACTAACTTTAGGCTTTAGAAAAATCGCCCATTGATGTTCTTCTAAGCTCCATTCAATAATTTCCATATAATGTCAACCAAGTGGCTATATAAGAATAATTTTTCAAATTCCAAATTTAATAGCCCATTAACGTCAACATTTTCAATCAATTACCCCCAAAATTATACCTCTCGCATGCAAATCGATTCAATTTAAAATCCATAAACCATAACATTATCTGCACGACATCGATCTCAAAAAAAAACCAATTTGAATATTAAAATTGTAGACAAACGAAAAAAAGTGAAATTGAATTACAACCAGTTTTTCAATATAATAATAAATTTAAATTGTTCATTTATACCTACATTATAGTAGAAGAGAGTCCGCTTTATAAATATATATTCGCATTCTCTAAGTTATACATATTAAGTGTATCGAAATAGATATCGAATCAATATCGTTTGCTATAAGCTCACAAAAACAACTCAATTACCTGAATTCACTTAACTCAAATGTGAGCACACAACTTTATATATAACTGTTAGAGGGTCTTAGATATAGTTGCTTGCTATATTATTGTCTCTATGTAAGCTAACAAGGTATAGTCGATAATGCAGAGTGTGCAGCTTTAAGTAAAACTCACCTACATTGGTTTTCGTTATCGATTACTATCAATCGAAAAGGCGACTTCTACTTGCACATGCACACGCATATAGCGTAGGATATATAGCTCCCATCTGTTCGTCGAATATATCTATATAGGAAGGTATAACTGACTTCAAATGAAAATTGACTGACAGACGATGAGCGAATCTACTTCGCGGAGGCTTTCCGTATCCATTTCCATTTCTGTATTTCCACGCTGATGGGGCTTTGCTGTTTTTCCTGCGCGATATGTAATTTTCTCGAGAGCATGCCGCACCGCGTCTTAACCATGCTAACATGAAATCATAAAAGGAGACGTCAATCAGACGATTCAACTGACGACGACTGAAAGGATAAATTATTACAGGCAACCGACTTTATTTCCAGCCTGCCCAGCCATCCCAGCCCCGGGATCATCGCTGGTATATTGGGATTCATAGAAAAACTATATACTCCAGCCTTATAGCGTACGATATATGAAACATCGCAGGGATGTATATATATGATGGTGCAACAACCTCATGGTTGCCTGATGCGCCATCACACTACTCCGTTGCGCCGCTCTATTCCATTGAATCGCCTGAGGCATGGGGAAATGGGGAACCAATTGAAGTTAAGTACTTGCAACATGGAGCGCCTTGCAATCAACCGATGATATTGTCAAACGTCAAGGTAGGCAGCCCACTGACGTCGCGTCGTTGTCGACGTGGCATCATCATGGAAAAGGAACGAGAAGATGTTCTCATCGCATCGGTGGTTTTGGCCTTGATGATGAGATGGAAATTCCATCCGCAGAGATAGGAATGAAGATTTGTTAAGATACATATTGCTATACCAGGCTGGCAAGCAAAACATCCATCGAATCTCGCTGATGCTTGTTGTTGATGCATCTATCTATTATGGATGTTCTATGCTTATATGGCTTTCAAAGATTCTCAGATGTGTTGATTGGGCGCTCCTATAGAATAAAAAAAAAAAAAAACATCACAAGAATAAAACGACAACGACAATTCGCCAACGATTTGTTTTAGGTGTGGTATTTAATTTAGAAATGGGTTCGCGAGCGGAGATGGATCGGAGTCACAAATTACAACATGCCAATAGATCCATATAGTTTTAATGCCGCAAAGAGTCTTATCGTGGAACACATCAGGAATGCACTAAAAGCCACAAATCAAAACGAAAGGTCAATGAAAAGATGATTGCAATCAAGCGGGATCATCATCATCGTCATAGGTCAATTTTAATTGAAATCATAAAAGAATTTCAATTTGCGACTTTGAGGGTATAACTAAAATAGTGTCTATCTGTTGTCCATGAACTTTGTGACACCTGAATTAGCTTTTCAAAAAAAAAGTCATAAATAAAGAGAAAAGATGCAGGTCTGAGAGTTAAATCAATTGGCCATTCAAGATGGAGTTGGTATACACAAAAATTTGAATGCCACAAATTTTGTAAAGGGTGTTTTTTTTTAGACGTGTGGTTTTCAATCTGGCAATACTTTTTTCGGAGTTGGTCTTTTTGACAGCTGTCACTTGATTTATGCTCAGTTTGGTTTGCCATTTCATAATAAGTAGACTTACTCCTGAACAACGTTTGTAAATCGTGCAAATTTATTACCAAAATAATGGTTCGAGATGGCCACCGATCCCGATCTTCATGAAAAAATTTTGTTCAGCGATGAAGCGCAGTTTTGGTTGAATAGGTATACGTTAATAAGCAAAATTGTCGAATTTGGAGTGATCATAATCCACAATCCATTGTTGAGACGCCGTTACATCCTCAAAAATCTGTTTGTTGTGACGGAAGAAATGATTGGCCCATATTTCTTCAAAAATGAAGCCGGCCATAATGTAAAAGTCAATGAGGAACGCTATATATAGAGCCATGATTAATGACTTTTTCGTGCCTGAATTGGAGGATGTTGATGTGAACGACCTTTGGTTCCAACAAGACGGCGCTACATAGTAAACTACTTGTAAATAAAAATACACGTGTAGTTATAAAAGCGTCATTTTTGTTTGTAACTGACCGAAGTGAAGCGATTTTAAAATATTTACAGCCAACGAAACAATCAATTTATTGAAGGAAACTTTTGGTGAGCGCATTTAACCCCGCTGGACTATTTTCAGTGGGGTTATGTGAAGTCGCTTGTCTACGCAGATAAGCCCGAGACGATTGACGCCTTGAAAGAGAATATTCGGCGCGTTATTTCTGACATACGGCCCCAATTTCTGCAAAAAGTGGTCGAAAATTGGGCCTGTCGACTATTATTTATTCAAGCCAGCCGCAGCGGCCACTTGCCTGAAATCATTTTAAAAACATAATGGCAAACATTTATCTTTACAATAAAGCTAAATTCTTGGCCACAACATTAAATTATATGCGTTTTACACTTCTTGAAAACCACACGTCTAAAAAAAAACACCCTTTATATTTTTATTAAATCGTAGCCAAATAAAAATACGTGGTTAAATTATCATTTTTTTTCTAGACATAATAATTTATCTAAAATGCTAACAAACATTAATTTATTATTGCGCAACAATTTGCCGAAAATATAATTCTAAAGTCTATAACAGCAATGAAAACTACCATTTAAACTGTGCCTTTATTCATTCATTGAATATAATAATATTATACTTACCCATACTTATCTCATTTTAATTTAAAGTTATAAAGACCAAACTAAAAAAAAAAAATTTTCCATTGCATCCATAATTCAATTAGCTGCCAGTCGTTATAAAGCAATAACTTTGCACGATTCGTTAACTCGATAATTTTTCTATTTGCAATGTTCATAAAGTGTGATATTTCATAGCAATTATCGAGTTAATTCAAATTAAACTCCTTAATATGTATGTTTTTTTTTTTTTTTTTTTTTTGTGTAACCAACTTGTGATCATTTATACGAGTAAATTAAAGCCAACGAGGTGGTAATTTTTTCTAGTTAGCATATGTATATTTATTGAGCTTTATTATTATATTGTCGCAGTTGAAAGTTGAATGCGCAACAAAATGAAAATGGATGAATGAGTCGCATGAACTTGCGACTGAAATTGTGAACAATATATAAAATGAGTGCAACATTTAATAGTGGGTTTTGTTAATTAAAAAAAAATTCAATTTGGAAAGAAACTACTACATACATATACTTAGCTATATACATAGTGAAAGTTTAAGCTACATGTATTTAATATCTTAGCTTCTTATGTATACAGTTCCATATATGTATTTGAACAAAAATTCAAGTAAAATGGGCTATTCACAAAGAGATCAGAAGTTTAAGCTAAGATTTTCAATGAAAAATTGACAGATTCTATTGTGAATAAGCCTCATGTGACGGGTAGTTTATTGAAAATCTTTTTGGAAACCTTACGAACATCTCAACGTGAATGGCCCCATAAAATAATATAGGTACCAAAAATATTTAAAAATAAAAATGGAGATCTTCGTTTGTTCAAAATTTTAAATCTCTGAAAGTTCTTTACCGATTAATTTGAAATTTTGACACAACGACGTTGCATTCCAATAAGCAAGTGTATTTTTTTGAAAAACAATCATGCCTTCTGTTGGACAAAGAGCAACACGCGCTTTACTGAGATTTCAGCAAACTCAGTTAGACTAACAGGATTCCTCAGCAAAATTTTTCAGTTTTGGTGTGAAAATACTGAGTAAAAAAAATTTGGATTTCGCAGGCCCAATTTTTTTTTTTTTTTATTTTTTTTGTTCTTTACACATTTTATTCTAAAAAAAGGTTAAGACCTATTAGTTCAGTTAATAAAGCCAAAAAGAATCAGCCCAATTAGGAAATAATCGCCGGAAATCTGGATTTTGGTACAACTTATAACTTTTTTTAAAGCCAGTTATTTATTCTTTAATTTATTTATTTTTCGAATTTTATTCGAAAAATTAAGAGTTTAAAATTATTATTCAAAAACTATAGCACTAAAATAACGTTATTTAAAAACATAATTAAATTATAAATTACTGGTTTTAAAAAAAATTATAACATGATATTGCAGGTGTTGCCGTTGTGTTTTTATATTCATTTTCTATTTTCAATAATATTCTTTTATCTAATTTTCACCTAAAGGGGTGGGCAAGTACAGTGGGCCGATATCTTAAAATCATGTTCATATAATGTAACTACAACGAAAAAAATTGATGCATTTATCACAAAATGCAAAATTTTTTAACTAAGCCTCCCGACTATATATGTAGAAAAGCAAGACCCTTAACTCTTCCAATCGGTTTATTTCGGAAACGGTTATTTGTATATAAAAAAGTATATCAATATTTTTTGTAGGAAATTTTCCAAGCTACAAATTAGTCTTTGACATTTTGTTTGTACAGCTTACCATTTGGGAGTTATTACTGAAAAACCTTTTGGGGGGCCTTTAACCCCTCGTAAAATTGTGAGCGGCGCTCATATCCATGGGGACTTTTGACAGTTTTTTTTTAACGCCATGTGGAGTTATGTATTTATGGGGCGAAAACAATAAAATTCGATTTCTGATTTACGTATGTGGAGTTTAATTCAAGGGATATTTTTAAAAATAAGCTATTTATAGGGTAAAATGGGG
Source organism: Epistrophe grossulariae (assembly GCA_929447395.1). Lineage (NCBI taxonomy): Eukaryota > Metazoa > Arthropoda > Insecta > Diptera > Syrphidae > Epistrophe > Epistrophe grossulariae. Next base: position 137,374,158 of record OV839566.1, read on the forward strand.
TAACATACAAAATTGAAGCAGCTTTTTAAAATATGCAGCTCTTTTCATTTTGGTGAGGTTATATTTTTAAGCTGAACTTCGGTGATAGTTAAAGGCCTACAAAATTTTCAAAATAGTTCTTTTTATAGGGTGAAATAGGGTACAAACAACAAAAAGAGCATTTGAAAAAATTCTACTTTTTTGAGTTGGCATACATATCTATGTTTAGAGAATGGGTTTTTTTAGGTTAGAAATTTATAAAAATATTAAGAAACCTATTTATAGGGTAAAATGGGGTTAAACAATTTAATAAAAAAAAATTTAAAAAATTAAATTAAAATTCTTTTTGTCTTGAGAGATAATATATTTCAAAGCAGGAATTCGATGATAATTCAAGGCCTAAATATTCTCAAAATAATTGTTTTTATAGGATAGAATAGGGTAAAAAAACACACTAACAATACTCTCCTCTTTTTTAGGGTTTTTATTTAGAGAAGTGGGCTTCGAGGATCACTAAGGTCCTATTTATTTAAAAAAAATTAAAAATAAATGTAAGCTATTTATAGGGTGAAATTGTGTCAAATAAAATAGCATAGATTTTAAAAATCACTGTTTGTTTTTGAAAGATTATATTTTTAGACTGGTATTTGATAATAACTGTAGGCCAACAAAAATTTAAAAATTGTTCTTTTGATAGGGTGAAATGGGGTACAAACGTAAGAACAGATTTTATCTTCGAGGATCACTAAAGGGTTCGTGAATTTTATAAAAATATTTAAACTTATGGGTTGAAATGGGGTAAAACAATAAAATAACATCATATTTAAAAATTTCTTTTTATTTTTGAAAGATTATATGTACATATTTTGAAGCCAGAATCCTATGATCATTTAATGCTTAAATATTTTCAAAATTATTTTTTTATAGGGTGAAGTAGGGTAAAAACACTACAAAAATAATATGCTCTTTTTTAAGGTTATTAACATACTATTTAAAGGCGATGGGCTTCGTGGATCACTGAAGCGCTAATTATATTTTAAAAAAATCTTTTCATAAGGTAAAATGGGGTAAAAGAATTATCTAACGTACACTTTAAAAATTTACTTATGTATTTCGAAAGGAATAGGTACCTACTTACATTTTTAAAGGATCTCTAAAAGGCTGGTTGTTTTTTAATAAATTAACTATAAATTGGGGAAAATGAGGTAAAAACGAAAAAATATTGAAACATTCCGAAACTAAAATAAAAACAAATACTTAAAAAAAAATATAAGAAATCTTTCTGCCATTGAAAAACATCGAACGAAATCGTTTTGGCAATACCCATCTCTATCACATCTAAAGGGAAAGATAGGGACAGCTATTGGCAAAACGATATCGTTCGATCGTTTTTGTTTTACGGAATAAGGCCCCAGAATTCTACTATTTTTGTTACCAAGAAGAACTTTTTAAATCACAAGCTGTCAGTTGCTTTTACTTTTAACTTGAAAATTTTGTGCAATAATCCGACTTAATTTAAAAATTATTGTCTGTTTTTTTGGATTCCAATTTCATCCAATTTCTATAACGGCTGAACAGATTAGGTCGTAACATAATATACGCAGAGGTTGGGGTTTCAGAGAAACCGACCGATAATATCTTTGAGAAATTTTATAATAATCCAGCTGTTGAACGCTGTCTTAAAACCCGTGATACAATTGGACTTAAACGCAACCCCTACGAAACATTCGAAGCACTTACCAAAATTATACCAAATGTACTTGCCTAATGTCAAACCTATATGAAGGTTAAATGGAGGTTAAAATAAAATGATCACTGGAAATTTATAATTGAAAGTAGATAGATGTGTTTTTTATTTTGGAGGTTTTTAAGAGTGCGATCATTTCATTTAGCACCAAACACCAGCTTTATGGAACTATTCATCTCGATAATGAAATCCGAAATATTTTTATACTCCCGGGGTAACCGAGGACTTCTCACAAGACCTAGTTTTCTCATTTTATTAGCTATTTCACATGTTTGATAAAAATCTCAAGGTCAAATTTTCATTCCAAAAACTCCTTGTCATTCTTAGAGTGGAACATGCTCTAACTATATAGTAAACAAAAATTTCCTTAATTTTAAGTAGCTCAAATTTTGTATTGAAATGTTTACCAGTCGTTTTATATTTCCTGACCTTAGAGCTACTAATGTAATAAAATAAACAATTATTATAATTTCTATACAAGATGCTTTCCAAAACATCATTATTGATGTAAATTTCAAGGTTTTTGCTAATTTCCTTTAAAAAAAAAAGAAGCAATAAACTCATTCAACTGCCAGTATATGTCCTTGACTTAAAACTGACACTAAATAAAATAAGCGTGTGTCCCTTGTGATTGTATGTCGAGGTCATCTCAATGAGACATACAACATAAAAATTAACAACCATAATTATATAGGTTCGTCTTCCTCTTCACTTCATATAATATCTTCAAGACCAAAGAAAAACAAGTAAACTTTATAATTCTTGTGACACTTTGACATATTATAGGTATGAAAAGATTGTTTTTTGACGGAAGACAAAAGACAAAACACCGCCTATATATATATATTGCTGCCACGCGTAATGGTGCTCCTTGGGCAATTAAAAACTTTACACAAAGAGGTTACTGTCGGACGCGTGCCTGTTTTATGACGATGACAGCATGTTGCCACAGTATATACGACGAGTTTAGTGTACGCGTGGCACGTACTTCTTGGAAGAAGAAATTCTTCTTTCTTTAGAGAGATAGAATTACTATATATTGTTTTTGTTCAATGGGCACGCGCAGCCAAGATGTCATTAGACCATATTGTTCTTAAAAGGAGTATATATAACCTTGTATCCTATATGTATACCTACATAATCAACTAGAAATGTTTGCCTTGGATACCATTTTTTTTTATTTTAGGATATTAGTGAAACTGAATGAATTTCCTTATTTTGCAGTGAAGGGAATTATATTTTATGAGAAAGAAATAGAAAATTTACAATTGGCTTCTTGATTCTTTAGATAAGAAGTTGAAATGAAATCATGATTTTCCATAAACTTCAATGTCAAATTATTGTTGATTGGACTCATGATGATTTCACATAATCAATACTTTGAAATTAAAAAAATGGTAAATTTTTGAAAAGTGAGTTTTCAACAAATGCGTAAAACTTGACATAAAAATAGCTTTATCGCAACTAAGAAATTAGAATGTTTCATCAGCAACCTACATGGCCACAAAGAATAATTATATAATATTCTTAATTAATTCTGAAATTAAATTGTTTATTTTCCATAATTTTCCCTGCGATGAAATCCTATCTATGGACAACTATCAAAAGTTTTACAACAAGCTATATATACATACATGCATCCAATTTAATATATTTTCATGCAAAATTTGTAAAGTCATTTTACTTTGTCGATGTTGATGTTGATGATGATGTGTCGGTCTGCATCGTCATCACGCCTCGTTAATTGGCTTGGCCAAACAACTTACTGTTGCGCCACCGTTCAGTAGCGAAAATTGAATTTTCCTCCTTTTTCCGCAAATTTAATACGCGATATAAGTTAACCATCAACCAACCATTGCGCTATAACAGTGGCGACAATCATCATCAGCCAACGCAACTCTTGCACCAAACTGAGGAGACACAACACGTTGTCTGTTGACGACGACGATGACGACCGCAACGACCGACGACGACGATGTGATGATGAAGAACCATCATCAACGCGGATAGCTTTGCTAGCACCTATCATCTTCCGCCTCTGCGTTAAAAGATCGAGAAAGTGAGATACGCGGATTATTTATAACGTGCGCGTCAGTTGCGTGATGAGTGAACTCGCGGCTTTATACATACATATACATACCTAGTGTTGAGGAATTGAATTACAAATTTTTTCATCAGGCAATTTTGGCCATGATACGATGGAGCGAAAGGATCATATATATATATGTATATTTTATTGCACTTATAATAGGTAGTTAATTAAACTGAAAGTTGAGCTATCATAAAATCGAAAACTAACTAGGTGATGTGTTGATCACTGCACTTGGATGGCGTGGCGAGGCTTGGAACTAAATTAATATTATAATAAGTATAATCAAACAATGAATTGTGTTGATGATTAAAAATGAAAGTTCAATTTTTATAATTATATAATTAGTTTGACATTTAGATGAACTTTGAGGAAATTTACAGACGGCAGGCATATTTTAGCAAGCAAGATATTGGCCTAGTTCCTTTACTTTGAAACATTTCATTTCATTGAATTTCTACACCAAAGTCTGTCAAAGTTCATATAAAAAAAAAGAAAATGACGTAAAATTCAGACAAATGCACAGAGTTTCAAAGTAAAGGAAGACACCTATTTTGTTATTAAGACTGGTTATGTTTAATTTAGAGCTTTTAACATCTAAGAACTTGCGTTATCCCTGAATTTCGGCCATTTTGAATCAAAACTTTCCCTTTAAATATTTCAAACTCTTTACCATAGGGAATTATAATGTTGGTTGTCATAACTAATTGTATGTAAAATCTTATTTTTCAAGAATATTTCTTGAAATGAAATTGTTTCTCTCACTTTAGCCGTTCGAATTCGTCGTTGCGTCGGACGGAAAATTGTTGGTCCGCTATATTCTTGTCAATAAAACACACACGTCATATAAATTGTTGTGAGTTTTAAGTCACTAGGCCAAATTTCTGTATGACCATGTGGCACCAAATTTATTTTATTTTATTTTATTTTATTTTATTTTTTTTAAGTTTTGACCTCAGCTCTTTTATTTAAAATTTAAAGAAATTCGTTGTGGTAGTTATTAACTAATAAGGTACAACAATCAAAAAAGAATGATGAAAATACCCAGATAAGAAAAACCTGCTTATACTGGTATTGATTTATTTTTTATATTCTTCGTAGTTATGTATATAGGCACCATAATATGATTTTCTAAAAAAGTTTATGTTGCAATGTGCCAGATTTATGGGTACAATACGAATAAATATTTGCAAATTTTGAGGGCGTAGTTTTTTTTTTTGTAAAAAAATAAGAATTTAATCAAAATTTAACGAGTGGAGCGATTTGCTTCAAAATTGGTAAAGATCATTTGTATGTAATTCATCAGGAAGGAAATTCGATTTTTTGTTTGAGCTCACCTAAAACGGATACATTCCATTATAATTATTTCGATTTTTTTTTTCTTTTTTATTTGATTTTTTTCTTCTTCGTTTTTTTTTGAAAAAATTGCTTATTTTTGAGTCATTCCCGTATGTATTTTTAATGGCGTCACCGATTTCATTGTAATAATATTTTCAATTCAGTGCAAGTCGGAGCAAGAAATAGAATGAGTTTAGTACGACTAATCGCATTTCAAAATCTCGCATTATCGAAATTTAGAAATTAGAAAATAAAGAAAATTGAACCTGAAACCGAGTAAAAAGCGAAAACATATCGTCGCTGTAGATCAAATACCTCGTAACCCAGAAAAGTTCACTTTTTAGGTAATGATGCACTTTTATTGTAAACAACTTTCCGGATCTAATGAAAAATAACTTTGTTAGCCTAAGAACGCATAAAAAGCAGGTCAATGTTATAATTGGTCCTCAATACTTTTACATCAAGTTTTTTGTTTCTCCTGAAAAATTTACTTTTCTGTGTTACAAGGTATTCGATCTACAGCGACGATATAATTTCTAAAATATTCAAAATAATTGAATGCAATTAAATTTTGTTTGATTTATGGAAGTTTTTTTATTATATTGATTAAAAAAATTATAATGTGGACCTTTTATATTCGTCCTTTGGAGTAATGTTTTTTTAAGGCTGTTTTGTTTATTAAAAATATATTATGGGCATTTTGAAAATTATTTTGTTTACATTTTTCGAAACTCAAAATTAAAGTAGTAATAACTTCGTTATTAGTCGGTTTTTGAAACAAAATTTTTTCATCATATGATAGCTAATTTTGGCATATCAAACTCCATATTTTTAAAAAGTGCCTTTAGCACCATTTTGATTTTTAACGACACATAGGATTGTGATTTTGGAAGTATTTCTAATAGCAAGATTTCATTAATAAAAATTTATTCAAGAATTCGGGGTTTCGCTATAAGTAATTTTAGTTTGAGGTTGATCGTACCGATCCCACTTTTTTTCAATTCTATATCATGAACATAATTAGAAGTGACAAATGTTTTAAATATCGGGAGTTACTTGAACGAATCTATAAAACTTAAAAAACAGGCTGGGTGCGACCCACACTTGTAACTTCCCATTGGTACCCTTGGAAACTAGAGACCCAACGTTATTTTGTATTAAGAAAATTCAAAACTCAAGATCTTCGAAGAACTTATATCAGGGTGTTCAATATGCAATCAAGTGAAGGCCAAAAATTGGCCGTTCCGTATGTTTTCGAGATACTCGAGAGGACAAATATTTATTTATTATTCTCTTGTATAGTTTATTTTGTTTGTTTAAAAAAAAACTGTCCATTAGATTTTTTTAAATCATAGGTATCAGTAACTAAATATGGCATCGTGTATAGAATAAAATTAGCCCGGAGTCAATATGATTGTTTTTTCTCAAGTTATTTGAGCCGAAAAACGTTATTCAACAATTTTTATTTTGTTTTTTTATTAAAAAAAAACTGGTTATTGATTTTTTTTAAATTCTTTTTATTTTGTCATTATATGTAGAATTAAATTAACTTGATGGCATTTCTTGTTCTCCAGATATTCGAGGTGAATGACATTTTTTAGTTATTCTTTAAAATCGCTGTAGTATACGAATACCGCTAATTGAATTTTTTGTAAAGCCTTTCTAAACTTAATGGCGTTATTATCTGTTAAATAAAATTTATTTGAAATCGATATCTCAGCTGTTTGTTCTTGAGATACACACACATGTACGTACACACACACTTACAGATATCTCTCTAAAAATTATGTTTTCAAATTCTTGGGACCTCGAAACGTGGAGATATGTCCATTTGTCCAATGGAAATTTAACAAAACAAAAATTATTTCTTCAATGTTCGAGTATGAATGAATGAATAGATAGTGGAAACATTACTTATAATTTGAGTTTAGATATTCGTCACGAAATCTATGTATAATGAACTGAACTTAACAAAAAATTGCGTATTGACAAAGGTCCTCACTAGTCAACTGATGAGTCCAATTGAAATCACCGGGACGAAATTCCAAATTTTTGTAGGACTAAAGGCCGTTAAAAGCTAAAAATAAAATAAAATAGTGCTAAGGGTTCTACTTGGCTGATGTATTTCAGTAGATAGTATATAGAATTTGTATTATTAAAAAAAAACCTTCTTAATTTGAGTTTTTGTTATTTTGGAGATAACTGAAACATTCTCAGGTTCTTATACCTAAGGTTGATGAAAATTTAAATTTTTCGTTTTTACAATATTCCATATTTCGATGGCCCCATGCAAAATCATACTAACCCAGCGGCTCTATTGGCAATACTTGAGGAAATAAATTGCTTGGCTCATTGCCATTGCCTTGAATATTGCTAATGGAGACGCTTAGGCAATGGCAATGGCAATGACAATATTGCTCTGCTGATGGAAGGCAATTATTGATTTCCATCGCTGAGGCAATAAATTTTGACATTTCACCTTTTTAAAAATGGTTTCTCCGCGATTTTGAATGAATTGTGCTTCGTTTTGAAATTAAAGTTGAAAATATGAGAAATTAAGTGAATTAAAGTTTTTTATTATCAAAAGTTGTTATTTTAAAGAGCCAAAAAACTTGACTGTGGTTGTAATTTCTACACTGACTTTTGACAGCTGAAATTAGCTGGCAACAGAAGGCCCACCCAGGCAATAAATTGTCATTGCCATTGAAATTGACATTGCCTCAAATATTGCTAATGGAGCCACAGCGTAAGTGCACATAGTATAGTTTTGAGTTATCGATATACAATTGAATATAGAATCGATATATTATTTGAATATTTTTTCTTGCGAATCTAACAAGAATGCCTTGAAAACAGAGGTCAAATAGGGCTCAGTATAATCCCTTATTTCTACAATTATCCCAAACAAAATCAAACTTTAAAAGTCTCTCCTGAAAAATAAATAAATACACTTAGTATTGTTTTGCACGGGGCCATCGATTTTGTAAAATATCGACGTTTAAAGTGCAGAACTTCGTTAAACATTTTTGCATGAGTTTTTCAGAGTACAAAAAAAAAATGCCAAATTTTGTATGGCGATCTATATTAAGAATTATTGTTAACGCTGAAATTACCAAAACGTGGCTTTTATTTTCCTGATATTTTTTGCATAAGTTATATATTTGATGAATTTTTCGACTTACAAGGCAGTTTAACCATCGATTTGTAGAAATTTTAGTACGCATTAACTTCATAATCCTAACTAATAAACGCAATTCAATTCTGGTTTGGATTAAGAGAGAGAGTCAAGTTTTTGTATCTATTTTTGCTAACAATTTTTCTCCTTGCATTATTCCCTCGACAACGGTATGGCCAGGTTCCAAAATCAATTGATAAATTGTTTTCTTAAGTCAAGTTCATGAGTAACCTGCCTACACATTATCACACCAGTTTAGTGCTCATGGAGTACATTAGCTTGATGGCTTTAAGATCAGATAGCTTGACAATCTGAAATAATGACAACATTTTGACTGCAGTAGTTTCTTTCAATATTTCGATCAGTACACTTGGATATGGCATGTTATACTTGTTGAGTATATGTTAGCAAGCCTGGCAACGCTAAAGCTAAATAACATCAACCGTCCAGCTGATCGGTCTATCTGTCAGATTACACACGCCTTCAAACTTCATTCTTAAAACCACATTGTAATTGAATAACCTATTTTCTACATTTTTCTATCTTAACCTAATTATACATATTATAAAATAATAATTAAATGAATTAGTATCTAATAAATATTGAAGTATTAAATCCTACCAAGTTATTTAATTACAAAGGAAATATACTAAAATACTTAAGGCTGAACACGACACAAGAAAAGTCTCCGGTTTAGGGAAATCTCTAAGCATCTGAGCTGATACAGATACTTACAAAAATCTCAAGGCCAGCCCAACATTTATTTCCGTTCGAAAATGCTAAGGATCGAAAATTCATTCACCAAGACTCTTCAGTCGTTCTCGATCTATCAGAGTACCACTTGACGGCATTTGATTTGAGACTTTAGTTCACTACTTTTGCTATACTACCACTCCTTTTTGTTACTTAACTCGTTTTTAAAGTTTTTCTCAAAGTTACATTTTTAATCATGCCATCTCTTAAAATGTCAATTAAAGTACTGAAAACTTAGAAGAATCTATAATTTGTCAATCCCAATTTCTTCCTTGGCTAATCTCATATAATAATGGCTCCCTCCGCAGTATCTTGCAAAAATAATACATGAAGGATAACCTCCATCGCTGCTTTAGGTCAATTTATCATTGATCCAGTAACTCTCTTCACATTTGATGAAGTTTAATCTATGTTCCGGCCATACTTTCTACGCAGTTATTGAAATATTGTTCAAACATTGAAAACACGTTGTTCTCTCATATCATACTCAATTTTTATTTGGTGTGTTCAGAGAAATGAGATATCAGAGAATTTTCTCACTCAAAAAGTGAGCAAGCGAATCCAAGATTATTTTTATTTAGAGTTTTGACAGCGAAGCTGAGTAATTTTGCTGAGGAATGCTGTTCAGGTAACTGAGATTGCTGAGATCTCCGAGATCACATTTTCCTGAACATGTCTATTAATCCTAAACTGTCACGTCTTGTCAAATAGTTTACTTTTTTTTTTTTTAGGGTTACCAATACTTTACCACACAAATGGTGGCGAATTCAAAACTTGGTATATTGTATTCCTTTAGCAGCATATACATATTTTTTATTTTATAAATTATTTTTCGATATACCTAGTATAAGAAAATTAGGTACACAACAATTTACCGACAATTCCCACTGCAGCAGAATCTTCAGACTGTCTTCCTATTCAAACCTTTGCACTATACACATTCGTGATTTGTTTATCATTTACTTTAACACAACATCATCCAGAAGGAATCAATTAATCATAAAATAAATAGCCACAGATATATATGTAAAGGACATGAAAGTGAGCTCCCTGTATATCTACCTATACAAAATACAACAATTGATCATGCGGCACCAAAGTTTCTTACCAAGGATATCGCATCACATCATCAGCATTACAATATTTAAATGTTTCAGCCGCGCGGTTAAATGGACTCGCATACTCTAGATAACTCTCTTGCGCGCATCATCAGAAGCAACCTCGCCATTCAAAAATGACTTTTGTTGTATAAATATGTGGCAGATTCTTTTCTTTTGGTATTTTTGTTTTTTTTTTTTTTTTTTTTTATTTACCAGTTTGCTGGCGGATCCCAACGAATTGGAGACCACACACGATGATTTTGGCGCACGGTCCTTTTGGGTCATCTCCATGCCACCAGTCAGTAGGTATAAATCCCTATCGGCTGCTGGTCGCAGTGGTGGTGCAAAACGATCTCACGGTATCCGTCCGATATCTCATCAGAGAAAGAGAGAGCTGACGAGGGAATTGCATTTTTGGGATACTATTTATGATTTTTGTGTCTTATAGTGTATGTGTGTGTGTGTGTGTGTGTGTATATTTGTGCCAATAATGCGTTCTTTTGATCGAATTCTTTAAATATCCGTAGAATAAGAGAAACAGTTACGGGTACATTGACCCTAAACGGTTGCATCTTTCTTTTTCTTCTTCACATCATCAGAACGAGTCATATAATAACGAAGATTGCTTCTGCAACAAAAGAAATCCGTTCGCGGCCACTTTGTCCGTTGACAGTCATTACAGTTGAACAGATTATACGACGCAGCGACGAGTTAAGGACCCGCAGATATCAGATACAACGCAGCGCATGCACAGGTGACTGTGACTGTAACACCCATAAAGGTGTGAGAATAAACAGTTCCAAGGAACGCGCTCTGTCACTAATCCGTGGCATGGACAATCAAAGCAGTCAACATATTGTCGGCACAGTGCTGCAGCAGTGTACGAATGGACAGTGTGTTGTGAAATTATCGTAAATTCCAGAGTGCCGCGGTGGTTAAATGGTAGAATCAGTGGCCGTTTGTGCTCTTAAGTGCGCCGCACCGACCCCAAAGTCACGGCTTGGATTGACTTGGCCGACAAAAGACAGCATCAGCGGTGGTGGTATATAGAATGTCTTGGAAAGTGGCAGTTGAGGTAATGCGCGCAGTATTTGTCCAAATGGAATTGTCTACCGAAATGGGTGTGGGTACCTTAAAGTGCGCCCGTTTGTGCTGCTGATTCAGTTTATGGGTAACGCATGAACTATAGACAAGGTTCTAGCTACCATCACGTCCACCGTCGCCATTGCTCCATCAACGTTATCATCATTAAAGCCGGACAGAAGAGCATCTCATGGCTTGGAGGGCTTGGGGACCAGGGGAAAGACTATATATGTTTTTTTTTTTTTTTTGTGTTTTGTTAGCCAACCAGATTAGGGTCTGTCCAAACAACAAGCAGTTTTTCATCACACCTGGTTATTAGTTTTGTGTTTTCGTTGAAGATTTTTTATTATTTTTTTTGTAATTTCAGCCTCAAGAAGGTGTCACGCCCTTGTTTTTGTTATTTTTTTTGGACATCGCTATAGCATCATCATTTTGAAGCCTTGATTGTGTTTTGATTAGGAGTTGTCGAGTTGATGGTTGTGTTTTTATTTTTTTTTTGTTATTTCTTAAGATTAAAATGATGTTATTAAAATTGAAAGATGGAGATGATTAGGTTGATTTTCTCATAAAATGAGATATGATGGTGCTGTTAGCTGTGTATATAATATATAGAGAGTTTTCTGGGAATCAAAATAAAGCTATGTGTAGGTAAGTAATTGAGAAGAATAATTGAGGGAGATGGTTGAAATTTTGTTATTAAGTTAATGCAATTATGACAGGGAAATACATTTTTTTGTAATGTATTTTTAAGTGTTGGGAAGCAGTTACTTTTCAATTAAGTGGGGACATTTTAAAATATTTTATTGCATAGGCATTTTTTAAAAAACAAAACACGTATATACCTAAATAATTTCATTTCACATCATTTTTAAAATATTCAATATTTTACTATTAGTATAATAAAAAAAAATAATATATACCTAATGAGCACAACAGCTTGTCAATAGAACCAGGGTGAATGGTGATTTCAACCTTTTTATTGTGCGTACAGTCAATCGGCAGGAATTGAGAGGACTTCAATTTTATGCGGCCGATCGGCCGAGATGAGAACCACTTTATCATGACAACATATGCTCTTGGAGGATAATATTGCCACGATCCTCGCAAAAAGCAGTATAGGTTAAAAAAGTAAACCAGTTTTTCAACTTTAAATATAGATGCAAATTATTAAATTTTGAAAATTTGTGTCATAAACATCTCAACTGGTTCACTCTGTACCATGAGGTAAAAACAGTGAATCAAAAGATTCTATGTATACAGTAAATCGATAGTGTTTATTTACTGTATTCATGGATAGATAATATATATCAAAAGTGAACAAATAGATTTGTGTTAATTTTTACCAAAATATTGGGCATATAAAGAGAAAAAAGAAAAAAACATAAATAAAAAACTTAAAAGCTATTTTGAATTAAAAAACTTCCATTTACTTCTTATACATGCTGAAATAAAAATTGTGGGGTAAAAAGTAAAAATAAAAGAAATAATATAAAATAGATAATAAAAAAAGCACATACTTTCTTGGTTCATTGTGTACCTACTCTTAAGAATCGGTTCACTGTTGGACATATGTGACATTTTAGAGAATATAATTTTAATAAAATAAAAAACTTGCATATAACTTACTCCCAGCTTTCAGTTTTAATTGTTAACCAAGACTTTTAAGTATATATTCAGCAAATCTCCATAATATGTAGTGATTATTTATGATGCCAATACAAAGCTGATGACTTTATTATTGATTCTTACCAGCAAAAAAAAATTATTTTGGACCAATCTCCTACAAGAAATGGATTTCTGTATTTCAATGATTGTATTTCAATGACTGAATTACTTAACCATTGATCATTGAAAACATTTTTTTTATGTGAAATAGCGAGGTAAAATTAAATATTTTTTTGACTAGAAACAGTAGGTAATTGAGTCAAGAATTTTTATTTGCATCATCACTGATTTTGAAATTTCAATGATGAGTTTCATATAAAAGCCATAACTGGCACTTTACAACTATAATTAACTCCACCCGGCTTGGCAAGGAATTTTTCCTCAATGTTAGCGTTCAAAAATATGTAAATATCTAAAAATAAAATTTAAAGGACCTTCAAGCAACCCTTTACAATTAATTTTTTAGATCACTCCAAAAAGAATGACTGAACTATGATTATTTTTTTTTGTATGGATACCTAATTTATTAATCTATATATTTTCGTCGTTTTTTAAGCTGAATTTTCAAAACACTCACAGCTGTGCCATGAAATATGACAAAATTTAAAAATAAACAAAATTTAAAAGTTTTGGAAAGCATGTATTTTTTCTCTTTTTTAATGATACACCTTTAAACCCAAAAAATCTTTTAGTTTTGACAATTTGTAAAGTATTATGTTGAGTTGAGTCTTCTTTTTAAAAGCATACAAATCGTATTTAAAGTAAATAATAAAAAAAAAAAGAATTGATATTTCTTATTTCTGTCGAAAAACATGCTTGACAATACTTGTTTTTCTTATAACTTAATAGTAACCTTAAAGAAACTAGCTTTTAAGTATAGTCTTCATTGACACTAATTGTGTTACTAAAGCGTTTAAAAAAACTTTACTGGAACAAAAAATAAAAAAAAAAAAAAAAAAACAAAATTCCTTTAATTAGTTAAGTTATAAAAAGGTTTTTAAGTAATTGTTCAGTAACTAAGACAATTGGAACCTCTTTGTGACCGTTTTGTTACAATATAATAACAGCAGATTTCGTGCAGTCAAGTGTCAAATATGGGAGACGGACACAATCCAAAAATTTTGAATCCAGAAAACCCAAAATCCCGAAAACCCAAAATCCCGAAAAACCCAGAATCCCGGAAACCCACAATCCCGAAAACCCAAAATCCAGAAAGGCCAAATTCCCGTAATAAAATAGAAAAAATTCAAAATTGTGTGTTAAGTGAAACTCTTAATGAACAAGAAGAAATTACTCATATAAGAAACAGAATTTAACAATAATAATAGTCATATTATAACAAATAGAATTTAACAATAACAAAACTTCCAATAAACGAAGTATATAATCATATTTAACATAAATTTATATGGTATGATATTCCTTTTAAAAAATTTATTTGCGAACGTTCTTTGTGTTCAGAGTTAATTTTTTAATTTTAGTTCAACTAATTTTTTTTCACTTTTATCTAATGTAGGTAATCACAACACTATTAAAAGCACAATAACAAATTAAGATCATGTTCAAAGAGAACTCAACGAAACTGAACAGTAATCTTGTTGTTTAGGATTATTTTTCCGAATCTAAATAGATAATTTTTCGGGATTTCAATTTCGGGATTGCGGGATTTTGGGTTTTCGGGATTTTGGGTTTTCGTGATTGTGGGTTTTCGGGATTGTGGGTTTTCGGGATTTTGGGTTTTCGGGATTGTGGGTTTTCGGGATTCTGGGTTTTCGGGACTTTGGGTTTTCGGGATTTCGGTTTTCGGGATTCTGACCCGAACCCGTCAAATATGGGAATGGGTCGTTAGGGATCAGTTATAGCTTTCATTTTTGAGGCCCTAAAAAGGCGATATCAGTGATTATTTTAATTATTTTAATGCAAATAAATTGAGTTGTCACAATTATTATTTCTAGTCAAAAAAATACATATTTCATTGTGGCCCAGCCTATCGCAGGAAATGAATTTCTTTATTTCAATGATATAACTACCTTATCATTGATCATTGAAATCTTATAAATCGTTTTATGTGAAAGGTAGGGTCAAAATGAAATATTTTTTTGACTAAAAATAATAATCGAGTCATCGGCTTTTTATTGGCATCAAAATAATCACTGATATCACTTTTTTACGGCCTCAAATATGAAAATTAAAATTTTCAATGATGAGTTTCAGTGAAAGCTATAACTGGCCCCTTATTCTGTATTACAAAATTCTGTATATGACCAAAATTCTATAAATGGATTGAAAATTCTGTACGATCATAATTCTGTATTTCATTATTCTGTAAATCTTTTATTATGTATATTTCAAAATTCTGTAAATCCAGAATTCTGTATATCAAGATTCTGTAAATCTAGAATTCTGTATATCAAAATTCTGCAAATACAAAATTCTGGAAAGTTATAAATACTGTATATTCTGAACTCCAAAATGCTGAATTTCAAAAATTCGGTAAATTATCAAAGAAAAATTGTTTTGATAATGAAAAAAAGTGCGCACTTTTTTTCACTATCAAAACAAGTGAGATGGAATACAGAATTTTGAAATACAGAATAATGGTTTTACAGAATTTTAGATTTTTGAAATACAGAATTTTAGATTTATAGAATTTTGAAATACAGAATTTTGGAAACTGAATTTTGGCACTCACAGAATAATGACCCCAACCCGTCAATTATACTTGCAATATAATAGCTTTGGCTGTCATAGGAATAATAATATAAGAACATTTAATAAAAATTGATAAATATAATATAAAATTATATAATATAAAATTGGATTTTTGATTAGGTAGTCAAAATAATTTGTGCCAAACCTCCAATTCTTTTCACTTTTCTCCATAAATTTTAATATTAGGTGCCATTTTGTGATGAAAAAAAATAATATTTCATACATTGACAGATGAAAAAGTATATTAGGAAGTAACTTTAAAGTTTCTAATTTCACTCTATCTCTGTTCAGTCCCTGTGAAGTATTCAAGGTTTAGGTTTCTTTTAATTGCATTTGAGTTGCAATTTTGTATTCCCGAAACATGTTGCAATAAGGCTACTTTTGAGTAACTCGGTGGGTTGCAAAAGATGAAAGTTATTGAATTATTTCAATTTCAGTTACTAACACAATCAGTTTCAAGTTAGATTGTATTGAAACTCTAAGTGTAACTGCTCAGTAACTTATATTCAGAGTCATCACTTTTCAGTCGCAAACTATATGGGTGCAAAATGTTTTATGTAGGTAACATAAATAGAACTCATATTATTTCAGTGTTTTGGAAAAAGAAAAACAGTTTTTAGAAACATCTAAGCAACTCAGTTATTTAGAAAAATTTCTAAGTAACGCGAATGTAACAAATTTTGTCGCTTTTTAGTTACAAAATTCATATGTGTCAGTGTGCCACTTGGGTACCCCTGAAAGTATGCAATTTTGGGTTTTCATAATTTTCTGACCGACGCACGCACGTTGTCTGTCGAAATTTTCAATTTTTGGATCCAGAGTGAATTTACCTAATTAAATACAAATCCAACAAAAATATCTTCATGCAAATCGGATGACATTCAGCCTACTTATGCGTACGAACAAAAACCAATTCATTTTAATATATTATAAGCTATGGTTGATTCTCTGCCAACTGTGATTTTTTGGGTACTAAGGATTTATTTGTAATTAAATATACAATTTTCTAACCAATTTCTGGTTTGAATTGTGGAAATAAGTTTGTACTACCTACAATTTAAATTAAAGATTGTTTAAAAATTTGCTACTCTTTCCCCTTGACTTAAAAAAAGTATTCATAAAATGTCAGTACCGTGGATTGTCCCATCCTTTTTTTCCAATTAATTCTTTTTTCTATTAAAATATATCATTGAATAATAATGTTGTTCTCAGAGAAGTTTGAGTAGGTTTAATAGTTGCTTGATTAAATTTTGACAATATCAAGTCAAAATATTTTCTCTTGAATTAAAATAATAATAATTAATTGAATAATGTCCCTGGGTTTCATTTTAATTTTGAATTCAAAAGACTTTCCGCTGATCCTCCGTCTTGTTTTAAGTTTGATGTTAGTTTGGTGCACTATTTATTTATTGTTAAAAAAAATTCAATGTATTTTATTAACGTAATTGTGCTGTAAGAAGTGTTCTTATTTAAAACGTGTGTCACAAAATTGCCTGCCAGTTGCGGGGATTTTAAGAATATTAGGCATGTTCAATAAAATGAGATCTCGGAGATCTCAGCAATCTCAGTTATCTGAACAGTATTCCTCAGCAAAATTTCTCAGCTGTAAAAACTCTGAGGAAAAAAAATCTTGGATTCGCTTGCTCACTTTTTGAGTGAGAAAAATCTCTGAGATCTCATTTTTCTGAACACGTTAATTATATTTCTTTCAAAGTCATATAAGTTAAAATTGTCACGGATTTTATTTTTCTCACAAGTTTTGAGGTATGTGGTTATATTAAATCCTAAATGTCAGTACCGTGGGTATCAGTACCGTAGTGTATTAATTTATAATGAAATTAAATTAAAATTTTTTCAAGTATTAATGTTAAAAATCTTATTATTTTTTCTATTTAGAATTGTATCAATACTTCAGACAAAACAAATAAAAATAAGTCCGTGCAGTAAATGTTGAGTAATAATCCTGCATAAAAATAAAGACCAGATTTGAAAAAAAAAATATATTTAAAAAAAACGAAAAAAATACAATTTTAAGGAAAAAATTGTCTTTCAAAGTTTAAAATGTCAAAACATAAAATAGGATTCAGAACCTTACCAAAAATATTGTGAAAAAGAGTTAGAAAGCATTCAAAAGTAAAAAAAATTGTTGTTACCATGTCTTCAAAATTGATTACACTATATATTTTTTGTTACCTAAAGGTTGTAGTAACATGCTCTTACAGATTTTATACCAATGGGTATTTATAAAGTTAATCAAAAAAACCAAAAATTTCAATTAAAATTAATAAGTTTTAATTTTAACAAAATATATGTTTGTAGATTTAAAAAAGTTGGCAGAGAATCACATATAATATTCCTCCTCGGCCGAAAAACTACAGAGCTTGAAATTTTTGTTTAGTTTACAAAAGAATCGAAAAGCGGTTAGTTCATTATATTTTTTCAACTTTTCTATTTTACACAGGAAACGTGAAAATTGGAATGATTCACTGTGGGACATGGTTCATCCCTGAACAGTTTGCCCTCTACCCGTTTGTTCAAATTTACGTAATTTTCTAAGAGACACTCAATAATAAAAATTGTCATTCTTAAAAATTTTTCCAACGGTTCAATGAAATCATGTTTTTGAAACAAAACTAATTCAATATTTAAAAAAAATAATAAGTAGGTTCTCTCAAAAAGACAATAACTAAATTCTTTTTAAATTCCCTTTCAACCTATGGCATAGAGCAGTATACAAATCTCGAACAAAAGAATGCCCTGACAACGAATGTTGAATATTAAACATCAGAATCAAATGGATGGAATGTTAGATACATCGCTTGCAATCAACTTGCATTCCGCTGCATACCCAACTACACAGAGACAGGCAGTTGCCCCACAAATATAATTTTCTTTCAGTATAAACTACACACTGAATATATACCTTTTAAACC
Organism: Epistrophe grossulariae; assembly: GCA_929447395.1. Classification (NCBI taxonomy): domain Eukaryota; kingdom Metazoa; phylum Arthropoda; class Insecta; order Diptera; family Syrphidae; genus Epistrophe; species Epistrophe grossulariae. The sequence continues at coordinate 137,392,732 of OV839566.1, forward strand.
AAGTCCATTTGTATATCCTTATCTGGCAGAGCATTTAATTAAAACTAAACTCGAGCTCTGTTCCAACAAAATGCGCTATTTATTTATATACTCATGGCGCGAACAGCACTCTTCATCGCCATCATAGCCCCTGCCTGCATATCTCTCTCTGTCTCACTATAGTAGATATATAGCTCCATAATGTTTGTATGGTCTTGCTTGGCATCGAATCCAAAATCCCCACAAAACAACCTAAAACAACAGAAACAAATGGCCAAAAAGGAAACACCAATCCTTACATGCCCGCAACTAACAACAACAACAAGAACAAAAACAAAAACAAAACAATCTATAGAGGCAGTCGTGGCAGCCATATTCAATTCAAAGCGATTCGTGTTAATATTTCAATCCTTATCGCGCACCAAGCTGCCTGCTGCCTGCTATAGCTGCTACTTCTGCTGGCTGGCTGGCTATAGCTGGTGTGGAAGTGTGGAAGTAACCTTTCCGCCGTGCTGCACATAAATTTCATCGGAATCCAAAAAAGAGGCAATGAGCCACCACCATCAGAGACCAAGCCCCATACCTCGCGAGCGCGACCAAGCCAACTGATAAGCGCTGGTGCTTATAGTATTTTCAGTGCTCAGCCCCGTGCGAGCTACTAACGAGCATCATTCCATGTGCTGATGATGGCTGAAAACTAGCTGATGCTCCTGCTGCTATCTTATAACTGCCAGTTGCCACCAGGAGCTGCCAGCTACCTTCGATAAGTTAGTTCCCGGGAATCGCATCGCATTGCATTGCGCAGCACAAGTGAGACCAACCGGCCGGGGACACCAATCTGCCGAAAGTCGTTTTTCACGCGTTTTATGCACCACCGAGGAAAATTGCAGACGCTTGGTTCTTGGACTCGTTATTATTCATATGGGAGCATCATGATGCAGCCATGGGTTTCCACATTTGGATTCGTTCCTCTGAATTGCCTGGCCTGTGTTTAAAACTGATGATGATGCGGTTGCCTTGCAACACAATTTGCATTGGTGTTAATCAGCAGCTTGGTCGAGGAACAAAAACAAAATATCCTCGTCCCCAGAGAACAAAGAGATGAAGAAACTTCTGGAATTGGCTTATCCTGGGCACTTTGCATTTTTGGTCGCGCTGTCTTTGTCACCTTTGTGTGCTCGATGCCTATATGACTCTGACTCTGAGCACTGCTGCTGTTGCTGCCGTGGGAACAAACGAACTTTTGTGTCGTGCCCCGATCGATGCCGATGCTGATGCCATGGCATTTTGTGGAGATTTGTGGACCCGCCACGGCGCGCGCAACCGTTTGGGATGGCTATTAGCACCTCTGGGCCGTTTATCAATTTTTAAACAAGGATTGTTCTCAGAATTTTGCGTTGCGGCATATCTATTGCATCACGGCGAAGACGCAAATGCATCGGCTGAGAGATTGATTAGCACAGCGTAGGAATCTCAATTACCGATGTCAACACGCACACGCGCGATTAATGGTCCAATTGTGCATTGAGTACAACCATTTTTCACGGCAGCATTATAGCCCGAGTAACGATAGAAACACACTACGAACACAGCTCCTGCGCTGCGCCCGCATATCATCATATCGTTGCCGCAGTATGCACCATGCGGATGCAGCAACCTAATTGAATGTGCCACATTTCCACAGTCGTCACGCACATCCATTTGCTGCGATCGCGATGGCCGTTGCAAATCGCTAAATATGTTAACATGCGGAGCAATTGCAGTCAGTTTTGTGAGACGCGCAGTTACATAGGTTTGTATACGTGTACGTGCAGTGTATCGAGCTTATTGCTGCGATGCTGGTTTTTATATGCCCGCACAACTGCGGTTGCTATTGAACTTGATGGATCACTCTTGGGTCTTGGGTCGCTTGATGGCTGGATCTGCGGATGCGCACAGTCAGCGCAGCACAGCGCACACAGATTGCTGCAAATTCCGCGAATGCAACTTGTTTTTCTTTACCGTACGAGTCCGAGTTCTTCTTGAGTCCTCATCGTGCCTGTTTGTTTGAGTGTGTGTGCGGGAAATTTGAATGTAAATTCAAGTTACTCGTGGTTTTGCTATATATTTGCGATGATTGCGTTAAATTCGCAATCGGATTTTCATTAGAAGTTTCGCTCAAGTGAAGTTAATTATCTTCTCTGCTTCTGGTGGATGGCATGGCGGTGGGAAAATAAAAGTAAAGCAAATGTGCCGCAATATAGGTTCCGGCATGCCATCAATTTTCTGTATGTAAAGATATTCCTTAAGCGGACTACTTATTTTTTTATTTTTTTAATCAGATGGAAGCTAATAGGGATTAATTAAAAGACATTAGTTTTTTTCATCGAGATTAAAAGGAGACTTCTTAAAATATTGGAATTTTGTATGAGTATAGTTTGTGGTCTGGGGAGGTACAGAGAGGTGCGGTTGGTAATATATTTTCACACCAATTGATTTTAATTTGTGTGAATAGATTAAACGTATCGATGATATAAAAAAAATGGTCGTTAAGTTTTTTTTTTTTGATATGATATGGGGTAAGAGATTGTACCGTCCAGAAATGGGGCATCTTCGGAAGTCACCGTGATGAAGATATTTTCAAAAATGTTGTCAAAAATTGTTAAAATAGGTAGGTACCTGTACTTATATGTTAAAGTCAAACATACACTTCAATGAATTCGGAATTTGGGTTTTTAAACATAAAAATACAAGACACAGCAGAGAGTTTATAAGCTTTCTTGAATTCTGCCATTTTACTCCATTTAACCCCATTTTACCCTACAATTCACTTGATTTTGAACATAAATATTTAACTATAAAGTTAACCTTTAAGTAGGCATAACCTTTCGAACACAATCAAACATGTTTTTAAATCGGATAAAATTTTTTTTTGGTTTTGCCTCATTTTGCCCTATAAAAAGCTAACTTATGAGAAATTGTTTAACCCTTAAACCATAATATAAATATAAACTTTGAAATCCAAAAAGAATTTTTAAAAGCAAATAAGTATTTTCTGAGATTATCCGGGACATGCAAAAATAAAAAAAAAAAAAAACATAAAAAAATGTTCGCATCCCTGCATTGCTGCGCCTTGTTGCTGCTGAGTTTATAGCAAAGTCTTGCGGTAGACGAAATCTCGTTTTTAACAGTCAAACTATGATTAAAGATTCCATCATTTGTTACAGTCTGGATTTAAGATCTGACTGTCTCCAATGTCTTGAGAAAAATGGTATTCCTATGGCTTCCTTTTATCTACCGACAATCACTATTTAAATTGTAAATTTTAAAACATTTCCTGAAGTATAATTATTTTCCCATGTCCTCGATAGAATTTTCAAGACAGACGAATTCTTCATCCATTTAAATTAAATTGTCCTTTTCGAATCGGGCTACTGAAAATGTCATCGTTTCCTTGCATATCCATACTTATAGAGCCACCCAACTTGAGCTGCATAAAATGTCGGAATATATATAAATTTTTTCTTAATTCAAGGTCAAAGCATGTATCACACTCGACAAACTCGATTTTCAATTCCAATTACAAGTCTAATTGTTCTCTCAAACAGTCAAGTAAAATAATAAAAAAAAACTGATTAAACAACTACAGATGTATGTCTATCCCAAAAAATATATAGACAAGGACAAACATCAAGTAAAATAGCAAAACAAAAAAGTAGCAGTCTATACACTCGTATATGTCCATCAATGCAGAATGAAGAAAGGACAACTAGAAGCTCTAAGACAATAAATTTTCGCATTTTCTTCGCTCTCATTGTTTGTGTGACCACAAACATTAAACATCTCTCCCAAAGGAAGAATACTTCTGTACCACCCGGTGAGGTCCGTGCAGAGATATGCGAACATGCATATATCCGTATCCTTCAGCAATTTTGTTAATTCACCTTGTTTGTGCGTTGTTTATTGTCAGTTTGTTTTTTTTTTTTTTTCTAGTGAGACTACCAGAGATGTGTTGTATAAATGCCCTGCGGTGTTGGTCATTATCCTTGCACAGAGAAAAGAATGAAGGCTATATAGGATTTTCAGTACATATAGGATAGTTTCATTTTGGCATAGACAAGACATTCCTTCTGTTGTCCTTCGTTGGGTAATTTAGATTTGGATGTGCGCAATTTGCAGCTTATACATGCAAACACCACTATAAACTGAATCTTTTTATCTCTCTCTCTCTCTCTAGACAAATATATATTCCAATTGTCCTGCCATCCTTTCATGGTCTCTGGTTTAAATCGATTAGCTAGAGGATAATTCTTGGTTCGGCATAGAGATAAAGAGAGGATGGAATTTAATTTGTAAGAAGTAAACATATAACTTGTGTTTGCAAACTTTTGGCCTTAAGTAGATTACGCAGGACTATATTTTTATTATTACATGATGGTGTTTGGATTAAGGTGCCAGCTTATCCAGGTTAATCTCTTAAGGTAAGACGTTTATTCAAATAAGAAGTTCATCCTTTTAACAAGATGATGTGAAATGCATAACATAGATAAGGCATGCCTTTTATATACGGTTCTGTTCTGACGTAGGTATTTTATAATATTTTGAGTGTATATATATGTGTATATATATGATGCGTTTTATTAAATCAATAGTCTGAAGGAACATGGATGTTAGGATTTTAATATGTACAGAAAATTAATGAAACTTTACGAAGTTTTTCTTTAATAATAAAAATTCTATATTATACTATTGAAATATTGAAGACTTAGAACTATTTTTGTATTGGATTTGTTTAATTATTGATGCAAAATTGCTTTTAACGGCGTTTAGTCCACAAAAATTGGCGTTTTGTCCCGGTCGGCGATAATTAATCTTTCTTTTTGAAATTTATACATTATATCTACTCACAATTCAATAGGCTTTTTTGCAAATTGCTCAAAAACCATATTTTTTTGAAACAAATAATTTTTAAACGAAAATTGTTGTTTATGAAATTCTACAAAAAAAATTTAAATATATTTTTTTTCGAAAGAACAATAATTTTTGAGAAAAAAGTACGCAAACAAGTACAGTGCCTACCTTAAACCGTGATGAGAACGTGATGAATACGTACAAAAAAAAAAAAACGCTTGCTACATTGGCACACCGGTTTTACGAAAAGAGATAATTTTATAAACTACTATTTTTGCTTCTTCCAGAAAGCTGATAATTTGTAAATATATGTTTGTATAAAACTGAATTTACTCCTTCTAGTTACGCCCCAAAATTTAAACCAGTGGCTGAAATTTGGAAAATACTTATTAATGTGCTAGAGACGTCAATACAAAGTTCTCTATCAAAATTCAGCTTTGTAAGATTTGTTTTTTTTTGTTCTTTCTTGTGAAAGAAAGATAATGAAAGATAATGAAAGAAAAATTAAAATTTTAATCATTCGCAGCAAGATTCTATACATACAGCTAGGCACATAAGAACTTTCTTTCACCACAATTTAAATAAAATCAAGTTACATAGTCAGGTGACGAAGTACAAAATAAGAAAGAAACAAACGAAAGAGCTGAGGTACAAACCTAAATTAAGAATTTTATTAAAAAATTATATTTATAGTAAAGTTGAAAAATATTAAGAGTAAAAATATGTAAAGAATGATGTCTGTCGATTTTTAAGTGCATTGAATAATAATGACCATAAATACCATGACATGATAAAAATGACAATCTAGACGGTATAAAGCCAAACCATCTATAGACTATACGTTAACCTTAATATAGTAATATACAAACATTAATATGAAGTCAATAAAAAATAACTAATCATCTATTAAGTTCTTTATCTATATGAGCTTGGTGATATTTCTCATTTTATATCGCAAGTTATTGCTTTCAAGGAATTTTAGTATTAAGAGTTTTTTTTAAGAGAGATCATTGAATTAAATCTGTACCGAAGTATAACGAAAAATTTTATTTATTCAATTAACTTTTCATTAAAATTCAGCCGATATTGAATGCTCATTTAATGATTATTTATATAATTTAGTGAATTTTTGTATTTAAGGAACGAATTTTGGTTAAGTTAGTGAACAAATTATTCAACGTTGACTTATTATCGTTCATTATAACGGTCAACACAAATTTAAGTCAAAGAGTTTTAATATATGAGTTCACGTAAAATATTATATTATTATGACCAACCCTTATGAGTTATAAATCAACAAAATTTTTTTTTTACTGTGAACTTATACGACCCTGTGTTTATATTTATGGTTCGAGTAACTAATCAGAACTTTACTCAGGCTCTGTGAAACGAGTCCTTAGGAATATTTTTATAAAAAAAAATTATTGAGCTTTTTATTCAAATTCAAAAAACGAAGATTAAAACAATTTTATATGTAAATGCCCACATTTTTGTTTTAAAAAACACTGCTTTATCTTTTTTGATTAAACTTTTTAATGACTTGTAAGGAAAATGGTTCTGGGGTTTTGTTCAAAAAATCGCTTAATAGAGGCTGGATTTTTTGAGAAAATTTTCAAATTTAAATCTGACGCTCAAAGTTGACCAATTGCCATATTAAATCATAATTTGAACTGCCTTAAAATTCTCTCTATCAAAATTAAAAACTTTTGTATTAATAGTTTGAAAGACGTATAGCTATACATAGAATAAAACTTGTATTGTTTTAAAACTAAAAGAGGACCGTATATTTTTAAATTCACTGTTTCATTTGTTTAAAATCTAATGGTTTTTGCTTTTCTTTCTATAAAAATCACAGCATGTACCATCGCTATAATATTTGTATCTACTTATCGCTTATCTTCGCTTATTATTCGAAAACATTTAAACAAAACCCATCAACCAGGATCTTCCTTTTCTACTAGTGGAAGAATATATAATAGATATTTCAAGTTGACAGTAAAGTCATACTGTATCGTACTTCGAATTCAAAATAAGGTTTTTTACGAGGCACTTTGTCTGGTGGAATCAAGTGTGTTAGAGATTTAAAATCGATTTTCATTAATAAATTATTTTTTTCGTTAAGTTGGTTAATTTTTTTATTAAATAAGAAAAAAAAATTCACTATATATTGAATTAAATTGTTCGGTACATCAAAGTAAAATGTGAGACACACAATACACATCTACGAAAGCTTTCACTAAAATTAAAAAAGTCCTTCAGAATTATGAGAAAAAGTGTATGAATGAATTTTTATTGAGACCTAGACTATATAATATAAGAAGATTTTTAATTTTTTATTAAACCAAAGATTTATTCGGTGTGTTCGGTGATTTAATGAAGACTCAGGTAAAAAAATTAATTTCATTACTTATAACGAAACATATTTTTTCAGTGTAGTAATGAAAAAAAAAATATTTCGATGAACGATGGGATTTTGTTTGATTTTATTTTTTATTGATTCAAATTAAATTCTAACTTTTTCAATAAACTTACGATTTAAATGGGACTGACGTTTTTTGTGAAGCTATTTTATTCTATAAAAGAAATTATTTTAGAATAAAAATTTGCGGTAAATAATATTTCTTTGAAATTATTTTACTATAAATGGCGCTTACAGTCAATTTGGAATGGACAGCAAATTTTTGAAATAATTTTTGCGTGAACACTAAACAAATTTTATGAAACAAAATTGGGACCGAAATTCTACGATCTACTCAGATTAAATAAATTTTTCAACTACAAGACTAATTGAAACTTATATAAATAACTCATTAATCATATTACAACTAAGGTTTTGAGTATATAATATTAAAAAATGGTGTGCCGAAAATACATTTCTTTTTAACACATACATGCGCCTGTTCTTATAAACAATCTATAATACCTTATATTTATTTTTAGATTTAGAGATAGTAAAGTCACCTTTTTTCGAAATCTAAGATACCATAAATGTAAATTTAGTCTTTTATAAAACTTATTTAGAGAGGTTTTTACGTTAAAATGTAAACAAAGGAGATACGTTTTGTATCGATTTTGTCAAAACAAATAATGATTTAAAAAACTTTGTTGGAATCATATAAGTAACATATTCGTTGATAAGTTATACATATATCTGACTCTAAATATCATATGTTTTTATTTTTTTAAATATAGACAGATTAATTCATTTTTTCTTATAACTTCTTAATATTTTGTTGAATTAATTATAACTTTAACTGTCTTTAGGAGTACATGGACAAATTTTGTTTAGTAAATGTTTTAATTATTTTTAAAATAAGAACTTTTTCAAAATTTAAAAATGAAATATCTGGTTTTTTAATTAAAATTTGTTTGTTGTATAAATAGAACTTAAAGTTAAAAAAAACACACTTTAAATTTTGTTGTGACAGGGTGCGGCATTAAATTCGAAGCCCAATTTGAAATTGAGTATATACATAGGTATAAAAATAATTTTAAGATACTTAAACCAAAGATCTAGATAAACATCACGAAGAACATTGAATGAAGAAGGAGCGCGATCGAACGAAATCAAAAGAAATCATCCACGTCTGATGTATAGGTACACGGTTGTTGGTTAAGTTGATTGTTGGTATATATAAATATAAGTAATCTATACGTTGGAACATTAAATGTTGAAAGCTCATTAAAACGTAGTGTGCCATCATCGTCGTTGTAATGAACTCATTAAGCAGAACATAGCGCCAAGAGCTAGAAAATAACGAAACTTAATTTAGAGCCCCGACAGGGGGTTCTTTGGATTTCAATTTAAAATATAATTATTATTGGCATCGATATCTATATATAATAATGGTGTATCTGAGTATCTGCAAACAAAAGGTGCGGAGATTAAGACAAGAATGGCATCAGATATACTTATTCAGGACATCGATCGAAACGACGCATATACGAAGACAACGATGGCAATGGCGACGGTGACGGAGACGTGTGCTTAATTATCGAGACCACACAAGTTGTATTCTGAGCCAAAACTTGCAAACAAACAATTTAATGGCCTACAAACATTTTTATTTGCCCTTTCTTGTAATTTAATGCATTCTTATATATATTTTTCAGCCATATAGATGTTTACCAATGTTATAAATTAATTAATTTTACACAACTTTCGTAAGGGAATTTGTATCTTATTCTTAAATAATTACACATAGAAGTGGAAACTGATATACATCTGAATTTTTTTATTTATGTACCTATATACGTATAATCGTACATATACAAACCTATCAATTTGGTTCTTTTACAGATGCCTGCAATATTTTTTCTAAAATAATCTATACAGAGAAAAATATTATATATACTTTTAAAATATATGTACTTACACATTGAACATGCATCATATTCATATGTACGAATAGAAGATATTTCTAATAATTTAATTTAATTTAATTTTGTTTTTGTTTTGAACTAAATTTGCATTGAATTCTATTGCATAGCCCCTTCTGAAAAGTGTTGTTTCAGAAAATTTTTTGGTTTGGGTAGTATTTTCCCAACAAATTTGGGCCTTATTTCATTATTTTCCGGTTGTCTTTCATTGAAAAAAAAAAATTTTGCAATATCAATAAACATCCGTTTATTTACTATTTTTTCTCTGATGTCTCAACAAATTTTTTGTTGATATTACGAACATTTTTTGTTTTAAAAATTTTTACTAAATAAATGATTTGTTGGCTCAGTTAAATCCGTTTATTGAAAATTAAAATTTGAAATTTAATTAACGGTTGCTTTTATTAGTATACTTTTTGTCTGACACAATAAACTCATACATTGCGCCATAACATTTTTGATTACAAACTATACTTTTATTTACTTTGATAAATGCGTTTATCGGCGCAAAAGACAAATTATTAAATGTCAATAAACTTTTTAATTGATTTTAACTTTTTTTAATATCGTAATAAACTGTGTATTTTCCCAATAAACTATTTACTTTCCCATCCCAACTTATTTCTTTGAGGCACGTGAGATCTCAAAAAGAACTGAAAAAAAGTTAATGCCCAGAACTATTAAGTCTATTAAATACTGAAACTGATGATGATGCCAATGACTTTTTACTGAAAATTAAAGTTTATGATTAGCTATTTATGTATTTAAAAAAAAGACGTAATTGTGTAGGTAGTCTATTTTATTTTATAAAAAAATTAAAAAAAAAATTATTTATTAAAATTTTGGTCCGTTTACTTTTTTCCTACACTGTCTTACATAAAATTGGTCACATGAAAAAACAAAAATGTGAGTGCCGGGACTCGCGGTTAAGATGTGTAAACATACGTAACGTAACGTGAATCACAATCACGATCACAAGATACGTTACATTTTTTTTCACCCTACCGCCAGTATAGGTGTTTACACATCAAAAATTGTTTAAATACTTGCTAAAAACTAAAAAAATAGGTGCGTTAATTTTATGCATCCACTGTTGTAAAAAAAATGTATTTTCAAATACCTTGTGAACAATTAAATAGCCGCTGCCTTTTTTTTACAAAATTCGTAAAATTTAAACTGTTTTTAAAGTTCTTCTTCTTCTTTAAAATTCTGTTAATTCCTTTTTTAAGGAAAATCTTACTTCAGTCTAAGATTAAGAAACACTCCGTGAAGCAATTTTCTTAAATTAAGTATTTTTATAGCGCTAGAAAATCTACTTTAAGAAGAAAAAAAAATTATTGCGGTAACTTTTTGCGTTCAAAAGTTATGATTTTTGCAACCAAAAAAGTCATTTTGGACCACAGTGCGACGCTGTCCTTATTAATGCCAATAATAAAAAAATGTTTTCATCTGCAATGTAATTTAGTTTTAAAAAACAATTAAAAAAGGATGCACCTTGAATTGTGACAGTTCGAAGTAATTGCGAGATTTTCGAAAATGAAGGAATTGAAGAACATGGAAATTTATTTCACATGAAATTGATATAGGATTTTATTCGAAATGCAGAACATGGGCGTAAATTTCAATTTTGGATCAATTGTTTCAAAGATTGTTCAAATTGATAACGGCGGCCACATTGGTTCATCGAATCGGACACAATGAAATCCTTTAGAATTTTCATTTTACGTATGTTTACAGCATTCTTGTATAGTGTTTCAAACAAAGATCCCTTACAACGGTTTATCTGAAAGTGCTGTCGAAATTTATCTAAATAGCTAGTTCATAAAGCCTAGTACAAAGATCGAGCAAAACTAAATTTTATCTCTACACTTTTTTCAAGACAAATTTTGAAGGTGTAGAGATAAACATAAAATTAAAACAAGGGCAGTAACGTAGCTAAAAATATTTTTTTTTTTGCAATATTAAAATAATAAAAAAATTAGTACAAAAAAGGGTTTGCAGTTTTTACTGCGAGTAAATGTTGTCATAGAAAAAATCATTTCTATTTAAATTTAGAATATTTTCATGCGTAAAAATATGTTCCCGCCTAGTATTTGGCCCTCTTACCGCCACCTATACTAAGTGAAAGCAGCTGTTTTATTTAATCTATTCCCGTAACTTTGTTTTACGTTTTTTTTGGTCATCATTCACATAATACCTTTCCAATATTGAAAATGCTAAAATGAAAATATGTTTTTGGTTGATAAAAACCGCGATATTCATGAATCGTCAACATTTGTCTTTCAAAATAATGCTTCGAACATTATTTGTCTTGGAAAAATTATGTGGAGACTTTTGTGCACAGTTTGAAAAAAAAGTTTAGATTTTGCGTTTGAACTGCGTATCTGCTCAAGAAAAATCCGAGACAAAATTTGTCCTGGGACAAAAATTTGTATGAGAATTAAAATTTTTCCCAAACTGCGTCCTTTAAACAGGTAAAAAGTCCACTGATTTTGATTGAAGCATTTTCGAAAGGATATTTATTTTGCATAAAACTCGTTCCAAATTACTGTTGACAATACAAATTACAAACTTGAATTTGTGTACACTTTTATCAAGTTCTTTTGTTTAAAACATGAAATATTTATAAAAGTAATTATGTATTGAAGTAGACGGATGTGTTATTAATTTTTCGCTTTGAAATTATTGTAGGTACCTACTGATTTTGCCCCCTTGTCAAGTGCCGCCCTAGGGATTTGCCTGTTTTGCGTAAAGGCATGGTTCGGCACCGAGTGTAAGCTTTGGCGTTCGATTGATCCAACTATAATTACTTTTGCAATATCAATCTAACGCCAAAGAGCACTTAAATTTATTTCATGATCTTATCCCAAAAAATTAAAAGTAAATACAACACTTTATAGAAGACAAGATTATACTCTCTACCCCACAACAAGAGGCAGTAATAAGCTTACTTTTACCTCTCTATACCTAACTTATTAAGATGCATCAAATTAAAAAAGCGATAATGGATCATTTTGTACATATGTAGATAATTTTATTTATTTATTTTTTTACAAGTATAAGTATTGTCTGAGTCATTTTGTTGTAAAAAGAAAATTGCAACGAGTTATTAAATAAAAACCTTATCCACTCTATATACACATTTATTTATTCTGAAACACAAACGCAAAACGGTTTTACTCACGAGTCGCAACAAGGGTTACCAACTCTAAAATCAGCAAAGCCTGACAGTAAAGAAAGAAAAGCCTGATGTTTGAGAAAAAATCCTGACAAATAAAAAATATTTTTTTTCCTTTCAAGTGAAGTTTCATTTTTATAAAAAAAAAAATAAATTAAAACAACATTTTTAGATAACTTACCTTGATTTTGATGCACGAAGACGACGAGACGATAAATAGATTGCAACTGCAATCTGCAGCAGACACAAATAAAATCACACAAAAAAATACATCATAAAATGGAAGTGTCATATCTTTCACAACTAGGGAGCTTCAAAATAACACCTTTCTCGAAATTCAACCGGGACCGGGAGAAATTATGATGCTTAGATTGAAAACAAAAAACTAAGACCAACAAATTTAAAATGCTGCATAACTTTTGAGTTTTGGTGCTAAAAGCATGAAATTCAGGGATTTCAAAATTTCGCCCGTTCCCGGTTGAATTACAAAAAAGGTATTTCAATCACCCTATTGCACAACTCTTTGTCTCTTTCTAAAAAGTGACAACTAAATAAAAAAAAATTAATGTGTTCACTGCCATTTACAAGCATTTCGAATTGAAAACATTCAGTAAACGTTTTTCTTCTAACGATTATATTTTGTGCGATAATTTAAAAAAAAGCCTGACAAAGGACGAAACCTGGCCTCAGCCTGATTGGACATTAAAAGCCTGATGCGTCAGACGAAATCCTGACGGATGGTAAGCCTAGTCGCGACTATAAATGCCGAAATGACAAAAATGGTGGCATTCGCGCCACTTTGCAACAGGGCGGAAAATTATCAAAGTGCACGTTACTGTAAATGTGCTAATTGTATAGCCTACCAGGCCTCTTAACGCCTCTTTTCTTACTTTGCTGATGTTTTGATAACAAATAAGGAAATAAGGCCCCGAAACTTTATGCATATATATACATACAAAACAGTATCAACTAAAATTCTCAATTTGGGTTCTTTTTCCATTTTGCTTTAAAACATTATTGTTTTTCTCAAAATGTGTTATATAAAATTCCTCTATTCCTCTAATCAAGACCTTGCAAAATAACACTTATATTGTGGATCCAGCAATCATTTTTAGGTAAATATAAAATTCATGTTGAAAACCATCAGTAACAGAATAGTTGAAAAAAGTCGGGCGATTTTTGTCAGCTATTCTGTTAGTCGCTGATGGTTTTCAACATGAATTTTCATAAGACATTTTTAAATATTCGGATTAGCCGCGTTATAAATATTTAGTAATATTTAGCTGGTTCAATACATGTATAGGTACTTGCACCCCGAACGTTTCGCTTCAAAAAAAAACCAATAAAAAGTAAAATGTATATGTCCTTCAATTCCGTCGGGTTGTGGTCACCCACTTAAAGCAGTTTCATTCATCTAAAAATTTCAAAATTTCAATAAAATGTTATAGATAATCAGTTGATAAAGCTTGAAATTTATTCTTTAAATCGATTTAATATCAATTCCAAAAATAAAACAATCTAATATCTAATAATTAACATAATGGTAGCGCTCATAACCTAACCTCCTCAAACCTGTCCAATTAAATAAAATAAAAAAATAAAAAATGAAATTATAATAACCTGTCAGTGATAAAATGCAAAAAACATGAACAAGTGATTATTCACAATTCAGAATACCTACATACCTACCTACCGAACCAACGGCAACGTCAACAAAAATGTTCGTCGGAAGGTAATTTTTATTATTTTCAAAGCAAACATCCGGGGAAAAGCGTTTTTAATGAAACAATACGCAATCAATTATTATTATTGGACACAAGAGTCTCTAATATGGGTGAATTGTTATAATATGGTAAAGGGGAAACAGTGCCACATCAAAGTAAACATACTAATGGTAGTACCTACCTACGTTGTTGTATTGTAATGAATTCAGTAACGCGTCAACGTCAACGAGATTGAACAAATTAAAAGTTTCCTTCTCCCCCATACCCATTCATTCAATTTCAATCAGCAAAAGCAAACTCAAAACGCACACAAAAAGAACTGATTTCGCGCCATCGACAAATTAAATTCCCCACAACACAACACAAAATTGAAATCAATCCAAGTTCCAACTTAATTGAAGAGTTCATATTTTTAGTGTGCAACAAACAGAGATAGGAAATGTAAGTTTGGTTTCCCCATTTATTTTAACAACAACAAAAAAAGGTTTATAATACCGCAATGCGTGGGAGAGACATAGAGTATATAGCCATCTCCCTTATTTCTTCACATACACAGTCTCGTTCAACAGCCATTGCTGCGCATTCCATCGTTGTCGGTGGCGTTGGTGGTTGGAAAGTAGAGTGAGGGAGAAAGCATTAATGGAGGAATGTGCCCTTTCGTATGTAAACGGATTGGTAGAATGGTTTTTCTTTTTTTATTGTTGGCCCTCGTCGTTGTAGGGGAAATGGATGAATTGCGGTTTTTTCTGTGGTTTCTAATCACGATTAATGGCCGACGGAAATGAATTTGTATTGTATTGACACTTGGATGAAGAAGGGGTTGGGATTTATTTTGATTGTGATGAATTGAATGTGGAGCTAATTTTGGATGGTGGATTGAATTTGTGTTTGAAGTTATTTTGAGTTAACAGAAATGCGGCGAATACGGCGAAATGGTATGACAAATAGGGGAGATATTTGAACATGCTTAAGTGAATGATCATGATCATGATTATTACCATATGATCAATGATTTTATCATTATAATACTTATAGGTTGTTAATTATCAAATTTCAATATTTATCAACAATCAACTGACAATTGACAATCGTAAAAGGGACGAATGACTTTTTTGATTATTGTTTCATGTCTAAAAAATTTGCTCTCACCAAAATAGAGCAATGAAATTGTGCCTCATTGAAGCCACAAACTTTCATAAAATTTTAATCTCATCAGATGGTAAATATTTTGCTGATGTTTTTCATTCGATTATTGAAAATGCCAACGATAGAACTCGAGTAACATTATACAGATATTTCAATTATCACATTAAGTACCTACTTATAGCTACACTTTGTATCTATGCTTACCCGACAAGACACCCAGATATTTACATGAACATTATAAAATATATTAGAGATTGCTCAATTCAATATAAAAATATATTTTTTTAACCTTCAAAAATTTAAGAGAGACTCAATCAAACACTAATTGATACTTTAACAATTCGAAGATCCTCTCAAGTTTCAAATATATATACCTACATGTGCCGTATACGAAGTATGAACAACCAGAGAAATAGTAACCTATTAGCAGAGGCTTGATAATTGGACTCGAACCTAAGGCCAAACGAATATACCATTTAAAAAAATCAAGATTTGGACAAAACTTGGTTTTCAATTAAGAAAAAAATATACAAATTCGAACAAAATTAATGAAGCGATTGATGAATTTTTTTTTTAACTTAAAGAGAAGGTATATTTGTAGACATGTAGGTATGTATGTATATGTTGCGATTTTGTATGTAATTCAATCTTCTATCATATACCTTTAACTCTTTATATAGATATAGTTATAAAAGATTGCGTGAGTTAACATCATTTAATTATTATATTGAAGCTTGGTCATTATAAGTCAATTTCCGTAGATATATATGTAGGTACCTATATATATCGAGTCATGATCAATTTATAATTTATCAGGCCAATCTTAATTTTCGGTGCTTGTATATTCGATTCGTATATTCGTTGATGCGTGAGAGTAAATTGCTAGATCAACAACAGTAGTTAACTATTTAAAATTTGTTCAAATAAAAAAACCATTAGTTAACTTCACGGTTGTTTGAATTTTGGATAATAAATCAATGGAATCTAAAAAAAAAATATATATAATATAATTTTGTAAGTTCATTGAATTTTTTGTCAAAGTCTACAAATGAATGCTTTTGAATTTGTTTGTTATATCTAAACATAAAGTTAATGATCTTATAAGATTTTAAGGGCCTAACACTTTTGAAAGAAACATTAAGGGTATATTCATGCAACGTCGTAAGTTTACAAATTGGGTAAAATGATAACTTTAAACAAAAGTTTGCATTAACTCCCTTTATCCCGTGTAATTGAATCAGCTGTTCGCAGTGGTGGATCCAGGATTTGGTCATGAGGGGGGGGGGGGGGGGGGGGGGATCTTGATGCTATATTATTTATGTGCGTGAAGTTAGCACCGCCATTTTCGATTAAAAAAAAAACAAACAAGCACTGAGCTTAAAAGGGCGCAAGTATAACTTTTTAAAAGATCGTAGTTTTGAAAAATAAAATAAGTGAATTTAAAAAAAATATTTACGGCACAATGACCTGCACAAGTTGAGCACAATACAGCGCAACATTATTTTTTTTTTTGAAAATTTAAAATGGCGGTGCTAACTTCGCGCTTCCCACAAATTTATTTTTGGCCCTAAAAGCTATAAATATGCGAATCATTTTTTGAGCAAAATTTAGCACAACTTTGTTGTTTTTGAAAATCGTAATTTTGAAAAAATTCATCCTTAAAATTTCCAAATTTGAGAATTAAAAAAAAATATTTACGGCACATGGAGGCACAAGTTGAGCACAACACAGTACATTTTTTTTTTTGAAAATCGAAAATGATGGTGCTCATTTTACCCTAGTTCTTTCGCAACATTTGCTTTCGGTCCTAAAAGTTTCAAATATGCGATTTTTATTTCCGATTGTATCATTTTTTGAGCACAAAGGTTAGGTTAGGTTAAGTTAAACGGGCTGATAAACGGTAAGCCGCAATTATCTCATTCGGATCTCAATGAATCCATTGTGCTCCCCAAAAGGTGTGTGCAAGGTAGGAATAAGGAGAGGTAGGGAAAGGAGTTAGTGGAGACTAAAGTATGGTGTGCCTCTCTGAACCACCCTTAAATCTGGAATTTCAGAATGTTCTTTAGTGGAAAAAAACGAGATGTCGAGCAGATCTTCGAAAAAGTATTCTCCGAAGACTGTCTTCCTGGTTTTTGCTAAGCTGGGGCATTCACAAAGGAAGTGATAGGAGCCCTTCTCCGCCCATTCTGCTCATGTGGGTTCCCATTGAGTTGTGGCCCATTAGGATTACAACCAGGAGGGACAATTGAGGCCTGCTTATAGCTCTAGTAAATAGTCTGGTTTTTTCGAGACCCCACAAGTGTCAAATTGCCAACCATCAGTCGTTTGCGGCTTTGAGCAAACCCTGGCGAATTCTATTCTTTTCATACTCTAGTGGTATAAGTACTGAAGATTCTGTTTGTCTCGGATCAACAGACGACCCGATTTTGGCCAACTCATCTGCCTTTTCATTCTCTGGAATATCACGGTGCCCAGGGACCAAACGGAGGGTAACTGCGTTAGTTTCGCTGAGTAATTTCAGCTCACTGCGGCAAGTGTCCACTAGTTTAGACTTTTTGATGACCGAGGAGATAGCTTCGATTACCGATTATGAGTATCACTATTTATTAGTTCATGTTAAGTGAAGTTCTTTTCTTTGCAGCCTCACAAACAGCAAGCACTTCCGCTTGAAAAAAACTACAGCACAAACCAGCAAGTTTTTGGAAAAACTTAATTTACCATCCTCAAAATTTGAAAATTTCGAAGATTTAAAAAAATATTTACGGTACATCGCAGCACAAGAAGCACAATACAGACATTTTTTTTTAACCGAATATGTCATGCGTCGCTAAAAATATGGATACAGTCTCTTAAAACCACATGCTTATAGTTTAATTTTTTTACGGCTCATGGCAGGCAGCATATAAGTTGGGCACATCGCAGAACAACGGTTTTTTTTACGAAAATCAAAAATGGCGTTGATAACTTCTTTTTGTCCTTATAATATTGAATTATAGTATATATTTTAATATGTTGCTTTGGAAAGGTATATGATAAATTGACTAAGTCTTCAAAATTTTACATTTAGCTTAAGCTAAGTTTTCTTTATAAAACTGTTACGCAATCTAATGTAATCTTTTTCCAATAAGAAGTATTTGAAGTTTTGGAGGTCTACCTATTCATAACACTTGAAGAAATTTTTTTTTATAGTAATCGATATGCAGATCGAGATTTAGAAACATATATAGGAGAGGCCCAAGGCAATTAAATCATAGGGGAACCACTTTTCTTTGAAATAAATTACATATGTATTTGTTATTGTAAATAATTATCAATATAAATACTTGTAGTTTTTAATGAAAAAAAAATTATTTGTTAAATTGACAAGTTAAATTGTTAAATCGGTATTTCAAATTGTTAAAGTGACAATATTTTTTATTTTTTAATATGCAGAAGATTTTCTACACCGAGAGAAATGTATATACATAATTTGTTTGTTTGTCTTTAAATTTAATCATCATCAAAATGAAAAAAAAAAAATCTATTTCTGTCGTCTCATTCTAAATTCTTTATATTTATATAGTTTTTTTTAAATTCCCACAAAAAAACTTTTTAAAGCTTATAAATAAATTTAAACTGGACCGTTTTCTTTCCAACCTTTAAATTATTGAAATTATTTAATTTTGGAATATTTTTTTTTAGAAATGAGATGAAATCCAATCGAATTCGGAAATTTTCAACAAAACATAAATTGGCTTTTATGATAACGTAGCACACATAAACTGTCAAAACTTCCATCAAGATAAGGAATTTTGGTCTTTACGATTTATTTTACATATTTTTTTTTCTTTTTTATCTGATATTATAAAAGACGCAAAATCTTAGAATTTTTAAGGCCTATATTCGGCTCATCTGTTGTTATTTCGAAATAATTCAAACCTATTTGAACTCAACGAAGATATACAAAAGCGAAGGTTTAAACTACGTTTCAACTCTGTACAATAAACTTGAAATTTGTCAAAGTTTTCTGTGTAAGGTCACAATAGGAATTGAGTCACACTAGTTGAATTCAGATTAATATTTTTTTTTTTGTTAAAAAATTTAAGAAGGGATGTTTAGGAAAATGAGATCTCGGAGATCTCAGCAATCTCAGTTACCTACTTGAACAGGATTCCTCAGCAAAATTTTTCAGCTTTTTAGCCTATAGTACGGAGCTGAAGCAAAATGAAAATTCTTTGTGGTCTCCAAATCATTAGCGAAAACGTTAACAAAACGGCTACGGAAAAAATTAATGTCGCCAATTGCAAAACAAACTATTAAAAAAAATCACAGAAACTTATGATGTACTTAATCAAAGAAACAATAAATAAAAATACAAATAAAAATCGAATGCCACTTTTCGGCACACAATTAACAGTTCATTCAAATAATTCAGTGCGAAAAAGATAGGAGACTTCTCCAAATAATCTCCTACAATATCAATTTCGCTCGTTGAACAGCGTACTGCAGAACAAAAATGAAAACGAATTTTTTCGTTTATGATTTCGTTGTTTCAATTTCTGTATAGGGAAATTTTCGTTTCGCTTCAGGTGCATGTACTTTACTTTATTGTCAAAATGATGATGAAAAAAATCTTGGATTCGCTTGCTTACTTTTTGAGTGATAAAAATCTCTGAGGTCTCATTTTTCTGAATCCCTCGAATTTCACTTGTCAATAATTTCAGTATAGAAATTACGATCACTGCCTAATGATTTTTTGCTCATTAAAATCACTAGCGTTGATAGTAATCACCCCTATATTTATGAACGTTCGCGTGAATTTTCGTATTCTGCTCTCCGTCGGAGGAAAAGTTCCAAAAAGTATATAATTGCGATAAAAATAAAATTTTAACAATTACATAATGTTCTCTCAAGAACTTTAAAAATAATTATTGATAGAACTTTGAACTCGAAAGTTTGAAGAGTTTAAAGAATGTTCAGGAAAATGAGATCTCGGAGATCTCAGCAATCTCAGTTAACTGAACAGGATTCCTCAGCTTCGCTGTCAAAACTCTGAGGAAAAAAAATCTTGGATTTGCTTGCTCACTTTTTGAGTGAGAAAAATTTGTCAGATCTCATTTTTCTGAATACGCCAAATAATTTCTGACAAGTTAAGTGAAAAATTCACGTAAATTCAATCGGATCCGATCGGATAGTATGAATAATGCTGAATAAACTGGTTATTTCCTCATATTATCAACTTTAATTTCAAATTGTAAGAAAAAGTCATTAAAATCGTGGAGAAACCATTTAGAAAAAGGTGAAACGTCAAAATTTATTGTCTCAGCGATGGAAATCAATAATTGCATTTCACCTGCCGAGCAATATTATCATTGCTATTGCCATTGCTAATGCGTCTCCATTGGCAATATTAAAGGCAATGGCAATGATCTAAGCAATTTATTTCCTCAAATATTGCTAAAGGAGCCGCTGGGTTATTTAGGTGAAAATATGTTGTTCTCTCAACCATTCTACACATAGGTATGTAGGTACTTAACCCAGCGGTTCCATTATAGCAATACTTGAGGAAATAAATTGCTTGGCTCATTGCCATTGCCTTGAATATTGCTATAATGGAGACGCTTTAGCAATGGCAATGACAATATTGCTACGCTGATGGAAGGCAATTATTGATTTCCATCGCTGAGGCAATAAATTTTGACGTTTCACCTTTTTCAAAATGGTTTCTCCGCGATTTTGAATGAATTGTGCTTCGTTTTGAAATTAAAATTGAAAAAATGAGAAATTAAGTCAATTAAAGTTTTTTACTATCAAAAATTGTGATTTTAAAAAGCAAAGAACACTTGAATGTGGTCGTAATTCCCACACTGACATTTGACAACAGAAATTACTTGCCAATAGAAGGCCCACCCTGCAGGCATTAAATTGTCATTGCCATTGAAATTGACACTGCCCCAAATATTGCTAATGGAGCCACAGCGTAAATTAAAATCTTTGACGTAGATATACTATTTATAGGTACCTTATACCTACATATTTATTATTAATTGTTCTCATACCTTAACTACTAAATCTACATACGTACTTAGGTAGACCTAAGTAAATACTTATACTATCCTGCTGTACCTATATACCTATCTTAAGTTAAACCAAATCGATATCTATGTACATAAATCAAAGACGTCAACCTATAAAAAAAAAAGAAATCGCAGAATTAAAATCAATTCCGAATGAAAATTTTAAAATTATTAGTTCAAGTGACCGACGCGACGGCGTGCGACGTTGTGTGTAAGTCTCATATACAATATACATATACCTAGGTATAGGTATATTGGCCTTAAAATGTACAAACTATATAAGGTAGGCATTTGTATCTATCGGCAAAATTAAATAAGTATGTATCTATATCTTAATATTATCTACCCCATCAAAAACCTCTCTTAAAAAAAAAACCATTTGATTTTGTAAAGTTATTAACAATCCTTCTGCCCCTTTACCTACCTAGCCGTAGGCACTTATATGTTTCAAAATAAAGTTGTCGGCTCTGATTGATACAACCATATGTATTTTTAGATATACCTACACAATATACATGTATCTATTAACCAAAGCAGTGATGGAAATCGACTTTTTTCGATTGTACTGAACGCTGAAACAAAATAGTACTGAAAAAGAACAAATAGTACTGGGCTCTTTTAAATGGATAAAAACTAACAAACACACAAATTCAAAAACGAATTGATTTATTAAGAAGAACAAAAAAAATTCATTTGTTATAAATATTAAGGTAACATAGTAAAGGAACTTCATTATTATAGCTAAACAAATAACGGACGGATCCCGTATCACAGTAAGGAGCCAGTTGTAGGTTTCATTGAATCTCATCATTGAATATTTAAATTTTTAGTTTTGAGGTTTTTAAAATCCTAAATCATTATTAAACTGTCAGGTTTATTTTCCCATTGAAATAATCACTGATTTAGCTTCCTAAACATCTGAAAATTGAAAATAGAATTTTCAATGATATTACGTATAACTGGTGCCTTAGATAAGAAAATAATAGTAAGTTAGGTAATTAACTTTTATTTTTACTCTAAAAGTTCTTATTTTTGAAGAGCATTGTTTGTCACGTTTTTATTCACAAGATCTTTATTAATTACAAAACTGTGACAACATTCCTTTTTTTTGCTTTCTATCAGCATTCATTTTTCAAAAACCAAATTTTTGCCCAAAATTCCGATACAGATACATTTCTCAGTTTCTTAATATATTCGCAGTCAGCTGGAGCTCTATATTAGTTGCTTATAGCTTCAATATTTTTGTGTTTATTAGGAAAAAACTTTAAAACAAATTGAACGATGGAGTTAACTACTACTGCGCTTTGTTAGAAATTTAGAAGTGCGTTAAAGAAAACGTCATCGAAATCCAATCTTCTTCTAATATCTTAGCAGAAATGTTATGTAAAACATTTTAGCATGATTTTTGAAGCCCTGTATAACTTTTTCACTGAACTTTTTAAAAGTGTATAAGATTTCACATTCGGTGACGCAATATATCTCCATAACTGGTAGGTGATTTTGCAAAAGCCAATAAAGGCTTTTCATCAAGAGATTCCCTTACCATAAAATTTCTATACATAATTTTTTAAAAATTAATTTCATTTTTGGAAGCAAAATAATAACGTAGATGAAGATAATTAGAAAACTACTTCTGTTTAAGTGGAGCGATTGAATATATGATGAGCCCAACTGTCGTACCTGGGCGAAACGGAACTTTTGGAGTTGAGGTCACTTGAACTTAAAAATTGGAAGCTAAATATGTACTCTTACATATTCAGTTCAGTATTTAAAAGCAAATGGGCGCCTTCAGCCCAAGTGGGGATGGTTTTGATATTGGGTAATTGGGCTTTGAGTATTTTCGCATCGCACATAGATTTTTTAATGAAGATAAGAGAAAATTATCAATTTTGTACAAACAATTCAAAATTGTACTGAAAATGGCAAAGATGTACTTACGTACTGAGAAAATCAAATTGTACTGAATTCAGTACAATAGTAAGGCTTTTTCCATCAGTGAACCAAAGTATAAAAACACACTCGCACTGAATAAATTGTATCTGCACACTCCAAAGTGGCTGCTAAATGTAGGTATCTCTAAAAGCTAAAACAATTGATTTTTTTTTCAAACACAGTTAACTCTATATCTAGCTATATATGAGAACAATATCGTTACAACAACAAAAGACAAACGACAAACAACAACAATAAAAAAAAACAACAAAGAAAGTGTATCTAAAAGATTCACTTATTCAATTACCGTTTGTTTACTTTGAACGATGATGAAAATGAAGCGTTTGCCTTTTGACGCGCCCAATTGTATATAAATGCGTTACTGAGATACACATAGTGGGTACTTAACATCTCCCCTTCGAAAACAGTCATTCATTTCAAACTATATCTCTCTCTCACCCAGGTCACAAAACCACACACAATGGAGACAGAGAGAGAAGATAGAAAAACAAAAATAGAGTGACATAGTGCAATGGAAAAACAAACACACAGTCAGTTGGGTTCGCTCTCAGAACACTTAATTGAGTTGTGAGAGGAACTGTGTTCATTTACCATTTGTGTTTGTGTATTTATTACTGAGTGGAAGGAGAAAGAGCGAGATAACATGTTGTACAGGGGTGGTCTGCAACAAGACACGCCCCTTCAGTATTCACCAACACAATCGAACAATCGTATACGAATTAGGCAATCATGATGGTCATGGCGCATGTGTGTGTTTAGCTACCCACTTAGGTTCGACTTAATAGAGATATACATGTCACTGATACATTCCCAACTCACATCCCTCAGAATTCCCCCGTATATCGGTATACGCTTGCGCACGTATTCTTTGTTGTTTTTTTTTTTTTATTATTTATTCCATTTTCATTTTCAACTTCTTGTTTTTCGAAATCCAGTCGTCCTCGTAGAGTTCTCACTCAATCGACTGTCAGATTACAGGTGACAACTGACTGTGTCACACACGTCAAGCAGCAAAGATATTCGGCTTTCGTTCGGTTTTTCTTCTTCTTCGGTTCTTCGGGTTTTTGTGCGGGTTTTTTTGTTTTTCTACAATTTTGTGTATAGTTTCTCGCTCTGTCCTTTTTGCTAGCTATATCTACTTACACATCTTCTCCTCTCTGCCTTCTGCACAGTGCAGCGCTCGTCACTATCCTGTGTGTGGCTGCCATAATTTTCAATTACCACCATAACAGTTCTATTAGTTGAGTGTTGTTGGTTGTATGACTTCACCGCCGAGGCCAAGGAGGACTCAACACTGCCGATAAGGAGCTATGATTAGTTAATTTAGTTTATGCACTCGCAGCGAACAGACGTCTGTCATCCATCAAACTCGCGCGTCAACGTCATTGTCAACGATCAAATTTCAAATCTTGTTTTTTTTGACATTTCGAACAAGTGTCGCAAAAGTGACAAGTGATGCGAATCATATTTCTAACAAATTTCTTTGCGATTTTTTAAATAAATTAATTCGAACTTTGAAGTTCGAAAAATCAAGAACATTATTTAAACGAATTTTCGAATTATACAAAAAAAAAAAACAAATAAAAAAGTGTGTGTTATCAAAGTGCACTGAAGTGTGTGTGTGTTTGTGTTTGATTAATTTTTTTTGTTGTTGCAACAAGCAATGGCCCTTGAGGATCGTTGTAGTCCACAGAGTGCCCCAAGTCCACCCGGTGCCCCACATTCACCTCAAAGTACCTCATCGCCTCCATTACACGTTCTCGACATGAGTCTGTCACAAAATCATCATCTCCATCATCAACACCATCATCATGGAATGACAATGGCTGCCATTCATCATGCAGCCATGAATCCGCTTCTCCGGTATCCAGTTAGTCCATGTGGAAGTTTACATGATTCCATCAGCCCCAATGAGCAATCATCTCCCCTAACGCACCACCAAATCAAGGAGGAAGAAACCGACTCAATCATGGGTGACGAGGATAACGAACAGGACATTAGTGTTACCGATGATGACGATGATCTGAGTCAACATCATCGATCAGCAGCCCCAATTCCATCAGCAATAAACTTCTCGATCAGCAACATTCTCAGCGATCGCTTTGGCCATCCACAAAAATTACCTTCAACTCCAACACCTGTGTCCAAGAAAGAACAGCATCTGCAACAGACCACTCCTAGTTCGAATAGCATCTTCCGGCCGTTCGAAGTTGCCCGAGTTCCTGAACGATCATCTGCATTCACCCGTTTAACTACTCCTGTCGAAGTCTTAGATTTCAGCCGACAGCAACATCATCAGCAACAAGCAGCAGCTGCTGCAGCGGCAATGATGCTGGAACGGGCGAGTTTCCTCAACTACTTTAACCCTGTGACATATCCAAGAATCCATGAGGAGATTATGCGACGGAGTGCTAAGCCGTCGGCGGGGTCAGTTCCTGAAAAAATGCCACCCCTTGGAAGTCTCTGCAAAGCGGTCTCTCAAATCGGACAACAGCAGCAGTTGTCGTCATCGTCATCGCAAGCAGCGTTACAACAGCCATCAGCAACGCAATCATCATCATGCATGTCAAGTCCACCACCAGCCTCAAATGTATCATGCACTTCCTCAGCATCTTCATCATCATCCTCGTCAACATCAGGAATGGGATCTTCGTCATCATCTTCCAATGCGTCGCGAAAATGCAACAACAGTCCCCAACCTATTCCACCACCATCGGTTGTGAGTCGTGACTCCGGTATGGAATCTTCAGATGATACTCGCTCCGAATCTGGTTCGACAAAAGATGAAAATGGACAAATGTGGCCAGCTTGGGTGTATTGCACACGATACAGTGATCGTCCTAGTTCAGGTTAGTAAACTTTTTATTCTGTTGAAAACATGTACAATTTGGAAGGCTCATTATAATGCCCGAAAATACTTTCAACTACCTACATACTAGGTATGCTCTTTTAGAAAATCAAAACGTTTTAAAATGTTTATAAAGTAAAAAGTTCTATAGCAGGAAATAATTATTAGGTAGTGATGGGTAGCTTTAAAACTGTTCAAAACTCGCATATAAAAAAAAAATCATTTAGTCTTTGTTTTTGATAAAAATTCCATAAAAAAAAATCATTTGGTCCTTGTATTTAAGAAAAATTCAATTAACACTGAAAATTAAAAAAAATCATGTTAAACTAAACAGAAATTAACCAGTTATCAGGGTGTATATTTTTCCATAGATGTTAAATTAATTAGATATGAAATTTTAACGACGGCCGTCTTAATTAAAATAAACGAAAATATGTTATGCACTTGAAAAATCTACATAGCATCTTTTAAGCTTTAATAAGTAATCCTGTTAAATCAACATGAAAATCTAGATAAACTATCTTGGTTTTTTTACTTTTGAACTGACAGCACTTGTCAACATTAGATACACACAATATTTAATTAATCCAGTATAGCTATGTTAAAATTGCAAGTCAACCAAGATGATATTACATGACACAAAGTAAATTTGATGTTGTTCACCTGTGTATAGTTAACATGACACCTTGTTAAATTTAGCTTCTTCAGATGAAATAAATTTTACCGTCTTATTATTCACTCGACTAATCTTGTTTAAAATTAAAATCCGGATGTAAATTAATATAAATTCAATATGAATACATCCGGATTTAAGTTTTAATCTGGATTAAAAGCCGATTTCATGTTGCTTTAAAATTTTATTAGCTATATAACTCTTTTATTTCCAGCTATATCTACTTGATAAAATATTTCAGTCCAAACTGTGAACATTTTTCAAAGTTTTTTTTAAATCAATTCAACCAAGCTTTTTTTACGGTTGTTAGTTAAAGTTACATGCGAAGACCTTTGTTTCCATTTTTATGATTTCAATCAACTTTTCACAAAAAAAAAAAGATTTTAAAAATTTCTTTTTTTAAGCTTGCAGCTCTTAAAAGATACCTACCTACTTTCTCAACCAATCATTTTTGTATGGCTGTTAGTTAAAGTTACATGCGATGGACTTAGTTTCCATTTTTTGGTTTAAATCAAATTATCTCAAAAAAAAAAACTATTTCATTAATTTCTTAAGCTTACTGGTCTTCCAAATACTTAATTCCTCAACCAATCGTTTTTTTACGACTGTCCGTTAAAGTTACATGCGAAAACCTTTGCTTCCATTTTGATGTGTTAAATCAACTTTTATAAAAAAAAAATTAAAGAATTTCTTAAGCTTATCTACAATTCGTACAGGATACCCAATACCCATACTTCCTATAATTTTTCGGTACAAAATATCGTTACCGAAACATAAACCAAGCGTTAGTTAAAGTTTCATGCGAAGACCTCTGTTTCCATTTTATGATTTAAATCAACTTTTCTCCAAAAAAGCCATTTTAAGAATTTCTTTTTTTAAGCTTGCAGCTCTTAAAAGATACCTTTTTTCTCAACAAAGCACTTTTGTATGGCTGTTAGTTAAAGTTACATGCGAAGAACTTCGTTTCCTTTTTTTTTTATTTACATAAATCAAATTAACTCCAACAAAAAAAAAACTATTTCAGTAATTTCTTAAGCTTACAGGTCTTCCAAATACCTAATTGCTCAACCAAGCGTTTTTTTATTATTGTTCGTTAAAGTTACGTGCGAAAACCTTCGCTTCCATTTTTATGTGTTAAAACAACTTTTCTTTATGTGTTAAAACAACTTTTCTTAAAAAAAATTCTTATAATTTCTAAAAATTACCTACAATTCGTACAGGAAACCCATACTTCCTATAATTTTTCGGTACAAAATATCGGTATCGAAACATAGACCAAGCGTTAGTTAAATTTACATGCGAAGAACTTAGTTTTCATTTTAATGATTTAAATCAACTTTTCCCAAAAAAAAATATTTCGATATAATTTCTTGAGCTTATACAACTTCAACAGGATACCTACCTATTTCCTATAATTTTTGGTAAAAATATCGTTAAAGAGAAATAAATTTGTATGAAGAAAAAAGGTTTCTTTATTTATTTTTTATATTTTTTTATTTTTTATACAGTGCGTTACAATTCTAAGTAAATCGAAATATCTTCGAAACGATAAATCTTAGAAAAAAATTTCAAATACGTTTTTTTAGGAAATTTTATAAGCTACAAATTTTAATGTTTTTTTCTGTTAAAGTAACCGTTATTGAGATATACACTTAAAACCATTTGAATTGTAGGTATATTTCCTTAAATATGTACATGTACTTACATACTTAAACAAAACTTATCTCAGGAAACAAAACATCGAATCGAATCGAAATGAAACGAAAAAAAAACAACAACCACCCGTGAACTATTTTCAAGCATTTAAAATGCAATAAAATTAGATACCCTACATGAGATATTTTCTAACACTTCCGATGTACCTATGTCATATCTGTATAAGAAAAACAAAACATTGTGCGACAAAAACAAATCCTTTAAAAACGTCAACTTGTAAGTAGGTATAGGTACATATAAAGAATGAAGGACATATGTAGGATACAAAAATTTCTTTCTTTATTCAAAAATCGGCACATCACTTAAAAAGATTTCCTTTTATCTTATTTATCTCATGCCGAGTGTGTATATACACTGTGGATACTATGACATGTCCAGTATAAACCCACACACGGAGTATTATAGACGAAGAAATTTCAAAAATGAGGAACAATCCTTAAAACACGTAAAAATATAATGAAAGTGAAAAAAAGAAGGCCTGTTGTCATCGTCATCATAATATTAGCTCCACAATCAGAATCCTTATTTTTGTCTAACTATCTCTTATCCCCTTGTTCCACCACACGAGTTACCAAAATGCATCTCAAACCAAACCAAAAAAAAAAAAAAAAACAGCCACCGCAGTATAACAAACGAAAAACACCACCGACAACAACAACAACAACAAACGAAAATCCGAAAAGTATCTTTTGTATGGATATAAATCTGGTATCTCTTGTATATCTGTTGAAAGATTTAGGTGAAAGATACACGCGTAATCACGCACACACGTCCCACTCAATTGCCGCCACATTTTTGTTGTTGTTGTTGTTGTTGCTTCAACTCTTCGGTATAAATTCTTTTAATAAAAAACCCGTATCAAGTTGCATTCACATAAAAAAAAATTAAAACAAAAAAATAAACCAGGGGGCTAACCCCCGATTTACAGTTCAGTTGAAGAGAAAAGTGCCTGCTAATTGATATTTTAAGTGGATTTAGATTTAGATAAAAATTTCAACTCTATATACCTCTATAAAGCTGCTAAAAAAAATCGATTTTCAATAATCTATTATAGCTGCGGCTATGTCTAGATAGATAGATATAAAGCAGGTATGAAAAACGATGATGAAGTATCTGTTAATGTGGTGATGTGATTGAGAAAGAAATTGTATCTATTTTAAACATGCAAGAGGAAAGAAAATTTGTATCTATATCTACACAAGTGGGTATAGCTAGCTTTATAGGCTACTTATACGTGAATATTTTGTGTATGAATCTACAAAGACCAGCCATTTATTAGTAGAGAAAGACCTCAAATTATTACAATTACATATATATTTCCTTGCAATGAAGATAAAACGTGCCAATTGCGGCACCACTTTCCATTGTTTGTTTTAAAAATATATAAGTATATCTGTGTATAATACCCTATATATCTATTTAAAGTAAAATATATCTCGACCGCAACACTGCAGCTTGCGGCCACATTCAATTTTCTCACATTTTAAAGTTTGCAAACAAATGAAAAATTTTCAATTAACTATAATTTTCAACCCCGCATAATCTATATACATATGTATATATAATGCATAGACCTTATACCTATAATGGGAAGAGTATAAGGAGAATCAAAAGTGGCTGACATTTGCCAATTGCCAACCATATATGATATGCAATTATCTATGAAGACATGGTTGATGTTAACTTGGCTTAAAGGGTTTTCTATCTTTTTTTTTCTGAATGAACCGAACCCCCTCCCCCCCCCCCACCTTTTCCTCGTAACATATATAAAAGAAGTTGAACCCCATATCATTCAATTATAAGGTAGTTTATCTTTTATATGTATAAAGGTAAATTATTTGTTTGTGTATATAATTGGCTTTTCCGCGTGTGTGCTAAGTTGGGAAAATTTATATTGGAAAATAACACTTAATCACTAATAGCGTATAATATATATGTAGGAACTATTATAAAAATCACCCTCTGATAGGCAGAGACATGTTATAGATATAAACAACTATAGATAACTGTATATGGTTATACTCTGACACGGTGACTTGATTGAAGAAAATAAACAAATTTTCTAATTATATAGATACTTATTAAGTCATTTTTATTTTATCATATTATAACTACCTTTCATAATAACTCTTTAGTTTTTATATGTACACAAGACACAACAATGAAAATGTTAACCAGGCCATCACAACAATGGAAAATTATATCATTTTTCCTATATATTAAATATTTATGAATTACGTACCTATTAAACTACATATTTAAAAAAAAATGTTGATCAATAAAAAAACAATGTATGAGTCCAAGAGAAACTGACGAGATGGTGACAAAATGATATATACCTATAGAAATTATTATGAAAATTGTAAACTTAGATTACTTACATTTTTATATATTGTTACATTTCAAGCTAATTGTTTTAAATGATTACTTGGAATTGTATAGATACAAAGAGTTTTAAAATGATATGTGTGGAATGTCACTTACTATATTGTGAGTAAGAAATTGACTTTTTAACCTCTAAGTCGTTGGGAAGGGGAATTTTTTGTTCCATAACTTAATTATAAATAAAAGGTTAACAACAACATCATTTATTTCAATTGAATTTATTAAGAAAATATAGGTAGATATTTAATTTATAGCAGTTTATACCAATTAGTATCTATAAGAGAAGAAGTATATAGAGGTATCTTAATTTTTTTCGTTTTCGTCTTACTGGCTAATGAATGTAAATGTGTGCTAGTGAGTTAGACCAGTTTATACCAATTAAATGAGAAATATTATATTTTTGATAAATTTTTAGCTATATAGTTGGTGCCACTCTGGTGGTTAGAAGGGTGAAATATGAAATTTTCGTCGTAAAGGGGCGACATTTTTTTAGTTTTTTTGAATTTGCTAATTGTACACTTGACTGGTATAAACAAAAAATGACTGCCCCGAAAACTGTCTTAATTACAAATTGGTATATTATATATACACCTAAATTAAAGTACCTATGTATATATAGTGAGTGAATATATATTATATACAATATTTTTATTTAAAGTTATCCTCTGATTGGTATAAACTAGGCTAAAATAAATATCGAAGTTATTTAAATTAGAAACTTACCAGGAAATTGATAAAAAACATTTTAAAATGATAAAAACAATAAATAATTATTTAATTATAATTTAATTGTGGTTCGATCTGAGTAAGTACTCAGTTAATTTTTTTTGAAAATGTGGATTGGTCCGATTTGCGCCGAGAGCCACAATTTTCAATTAATATTAATCAATTGGTCAGTTTATATTTCTGAGATTTCAGTGATCTCAGCAATCTCACAAATATAAACAGGATTCCTCGGCCAAATTTCTCACTTTTTGTGTCAAATACTGAGGAACAAAAATTTTGAATTCGTCTGCAAAATGTTTGTGGGAGGAAAATTAGTGAGGATTCTGAAATATAAACTGACCAAATATTAGTCAAATATTGATAAATACAGTCAAATTCTATTATTTCACAAAGTGTAGTGCTTGACTTGACAGTGGAGAATTATATAATGATCATTCTAAATACTTTGGACAATTTCTCAATTAAAATCTGTAGGCGAAGCCACTTACCTTGCTTGTTATTATGTTGATATAAGAATTAAATATAACAGATACTGACGTCAAATAAAACTACCAAGTCATTGAATAATAAATATATCAATTCCAAGTATTATTTTCTCATTTAGTCCAAAAATAATGCGTTTCGCCTAGGTACGACAGTTAGGCTCATCAGTTAGATGCTGTCGACCCTTCTAAGACGCAATAATATTGCGTAATTATAATTATATATTTATTAATTTTTTTTTATTATTATAATATTATTTATTAATTATAATATTATGTTTGTCGATGCTATCGACACTAATACAATTTGCAGCATTAACACACTGCAAATTATTATATTTTTCTAGTGAGTTTATTAGACTACTTTAACTAGAAAAAAACCCAATATGGGTAAACAAGAAGAAGACAAATTAATGACAACAATTATAGAAACATTGTTTTTGTTTTTTCACAAGAGAAAAAACAAAAACAATGTTTCTATTGTTGTCATTAATATATCAATTCCGTTAAACTTAGCTATAATAAAAAAAAAAAAAATAGAACAATATATAGGGCAATGTTTCATAGTTTGATTAAGTTTAACTAAATTGACCGAAATGGAAGGCTTGAGTGTCACTTATTCAGGCAAGTGTGGTCAGCGGTGTACTAAGAAATTTGGCCTCAGAGTCATTTATATGTAGAGTATGATATGACCTTGCATTTATATTGATTTTATTTTGTATTATTTGTTGACGTACAGTATTCGGAGACATGTGAACATTTGGAGTTTTTACAGAATTATCAATATAAATAGTCAAGGCAAAGTTAAGGTCTCGAGTTTTTGATTTTAAAAAAGTTTTAATGTTTTTTTTGCGAACATCATTTTGGTTGTAAAAACAAGTATCTGCACTTGCATTCGCATGAGACTATAGAAAATCTGAAAACGTATAAACGCAGATAAAAAATATTTTAATACATGAGATCTGGGGCCTTATTCTATAAAACAAAAACGATGGAACGATATCGTTTTGGCAATAGATGTCCCCATCTTTCCCTTTAGATGTGATAGAGATGGGTATTGCCAAAACGATATCGTTCCATCGTTTTTGTTTTACGGAATAAGGTTTTCCAATATCATTAATAAATAAAAGTAATAATAGTGGTACAATAGGACTACGAAAATATATATTTCTCTTATTTGAATTCTTCAATAAATTTCTTTAAAAGTGTTTTTGTCCCCTCTTGAAAAGTTACCTTTAAACTTGGATTGAATTGCAGATTCAAACAACTTGGCAACTGTGTAAACCCATTATCGTTTAAATTTAAGAAAATGTGAAAAGTGGTTTGCCTTATCAAAAACTTAACTTACATAGATCAGCATATAAGACACAATAATTTGCTCGAAAATATTAGAAAGATAAATAGGTAAAAGATATTAACTCCAGGTTTTCACTTTCAAGGTCTTAATTCACATTTGCATATGGAAAAGTCGGTTGAACTGGTACCGATTTTGAATTTTCAAAAAATAAAAAAAAATAAAATGTGTAAATCAATGTATAAACTGTTTTATTGATTTTAAAACACAAAATTAGAACACTATAGAAAAATTCAGAGTTAAGAAAATATAATTTTGTCGCAAAGTAATAGTTCGAAAGACAACACCTATCTATAGGTACGTTTTTTTGTAGTTTTTCTGTCACATTATTTGGATTTGTATGGGAAATTTCCTAAAAGTTTTCATTCTAAAATGGAAACAGTTAAATAAAGAAAAGTTATTGTGGGTGAATGAACTGCACTAGTACTAAATTAACTGAACTTCCAAGGTGCCATATTATCCGAATTAACGCTATCTTTCTATATTCTGTGCTTAAAAATAATTTATTAAAATATTTCTAAAAATCGTGTACATTTTGTTCATATCCTCAATTCAACCGTTATAAGAAAAAATATTCCCAGAAGTATGAGCACAAAAAATTAGATTAAATTTCAATAGATAATATAATTTATTGAAGTTCAGTTACAATCATAATATCAACAATAATAATATATCCATCAAATGTAGGTAAGCAAAGTTTTTGAACATATTTATCCAATTTTTCTTAGAAATCCATTAATATTTCCCATCCAATTGGTTTCTTCCAAATTTAAGCTCAAAATTATAACATTTAAATCATCATTCAATTAAAAACATACCTACCCAATACCCATATATACATAAATGTATATTTTATTTTTTTTTATCTCATTTTGCTAATAACGCTTAATAAGATTTTAATCTTTAACAACTATGAAAATCTTGTTTTTCCTTTTTCGTTGTTGATATTATAATTTAATAAGTTCATCATCTTAATCATAATATAGCTAGCTACCTACAGCATTCTGATGTTGATTTCTTTTGTTTTACTACTGAATTTACACCTGTCTATTTTAATTAAATACAATTTCAATGGGTCCCAAAAACGGTCAAAACCAAACCAACAAAAAGAAATAAACAGACCACCAAGTCGAACTTCAAAAAAAAAAAATATTTTTCACACATTTTATTTTAATTAGTTGCCTCTGTGGCAGCAACCAACATACCTACCTACATATATACACCTTACCTAAAGTCGCATGAATATCAAGTAAAAACAGAAAAAAAAAAAAAAAAAAGAAAAAAATGTAATTAAATAAATATATTATTTAAGAAAAATATTTCTATACATAAAATTAAATTATTCACATCATATATCGAATGAATTGTGTTTCCCCATTTTGTAGGTTTTTCTTTTTTTTATTTTTTTTTTTGTTGTTGTTTAATTTTGTGGCACAAACTGACAGTTGACAAATGTGATTAAGGATTATCAGTATTTTCTATCTTTTTTTTGTTGTTGTTTTTTTTTTTGTTAAAAATGTCAAATGGCATACCTATATATTCACGCCGCCTCTGAACCATTCATCCGACCAAAACTATAAGCCTTTACACCACAGCCAGCGGCCGGTGGCGCGGTGGTAGTGGGAGCGGTGATGATGGACGTTAATTAATTCAAGTTAGTGTTTTTATATTTTTTTTTTTTTTTTGCAGTTGATTTTCATTTTTATGAGTTAAACATATGCTTGGACTTTATAAACGTGCTCTGTGGTGATGATGGTGCTGCATTCAGTCATCATAATGTATCTATTAGCATTTTCATATATTATTTTGTTGTTATATTGTTGATGGTGGTTGTATTGCATATCTGCCCCTCGTGATAAATACAACAAAATGAATATGTTCCATAAGTGAATATAATTATAAAGACGGCAACGCGTGAGCTCGTCCTCTCTGCTGCGCTGCTCTGCCATGCCGTCGCTGTCGTCGTGTAAAACTATACTGAATTAAATTAAAAAGTCAAAGGTTTAAAATGTATAAAATGTACCTACCTAGTTTTATATTTGTATATAAAGATTATTTTGTCTTTTGTTCTGTGAGTGCGTAAAAAAATGAGGAAAAAACTCAAAGATAGATATTGTATCTTTCTCATTAGCATACAATGGAGTATCTCAATCGGATATGCAATGACAATCAAAGAAAATTTGCAATTTATAAAACGTATAGCTTTTTTTTTATTAATTTTTTTTTTCAATTCTGTCAAGAATTAGATACATTAGCATGTAATAGATACTTTTGTTTGTAGAAGAATTGCCGCCATCATCATCATCATCATCACAACATCATCGTATACCTAACCTATCTACAGATATAAAATGCGGGCTCGCTTGTATATACAACTTGATATGTCAACAAAGCCGATGACATTTCATTTTCCAATAAAAAAAAAATAAAAATTTATAATAATATTCTATAAGTGACCTTGCGAAAGTGTTAGATACTTAATCTCTTTTTTTTCTCAGCACATCGAGATTGGTTTTCGTTTTGTATCTAATATACTATTATACCTACAGTTATACTATTCCTACATATATGTGTGGTTTGTTTATCTAGATCTTGATGAATTGTTGACAGGTTTTCACTGATTGGGTTTGAATTTGAGTGACATATCATAGTCGCAATGTCAGATGCAGGTGTTGAAAGTGAATGGCAATGAATTGTATCTTTTTTCATTTATATTATTAAGATTGTATCTATTACATGAATTAATGAAGTTTTTTTTTTTTTTTTGTATTTAATTTAATTTTTGTTTGTTTTGTTGTTGTTTTTACAGGTCCACGTTATCGTCGTCCAAAGAAACCAAAAGACAAGGCTCAAGTTGATGAAAAGAGACCTCGCACAGCGTTCTCCGGTGAACAACTAGCCAGATTGAAAGTAAGTATATTTTTTTTTTGTAAATTGTAGAACCTTATCGAATGTTGTTATCCTCATATTGTGACAATCGTAACGAATTAGGGATTTTACATAAATCCTGGTGTTGGGTAAATATTGATCCATACACAAAATATACAAACCTATATAAACCACACCACCTGTGGTTTGAGGAAAACAAAAAATAGAAGCCAACCGCAACTAAAACGATTTCCTTTTATCTGTTGTTCTTCAACAAACAAAAAAAAGACAAAACCCAAAACCGATGAAAATCGATTTTTCAACAAAACAAAAAAAAAACTGCACACAAACACACACAATTAAAATTTTCTACACTCTCTCTAATTTTTGTTTTTTTTTTTCTTTTTTCTTTTAGCGTGAATTTAATGAAAATCGCTATCTAACCGAACGTAGACGCCAACAATTGAGTTCTGAATTGGGTCTAAATGAAGCGCAGATAAAAATTTGGTTTCAAAATAAAAGAGCGAAAATTAAGAAATCGACAGGATCAAAAAATCCTTTGGCATTGCAATTGATGGCTCAAGGTCTTTATAATCATACAACAGTTCCATTAACAAAAGAAGAAGAAGAATTGGAAATGCGAATGAATGGACAATTGTACGATGGATAAACATTATTTAATTTGTCAAATGATACAAAAAATACACATCAAACAAAAAAAAAAATAGAAGAAGAGTTAAGAAACAATCCTGATCCTTGTGCAATATTTATTTAAATTTTTTTTTTTTTTTATTAATTATAGTATTTTTGTTTGCATTTATAAATAAAAATTATGATCATCAATTTTATTGTAAATAGAAAGAGAAAAGTAAAAAAAAATAAAAAAAGAAAAAATATACTATCATCATCATCCATCAATGAGACTATTAATTTTATTTATTTAAATAAATTTATTTAAATATATTATGTGTTTGTATGTATAGAAAATAAATAAAATATTTAAATATATGTATAATTTAAAATATTTCATAAAAAAAAAAAACAACTTGTGATATTAACGACATAATGGTAAATTTTAATTATATATATTTTTCCTCTAAAAAAAGTTATCTAAAAAAAGAAAAAAACTGAATAATTATATAAAAATTAAATTTTATATTTATAAGGAATTCTCAGAAATTGTATTATTTAAATATAAAAATTAAAAATTAAATAATACAATAATTTGAATTTGCATAAGTATTATTTAGTTGTATAAAGGTAATTAAATATTGATGTTCATAATTTAGAAATGTAAAAGAAAATAAATAAATAGTTCTCATGTAAATTTTAAGAAGATTTGTAAATTTAAATAATATTCATATAATTATAATTATATATTATATTTAATAGCTATTACATAGAAAAGAAAATGTTTTTTCATTGAGAAAATAAACATTGAAAATAAATTATATTTAAAAATTATATATTACTTTGTTTTTTTTTTTTCTATGGATTTTAGTTTTAAATAAATAAATATTTGTAGATTTAGGTTCTGATTTTACAATGTCTGAGTGAAGTTTTGATCAGTTAGGTACTCCGTACAAAAATATTGAAACAGGATCATAAGTTCACAATAGAAAAAAAATATTTTTTGAATTTTTTTCTTATATTCATTTGGATCAAAATTTATTCAATTGTATGACGGTGAGATTAAAGGATCGGCACAAGGAAGGCTTTGTAGGGTAAATCGAAGTAAAATATACGTGAGAGTCTGATAAAGTGAACAAATTTGACACTCGTATTCAAGGAGGGGATGATTAAAAAGGTTATGTAGAGTGATTTATATATCAGGATTGGAGAATTCTTTGACCAATCTTTTGATAAAACCGAAAGGGATTTAAGAATTACATATTATGTCGTCTATATGGATGACGTATGTGTTCGGAAATTAAGTTCCCGGTCATATATAGAGGGCCAATATTATGATTCGGAAATATTTATATGGAAAAAGTAGAGACAGGGAGGGGGGATTTGATACCTTTAAGCGAAAAAGTGATCGATTATCGCATTTGGTTATGTTAATTTTTGGGCATCCGACTGGTATCGTCAGCTTAAAATGAGATAAAAGAATATTTGATAACCCTTTTGACATTGTTCATATTTAATATAGGATAAAAATAAAGGAGACTTAATTTTCTGACTTGGAAGACATTGCCGCTTCTGGACTTCTTTTCTGTTGTTTTTGTATAGCCGAGAGGGTAGAAAATACAAATTTAACAATACTATAGTGGTTGTGGATCTCTTATACATTTCAAGACGCCGTGTTGTCTAGGAGAGAGTTACAGGGAAAACTCATTCATACCAAATATACTTACTTATAGATTTTAGGAATTTGCTAAAGCTTATAGCGATGTAATGATATATGGTGTTTTTCTTTTTTACCTCAGAGCAGATCACTGAGCCGTCTAAAATTAATTCTATGTTTCTTTTTTACCTCAGATATATCAGAGCACATAAGTCGTGTTTCTTTTTTCCATCGGAGCTTGCTCGGAGCATGATCTGTATCAGAGAGAAAGAACTAATAGAGAGAGTCAAATTTCCTCGTCTCCGTCCCCTCGAAACCTTTTGTTTATATTTTTTATAACGTGTTGAATTCCTATCGGTGTGTACATGTTTTCACCTCGGGCAGTGCAAAACAAAAACAAAGGTGGTGAGTATGCACATCTTCTTGCATATGTATTTGTCCCCATCATTTTTTTTATATGGAATTAATAATTATACATATGCAAGATGGTGCGCAAGTCGCAACATCGTAGCTTTAAGGCTAAAAGAGAGCCACCGTCGAATTTGACTCTCTCTATTAGTTCCTTCTCTCTGATCTGTATGCTCAGAATAAAATGACCGAGCAAATGGAACAAAACGCTGAGCGAAGCCAACTTCATACAATTTTTATTTAATTTAACAGATTACTAAGCATATGACAGTTCTGTGCTCAAGTGTGTTTCATAATTAAATCTTAGGGCTCTGATTATAATCTCCTCAGAGCATTGCTCTGATCGCTCAGCCTCTGCTCAGAGCTTTGCTCAGAGCATAAAAAAGAAAAACGCCAATAGTAATTTTAAAATCAGACTTAGGAGATCGCATAAGAAGTTTTAAGCTACGCGCAAATCGACGCGATGGCGGTGGCGATAACAATGTGGATGCCGCACACTTAAACCAATGGAGGGGCACACATCGACGCGATATGTGGGTTGCGTTCACGTTCCACTGCTGCGTTCAGTTACGCGACTTTTCCTTAATGCAGCAAGCACCATTTGAACGCTATATCGCCGGAAGAAAAATGACAGTTTAAAAAATAAAATTTGAAAATGACTTCAAAAACTGAAAAATTAATAAAAAAAATTCGAGGGAATTCGAGCTTTAAATATTTTTAAGAGTTTTCACGTTGAGAAAGATTTTTTGAGAGGATTTTTAGTAGAGAAATTCATTATTATAATTTGAGCACTACATATGTAGGTACCTACATATCGTCACCTGATTGCAAGAACCAGCTAACTCGATTTGTTTAATTTTTGAGGTGCTTGGGTTTTTGCTACCTTGAATCGATTCGTATCATAATTTTTAACTCTTACTACAACCAGTAGCGCAGAAAATATATGGTGTTATTATTCTACCAGTTTATCATGCAAAAAATAGAGCCTGAAAAAGAGGCCAAGACGTTTTTTGCGATTTTCTCAAAAATTCGAAAATTGAGTTAGCTGGTTCTTGCAATCAATATTATACGCAAGACCATTGCAAAATGGATGGATATTTTTATAAAACATTATATGAATAGTAGGTACACTAGGATTAAGTAAAAAGAGAGATGTGGAAATTCTTCTTTTCAAAATACTGTAAATGCAAAATTCTGTAATTCAAAATCCTGCTTATGTGCAAAATTCTATTTTCTGTCATATGTTTTCTGCATAATGCATTAGAAAGAAAAACAGAATTAACATAGCTAATTAAACAGAAAGAATTATATAAACGGTTAAAGTGTATAGGACCTGGAAATTCGAAAAATTCCAAAATAATATTATTAATACCAATAAAATCAGAGCCACCATTTTAATTTTAGCAATTTTAGTGTAATAAATTTATTTTGAACATTTACAGAAAAATACAAAACGGTGTATCAAAGGCCGCCCTAAAAATTTGTGTGTTTCAACTTTCAAGAAGTTAAAAACTAATATCTCGAAATATATTTAACATAGCAAAATATTTTTGATTCTATTTTAAAGACATATTTCACATCTTTCATTTGATATCAATATTATTTTTTTATACGTCATTTATTTCACTCGTTATGAACAATTAATTAGAAAAAAAGCTGAAATAGTTATTTATTTAAGCTCAAATATCTCGACTTTCCCATCAAAAATATTAAAAATATTTTACTCGTGTAACAGACTCCACGTCACCTTTTATTTGATACCAAACTCATTTCTGTTGTTTTTATTTCTTGGAAGTTTTTTTTTTTTTTTTTTTTTTTTTGAAAAACGTGCAAAAATGAATTAGAATGTCTTGCACTTTAACCGTATCGATATATTTCAAGCTAATACCAAACTTCATAAAAGTCCATATTTTTTTTAAATATATAGAAATATAAATAAATTATTTGATATAATATGTATATAACAAAATTAGTTTTTTGCTATTCTCTTTTGAAATAAGCAACATGGGCTTATGTCAAGTCTTTTTATTTGCGATAACCTATAAGATACTATACACGGGATGTTATAGATTCGTAAAAAAAAATAACTCGATATTTTTTTTATCAAACTTGACATTACGATGGCGAAGTCGAAAAAAGTGAGTTTTGCAATTCTGTCCGTCTGTCTGTCCGTTCGGCTCCAGCCTAAAGGTGTTGGTCGATTTATCTTTAAACTTAGTATCTAAGATTTATTTGGGCACTCCCCCAACATTTTCTTTTTATTAAAATTTTTATGTGAGCTAATATCAGTTCGATCTACTATATTTTTTTTATTTATCCATTATTAACAGTAGCTGTCTGATGTCTCTCAAAGAACCAGTTCTTTCGTTTCCGACTATTTCGAAAAATTCCAAAATAATAATCTCATTATATGTTGAACCGATTTTAATGAAAAGATAATTACTACTAAGCTTAAACAATATTGCATATAAAAATTTTCAAACACAAATTTTGGATTTAAAAAAAAAATTTCAAGGTTATTTTTTTGAAAATTAATATTTCCAATTTTATTTCAAAATTAATTTTTTAACTTCACATTAATAATTAATAAAAACTTGCCTACAAATTTCGACCGAGAGCCCACAGCAAATTTTGGGTGTGAATGATACCAAAAATTCACTAGTATTTTAAGATAGGTCTTTACTTTTCATAAGCGAATATGAAAGTCTTGCATTCGGTAAGGGGGGCCTTGTCGATAATGGTGCATTAAAAATGCGTTTTTTTAAGCCCAGGAAAAAAGTATAGCAACTAAATCATTATATTTTAGAAAATATCTGAAAGACTTCTTGAATGGAGTATTCTGCATCCAAGACGAACCCAAAGATGAGTATGAAACCGGTCTCTAAATAAAATGCATTTATAGAAATATGTTCTAACTGATAGAAGCTTCTTTGATAACATAATATGGTAATTCAAGACTTTTTCCATCGGCCCGCTTAT
The DNA here is from genome assembly GCA_929447395.1 of Epistrophe grossulariae. NCBI lineage: Eukaryota > Metazoa > Arthropoda > Insecta > Diptera > Syrphidae > Epistrophe > Epistrophe grossulariae. The sequence continues at coordinate 137,434,764 of OV839566.1, forward strand.
CTACCAGATGTACTAAAATAATGCACTTTACCGACAAAGGCCAGAACTACGGCATGCAAGACTTTTATATTTGAATATGAAAAGTAAATATACCAGTTAATTTTTGCTATCACTCACACTCAAAAATAGCTGTGGTTTCTTAGTCTAATTTGTTTTCTTAAAAATGTTTTTAAAATTTTGTACACATAGGCATATAAAAATAATTTTTTTTTTAAAACACCAACGATTTGCAAATTTTTTTCTCACAAATTAGGATTTATTTAAGAAATCTATGGTACGTACATCGTTTTGGTATCAAAATAATGTTAATTTTTAACATTTGTTTAGTTTAAACTGTAAGTTCTATGTATATATGTTCATAATTATGTACTCACAAAATACTACTTTGAAGTTTGAACATTAGGTGATATAAATAGTAGGCTCACAAAATTAATTTTCTTTTAAAATCAGACAAATATATTTAAACTATTCGATTAAAACCACAGACTAATCGCACACAAGAGCACGCGTGCGATCCAGTCGTGCATTTAATTTTTTTTTAATTCGAAACATGAAAAACAAGTTCTTGGAAAAATTGCTGAGCTTTAGATTTTTTGGGCTAACTTTGAACGTGACTCAACAATTGTTCATAATTTGAAATTTAACAATTTTTTAAACACATATTTTTCCGACCAACAGGAATTCAAATAAATGTTTTTTTTTATAAAATCAGCGAAAGAGGAGGGAGCGAAAGAAGAGGGAGCACGGAATTTGTTGGTATTTTTTGTTTGCATTATAAACATTGAACAATATTAATAAAGGTTATCACAATATTTACACATCATTTTAATTTGCCGCCATTTGTGTATATTAAAGTCTTTGCAACCCAACAAAATAAAAAATTTGACAGCTGACAGGGTGAGTAAAAATAGTGAATTACACGGACAATAACGTGTTTTCATTGTTGAACAATATTTTAAAAAATATTTAAAAGTTTGGCGGCCCCAATTCAGAATATTGATTTAACTTCGTCAACACTGTGAAGAGACTATAATTGAAAAATTCAGGGACACTGGATTGGTGATGCTAAACACACTGGTCGTTCAAAATCAAGCCGTTGAAATGTCAATATCAAAGCATTGCGTTAGAGTGTTGAGGATGAAAGTCCAATACAGGTATATATTTGTACAAAATGGTAATGGAAAATTTCAAAAAAAAAGTGCTGCCAGCAAAATCGTGGCGGATATTTGTCCGATCTGCTATATTCCTATATCGATTGCAATTTCAGAGTGACAATGTTGTTCTGAACATTTTACAGTAAAAGGCAGATTTCAGAATCTCTTACTATACATAGATCGCCATAAAAAATTTTTTTTGTTGATTTTGGGAAATATAAATTTAAAAAAATCAGCCTGCTAAAAATTTTTGTTTACTTTGACTTATAAGAGCCGATTTTTCAAGAATATGTACACTTACTGATCTTGAACTAACTATATTAAAAATAGACCAAAAATGTAGGCACTAAAATAAAAAAAAATATTATTTGGTCCATTTTTTAAGAAAACGGAAATTGGTGTTCTTTTCACTGCACTTTGCGCTACCAGCCCGTATTTGGTTATTTGATACATTTTTCTTCAACCTTAATTCCTTCTCTATTATTTTAGAGCATTTACACGTTGCCAAATCTTCTTCCATAGTAACATCATCTTTAATTATAAATTTTCCATGACATATAAAAAAATGTTGACAAATTTCTTTTACAAAATATTTTTTTAGATTTTCTTCATTAAAAAAAACTAGATGCTCATACATTATATAACCAAAAAAAAACCATCAACACTTAAACTTTTATGGCTCTCATTATCAAATTTTAATTTATCTATACACACTGTGACTGTCATCGTTATGGAAGAAGATTGCAAAACATTGTTAACACTCTACTACTAATGAGACAAGTTGTGGTGACAATTTTCCCCGCAAACGCAACATCAGTTTTTCGTAGTATAAGCAAAATGTCCCAAAGTTTACTTAGCGTGTCGCAGCTTCAGTCATTTGGATCGAAATGAATTTCAACCAACTCAGCTCAGCTCAGGCTCTATATAGAAGTTATATAGGTATACCTATACACTAATAAATCTTTCATCAGAACTCCGCCAGCGCATATGGGTTCCGAAGAACTCACCGTAGATAGCTTATATGTACATTTATACGAATGTAAACTTCGCCGAAAACCCATCACTTAAATTCATCTGTCAGCACGCTCCATAGAGAAGAGAGATACATTTTCGTCATCCTGATGCATTCAGACTTGGTCGGCTTGATGTGGCGGTGGTATCTGGTGTTTAGTCCATCCGGAGGTCTCTGCGTATATATCCGCATAACTCACGCAGTGTTTATAAATTAATTGTCGGCTCAAATGAAATGCGTTATTTGTCCAACCATCATGATGATGAAGGCTCTAGTCGGAGTCCGAAGTCTTGGATGGCTGGCTGGCTAAAGGCTGTCGGTGTTGGTTATAAAAGGGGGCGCAAAACCAATTGCATAATGCAAACCCACCATCATTATTATTATTACAGCAGTGCTGGACGAGTCTTCTTTCACCCCCATCATACCCTCTGAGGATTTCTACTATTATGCAAATTAATTACCAAACGCACTCCATAGAAGACTCCTTCATCACTTTCTCCTCTTACTCCTCGGCTCCTGACGATGACGACGATGCCGGTCGCTGCTGATGGAGCGCCCTGCGTCTTTGATGATGGGAAAACTCGTTTATCTGGTTGATGGTCGTTGCGTCCGACAGTCGTGTTGTTGCGTTTATATGTAATCGACGGTGCGGCGCGGCGGCAGCGGTGCTGCGCTGTTTGGAAGAGGAAAATTTAATGAATTATACTTAGTAGTGCATGGAAATGGAAATCATCAACCTTTCATGAACGCACACGCACTTACCCGTCCCCATGCAGTCGTATAGTGGTGTAGTTCATCAGGAGGTGTTGAGTGAATTTTTCCTTCTTTGCAATTATTGCAATAATTTTATTATTACAAGCTGCATAGGTAAATGTATTCGCGAACAACTTGTGTATAATTATTTTCCTTCGATTCAACTAATTTCTATTGCTGTGGCTATTGAAAGAGGTAATAAACATTTATCATTTTATTTCTAATGGCTCAATGGTTCTCCTATTGCCTAATAGCTTCTTCTTCAAATACATTATTTTAAAAGTTTGTAATTGGTTGCGTAAGTTCCTCAATCAAAGTGTTATATTTGTTCAGGAAAATTAGAAATTTTTTCGAATACTGAAATTTGGTTGATTTGGTCTTCATGCTCTCCTCAATACTAAAACAAACAATTTGTTGGGGATCAAAGATTCCTTTGAAAATTATTGCAGATCTTTTGTCATAAGAAATAAAGTATTTTGTGTACTTCTGGCTCAAAAATATCTGGAACTAGAAGCTGATTTCATGGGGCCTATTCTATAAAACTTTAAAACTTATAATAAATAATTTATAAATTCACTTTTAGGACTAGAAAAGTTATATTTTGGGGGCAAAAATAAAGTTCATAAATTTTTAATATAAATTCTTGTGAATAAGTTTATTTGGTATCGGTGAATGCAATGGCTTTAGGCATTAATGCCAAAGGAAATAATACCCAAATCGATTTAAAAATATCGCCCAAAAAAAATTTTGAACAATTTTAAATTCTTTTGTAAAGGAAAGAACGCCCAAAATAAAAATTTTAAAAGTCAAATGGGAAATAACGTCCAAAATTGGATATAACGCTCACAAAAAATCCAGAAAAAGGAAATAACGCCCAAATCTTAAGAAATAACGCCCAAATAATAATAAAACTCAATACTTACATTTACAATATGGATATTTAATTACATTAAAATATTTGGGCGATATATTTCCAACTTAAGATTTGGAAAAATATTCATTCATTCACCTATACAAAGTATTTGAATTTGTTTTGGAATTGACGTTTTATCGCTGTCATTGCCAGTAGTGAAATAATTGACTAAAATCATTAATTATAATATGTTAAAAATATATTCTTTGAATATTTTTTGCCTGATGAAGAGCACAAACATGCTCGAAACGTTTCAATAAATAACATCATCTTTTAACTGACCTAGGGCCCACTATAAAGTTTCAATTATCTGTACTATATAATGTACAGATATTCGTTCTTTAGTCCTATACAACACGAATGTCATGGTTTCATTTCTCCATCCCATTTTAATATTCAAAATTTCGAAAACAATCTCCTTCAAAATTATTTCTTATTTTCCTTATGCTCAAATTTTGCCATATAATTTTAGGGGTAGTTAAAACCCCTTTAGGTCACGCAAAATATAAAAAAATATAATAATTTCGTGAAGAACCATCAAGGCCTTAAATTTGACAACTCTTAACAATATCCCTCTGTGAGTGTGGTTAGTCGACAGCTGAATGGAGGGGACCTACAATTTTCAATTTTCTGTCGTATCCGAACGGCTGTGGAAAAAGTGCCTATTCTTGTTCAATGCAAAGTGATACTCTTGGAGAATTTTTAACTTTCTCCAAAGAGGCAGTAGGAAGGTACCTACTTCTGAAAAAAATTATTTTTTTATTAAAAAAAAAAAATAGTCGGCGTGATTCAATTCCTTTCAGATCCCCGACGAGGGGACTAACTATTTTAATACGGTTTACAACTTATTACTGAAATTTATTTCATATCACTGGAATAGAAAGACCATTAAAATCAATTTTGGTTGACGAGTTATTTTTATAATAATTGTAGTTCACTAGGGCGTATGTGGAATATTTTCTTCACCATCAAAATGATTTTTTTTTTCAAAATTTAGATATAATCTAAAATCGAGGTACTTAAATCCAAACGCAAGAATCTAGCGTCTAAATTCTAGCAGCTTGACATAAAGTCATGTTCACATCTCTATAGAATTCCATCTATTCGGATTTAATAAATTTTCATCGCAGCAACCCACGTTAGAATTTTTTTTTAATAAATTAAATATAAGTGAAGGAATTCTAAGTCTAGGCCTAGGGGGTAGTTTGATTTTTTTTTCTTCTCTCTAAATTTTTTCAACCTTAAATGAATATATAGTTTTCCTCGAATACGGTTCTTGTACGATTCGTTTTCGTTTTCCTCCACAATAATGACCACAGACCAACTCCATAAAAGAGTCTTTATAGTTATAGTCCAGTGAACGAAGACGAGATTAACCGTACAAAAGGCTCGATTAGTTCAGCAGATATTTTTGTAATATTGGTTAAAAGAGTCAAGAATTAAAATTAAAATTCTATCAATCCTTCCGAGTTCCGATACCAAAACTATTTCCTTTGAAAAAAAATAGAAAAGCTATCTTACGAGAACTTATCAAAAAAAAATTCAACGATCAGTATAAAAGTAAGCATTTAACCTAAAAGTACTCATATATGAAAATACGAGAGATTTCTGCCTATAAACAGCCACCATCTGTCAGTTGAATCATTTAGTGCTCTCATATCGTGTCATCGTCTTCGTTCATATAATTCTTTCTGCTGCTGTGGCAGCATTTTGAGCAAGCAGAAGTAGAAGCAGGGTAGACCTTGAGTTAATGGTGTTGGATCTATTCGATTTAAATCGAGCATCTAAAGATCTCATAAATCAATTGAAATGCGCCGCTCAAGGCAAACGCACTCTTTCTCCGAAATAAGTAGATAAGGGAAGAAGAAGTATGGTGCCGGCTCGATATACGATGGTGGCGATGGTGACCGACCGCAGCAATTAATTTATTTTGATGCGCAGCACCATATATACCATCAATTGAATGATGAACGAAAAAGGGTGGTAGTTGGTAGAGCGCTGCGTATTTGTTTTGGTTTTAAATAGCGCAGAGTATTGTACTGCATTATAATTCATTTGAATAATAACAGGGTGTTTGAGAATAATTGATAACGAACCCAAAATTGAGTAGACGTGATGATATATGTATCATATGTTTAAAGATTTGACGCAAAAAGAGTATTTTTATATGATTCAAAAACTTGAACATGTTTTTTATAAAAGTTCGTGCTGATAATAATGATTTGTAAGGACGCAATATTTTCTCATAACCTGTTTTTATCGTATCAGTTATTCAAAATAAAAAAAAATTCAAAATAAGAATTTGAGGAGAAATTTTTTTTTCAATTTTTGAAAAAAGTTTGGAAAGACAATTTTTTTAAAATACATCTTTTACGAAAATGTCATAAATACCCTTTAAAACCCGAAAAAAATTTAAAAAGTTAGAACTTTGAAAAAGAAGATAAAATGTTTTATAAATTTTACTGTAACTCTTGAAATTTTGAAAATATTGCAGAAAAGCTCTTAAATTTCGATTTTCGAAAAAAAAATCGTAATCAAAAACATTAATTTTGGTCTAAAACTAAATTTTTGAAAAAAAAAATTCCAAAACAAAAATTTCAAATTCGAAAAATAACTTAAATAAATCGTGTAATGGGGTTAGATATCCCAGCTGGCGTTAGGTAATTTGAATATGAATTTTTTATTTTTTTTGGTAGGTGCGAGGCTGGGTGTTGCAAAGTTTCTTTAAATTCAGATTCTAACAATGCAAAAGAGACTTTGCATACACCCAGCCTCGCAGCTACTCCAAATCCAATAATGTGACCAAGCAGGGGAGTTGAACCATACATACCTCACTGTTTATATCCGGCGCAATTTTTTTAAGATTATCTTATCATTGAAATTTCACTTTAGAAATATCACATATTTAGGAACGAACGCCCAAATCAAACAAAATTGGAAATATCGCCCAAAATTGAGGAAATAACACCCAAATTTCACAACAACAATTTGCATTGAAAATATTTATATATATATTTATTTCCAATTTTTTTTATTTTTTTTTTTTTTGGGCGTAAAAAAAAATTTATGTGATATTTCCAAATCGATTTGGGGGTTATTTTCTTGGGCGTTATTTCCTTGGGCTTATTTCCTTGGCCGTTATTTCCTTGGGCGTCATGCCTAACGCCATGGGACGAATGTTAGAAAAAAAAGAAGGATTTATTTGGTTGCAACTATGTGCATATATAGACGTTTTCTAGACCGGTGTTCAATCTCTGGGTATCTATAGTTTTTTTTTAAGGATGCATAAAGCTTTTTATGTAAAACGCAATTATGGTTTGTCCAGCGGCACGTGGTACGACGGAAAGCTGTAGCTTTGTTAGGCTGCATATTCACCATGTTTCACTAAGAAGGCTTTGACTAGTAGTTTTATCTTCTTGCATATATGTAATCGTCTTAATTATTAATTCTTAAGGAACTTCAAGGACTGAATTCACGTCACCATTTAAGTATTTAATCCATATGTACAAAGATAAGTCTCTAAAACCCTTTAAGTTGGAACTTACTTTTTTACTTGATCTAATATATAGGGCAAGTTTTGTTTTCGTGTAAAACAAAATTTCGAGGTTGTAATCAAAATTAATCAGGAAGTGAGTTTTTTCATACCGTCCATTGATCTGTGCGTTGACTGTAATTTGAACTACAGTCCAATCCAGACGACCGTTTTTCTCCAAATTTGATACAGATAATTTGTATATGAATCCCTATAGGGAAATTTGAAATTTGAACAATGGCTCTGTTGGTTTTAATTAAACTTCGTTACTGGAATAACCAAAGTGGAATTCAAATACTGCAATTCCACATTTTGACAAAAAAAATCGCATTACGGATATAACATTTTGACTTTTTTTGAGAAAATTGCCTTATATTCTCATGTATGACTGTTTAATATAGCGACCGATTCATAAAATCTACAAATTTGAAAATTTTGTTCATCACGAAGTATAAGCCTTATTTTAACAAGAACTGTGGAATATAAATTATAGTTTTTCAATTTTTTTAAGATTTTGGCATTTCATTTTTAAACGTACTTTAGCTAAAAATCGGGTTTTGCGCAATAAATAATCATTTAAAAAGATACAAAATAATGCAACAAAAAAAATATAATCTTTTTTGTTATTTTTTCTTCAACTTCAGTATTATTTAAGCGAATTTCACATATACATAAATACAAAAATTATTCATTTATGCTTCAAAATTAATTTTTGCGTAACAACTTTAAAAAAATTTATAAAAAGCCAAAATTTTGAAAACAAAAAAATTTATTAATTAATATTTGCGTCCGTTCGAGCTACAACACTCGGGTATTAGCAACCTGGGAGCATTCAAATAGCTATCAAATTCAGGTGACAGTTGAAAAAATAAGGGACGGTAAAGATACTGTTCTCGAATATTCAGTAATTTTTCATGAACAACATTAAATATTTTTTTCTTATATAAATATGTAGGTTTTTTTTTATTTGAAAAATAAAATAAATGTAAAAAAAAAGATATATCCGCAAAAATCACCCTTTATTATAATTAATCGCACGGGGGTACGGAAATTCATTAAAATTACACCAAACATTCATATAGGTTGCCGTATGTGTTTTCTAGAAATTCTATCTAATACCTCGCCCTTATGTTGATTCTATATACCCCCCTTCTTGGTATCAGATATACAAATCACTTCTAATTAATCCAAAAGCGTAAACTATAATAAAACCGCCACTTTGCAGCAAAATGCATATAAACAAAATATAAACTTTACTCAACCAATATAAACATTTGCAAACTGAAATGAAATGTGTATGCAATGCATATCTACTATTACAGTTGACACCATGCCATGCAATTAGCGCCTCAATCACAGCACCACATATAGTTTTTTTTTCATCCAGAAATTGCACTAAACAAACGCAAAAAAGGTTGCACTTCTTCAATTTGTGGCACATCAGAGACACACCACACAGAGCTAAGGAAGACGGATAATTGCTAATTGGATCATTTGAATCGTTTGGTCGACACGAGATGTGAAATGTGATGTGTGCACTGCGCGATCTGAGTGATTTATTTGCTTCCCGCGCGCAACGGCGCGGTGGTGCTGCGGCAATAATGGCACTTTACAAAGGGGTGCAAGTCTTTTTCCCTGACGCGCATCGGCGCGTCAATATCCAAAATTTTCTTACCAAACCAAACTACATACAGTAATTTACTCCTTGAGACCATAAGAGCATTAGGAAGATATGATATGGGAAGAATTCGAGTATACTGTGACTCTGCATCAGAAGAGGGAACAATCATCTTCGGATGCAAATGAAATAAATCTTTTGCGAATAATTGTTTAATGTATGCCGCCACCACCATCACCACTGACTTCTACTGAGACCGACGATCGAACCGATGCGAGAGATGCGATGGCATCTCGACAATCGCTGGAATTTCAACACCATCTGTTGGAAGTTTCTCCAAACTGTACCTATATAAACATACAACCCAGCCACATATTATATGAGATGAGAAGCCTTTTATATGTACGACGAGTATCCATAGGGAAATTATCACTGAATCAGTTTTTTTTAAATGCTAAACGAGGGTGATTAATTGGAATTGGCGCTGATGTTTGTTGTGGCCACACACACACGAGAGAGATCACCCGCAATCGAGCAAATTGAACGCATTCCACTTAAGTATTGCGCGGTCATAGGGAATTTCAAATTTTGCAGCAAAGAAATTATATTTATTAAAGAAAAGTTCCTCTAATTAGTGTTAATTGGCTATATGCACCTATATAATTATATGAGTGTTTGATGATAGTTGGAGAATTATTTTCTTTTGAAATATTAATTGGATCTTTCTGATGAAATATTTTAGAGGGATTTTCTAACGGATGTCAATAATATTTATGTGTAGATACGTCATATCTCTTTAGTTCTATATCAGAAATATATAAAAATATATTTGATTCTGGCAAGAAACTTAAATTCCAAAAGCAAAATTTTAATTAAATTGCGTTTCGCTTGTGGAGGTTTGTAGACGAGTTTATACCAATGAGCAGATAAAAACATGTGATTTTGTCTATTATTCCGTATGCAAACATCTGCATTTTACATGTGCAAATAGTGGAGACGTATAAAATGTTTTTTTTTGTATACTTGTGGCTCAGGCAGTTGGTTTTTTCATTTATTTATACCAGTCAGGCACTAAGAGAACATACAAATAAAATTTTAAGTGTAACTTTTTTTTGTATATTTTCTTAAATAATAAACAATAAATATATCACAGAAAAATATATATGTACATATAAATAAAAAATGCATTAGACTATTTTATACCAATTAGTGGCTAAATTATTTTTTTTTAAATATAAATAGCATCACTAGGTACCTAACATAGAGAATAAAATTAAAAAAAAACAATACACAATACAATATATAAATATGCAAATCTTGTTTATTTTCGATTCAGTCAGCTCCTCAGTTACTTATTTATACCAGTTAGTTGCACAAAGAGTAAGTACAAAGAATATCAAATGAAGTGTAAAAATGTACGAAATATTAGTTAGAATTTCAATGAAACTTCAAATTTAAAAAAAAAATCAATAAATTATACGTTATGCTTATATACCAGTTTATACCAAGAGCGAATAAAAACAGTTACAATGTGTTTGTTTAGTATTCAGTAATCAATTTCACTTTAAGTTTGCAAATTTAAAAGACTTGTACCTACATTTTTCAACCTGCACTTGTGGCTAGGCAGTATGATTGTTGTTTATACCAGTCAGACGGGCAAAGGGAAAGGGATTTTTGAGTAGGAAAAGTTATTCACTCTGAAGTTGAATAGAAAAAACAGCTAATGCGAGCAAAAACTACACTTATACCTAATTTACACGAAAGGTAAAATATTATTATTTCTGCCATTTCATAACGAATTTTTGTCATTTAATGGTTTTATCATGTTCAGAAAATATTCATAAACTTTTATTTTTTTTATGTTTCTTACTTAAATTAATTCAAAAAATGAATTTCAAGCCAGTTTATACCATTTATTCGAATTTTTTATCAATCCCACAGGGGACATTTCTGTAATTTTATACCAAATGTTTGTCACTATACCATTTGGTATAAAGTTATAGAAATAGTGAAATTTTGTCATTTGTTTCAATGAGGCATTATTTCGATCATTTTATGCCAATTCTTTGTCATTATACCAAATAGAATAAAATGTAAGAAATTATTGGAAAAATTATTATAATTGGTTATAATAAAAATTTACTCGAGTAAACGGAATTATTTCTGTCGTTTAATACTAATTTTTTGTCATTATATCAATTGGTGTAAAATGACATAAATAATGACATTTTGTCACTTATGTAAAGAAAGCATTATTTCTATTATTTTATACCAATTGTTTGTCACTGTCCCATTTGGTATAAAGTAATAGAACTAATGAATTTTTGTCATTAGTTTAAATGAGCAAATTCTTTGTCATTATACCAACTAGTATAGAATGTAAAAAATGATTTGTAAAAATATTATAATTGGTAATTATAATAATAATTTACTCGTGTAAATGAGGCATTATTTCTGTCGTTTTATACCAAATGTTTGTCATTATACCAATTGATGTAAGATGATAGAAATAATGACATTTGTCACTTATTTTAAAAATGCATTATTTCTGTTATTTTATACCAATTGTTGGTGATTATACCAATTGGTATAAAATGACAGAAATAATGAAATTTTGTCACTCGTGTAAATAAGGCATTATTTCCGTCAATTCTGGCGTTTAAAAAAATTATGATAAATGGTATAAATTGTCTTAATGTATTGAATCAGTTCGAATAAAGAAATAAAAAAAAAAATTTAGAATATTTTGTTAACATTATTAAACCACTTTCGTATTTTTGCACTTCAACCCTTCATATATAAGGTGTAATTTTAAGCTACGTTCATTTCACGTTATGGTGTGGGTGAAATAAATAACTTTGTCTGAAAAAATCACCATTCGATTATTGTTTTAATTACTTATACTCAAAACAAAATTAATGATTCAGCTAATAAAAATTCATCGCTGAGACAATTCAAAAATCTATTTGTAATATAAAAACCAGCAATAATTTCCAGAATCAACAGGTGATTCACCCATCGCACTCAGCATGAACCATTCTTGAATATTTACTGCCGTTTGTATACCGCACGACAACCCGCCGCGCCGGCTACACCACCCACCTTTTCAAAGTAACAAATTCCCATGATGTATGACAGTTGTCAGCACAAAAGTCATTAGGTGAGATAATCCCTCATAAAAATCACCTCTCTGACTGGCCGTCTATATGCTATGTAGGTATAGTTATACTATGTTCTTGACATATGGGATATATGGCACAAATAGGTTTGGCTTTTGTTGTGGTTCTTATAGTAGTGCCCTAAAGGAGTGCTCTCTGATGGCTTGGCTGATGCTTGGAACAGTCCCAGATGATAAATGAACTGCGTCCGGTTAAAGTTTGCTGGCTTCAAGGCCAAGGCGAAAGTTCATTGATGAACACAATTTTGTAAATAGTTGCGGATTGCGGTGTCCGTGCCCACAGGATCTCTATATAATATGTTTGCAGTAACATCAGCAGCTGCCGCTGTCGCTGTTGATACTTATTGCAGAATAACCCGCATTATTGCCGCATTGCCAATATTGTTCGCGTTAAGTGTCAAGTTCGTAGTCGGTGAATAATTTATCACTGCACGCTCATTATATTGTTGGAAGAGTAGATTTATACATAAGTTCTTCTTTTTTCCGCAACATACAACAGACAAATATATAGAGGAATGCAGTCAAACACAGATTATAAATCAATTTTGCAAAATACATTAGATAAACCCCATCATCCACATAGCAAGAGGAGCACAGAACATGACTTTTAAAAAGGAAATCAAGGATTTTGTTGTTTGGAATTGTTCACTTTTTGAAATCATCAGCTAATCTATGGGACTTTTGAGTTGTTCTTATGATATAATCAGTTTGACTAATTGAACTTGAAAAATTCTGAATGGATTTTTGTTACCAAGGGGGGACTTTGAATGTCAAAAGGAGTGGTTTAAGAACAAAATGGCATTCCAATAGTCTGAAACAAAATAAAATATTATTGATATTCGCTATGTGCGAAATGTCAGTTTAGACCAATCAACGGATAACAAAAATCTTGATTTATTTTGTCCACTATTCATTATTCACTAATTGCATTTTAAATGTGGAAATAGGGAAGATGTCTACAACGTCTTGTTCGTTTACTTTTAAGTCAGGGAGCATTTTTTTTGTTTATACCAGTCAGGCGCATAATGTGAATAGAGTGTCAGTTTTTTTAAATTCTAGGGTAGTTTAAAATTGTAATATAATTAAATTTATCACCGTAAAAAATAAAACACAAAATGCGTAAGAAATTTTTATACCAGTCAATAATCAATTAGTAAAAATATCTATAGCATTATTTTTAATTTTTTTAGTATATGGATATCGCCATGAAACATGTGAAACCAAACAAAAAAATTTGTTTTCGATTGTGTCAATTATAAGTTTATTGTTTATACCAGTCATGTACACAATGAGTATAGGTGCATTGATTGTCAAATTAAATATTAGAATTAATGAAATACATATAATATATTCTTATTTCAATGACATCTGATAAAAAATAAAAATTAGCATAAAATGTTCACTAGGCGCTAGAGCCCAGTTTATACCAATTAGCTGTTACAAAAATCTTGAGTGTTTTTGTCTACTTTATTCAGTTATTGCAATTTTTATTTAAGTACAGATAGTGCAGACAAGTTTTTTTTACAATTATGCCTCAAGCAGTGTGATTTTGGCGCACAAAGTGAAAAGTGAGAGTTTTAAGTGTCAGTTTTTTATATTTTAATTTTGTAGTGCAATATAAACACATTTTCAAAAAAAAATAAAAACTACTGCAGAAAACTTTATACCAATCATCATAAGTTAGCATGTCACTCAACATTTCTTATAATAAAATCACAAAATGTATTTCGTTCGATACAACCAGCTGTAAATTTTTGTTTATACCACTTAGATACACAATGAATACATGTTAACAAAAGTATTAAATGTATAAAATGTTATTTAGAATTTCAGTAAATAAACAAAATATAAAAAAAAAACAAATTGAAAAAAAAAAATTAAAAAAGTGGTTATGTGTGGTGGATCATTTTATACCAATCAGCTGCAAAAAAATTACCAGTCTTATAGTCAAAATATATGAAATAATATTATTATAATATACGTAATAAAAATAAAAATCAGCGTAAAATATTCGTTACGTACGTTTCCCTAATTTATACCAATTAAATAATAAATAAATAAATACAAATATGGGTAGTGATTTTCTCAACAATTTTCACTTAACACCACAAATTAAAAAGTGAAAAGAGCCACATAATAAAAGCAAAATTACCTAAGTAATTTGTTGTCTCGGTGGTTATCTTTTTTTTATACCAGTCAGACGGACATAGTTAATATGTATTTTGAACATTAAAAGTAGTCTCAAATTGTAGGAACATATTTGTTGCAATTTCCCGAGAACAACCTAAAATCAAAAAATGTATGATAGCAGGTTTGGTATAAACTGGTATAACGCACACAGCAGATAAAATAATATAAATAAATAAATGTTTGCACAGCGCGTAACCTCGTCCATTTCTTTAAACAAGGACACTTCTGTTATAAATATATGACTCACAAACCTTGTAGTGTTGTCTGTAAATTACGAATTAATTCTTATAAATTTAACAGTGATTCACACTTCAAAAAGTCTCAAGTCTCTCGATCATAAATACTTCACACAAAACACACAAATCTATACCTCAATTCCTCTTAAAATGTAACAACATCGACGAATGGCGGCGCCAAACAATCATAAATGTCACATAAAAACTCTTCAAACGAGATTGTAACAATAATAATTTCCTCTCAAGTTTCCCTCTCGAAGATCTCGATGCAGCTATAGTAAAGTGTTTACTCTCTTTACCAACATACCTACATAAAAATATAACTTATATAGAAAACGAAACATGAAATTAAGCAATAAAATTTAATATTTTTATCCAATGCGTGTGCAACTGAATTTCTACTCCCTCTCAACGACCAAGACGTTCTATTGTTCCAAAGTCGTTTATAAGAGTCTCTTGCATGTCACAGAACCTCAATCCTTTATAAAGACTTGACTTGACTTTGATATCAAAGTTAAATAAAAAAAAAATAAAAAAAAAAAATGAGATGAAATAAAATGAATCAATAACAAAAATCCCACCAACTACGATCAAATTGCTGTTGATTGATATTCTTGACGAGGATTTTTCATTGATTCAATGATCAAAAACGATCAAATGAACCGAAATCAAAGCCCACACACAGAGATCCCAGGCCCAATAATACAATGCATCAGCTCAACTCTCTCAATTCTCAATCTGAATGGGTCGATTCGTGTCATGAAGCCTGATCAATTGAATCGTTTCGTTTTGATTTCCAATTTATTCACATATATAGGTACATATAAATATGGGATAGATGGATGTGAATTTCGAAACATGAGAGTTAAGGTCGATTGGATAAAAGGCAATATTCACTTTCTACTTTTGATTTAACAATCGAGGGTGTATTCTCAGGTTATAATATATCCGATTTCCGGAACCTTATTATAGTTTTCATGGATTATCCTTTCCTCCATGCGTCGCGGTCGTCGCTTCGTTTTCGTTGTTGACATCGGAAGTGTCCTTGATTAGCATTTTTATTTTTTGTTGTTTTTAAATTGAGAACTAAATTAGTTTCAAAAGAGTACCTACCTTTATCTATACCCACCTGTAATTACTTACAGAATTTTGATGCGCGATGTGTGGCCTCTGATTAAAATTCAGTGAACGTTTTATTGATTTTAAAGGTCTCATGTTCTTCGTTGTTTAAGTTTAATGTTTATTATGACAACTAACAATTAAAATTTTAATTTTTTTTTTATTTACACAACATAAGTTCGTTAATCGAAAAGCATTTGATATAGTATTCATTAAAAGATTCCTCAAATTCTCTTTGAACTCATATTTGATAATAATTAAAGGAGAAATTGAAAAAAGTATCATGAAAACAACACTTTAGGTAGATTTTTCTTTCCTGTGTCAGGACATGAGGGAAGGGGATTGTTTGGTGTCTTTGACTGTAATATTCATCTTATTCATCTAATTTTTGTTTAATGTTTAAAATGTACGTACGATATTTTAATTGCTCTATAGGGCAATTTTCTGTCTTTAGCGCACTGATCTCTATAATACACTGGATAGTGAATAGCCTATAGTGTATAACAGTTTTTATGAGGCTCTCGCTCCATACAAACGAAAAAAGAGTAGAAGATATTTGCCATTATTGAGCATTTATTTGATGTCAGTTGATGTCAACAAGCATTGCGGCATTAAATATTGAAACAAATAAAAGAAAAACCAGGTCCAGTTGCGTCCATACCGCTGGCGCCGCTGTTATACTGTTATATGAGGGTACCGGCCACGACTATATTTTTGCCTCAAAAATTTTGTATGAATACACTATCCAGTGTATATAGAGATCAGTGCTTTAGCGTTACTTATAAAGCGTGTTTTTTTTTAGAGGTGTGGTTTTCAAGAAGAAATAAAACGCGTATAATTTAATGTGAGGGTTTGACATTATGTTTTAAAAATAATTTCGGGCAAGTGCCGGCGCGGCTGGCTCGAATAAATTCCAGCCGACAGGCCCAAGAGGCTCCCAGCTCCAATTGTTGCGCGTGATGGCGGATGGACATTGGACTCATTCGGGTCTTCTTCGATACTCTGCTCCACAGCAGCAATAGCGTCTTCGGTGCGCACTGTGCGGCGTCTCTGAGGATACGCATTATCCACTAGAGTAAAGATGGTGCAAAACCAATCCATGGTTGCTCGAATTACTCTGCTGGGTGGTTATGTCGACCGAATATTGGACGCAGCGCGCGATGTGTGTTAGGGGCCTTACAGTAAATATACAGCTTTTGTGGCCCCAAAGGATTTTCAGGAGGCCCACACAGTCCTGTTAAGGGCCTCCACAATGACTATAAAGTTGTTGGTTCCTCGCAACTCTATTGATGGCCCGTGAAATAAATATTGAGCCCCCATCGTATACTCATAGACAGTTTAAACGAAACTATAGCTGGGGTTGGTACTAAATATTGAGCTTTGTGGCCCCATTGGTAATCTAAGGAGGCCCCTAAATTGCTCTATGAGTTAACTATATACTTTAGGTTTTTTTAAATAATTTAAGTTATTTTAAAGGAAGGATTTCTCACAAAATTGAATATGAGGAGCTTCCAAAGGACGAGTAAAAAACAAAAATTAATTGGATGTTGCAACGAAAAACTTCAAATTTTTCGTGGAAAAGCGGGCTGTAGAAAAAAATAGAAAAGAACAACAACAATATTTCGATTGTTATGAGTTTTTTCGAAGTTTCTGTAAAAAAAGGAAACATTAATTAAAAAATTTGCATTATTGCAGCAATGTTTTCAAAAATCAAGTTACATTTCTGTTTACTTCATACGAAGCTAAAAATGATTTTTTTTCCTAACACAGATACGGAAGTTGAAAAAGTGTATAGCCCAAATCCCAAAATGTAAGCCAAATTTTGAATGATTTATAGTTAAGTTAGGTTATATAAAAATAGTAGGTAGTAGCCCGTGGTTTAATGGTTAGTTAGATTCCCAGCCTATTCCACTTTAAAAAACAGAAATGTTCTTGCGAGGAATTGACAAATCCTCGAAGAGTATGAAAAACTGCTTCTCGTCTTAGCCGCTTGGATTAGGAAAAAAATTCCTGCCAATAACACGTACATAGGAATGGTTGATAGTTGTAATGTAAACCACTAGGCCCTTGTTCTACACGAGCTGTCGTGCCACCCAATTTAAATTTTATTTATTTATTATGTAGAAAAATATGAACCGACCAGAACCAGTAGTTCCGAATTTTTACTAAATGCTTTATGAAGCGCATCTAAGTTTACAACCCCGAGCACGGAACGCAATATTGCCAAAATTTATTTAAAGACTATCAATTGTATTTAATAAAATTGGTACTTGTACTAATACTTCTGTATTGATAAAAAAATTTTATCGTCGTTTTCGTCGAAAATCTTTTTTCATTACTTCTACTCATTTTATTATTTTGTGCAGTCACCGACTATCCTCCGAGCCGTTAACATCGTTTCGATCGTTTTTCTCTCTGCTCTTTCAAAGTTGGTGTTTTTTTTTTTCCCTCCTCTCACGCTCCCGCGTGCCGATCCTTCTCTACTTGTTTTAATTGTGCGCCAAAAAGTGTGTGAAAAACAACCTCACCTAGTGCTTAACAATTTAACTATGGCCCCTGGGCCAACCGTGCTATCAGGCAATCGGTTTGATGAATTCAATCATTATTCCGATCAGCCAAAAAGAAAAAAGAAAAAAAATTCCTTTTCACCTATAGAAACTCCTCTAGATCTCCCCTCCCACTTAAGTTCGAAAAATCCTAAATTTATAACCATATCTCCTGCAGACCCTACTAAAAAACTCACCTCATTCAGTGTTTTCTTGCTAAAAAAAGCGATAGATGGCATAAGTACATCTTATGATTATATTACACAACTCCGTGATGGTAACTTATTGATCCTCGTGAAATCACAACAGGTTGCTAATATTTTCTTGTCAAAAAAAACTCTTGCAAATCTTTGCCCAATTACTGTCTCTCTTCATGATCAATTAAACTCATCAAAAGGCACCGTGTATGCGCCTTGTTTAATAAATGTAAGCGAAAAAGAAATCATTGAAGAAATGCGGAATCAAGGAGTCACAGACGTTTTTAAATTTACAAAAAAAATAGAAAATAAAAATTCTAATGTTAATGAAAATTCAAATGTTAGTGATAATGAAAACCCAAAAAAACTTGTAGAAGTCCCGACTGGTCTAATCCTCTTCACTTTCGATCTCTTCCGCCCCCCCACATCTATTAATGTCGGTTGGTATAATCTGAAAGTCCAAGAATATTTTCCCAACCCTATGCGTTGTAAAAATTGCCAAATTCTCGGACATACCGCCAAAAGATGTACACGAAGCCCATCTTGTGTAACCTGCAACCTTCCCCCACATTCCCCAACAAATTGCACCCGAATCTCCTGCGCTAATTGTTCAGAAGAACACCCTGCTTCCTCTTCACTTTGCAAACGGTTTATACAAGCAAAAGAAACGCTAAAAATTAAAACAATACACAAATGTAGTATGGCAGAAGCAAAAAAAATGTACAGTGAACAAAATCCAATTCCGTCATCCTCCCACTCTTCTTATTCAGCTGTTGCCAGTAATGCTACACTTTCAATTCCACCTGTTCCACCAAGGAATAATACCCCCCCTCAACCAGCAATAATCAATAACCTTAATGAAACAATATCTCCGAATTCAACTTCCCAAACATCAAAACCCGCCACTCCCCCCTTATCACCTCTCCAACCAATTCCTAATCGATCAATCGCAACTTCAAACGACCAATCTACTAAAGCTCCTAGTGAACATCTTAACATAGAGTCAACAGCAAAAACTAACTCCTCCAACATCCAAAGCATCGCTTCCCCTCCCACCACCACATCACAATTGTCAAAACATAAAACCTCTTCAAACTTTAATTCCGATCATTCTTCTCTAAACATTAATACACAACCACACTCCGCTCTTAATCTTCAATCTAAATCAAATGAAACTCTCTTAACAGCTTCTAACCTAATCTCCAAAATTCCCTCTCTTAATACAAACACACAATCAATAACTAATGAATCTCTCTTCAATTCTACACACACACCAATGTCAATTGACAACATCGACACTCAATATGAAAAACTATCCGAAAATGATGATGATGACGACATCTAATCCAACTATCGGAACCCCAAACAATGACTCTGTCGTTCGGAGCTCGAAGCATTCAAACTCAATGTTGAGTTTGAATGATTCGACCTCTGGGCGACAGAGTCAACACAATCAACCTATAATCTCCTCTCCTTCTGATTTTTCGCAGTATAGCTCAAATTATACTGCACAAAAGTCTCTCAAAACCACAAGCTCAATCCTTAAGATTCTGCAATGGAATCTTAACGGATACATTAACAATTATCATGAGCTTGAAATATTAATAAAAGAATACAATCCATATATAATTTCTCTTCAAGAAACTCATGTTCAAGTCAACACTACAGTAAAAGCTCCAAAGCAATATGAAGCATATTTTCATAACTTTACCTCTCACACAACCTCAAAGCAAGGCACTTGCCTTCTAATCCACAAATCTATACCTCATAAAATCCGGCATATAAATTCCACTATTTCCGCAATAGCTGTTGAAATTCAACTTAATGTGAAACTCACTATCGTATCTCTCTACATCCACCCAGCACAACCATTTTCCGCAAACGACCTAGAAAATATAGTAGGTACTCTATCCTCACCAGTGATTGTTACAGGTGACTTCAACTCGTGGAATCCTCTTTGGGGCTCTCCTACGATAAACGCAAGAGGAAAAGAAGTTGAATACTTTTTAGCCAACACCGATTTGTCAATTTTAAACGATGGAAGCCCAACTCACTTCTCGACTCATGGTACCTTTACTCACGTTGACTTATCTATTATCTCTCCTCAGTTGTTACCACACTCAAACTGGAACAGATTAGATTCACTTCACGAAAGCGATCACTTTCCTATCATAACCAGTATCTGCCTTGGACGCCAAAACTACTACTCTGCTCCTACCCCCAAATTCCAAACCGATCGCGCCGACTGGAATCTTTTCCAAACAAAAACGCTTGAATACTTTAATGATCACCCCCCATCATTAAATGTTAATAAAGAAGCAGCAACTCTAAGTAAAGGCTTTCGGTTTGCCGCCAATATATCCATTCCACAAACCATTCACAAACCTATAAAAACTATTGTACCATGGTGGAATCCGGAACTTGCCACCTTGCGAAAAAACAAACAAATCTTATGGAGAAAATTTTTAAAATTTCCCAATAATCATAATTTGATAAATTATCGAAAAGCTAATGCACTGTTTCGTAGAAAAGCAAAAGAATCGAAAAGAGACAGCTTTCAAAAATTCACCTCTAATCTAAACCCCAACACCTCGATTAAAAAGATATGGTCTGACATTAAGACGCTTACAGGAAACTATGTCCCTTCATCAATCAAAATTATATTTAACAATTCTGAACCGCTCACAAATGCACTAAAAATTGCCGAACACTTTGCTCAATGTTGGTCAACCTACTCTATGGATACTAATTTTTCTCACGAATTCTGCGAAGCTAAACGCATAACATTAAACAAAGAATACACAGTTTATGAACTATCACCATCTGCCAAATTTATCGACATGCCCATTAACCACCTGGAACTCGAAAGTTGCATTAGCTCTGTTAAAGGAAAAACACCGGGATACGATCGGATCTCGTATCCTATGCTTAAGTACGCACCTTTTCAAATCAAAAAGCGAATTATGGCATTGTTTAATCTGATTTTCGAACAAGGTATTATACCTCAGATTTGGAAAACTGCCACTACTATACCAATACCCAAACCAAAAAAACAACTAACCGAAACCAATGGATACAGACCCATCTCTTTGCTACCTTGCACCAGCAAAATTTTAGAAAAAATTATTTCTAAAAGATTGTTATGGTACATCGAAAGACACCATCTCGTGAATAGTAAACAAGTGGCCTTCAAATTTGGTCGTAGTACCATTGACTCACTGTTGCACATTGATGAGTTTGTCTCATCAGCCCTTTCATCGAAAAATCATGTCTCATTGATTTCGATAGATTTTGAAAAAGCTTTTGACCGCATAGGCATACACGTCATACTTAACACATTATTAAAATGGAAAATAGGACCAAAAATGTATAATTATATAAAATCATTTCTAACAAATAGAAAATTCAGATGTAAAGTGAATAATATTCTCTCAGACATACATAATTTAAGAAACGGCATACCCCAAGGGTCTCCCCTTTCGGTAGTCCTGTTTATAATAGCTTATAACGAATTAAATGATATAATTATTAAATTTAAAAATATAGATCATACTCTTTATGCAGATGATTTATTTATGATGTCAAAATGTAACGATACAAACCAAAGTATCCATTTATTTAATGAAGTTCTTAATGATATTGGTATTTGGTGTATCCGATCAGGAGCACTAATATCCTCTAACAAAAATAAACACCTGCATATATGTAAAAAAATAAACTGCTCTGGTTTCGATGTAGGATTAAGTAATATAAATATTACAAATGTTAACAATCTAAGTATACTAGGTGTAATTTTTGATTGTAAATTTAGCTTTAAAAATCATTGTTTAAATTTAAAAAAGAATCTAGTTTCCAGACTAAATATCATAAAATATTTATCCTCAAAAAACAGTTATGTTCACATTAACACACTTATTCATGTTACTAAAACCATTATTTTGTCAAAGATTGATTATGGGTTGGTTATATATGGCAAGTGCGCGAAAACACACCTGAAGATGCTCAACTCTCCATACCATGAAGCGATAAGAACATCATTAAAAGCTTTTCGGACATCTCCAATCAAAAATATGCTTGCCGAAGGTGGCTTCTCATCCATTGAAGATCGAGTAGAGATTTTGACATCCCGACTTCTTCCTAAAATCTGCGAATCATATTGTTCCCCAATTCTCGCAGATTCAGCAAAAATTTTAAAACGTATAAAGGTGCCAAAACAACCTTCTACTCTATACAAAGCTTTAAGTTTTGCACAAAATATTGGAATCATACCAAATGTGAAGAACTTGGCCACCGAAAAACACCCTCCTTGGTTACTTCCGAAAGAAGCCATCAACATCAGCTTATCTAAGCATAATAAAGATACCACTCCTAAGGAAACATTCATTCAACTTTTCCAAGAGATAATAAACAACTTTCCCTCCAACATCTGGAACGTTTTATATACTGACGGCTCAAAGAATGACATGGGCACCGGAATGGCAATTGTCAACAAAAACGGCGAACTTGAATCTGCAGAAAAGCTCCCAAACTACTTCTCGATCTTTTCAGTAGAAGCCTTAGCAATTCTCAAAGCAACACAAATTGCAACAAAAAAAAAGCAGAAAACCGTCATTTGTACCGACAGCCTCTCTGTTCTCTCCGCGGTTATCAACGTAAGACACCACGCACCTGTCATCAACCAAATCCGAGATAACATAATATTACTTGGTCCAAAAATAATTATTGTATGGGTGCCAGCACACATCGGTATCAGAGGCAATGAATCTGCAGACCTCAACGCCAAATCAATTGCAATGGACTCCAGCGCTGCAACAAATTTTTACCGACCCAGCAAAAAAGACCTTCAAAAATTAATAAAAAACCTACTGGGATGATAGTAGAGCAGAATCATGGAACGAATACATCCACCACTACACCACCATCAATCCTAATAGAACCCCTATTTCGTATCCAACGAACACCACACCTCTAATGAATAGATGCTTCCTTCGTCTTCGACTTGGGCACACACGAGTAACACACAGCTTTTTAATAGATAAAGAACCTCCCCCTACTTGCCATCTTTGCCATACAAACTCAACCCTTACAATCAAACACCTAACTACCGAATGCAGCAAAATAAAAAATCTTTGTAGCAGTCTTTTCAACAGTAACATTTTAACTATTCTTTCAGTTCCTTCTGAACTGAATATACAAAATTTATATAAACTTTTAAAAAACCTGGATCTAGACAGTAAAATTTAAATAAATTAAGACATTCATAATACTGGGGCGGTCGGGGGTGTTCAAATCAACAGTTAATTATATGACTCTTGTTTTGAACACCCACGATCGCCCCTGTCATATTATATCATAAGTATATATCTATACCCTTATTTATCTATCGCAGCAGAAAGCCTTGTATGCTAGCGCTGTAGTTTAAGAACATTACTCTGTACATTTTATATGTAAGATTAATAAATAATAATAATAATAATATTATTTTGTGGCCCTTTTTCTTAAAGTCCCGGGAGGCCCTTTGATTCCCAGTCCGCCCCTGCTTATGGCTGATGTATTTCAGTTAGTATATAGAATTTGTATTATAAAAAAAAACCTTCTTATAAAAACAAAAAACGCATAAGTTGAAAATTCCTCAAATATGGCTAAAATATTTTTGTATTACAGCTTTAAAAAAAAAAAAAAAAAATAAAATTCAATACCATAAAAAATCATCTTTATTTATTGTATATTATTTCTTAAATTTCCCGCTTTCGAAGTTTGAACGTTCATATCTCGATTAATAGATTTTTCCAAATTTTAAAGCTATTGGCCTAATGAGCCAAGTTTTTGACTTCAATCGACGGAAATTAAAATTTTTGTTTCAGATCTTCTTCGGGTTTTCCAAACTTTTTTTAAACAAAGATAAAATAAAATATTTTTTTTTTTTTTTCATCTTTAGCGAGTTGGCCACTTTTTGGAGAATTTAATGCGTGAACAAGAAAATTTAAAACACACAAGCACCGCAAATTCATCCGGATAAAGTCACTAGTGTGGTGGGGATTTCAGTCTGCCATAATTATCAGTCCGTATATGTATAGGCACTTCTTCAAACAAACTTATGAAACAAAATCATCGAAAATTGGAACTCCTGCAAATACGCCAAATAAAAATCTTTGGGGTGATATCTCACACAAAACTTGATTTTTAATTACATTTTAAAATCAAGGGTGCTGATGCATATACCGAAAGACCTTTTATTTAAACTGATAACTTCACCTATAAGCTAGCTTATAGTCATGCGATTTGAAACCATTTCAGATCTCTGAGACCAATCATGGCTAACCTTCTTAACATCCTTTAGCACAATTTTTTTTAAAGTCAAATGGGTTTTTTTCTGGCAGCAGAACAATATCTATTTTTAAATGTCTTAATTCATACAAGACAAGGTCAGCTGTCTTGTCTTTATAAAATGTAAAAATAGCCATATCTGATGTATATGAACTATACCAACTGTTTTGTTGCTGAAATTCGAGTTAACTCTTAATCCCAAAATTTCCTAAAAAAATAAATATACCCATTTAATTCCGTCTGATCTTCCAATTGTAATAAAATCATAAATTTAACTTGAATTCCCTCGCCTAATCAAATATCCATTAATCCAATCCAATGTCATATAATGTGTAGGTATATAATTTGAGATACAAACAAAAATCCCATGTCTTTTCATTCACACTTCTCATATATAAATGAAATATTTTGAAGAAAAAAAAAAAAGGCAAAATATTCCCCGAATCTTGGCATTTCATTGTGTTGATCCAAAATGTTTACCAAATACAAATCAATTTTGACATAAAATTCACAAAAGCGCATCACAACAACACAAGATTTCGTCTATTCTAACCCTTCGTCAAAATTGTTATATGTGGTCTATTGGGGTTTCTGTTTTTCTTTTTCAAATGAATAAACAACCACACACAATCATCAGTGGGACAAAAATTGTATACCAATTCAAAGACGTCAAATGATCGATTGACATCTCCCAGAAAGGGGCAAACAAAGGATCACCATCTACTTTAATGCTGCAGAAGAGGCCAAACCGAGACCTCAAGTATAGCTGGTACAATGTGTAGTGTATATGTATATATATAGAGAAACCCACACCAGAAATTGAATATAAAATACCAAACATATTAATGAACACTGATTTGGTACACAATGAGACATTGGCAGCTACTGAAGGCTCCCACTGTTTAGCTCTGCCGAGGCTCTGAGGCTCTGTGCCTGTATCTCAAGTCGAGTATACAAAAATCGCCTTGAAATACCCACAGGTGCGGACCTAGGAATATTATGTGAAGGGTTAAGTTACTTTTACATTTTTTGTTTAATTATTTTAAGTTTTTGAGATAATTACTTCTTAAATCGAAGTTGAGACTTTGAAGCTATAACGTGACAAAGATGCTAAAGGTGAGATATAGAGTGAAGTTTTTGTTGGACAAATCTGTCTGATGGTCTGTCGGCGGTCGTTATATAAAAAGCTACAGTCTAAAAGGCTTTGAATTTGACAAAAACTTCGGGGGGGTGCCTTAGGCCCTTTAAACCAAAGTTAAATATTTTTTTTAAGTCTCGGCTTTCAGATACAGTTATTAGGCTTTATCTTAACAAATGACTTAATCCGCAGACCCAGGCGAGACATAGCCAGGGTCGTTGCGACATGTTCAGGACACTGCCCAATTGGAGAGCATGCAGCGAAGCTAGGCATCCCCCACAACAACCACTGCCGTAGTTGCGGGGATCAGCAGGAGAAGGAAACAGTCGTTCATTTCCTCTGTAAATGCCCCGCATTGGCCAGAACAAGAACCCAATCACTTGGTCGAGCTTTTTTCGACGACCTAAACGAACTTTCTGATGTGAAGATCAAAGACTTGATCTCTTACATTAACGTAACCCATTGGCTCTAGGACAAACCTCAGTAGCTACTGCACCTTTCTCCTAGTTGTCCAACCCAAGAGGTCACCCCTCTGATGCCTCTGAGCCAAGCTACCTGCCGAGCGTGGCATATCGCTACAAGACTCAGAATCCCCAAACCATCCCCAACCGCAGGTTTAAACGAGTTTATGGTATCAAAACGGCGCACTTTAGCGCTAATTGGGTCAATGAGCTAGATTGCTCGTGACCGCCATTTCTACCTACCTACCTACCTAGGCTTTATCTTAAATAGAAGATTTTCCCCAACTTATACAAATTTCCGTAAAATGTACCGTTAAGGAATTATTCACCTCAAACTATTTTCTAGGGACGCTTTGACCCCCAAAAAATTTGTTTGAATATGAATCTTTGGGAATCAAAATTACTGTTTACTCGGGTTGGCTCAATTGAATACAAAGCAAAAAAAGTTTTGTTGGGTTGTTTGCAGACATCCCCCCCCTCCCGTTATTTGACCACCATTTTCCCCTCCCAATATCCGTCCCTGCAAAAAAACACAAAACCCATTGGAAAAGAATTTAAAACGAACAAACCGACCACAAAAATCCGATATCCGAAATCTTAAAAGCATGCGCGATCGTTTTTATCCGAATCTGATTACCCATGGGTGTGATCAATCGGCTTGCGGGTTGGCTTGGCGAGTTACTTACTTGGCTTACATTTCGTCATGTGTAGAACCACCATGCACAGATGGACGACATGGACTATAGGTTTATATGCGAGTGGTCGAATAGATGGATGGACTACTGGCGGATGGACGGACTGCAATAACGACAAACGCGAACTTTGGAAGTATAAATTTTAGGTGGCAATGCCGCCCTTGATTGTATATATGTATGTATGTATATGTACCTATGGCTCATTGAGAACACCAGATTGCACAACATGGTGGGCAGAGCATTTGACAAATGCTTCTTCTCGTCGCTTGTCTGCTCCAAGTCGAATTTATATATCTTCTATACTCGAAGTTTCCAAGTCAAAAGGAGTGGAACACCCACATCGTTTGATTTTTTGTTTCTTCTGTTGAATCTCGAACGGATTAAGAAAGGAACGAGAAGCGAACGCACTAGATACAAATGAACAAAAAAAAAAACCTTAAATTTTATTTGCTTCCATTGAGTTAAGTAATGCACTTGAGAGAGGATCACATATATAGTGAAAACTGAATATTGTTGTACACAGGCCTTGTGATGGAGACAGCAGCGCAATTCGCTCCACATATCCATCCATCCATCCATATGGGATGGTAATTGAGACATCGAAGGAATGTCATGCGTGCCACAGGTTGTCCGAATGAGTCTGCATGTGACAAGTTCACTTTGGGTCATGTAATGATTTGGCGTGTAGGTATACCCGAGTATACGAGTATCGATGGGATATACACGACAGAAAGAGGGATCATTACAGGATCAAGTGTCAAAGGGATCGTGACTTTGTTTATTATTTTTTTTTTTTTTTTGGGGAACTTTTTTTGAGTGTTTTTTTTTTTTTAAGCTTCGTGTGATTTCATCATCGCCACACTCATGAATTCATCAAGAGATCAATCCACCATGCCCACCCTATATGTAGGTACATATACACAAAAAAGATATTTATTTTAATTTTAATTGAAAGGATACAAAAAAAATTGGGTCTGTGTGTGTTTCGAGGCGAATCGCAAGGATTAATTGGACCACCTGGAAGGGACTGTGATGTGATGGGTAGCCACTGATTGTGGTCGTAATCGGTTGTTTATGCTGATATATATATAAATACACGGGTTTCCCTGTCCTGTCGTCATTGTTGTTGTTGTTTTTTTTTATTTTTTTTTTTTACCCTTCATTAGATTGAGAGGTGGCTTAAGCGTTTAAGGTTTCATTCAACCAAGAGGTTTTTGGGCGCCTCGCCTTCATAATGAAAGGATTCCAAGTACTTTGTTGAGGAAATTAAATTTTGTTCTTTTTTCAATCAGATGTGATACGGCAGTATATGTTTTTTATCTATACAGATAGTCATGTAAGTTAATTACATACTATATATGTTGTATGGATAGTTTTAGTAAGAACCTAGTCTGAGAACTTTGTATGATCTCGCAACTTCGGAGAGGATGATCATTTTGCGTTCATAGTTTAGTTCATCGTTGTGTCATCTTTTCGCATAAAAGTACCAAATATCCTCGATAAGAATTTGTACTTTGAATTATAGTTACAAATTATGTATACAAAATTAGTGAGATTATCAAAGTCAATATTATTAGAATTATAAATTGTTTGAACAACCTCTTGAATTTGTTTTGCAACCAACGCGATGCACCTACACCGTCTGAATTTTTCAATAAGTCTTTATTTATGAGGAAACAAATAAAAATCGTATAGGTGCGGTTCTTTAAAAAAAAATTATATAATATAAAATTTTGCAAATATTTTAAAGAAATAAAATTGATTTTTCATTGTTTAGCATTTAATAATGCAGAGTTAAAAAATTAATTTAAAAAAAACATGTCATCTACCGATTTTCCAAATATCGAATTTTTAAAAACTTATTTTGAAAATTATTATAAAAATAGAAAAATGATTATTTATGAAAATTTTTATATGCAATATTCGGTGCTGAACCAGCCTGAAGGGAAAACAGGCAATTGCCTAGAGCGGCACTTAACTAGGGCGGTAAAATCCATACAATAATTTCAAAGCGAAAAGGTTAATCAATTTATCTACTTCAATTACTTCTTCGTTCATAGTTTTTGTCCAAAGCGCTGGACCATTCTTCAAAAACATGCTGAAAATTCTAAGCAAATTGCTTTGAAAAATTTATCCGATATCCGGTGGTCAAACATAGCAAAAGCGACTACGTGTCTTTCAGAAAAGTTATCAGAAATTTATGATTCTTTAATGAAAATTGCAGAAAGTTCGGAATTCCCATTTTAAAGCAATGTACAAAAATTCAATTTTGTACTGTCAATAGGAATTTGTAACGAGTTTTTATGCCTGTAAATATCCATTCGAAAATGCTTCAATCAAACCTTTTAACCTGTTTGGATGATTTTGATAAATTGCGACAGTATAGGTACGTTCAGATAAACCGTTCATTAAAAACGCTAAAAACATTTCTACGAAAATGAACAATCAAGTGGATTTCTTTGTGTCTGATTCAAGGATAGTTCGTAGCAGCCGTTATCAATTTGAAAAATATCTTGAAACAATCGATCCAAAATTAAAATTTTAAGCTGATTTCTTTTTTTACGCTATCGATGCTCAACTATCTTCTCTTGATGAGCGCTTTGCGCAGTAACAATTTCTCTTTGCGACATTTCAAACAAGGTGGAGTTAAAAGGCTGCGAACAACTTGAAGCAACATTAACAGCAACAATTGACAACGAAGTTCGAAAGGATATTATAGCTAAATGTGTCTTGATTGAAAATAATATATTTAATCAAAATTTTGCTTTGTCAATTTTAACCTATGTATTTAGCTTCACACTTCTTACTGGAATTGTGTGGAAATTTGCTAACGGCATGCATTTAAGATACTATTAATGTATCCTTAAAGTATTGCATCAGGTGAAGCCATAGCTTTTCGAAGCTTAAACTTAAAAAACCTATCTTCGCTGAAGAGCGATTTACCGGCCTTACAACTTATTCATTCAAGGGCATGCAATCGCATTTTAGAAAAATAAACCAGTAATCCCTACAAGAGTTGAAAAAATGAAAAATCGCAGATCACCATTTTAGTTTCAAAATTTTGTAAACATGTTATTAAATAAAACCGTATGTAAATATGTTAATGTTGTTGTTATCTTCCTTTTTTATTTGAGGCGACAAAATGACAATTTGCCTAGGGCGGCAAAATTTCCAGTTTCGGCACCGGCAATATTATTTAAACTGATTAAAACTCTTGTACAAAAAATCAGTTCAACACATAATAAGATAGTCAAAATAAAAACAAGGGTTCTTTGAGAGATACCGTTAACATTGGATTAATGTATAAAATTTTGTTTCCAATAATACATATGTTAGACCGTACTGATATTAGTTCACATAAAAATTTTAATCAAAATCGTGGGAGTCGATTTTGAGAAAAATGAGATTTTCCTTAATGGTTTTTAGATACTTATGTATGGTATATATGTACTATGTTGGTATACCGTTATTTTTTGTTATAAGAATAATTCTATAGTTTAGGTACAATACTTTTAAAACTTTTTAAAACATTTTCATTAAAAATTGATCAAAATCAGTTGAACCCTCTTTGAGAAAATCGAAAATTAAAAAAAATTTTCTTGGGGACGTTTTTGGGCAAAATAAGAATTTTATTAATTATGCTAAAAAAAATTATACGGCAGATAGCCTTATTTTTTATCATACAAAAATGAAAAAAACGTGTGGGGAAGTCCCCCAAAAACGCTTAGTAGGTACCAATTTTAAAGAAAACCAACCCACTCGTTTAGGCTGCAGTTACTTCGAAAATATTATGAAACAATTTGTGAAGGATTTTCGCTTTGAAATTAAAGAAAAAAAATGCCAGTTCTAGAAATACTTACTTAACTTAACTAAAAATTAGATTTTCCCCTTTCACTTCACCCCAAAAGATCAAAGTCCAAA
Organism: Epistrophe grossulariae; assembly: GCA_929447395.1. Taxonomy (NCBI): domain Eukaryota; kingdom Metazoa; phylum Arthropoda; class Insecta; order Diptera; family Syrphidae; genus Epistrophe; species Epistrophe grossulariae. Next base: position 137,465,754 of record OV839566.1, read on the forward strand.
ATAAAAATATTTAAACATTAATTGAAACGACACTTTTCGGTTTAAAAAAAAAACAACATAGAATAATAATATATGAATAATATGGTCGTTAGTTTCCTAAAGGTATTATATTGGGTATGAACATATTTTGTTTTATTGAAACCTTCAACTTTTTAGATGAATACTATATAATTTAAGCTTAAATTCAAATATTCGACCATCAATCGCTTTTAAACTTCTTTTGGGTTTGTCGCAATCTTATATTAAGCAATGAAATATAGTTTTTCGCGAATAATAACCGTGTTTTTGATGTTTGTCTATAAAATTGGGTTCTACAACTTTGAAAACATCACAATATATAGATCAATATATTTTAAATACTTAACAAAAATCTAAATATTTCAAAAAAATAAAGGGTGGTTTTCAATCTGGCAATACTTTTTTCGGAGTTGGTCTTGTTGACAGCTGTAACTTTACTTATATGCTCAGTTTGGTTTGCCATTTCATAATGAATAGACTTACTCCTGAATAACGTTTGCAAATCGAGCAAATTTATTACCAAAATACCATACAGCCAACGAAGAAATCAATTTATTGAAGGAAACTTTTGGTGAGCGCATTATCTCGCGTCGTGGGCCTGTGGCGTGGCCTCCAAGTTCGTGTGATTTAACACCGCTGGACTATTTTTTGTGGGGCTATGAGAAGTCACTTTTCTACCCAGATAAGCCCGAGACGATTGACGCCTTGCAATAGAATATTCAGCGCGTTATTGCTGCCATACGCCCCCAATTGTTGCAAAAAGTGGCCTTTCGGCTGGAATTTATTCGAGCCAGCCGCGGCGGCCACTTGCCCGAAATAATTTTTAAAACATAATGGCAAACCCTTATCTTTATAATAAAGTTAAATTCTTGGCCATAACATTAAATTATATGCGGTTTATTTCTTCTTGAAAACCACACGTCTAATACATGTTTTACATGTTTTTAAATTAAGTATTTTTTTCTTCCGGCAAAATCGAATTTATTGAAATGGGTTTTTACTCATTAAATACGCAAAATATGAACAAATATTGCATGTTCAATTTTATAGAGCACATTTGTGTTGTCAAAAATGGCAACGACTGTTTTTTAGATTTGTTTAAAGTTACGGATGTTATTCGAGAAAAAGGAACTTAACTATAATTCAAGATAGCGGCAACCCTAAAAATGTTTTATTGATCAAAATTTTGATTATGGCTTCTCATATCATATCCTATAAGGAAATTGAAAACAAAATTCTTCCCCATATAAATACTAGGTTTGATTTCAGCTGTTTCAGAAATCCTAAAATATAGGCTCATATTAACTTTATGACTTGCTCTCTCTTTCTATCCTCGTCAGGCTCTTCGAGGGCATGATATAGGGCTATAAGATTGGTGGTTTGGTGTAATTAATTCAAATTGATTATGTACAATAGATGTAAAAGATATTTTAATGCGGGAATGGGAACCTGGGTACATATTCACAAATGCTAAGTTTTTCGAAGTAGTTAATTTTATGGCTTGAAGCAAAAGAATGTTCAAAACATCCTTTGCTGTTCTTGAAAATTAATTAAAACTTATGTGTTGAATTTTAAAATGTGAGCTAAACTGAGCAAAATAGCTTTTAAATGCTCTAAATCCCACAACCTCTCAAAAAGTTTTGTACAGTGATAGCACTTTCCGTCAAATTCTCAACTTATATGATAAAAAATCTTAAAACTCCAATTTTTGGAGCAAGTTCTCCAATTTACATAAATAAAATTTCTGATTTAATTATAGAAGTCATATTTATTAGTAAGAAGCACATGCTCTGAGCATGAGCAAATGCTCCATTTTTATCAATACCATCCTGAAATATTTGACAACAGTTTTTTTTTATTTTTATAAAAAGAATTTAAAATTTGTATTGTGTTTTGTTTTCATGTTGTATTGATTCATACAATTAATTTGAAAGTCAACTTTGAAAAATTTCACTTTAGTCTGATTGTTCACATCTTTAAATGCCACACCGTGACCAGCTATGTCCAATTTATGGTGTGCTATCTTCAATCGCGTTTTATAAATTTCGATCCAACCCGAAACCCAGATTACTTTGTCATCATTAAGTGAAAACCCACATCGCCTCCAAAAAAAAAATAAATGTTAACTCCGAAAAGTCAAATTAATCAAACCTAGCTATAGACATTTATACTCTCAGCGCATACCACATATGTATGCATGTACATTCCTAGTAAGACCTAAAAAAATGACCACAAAACCATCAACATGGGCAGAAGCAGAATCAATTATTCCCAACCATCGATATTGATCAATTTGTGTTGGACAAGATTAGTTGGCATCATCAGAGACTTCGTCAGCCATATAAGCTAGCCGCATTTATTCCACTCGACCGACCTCTCCTCAAATTCTCAAACTTTGTACAAAGAATTCCATCAGTCGCCCTCGCTTATACCATGATCATCAGCAAACAATAATAATTGCCGAACGTTATTCGCTTTTTCGGATAATGGATGACGAAGACTAATTGCGTCTGTCTTTGGTACAAAAATCTCACACTGGACTCTCCGGCACGTCCCTGAGCGCCGCTACCACCACTAAAACTGCCACCAAGCATATAATATTTAGCCTCATCCGATCGAAGCCGATGACGATCATCGTCGATGGTCGGTCAGTCATGCTGCAAACATATATCAGCTTCAGGTCCATGCTTCAGCTTCAGCCTATGCCGAAGACGAAAAGTTGTTGTTGTTTTGGTTTGATATCGCTCATTGATGATGATGATCCGTCCAGCCACCCAAGTGCAAAGTCATGTAATCGTTAGAGGGCTCTGTCGGATTATTACGTATTATGGACGTCATCGGGCGGATGACAATGAATGCGCGCTGCAGCTGGATGTGTTGTGTTTTCTTTTTCGAGCTTGGGTTTTGTGCATCCATTTAAGCCGGGCGCGAGATGTGACCTTATCGGATGATGAAGCTGCAGAGCGATGATGAATTGAGAGGGAGTTTTATTTTCGGGATTCTGTTCGTGATTTGTATAAAAATTGGACATATAGGTACACCGCAGCCACCCGCCATATACGCATATGAAATATTCGATACATATACATGGTGACTTGTTTCCAGTATAATATCTGGTATTGTTTAGGAGGAGTCACGCCACCGACCGCCGCGCCGCGGCAGCAGATTGAATTTAATCAAATTACTTGACACGTAATAAATAAAATGGACATAATTTTATGTTATCCATCGTATAAATTGTTTACTTTTAAAAGAACAGAAGGATGCTATGCGCAGCCCTTTCGTATTCTATGGATATTTTTTTAAATTTGTCTTATTTCAAGGATCTGATATAAAAAATAGTAATAATCACATGAAGAGCTTGCAGTTGCACTAAACATGTTCGCATGGCTTATTATGATCACAATTTTATCTTAGCGTTTGGTTGAAGGTATATTTTAAATAACTAACCGCATTTCAAAATTTCATTTTGAAATTCTACTGCAGTTAGGTATCCATTTTATAACTTGAATTATTAAAATCAAATACCTGTCTATAATCAACAAAATTTTGCATATTTACTAAATACATACCACATATTAAAATCTCGCAACATTAAAGTTTCGCAAATAAAAAATTTTAAAATTTATGAATTAAATAAAATGTATCTATAATTTCTGTGCGAAAGAAAATATAATTATGAAAACATAACATATTTGGCAAATTTATAACATTCCAATTATCAAAATTAAATCTCGCAAAACCGATATCTTCGCAAAATGTATTTATTTATTTATTTATTTATTACCGTCTTTCAAGTTACAAGACTTTATGAAGACTACCCTTAAAATTAACTTTACATATACATACCTATACATATATACAATTTTAAATAGATAAATTAATTAAGTTAAATATATGTTATGGGATTTGCAACGCAAGGCAAACTTAGTAATCTTCTTTGAATTGTTTCTATACGAAGGATACTTGACTGGGTGTAAGGATTCCATACAACGCTACAATACTCCAGCAACGGTCTTACAATACTCGTGTAAAGAGTTTTAAGTGTATAAGAATCCTCGAAACATTTTGAATTTCTAACTATGTTATAAAACCGAACATCGAGTTTTGTCCTAGAAATTATATGATCGATGTGAAGCGAAAAATTTATTTGCGAGCCGAAAATCACTCCGAGGACCGAGATCCTTTTGGTAATCTACTCTTTGTAAAGAGTGGCTATCAAGCTTGTATTCAAAACACAAAGGATTTTGTACTTTTGAATAAGTCATAACACTACATTTGTTATTGTTAAAAAAGGGTTCATTCAACTTACACCATTGAAGAATTTTATTTAGATCGGCTTGGACATTGTTCGCATCTGATAACGATTTTATGCAGCTAAAACCTTAAGATCATCAGCATACAAAAGGCATTTGAAAATGAGAGGATACTTGGCAAGTCATTAATAAAAATAATGAACAGTAACGGTCCAAGGTGACTACCTTGAGGTACAACTGAGAAGTTCACTATTTCCTTAGATAGCTCGTTACCAATTCTGACATATTGTTTTCTGTCCTCTAAATAACTTTTAATACAACTAAGTAGCACAGAATGAAAACCAAACATTTCAAGTTTCTTTATCAGTACATTATGTTGAACGTGATCAAAAGCCTTTGAAAAATCAGTGAAGATGGTGTCAATTTGAATATTTTTTTTTACATATGATTAAGGCAATAGCTCGTAAAAATCCATAAGTTAGTCGATGTCGACCTTCCACTCATAAAACCGTGTTGGTGCTGAGACATATGATTTTGAACTAAAAAATACAATTTGTTTTTCACTATTGCTTCGAAAACTTTAGGGATCAACTGAGGTTTTGCAATAGGTCTGTAGTTCTCAACAGCACTTTTTGAACACATTGTTATTTTCTCTTTTGCTAAAATGCTGACTCGCGTGTGTTTTCCAGCCGTGTTTGTTCAATTCAATCAATGTTTACGTATTTCCTATTTAAGGATTTAATAATTTCTTCTTACTATGGATCATAATAACATAAAAAAATTGGCAGGTTTTTTTTATTTGTGAAAAACATGCAAAAACGATTTACGAAGTTCTGTACTTTTACCGACGCGACGTCGATATCGAAGTACTGACAAACTTGACGAAAAATTGGGAGTTTTCCTGCAAAACTTTTAAGCCACTTTAAATTTGGTTGGCTACGAAATTTCAGAAATTAAAATCTTGTATTACGAAATTTTGTAATTGCGAAATTTCGCAAATTAATAATCCCGCTTTATATAATCTTGCAACATCGCAATTGCAAAATCAATCAAACTAAAATTTAGAAAATTTAAATCTCCCATTAAAAAAAAATAACAATTTTCTATATGTCATGAAATTAAGTCCAATATAAGAATCTGGGAAACTGTATGCGAGGGTTGAATTTGGCAGATTTCAATTGATATTTGCGAAATTTTTGAATGCGAGATGTAAATGCAAAATTGTTTAAAGCAGAATTTGATAATTGCGATTATATGAAAAACGAAACGAAAATATTAAATTAAATTGCGAGATTTTTACTTACGACAAACAAACTGTATGCCAATTGTTATGGATTCGTAAAAAAAAAACGAAATTGAGACTTTGCTCAAACTTGACATTACGATGAAAACAAAGTCGACAAATGTGGGTCTCGCAATTCTGTCCGTTCTGTCTGTCTTTCCTTTCCTCTGCGCTAAACGGGTGGGTTGATTTTTTTTAAACTTGGTACCTACCAATTTTTTTTTTTCATTTTTAAGAACCAATAATAACATCACCTGCGCACCATTTTTTAAACAGTTAATAAAAATCTTATTTTTCTCAATACACATCTAAAGATTTGTGGACTTTTAGCTTGCCAGATTGGGTCAAAAATCTACTATGAACTTTTTTCCTGTGGAATTATGACCCTGCACCCAGTGTGATTACAAACTGTCGTGGGACCCAGTTGTCTCTCTCCCACTTCACGATGACAAAGTATAGCAGTCAAGTTTGGCAGGATTTTTATATTCTTTTTTAAATACGTGAGAGCGAGTTAAATACTGAGACGACAATTTTAATTGAAAAAAAATGTCCTAGATCCGAATACGTGTTTGCAAAGAATAAACAAAATAAGCCTCAAGGTATAATGGATTTTAGAAATGTAAGCAATTGAACATGGTTTTAAAAACTTAATGAGAACTAAAGGCAAACAAAAACCCCTCAGCATCTCAAAAAAAAATCATTTTGATTTTCCCACAGCTGGCTCTATGGACTTGATCCAGTCACTCAGTATAAGTATATTCGAACGAACAATATGAAAAAACACGTCATGGCTAACTGGTTCCTGTGTTAACTATAAATGAACATAACCCTCCCATAAAAATATAGCCTATGGGGGGATAATGGGTGCTGTTGGAACAAACTCGACAAACCATTTGTTATAGAACATCTGAACCGTTTGACTAATCACCCAATGCAGTGCTGCTGCTGCTGCTGCCAGTCAACCACCACATTAATTTCCATAGAAGAAAACAAAAACTAACCAAAAAAGCAAAATTCCTCAAATCCAGTTAAGAACTATAAGACCAATGTGTCTAAATGTTTTGCGTATTACTCATTATAGCTCATATGGTGGGAGCCTTGAAGCCTTCCATGCATCTGATCACATTAAGGGACAATTCGCTCTCTCTCTATAGATCACATATACTATAAGACCAACCAACATTCGGAACTGTTTATGGAATCAAATTCCAGAGAACCCACTAAAACAAAACTAAAAAAATCGAAACAACTCCGCGAGAATAAATAAATAAAACAAACAAAAAATTTAAATAGGAATACAGAAACTCCGAAACGGGTATAAGGGGACGGGAGCGACAGGGAGAAGGGTATATGGCATAGAGGAAAAGATGGGACTTAGCCTAATTAACAAGATTATGTCTAATTGGACCACCTAGCTAGAGGCAGCTACTGTTCGTGTTCGCTCGCTCGCTACTACAACCCTCGCCTGGTCGTCTTGATCTTGATCTTGATCAAGAATTGATCTGAATGTCAGGCGATTGTGTTGGTGGAGTTGGTTTGGTATATCCCATGGGTGCCTCTCCGAGTTGTTCGATTTTTTTTCCTGACTTCTCGTTCTCGGTTAGGTTGTTGTTGTTGTTTTTGTATATTTCTTGGATATCTATCTCGTCCGCTCCTTTCGATCATCCAAGTTCGGTTGATGTCCAACATGAATCTTCTTTTGCGTTTGGTGATCCTAGGAATAATTTTTCAATTGTTCATCTTTTTTTCTTTTGATTCCTTGTGCATGTGGTTTGTCCCTCCTATAGGTATGCTAATGGTCATAGCTGCATTCCGATTGCTAGACCCAGCGTCGCGGACTACCGCAGTTCTTACATACCTACTTTACCTACGATCGATCGAGCGGTATATATATTTATGCGCCTGTGCAAGGTGCAGCAAATGGGTGACACTGAAAGGCGCAGGTGTTGCATTCAGTTTCATAAAGACATGGACAACTATAAGATAATTTAATTGTTGAGCTGGTAATCATGCGCTGTTTTGACAGAATTGAAAAGAACAAAAAAAAACAATGATTGGGGATATACATAAATATGCACGAGTACGTACAATGGGTGAATGTCGCGCCGTCATCGTTGTTGTCAACTTTGGGTCAGATCACAAATGTCAATGTTATCGAAATTGATAATAATAGGTTGCTTGGGTTAATTGGCTGGATAATGACTATGATAATCTTAATTTAATTGTGTTTTAATAAACGAGGTGGGTTTGTCCATGTTTGCTATAGTCACTTTTTTTTAGCGAGAAAATGATTGTGAATGAGAATGGCTATTCAGTGTTGAGGCAAATTGTTCAAGGAAACTATATGATATCGATAGAAACGCGGGGGTTAACTGTAGCAAAATGTTTAATGTAATAAGGTGAATCAGTACTCATGATGATCTTGTGCTGCATTTTGCTCAAAAAATGATTCGCATATTTATATAGGGCCAAAAATAAATTTTGGGAAGCGTGGCGTTCATTGTACCTACTCTTGAAAAAAGGAGTAGGTATTGTCTTTGAGCTCCATGAACAACATAATAATCCTTCAGAAATTGCTATATAAATGAAATGCCCGCCAAAAATGATCTCCAATGTCATTAACTTGGTGAAAGCCGATTCTGAACTCAAAATTAAAAATAAAATTCGCAAGCCCAAGGCTCGCAAAGCTTCAATTCGCGTTGACAGAGCCATCGTCAGAAAGTGAAAGTCCGATCCTTTCAAATCTTTCCGCATCATTATGACCGAAATTAATGAGGAATAAGATGGTAATGTATATCAAGCACACTTGTGTATCAATAATGCTAGATTATATGGACGCGTTAGCACAATAAAAAGCCTTATCTTCAAAAAAAAATATTATGGGTCGGTATAGCATTTGCCAAAACTCCATCTAAACACAGACCTTGAATTTTGGAAAATGGTGCTGTGGAGTGATGAAAAAAAAATTAACCGCATTGGAGTAGATGGAAAAAACATTTGTTCATCGCCCGGAAGGTCAGACTTACAACTCAAATAAACCTTAAAAACTGTACAGCAAGGTGGAGGAAAATGTGATGGTCTGGGGTGCTTTTTCTTAGTATGGGGTTTAATCAGTGGATGAGAATATAGATGGAAGGATGGATAAATTTTCATAACTTAACATATTGAAAAACACGATGGAACCATTCTCGTCCGAGACAATGCCATTCGACTGGATTTTAAGGCACGACAATGACCCAAAACATAAAGCCAAGGTGGTCAGGGATTTGTCTAACAAAAAAAATATTAAGGGGCCAGTTATAGCTTTCATTGAAACTCATCATTGAAAATTTTAATTTTCAGTTTTGAGGCCCTAAAAAAGCGATATCAGTGATTATTTTGATGCCAATAAAAAGCTGATGACTAGATTATTATTTCTAGTCAAAAAAATATTTATAAGAAAATTCGTTAGTGGTGCTATTTCTCCGTCCATAGCTGTATGTTTGGTTAATGGTCATAGTGAAAAATGTGTTTAGTTTTATTTTAATTTTACCTTTCGATATACATATGCGATAGGTATACATATTTATCTCCAAAATATGAATGTGGAAAACCCATATTTTTAGACAGCTGACTTTGAATAATTTTTTTACCCACCCACACGATTTTTGAATGAACTTTTCAGACACTATAATATTTGTGATGCCAAAATAAAAATATTTACATTAAAAAATCTTTTCACTTAGATTTTTTTTTGCAGATTTGCCTTTATTTCTCATCACAAAAATTATGTAAAGCCGGTAAAAGTATATACCTTTCTTATATTGTCATCCTAATTTAAAACATATACACTATGCTATGCCATTCATATATTTTTAAGTTTTATTTATTTATAGGTTAAATAGGTATAGCTATCAACCTTCCTCAGAAGGTAAATTCTGCGACTCTCCAGACCCACGATATAATGTAGGTATACAGGGCCGGCCTCAGCCAAACTTGCACCCTGTGCAAGATTTGTAGAAAGCGCCCCTTTTTTATATTTGCCCACATCCAAGATTCATTGGATCTTTAATTTTACGATATTTTCAATTAAATTCTCCTTGAAATAACTTAGCACAGTTGTGATGGAAGTTATTTTGGGATTATTTGAACAAGTTTTGTGGTTAAAATGCAAATGACAGTACATATGTGTTTGCGCAAGATCGGATTACATTTTGTTGCTCCAGGTTATGCGCCTCCAGAATTTTGTGCCCTGTGCATTTGCACATCTTGCAGATATGGTTGGTCCGGCCCTGAATATAGTTAAAAAAAGGAGTGACCAAAATTAAGCAGACAAAGAAAACACCAAAACATATAAAAGGTCAAATAATTCCATAAAATAAACACAGTCAAGTCTAATTCTAAATTAAAAACGTGCTTTCCACCCAAACCAACTATAAATAGGTCCTCTTCCTCTTTTGCTATGTATACATATATTTGAAAATGGCTAGAAAGATTGCACGAATTCTCCCTCTCATTACCCCGATTGTCTTTTTATTTCTAAAGGATTTTTTTCCATTTATTGCTCCTTTAAACCTTTTCCGAGACTATTTTCTGCTCAGGAAAAAAAAAATGTGGTTTACGAATTAAGCGGGCACATTTTTTTGTATCTTCTCGCTGCATTTGTATACACAGATAAATAAATTCGGCTTTAATTACTTTCAATGTCAAAAAATAAAGAAATGTGGAAAAAGGACTCCACATACAAACAAAAAAAAAGGACCCACACCATCTTTCTCTCATATATATTGTTTTATTTACATTAAGTAAAACCTTATAATGTTTGACTTTATTTCCCGCGGTCTTTACAAAATGAGGCTTAATGTAATCGACAGCAGAATTGAAACCCCCTTATTATATCCATCGTGTGGTTCCTTACTCATTTCTTTTCTGTTTTTTTTTTGTTTTTTTTTTTTTTTTTAACAGATTAAAGGTAAACGAGATAATTATTTACTTAAATAAAAATAGGAATAACGTACACATACATACCCTTTTGAAGGAAAAAAAAAAAAAAAAAAAACACAACCTAATTGACATTTTGAGTCATGGCATAAGCATTATTCTTATTCTTCAAGTTCTTTTTGTCAGATTTGAGGGCAGTAGTCAATTTGACGCAATCAGTCAGTCAATCAGTCAGAGTTCAGTGTATATATGTATGTAGGTAAATAATATTTTATAAGGATATTGATGTGCGTGTACTTTTGATTAATTTGTTGTAATTAACTAGTCTGGTCCTTCCGGGTCACTTCGAAATCGTGCGGGTATATGATTGACCTATCAGTTTGAAGATAAGAAAATCTAGGCGTCCGTAAATGGAAATTATTTAATCAAACTGCAATTATATAGTATTATTGCGTGCTCTCTCATACCGTTGATTTGATTTATCCTATTTTTCAATCTGTTTGGGACCAACAATATAAAGGAAAAGGATAAAAGGAATGTGGTAGTTTGTCAATGTCTTTTAAGTAATCCTTTAAAGGGACCATCAGGGCAATTATAGAGAAATTGTTAAAAAAAAGAAAATTTTTGAATGAAGACCGTAACTTAACAAAAATGAGACATATTTAAAAAAAAAATGAAAAATGTTGAATGAAGACTGTAACTTAACAAAAATGAGACATATTTAAAAAAAAATGAAAAATTCCACATGAACAGTTCCTCACAAACCATCCGGCGTCCGTGTCGGTCCATGAGTGTTTCTGCGTCCGTGGGTTCACTGCTTTGATCTAGGCCAGCTTTGACAATGTGGCACGATCCTGCTTTTTTGACATGAAAATTTCCTCGTGTCACAAAAAACTTAATATGACAAGTGACAACGATTTTCTTTTTTCGAAAATTGTGGGTAAATTACCCACTCGAAATTTCAGTACTTTTCAGAAAAGATTAGAAATTTTCAATCTCATTAATGAAAAAAAAATTACCTAAATAAATTTCTGATCGGAACGGAAATTTCTCCGACTCATACAAAATGTTTTTTTTATTTTTCACTTTAATGATACATAATAAATCATAAATCGGTTACACCTCCGGAAAATTAACGTGCGGTTGAAAAGGGACAAATTAGTGATATTTCTTATATTTCTAATATTTCTTAAAATTCGGAAAAAAAATTCCGTTCCTATCAGATACTACAATAGATTGACCTTTGACTATTTGTAGATATTCTGGTATTAAATTTTAAGTTTATTTGCTCATTGAATTTTGGAAGATACATAATACAGTAGACGCTCGATATAGTGAAGTAATTAAAACCAGGCCTGTTCACTATTTCGAGATTGTTCACTATTTCGAGAGGGAAACTAAAAAGGCTTTCCAGTGTGATTTTGATACAAAATTATTTTCTTTTATTTATTAAAGCGTAAAATAATTTCAATTAGGTAAAAAAAAACATAAATATTTTATAATAACATTTATGTTACAAAAAACATACAATAAACTTTATTTTTCATAAAAACGAAAAACTTCACAGCTCCCGGTACAAATTAGTTTTTTTTTTTTTTTAATAAAAATGAAATCACTAATTCTGTTTGTTTGTTTCTCAACTTTAAATTGATTTGTACTGCTTCTTCTTGTAAATGTTTCATAAATATCTTTAAAAAAAAATCCACAATGCTGTAAACGCATTGCTGTTGGCATAATCTTGTTAAATATTGAAAAAAAAAAAATGTGAGTTCACTATTTCGAGATAACTTTTGTTCACTTTTTAGAGTTGTCTGTACAAAATTTTGTGTGTTCACTATACTGGATAGTTCACTCTACCGAGATTCACTATATAGAGTGTCTACTGTATATTCTTTTTCAACATACCAGGGTGTTTTGCGTTCTAATTTTTAAATATAAAAAAAATAGAAAAGGGGAAAAATTAATGTTGTCCTTTTCCATCTTCATCAACTTCTATTGAGATAGCCATTTCTGTTTCTCTTTTGTTTTTTCCCTCAAGACAGTGAGAGCAAACTATGCTCAGCTGATGCAATTTTTCCATGATAGTTCGGTAGATCAGGAAACTGACAGTTCGGTATCAGCCAACGCGTCAGGTTTTTATGAATACATGGAGTCTTTTAAATGCATTTTCTATATGAAATTAATGATTGAGATTTTCGACCGAATTGAAATCTTAAAAAAAGATTTGCAGAATTCGGATCTCCAGTGTTGTGAAATCGCTTCAAAAAGGAGAAGCTGTTATTGATGTGCTGGGCGCTCCCCGTGATTTCAAATTTGAGGAAATTTGGAAAAATTCCATAACAGCGGTTTTTGAACTTGAAATTGAAGAACCCCAAATTCCCTGTCAACGAAAAGCAGCAAAACGTACCAATGAAAGTACCTCAGAAAATTACAAATTCAAAATACCGAAAGATTTTTTACAGAAAATCATGTTTTGAAATATTTGACCAATTATTATCACTAAATGCAAGATTCATAAATGATTCTTCTCGTTTCTTCAAACTACTGGCACGATTTGCTGTAGGCCAAAAAGTAGATGTCGATGATGTAGTTAAGTTCTACAAAGATGGCTTTGATAAACAAATACTTATTAGCGATAGGGACGTATTCCTATAGCTTTTAAAAAGATAGAATAAGCAAGCAACAAATTTGAGAGAAGTAATTGATTTTTTGCAAAAAATACGCCTGGAGTCGAGGGATTATTCCCGAGTTTGTACGGTTCGTCCGGTTGCTAATCACAATCCCACGATCATCTTTCTCCGTTCTTCATCGTTTAAAATCTTACCTTAGGTCAACAATGCTGCAGGATCGGCTCAACAATATTGCTCTATACATGTTTATTCCGACCACACGGAAAATATAAATTTGGATGAACTATTAAATACATTTATTTCGAAACACTCCAAACAAAGTGCGGTTTTCGCTTTAAGAAACTAGTGTTTCATCGAAAGAATAAATAAAAAACTTAAAATGAAAAAATATTTTGACTTTTTTTTTATTAGTGAATTTAAGCTTTTACATCTTACACCAACTAACCACTCGGGCTGAAGCTGTTCTGCCGGGCCTGCTGCCTCCGCCGGCTTGTTTTGACGTCTTTAGAAGTCAAAATAAGTCAGGGGAGGCGCAGTCCAATGTGAAAACTGTCATTTTAGAAGATTCCGCTGTCAGTAGGGACTAGATAAATTTTAGGTACATGTACGTCAAAAAATAGTTTGCTAGATATCTTTTCAAACGTTCGAACTTCATTTTAGAATTCTCCCTCCATATTTTGGAAGTTCGTTTCGGTTGGAAGTTCGTTGACAGTTCGAACTTAATTTTGGAATTCACCCGTTATCTTTTCAACCAGTAAGTGTCAAATCCCATAGATGTTGGCTACGGTGCCACTAGATTAAAACCACCATTTTATAGAGCTTTCCGCTGTCAGATGGAACTAGATTAATTTTCATTGACGGTATGCACATTGGACTACTTCCGCCAACTTATTTTGATGTCTCTGTACTTTTTCTCACTCCCACTTCATGGCGAAAAAGAGGTGGCCAAGAAAGCCATCTTCCACTTCATGGTGAGAAAGAGATGCCTTTCTTGACCAACTTGAGGGACGAAGTCGAGTATTCCTCAAACGAAATAGGTACGTTTAACCCAACGACTTTTTAACTCCTTTTAGTCCAAAAATAACGTATATATAAACTTACAAAAATATGGTTCTATCATGGATAGATCTATAGCACGACATTTTTTATTTCTGAATTTTCTTCTTGACACCTCAATCAATTTTGATAAAATTTTATCTAAGAACTGCCAAGTTATTATTTCTCCCCCATGCAAATTTACCAGCACCTCATATGCAACAAATGTTGAGCTTAAAAAAAAAAAAAAAAAATTACCACCACTTGCCTTCGAACTGCACGGGAACTGGCTAAAACAACCTTCAATCGTAAATTTGTTAATTTTGTGAGTTCCCACTTCCTTCCCCTTTTTCTTCATCACCATCATCATCATCATCATTTCGACAGACCCGCATTCACTTATCTTTCACTGAATCATTACCACGTTTCTCTGTTTACTCATCGTATACATATAAGAGGATTGTGTCGACACTTCACATCCCCCTCCCAATCATCACATATCAGCACTTGCTGACCACCGAGAATTATAATCTGTTAAAAAAGCTGTCAAAAAATTGTCAAAACAGTTCTTAATCGTTCGTGATATCGATAATCCAAAAGCGAATTCCAACAACTCGCCTGATGTGAATGGTTGTTCGTTTATAATGTTCCACTGTTTCGTGTGTAATTAGATGAATTTTGATTCTGGTCATTTCTCGGAAGTCACCATCACATTGGAGCTGAGAGTGGTTAAAGTTGTCGGTTGCGCATGCGAAATTATTCCATTGATCCGCAATCCCATACGCAAGAAGCTCGAAGGACAGCCAAAATATATAACTCTCTGCTCTGACTAGGTATAGGTACCTATATATGAAACACTGAATGGAGGAACATGATTTTTTTTGGAGGTCGTGCATTGAAAATTAAACAACTTGACGCTGACATTCAAATTCCCATCATAACTAATTCGATTTGCTGGGGCAAACGTATATAGGTATATCCACGAAGAGTGCACCCGGTTCCCGGTCCTTGCGGGGGAATGTATGGTATAAGTATATTTGCGAAACCCATGCCATATGCAATCCATGTGCTGTTATATGCGCCTTGGCCTTTGCATTCTACGTACGTCCCTTCTTGGATGAGTTTGGGTTTGAGTTTGAGTTTGAGTTTGGGTGTAAGAGCGCGAGTGAATTTTTATTGAGAACCCCCCAAAATAATACTGTGCGGATGTATCGGATGGATATGGACGGAATAATAGGCACGAACATTGCAAAATGGCTCCAATGAGAGACCACACACGTCGTCGTCGCCGGTCGTCGTGGTCATTGTTGTTGTTGAAGTCAGAGTTGCTCGACGTTTTCTTATGGCTTATATTAAGTTTAAAGCCACAGTGAAGACATCCTCGTGCTCCCTACCACCACCATCTTCTGTCCATCCACATTTTTAAACCAAATCAAGATCATGCACCTATAACATCATCATGAGGAACAACTACTGCGCATACAATATGTATTTTACTTGTGCCGATCCATTCTAGAGTATATATATTTTCTGAGCCTAGTTCTGGAGTCTGGTTGATGTGTGGACTTGTGGCGAGATGCACGATGGCACGGAGCTGTGCGTATATAACGAAGGTTAAGTGCTGGCCTTTTCATTCGACTCAAGTGCAAGGAGAAGTGATGGCCAAACAATTCAAAAACGTTCATCAAGAGCCACTAGAAGTGATGTGTGGCAGCGCAAGTGTGATGTAATGATACGTGCGCTTACATAGCCAGTAGTTTAAAAGAAACACGCGGCGGCGGAATGGCGTGGAAAATTCGTTCTAATAATGATTTTCCAAAAGAGTGAATAACTCAATCATTGTGGGATTTGGTTATATACATGATGGAGAACGGTTGAAGCGTTTTAGATGTTCAACAAGTGGTTTAAGAAGAAAGTAATGCGATTTAAAAAAAAAAATGAAAAGATTTTTGTAACAATTTTATTGGTGAGTGGTTAAGATATTCCTCTAAAATAGAATATTTCTGGTCCTTATACTTTTTTTTGTGTTGCTATAAGGGCCGGACCAACCATATGTGCAAGATGTGCAAATGCACAGGGCGCAAAATTCTGGGGGCACATTACCAGGAGCAGGAAAATGTAATCTGATCTTGCGCAAACAAATATGTACTGTTATTTGCATTTTAACCACAAAACTTGTTCAAATAATCCCAAAATAACATCCATCACAACTGTGCTAAGTTATTTCCTACACACTAACTAACATCACTTTCATTGTTCCATTCAAGGAAAATTTATCTCAAAATATCTTAAAATTAAACATCACACTGGGTACAAAAGCGGTTGCAATTATCGTGCACGACTGGGTCGCAGGAACTTGCTCTTATGTGCGATCACACTGTGATCAAATTATGCATGGAACTTACAGTTTAGACTGAAAAATTGTAAAAAAAAATGTATTTAAACATAAATTGATTAAACAACCTCTGAAATTGTTTTGACACCAATGCGACGTAAACATCCTCCGATTTTTTAAGGAAATCTCAATTTATGAGACAAAAATTGAAAATCGTTGAAGCGGTTTTTTAAGAAAATAGTTTTTTATAATATAAAATTCTGAAAAAATTAAATAAAAAAAAGGAACGCATTTTCTTAGCCTTTATTAATGCACAGTTAAAAAATTAATTTAAAAAAATATCATCCACCAATTTTCGAAATATAGAATTTTCAAAAAATAATTTTGATTTTTTTCTTTAAATCAGTAATTTATTCTTTTGAAAATTTTGGTATGCAATATTATTAGAAATTATTGGAAGCTTTTGTGAAAAAAAATTCATTAAAATCAGTTCAACTGATAATGAGATAATCGAAAATCAAAAAAATGGTTCTATGAGAGATACCATTTTTAAACGAAGGATAGTTTTTTTGCCAATAATATGGTAGATCGTACAGATATTAGTTCACACAAAAATCTTATAATCGAAATCGTATTGGCCGTTTTTGAGAAAAGTGAGTTTTTCAATACCGGTTTTTAATTATTTGTATGGGAGTTACCGTTATTATTGGTTATAAGAATAATTTTCATTTAAAATATGCTAGATAATGTTAAAAAAATGCTGGCTGCAAAGTTTAATAAAAAAAGAGTGTGCGTACTTATGTACAAGCGCTAGAAGTAAAACTTCTTTCACGACAACAGGGCAAGTATTTTTCAAGTCCTACCACTCAGAGCACCCGATTTGAAACTCAGAACCGTTGCAAAATCGTGACGCTGAATTTTGTAATTCGTGACGGGAATTTGTATGTCGGTTTGACATGTCACTGACAGCTCCATAGAAAAATTTTTTACCCCCATGCCGCAAAAGAAGTTTTACTTCAAAAATTGACTGAGTTGTTTTCGAATTATTAAAAAAAATGGTAACTTTTTTTAAAAGTCCAAAAAAATTTGTTTGAAATTTTTGGTATAGAAAACTTTTAAAACTTTTTCAAAGATTTTCCATAAAAAAATTGATCAATATGAGTTGAAACTGCTTTTGATAAAATCGAAAATCAAGAAATCATTTTTCTAAAAAAAAATTACAAAATGGTTGCCTTTTTGTAGAAAAATTACTGAATTTTTTTTTTTAAGTAGTGGGCACGTTTTTGAGAAAAATAAGATTTTCATTTTGTGCTAAAAAAAATTTGTACGGCGCAGGAACCGTAATTTTTGGTCTTAACAAAAATTAAAAAATGTGTGGGGGAATGCCCAAAAACGCTATGTACCAACTTCATAACAATCCATAACTTGCCATATATGTAGTACCTACATATATATCGCAAGTAAAAACTGGCCCTTATAATGAATAAATTTATAATTTAGTAGTTAAATTACTCTATAATTGTCAAAGAATTCTCGTACAAGAGAACCTTAACCTTAGACGTGTAAATCACAAAATCTTCAGTGTCAACAAAATAAAACTAAAATCCCTTTAGCACTTAAAAATGCTTATTTACATTTTTTACGACTTGTTGATATTTATTTATTATTTTTTTTTTTAACGTAGGTAATAATTATGTAGGACGTTTTCATTGATCTTTCAATTATTATCAATATATATTTACCATATACCCTATAACCTCTTAAGAACAATTAACACCTTAATAGGCCTATATGAGAGTAAACATTTAAAATATGCCATTAACACGACTTCGATAAAAAAAAAACACAACCTTTTTTTGTGACAATGTGTACAAATATTTGACACTTCAAATTTCGAAGCGCCATGTCAGAAGTAACATTCGTCTAATCCTATAAACCTATTCTCAATATACATATAATTTTTTTCTTATTCTCAAAATTTCTGAGTCTTAAACTGTTTTTGAATAAGATCAATTCAATACAAAAAAAACAACATGATTTCAGTTGATATTTACTTAGGACAGAGGACTGCTTAATGTTGTCGTGTAAATAATATATGATTGGAAAAAAAACTCTTTTCAAAGATTAACATAATAATGCGCGGAGTGTGGCGCGTTCTTTTTAATTCTTTCATTTTTCGTTTTTTTTTTCTAGAACTTTTTATACAATGTCTTCATAGATTTTAAAAAAACATACCTACAATGAACATCATAAGTAAATGTCCTAGTTTTTCTTAAAAGTAATGAAGTACAAAATGCTGATTATTTGATTTTAAGACGTTTAATTTTTTGAAAGACCGCTGCTTTTAGAATTTTATAAAAATTATTTAAAAAAAATTGCATTATTTTTCAAATAACAAGAATTTAATCATTACTGATTTATATTTTTTTGGTACATGCACTTTTGTTTGACACTGTATGCATTTAAATAACAGAGTGGCGCTATGAGAGAAGAAAAGAGCAACAACAGACTATGAGATGGTTTTCGGTTCAATACACGTTGCCACTTGTTCATATCTACTATGTGTATGTATGTATGTATTTAAGAAGCTGGGCGCTTATTCTTTAGAAAAATGATTTATTTTATTAACAAGTTTAAGGACTCTTGAATTTTGTTTCTATAAGCCTTGAACAGAAGTAGTAGAATTTTAAATGAGAGCTAACGTTGGTCTAAAAGCTAAACCAAGGTACCTACCTACTATATTTATGTTTTAATTTAAAACCCTATTTCTGGTTATTCCAATTTTTAACAAAAACTTTAAGTGCAGTAGGTAATGTAATATCTTATAATTGTAAATTGTACACCTTAACGTACACGAAAAACAGATTAGCGCACTGCATTGGCCCATTTATGCTAAAGAAGTGACAATAACAATTTGTAAGGGCCGTGGGTCTATAATGCAAAACTCTTTTTTTTTTACTAGATTAACAGATGTTTGGAACATTAGAAATTAAAAATTCAGTGGGATGAATGTTTTTGCTTGTAGAGCACGTCATGGTTGAAAAAATTTTATGGTGGCAAAAAAAAAAATATTTAATTTATTTTTAATTTTGTGTGTATAAAAAGTTAGGACAGTGCGTAAAAAAATTGTTTTTTTTTATTTTGCTTGATATACATAGTTGTTTATTATTAAGATACAAAATGATTTTTTATTATTTTAAAACTGTTTAATTCAATGTTTTTTGAAACACCACTTTGGGCGCACTTTTTCAACTTTAAATTGAGTTACAACAAAAATTCCGCAAATTCCAGCTTAAATAAACGGAAAAAAAAATCATTATATGCATGTTTGTTCAAACACGAACTCCCAAGAATTCAGCTTCATAAATTAGCTAAAACATGTGGCAGTGGCGGATCCATGATTTGGTCTTGGGGGGTGGGGGTCCAACTATAAATAAAAAATTTAAAGAAAAATAAAACTTGCGTGGGCTTTGTGCTACGTCCGTGAAGTTGTTACCGCCATTTTCGTTTTTCCAAAAAAAAAAACACAAACTGAGCTTATATAAGACATACCTACATAACTTTTTAAAAAATTGCAAACATACGAATTTAAAATTTATCCCAAAAATTTTTAAAATTTGCGAGTTAAAAAAAAATATTAACGACACATCGCAGCTCAATACAGCACAACTTTTTTTTGAAAATCGAAAATGATGGTGCTAATTTAACGCTAAGTTCCTTCGCATTATTTGCGTTCGGTAGTAAAAGTTACAAATATGCGATTTTTTATCTTTTCGGTTGCATCTTTCTTTGAGCACAAAACTGCAAAATTTTAAGTTTTAAGAAAAACCTAATTTTGGAAAAAAATTTCATCCTCATAATTTGCAAAATTACGAAATTTACTGCACATCGCAGCACAAGTTTAGCACAATGCAGCGCGTCCGGTACGGACCCCCCCCCCCCCCCCCTGTGGATCCGCCACAGACCTGTGGTAAAGAGATTTGAATAACTCAGTCCTGTTCTTTTTTTTTTATTTTGTGTTTGACAAAATTATTTTTTCCAAAATTATTCATTAAAACAATTAAATTTAAACACAGGTTTTAGTCTTTAAAAAATGTAAAACATGATATTGTAAGTATTTTCGTTGATTTTGAATATCACTCTTTTATGTAAACAAAATTAAAATACATACCTACATTTATAAAAAAAAAAAGTGCAGAGTGCCGGGACTCACGGTTAAGATGTGTAAACATACCTAACATAACGTGAATCACAATCACAGATTCACGATCACAAGATACGTTACGTTGTTTTTTCACACTACCACCAGTAGGTATAGATGTTTACACATAAAAAAAAAAATTATAATTAAAAAATGGTTTATTTTCTTTTTTCACCACCGTTTTATTCGTATTCGTAATTGTTTTCTTCACCACTGTTTCACTCAATCTCACTCTACTGTTACTCGAAAACTGAACTTTTGACTTTTTTAAAGTGAAATACAAATTATGTCTATCACCTTTAGTAAATATGTATTCGTTTTTAAGGTTTAAACAGCCAATTCTGAAAAACCCTGTATATAGATATTTTTTTTTGAAACTCATCAGCTTGATAGCCTTAAAAATTCCATTTAAGGTAAAAGAAAATTGTTACGATATCTTTATTCGTTTAAGAGTTATGATTTTAGCAATAAAAAAAGTCGAAACAGGCCTCTGTTACATGTTAAATGTAACAGCAAGTAATCCCCTACGGGCTTTAGCTAAACCCAGAGAATTTTCGGGGCTTAACTTAAGTGCATAGAAAAACTGTGTTACCGACGTGAGTTACATATCCTAAGTATGTATACTTGTTATCGTTATTTTGTATGAAAACTCCATTTTGTTTTTATGATGGATGGCGTCGCCAATCCCCGTTATCGTTATTTTTTCAACCTGCAATTGTCAAGGGATTGCTAAAAAAACACACCTATTGTTTCTTCCTCTTTGAAGATGGTGGGTTTTGCTGATATGATAAGATATACTCTTCAGCAAGAGGCAGTACCCCAAACAAAATATGGCTGAAATAGGCTAAGAATTGATTGCAGACCTCCGCCGTCATGATGGTCCGTAACCTGGAACGCCGAACAAGCTCTAACCATTACTATACGCCAATTCCTTCCCTTGCCATTAACTAGGTTAAATAAAACTCGCTATAGTCACATTTAAAATTCTAAACTTAATTTTATCACATCATGTAACAACATGTCATAAAACACGTGACAATCACAAAACACCTCCAACCACGATTTCAAAAGCTTGTTTATCGTTTAAGCACTATATGCACTGACGCGATCTAAAACTTTTTTTGTCATTCATCATAAAATACATAAGTACATGTTTATATAGTTTCATGTTCAAATTAAGATTTCACTAAAGATATACAAAACTCAACACCGTTGCAGTCATTCGTTCGATGATGCTGCGGATGATGGTGATGACGATGATGATGATGATGAAGATGAAGATCAGAACAAGACTCTCAAGCCAAAAGTGTGCATTGAACAAATTTACATTACTTTGCCTGATCATATAACAACCTAACCTATCTGCAAGTGTATCTTATATAGCAATTCACCATCATCACCATTCTAGGTAATAATCGCGTCGGATCATATTTCATATATAGAGAGAGTGAGAGCTCGAATCCAACTCCAACCATAGCTTTTGCAGCCAGCACTTGTCGTCCAATGGATTTGTCGCGCACTCTGGCGTAGTTTTTGAGATAAAATCCGTCAGTCCGATCGCACACACATCACTGATCTCGTTCGATTGCATTCGACTGTCAATATATTATTGCTCTTCGATCATACATATAATATGACTGTGTTATGAATAAATTTTACTGCTGTGAATCTAATGATGGTGCGTCTGTAGGTATAATGTTTAATGCCACACCAATTTTTTTATGTGCGGGTATCCTCAATCCTCATTCTTCATATATATGTACATATAATCGTGTTGATTTATTGAGATTTGTTTTGACTGCATGTCTGTATGGAGATAAATCGTAATTACCTTACGAATATATGTGTACCTATACATATGGATATACCTACTACCATTATACCCACCACCATGGTTGCCACTTTGGTCATTTATGACCAAATTTGGTCATTATTTTTTCACTTGGTCGCATTGTCATTTTTTATTCCATTTGGTCATTTTTTTACGAAATGAAAAAAGAAACTCGAGTTTAATTTTTATGCAAATCTTAATGTATCATTGTAAATTGAACTCTTCTTCGAAATAAATGAAATGAAATAAAATGAAATTTTTATGCAACCTAAAGCGCTTTTCTTATCGTCTGATGTAAACGTTTAATTGAATGCAATGATTACACATATTCGTGCGGAGTGCGGAGTGCGGAGTGCAGTCTACTCCACACTCCGCAACGCCTCACTCCGCAACTCCGAACTCCGCAACTCCGCACTTCGCAACTTCACACTCCGCAACTCCGAACTCCGCACTCCACAACTCCGAACTCCGTACTCCGCAACTCCGCTACTCCGACCTTCGCAACTTCACACTCCGCAACTCCGAAGTCCGCAACTCCGCACTCCGCAACTCCAAACTCCGTACTCCGGAACTCCGCACTCCGCAACTCCACACTTCGCAACTTCACACTCCGCAACTCCGCACTCCGCAACTCCGCTCTCCACAACTCCGCTTCTCTGCAACTCCGCACTCCGCAACTCCGCTCTCCACAACTCCGCAACTCCGCTTTCCGCAACTTCACACTCCACAACTCCGGAGTCCGCAACTCCGCACACACGCGTATTCGAATGTAATGTCGTGTCACAATTTCAAAGCAATAGGTGAAGAACTTTTGGAGATTTGCGATTAGGAACAAACGAACATTTACATATTTATTTACATCTGTAGATTGTAGATAATTAAAAATAATATTTCATCTGTGTAATATGAAGAATATACATATGTTGAAATAAATGTGATGTATTCATTGTTCTGTGTTAAAAAATATTTCGGACTTAAATTATTTTGGTCATAGACACAGACTTTATTTTCAAGTGGCAACTGTGCCCTGCCCACCATCTATCTGCAACCACTTGATGTGAGCTTGTGACTTTTGTGAGAGTTGCCCTCCCGTGTCGATAAATCATTACAATATTTTATTCTCAAACTAATTTTTGCTTTCAATTTGTTGTTGTTTTATAAATTCTTCTTTTTTTTTTATTCCGTTAATTTTCAATATGGGAACAGCAACAGACATTAATAAATTACATTTTATTGTTGTTGCACTCTCTGTGAAAAGTGGAATTTTAATTATGATCGATGGCAATTCGATTAATTGAAATGTGTATATCTACGAGATATGGTAACTACCTATATAGTTATATTTGGGTACAAATTTTTCCTCGGTAGTTATGAATACAACAGTGGGTAGAAGTTGACAGTTATTTAAAAGATTTAAGCTTGTAAATATGAGGAATTATTTAAGTTGTAATATTTTGAAGCTAAACCTTGATATATTTATTAATAAATAAATTGGGTGGTGTGATAGCTTGTGTAGAACCAGGGCCTAGTGAATTGCAACTCTAAACCATTCCTGTGTGAGTTTTATTAGCGAAATGGAGGGGACCTACAATTTTCTACCAAACCCGAATGCCTAAGGTGAGAAGCACTTTTTCATTGGCAAGAGAAAAACATTTTTACTTTTAGGTGGCATAGGCAAAAAAATGTATTCAACAAAAATCTCAATAAAAAATTCACCTTCTTGTGGTGAGTTTTTTGTGAGGTGTCTTCTGAGAATTGTCTGAGAATTCCGAAAGATGTTATCGAATCACAACAAACAGCTCTGGGGTTGTACTTGCGATTCTAATTTAAATATTTTACAATCTTTTGAAAATAAATTGCTAAGATCATAATTGTTAATGCGCCGGCCGTGGTATATTAGAAACGACGACCTACACAGGGATCTTGGGATCCCCACGGTAAGAATTTAAATAAAAAATTTTGCGCGAAAGCATAGAAAACGACTTTTAGAACACGCTAATAGAAACTATTATCGAAATTCTTATGACGAGACAAATTTAGTACGCCGCTTGCGGAGGACTAAACCTTCTGACTTGGTGCGGTAAACGGAAAACCGCTTTAAAAAACGCGGTATACGCAGGAGCTATCGCCGGATAGTATACCTGTTACACGTTGTATAACTTCGTTAAAAATAAATTGCTTTTAGATAAGTTTCAACTTAGTTGCAATCGGGAGGTGGAAGTGGTTTTAGTGAAGTAGAATCTCACATTCCTATGAGCACGCGTTTTTCGGTCCTCATAGAGCCTTTTGAAGGTTTTAAAACCTACCCACGGACAAAAAAAAAAAAAAAAACAACAAACAACAAACCTAAAAAGGAATCAATCTCCCAAGTGCTTGTGACTTATGGGCCCGCAAAACGACAGAAGAGGGCTTTAAAGCTAATTTTAGACAGTCATCGTAAATGGTCAATGCGTTGACTCCTTGACGTCACCTAAAATATCATCAATATGTACGTATTGAATGTGTCAATGCTTACGCATATTTAAACTTTGACGGTCCCGTCGCGTCGACCTGACCACATCCAAACACTTTGAGCATTGACGTTAAAATATTAAACCAATGTGACTTTTTCGCAGCTAATATAGACTGTCAAGCTTTTTAACAAATTCCGGATAAAGGATGCCTTTGATGGTGAAGGAAATAAAAAAACCTCTAAAAATCCAAAATGGCAAGATTCAATTTTTTGTTCCGGTAAATGGTGATTTTAGGGCTTTTGGATCAAAATATTCAATAGACGTTAAAGTATAACTTGTTATATTTATATCTGTCAAGCAATCCCATTCCATTGAAGGATGGTTACGATGTCGATAGATTAAGTCTTAAAAGTCAAATATTTTTGCAATTGAGATAAGAGAAACGCAGTCAACGCGCAGTGTAATTACACGGACACGACGCACGTTAACCCTAAAATTCGTGTCAACGCGTGTGTCAACTCACCCGTCTACCAATTGATAATAACCTGCGTCAGAAAGTCACGGCGTTGACCATTAGCTCTGACTGTTCTATCGTAGCTTAACCGTTGAACTTTTATGAAGAATATGTGGGAACGGGTCGTTATTCTGTATTACAAAATTCTGTATGACCAAAATTCTGTAAATGAATTGAAAATTCTGAGTGATCATAATTCTGTAGGTATTTTATTATTCTGAAAATCTTTTATTCTGTGTTTAAAAATTATTCTGTATATTAAAAATCTGTAAATCTAGAATTCTGTATATCAAAATTCTGTAAATACAAAATTCTGGAAAATTATAAATGCTGTATATTCTGAACTCCAAAATGCAGAATTTCAAAAATTCTGTAAATTATGAAAGAAAAATTGTTTTGAAAATGAAAACAAGTGCGCACTTTATTCATTATCAAAACAATTTTTCTTTTATAATTTACCGAATTTTGGCACTTACAGAATAATGACCCCAACCCAGAATATGTTTCAAATATTTTTATATTTCAATAATACAAATCAATTATTCAATTATTTTAAAAACAATTTTAATTTAAGCCTAAATTTTCAAAAGGGGCTTAAGTGACTTCAATGTACAACCATGGCAACCATTCTAGCCAAACCACAACCACCCGTCAGGTCGCTCTGACTTTGACATATTGAATAGAAACAATGGGCTCTTATGAAGCAATCTGAAATGTTACCTCACGCTTCGCGTTCGCTTTAGATCGTAAATATCGTAAGCCGGAGCGCAACGCCCGAATAGATCTATTTTCTATTCTGGTCGCGCTTTGACAGCTCAGCAAACAACAATCAATATTTTTTTAATTTGCTATTCCATTTCTTTTGGATGTGAAAGTTTTTATTAAAATAAAAATACAAAAATATGTTATTTCAGTAAAACCATTGGAATATTTGTGTGTAAGTGACTAAAATAAGTGTTAAATGCAACAATTGCTGTATTAAAAATTAAATTATTCCTATGTACGTGTGGTTTGTTAAATTGTGGTTCAAGATCCAGGACCCATGTTCTGTAACTCGGCGATAACTTTTCGTGGCGAGAAACGGCGAAAAATGGAACAAAAATGGAACAAAACTCATAGGAATCCTATGGGTTTTGTTCCATTTTTCGCCGTTTATCGCCTCGAAAAGTTATCGCCGAGTTACAGAACATGGGTCCAGATTCAATTGAATATTATGGATTCTTGGAAATTAATTTGCATGTTTTTATTATTCCAGTAGATACACACACCTTTGTAGATAAGAACGGCTCAACAGCTGTTTTGGAAGTACCCTTGTTTGGTTGGACTTGTTTGATTTAGGCAATTTTTGTCTGGTTCCGGAGAGTGAATTTTCTCTGGTTTTCGTACCTGTAATGCCGAATTCTCACTTGTCTTATTTTGTGTGCTAGGAAAAACGACACAAGATCCTACTTTTACGGGTAGATGACTGTTTTGATTTGCAAAATGGCGCAGGAGTGTAAAGGAACAGATACGAGTATACATACAAATAAAACAAACAAATGGAAAAAAGAGATAGGTATATAACAACGTTGTCACTGGGATCGTTGTTTTATCTCTTCATATTACAGTTTTGAGTGAAGTGTTCACAGGCAGAGGCATTTCATTCGGTTTTGTGAATTTTTCAATAGGAAAAGAAAATTAAAATTATGTAAATATGTGTAGGTAATTGTTTTGGGACTTTTACCTAACAACACTGCATATATTTTTCGATAGTTTTCTTCAATAGTGAAATTTGTTCGAAATGTCAAACAAAATCTAATTTATGTGTGGTGTGAACGGATTTCGTGATCTTGTTGCCGAAATCCAATATTTTGTGAAAACCATATAATGGTGGATTTACATTCATCTTCATGCGAGTACCTACTGCAAAAAAAAGCATGTAAGATTAAAATTTACATTTGTTAAATGTTCATCTTCGAAAATTGAAACATCTCGTATGAGTTTTGTTCCATTTTTGAACGTTTCTTGACCAATTTAATCGATGCGAGAGTTAAAAATTGTAAAGGCACTGGATTTGATCTGGGAACATAAAATACAACTAGTGATAATAATAATAATAGTAATAATAATTAATTATTTTTTCACATCCCGATTGCAAATACCTACAAAGTCATTCTTTGAATTACTTGTCAACGTTCAATATGCTTGAAGAAAGGTTTTTTGTAAAGTAGCATTGTGTCAATGTCGTAAGACGGTTGTTTCATATTTCATTGAAATCAAAAATAAAACATCGACATTAATAAATACTTTCATTAGCAAAGCTTTTTATTTAAATTGTTATTAGTACATAATTGAAACCATAAAAACAGGGACATTTATAGTTCCTTATTATCTGCGAAGAATCTGCGCAGTATTATTTTAAGGAAACAGAACTTTTATTCTCTCATATCTCAACGCCCAAGGTTTGAAGCTACATTTCGTTTTGCAAATTCTTAAGGTCGCGCTTTATGACGCATGATATCGTAAAATATCGTAAAGTCGGTGAAAAGCCTGTCAAAAGCCCGAGCGCCCCAAGCGTGGTTGTAGTTTGGCCATTCCTGTGTGCGTCTTATATGGGTAGAAAAGGAATCTAAGGGATCTACAATTTTCTAGAGCATCAGAACGCCTTAAGTGAAAAACAGATTTTTATATATGACAACGCTGTACCAATTGAATTTACAATACACAAATTCAAAAAAAAATTACAAATTTAAGATTTTGCAAATTTTATACATACATATATCGAAACATTAAAAGTCAATTATTAACCGACCTTGATGTAGGATAATGGATCATCGATTTTAAACAGCTAAAAAACAATTACTATATTAATTCCACTTATCTATGTTAAACAATTATTTCAATTCACATACATAGTTTCATTAATATAGCCTTAAGCGTGTATAAGCCTTGAAGAAACTTTCAATTTAAATAGGTATATAAATTTATGAGTAAACTTCTATATAACGCCACATATTGTCTAACAACTGTAGGTATACCTATAATTGATTTCGGTCTATTTGAATTTGGTTGAGTGTTTTTAAACTCGTATATTTCTATCCAACATCTTCATCTCTGGTTTTCTCTCTTGAATCCTCTCTTAAGACTTACTTCATGTCAATTTAGATTCAGACTTCAGAGGCACATCTACATAATATATTGAGTGAGTGATTGAAGCCAACAACAAAATCTCTTCTAACAAACAAAATGCAATAATCTTTTGCTGAAGTTTTCTAGAAATTATGGTATGGCATATAAATGCAACACTCTTACAATGTTTCTTGTGTGTGGAGATAGATAATATATATATATAGATATACTATACTTTTTAAGCTAGAGTTAAAAGGTATGCAACGCAAAAGTACTCCTAACCCATAGAAGAGTGGGTTTCGCCGTCATTATTCCCTTTAAATACAAACCATGGGACAGTATATAGTCTAGGAAGGAATTGTTGTATATTTTGGGAAAACTGAAAAGATTTGATATACAACTATATTGAATCTTTTTCTTAAGCTATACGGTCTTAAGCAGACCTAAAACACAAATGGTGAAAGGTTGAAATTGAGCACACACGAAAGACGCTAGTTAATGTTTCTTCAAAACACGTGTGTCAACGCAATTTTTACCCTTGATCGGTCTCAACGCATTGACACGTTAAACGTTGACGTGACGCTAACATGATCTTATGCGAGAAACAGATTGGCACAGCAAAACATCGCCATCGACATTAACGTTAGAAATAACCCTGAATTCGATGTCGCTGTTGCTGTGTTAATGTATTCAAAGCTGTTTAAAACCACTAGCTCTAAAAGGTTGTCAAAGTTGCTGTGCCAATGACCGTTGGCGATGCGTTAAAGAGATGACGTTTAAACGACGCGACGCATGTAAAAGGTGAAGTCAATATTAAATTAATTGTTCATCAATTTTATACCGATTGATGGTCCCGAAGAACTCTATCAAGAACCAAAGTGTTAAATTCCACTACAAGAAAATACTGAAAGTTGACATTTTATTTCTTCACCCGGACAAAAAAAATTTACCTAGTTCGCGGTCCTCAGCCGCAGGGGCGGACTGGGCCACCGGGCAACCGGGATTTTGCACCGGCGGCCCCTGGTGGAACTAAAAGTTCCTGAAAACCCCTGCAGTACTTTCTGTTCTTTTAAAAGAAAACTTTCTTATAAAATTATATTTCTTAGGGCCTTACAGTAAATATAAAAATTTTGTGGCCCCAAAAGAATCTCAGGAATCTCGAGATTTTTAACAAACACTAATTATTATCGAGCTGTTGTTTGCCCAGGGGTTCTCACAGAACTCTCAGACAAACGAATCTATAGTTGGGGCTCCCAAACTTAATATTGAGCTAATGCAGGCCCTTTGACTCTTACGCCCATATTATTCACTCGATACATTCAGATTCAAATTTAAATCCGGATGTATTTACATTGAATTTGTATGATTTACATCTGGATTTAAGTTTTAATCTGGATGTATCGAGTGAATAATATGGCGGTTAGTAAACTTTATATTTAACCGGTTTAGAAGTACTTTCAGTTCATTAAGAGGAAAGCTTTCACATAAAATTTCAGGGTCGCAAATACAGAATAAAAAAGAACAACAACCATACGTAGAATCTCGAACAGATATAAAACAGGCCCCTTCATCTTTTCAAATTGTTCATCTTTTCGAGCATCAACATTTGGTTGAGGAATAGGATATACAGTAGAATCTCGGAAAGATGAACGGTTCTATAAGATGAACAGCTCGGAAAGATGAACGAAATATTTCCACTTTTCAGTGTTCAAAAAGATAAAAGGTTGAAATTTAGTACTCGAAAAGATGAACATTTTATTCCCAACATAATTTTTTACTTTTTCTTTACCTTTTAGTTCATCTTGAACAGTACTTTGGGGCTTGTTTTGATTTATTTATAAAACTGTATCTTCTTCCTTAACCAAATGTTGATGCTCGAAAAGATGAACAATTTGAAAAGATGAACGGGCCCTGTTTTATATCTGTTCATCTTTTCGAGATTCTACTGTATTTTTTTTGAAATCAAATACATAGATAATATTATTTTACTCCTGCTCGTTTTTCTATTTTGGGCCCTTTTTCTTAAAATCCCAGGAGGACCTTTGACTCCCAGTCTGCCCCTGTCCTAAAGGATTCGAACCTCAATAGTTAAATTTCGGAGCAGATTTGTGAAAAAAAAGTGGAGTAAATTGAAAATTTCCGTAGTAGATTTTAAAACGAAAGAATTAAGCTTAAGTTAATTGAAAAACTATATTTCTTACAAGAAATGTATTTTAACAAAAACAAATATTTTTTTAACAAAAATAAAAATCAAATAATTTTTATTCTTTTAAGAACAGAATAGAATTTTAGATTCAAAAACTCAGATTCAGTGTTGGTTGGAAAATTGAATAGGCATGTTCAAAATGAGATCTCGGAGATCTCAGCAATCTCAGTTACCTGCATAGGATTCCTAAGCAAAATTTCTAAGCCTCGCTGTCAAAACTCTGAGGAAATAAATCTTGGATTCGCTTGCACACTTTTTGAGTGAGAAAATTCTCTGAGATCTCATTTTTCTGAACACACCAAATAACACGTGTGCTGTCATTTACTCATATTAACTGTCAAATTTCATAGAAAATGTTCAGATTTTATTAATTTCTCCGAAAATTGCCATTTTAGGGCTTTCGAGTAAACAAGTATAATTAATTTAAAGTCATAAACAAAAATCATACAAAAATCCAATTTGTCAAGTGGCTTCTAAGATAGGCTCTGAGTGCAAGTATTTTTTATTAAAGTAAAATGAGAATTATCATCAAGTTATAAAAGCTCAAAAAAAAATGATTATCTTTTCATTGCAACTCAATTTCCCAGACTATTCGAGAATTCGTCGAAAAATTTTCTTCATCCGTTCAGCCCAGCACAACTTGGGTGGTCCATGAGCATCACTTTATTACGAAAACATCTCTTTTTCTTCTCGCAAAGCATAGATAGGTAGATACTTAAACGAGTACACATCCACTTACCCGATTTAAACTTCAGAAACATCCTCCTTTAAGGTTCTTGTTGGGGAAATTGAGCGAGAATCGCGTCCGGCAACGATATGATGGGGGTAAGGTTGGTCGGCAATAGTAGTGGTGCGGTGCGGTGTGTTTTGCGGGAGGCAGATTTTTACGTACGAATCGACCGACCAACCGACCGGGCAAAATGTATTCGAACGAACATCAGACATCAGGCTGGTTAATTGTAATGTCTATATATTCAGTTTGATTTACTTAGGCACAATGTTGATGTTAATGTTGGTTGTTGTCTTTGCATTTGTATTTTATCTTCTTTTATTTTATTTTTTGTTAAATATGAAACTGGTCTATGATTCAAATGAGCCATGAATCCACAGTTCACATGTTGTCTATAAGATGAGAAAGCAGGGGGTTCGCAAAATGCGATGGGCACAGGTAGAATTCATGGCTTGAGTATGATTTTAATTATATTATCTAGCATACTTCAAGGTTATAAAAATAATGGAAACTGTTTGGTATGATGAGAATTGAAATTATTATTAAATTTCATTTAAATGCTGCAGGTCATTACTTTCGGCTTGCAAAATTAGAGCACGACGCACCTTCCTTTGCTGTTCGATTAGCCCCTTATATAGGAGTAGGAAAATAGGTAGGTACATGATGGTTGAATTTTATGAAGAATTTTGAAGTAAAAATAAAAAAGACAACTAAGATTTAATGTTCAGAAATTTCTCATAAAAAATATTGCACCACTTTCCCTTTTGCGAGCCTTCTTCTGGAATAATATGTAATTCCATTGAAAGCGCATCAACTTCTATTCTTAAAACCAAATGCATTTTATAGCCAAACAGCCCGTGAAGGTTCAGGACCTGATCGGTGACTCTAAATCTGGGATTCCCAAAGTGGTCGATATCGACCCCTTGGGGTCAAAATTGGTTTCCCAGGGGTCAACATAAATGAAAACTGAAAAGTTTTTAAATTGGTAAGTATTCTGTATCAATAGAAAAAAAACTATAGAGATATGATTTTTAAAGTAATTTGGCTATGGGGTCTGAGGTTTCAGTTTGTTTTGGAAAAGGGGTCTCTTGTCCAAATTTGTTGGGAATCCCTGCTCTAAATCATTAATGTGATCGTGCATAGTGCAATAATGCCAGGCTATCTACAAATTTCTGTCAAATTCAAAATGCTTTTATGGGGGAATTTTTGCATAGCAGAAGATATAATACCCCTTGGCGAAATATTTCGTGCGTTGGAGGTTGGATTATTACCCCGGGGATTTTGATACAAATCAAGCCCATTTAACCAAAAAGTTTTGTTATGGGTAATGCCTCTTGCGAAAAAGTGCAAAAATCTTCAACGGTACGTAGTTTTTATCACTTTCTCTTATTGTCACTTGATGGAGTGGGATCGATTCGAAGCACAATCCCTGGGATAATAGTTCAAACTCTAAAACGCACGAAATATATTTCGCCTCGCCAAGGGGTAATAAAAGAGAGAAATATGTTACAAAAAATTGTTCACTGTTTCTGGGGAGTAGCTATTTGCATTTAAGCCTCTTAATAAGTTTTTTTTAATTTTAAGATGAACTTAAATTATTCAGACTACATTAATTATTGGTCCTTAAAGTTTTTAATAGCCCGTGGCGAAGTGGTCAGTGCGTAGGAACGTTACGCCTAAGGTCTTGGGTTCGATTCCCCAGCCTGTGCCACCTTAAAACAGAAATCTTTTGTAAGGGCTACAGCCTCTTTGGGGGAATTTGACGAAACCTTCAAGAGTATATCTCTTGTCTCGCATGAAAAGTGCTTCTCATCTGGGCCGTTCGGATTAGGCAGAAAATTGTAGGTCCCTTCCATTCCTACCAATAACACGCACACAGGAATGTTTGAGAATTGTAAGTCACTTAGGCCCTGGTTCTATATACCAGCTGTCGAGCCACTCAATTTGTTTATTTATTTTTAAAGTTTAAAAGAGCTAGAGCTTATAGCTACAATAACTTGTTTATTCCACTGAAATAATAACTTTAAACGAATTAGAAAAGCCTATGCTCGAAGCGTCATCAAAAGTGCTACAGCAGTTAAAATCAATAAATATTTAACGAAAAATCCAAAAATGAATACATGAATACATGAATACAAAACTATGAGGAAACTTTGAGCACCTGTTATAACTGTTTTATTATCACATTTAAAATTTTAAAAATTTGCTTAAACTAAACAAAATCATTTTTTATTCATAGCATTTAATGCTTAAGGCAAAAAACCTCTTTTTTAATTTTATGTTTATTACGCATTTTCTCGAGAAAATCGACCTCAAAGTCAAAAAATTAGCATGGGCAGGAAAAATGGAAACTGCTAGAAACCGAATATCTTAAGACTGAGACAAGATATCAACTTATTTAAACGCAATTTTAAACGCTGGTATTTCTTCTAAAAATAAAGTCCTAAACGAAAATTCTACCATTAAAATTAGCACAGCCATTTCAGTTAACATGGGTCAGGGTACACCAAAGTAAGCGTTTTCTTAAATCTACGATAAACGATGTCAAAATTTTAGGTAGACCTTTACATGTAGAACGATTTTTTTTTTCTTAGAATTTACCCAAAAACCACATCTTAAAATACTTTCAACCAGGTCCGGGACACCCTGTATATAGTAGGGTGGAGCGTCAAATTTTTTTTACGATTTAGCTATTTGAATAGCACTAAAAAGTTGAGTATTTATGTAAGCTTCCCGTAAAAAATAATAAAAAAAATAAAAATTGCTTTTCTTAGCCCTCTACCACAGGTCAAAGTTTTGCAAAATTGACAAAAAAAAGTCGTAAATTTTGTTGCTTTGCTATGTATTTCCGAAAGTATAAATCCTACAAAATAATATTTGTAGTAAAAAAGAAAGATAATTAAATTTCCTATTAAAAATGTATAACAACTTATATTGTAAGATTAGCCGTTCTCGAGATATTTGTTAAAAGGCGCTTTAATCACACTAAATAAATTCAATTTTTTCATATATTTGCGCTATGGAAATCTTTTTTATCTGGAGCGAGTCACAAGTCACATCAAACCCCTTTGTTGGATAGAACTAGGGATCAGGATTCGGAAGAATTTAAAAAAAAAATCTGGAGGTATTAGAAATTGATGCAACAACATTTATTTTTCTCCATAAATCGACGCTCCACCCTACTGTATAGGTATCCAAAACCCTCAATATAAATATAGACCCAATTTCATCATGACGCCATGATCTGTCTAATTAATAGTAAATCAAACGTTAATTGCATATTCTTTATATGTATATATCTACATTATCTATAGCACCGCATATACCCCACACCTATATACCTTGTCTTTACCCAAGTAAAACCGACAATTATTGTTTTTATTATAGGATTGTTGGTCCTTCTATATTCCTTTCCATTTCGACCCCATCAAAATATCAACTTGTCAACAACAACAATTCAAAAAGTGTCCAATAATTTAACCCTTTTACCAGATGACACAATACTCGACTTATATATGTTTGTTCCCCTCTCTTTCGTCCTTCGCTACATAGTCATAGTCAGTCCTTCACTCTTATTTTATTTTTATTAAGTTTGTCATTTCACTCGCCTTTCTCCAAAATAAATGAAATATTTGTCAAATAAACTTAATAACATTTGTCACGCATGTCCAGTTAGTACCTAACCTATCAAAGAAAAGGGCCAGTAGGTATAGGTATAGCACCGCACATAAAGCGACCCAAAAATTCCACCATATATATAGCCATATCGATGATGTAACCCAACCCTTATTTCATTCACAAACGCTGCCGCACCACACTGCACCACACCGATGCCGCTATATAGTGGACTTGAAATAAAAATCGAAACAAAATAAGTACACACACCCGCGATTACACAAAGGCAAACAAATAATATAGAATTCTAAAGGATTTATATCCACCCGTCGGTCGTTGTCGCACCCTCTTTTCACGGATATCATCAAACGGAAACGATTGCATCTCCATTTCGGGAAGTGTATAAAATCATCGACGAGGACAAACGAAGGGTTGCTGAATTCAGTGATGTTACTGGGGATTTAGGTATATGTAGTACCATGGAAACCTCTCTCAATCTGCGATTCGATTCGCATTTCCAAATGTTGTCGCTTCCTCGCATGACATTGAACACTTGCGAGCAATCAAAAAGTTTAATTGCTTCAATCGGTTGTGAGTTTTTTTCTGTTGTTGTTGCTGTGATGATACCACACCAGATCTAGGGCTATTTTTAATTTGTTTGGGTTATCTAACTCTCTATGCAGCAATATGCTTTTGAAAGGAGTGGAACGAATTAAAAAACGCAGGTTTTTTTTTCTTTTTTTTTTTAGGTGTGAATTTCTGGCTACACCTGAGTATTGAAGAACCAATATACATTTTACCTTTATCCCATAAGAGAAGGTGGGTTGACTTGTGAAACACACGAGCTTGCTTAGTTTGTCTTTTTTTTTTCCTATTTTTTTTTTGTCTAGTCTAAAGTTTAATTAAAAATGTGTCCGAACGAAAATACTTAATTGTTTCTTGTATGCAATATCACCAAAGCCAGTGCTCCAATCGCCTCACTCCCATCACAGTGTATATGCCTTTATATGTATAGAAAACGCGACTTGGATATAGTGCAATTAAAAAGGACCTTGAGTTATTTTGGTATATACATAGATATAATATAATGGGACGAAACTTTGGGTTGAAACTTTGATTAAAAAATTTTCTGACAGAAACAAAATAATTACTCAGGTGATTTACGCCAATAATAAAGATACAACGCCTGCAGTCCAGCACTTTGTTAAAATGATTGCAGGTATGTATACCTAATTGGAAAATCTTAAATATCAAAATAAATTTTTGTTTGGTCGAAATTTCGTGTCATTTGATGTAAGTTATAAAGTTGGATTTGTATGTTTTAGTCGCAAACAGCCAGTGGCTTTTTCTTCAAAGAAAACCGCTTTTAATTATCTCCAAAAATATCCACCAAATTATTATATAGAATTATAAACTTATATCGAAGATATGGTACTCAAAATTTCAATTTCTATATTAATTAACTATAAGCTGTGTTATTTTAAGCCGGCTGTATTTTTAAACTGCCTTATTAAAAAAATAAAAAATTTACTCACCTTTAATCCATTAGTGTACTAAACAATGTAATAAGAATTAAATCACGAGTTAATATAAGGTGTGTTTTATTCATTGCTGCATAGCCAGCGCAGCAAAATTTCCCTTGGCAAACAAAAACAATTTTATTGCTGGCGAAAAAGAAGTCAGTAAAAAAAAAGATGGCTGTGCTGGCGATAGAGCTTTCAATTATTGAAATGAACGTATATAGTGAGTGATCGTTTTATTCAGACTTGTGCTGCGCTGGCTATGCAGCAATGAATAAAACACACCTATAATCAAAAATAAAATAATAAAAACCAAAATTGAAGAGAATTTAATTGTGTCCAAAAACCTTTGTGTCGTCAGGCTTATGGTTCTCAAGATATCGAATACACACTTTTTACAATCTCTTCGAAAAAAGGAACCTTAACAAAAAAAAATAATCTTGTCCTGTCCAATATGCAAGATTCAGCTTAATTTTGTGAGGATCTAAAACAAAACAAAATTGACACATCTGGAGGGGCCAAATTCCGCTATGTGTGCCTAATTTGATTTTTTGCACTCTATACTCTGTATTTCGTTCCGAAAGAAGTGAAATTTTCCGATTATTTTGTAGTCTTTGTTTCAAATGCGGACTTTCTGATTAACAATTTCTTTAAAAACTCGATTTTGTCCTTTTTTATATAATTTCTTAAGTTTTATCGAGTAATTATTCAAAAGTGGAACAAAAAGCACTTTCGAATAGGATTGCCTTTCGGAAAGAAATACAGAGTAGACCCCCGTTGCTTATTCCTCCGCGAAACCACCTTCTTCGTTGAGTTAGCTTGTACATATTGTGTACACACGTTTAATAAAAAAAAGCTAATTTGTATAGACGCATTTTCTTTTACTAATGACATTTTGCATTTAATCTACGATTTAAACCTAACTAGTTGTTAATTCGAGTTTATTAGATCTTGTCCGAATTGCGTTTAAAATTTTCTACCACTAGTTAAATTTTGACGTTTGGTTAAAATGTCATATTTTTTTTATTTTTGCTGTCCGAACTGGATTAAAATAAGATGTGTTAAATGGGATTTTTAGTTAAAATTCCCGCAAAATTAAAGAAATTTCCCAACCAACCAAATGTGTTTTATTATTCCAGAAAATAAATATTTTGTACAAAATCCAGCTTGAAATGTGTCAAAATAAAAATTCGACGCGAATAAAGTACAAATTTGTTAATTTGATTTACTTTTAAAGGTTTTGAATCGATTATATCCCCAAACATTACGGAAAAAATCCTATTGTGTATTGCTTGATTAAGCAGTCTGCGAACACTAGTTCACTGCAGTTGTCAACAAACTAAAAAAAAAAAGCAAAACAACATTGGCATTAATTTTGAATAACAATTTGAGGAAGTATTTTATATTAATTCTTTTATATTTTTTTAAAATATCAGCGTATTATTACGAGGACTGCAATAACACAGCAACGACTATACGCGAGATATGTGTACATGCTCTTGGTTTCCTTGTTTGCCGGTCCATTGTTGCACTTTTAAAAATAATTTCAAATTCAATTTTCTCTCTTTCTTGAGAACCGTCAAAATTTAACCACTAGTGTCAAATTTTAACCTGCTCTGGAGCTGGGTAATTTTTAACCCATTTTATTCACCACACTAGTGTCAAAATTTAACCAAACGTCAAGTTTTAACCAACATTTTAACGCAATTCGGACACGGCCTTAACTTGGGACGTGAGTGTAAGGATTTTACTAAATTCTTCCAAATGTTCAAAAAATTCATAAAAAAATTAATTGTAGAATTTTATTCATATATATGTTATAAATTTCTTAAAAAGTATGTAGGTAGGTACCTAGTGGGTGAAAAACCACAAAATAATTTTAATTAATTGCTCGAACTATACATATCGGTTTTTTTTTTTTTTTGAGGAAATAGGCGGGAGCGTATCGGAATCCCGCTTTTTAAAATCCCGTTTTTCGAAAATCCCGAAAAAAAGTTTTAAAATCCCGTCTACAAAAATACCGTTTTTTTAAAATCCCGTCTTCTAAAATCCCGCTTATTCATAATCCCATTGAGTGAGCAAGCGAATCCCAAATTTTGTTTGCTCAGAGCAAAGCTGAGAAATTTTGCTGAGGAATACTGTTCATGTAACTGTGATTGCTGAGATCTCCGAGATCTCATTTTCCTGAACATGCCTATTTCGGGTTGGGTTCGATATCCCGCTTTTTATAATCCCGTTTTTTAAAATCCCGGTTTTAAAATCCCGCTTTTTTATAATCCTGTTTTTTAAAATCCCGCTTTTTCAAGATCCCGCTTTCTATAATCCCGTCTCTTATAATCCGTTTTTTATAATCCCGTTTCTTATTATCCCGCTTTATTAATTAAAACTACTTGTTTTAACTCCCACCAAAATTTCGTTGGGACTTAGTTCATACATTTGGGAGTCAGTTCATTTGGGACTTATTTCATTATGAAATAAGTCCCAACGATTTTAATAAACAGTGAAGTATGTATGGGGGGGCATGCTGCCCCCCTGCAACCCCCCTGCTTGGGAACACTATAGGATTTGGGGTAGGTGCGACGTTGGGTGTATGCAAAATTTCTTTTTATCATTTTGGTAGTTGGCAGTTAGTTCCTAAAATGATGGGAATGAGTTCATAATTAACCAAGTTTAATACCCAAATTAATTGCGAAAAACGGGATTGGCGGGATTTGGCGGGATTTTAAAAAGCGGGATTTTAATACATTGGGATTATGAATAAGCGGGATTTTAGAAGACGGGATTTTAAAAAAACGGTATTTTTGTAGACGGGATTTTAAAACTTTTTTTTCGGGATTTTCGAAAAACGGGATTTTAAAAAGCGGGATTCCGATACGCTCCCTAAAAAAACTTGTTAAAATTAGTTGCAAAACGTTTTTCGGTTCTAATATTTTGTGGAACAATAATGATATTGACTCTGAGCTGGTTTTATTCAATACCTGATGCACGGTGTCATATTTGATTACTGATATAGTTTTAAAAAAAATTTTATCGACAGTTTTTTTTTTAAACAAAAAT
This sequence comes from Epistrophe grossulariae, assembly GCA_929447395.1. Classification (NCBI taxonomy): domain Eukaryota; kingdom Metazoa; phylum Arthropoda; class Insecta; order Diptera; family Syrphidae; genus Epistrophe; species Epistrophe grossulariae. The sequence goes on from OV839566.1 coordinate 137,505,465, forward strand.
ACTACAAGAAAATACCAAGAATTGTTGAAAACGTATTTGGCTCGAATATCTGGAAAACAAAAATATGTTACCGACTCCGGGATAATTTCATTCTATACACACAATGTTGTAACTATAAGAATTGATAGCGTTTGTAAAAAAATAAATTGACTGTGTTTTTTTTAAGCAAAAAATCTGCCAAAAATATTACCTACTAAAAATTCTTGAAAAATATAAAACGGCCCAACTTTGGTTTTCACTTGATTTTTAATTAGGAATTTTCTTATAACAAAATTACATCGGTTGTTCAGTTTCCAAGGGTGCGAATGGGAAGTTATTGCAGTGTAGGTCGCACCCATCCTCTTTCTCAATTTTAAATCAGTTTGTATACCGAAGAGGCCTATCAGATGCAATCCCGGGTAGAATTTGCGACTCGGTATTGCCTTGGCCCCAGCTAGTTTCACCTTGTTTATGTCATGGGCCTATCGAGCAGTAACTAGCTTGGCCCTTGCTAATTTGTAATGCTCTGTATTCCGTGGGCCTTGCTAGTGGTTCCCATATGGGCCCTTAATAGATCTTCCAAGTCAGGCTTTGGATAACTAAAAATTTAGAGATTTTTAGTCACTAGGGTAGATTTTTTCTGAAACCCCATATAGCCCCCACCCCTCTCATATTAGGGGTGTTTGAGACCGCTTTTCTCTTTAACTGAAATGTATAGAATCTAATTTAATTTTAAAAAAACTTCACTTGAACTCGCGTTCCTCCAATCAAAGATCCAGCACGCTACCCACCAGGCTGATTTGCGATACAGAATAGGGATGTAAAAATGTTTATGAGTTGATACTTCACGTATTTGCTATATGGACCTTACACAAGTTAAATTGGTCGTTGGAAATGCCAATAAAGAGGCGACACTATCTACGACCAATATAACGCCAAGAAAAAGTTCCATGTCTAGGCTAGATCAAGTCTAAACTATCTAGGCCCAGTTTTAGTTACACCTGATAACGCCAATAAAGAGGTGACACTGTCTAACGCCAAGATAACGCCCAGATACAATTCCTTATCCAGGCTACACCAAGCGAAAACTATTTGGGTCCCTTCCTGTTTTTATGAGACAGCGCCAATAGGTGGCGACACTAGCTAGGGCCAAAATAACACCAACAAAAGTTTTCATATCTAGGCTATGTCAAGTTAAAACTATCTAGGCCCAGTCTAAGTTACATCTGACAAAGCCAATAAATAGGCAATTCTAGCCAGGGCCAAGATAAAGCCAGAATAAGATAAATTAGTCAAGATCACCCAGACCTGCGCCTGTCTAGACCCAGCATAGGATTTACTATATAATGGCCAATCTAGCTAGGGCCATGCTTAAAAATAGTTTTTCCTAGATAATTTTCTACCCGGGACATGGAGGCTACTTTCTAGTTTTTCGTTGGATTTTCCGAGTCAGGCAATGTTGCCACCTAGCTTTTAAAACGACTTTCATTATGTAATACGGGAAAAAATCTAGATCTAAATCTAAATAAATAGGTTTTTTAAACCTTAATCTTAATGAGGGTATAGCTATAACTTCTTCTAGGTTTAATGTGATTTTTGTTATTTTTTTTCAGTATATTGAGACTCTGCGTTCTTCTTTTTCTGGAAGAGCTCGTGGGGGAGCTATATTCAAGACTTTGATATGGACCTGATAACGTGGCTTTGGTAGCTTGATATGCAGTGCATATAAGTAGGTATAGGCTAAGTATGATCATACTAGGCCTATTTTCCACAATGGTCATAATAATATGTAAAATTCAGATTAATTATTCGAGACATAAATATTGGCATTGGAATTCATAAGTCCGCACTGAAGAAAAAAATAACAATTGCCACCACACACCTGAAAAGGCTATAAATAAAAAAAAAACTTTTGGATTGTGGACTTTTGACCAGGGTTATCAGATTGTGCGATTTATCGCCAAACAGGCGATTTGAAATTTCATTTGGCGACACGAAAATCGATTTGCCGATGTACCACCAAAAAGGCGATATTTTTAGTTTTTGGTGATTTAATTTTTTATATGAAAAAGATCCAATTTATTGAGGAAGACTAGGTAAACAAAAGCGTATTGTTTTCTGTAATTTTTAAGTTTTTGAATTGTTTTTTTTTTATACGTAGAAACTAAAAATTGTGAAATTTTATTTCATTTTTAAATTTGGTAATTTATTGGGTAGAAGATATTGAAATTTGGCGATTTAGACTTTATATTTGCCGATTCCGCTTTTTCAAACTTGACAACCCTGCTTATGAGCCTGTGCCAATATTTAGTAAATATATGTTGTATGAAGTCTCATGTTGGTTTCGATCTATGTTTCCTTTGTTTGCCAGCGAAAATGATGAGTTACAAAAATATCAGAAGAAAATTTATTTCACATTTATATCATTTTATACAAACATCGGACCAAAGTTTCTTAGGTCAAAAAGAGAAAGACAACTGGTTAGTGGTTAGCCTACTTCCAGGTATCTTTGTACCCACTCTCTGTAGATTAATAAAGTTTCAATGAAAAAACGTATTAATTCAGCTATACATATCTACTATAATATAAATCTTCGTATCTAAAATTAGACAAATATAGTTTGTAAAAAGAAAAAAATTTTACTGTCAAAGTTCTGGGAGAAGATTAAATTTCCCACAAACTTTTTCGTAATATTTTAATTTTATAATTTAAAATTGGGCTATAGAAATTTAAATAAAAATACCTACTCTATTTCTTACTCCTAAATTCAATATCTAATGAAGTTCCAATACAAAATTTGGTTGAAGACCAAACATTTAGAATACTAATTAGCCCTTGATTATACTTAAAGTAAGTTATATGGCACATTTCAATTTGTAGTACATTCCAAATTTGGACTATAATTTGACCCTGATGACTAGTTTGCCTCTCCATAAATCCTCCCGCTTTTTAAACATCTAATCCAATCCATTTTTGTATACCTATACAAATTCCTCTTGAGTGATTTTGCATATATTATTGTTGTTTTCATATCATAACTAATCTATTTTCAAGGTTTAATTTAAGATTGATTTCAAACACAAGACAGGGCTATCGCACATCAGCATAATTATGTGTGTTATCAAAACACACACAACACACAATAAAAAAAAAAGTAAAAATATTCAAATTCTGGCCAAAATCCCTTTTTATATCAATTTATAATTATATATACGAACATGACTGACAGAGATTTCTTAAGTGGAATTCAATAAAATTGAAAATTTAAGACTTTGACAGTCTGACTTATCACCTGCCTACATTTCATGCAAATAAATAAAACCTATCTATATGTAGCTGATATGTATAGAGATTGTATAGATATACAAAGACCTATATAAGCTTTAAAATCAAAAAAAAAAAACAGACAAATTTGTCTTCTTGTCGCAGCTTTATGGTCTTGAATGTTGAATTTATGTTTTCAAATGATTTTATAGCCCAAAAACACATAGGTCGTTGTTCTTATTTTCATTCCTTTCCTTCATCTGCATCAAAAACAAATCTTTCAATTTAGTTGAAATACAAGTTTTGGTGTTTTGTTTTACATTTTTTTAAGACAAAATATATCGATACAAAAGTCTGGATGAATTATAACTAAACTCGTATATCGAAGACATGATTTTTTACACAACATCACAAAAAATGTCGATTTAAACATTTTCTATAATTTATGGTTCATCAGGGGCAGAGATGTTGATATTTTTGATTCTTCGCACACATTAACTGGTTCCCATCAGTAATTTTGAACTTTATTGCTTCGTCGCAAATCAAACTTAAATATTTTTGTTTTTATATTTGTTCTCCCAAATGAAGATTAAGTCATAACATTTTTTTCTTATTTTTTTTTGTTGAGGTTTCAATTTTGATAAAAATCAAAACTATACAAGAAACAACTTTTTTTTTTCCTCGCCCACGTTCATCATCGACGAAATTTTCAATTTTATTGCCATATTATAACTCTTCTTGGTTAGATGCTGCGCAAGATAGCTTTTATCTTTTTGACACAAAAAAAAAAATATTCACACGACAAACAAGTCCACACAAAAAAATTAAAATGTCAAAAACTTAAGAAGCCATAAATCCAGCTTTGGGTTTAATTGCACCATTCGGGTATATATTCGCACACTTTTTTCGCTCTCGTAATATGATGAACAAAAGTACCCATACCCATATGCCCATAAAACCTTGTCGCGCGGTTCCACAACAAATAAATTAAAAAAAAAAAAAAAAAAGTATCTTAATGTGTGCTTTTGTATCTAAAATTGTTGCAACTTAATCTGGCTCACTCCACAAACTGGCGAAGAGTGATTTTGATTCTTAGTTCCGTGGTAAAGACACAAAAAAAAAAAAAAAAAGAAACAAAATAAAGGCGCACCCACACTCTATATATTATGTGCATTTTGCGAATTAAATGCGCCAAACGAGTCAAGTTGGAGCTTGGGCGTAGGTGTCGACCCCACTTAATTGTCATGTCTTGTGTTGTTTGGAGGACCATTGAGGGAGTTGTATCGAGTTTTTTTTATTATTTGAACGCACATTATACAGTCCATACAGCAGAATATAAAAGATACAAATAAAAAAGTATCTAGAAGGCTTTTTTTTTTTTTTTTTTTCTTTCAAAATTATGTTTATTGCCAAAGCGATTGTGTTTTGAGAGAGTAAGTCGTTTTGGTTCCTTAAATATGAAGTTAAGTTGTCTTACATTTAATGAGCTTCAATATAAGCAACAGATATTGTTAACCAGAACTAAATTTTACGAATTAGATACTTTGCTGCCTTATAACAGAATCGTTGAAATGGCAACAAGCTCATATAATGTGTCATTGATTATAAGAAACCAATTTTACTGCAAACTATATGTTTGCACCTTTGTATTAAAAGGCTATAAGTGTTTGCATCGAATTGCTAACCTTTAATAAAGATAAAGATAGAAATTTATAATAATGTAGCTTATATTATTTTTGTCTGTTGATTTTCTGATTTTCAAGGCAAATATTTAAATGGATAAACCACTTAGTAATTTTTTTTATTTTTATTTTTTGTTTATAATATTAAAACTGGCTCAGAAAATTCTGATTTGGAAAACATGTAAATGAGAGGTATAAGTTTACATTATTTTTCTTTTGTTTTTTTTTGTTTTACAATATGGGATGAGCATCATATGAGAGTGATGTGGTTTAAAGTGGTTTGTTTATGGTGGCAATTTAATATGATGTGCCTGGAGATTTTTATTTTAAGTTGAATGATTTTAATTCCCGTCTTCTTGGGTGGTATACCTTACTATATTTTATATATAGAGATAATAGGGTAAGACTGCGCGAGTCAAATTTAATTGCTCTTTTAGAAGAGAGTAGTATCATTATAAAGTTCAAATTTAAAAAAATTATAATTAGTTACTTGGTCTAATTCAAGGCTATATATAAAGTAGCTATATAAGCATTGGAAATGTAAAATATTGGTTTATAAATAGTTAAGAATTCTATACAATCTGGGAATTGGAGCATGAGACAATATTATAAATGCGCCAATAACAATTTGGAAAAAGTTTATACGTGTTCTTACTTCTAATCTGACTTGGAAGCCTACTTATATACTATATACGAAAGACTATAATGGTCAAACTAGAATATACAGGTCGATCTGGTAAGTAAAAGTTAAAGCTTTGTAAAAAACATAATATTCTTCTTATCTTGGTATTCTTCAAACAATATTTATTTGTTAAAACAAAATCAAGAAATAGGTACAATTCGATAAACTTTTTTAAAACTTTTGATACATTGTTGATATACAATTTTTCATCCCTTATATACCAATGGTTTATACATATATATGTATAAGACATTTTTATATTTTTATTTAAATAAAAACTTTCACATCCGAAAGAAAAGGAATAACAAAAAAAGAGAAGATTGCTCAGCTGTCAAAGCGACACCAAAATAAAAAATAGATCTATTCGGGCGTGCATCACGCTCCGGCTTACGATATTTACGATCTAAAGCGAACAAGAAGTCTGAGGTAACATTTCAGATTGCTTCATAAGATCCCATTGTTTCTATTCAATATGTCAAAGCCAGAGCGTGGTTTGACTACTAGTTTAAGTTAAAATCTGATTATATTGACTCGACCCATAATAAAATTAAACGGTGAGTCTGTTGCGTCAATATGATTCCACTTGAATTAAAATGATCATCACGTTAAAACAAAATTCTTGTTTATTTATATTGGTGATTTCCTTTGTAAATAATAAATTATCTATATTTGTTAAACCAAAACAAATTGACTAACAAAATCAATAAAAATTTATTTAGCAATTTTTTTCGTTTTTTTTTTTTTAAAGGATTTAACATTTCTTTTTTTTTTTCGAAATTTCAAATGGCACGAGTACGATAACTATGGCGCCAAGAATTGATGACGGTTTTTTGTAGAGGGGTCAAAACCAAGCATGTTTTATTATGGGAGGGGGGTCCATCTCACCCGGTTTAGGAGGTAGGGGCAATTTTAGAAAAATATGACTTAAAAAGCCAATTGAGCACTTCATTTCACAATTTTAAAAAAATTGGTCGTTTTTTATAAAAAAAAATTGAGTTTGTATGTGATTTTTTTCAAAAACTATTAGCATAAATAATTTAATTTAAATTTCGGACTGAAAAAACAGATTTCGGACTTTCAAAACCGGTATATAACTTTATTGTAAGTGTTGCCGTTGTTTTTTAATATTTTTTTTCATTCTTATGTCCAATTTCATTAACAAACACTAAAAGCACTTTTATCGAAAACCCTCTTAAATTTTATCAGGCCCTTAAATATTTTTATTTTCACCAATCTATAAAAGGGAAATTTCAGGGAAATTTTTGTTAAAATCGAGTTCTCTTCACATCCCTGGAAAAATAAATTGTTTTTTTTTTTCTTTCTAATAAGCGAAATCTATGAGAAAAAAAGAGAAAGAATTATGTATTGAAACAAATGCCAAGCATTTACAAACATTGGAACTTCGGCTGCCGATAGGTGTTTATAAAGTGAGTTTCAAATAAATTTAACAATGAATGCGCATATAAAAACAAGAGAAAGGACAAAAATCACACAAAAAAAATGGGCTAATTGATATTGTATCTCCAATTAAAATGTTTCAACATTTTTTTTCTGCAAATTTCAGCTGGAGCTGACATATCCTCTTGTTAACTTCATCTGATGATATTTTAAAGGCACTTTTAAAATTTAATGAGCCAAAAATGGGCATTTAGTTTATAAGGGTGTTTAAAAGGCTGTTTAATTTAAAAGTGCTTGGTGAAACCAAAATATCCCATTTTAAGGTTTAGAAGACTGTTAAATGTTTAAAAGTCCTTCGTGAAATCGGCCATAAGTCATTTTTTTCTAAAACTGCCCCTACCTTCAAAACGGAGTGAGAAAGACCCCCTCCCGTAATAAAAATGCTTGATTTTGACCCTACATATACACCTCACTGTTTATACGCCGTAATGCTGGTAGCTAGCACTGTATTTATGTAAGCAAGCAAAAAAACAAAAATCTCATAAAAAGTAGTTAAAGTAATTGTCAATTTTTGAAAAAAATTGGTCTAAACTTTTTTTTGTCATTTTTTTTTATCAAAATTTTGAGTTTGCATGCGAATTTTTAAAAAACTATTTACATAAATATTTTAATTTAAATTAAGTGTTATAGAAAAGATTTCTGGCTTTCAAAATCAGTATAGTACTTTATTGTAGGTGTTGCAGTTGTTTTTTAATATTTTTTTCTAAATTTAAGTAATTTTTTTTAAATTGCCCCTACCTCCTAAACGGGGCGAGACCCCCCCTCCTATAATAAAAAATGATTGTTTTTGACCCCTCCATAAAAAACCGTTATCAATCCTTGGCGCCATAGTTATCGTATACTCTCCCCTTTCAAATAAATGTAAGAGCAAATATTTAAACACAATTGGAATTAAAAAAATCAATGGAAAAATTTTTCATATTGAATTAACAATGTATTGATTAAATTGTGTTCAATGCAATATGGTTTTTAAATGAACCTATTATATTTTCAAGCCTAAGAAAAAACCAATTGGTTAATTAATTTTTGCAAGCTTATAATGCAGAAGGAATATTAATATTTATATTAATTAATTTTAATATACACACTTTTATTCAAACATGATCTCCGTGAAGATTGAAATTATATGTTTTTAAATTTTTAATCAATGAACTTTCATTTTAAATCAATTATTTATTATTGAAATATAACTAAAAATGAAACAAAATATACCCAATGATGAATGAATAAAGTAAAATTAAATTGCGTTTTTATATTCATTTTATAATTAAGTATGTTTTTGTGTGTGATTGTAAATACTGGTTTTACGAGGCGTCCTATACCAAAAAATTTTTAACTTCATTTTCAACAATATACGAATAGGTGTTTAAGTCGTTAAATTATATCTTTACATATATGTATCTAACTACCTAAGTAATTATTTATTTTTTCATTGGCACACTATGTCTACCTATACATATGAGCTTTTTTCACAAAATAACTTTCATGTTAACAAGGATAATAAACAAAATAACGACAAAACACTCACTTATATTCAAACACAATATGTAGATATGTTGAAATACTAAATTGGTTTGCACACGAAATAATCCTTAAAATATCTTTTGCAAGTCAAACACTTTACTAACGACTACCTATACCTAAAACCTCCTCGTCTAACGAATGAAATGAATATTTGTTTTTTTTTAATACAATTTATTAATATTCTTTAATATCGGGATTGGAATTTATTACATAATTAACTTTAAGGTTGATATTATACCTAAGTATGTTCTCTTGATGAAACAAAAAAAAAAAAAACATTGACCCAAACCTCACCTGCGGAATTCCTTTCAATTAGCGCCTAAAAAAAGTCACAAACACATTCATACACACAACTTAAAAGAGGAGCCGAATTCCGCGGGAACAAAGAGGAAAGGAAACGAAGTCCCTTTTTGACCGACCTGCTGGACATTAAGCGCAGTTTCTAATAGCTTTAACTTCCTTCCTTCGTTTCCTATAAATGTTTCTTTTTTTTCCCTTTCTTAAATAATTACTTTGATCCACGAATGACGAACGAATGATGAAAAACAAAAAAAAAACTTCCTTCTATAAAACAATGTCCGCGTGTTGCTTAGAATTCAACGACATAATCATAGGAGAATGATGTCTTTTTGTCACACAATGTGAGCAGCAAAGAAAAGAAAAAACTGAAGGAGCTGACAATATGGCGTCGCTGACATTAAAATAACTCTTTTTTTTTATTAGGATAAATGCTACTGTTTTCCTTTTTTTATTATTATTATTATTTCGACGCACCCATCAATAATATCAGCAGCAGGATTAAAATGGTGGAAGGGTGATCCAATAAATTGCATTCGGAATCGAACCTCTATAACTTATAAGTAATAAACTCAATGAATTCGGATGGATTGTTGTTCTAGGGTTTGGTCACTAATTAAATTTATATAGAGAGCTAATGAACAAGGTCTTAAGAACCATCCTTTAAATATTAAATGCGTCTGTTTTTATGTATAAAGTTGTTTTTTCGTGGGTTGAACAAATTAAATAAGTTGAAGTCCTTATAATTTAATAGCTATTTCTTATTGAAAATTTAAAGTAACAATACCGGCATTTATATGCGCTTGTTTATAGATATGCGTACGAGTATTGCTTCAAAGTCTTTAAACTCTGCTTTGTATCTTCTTCAATACTTTTGCATGTCTTTTTAATTAATTTGAGCGCCGCGCCGCCGGAACCAACATATCATACCATTTTTATACAATTTTGAGTAAATACAAAAATGGTTTCCAGGTATTTTGCCCATCGCTAGTGTGGTTGGTGAGAGCTGAAGATTGCAAAATGTGTACCCAATAGTCAGACAGATACCCATAACACACGCCAAGTCAAACGACCTTATCGACATAATATACTTTTTTTTTGGCACAGGGTCATAATCCACTTGGGTGGGTTATAAGTCCATAAATCAACTGTGGACTTATAACCTATCCAAATGGGCCAAAACTCCATACTGAAGTGGACCAATATTCTCTAATTTTAGAGAGGAAGTGGGTCATAAGTCCACAATGGTTTTTAAAAATTCAATACTATTATTCATCAAAAAAAAAATTAAAAGTTCGAACAAGAATTGTTTGGTTTAAAGCAAAGTACGCAGCCGAAGCGAAACGAAAATTTCCTTACAAAAATTGAAACAACGAAATCATAAACGAAAAATTTCGTTTTCATTTTTGTTCTGCAGTATAGCTCTTCAACGAGCGAAAATGATAATTGTAGCAGAATATTTGGAGAAGTCTCCACTCCTTTTTCGCACTGAATTATTTGCACGAACCATTAATATTGCTTGCGGAAAAGTCACATTCGAGTTTTTATTTCTATTTTTATTTGTTGTTTCTTCGATTACAGCGAAGCCTTCTGTGATTTTTTGGTTTTCATATTTTTTTTTATCGATGGTCGTTTCGCTTCAGCGTACTAAGCTTAAAGTATAGGAAAATTTATAACAACATTCACAAAAATTTTTAAAAATTACTTTATACCAACAATTTTTAAAAAGTTATTAACTTATACGAATTTAGAAAACGAAATTTGAATTTGTTAAATAACTTTTTGAAAATAAATATAATTCTCGCGAATTTTTGTTGGGATAACAATTTTGAATCGAATAATTGGAAATTAAGTCAGCATGGGCTATAGTATTAACACAGAGACTTGAAACCGTATGCGCATAAAAATTCAAAAGTTTTAAAAATACGCGGGAACATTTATATATTTTTTTAAGAATAGGAGAGCCCAATAGAGAATGACTGAAACTTTTTTATTTTTGTTATTGTGGATTTATGACCCACTCAAGTAAATCATAATCGGGTCACAAATCAACAAGAATTTTATGTGGACTTGAACCACTTATGAACTTATGGCCCACCCTAGTGGGTCAAAAGTCAATTGTGGACTTTTGGCCTTTGGGCTTTATGACCCTGTCCCGTTTTTATATGGGCATTCAGCGACGCCACTGTGTCTATATAGAATTACGGGTCTATGAAATAACTCCCACGAAATAAGTCCCACTTTTAAAAACGAAATAAGTCCCACCAAAAATTGCTATTTTGAAAGTGGGAGTTATTTCGTTTTTAAAAGTGGGACTTATTTCGTCAATTGGTGGGTCTTATTTCGTTACGCGTTTTTATTTTAAGTGGGACTTATTTCGTTTTGAGTGGGAATAAATTCGTTTTGTAAAGTGGGAGTTATTTCATACCCCTAAATTTTTTTCTTATGCAAAAAGTTATATATTGGACATTTCGTAAAAGGGACAAAGTGGGACTTAATTAATTTAAGAAATATATTATTCAAGGGGGAGTTATTTCATATTGAGTGGGAGTTATTTCATTTCAAGTAAATTTTTAAATCATTTCATTTTGGTGGGACTTATTTCGTTTTCAAAAGTAGGACTTATTTCGTGGGAGTTATTTCATTTTTTTAAGCAATTTTTAGTGGGACTTATTTCGTTTTTAAAAGTGGGACTTATTTCGTGGGAGTTATTTCATAGACCCAGAATTACAGGTGGTTTTTTTTTTTGCAATCTTGGGGACAATTGGTTGAAAAAAAAAGACAACGGGGATTAGCGATGCCATCATATAAACAAAATGGAGTTATCTAAATCCAACATTAAATTAATATACATTCATTGTAAATACATCCGGATTTATGTTTAAACCTAGATTAATCGATTGAATAATATGACGGTTAAACTTCTGATGAGTAAACTCAAGGCCCAATTAAACAAACCTCAGAATACGAAAAACATTTAGTTGTTAAATTTTCTATAGACATAAAAATTTACCAATTTAACAATTTTTTGTATACGTTAAATCGTTCTCAAAATATTCACCCTAATTTATTTGTCATTTTACTTTATGAAGCTTTTCGTACATCTCACCTAACAGGGTGTTTTCCATAAGATACGAAAAATGGCTAAGGCGTATAGGTTGGGGGTCGTGACAAGAAAAAAATAATATGGGATGGGAGTCTATTTCCCCCTATTTAGGCGTTTGAGGCAATTTCCGACTTAAATTCGAAAAAAAATGATTATTAAAATTCAACGGTATAGCATTTACAATTTCGATGTTGTATCTTTTTTTTAATGCAAAAAACTCATCTATTAATTTTTTATTTAAATTAAATGGTTTTAGTGAACAGTTTTAGAAAAATTAATTTTTAAACTCAAAATTTTATTCAAACTACTTTTGTTCAAAATTATGTACGTTATTGAGTAATATGTTTGTTTTAATATTCTATCCTCTCATCAATTTTTAGTCAAACTTAAAAATAAAATAAAAAATATAAGTTAAGCTGAAGCTAAGTACAGACAACTGTCAGATCTTACAATATTGTCAGAACTGTGAATGGTCTGACTAACAATATATTAAGCATTTGGTTATAGTTCTTGACTTAAACTTGATAACAACACTTACAACCGCACGAGTTTTATTTTTAGTAATGAAGTACAACCCACCTATGCACATTCCATAATCATAAAATATAATTGGCATCAGGGCCAGACCAACCATATGTGCAAGCTGTTGCAATGCACTGGGCGCAAAATTCTGGGGGCGCATAAACAGGAGCAAAAAAATGTAATGTGATCTTGCGCAAACAAATATGTACTGCCATTTGCATTTTAACCACTTAACTTCTTCAAATAATCCCAAAATAACATCCATCACTACAGTGCTAAGTTATTTATTGCACACTAACTAACATCGCTTTCATTGTTGCATTCAAGGAAAATTTAACTCAAAATATCGTAAAATTAAAACACTAGACCTATGCAAGTTCAATCTTTCCTAATTAATCTCAAAATATTCCACCCTGTTCACACAAAATAAAAAAAAAAATTAAAAAATCTCAACACAAAAAAGTTCCACGCCACATCATCTGTGCAAGTTTTGTTTCATACAAAACCCAAACTTTGTACTGGTCTGTTAACTGGAGCAGGGGTCGGATTTTGACTTTCTTTGTCTTTCTGGCATAAGCCGGTCGTATATTCGGTCAACATGTTCGTTGATTTTTAACGTAGGGTGTTGGTGGATTAAAATATTGAATCGCTCTTATGAAATCCTTTGCTTTTTCTCGCGGACCTTGTCGCTTCTTGGCGATTTCATGTTCCAATTTATTAACGAAACGGACAGGGAGGTAATCGGTCTAAGAAAGAATTGTAGAAATCTGGCCATACCTTAAATCCATCCCGGTTTATGCGATACCATTCTATAGCGGTCCCCCTTAAAATTTCGGGAATGGGTACGCAGCATGTCATTGGGAAGTATTTTATAACAATTGGTAAGCTGTCCAATGCGCTTTATAAATTCAAGTGCATTACCAGTTCTGTCAAACATGACACCCCATTTCCTCAAAACGTCCATTACAATTCAGCCTCACGGCTTAGTGAAGATTTACCGACGCGTTGGCTCGGAGTTTCTGTTGTGGGGAAACCATTGTCTATACTCAGGTAGCTTCGTTAACCTTTCAAACTCAGACGTAGCAGGATTCATTATTCCGAGGTGTGGAATCGTAGTCGCAGTGGAAGAAGCAGCGGTCGTTTTTGTGGGACTGCCCCGGAAGGTCGGGTACCGGATAAAAATAATTGGTATAACCGTGTTGCTCAGACATTTCCCCACTCTCAGTAGTGGTTACTCCTGAGGTGTAAACCTGGTTTGCTGTCTGCCAGTTTTTAGTTTCCAATGGGCACACTCGTTCTATCGCGATTTCTGCCATTTACTCACAGAGGTTTTGAGTGGATTTACGAGCCCGTGCCTCCTTTATATAGGTATACCGAAACGTGAACGAAGTACATTCATCGTGCCTTTTGTGTCAATCCTCCCTGCTCCCAAAATTAACATGAGAAAATATGACAAAGAAATAAACTTATTCATGCTGAATAATGTGCGGGCTAGAACCTGTAGGTTTTGTATTAAACACCATACATGTGTATGGGACTTCCATCTACAACAAAAAAGGACTCCGATGAAAAATATGACGAAGATTCAACACAGAAATCACTAAATCAGTGTTACTTGGTTATTGATCAGCTCAATATTTTCGATGAAAATTTCAGCCCTATTCTGCTATTCATCGGGGGGAATTTTTCAATAATTTTCAATCATCAGTCATCCCTATTCTGCTATTCATTCGAAGTGATTCTGTATTAAAGTCGGTAACGTCGGTAATACTGCGCGGTATTCTGCTATTCACGTGATCGCATTCCTTCTATACAATTCAAATCCGCATATGAAATGTAGCGGATTTTTCATTTAATGGGTCGTCTGTCTGGTTGGTTGTTAGTAAAATGTAAGTAAAAAATAATTTATTATGATTACTTTAGAATATTTGTTTGTAAATAATAGATTATTAACATTTTTAGGTGTAGAACGACAAACAAAGACCAATTTACAGCAATAATTTCTGCAATGAATTTTTCTTTTCTTGAAATTGAATCATTTCGCTGCGGAGGTGGAAGTTTCGATTCAACAATCTCCAATACATACAGAAATGCTCTTTTGTTTAACCGAAAGTTTTTGGTAAACCTATATGATTTTGAAATAATTGGTTTATTATTATTTCAAAATGAAAATAAATGAACTTACATTTCGTCCGGCAGTTCCATAATAGTTTTTTTTCGATTTTCTAACATTTCTCCGTAGCTCTCTGTTCGATGATTCTCTTATTCCTCTGTTTACAATTGGAAAAAAAGTCCAATACTGTCCATTTCCAAATTTAATTACGAAGATGAATCAAATTAAAAATTAAAATCAAAACAATTTATCCAAGATTTTGACATGAACAGCTGGTTGCGTGAATGTCAAATTGGTTTGGGATAATGTAGTTCACCCGATGGATAGCAGAATGCAAAGGCAGTGCGAAAGGGAATCGAATGGGTGAATCGAATATACGATCCACGTGAATAGCAGAATAGGCCTGTTTATTAGTGATATCGATATGACAATGGACAATGGGGGCTGCTTATAATCATTACCTGTTTCATTTATAAATTAGAAAAATACTTCTGCTTAGTTGGAGCGATTGAATATAATTCAGACACTTTTAATGCTCAGCTGAATGTATGAAAAAGTCGTTAACTGATGAAAGGATACATTGCTTTACATGTTTTTGGTCGTTTTTTACTGACTTAATTAGAACCATGATAAGCACATATAACTATGGGATACCAAACCTTTTGGAATTCATTTTAATTCAATTGATGTTTCTTTCCTTTCTCCTGAAATATTTTTTCCATTTTTCGATATCATATCATCAGATCTTTGCATACACTTGAAAAGATAAAAACCATAACCGTTGAATAAAATAACTCAATTCACGATTAAGATTTATTTTATGCACAGGTTTTCTTAAGGCGAGCAATCCATTTATATCAATAATTAAAAGATTTTATAAGATCAAGATTCAATTTAAAAAAAAAATCTCTATAATAATAAAATCGAGTTAGTAATTCGTTTAATCAAATTGATCTAAGACCACCTTTGGGATATTAATATTATTCAAAACTCATATTAAGAATGCAAATTCACATATTTAAGAATTAATAATAAACAATGATATGTATCTATACAAGTTCAATGGCTCAATCTGTGTCCCAAATCCAAATTCCTATGTTAATGTTGTATAGTTTTTAGTGAATTATGGTTTGTCTCAAATCGGCACGCATGAATAAATGAATATAGCTTACCTTTTTTGCTTAAACACAAGCGATTCCATTGTTAATATAGAGTTAATTAAGAAATCAAAACAAATCGATTTATTATTTAATTTAAATAAGTTTTATTTTTGTTTTTTCTTATATTTTCTTTTTTGTGTTTTTTTTTTTTTTTTTTTTTTTTCTTTTAATTAAATATACTAACAGTTCAATAATTTTATGATACAAAATACATATTATAAGATTAACTCAATATTATATCCAGTTTTTTTTTTATTTAAATAAATATACAATTTGAATATATGCGCATTATATTTTTATTTTTTATTTTATTTTACTTAGTTATGAGTATATTTTAAAATTAATATTTTATTTTGCTTATAAATATATTTTGCAAGGACTAGAAAATTATGTTTTAATTTTATTTTATTTTTTTAAATAAGAAAAAAAAATCGTGGCAAAAACAAGTGAGAGAAAAATATTTACACATTCATTATTATTATATAAACTATAATCGATTTATCTTAAATTTAAATATTGCTTCCTTTTAATTTAAATTTATTTTATTTTATTTAGATTTATTTATTTATTTATATTTTTTTTGTACAAGAATAGGTGGTTAAAATATACAATTGTTTATATAGTTTTTTTTTATTTTTATTTTTTCGTTTGTCTAATACTTTCGTTGTAAAGATGAGTTTCTTTATGCGTCATTATACGCATACATGGAAAGGAACTCTTTTTTTTTTATTTCTATGCACTTGAGGCAGCTTTAGCTAATTGAAGCTCTTGCAGCTCTTCCTCTTCTTTTGTCAATGGAATTGTTGAATGATTGTATAGACCCTGAGCCATGAGTTGCAAAGCTAATGGATTTTTAGTACCACTGGACTTCTTTATCTTGGCACGTTTATTTTGAAACCAGATTTTTATCTGAGCTTCATTTAAGCCAAGTTCACCGCTTAGCTGTTGACGTCGTTTTTCAGTGAGATAGCGATTTTCAGTGAATTCGTGCTGTGATAAAAAATAAAAATTATTATTAAAGATTAAAGTGTTTCATTAGCTTCGTTTGTTAAGAAAAAACTCACTTTTAATCTAGCCAACTGTGATCCACTGAATGCGGTACGAGGTCGTTTATCTTCATTGACAGGTTGAATACCTTTCTCACCAGGTGACTTCTTGGGTTTACGTGTACGGGGACCTATTCAAAAAAATTAATAAATAATAGTGTTAACGATATTTTTGCTAAAACTAAATAAAATATTACTTTTGCTAAAATTCAAATAAATTGTTCTTATATATTTAAGTGATTGCTCGCTACAAGACAGCGCCAAACAGTGGTCCCTTTTTTGAATTTTGACGACAAAATTCATTTCCCATACCAATTTTTTAAATTTTGTACACAAGGATTTGGAGACACTAAATCCAGTGTCACCGCCTATTTTTGCTTGTTCAAAATTATGACTTTTAAATTTAGGTCAGAATATATATGGTACCAAATTTCAAAAATTGTCAAAGTAAGAATTTAAATCAAACTTGTGCCTGAAATGTCTAAAAATATGTATTAAGGTATGCTTTCATATACGAAAGTGATTCCAAAGCAGTTATGTATATGTGTATGAATATGTATATGTACCCAATTTATAAAAACAAGACTAAAATGGACCAGGAATGTTTGCAAAGAATAAGAACTAATTTTTGTGCTTTTGCTTTAATACTTTGGAAATTCAAAATTATTTTGGTACGAAATCTGATAAAAATTTGACAATTTTGACACTTAAAATTGTAAAACCAATTTTTGATCAGCGCCTTAAAAAGTATAATGAAATAATCTTAAATATTATCTATAATTTACCAGCTTGTTATTATTTTCTGGTTCCTGTGTTTCAATGCGGCGTCAGATTTAGAATTGGGACAGCTGAAAATTGTTTTTTTAATAATACAAATATCAAAGAAATAAGACAAAAATTTATTTCTATTACTTGCGATCATTCCGGAAAGTTTTGGATCTACTTTTATCAATTTTTTACAATCACTTTCCAGTCGTCAAAATTGTCAATTTTTTATCAGATTTGATCTGAACAAAGTTTTTAGTATCAACAAATATCACAGCAACAAGACAAAAATTATGTACGAACATTCGGAATGTTGGATATACTTTTTGAAATTTGGTTCAATCAATTTTTTATCAGCTATTTGATCTGAAAATAGTTTTTAGTATTAAAAAATATCACAGCAATGAGATAAAAATTATTTTCGAACATTGCGGCAAATTTTGGACCTATTTTTCGAAATTTGGTACAATCACTTTCCAGTCGTCAAAATTATCATTTTTTATCAGATTTTGTTTGAAAATAGTTTTTAGTATCAAAAAATATCACAGCAATAAGACAAAAATTATTTGCGAATATTGCAAAATATTAAATTTTGGACCTACTATTTTATATTTGGTACAATCACATCAGTCTTCAAAATTGTCAATTTTTTTATCGGATTTGGTCTGAAAATAGTTTTTAGTATCAAAAAATATCACAGTTATAAGAAAAAAATTATGTGCGAACATTTCGGAAAATTTTCGACATAGTTTTCTAAATTTGACCGTCAAAAATGTCTAATTTTTATTAGATTTGATCTGAAAATAGTTTTTACTATAAAAATAGAAAAAATTGTTTTTATTTTTTGCGAACATTCCGGAAAATTTTGGACCTACTTTTCTAAATTCGGTACAATCACTTTCTTGTCGTCAAAATTGTCAAATTTTTATCAGATTTGATTTAAAATTTTGTTTTAATATCGAAAATGTTAAACAATAATACAAAAATTATTTGCGAACATTCCTTAAAATTTTGGAGGTAGGTACTCTTCTAAATTTGATACAACCACTTTACAGACGTCAAATTTATCAATTTTTTATCAGATTTGCTCTGAAAATAGTGTTTTAGTATCAAAGCATCAAGACGAAAATTATTAAAAGAAAAGAAAATTTTGGACCTACTTTTCTAAATTTGGTACAATCACATTCCAGTCGTCAAAATTTTTATCAGATTTGGTCTGAAAATAGTTTTTAGTATCAAAAATATCAAAGCAATGAGCCAAAAAATTTGTTCTATATTATTTGCGAACATTCCGGAAAATTTTGGACTCACTTACTCGATAGTTGGTACAATTATTACTTTCACATGAAAGCATACCTGTGTAGTGTGTATCCCCCAAATTATTGAATGTACCTTATTTCATTAATTTTCGTAAAAAAATGGTGTTGGAAATGATTTTTGTAGGAAAAACTGGACAATGACCACTGTAGATTTGCGCACAGTGGGGAATTTTTAATGGAAGTTTGGAAAAAATTCACCAAAAACTGAAACTTATCGGAATGTGATGAAATTTTCGGGCGTGATATTGAACGGCATGAGTAACCAACACAAATAATTTTGGCCCACTGCCAAGCCCACTTTATAAAAAAAAAATGTTTAGTCCAATTTTATAAAAATCCAGGGTGTTTTCTGAGTAAACTTTATAGATAACAAAGTATTTTTTTAATAATAAAAATTCTATATAAATGCCTTTATAGTAGAGAATATACTTTTTAAAAATAGAAAATTATCAAAACGTCCATTTTTTGGGAATTTTTTTCACGGAGGAGGCAATCTTAGTTTCATAAAACTTGAACCACTTAACTGAATATATCGAAATTGACATGTTAACGGATAGTATAAGAAATGATCACAGAAAATTTCAGCCCTATTTACGCCCACACACTAACTACTAACCCTAAATTGTCAGCTGTCAAATTGTTTCTTTTAGGGTTGCCTTTACTTTATTAGATAAATGGCGGCAAATTCAAATTTTGAATTAATTTTGGGACTGTAATGGTGACAATAAATTAATTGGGAATTTAACTTAATTGTAGAAATTTTCAAAGTTCATAATTTTCATTTTAAATAAATTAAATTATTGTATTTATAACTTGAATTCTTGGTCCGTATCGTATTAGTTATATTATAGGTGTGTAAAATTTCCTCGCTAAAAAGGTAGTCCTTATACATTCTTTACACCCATTAGACATCATCAAGTAGGATAAACAATAAAGCATAACAAATTACTTTAACCAGCATTTCATATATCTATCAAAGCTCCTAAAACTACAAATAAACTAAAATTATCTCTCCAAAAACCCATTTAACTATGAAAATATATATTTAGTTTCTTTTTGGGCATTCCAAGGAAACCCTTAAGATCCGACTCCACCGCCCGCCGACCACAAGAAACATATCTCTCTTTATGCGGAGAACTCGCCCTGCATGAAAAACTTCTTAAAATATTTTTGTCAAAACCAAGAAAATCTCATTAGACAAACCAATAACTGCTTAATTCTTCGAAGTAGTAAAATAGTTAACTCTTATATTTTTAGTTTTCCACGAAAATACCCTTTGAAATGCCCCACTTTAAGTGCGTTGCCGCATTTGCCTTTCGCCATTCGACTTTTGTGGCTTTTGTTATATTTACTTTGGGAAAAAATGTTTAACGCGAACAAAATGAAGTAATATTTTAAACTGGGACAGTTATTGCAAATTTTATTGCTTATTTTGGGAAACATTCCATTCTTCGAAAAGTTTTCAAATGGCCATCAGAGTCTGTAGGGCTGCTGATGTATCCGCTTTGAATTTCTATATACCAACAGCATCCCACACCCTATATAAGCGTCGCTGTCGCGTCGGTCGGTCGCCCCCCCTGGTAATGAAAATAGTCAATTCGCAATGCTTTCCGTGTTAATTACTTTGAAACATCTTTTTCTATTTTAAAACTGTGTTCGGCATCGAAACATTAAAAAACAGTTTTCCAGTGATTTGAAAACTCACTCATTCCGAATTTCGTTTAAAACCAATGGGCAGGAGGTGGCACAATGAAGGCAAAAGAAATTAGCTACACTTAGTCATGATGAAATGGCGATGATAAGCATTATTTTTTGTTTTATGGGGGGTGGTTGTTTGTTTCTTTGTTTAATTATTTCCTAGAAAACTTTAATTGAAGAAAATTGGTAGTGAGAGTGATGTTCAAAAAAAAACAAAAAAACATAGAAAAGGAAGGCAAGAGGACGAGCACAAATCGAATAAAGTGCTTCCGTAGGTATATATTTTTAAAGTGGTGGTTTCACTTTTGAAAAATAATTTTGAATTTAAAGAATTTCCCTGCAATTGATCTTCTGTCACTTAAAATATTTTAATTTTCCCAGAAATAAAAGCCAATAAAGTAAAACGTTTAAAATCCATTAAATTCCGTTGCTTGAGGAAATAACTGTATATCTATACAAATAATACGAGAATAACGCATCCCTTAGTGTCATCTGCGTGTGATTTCGAAAAATATGTTTGGATGGAGATTTTACTTAGCTATCAAAAATGTGATATATGTAAATATAAAATTTTAAGGTCTTAATTTTGTTGTTGTTTGAGTTTCGAACGTTAAGTCGGAGAGAAAATTTTAATCTACAAAATTTGGCTGTTCTATTTTTTGCTCAGTTTGGGCTGCCATGTGCAAAGAAATTCGCAGAATTCCTTTATACCTACTTTTATGGCTAAAAATTAATTTTGCGAAGCACCTTATATAGGAAAGGATCGCCATTTTTCGATTAAAACAAAATAAAATTTTCTGTAATATGTGCTCACTTTTTTGCGGTAAATACAGAATTTAAAAAAACTTCGCACATTTTGCAAATTTTAAAATTTTACGACTTATTTTTTTTTTATTTCAAAATTGCATATTTACAATTTTAACCGCAAAAAAAAAAAATTTGCGACGCGATAAGTGGGACATTAGCACCGACATTGCCATAATGTGCTTATAACTTAACATTGCTGACGCATGCATGGATAAATATTAAAATAAAAATTCGCATGTTTGCAAATGATTTTTTTTTGTTGGAAAAATTCAATTTTCTTGAAAAATCAAAATATCTCTGTTTTGTGCACTGTTGGTGTTGCCCATTGTCTCGAAAATATTTCAAATAAATCAGTCCATGTGAAGTTAGCAAAAGAATTGTTTAAAATTGAATAAAAAATTAGAGTTCCCGATAGCAAACTTAGAGTTCTAGAGTTCCTCATACTTTTTTCAATAGTTCTGGCGAATAAAGTGTTAAAATTCAAAAAAAGTTTTTTTTTGCTAACTTCACGCATCAAGGACTTTTTTGAGGAAAAGAGTTCTGAGCATGTTTTTCGACTTAAAATCAAGAGTTCTAGAATTCCTGATGGGTTGTAAAAAGAGTTCTGCAAAATTGGAAAAGTTAGGGCAAATTAAAGTGCCCATTGACTTAGAACCAAAAATTTTCAAAATCCAAAAAAAATTAAAAAAAAAGGAGTTCTGATTAGAGTTCCCGATAGCAAACAAAGAGTTGTAAACATTTTCCTAAAAACTTCTTTTTTTTTCTAAAACTAATTTTTCAAAAGTTATTCGCAAATTTAGGTGCCCATTGACTTAGAACCAAAAATTTAAGTAAATTTGCGAATAACTTTTGAAAAATTAGTTTTAGAAAAAAAAGTTGTAAGGAAAATGTATGTTGCTTTGTGCCGTAAATATTTAAAATAAAATCGATTTTTTTTCTTCAAAATTTTAAATTTACCATTTTTTATTACCATATTTATTTATCCAAATGAAATTTTGCGAATAGCCCTACCATTTATTGGTTTTCAAAAAAAAAAGTTCTGCTAAAGGTACCTAAATGCGCTTAACTTGTACAAACATGATTTATAAATATTTTTTTTTTTAGTTTTCAAATTTTACAAATTAGGTTTTTTGGAAATTTCGATTTTCTAAAAAATTAAAATTTCTCTGTTTTGTGCACATTTTGTCCCAAATATATAAAAAAGGCTCGCAACCTACATATTTGTAACGAAGCGTGAATTTAGCACCGGCATTTTCAAAAAAAAGGTAGTGTGATCAATATAATAGGCTCAACTTGTCATGCCATGTCATCCGTAAAATTTGCAACTATTCGCATATTAATAACTTCGGCACTTCATGACAGCACAACGCACGACTCAATCGGATATCGAAAACAGCTTCATGCTACATTTAGCACTACATCAAGCGCTTCGCAGAATTTATTTTCAACCGTAAAGCTATGCAAAAAAATGTCATCCTAAAAGTTTGCAAATTTGCGATTTTTTTAAAAGAACATTTCAGCAACATTTTCGTTTGAAAATTACATAATTGAAATGACTACTTGCAAAGGTGGCTTCGAATAAATTATTATCGGTGTTAAAAGTAGCGAATATATGTATGCAATTTTTTTGTATCTCTTTGTAAATGGCAACACAAACTGAGGCACAGCTTTGTTTTTTTTTAAGAAAGTCAATTTTATTTATTAATTTGCATACATACTTGCATTTGCATTTTAAAAAAATTTCATTAGTAAAATTTATAAATTTGTGTATTTTTTTAATAATCAGGGCACAAGTTGTAAAAATTGAGCACTTTAGAAAAAAAAAACGAAAAATTGCAATGCTAACTTTACTATAAGGTGGTTCGCAAAATTTATTTTTGGCCTTTAAAGTTGCAAATGTGCGAATTTTTTTATTTGCGGCAAAGATTTTTTTCAAGAAGATCGAAATTAAAAAAAAAAATCATTAATAAAATTTGCAAAGTTGCGAAATTTTTTTTTATAATTTAGACACACATTAATACAAATTAACCACATTATAACACAATTTTTTTTTTAAGTTAAAAATGGCGTTTGTTCTCGTCGCAAATGTATAAACCAAATGCCAGTTTAAAATCCCGCTGAAGTCTGTGAAACACCTTCGGCCAATACTGCAATTTTCGAAACGAATAAAAAATAAAAACAATACCCCATTGTTATTTCTATTCCACCAAAGCAAAATCCATTTAGTCCAGTAAAAAGGTAAAGACACAAACTTGAACTTTTTAATAATCTTAAACTCTAAACTTACCACAACACCTTAAAATGTGCATCACATCTATATAAATTCCAAAATTTATCGTTACTTACTTCTTCCTGTAAATAGATAAGAAAACAAAGATTTTAATTAGTTAAAAAATACACAAAAATCAATATAAGTACAGCAAAACCTACGAATAAAAAGAAAAAAGTCATAATAATAAAAAAAAATAAAGAAAAACTGGAAAGAAAATTAATTGATAAAATTCTTCAACGTTTGTGCGATAAAACTTCAAAAGACTTAAAAAAAAAAATCGGAAATTTTTATTTTCTCCAATCATGAATTTAGTCCTTCGGTACGTGAAGGAATTTTTTTTCCATTCCACCCTTCAAAAGCTTATTTTTTTTCTTCAGATTTTTTTTCTTTTTTTTTGTTTAAAAAGAAAAAGGAGCATTCAAACACAAACAACAGTTTTTTTTTCTTATTTTTTAAACTCACAAACATGGGGCGTAAAAAAGGGGGCTGATACGAGAAAGTTTCATATATATACAGGAGGTAGGTATAGTAAATGGTCTGCAACGAATTTTCCGCGAGAACAAAGTTTAATCGTTGGAAAAATTGAACAAATCAATTTTGCTGGGATAAAAAAGGCATTAAGTTTGTGTTTTTTTTTTTTTTGCAAGCATCCGGATGGGTTTTAAATTTCTATATCGGGGTTGAACACGTGTTTTTTTCTTTTTATTATATTGAAGCGTCAAAGTGATGAGAAGGGGTGAATAATGAACAGTGAAATGTGAATAGCTATACCTATATTGGTGAAAAAAGGCGATAAGGGATCAAACATCAAATTGTATTAATATAAATATACATGGGGTGTTGAATTGCGGTACGAATTGAGTGCATGATGATAAAAGTAACGAGGTTCATCAACATTTTAAAGAGTTAACCAGTTTATAATTTGTATGTGTACGTTATACTCTTATAATAGGTTCGAAGTTATCTTGATTTTGTAATTAAATTAAATTATGTAACATATATGTATGTACATTTATCAAATAAGTGTACCTATATGCGTTAGCAAGTGGACGGAGGACGAAAATAAAGGTGGTGGAAAAATTGTTTAAAATAAACACAATTATAGAAATAAATTGATTATACAACTTCTAAAATTATTTCCTAATTAATAATGAGAAAAAAAATTAATTACTACGAGAAAAAAAATTAAAAAAATTGTTTGACCGCGGTTTTTACAAAAATTAAAAATTTACATTAAACATTTTTCAAAAAAATAAATTATTACCTAAATCAAATAATTTTGCAATTAAAAATTTAATTAAAAAAAAACAACAACAACCCATTTTTGAAACATCAATTCCTCAAAAAAATTATTTTGAATTTTTTTTTAAATTTTAGTTATAAATTGGAATAAGAGAAAATCAAAAAAACGTTAATAGTGTTATAGAATATTCTTTTCTGTGTCGTAAAATTAGTACAAGATCTACTTTGAGGTATGAACACGTTTACCAAAACATAGAACTTTTCTATTTTTTTTTTTTTTATTTTCGATTTCTCAGTTTCAACAAAACCAATTTAAAATTAAAAATTAAAAAAAATATTAGGCATATTTTTTCAATGTGAAATCATTGCAGTTTCGTAGTTAGATCAGACTTAAATGCTGAAAAATATATTTTTCAATCAGTTTACGAATTTGGTGAGTTAATTTAGGCTTAGTTGAATAGATATTCCTGACAGAGTTAGTTGTGTCAATAGACACAGTGAAAATCGCTCTTTCCATAGTAACAGTTGGAACGCTCTCTGTTTCGATATAGTGAACGCGAATTTCCATATAGTGTCGCTTTTGACTTCGATCATTTTTTGACAGCTAATTTTATTGCAGGATTAACAAACAAGGAGTTATCTTAGGCGAAATTAGATGACAAGATTGAAGATGGAAAAGCAATCCTACGAAAGGAATCGTCAAGCTTGGTACCAAAGTGAGTTGCGAGATTTTAATATTGTCAGCGCAAGGGTCAAAAGTCCACAAGCAAAAAGTCCATAGTGGACTTTTAAACTATACTCGGGTGGGTTACAAGTCCACAAATTGATTCTGGACTTACCTATATAACCCACACTGATTGGCCATGAAGTCCACAATAAAGTGGGCTAATATTCCCTAATTTCAAAAAGGAAGTGGGTCATAGGTAGAAATGGCGGCCACGAGCGCCTAGCTCCGTGACCCAAATAGCGCTTGATTGCGCCGTTTTGATAGCATAACTCGTTTGACCTGTTTAAATAAAGAATTGTTGAAACGAATTTGTGGAATCATCATTACACTCCCCTAACCACAGTATACTGAGGTAGGTAGGTAAATTGATTTCCGGTTTAAAGTGAAACTATGACTTTCAGAAGAAAACATCGTCCCCTTACTCGCGGTCGAAGTTCTTCTTAGAGCCAATTTGTTATGTTGAGAAAAGAGACCAAATCTTTGATCTTTGTTTTGGAGAGTTCGTTGAGGTCGTCGAAGAATAGTTTACCAAATGACTGTAATCTCATTATGGCTAGAGCGGCGCATTTGCAGAGGAAGTGAGCGACCGTTTTCTTTTCCTGCTGGTCCCCACAAATATACGACAGTGTGTATTGTGAGGAATTCCCAGCTTCGCCGCATGCTCACCCAATGCCCAGTTTCCAGATCAGGTTGCAACGATCCTTGCTATTTTTTTTTTTTTTTTTTTTTTTATAATTTGCGCGCACTCAAGGGATTACGACTACCCTTATTATGATACGATGTAGCACAGTGCGAGCGTTTAGGAAAAGTGGAGAGGATTTAGTAGGAGATGTCGATGCACATTGGTCTTGAATTTTTGAACATCACAATGAGGGGGGAAAATCGAAGATGGCAAAATATTCCACATTCGGGTTGTGCGGCTAAAGAAAGAACCCCTATATTTGACAGTACGGCCGAAGTTCGGCTCAAGGGTAAATTGATGGGCATTCCTAGCTAGACGAGTATTACGGCTGAAAGTTTTAAGGGGAGGAATGCAACTGGCAATTTCGTTGGAGCATTGATGATAAAAGAAGCGATAAAACAATGTAAGACAGGTAACATTTCGACGGTGTTCAAGGGAAACGAAATTTTCAGTTATGGAAGTGTCTCCTATAAGTTTAAGTGCTCTTTTCTGGATTCTATCCAATAAATTCAGATGTGTTATCGGAGCACCCGCCCAAGTATGAGAGTTATACTCAAGTTTTGGACGTATGTATGCTCGCACACACATCCTTGCTATGTCTTGCCTGGGTCTGCAAATTAAGTCATTTGTTCGGGATCTGTTATAGGTGGGCGAAATCTTTCTAAAAATAATGCAGTTTGTTAAACTGCTCCACCTGAGGTTTGATTCGTTAAGAAAAATTGAAAATATATTGCCCTTCATAGCTCCAAGAGCAATGTTGACTCTTTCCGCAAGTGAGCTATGAAGGGCTGATCCTTGCCTGGCCAGCTCATCCGCGCCCTCGTTTCCCTCAATGCCACAGTGACCTGGAACCCAGATAAGAGTGACCTTGAGGTTAACATTCAGGCTTTTGAGCTCATCGCGGCATTGCTGAACCAATCTTGATGCTGATACACACGAGTCTATGGCTTTCACGGCTGCCTGACTATCTGTCAGGATTGCAGTATTTCGATTTTGGTTATGGTCTTGTTTGAGTATTTTGCATGCTGTCCTAATTGCCAAAAGCTCCGCCTGGAAAAAACTAGCAAAGTTGAGAAGCCGAAAAGATTTATTTATATTCAGAGACTCGGAATATACCCGTGAACCAACACCACACTCCATCTTTGATCCATCAGTAAAAATAGTTGTGTCGAAGTCTCTCGTCACGACGTTACCCTCCCAGTCTTGTCTGGATGGGAATTGAATTTTAAAATCCTCATTGAGGTCCTCAGTAGTGTCTGGATGGGAACTGAACTTTAAAATCCTCATTGAGGTCCACAGTAGTGGGTCATAAGTCTACAAATGTCCACAGATGTTTTTTTTTAAATAATAATGTACTGAATATTTTTGATCTCACAAGTGGGTCAGAAATCCACAGTTGATGGGCCAGAAATCCAGAAGAATTTCCTAAGAACTTAAAGCCCATCAAGATGGGTTAAAATTTCACAATATATATATGGAACTATGAATTAGATCAAATGTAAAATGAAGGAACCTATATACCTGTTATTTTTAACTACAGTTAATAGTTAATAAATCTTTCAGAGTTTACGAAGTGTTGGAAGGAAATTGACCTCCTCTCTGCTCCATGGGAGTTATAAGGTAGCATACCTATAAGAATGCAGTTGTTGCCGGATAAATACCTTTAACATTAACATCGGCATGCCTATTAAGAACGTGCCATTTAATTTTGTTCATTAATAACCGCAGCAAAAAAAAGTATTAAAGCACGTGCTTGTAAGCACGTACGCAACAACCATGCTTTCTATATAGTTGGCTGAAACGAGTTAGTGTAGGCACTTCAAACAAATACTTCTGTCCAAAACCTGTCAAAACTTCTTGCTTACAACTTTGAAGAGTTCACCTCCACTTCTTAGAAATTGTCCCGCCTTTGTTGTGGACATTTAATATTACCGATGAGGATTGATTTTTTTTTTGTTTATTATAAAATCATTTATAGACTCACAAATCACAATCGCTCAATATGTAATTATTATTATTAAAGTGATTTGTTTTATAAAACAAAAATATTAACTGAGGATCACAATGAATATGGCTTTAATAGTTTAATTGCCAATCGTGCCTCGCTGCTAATTATATAAATATGTAGGTATGTATGTAAAAAAAATGCTTGATTATGGGCGGTGAGGCATTGTTATTAAATACAAGCTTGAAGATTTGTATAGAAGTAGCCGGTTCAGCTAGTTGTCGTTATCGTTGTTGTCGTCGTCGTTGGTCGTCGCGTCGTCATCGTCGCGGTAGTAGGTAGGTAATAGGTATATAGTTGCTCTGTACTGCGCTAATCTTTTGTGCATAACTAATTATTCTGCATTCGTGCGATGAATGTTGGAGGTTGTCTGTTGCCTGTGACTGCGCTTCAACTATCAAACTATCACCCCAAAGCGATTTTATCTTTTTGATAGTTAACTTACAACCACCATAGCAAACAACAGTGGTGGGTTGCTTATATGCTTTGAAAAAAAAAAAAATAAAAAAAATTCAAAACAAAATTAAAGCAAACACCGACTTGGTAGGTTAATATTGATGTAATTCAGTGCGCACGGGATATAAATAATCGTCAGGTCTTTGTAGTTTGTCTGAGGTTGGATATAGTCACATCAAGTATACAACAATTACCTATATAATATAGCTGAGCTGAGCTGCTGTGTTTATTTGATTGAGTTATTTTGCTAAAGGGCGAACTTTAAATGAGTTATTATGTGATTTTTGTTGTTGCTGTACTTGTATTTTGTTTCAGAGAAAATATGGTTGATTTTGTTGTCATACATATTATTTTATTTTTTTTTTATTGAGGGAGCAGACATCAATTATAAACACGAAGATGTATATGTAGATTGTACCTAGTTTTTTATGTTGTGCAGATATATTTGTTTAATGGTGATACGGATCAGTAGGTAATTGGGATGTAAACTAGTTTGTTTGTAGTATAACGAGTTGGATACAATGTATAAAAGCAGATACAAAATATAGTTTAGACATTCTTAATAAGACAATATAGGTACATGGATGTTCAGAAAAAATATGGTATATAAATACAGACAAAATTTGCACGTCAGGCATTATGACATTATTAGTGGTCAGAAGGTTAAAATTGATTGATATCGATCCCTACAATTTTTAACAGTGTCATAACTCTTTTCATTTTGTAGTTCAAAACAAGATCGTTACTAGATATTGCAAATTAATAGTATAATGGTTAAATATCATAATCCTGAACTTTGCAGACAATGCGTCCGCTGAAGTTTGAACAACCACCAAAGTCGTAATACATACTTGTTTGATTTTAAAAAACTAAAGAGCAATCGCTTCGTCTCGACAAAATCTAGTGCCGATATTTTTTAGTTTTTTTTTATTTGCCTTTAAAAAAAAGTTATGGCCAAAAGATACAAAAAAACCACCAAAAAATTAACTAAACAAAACTTTGGACTTCTGTCACCACTGTACTAGCTTTACAAAGAATTTACAAAGAGTTTATATACAGATTAAGAATAATTGTCAAAAATAGTTAACTCGAATTTACTCGATAAATGTATTCTTTGATCAAAAAAATTGATATATTTATCACTGAAATAATTAAATAATTTAAACATTCTATTTAAAGGCGAAAAAAAGAATCACTGTAGCGTGTTTCAGGCGGAACTTTTGGCGATAAAAGAAGTCCTGTCTTGGCTCAAAGAAAACGTGATATCAACCACAGATATCCGTATCTTCTCGAATAGCCAAGCAGCCATTAAATCTCTGGATTCTGTCTCTACAAATTCAAAAACTGCCCTTAATTGCCGATCATATTTTTTGGAGATGGCACAGCAGTTCAACATACACCTTTCCTGGGTGCCGGGTCATAGTGACATTCCAGGCAATTGCAAAGCAGACGAACTCGCCAAAAGTGGAACTTTACTACCTATACTGTCAAATCGGACAAATATTGATATACCCATCACTACTTGTAAACTTATGCTAAAGCAAGATGTAATAGAGAAAACAAATCCTAGGTGGAGTAACATTGCCACATGTCAGGCCACAAAACAGATCTGGCCTTTGCTGGATCTGAAACGCTCTATGAACTTCTCTATAAGCAGACTGCACATTAGCTCCGATATAGTTGTCATTACTGGACACTGTCTAATAGGCAAGCATGCAACAAGGCTTGGTGTATTTTCTAACGACTTCTGCAGGAGTTGCATGGACGAAGAAGAGGAAGAATCGATTCCTAACCTTCTCTGTACATGTACTGCTGCTCTATCTCAAAGACGTAGGCTCCACTTAGGAGAATTCTACTATACAATGATCCTAGTGATCTGGCAAGTCATGACATTAATAGTCTCGCTCGCTTCGTAAGAAGCTCTAAATGGTTCAACGAGTAGGATGAAAGTTTCCTAGATTCCTGTGGTATCACAATGGGCCAACCAATGGTCTAAGTGTGTCCAGCGTTCTGCTGGCAACCACATAATAGATATATTGTATGCTAACGGTCAAATTCCTCAAGTTTATTTGGGGAACATTAAAGTTTATGCGAGACAGAAGGTGCAAAGAGTCTATATTTCCATTTATTAATTTAAAAGATGACTAATTAAATGACCATTTTTGACCACCTGTTAACTTAACTTTTATTGACCACCCACAGTTATCGAGTAAATCGATCGCTAAAAGAACGCTGCCCCAAAAAATCAAATTTTTCAAATTTCATTAATACATTCAATTGGTCTATGTTTGAACATTACCACCCCTGGAAATTTTTTTTTTATTTTTGACAAACAAAATTCGATACCTACGTTTGTTTCATTTTTGTTCTCCTCAAAAATATTTTTTTTTCGAATTTTGAAAGATGACCATTTTGAAAAACACAATTATCTCAAATTAAATGAGAATTATTCTAACTCATTTAAAAATGAAAATATTTGTTTAGAAGAAAAAATGAAAAAAAGGATCGAATTTTTTTTTTTTTCAAAAATGAAAAAAAAAAAAATTTGCAGGGGTGCTCAAAAAAAGTTAAGGGTGGTTAAAAATGGTTATTTAATTGGTCATCTTTTACAAAAAAAAAACTTCTTGGAGCCAAGTTACTGCCGCTGTTCTTAAGAAAATTTGAAAAGACCAAAACAAAATCATTGTGAAGCGTGTCCCAAAATTACTGCAATTTGAATTTCCCGCCAGTTGTGAGAAGTAAAGTGTTGGCAACCCTTAACAAAAAAAAAAAAAAAACAATTTTGACAGCTGACAGTTTAGGTTTTAGTTCTTGTGTCAATTGAATTTTGTAAACATGCAAACGCAGATCTTTAGCGAGTATACGCGGTTTAGAGAGCTTCTTGAAATTTGCAATTTTTTTCCACGACATGACATGGGAATTGTGATCGACATGAAAAATGACCGAGTATAGAGAAAAAGTTGTTTCCTTCTTAATTTTCTTGGGAAAAAAATATCGACAACGGACAAGTTAATATTTTCTTCGACTTTTGTTCAAGGCAGACGACTTTTTGTCAAGTGAAGATTTTAAAATTTCGATAACTCGGTAAAAAAATTTTAGGCATGTTAACTAACAAAAAAGTCGATATTATTCGACACTTCAACCAGAAGATTCCAGCAGGGTGGGCGTTTAATAAAACCAAAGCTTTTTAATTTCTTTCTCACAAATAAATGTTGTCGGGCTTAAGGTGGGGAAAGTTCTATGGTCCTTCCTTATACCAAGGCGCATCATCTCTCTGACTATACGCACGAATGACGATGTTGATGGCACCGAATTTAATGTAAGCTGTTGAATTGGAAAGGACAAAGTTGCTTTTAGAATACTGAAACGATATTTCTAGTCATTTCTGCTGTATGGAAGCAGTACTTGGTAGTTGACTTGACCAGTGCAATGACTTGGAAGGTGCATTTCTTTATCAACGTATATGTTTCTGTATATAATTTGAAGAGTATCTTAGAACTAACTGAATCTCAAGCCTAGAGCTCAAAATCCAAAAAGGGCACAAGCCAATGGGGATTAGGTATTATATACACGAAGTTGTAAGTGGCAATGGTATTGGACTAGTTACTGCACCTTGAGGCGTAAAGAATTGTTTCGAAGAAGATCAGACTGTCTTTAGCAGAAATAGAACAGAAGAGTTGAGCAATAAATGAAGACACTCGGGAAGAGCTGGAGAGAGCTATAAAGCATGTTGCAGAAAACCGATGAACAGAGTGCGCCAGTATGCCCCAGTGTCCTCCGGAAAGTTGCAGGAACAATGTTACACTGAAATCACGTGATTTCATATCTTT
The DNA here is from genome assembly GCA_929447395.1 of Epistrophe grossulariae. Classification (NCBI taxonomy): domain Eukaryota; kingdom Metazoa; phylum Arthropoda; class Insecta; order Diptera; family Syrphidae; genus Epistrophe; species Epistrophe grossulariae. The sequence goes on from OV839566.1 coordinate 137,538,101, forward strand.
CTCCATATTTTACGTTTTCCATTTTTTTTAGTTTGCAAGTCAAAAGCCGTGTTTCTAATTTAGGGTTCTTTTAAGGAAATACTTTAAAATAAAGCTTAAACGGAATTTTTTCGAAGTGAAGTCTTGTTTCTCCATGGCTTGTTTCTTTATTTAAATCGTAATAGTGTATACCTTCTGCTCAAATATGACAACGAGCTTTTTGGTTTCTTGTTAAGAATGAGAAGAATTTTATTTTTGAAAGCTTGATTTTTAAGATTTTAATATATCTCCAGATTTACCCCCTCAAGAATTTTCCGGCTTCGATTTCACTCTCAACGATAAATAGAAGTCTGTCCTTAACATCAATTCACTTTTCAGTCCTTAACTGCCTTATGTACATGTACATAGGTAACCTAAAATCTATTAAAAATAATCACTCCTAAAAGTTCTTACAAAATCATCTAATAAAAAAAAATCGGTTAATTTAATTTTGTATTAAATCAAAATATTTCTTCTCAAGAGGAAAACCAGTAAGAAAAATAAAAAAAAAAGCTGCGTACTTTCAAGTCACACAATTATAACTTCTCTTCTCGTGGACTAAACTTTTTCCATCGGAATTTCTAGACATTTATTTCTTAAACGTGTTACACGCACCTTTAACAAAAAATCTATAAAATAATATTGGAAACCTATGCGCAACTTTTTCAATTCCCAAAGTGCATGAAATTACTTGTACCATATATAATAACATGTGCTCAGAAATCTATTGCTTGTAATTTGAACATGATGTCGATATACTCGTACGAGTGCAATTGCATCCTAATGAGCTCATTACATCCCAGATTCATAGAGTATATGTGGTTGGCTTCAAATCCAATCACAGAAAACGCAACAATTTTACTCGTGATGCGTGCAGCAAAACCGTTCATATAAAGTACGAGTTATAACCGACCAGTAGTTTCGTGGTATCTCTGCTTCCACAGCAGCGGAACACAAAAACTTGTCAACATCACCACCACATTCCATATGGAGTCAGACGTCTTCTTCAGAGAGAAGAACAAAAACAAACTCCTTGCAAAGTTGCGAGCAGAGTCGTCCTTCTTTTATTTATTTTTTTGTATTTTATATTTTTGTCTGAGAGCCGATTTGGCCACTGATACCCATAGTGGCCTGATTTCCCCCCGGGGGCAGAGCAATATAATTAAAATGCCATCGAAATACAAATGAACGCCTGTCATAAATCCTCTTATACGGGCAGCAATGAGCTACGCGGCGACGCGACGGTCGACGATGTCCGTTGGTATACGCGTATGGATATCCTACTCCTGCATCCGTGACATACCACATCGTTGACGGGAATATACAAACAAAAGGAGCGACAGACTCCCGAGAAAACATGAGCAAAACCAAATCCGGACCTCCCAAAAATGGATCACATGCGGATACTGGCTGCCGGAGTTGTTGTTCCCTTTGGTACACTCGTATCGCATACAACCAGGCTTCCTTAATAGACCTCTTGGGAAGATGTGTGAGATTCTCAAAGGGAATCCCAGTAATAGCTTGAAAGAGACGAAGACGACCCTCAGTCCTAAGCCCATTTTGATGACGAAGAAAGACGACGAACCAAACCTCATCGAACGGGACGAGACGGCGGGATTCGGGATGGTGGGAGCAGAGCAAACTTTACATACATCACAATCACTACACAGATGCTCTGCGGCTGCTGACCGGCTTTCTTCTAGCGACTTCCATTGGTATGATTGATGGGGCATATATATATATAGCTTGGCGAACAGGTTCACTCTGGCGGATAATCGGAGCAATGTTAAAACCCATAATAGAGCGACAGACACGCTCTGTGAGAAGATGTCTTCATTTGTGGTCCAGTGACTCTTGGCGGAGGCCTTCTGAGTTCTTATATATTCTGACTCTATGCCTTCAGCCGCTTTGCGTTATTTATGTTCGGCCGACAGCAGCGCACAGGTAGGTCAGAAAGCTAAAAAAAAAATCTGAATGGTTTGTTTGGCTGTGGGATTAGGTGGGCTCCCGAATGGAGGATATGCTGATGCTGATGCTGATGCACTCCTGCCAACGTCAAACCAGCCAACGAACGGGCAGTGGCGGCGAGGAGGGATATATCAATGTGCATACACCGAATATGAGATATTAATTTGTTTATGCGGCAGTAGGCCGAACGGTCGACAGCGCGGCAGAGAAATGGATCAAGGGAAGGATGAATGATGCCATGGGCGCCAGTGTGTTTAGATGCGCATATAAAATGAATTTTCGGATTCGAACTCACAAAACGGTCTGCGATATGTGTGGGGTTTTAATTTTTTTTTTTTGGCAAATTTCGGTTGTGCCCAAGGGTCTAAGGGGGAGGATTTTAATAACAGCTATTAGTGTGGTCGAATTTTTAATAGTAAAAAATTATCAGTTTTTTTTTATTGTTGTTTTCTCAAATTGTGCAAATATTTTATTTGAAAAGGATTTATACAAGAAAGAACAGAATTTTGGTTTGATGCATGTTTGGAAGTGAGTTGGAAGGTAGGCTCATGACTAATCTATAAAATATTTTTATTTTATGGTAAAGCGTGAGAAGCGATAATAATAGTTCCCGAAATTCTAAGATCATACAAAAAAAAAACTTGAGACATATTTTTAAAGTCTTCTTTATATGGCCCTCCGAATGTCCCATTTTTCAAACTACAAACTGTTTTGTTAGCTTAAGCTTCAATTAAAATTAACGCGATCCTTTGGTGAAATTGTTTTGTATTTTGAAAATTCGAATTTCCCTTCTGTGGAATCATATAAATTTGTTTAGTTTGTTTAGGGTTGGATTCAGAATCACATTTTTTTAACAATTTGTTGGCCTTTCGGAATTTTGGGTTCTCTGAATTTCGAGTTTGGGTTTTCTGGATCTTGGGTTTAAAAGATAATGGGTTTTTTGATTTGTGGGCTATCTGCAATTTTGATTTTTTGGAATTTTATGTTTTCGGGATTTTGGGGTTTCTAGTTAGCACCCAATTTGTTAAGTCTCTAGCCGAAATATATGAGCGGGGTTCAAAATCCCGAAAACCCAAAATTTTGGGTTTTTGAGATAATGGGTTTTCAGAATTTGTAATCCTGAAAACCCAAAATCCCAAAATTTTGGGTTTTTTAGATAATGGGTTTTTCTGATTTTTGGGCTTTCTGCAATTTCGATTTTTTGGATTTTGGGTTTTATAGATTTTCTGAATTTCGAGTTTTCTGGATTTTAGGTTTTTTTTTTGCACCAAATTTGTTAAGTCTCTAGCTGAAATATACAAATGTATGGGGTTAAGAATCTCCAAAACCAAAATCCCAAAAACCCAAACTGCCAAAGTTTTGGGTTTTTGAGATAATGGGTTTTCTGAGTTTTGGGTTTTCTGATTTTCGGGCTTTCTGAAAATTCGACATTTGGAATTTTGGATTTTCTAAATTTTGAATATTCTGGATTTTGGGTTTTTTAGGTTCTTTTGCACCAAATTTGTTAAGTCTTTAGCTGAAATATATGAGTGGGGTTAAGAATTCCCAACGCCTAAATCCCAAAAACCCAAAATGCCAGTGTTTTGTTTTTTTGAGATAATGGGTTTTCTGAGTTTTGGGTTTTCTGATTTTTGGGCTTTTAGAAATTTCGACTTTTGGGATTTTGGATTTTCTAAATTTGGAATATTCTGGGTTTTTGGTTTTTTAGGTTCTTTTGCACCAAATTTGTTAAGTCTCTAGTTGAAATATATGAGTGGGGTTAAGCATCCCCAAAGCCCAAATCCCAAAATCCCAGAAAACCCAGAATGCCATATTTTTGAGATAATCATGTTCATGTCGATTATGGAACCCGCAAAATTGGATCCGCAGTGATTCTCCTTGCAGTGTTCTCTTTTCTCTTTACCCATTTGCTGTGAAAAGAAAAGAGAACACTGCATTGAGAATCACTTCGGATCAAGTATTGCGGATTCCATAATCGACATGAATATGTTTTATGAATTTTGGGTTTTCTGGATTTTGTGTTTTTTGGGATTTTGTGTTTTCTGGTTTTTTGGGGTTTCTTGCTTTAGGGTTTTCTGGTTTCTAGTCTTTCTCGATTTTCGGGGTAATAGGTTTTCAGAATTTTGGGTTTTCTTTATTTTGATTTTCAGGGATTTTGAGATTTTCGGTACTGTTCGTCTACCGAAATATGTTCCCTTCTACATAACTACTTATACATACATTAGATGGAAAATCCCTTTTATTGTGGCTTCTCTATCTCTGTATCGCCATCATCAATTTTTAAAACCTCGAATTCGATTTTCTTAACAAATTAACAAATTTATAACTTGCCGCGTGTATTGACATAATTATATACCTGCAAAAAAAAACAAACAATCACAAAAAAAAAATATATCAAGAGTTGTATGAAAGACCCGCGTGTGACGAAGTATATACGGCAACGGCATAAAAGTTATCCAACACCCAAGTTAGATATTAAATTCCATAAATATTATTGCTGCGTGATAATAAAAAAAAACTCACATCATCAGCTGGATGTGAACTTTATATCTCTCATCTCATTGCGTGAAAAATATACAAAACTCTTCACACCTCGCATTATTATACGAGTAATACCATCAGTCCAAAAAGAGTTGTTGTAACAATTCGTGTGAAAATATACATAAATTGTGCAATGCAAATGCAAATACAAAAGCTATCACTCATATTATATTTGCATTTGCAAGTGTCACAAGCTTGATATACCCCCTGCTGCATTATAGATATATTGGATAGCACTATTTTAATAGAAATATCACGTTTGGCTACATATTTATACCTATGGCGATATACAATAACCGCGTGGCTAGTGCATAGATTAATTACCCCGCGTTCACACTTGGTTTATCGATTTGTAATATAATATTTGATCCATGTTCAAACTAATTGCATTGAATGCCAATATGCATACCAAATACAATCCCCCATTCCATCGCTATACTTTTAGGTTTGTACTTGTAAATATATAATCTTCCACCATGCCGCACACACATCTCCCCATAAGTCAATCGGTTGGTCGTTGAAATGCCTTAAATAAAGTGCAAATATTATTATGTTGGGTATATATAATAAATTTTATGAAGGCGTAAAACATATGCCACACTGCCATCCACCCCCTTTTGTGAGGGCTTATAATCTTCTTGTACCAGCAACAATTTACTTTGTGTTTACTAAACTTTCATCATAGGACGCACATCCTTAAAATTCAATAAACGGGAAATCTCCAAGGAAGCTAAGCTTCAGACCATCCCTATAAAACATCACTTTAGCCATTATATGGGTTTCATAAGGGGGTGGAATCAGTAAACACCCCCCAACTGATTGTTATGGAGCTTATCGTAACAAAACATTCACACTATACAATATAGAGTGTTGGCGTATAAGTGAAGTGCTGCTCTCTAGGGGGTATTCGGGCGATAACAAAGTGGTAAAATAATTTTATGATTACCCACAACATTGTCATTGGGGTTTTAAGAGGGTTTTCATGGTACAGAGTATACATTATAGAGGGTGGGCTTTGATGGCCTGATGGGAAATGTTTACCACAGAGATTAAGATTTATTTTGATAACTCCTGATGATGGTTTTGTTGTTGTTGTTGTTGTTGGTGTTGTTGTTGAAACAGGAGAAGAAGTCGGGTGCGCATTTAAGTGTTATGAATTGAAATTAGCTTTGAAGGTGTCTAAAGGGGGACTTTATAGACATTGTATATTATGTAGGTACTGATGATGAGATTATGATACTTGAATTTGATACTTGATTTGATACGGAAATTAATTATTATAATTAAGATTCGATATAATTGAACAGACTGTAGGTATAGTTATACATATGTACTTGTATTCAATAGCATGAATATGCGTATAATTAAAAAAGAACTATTTTGTGTATTATTATACCCGATTTATTGAGCTGAAGTACCCACAGTTGGCATCATTAAACGATTTTGATTTGAAATTAAACTCGAGTGAGATTGAGTAAAGCTTCACTTTTAAAATGGAATTGCTTGTCAGTACAAGGTTTTAGATGTTCGAAAATCTGTGTTAGAGATTACTAAATAATTTGATGGTGCAAAAGATCATGAAATACCAGCAGAACCTAAAGATAACTTACGGGTTAAAACTTTTAATCATTTCTGGGTGCAGTCAAATCGTTTTGATATAAAATGATAAAAGTGTGGATTTAACTTAAAAAAATACATATATAATTTTTTCAAATTGTGATTAAAAAAATGAGTGTTACTTTTTCAATTACAATACTAGATATAAGGTGTGTTTTGTTGACCATAATGTTCATATTAGGAAATGCTCAACAAAACTCTTAAGCCTTCCAGTTTCATTAAGACATTTTGCATCGGAATGTTGGCACTATTTGCTCGGGTCATCTGTCATTTGCCGCGGTATAAAATTTTGTTTCGAAATTTTAAAACGATAAAATAGTGAACAAAACTTATTAAACTAAATAAAAAACTGCAATAATAGTAAAAATAGTGAATACCTACTTGTAATACTTTATTTTGAAAAATATTAATATGGGGTGCTACATACATACATATAATAAGGAGTTAACAATTTTTTTTTTTTTTTTCATTTTGAGAGCTTATTGTGTCTCATATTCTACATAAGGTAATGTGAAGTGATGTTTTTTAGTTAAAAACATTCCCCTTGAATAATTTTAAATTGATATTTCATAGCATTTCGCTGTAAAAAAGCAAATTATCTAAATATAAAAACATACTTCAATCACGTGAATTATAAGTTGGCTTATATATTTGTCAAAATTATAAATTCTGGTCCATAGTCGCATTACGTTTTGTTGGTGATGGCAAGGCGCTCACATTTGTTGAGCGCCCGTAGTGCAGAGTTATTTTTCAACGTTTTAAATTTTCTTCCCATTACTTTATATCTATGTATTGAATATGATACACAATCAGCCAGTGAAATGAAAAAATTGTAAACTTCTTACTATATCTAAGTGTTTACAAGATTTAACACAGCACCGCATGTTAATAAAGTATTGCATGCATGCACTATATTTATTTTTATTTCACTTTTGTACATAATTTAATAAGTTTTTTTTTTAATATTTTAATGATTTAAAATCTCAAATCACATTCCTCAAAAAACCAGCTAAAAATTTCCTTATGCGCCCCAGCATTTGTCTCTAACTGCATGCCGATGCTGTGTCAATGCATTTGTATTCGTATAACTCACACTTTCTTGAAAAAAAGCCCCACAGCGGATGCGTTCATTGAAAATGGTTACTTATACCAAAACCAATATTACTCTGTTCGAATCTTGTCATATATGATTTAACAATTATTGTGGATGATAATTTTTATTAAAATAATTTTATTTGCATCATCGAAAATGTATTTCGTTATTTTTTAATAAAATAATTCGCTGTATAATTTTAAATCTTCATACAAAAGTTATTTTTTCAAAATATTTTAAGAACTACCATACTCACCGAACATATTTTCCTGGAAAACATGCAAAGATGCCAACATAACAAGCAAATTCATTGGAAAGTTAATGTTCACATTAGAGTTACTGAAGTTGGAATGTATGCTGTTAACTTGTTGTTTTTGCATTTGCATGTTAAAAGTTGGCTTAATGTGAAAAATTTCTTAATATTCACATTAGAAAGTCAACAAAACACGCCTATAGATGTAGGTAAGTATACCCAACTTGGACTACTTAGGTGTAGCTATATTTGCAAAATTGACACAAAATCATTCAAGCTGGTTAAGGAGATACACGATTTTAATATTTTAAAATCTATTCCTCATATTTTAAAAGAAATAAACTTGCGGTTTTTCTTCAATAAATTTTTTCCGTAAACTTCTTTAAGAAAAAAAAAATGGTTACCCATTTTTAAGAATTAAAAAATGAGTTTTGAAAAAAATCATCTAGCTACCAATTTTTGAAACTATTGAATTTTCAAAAAGTAGATAATTTTGATTGTTTTTGTGTTTAATCCAAAATTTGTTTCTATTTTTCATTTTGAGTCGAATCAATCGTTTTTGAAATATTAAGTTTAAAAAAAATATTTAAAATATACAAAAATTGATCAAAATTAGTTTTAGGATTTTCGAGAAAAGCAAAAATCAAAAAAAGGAATCTACGGACAGTTCGGTTAATGTTTTTTATACCCATTTAAATTAACTGAATTACCTTCAGCTATTAACAGAATAGCTTAGAAAATAGGGCGATTTTTGTCAGCTATTCTGGGTGCAGTGCAATAAGATCAGTGGAAAGGAAGTCCGTGGTTCACATTTCCTAAAATAAGGGTAATAACACCCGCGGGCCATAAGACTCACCACAAAAAAGTATTAAGACCCGCGCGAGTTTTTGCCTTTAACCATTTCGGTATGAAGGTGGTATACATATACCCATATAAGTTTCCATTGTTCTGTAGCGTATACCGTACCCAAAGTATGATTAAATACACTTTTCTTTGAAATATTTTTCAATTAATGATTTTAAAACGAAACGATTCTGGACTTTGTCAATAGTTTGCATGGAAACCTTTGGAGGTCCACTTCTCGGAATCCAAAGATTTTAACTCCCTTTTTGGGTCCTCATGTCCAACTCACGCAACTCCGTTGCTCCGCTTAGTGTAAGTTCAGTCGTCAGTCGGGAACCTATGTCAAAGATTTTCTTGCACAGTAGTATAACTTAAGTTCTTAATTTTTTGAATTGAAACTCCCAAATAAAAGGAATTTAAACCCGCATACAAATTTTGTTTTATTTTAGATATTAATTCTTCTCGCATAACAAAACATTTTTTTATCAAATTCGTGTTATCGTGTATTTTGACATAAAAATGTTACCATATACAACGCATAGAAGCCCGAAATCTTGCGTTCAAATAAATAAATCTTATGACGATGACAGAAGTTGAAATTAATTTATCCAGAGTCGCGCATTTTCTTTCAATTTCATATAAGTTCTATCAAAAACTTATAAATCATGGTTTAAGTTATTCGGTGAGGTTTTTATTTTTGGTAACCGAACCGGTTGTCTTAAAACAATTTTTCTATTCTGAATTGATGAAATCAAAGCTTTTTATTTCACGGAACATACAAAACACATACATTGTGTGTGACGTATCATTCTATATGAAGTGTCGGTTTGAACAGTAAACATACTAGTACTAAATTCAAGTTAGAAATCATGAGTTAGGTTACGGTTTCTAAGTATTTTTTTCGAAAATGAATACCTCCTCTTTTATGTTGACGTTAAACCTACAGCTCCAAATAATTTAATTTCTTTAAAATCAGTTGCTTTTCTTAGCAAAAAAAAAAAACTCAATCATTATTTATTCATGATGATGCTAAAAGTGCGAGTCACTAATGTTAATTCACATATTTATTATACCACCCAACTAAAGTGATATAACAAAAATCAATCGATTGACAACCTAACCTAACTCATACCCACCCGAACGAATATACATATTGAAAAGCACTAAGTTAATTTGCTAATTGCGAACAATTTATTCACCAAACGAAGATATCTAACTGGTAAATTAATTTTGCCATCTTCTTACCCCCCTCCCTTTTGGCACTCTACACTCACTCTCTCTCCATGCCTATAATTTAGCTTTAACTGTATACAGTAGGTGTACATGCTATGTGGACGGATTCAATTAATTAAAATTTTAGTCATGCTTGTTCTTCGATTTATCCAACACCCATCCCTGCCTCTGATGTTGTTTTTAAACAAAAACAACTATGTTATTCCTCCACATTGCAGACAATTTCCAATTCAACCCAATGACAAAGTATTTTCCAATCAATCTCAACTTATTGCGCAATCATCATCATCATCCACAAGGAAAACATTGAATTGAAGGGTCTTCTGTGTGTACTGTATAATGTATATATAGTTTAGATTAGAATATAGAGATGATGCTCCAAAATGGGCAGGTATAAGGGGAGGAAGTTTGAACTTTTAGCTTGTCATTGAATCTAACATTTTCCTTTTTGTTTAAAATTAGTCCTGCAATTGAAGCAGAGGATGGGGATTGGATCTGTGTATATGTGTGAATTTAGATGAATAAAATTCCCTTTTCACACTTGTTCTGATGCAAAAAGAGAAAACTCCCTTATACATCACATCAGGATTTCTGTGTGATAAGAGGAAATGGAAAACCGAATATAAAATCGGAAAATGCATTCACATTTCATTCAGATATACATACATATATTCCAACCCTACATATATATAGATATGCGTATTGTCTATTTTTAAGCCACCCCCTTTCAGGAAAATTGGATAAAATGTTAAAAGTACTACGTGATCTCGGTGTCAGTAAAAGTTGAATTTAATTAAATCCTTCATGTCGGCATGTCTGTTAAACAGACACCGGAATGAAAAGCTGCAAGAAGATAAATATAGATAGATAGATAGACTGTAGCAATTTATTCAGTTCGCGCACCCCAAACATCAAAAAAAAAAAAACCACCCACCGCCCCCATTCAGGCAGAACATATACACCCAGGGTTGGAGATTGTATATATTGTGGGAGATGCGATGAACTTTACATCAACATCAGTGATAGTGCAACATCCAGAGAGAATATTGTTTTCATTTTGATGGTGTTTTTTTTTTTTTTTTTTCGTTGATAGGTTTTTATTGCAGTTTTTTTTTTTTTTTTTAATGTTGATGCTAACATTTTATGTCAGTAAAGTGAACTTTATATAAAAAATATTGCAAATGAATATACGACAATTCGACGTCAGCAGAATGAATGCACTTTTGAATTAAATGAAAAAGTGCAATGTGAAGATTTTCAAAATTGCAAAAAACTAACGTTTTCACCGCTTGCTTAACAGAGATTGAGAGAGATTTACCCTAAATCCATTACCATACCAATTGATTTCCTAAAGATTAAAAATAAATCTTGTTTAATCTTCAAAGGAACAATAATTTTTTTTTTCAAATAGAACACACCTCTTCGATTCCCATTTATAGCGCTGAAAACAACATTCGAGAATCGATTTTTTTTTCATCGTTTGACACAAATCTAACAATCTATTTCACTTCCACTTTGGAAGAAAAATAAAAAAAAACAATCGGCCATGGTTTGCATTTCATTTATTGTGAATTCATATGACGAAAATGATTTCGAGTGTGAAATGCTAATTGTGAATTGGAATTTCGAAAATGAAAATTGATGTTCTGCACTTTCGTTTCAGTCCATGTTCTGCAATTCGTTCAGAAACACATTTGACAATAAATCCGGCAATTATTAGATTTTTCTTTAAAAATTATGTTCGTCTAATTTTTACTTGCGATATATACATACATACATAGTTACTACATATATGGCGAGTTATGGATTCGTAAAAAAAATCGAACTCGGGATTTTGATCAAAGTTGACATTACAATGATAGCAAAAGCCAAAAAAGTGGGTCTCGCAAATCTGCCCGTCTGTCTGTCCTTTCGGCTGTAGCCTAAACGGGTTGATCGATTTCTTTCAAAATTTGTACCTAGCGTTTTTTGGACATTTTCCGCCAACCGTTTTTTTAATTTTTTTTAAGACCAAAAATAACGGTACCTGCCGTAGGTACAAATTTTTTAGCAAAAAATGAAAATCTTATTTTTCTCAAAAACGTGCCACAGCTTAAAAAAAAAAAATCACTAATTTTTTTTACAAAAATGCAGGTTGCCTTTTATAAAAAAAATTTACGAAAAATGGTACCTCCCATAGAACCATTTTTTATTTTTTGTGTGGAGAATGTTTGAAAAAAATTTTAAAAGTTTTGTATACCAAAATTTTACAAAAACAAATTTTAGAATTTTTAAAAAAGTTTTTTGAGAACCTAATATTCGAAAACTACGAGGTCAATTGTTATTAAATTTGGCACCCAGTAGTTTTTTAACATTATCTAGAAGATTTTAAATGAAAATTATTCTTATAACCAAAAATAACGGTGCCTCCCATACAAATGTTTAAAAACCGGTATTAAAATCTCATTTTTCTCAAAAACGGCTTCTACGATTTTGATAAAATATTTTGTGTGAACTAATATCTGTACAATCTACCATATTATTGGGAAAAAAAAATTATCTATCGTTTAAAAATGGTATCTCTCATAGAAGCATTTTTTTGATTTCGACTATCTCATTATCAGTTGAACTGATTTTAATGAATATTTTTGCACAAAAGCTTTAAATAAGTTCTAAATAAATAATTACTGATTTTAAAAAAAAAAATTAAAAATTCCATATTTCGGAAATGGGTAGATAACATTTTTTTTAATTAATTTTTTTACTCCACAATAATAAAGGCTACGAAATTGCGTACCATTTTTTTTTTTTTTTTTCAAAATTGTATATATAAAAACTACATATGTACATACCTACCTATTTAAAAAAAAAAAGGCGCTCCAACGATTTTCAATTTTTTTTCTCATAAATTGAGATTTCCCTAAGAAATCGGATGAAGTACCTACATCGCATTTATGTCAAAAAAATTTCAGAGGTTGTTTAATTTTTAATTTATGTTTAATTACATATTTTTCTTTTACTATTTTTCAGTCTAAACTGTAAGTTCCATGCATATTTGCAGCACGGTGCTTTATTGTTCATAAATAAATTTACCTTCTCGCATAATACAACCTTAAACTTAACTACGTTTTAAGCAGGTGGTATACAATATAGGCTCCCATAACTAATCTATTTCTTTTATAAGATAAATATAGTTTTTGAAATGTTAAAAATTTAAAAACACAGTGTGATCGCACATAAGAGCAAGTTCGTTCGACCCAGTCGTGCACATATTTTTTTACTGCTGAGTTGCGACGCAAATGATGTGCAAGTGATGTTATCAAACTTTAGCAAATTGCGTTAACGAAAATAAAGGGGCTGGCCATAGAATCCGTCGCTTGCGTTGCGGCAACGAATCTATATGCCTTGACGGATGAAACGGTTATAAGGGGCGAACTAATGAATCCGTTGCGTTGTTTTGACATCTTCAATTCGCACGAATTTATAAAGTACATTTTTGAAAAAAAAAAAATCAAACTTCAAATTACTACAAATTTACTACCTTTTTATTTGTGTTTTTGTCATAAAAATTCGCAGAGTACCATTATATGTTTTCTTTTGAAATAAACTGAATGCAAGTAAACAAGGGCGAAGAAAGAGCCACATAAAACACATCAGAGAACAAATCAGTTCGGCCTTTCCGAGCAGCGACTTTTGAAGTTTGCGTAGAAAAACATCTTGCAATTGCATTTTTGGCGCAAATGACGTTTTCGAAATGGTCACCTTTATCGATTAGTGAGTATGTGCTTTTTTTATTAAATGTATTTTGACGTTTTTAAAATATCAAATAAAAAAAAAATGTAATTTAGAACTGCAGTAGAAATTCTAAACTGGCAACACTGATTTTGACGGACACTGTATTTATGTATAAATTCACCAGATTTAAATAAAAAATAGTGAAATAAATATAACTCACTGTACAATAATGGTCATGATATGGGCAACATGCCAAACTGTAGCCTAAAAATTGATATAAATGTACCTTTTATGAGTGAAGTCATCATATAAACAAACCCAAATCTCGATCTCCATGATTCATCTGACTTCCCAATCTTCTCATAAAATGGACCTGTCCTTCAACGTCACTCATATATAAATAGTGTTGTTGTTTGTTTTTTGTTTGTTTTGCTCATCATAAAGCCATAATATTGTGATAATCCCTTTAAACGATCCTATCTCTTTTATGCCGATCATAGGTGGTCTGGAGGGCTGCTGCCACCGGTTGGTGGTATATAGTGGTGGCGTGCGGCAGCGGCGGTGCTGCCGTATACCTACCGGATGGCCCCCCAATGATGATGTTTTTTTTTTTATAACTCTGGGCATCACAATAGACGGGGACCAAACTGCAGACCAAACCAAACCGGACGCACACCGCCAGCACTATTACAGGTTAATTAACCTCCGCATAAATTAATTAACTTCGCCAACCTTGGTGCAATAGCTTCGTTCCATTCAATCAGCCGCAAATTTCGATTCCATCACTGAGAGTTCTTCCATTAAAAAAGAATTGATTTCAAATATTTGGAGGCATAGTGTGAACGTTCATTTAATTTACTTTTTTTTTAACAAAAGGAACACACACGTCGCGTCATCGTCGTCATCGCTAGTCAGAGTCGTCGCATAAAAAGCGTCTTGTCTCTGCCTCATCGTCCATCGACTCTCTATATAACCAAAGGTAAAAGGTTGACTCTTGGCACAGAATGATATGTATAGACGAGTCCAAATATACGCAGATGGATTCGAGTTCGAATCTTCATTTATTTTATTTTTTTTTTGTTTTCGAATTTTTAAATTTTTGCATATTGTCTTGGGCCATTTCGAAGAGAGGGCGAGATCAGTTAAAGCGATATATATTCAAAAAAAATATTTTGTCTGTCTGACTGGCTGACTGGCTGACTTGGCCATGGTTGGCCTCTAGGTTCGGCCTTCTTTAACTCACAAATCATCCTCGAGCATAATTCTTCACTAGGAACCGTAAAATCGCTGGGGTGGTCTTCGGGCCTCTGGGCCATCATCATCATGATCATCAGCATCGGAGGCGCAGAGCGGCAGTCAATGGTGTTTTTTTTTTTTTGTTCGTTGTTTGATTTTTCTGATTTGATGCCCAAGCGGGTATATGGGGGAATTTAAAAAAAAAATAAGGTTTGATGTGTTCATTAGAGTCGACAGAATGGATTTTATGATCATTTAATTTGGATAAGCGTGATATCGCCAGGTAGGTAGGTTAGTATAGATAGGTATAGATAAATTCAGATACAGATACACCTTGTATATGTTTTTTTGTATCTTGTTTTTTTTTTTTTAAGATCGAACCCAAATTGAGTCATAATCAAAAATTTTATCTATTTACGAGATGTAAATTTTGGATAATTAGTGAGATGATTGGAAGAATATCTTTTTAATAAGATCTTTTGTTGCGGCGTAGATTGTGTATCTTTTTATAAAAAAAAAAAATATTGTAAGCAGATAGTCAAGAGATATCGCATATATGTAGTTTGGTTTGGATGGCAACTGGTTTTTATTTAGGTGACGTGATTTTTGATTACCTATTCCTTTTATGCTTCGATCTATAAAGCTATAGGTTTTATGATCTCCATAAGTGGAACAGCTTATACCTTGACAAAAGTGATCAATTTTTTTTTTATTTTTTTTTTTTTTTTATGCTCAAAGAAAAATACTCACTGGCTATAAAAAAAATAACTGGAAAAATTATTGTTGCTTTAAATTTTTTAATAAAGATCAATGAAGAACTATTTGTAAAAAATATTATGGTATACCCGTATGTTTTCTGAAGAAACACTGTATTTTATAGATCGAATAATAAAATCATAATTCTCAATTTGAAAGGAGATTTTGTTATCGTACAGAATACCTACTCGTAGGGTATATCCCTGATGTTTGTGTTCTCGTAAGAAGTATGCAATAAAAATGTATTTGTTTTGACTTAAATGGTAAATTTCTTTTGTTTGATTACAATATTAAATTATTTTTTTTCCATCGATAAAAAAGCTTTATTTTTTAATATTAAAATTTTATGAATCGTTATAAAAGTGTACTAAATTTTATAGACGTAGGTATATTTAACAACCTTTGTATATCAAAAAAGAAGTTTTGCTTTATTATATAGCTTATATATTTTTATGTAACCAGGACAATTATAAGGAACGTGTCAGTTGAAGACATTAAAATCTGTGGAGGGTCATTTGACCTGTGTTTTTGGCCTCATTCAACAAAATATATCCACCTATTCCAATTTAAAGTCGATGTCGATGATGTTGCGCAGCTTAAGACTTCGGAAAATAGTCTCGGATTATAAAATACAGTGAAACCCGCTTAATAGAAACTGCAAAATGTCACAGTCTTTCTTTTACTTAATCACTTCAACGAACCCCGCTTAAGTGAAAAAAAAAAATTGAACTTAAGCGGATTTAAAAATTCCAATTTTTCTGACATATCAAAAATTCAAATGTCATTTTCGTGATGAAAATTTGGTTGGATGAAAAATAAAAAAGAAGTAAAAGCGTTCAACAAATTATTTTTTCTGTTCCACTTAATTTTTTTTTTCACTTGAGAGTTTTTTTCAATGAAAAATATTAAATTTAACTGAAAATATGTTTCAGGTATCCGGATTTTTCACTTAAGAGAGTTTCGCTTAAGCGGAGTGTTATATAAAGGTAATTGGTCGACAAATACTTGGAGATGAAAAAAGTGTTTCAGATAAGCGAGTTTTTCTCTTAAGCGGGTTTTACTGTACCTACGTATTACAGATTATAGGCAATTAAGGCAATGGGTCCAGGGAGCCTAAATGGCCCATTACAAAAATATGTCAAATTACTTATATGTGACGTTTCGTGTACAAAGATTTAAGGTAAATTTGTTCTGAACAAACAATTTCAAACAAAATCCATTCTTCGTTGGAATTGGAAATAATTTACATTTTGACAGATATGTAATGAACTATATTTTGACGTTTCTATTTTATAGGGCGGGGGACAATTTAAAATTATGCTGCATTACATTTCTCTCCGAAAAAATCTATACTTCTTGTGTTTCCACCCTCGGAGATATATTTCTTAATTGCTTTAAACGGAACCAACTTCACTTCACTCTATGAGATCTCGCCGTCAAATTTGAATCAGTTGTTTTCTGTCACTTTGATTTATCAGCATAATTGTCACCATTTTCCACATGGTATACGTGAACAATGTTCTTAATTTGATCTTTTATCTATTTCTTAAGATCCATAGTGAAATTAATGGTTCCAAACCTGCTGTCTACGATGAATGTCACTTTTTTGTCTTTTATGCCATCAATGTTTTACCAACGAATCAATGAAACCAGGCCAGGTCTTGATGCACATTTAAAGGCGAAACATAAAGCCCATATCAATTCAGGTTTAAATTACCTCCAAACTTCAAAAAAAAAAAAAAATTGAAGAAAGAACAACAATTTAATCCTTATTTACTGCTCAACATGAAAATATCAATCGTACTCTTAGACTAGTTACCAAATTTCGTTACTCATCGCTAAATCTGAGGTATCTGCAATCTGCATATGTATGATGTTGGGGGGGACATGAGAATTTTTGAAAGGTTGGGAAAAACTGGCCAAGATGCTTTCCACATGGCTTAGTCCGGCCCTTATAATGAATTATTAAAAAAAATACAAAATGTAGGGTGTTGCCTAAAAATTAAGGCTTATTATAAAATACAGAAATAGAAAGTTCAGAAAAAAAAAATGATAGCGTCATGAATACTTCGGATGATTCCGCAATTATATTTATATGGACCTCGTAGTTCAAAATATTCCAAAAAATATTATTAATACAATGGACCATGGCTGCCCTTCTCTCTCTCTGTAAGTAGAAAGAAACACCTGTGGAAAGAAAATTGGCAAGAAAGGAATACAGGATAGAGAAACGAAAGAATGATTCTTGTTACGGCAAATTTTACCGTAACAATATCAGCAGAATCAGAGCTACTTTTTGGCAATTTGGACGTAACATTTTGTTGTTCTGATAATTTTACAGAATAAAGCGCCAGAAATCCATGACGCAAAATTTTAAAACAGTCTGAAACTAAAGGTTATGTCATGATGATGCTTAACGATTTTCTAACTTGAAAGGTTTTTACTAAAATGCTCTTAGTTTTAAACATTTACAGAAGACAAAAGAGAAAATGGTGACAATGTCGTGAGTTTATGAACGCATCCCAAACCTCAGCGTTGCGCAATAACTGAGCAACAAACGCATCCAATTTTGTTTGGATGCTTTTATTTGTCAAGTTCTTGTTTGAATTGAAAGTGAAACAAAAATAATATGGAGTCTCGGAGGAAGTAAGTTTGTTTTTCTTTTGTTATTGTATTTTTTTCGTAAGTAACGTATAAACTTATGTAACGTATTACATATTATTATTTTATTTTAGTGAAAAATTTTGGAATCAAAAGCTGCAAATGCTGCTCCTGATGAATTACAGATTAGGAGAAACGTAGCTTCCCTTCATTATCAGCAAATGGAAGAAACCAAAATATGTTTAGTGCCAAAGGGTACTGCAAAGAATTCAAAAAATAAACCCTCAATTCTCATTTTCTATTTAAGAATGCATTCCGAAATGACAAACTAATACAAAGTATAATGTATGCAAAGCATCTGGGATGCGTTCCAGATGCGCATTTTTATGATACCGCATTAAATTTTGTTTGTGTGACGTGTTGGAACTCAGCCTAGATCTTTTACAATTGAATAAACTCGATTTCATACACAATCTATTACGCTACTTTATTGTATTACAATACTTGTGGACACAGTAAACCATGGAGTAATGGTAGGATTTGGCAGAAAATTGTAGGTCCCCTCCATTCCTGCCAATAAAACTAAATTAGGCTCTCGTTCTATACAAGCTGCCGTACCACCCAATTTTTAATAGTTACGAACATTTAAAAATCCATTTCATCAAAAGGTGTAACAAGTTTAGTGGTGCTAAAACGGCTCACTATGATACTAATTGGGCTGGGCGCCATTTAATCCGAATTCAAACGACACTGTAGTTGAAGTCTTGGAAATTCATGTTTTTAAAGTAATTTGGAACTAATAACACAAATGAATGGCTGAGATTTGTAAGTCATTAGAGCTATCGCGCCACCTAATTTATTTATTTAATTTTGAATTACGGTAATACATTTCAGTGCTATAATTTGATTATATACCAGCTAACTTAGGTTAGGTTATGAGGGGTGATAGCACGGCAAGCCGAACTACCTCACTCGGATCTCAATGTATCCATTGTGCTCCCCAGGGAGTAGGAGATAAGGTTATAGAGAAGGGTTAGGAAGGTTAAGGAAGGGAATGAGCTTATGTATTGGGTGCCTCCCTGAACCATCTCGAATTCTGGATGAATTTAGAAATGTTTCTCAGTGGAAAAAACGAGATATCTCCCAGGTCATCGAAGAAGTATTCTCCAAGAGCTGTCTTTCGGGTTCAATCTAGGCTGGGGCATTCGCACAGAGGAAGTGATAGGAGCCCTCTTCCGCCTCTTCATCTTGACACCCTCTGCATAAGTCAGATGTGCTGATGCCCATTCTGCTCATGTGGGTTCCCATTGAGTTGTGACCTGTTAGGATTCCGATCAAGAGGGACAATTTAGGTCTGCCTAGTGTGAGTAAATAGTAAGTTTTTTTCTTAGAGAGATCCGGCCATAAGTTTCTTGAAACCCGACATGTGTCAATTTCCGACCATCTGTCGTTAGCGGCTTTAAGAAAACTCTGGTGGATTCTGCTTTTTTCTTGGGCCAGTGGCATATGTATAATGGATTCAGTTTGGCTCGGATCAAGTGATGACCCGTTTTTGGGCAATTCGTCCGCAATTTCATTTCCTTGTATATCACGGTGTCCTGGAACCCATTGGAGGCTAACCGTATTCGTTGCACTAAGTGTTCTCAACTCATTTCGGCATCGCTCAACCAGTATGGACTTTGTGACAGTTGAAGAAATTGATTTGATTGCCGCCTAACTATCGATGAAGATATCGATGTTTCATTTCCTAGTTCGTATGTGGATAGAGTTTTTGCAGCTTCGCAAACTGCAAGTACTTCAAGTACGCTTGAAAGACACTGCAGAAATTTGGAAGTTTTATTGATCTATTTAGGGGTGGGTTATCTGAGAAGATACCTGACTCTACCCCTTCATTTGACTAACTTAGACTTGTTGATACTTGCACTTCATATGTGTCATTGGGTTTTGTTTTAAGCTTAAAGTTTTAATACCACATTCTTCTGAGTTTTAACTTAATGCTTACTCATAACCACACAGCTCATATGCGCTGACTTCTTTTAGCTTGAATAAATGTAAACCTCCATTCAAAAGCTACAGCTTAATGTAATTCTGAATTAATTTTACTTTTTCCTATAATGTTAAATTAGCTTTAAAATATTTCACAAAATCTTTTAAGATTCAATTAGCCTTTAATGACTCAAGGAAACAATTTTTTTTTAGTTTCTTTTCCGGAAAACTTTGTTCGATAAATTTCGTCTCTATCTGCTAAAAAGTTAAGTATAGTAATACCTGTTTCAAAACTATTCTTGTATTTATTTTTTATTTCTCTTTAGGTGTAAATTTATTGCCTAATCTTATTTCCCGCAAAGACCAATAAACTACTTTTTGCTCAACCCATCTAGTAAAGTGAAGTCTATTTTCTTTATGACGTTTTAATAGCTTTTCTTCTGAATCTATGGTACTAAAAATTATACAAACACTCCGGGTAATCTATAAAAAAAAAAAAGTTCTTCTCAATTCAAGCCCTGATTACTAACAAAATAGGTATAATATAATGAACTAAATTGTCTGTTTTCAAAAACTCTTCATATACAATAATAAAGATATAGAAGAAAATGAAATTCCTTTCCATTTATTTTTGTGAAGATCTCACAGAAAGCCCACCCACTTTGAAATGACAAATTCAAATCATGTTCAACCAAAATAGGGCCCATAAAACTATTCAATCGGAGATCGGACCTACCGCAGCGCAACGCAGAGCAGAGCAGTCAGTCGCCGCAGTCTTTTCAAAATTGATATGCTTCCGATCTTGCGCGCCCGCGGCTAATAGAGGCGTTTTGATGTAAATGCGACTTTTACAAATCATTATAAATGCAAATCGACATGTCAGCCATCCATATTCTGGATTGGATTTTCTCGAAAACAAAAAAAATACTCGGTTCGTATACTATTGATTCTTGAATTCCATATCCGGGGCCGTTTGTCTTGAGGAGATTAACAACGACACGTTTTGTTTTATTTTATTATTTTTTGTATTTTTCATCTTCTCATTCTGCGTCCCATATTATTCTTTGAGTGACCATCATCATGCTCAGCTTTATACCTATACTATACCTTACCACTGCACCGTCATCACCATCGACTTAATTAACTTATCAAAGGTTTTATAGCGAGGGACAACTCTAAGAAGGTACATTTTTGAAATTCTCTTCTATACCAGGTTTTTTGACCAAGAAGAAAATCGAGAAGATGCGACCGGTGGAGTGGTCAGTCGTCGTTGTCGTCGTGCATCCAGGCCAACGATGCCAATCATTCGACCTACATTTAGAAGAGCTGATATATACCTTTTTGGATCTTTTTGGTTGAGTAAATAAACTCATTAAATAAAATATAGGCGCCATCAGCGACCGCAGTCGTTTTGTCGATTGTAAACCTTTTTTTCTTTTTGTTGATTTCGAATTTCGAAAATTCTGCACCCACCTGTGGAATTCCTTTCGATTTGTGTATTTAGATATTAAGGAATTTCCAGACTCTTGGAAAATCAATTAGAAGGAACTTGGATTCTGGACAAAACTTCAGACCAGAACAGACCCAACAACTATGCTGATGAATTGAAAGTCGGATCACTGATCTCTCAGCAGTGTTTCGATCAAACCGACTTTTTACGCCAATCTTGGAGTATTGCTTCTTTTTTTTCTTTATTTATTTTTTTTTTCATATAAACACGCCCAATAAGCGATTCACTAAGATCGATTGAGTTATTTAAAAAGTCTTCAGTGTGATTACAAAAAAAAAAACCCGAGCGGATGGGATTGAAATGTTATCCATTTGACAGGTTCCACTGAATCAATTTGTACGTGACGTGCGTATATTGTTATAGTGATGCCCATCACTGGATCACTCGTATTATATAGTAGCACAGAAAATGGGTTAGTTTTTAATTAATTCTAAAGACTCAGCATATTGCTGGTTATACGTATACCTCCTTTGTAATGTGAAGCACGGCACCTACTTAGAAATAACAGTTAGTGAAGAAAAAAATTGTGGATTAACGTCTCTTGATACATATTATATCCAGCCTTTTTTTTACCTAATATTAAAAGTTCTCAGAATAATCACCATATGTCAGTTTCTTTTACAGATTTTTTTAGGAGACATAGAATGAAATCGATTGAACAATGTTTTCCGGAAAAAAAACTAAAAACTTATTTGTTCTCTTGAGTCATTAAATCTTAAAAGGTTTTGTGAAATAATTAAAAGCTGATGAAATACTAAGAACAAGTAAAATTATTCAGAATCACACTAAGTATAGCTTGTAAGAGGTAGTTTACATTTATTCAAGCTTAAAGAAGCGAGCGCATTTACATATGAATTCTGTGGTTATGAGTAAGCTTTAAGTTAAAACTCAGAAGAATGTGGTATTAAAACTTTAAGCTTAAAACAAAACCCAATGACACACACATATGAAGTGGAAGTATCAACAAGTCTTAGTTAGCTGGTATCTAATCCAATTATAGCACTGAAATGTATTACCGTTATTAAAAATAAAAATAAATAAATAAGTTAGCGCGATAGCTCCTGTAGTACCAGGGTCTAATGACTTACAACTCTCAACCGTTCATGTGTGTTATTAGTTCCAAATTACTTTAAAAACATACATTTTTAAGACTTCAACCGCTTCTTCAAACGATTCATACAGTGTTGTTTGAATTCGGGTTAAATGGCGCCCAACTAGAACCATAGCGAACCGTAAATACCGCATAACTTGTTACATCTGTTGATGAAATGGATTTTAAAATGTTCGTAACTATATTATAAATTATAAATTGGGTGGCGACAGCACGTGTAGAACCAGGGCCTGGTGATTTACAACTCTCAAACATTCCTGTATGCTTGTTATTGGGAGGAATTGAGGAGACTTACAATTTTCTGCCGAATTCAAACGGCCAAGATATGAAGCACTTTTTTGACAAGATATACTCTTGAAAGATTTGTCAATTCATCGCTGGAGAAAAACATTTCTGTTATTTTTTTTAGGTGGTATAGGCTGGGAATCGAAACTAAGACCTTCAGCCTAACAGTCCTACACACTAACCATTACGTCACGGGCTACTACATTACCACCGTAACTCATTTACAATAAAAATCATGTGTGATCTCAAATCTGTCGTTCGAACTTTCATTTAAAGGCCTAAGATCTAACACAAATTTTGTAAGCTATTGGAACGTGTTCGAACTTCGAACTTGTATGACGATGAATACCAAAAGACCTGTGTCTAGAAAAGGTTGCTTGAAAGCATAGTTAAATGTGACTCTTCCTCTCTAGCTATATTTAGAACTTTGTTTATTTAATTTTGGTGGGGGGAAAAACCCCTATTTATTTGTCTTAAAAAGTAATAAAATCAATAATTAAAATTGAGGTTATAATAATGAGGATATTTTCAGAAGACTGAGTTTAAAGCAGTTACTGTTCCAATCAACACTCCGCATACGAATTTGGGTTCGTTAGACCCATTATAATGATTGGCGGATCGAGAATTCCTTTGACCATCACTTCACGAAGCCAAACGTTGTATAAGCCTATGTTTGAGGAAGTTGAGCTGATAATCTCATAATATTCTAAGGCCACAAGTAGTCTGAACGGTAGATGTGGGTTGATTATTAAGATATTGGAGTATCTGATGGCCGTTTCAATGTGGAAAATATTTAAAGAAATAACAGATGTGGGCCTTAGTAACTGCCTTGAGGGACACCCAAGCTTGTTAAGAAAAGCCTAAAAATGCAAATCAAAGCAAAGGCACTTTACTTTATTTTAATAACGATTTTTCAGGTATCAACAAATCAAAGTTAATAAAATAGGTTCAAAATCAAAACTTTTCAGTAGCCAATACGAACTGCGTTTATGTGCAGTACATTCATAAAGTTGAAAGTGTCACTCCCGTAACAAAAACACATACGTATTTATGTTTCATTTAATTCAAAATATTTGTATTTTATCAAAACGAGAATTTGAGTTTGTAAAATTTCATTCAATTTGAAATTTATATACTGAATTTTTATTAACCGAATGTGTCACACTCGTAACACATAGGCATTTGAGGTAAGAACAAATCAATTTTAACAAAAAAGGTTCGAAGCGGAAGTTTTTCAGTAGCAAATATCAACTGAGTTTATATGCCATTTGTGCATTTCATTTATAAAATTGAAAATGTCACTGCCGTAACAAAAAAAAAAAACCTACGTCTGTTTTAGCTAGATATTCAATTCCTAGTATTTTTATTTAATCAAAACGAGAATTTAAGTATGTAAAATTTCATTCAATTTGAAAATTATACTGAACAGGAATTTTTAGTATCCGATTATGTCACACTCGTAACACATAGGCATTTCAGGTAAGAACAAATTAATCTTAACAAAATAGGTTCGAAGCCGAGGTTATTCAGTATCAAATATGAACATTTCATTAATAAAATTTTAAATGTCACTGCCGTAACAAAAAAAAAACCTACGTCTGTTTTAGCTAGATATTTAATTCCAAATATTTTTATTTTGTCAAACAAGAATTTTAGGAAGACAAATTTCATCAGAAACGGATTTTTTAGTAACAAATGAAGTGTAATACACATAACATGCGTAGCTAGGCATTTCAAAACTCAATCTTTCTGTTTTTAACTCATTTGGAGCTTGTTATTTCTTAATATGGAATTAAAGGTGCAAAGAAATAGTTTCATACGACATTAAAGCTCCATATTCGCAATTAAAAAAAAAATACAAAAACTTGAATTAATGAGTTGAGATAATTCCCACTTGGAGTGAAAATATATTCCCATTAAAATTTTGTTTATTTGTTTTCCCTTAACATCATACTTGGTCATAACCGTAACATAAATTTGTCACACCCGAAACAATTTCAAATTGTTAAATTGAAAGAGAATCTAAAGGGGTTTTCTCTTCTTATAATAATGGTCTCCCTGTCACAACTGTATATTTGTTGAAATCATCCTGTGTATTTAGAGTTTTTGTTACTGTAATGATAGTTTCGTAGAAATTAGAAATACGTCTACAATTATGGCAATGAGTGTTTTTTTTTATTTTTAATGTTGCAATCTAATGATCGTAAATATATATATTATTATACTATGATCACATTGTACTGTTTTTATTTACTAATTCATGATCGATGATCAAAGTGCCACGCCAAGAAATATCACTCTATTTGACAGAACCCAACTGACAGCAGATCAGGAAGACATAAAATACACAGTTTAATTATTCTTGGTGCCAATCCAAGGAAAACGCCTTAAACATTTCAATCGTTTTCTAATCAAAGAAAATGATGCAAATACAATACATAGATAGATACCCCACCCTTCTTATTGAAGGCTTTACTATAAAGTCTTCTGCGAATAACTATCCTACATATTATGTACATCTAACCACTTGAATCATACAATTTGCAAAATAGAGTTGCACTGCTGGTTGATAAATAAAAAAATGCAAAACAATCGTCGAAACATGCTTGCATATTGCCAGTTCAACAAGTGGGCTTGCTGCTACTGCAGCTGTCGCGACCGAGGCGATTGAGGCGATCATCATCATCATCAACAACAACAAAAACAAAAACAACAACAACAACATCAACATCAACAATTCAAATGCACGCGCGCCTGTCTGCGCGCAAAGCGTTCCGTTTTGTTCACTTTGACGTACGCAAATTAGTTGCCGATATATAAATGACATGCAAGTATCATATTAGTGAGTGACTTGGATCACGGCCTTAGTCAAGGGTTGCCAGGGATATTTATTGCAACGGCCTTGTCTAATGACTGTTTGAAATTTTCATTTTGTGCTTTTATTAGTATATTTCAGATTTGTTCGCATAAAAATTACAAATTATACGGAACTATTAAATAAAATATTCGATATAAGTTAAATAAAACTTAAAACAAAATAAAATGAAAAGTTGTTATTTTAAATATTTTAAACTTTAAACTCATAAAGCCTGATTACGCTTTACGTTTTATAAAAGTTTTCCAAAGGTTTCCACGTTACGTATTAAGTTTAAATATGTGAAACCGACATTCTTTAATCTTGAATTAAAAAAAACTCAAACCCGCAAACAAGCCTGGCAACAATGTTCTCAGTTCGATGACTGGAATTCATTCAGCTAGAGTGGGCGCGCGCAGAACCCCACCTCACGTAGACATTTGCGCGCCCCTTGATGAAATGTTTTTTGATTGATCGATACTAACGTTCTTGTTGTTGTTGTTTTTGTTGGAATTGAATAAATCGTAATTAGATAATTCTATTGCGTGTATATCTGTGGAAAGTTGTAAATGACAGATAGATCGGATCATCATTATTTCTGCTGCTGAATTTATATTCCATCTATTTCCACTCCATTCAATTGGACTGAAACTGTCCGAACGGATGGATATACGTCGCCGTGCGTCGTCTCAGAACAGAGATACGAGTAGATACATGCATATGTTATGTATGTTGATGGTGAGTGCGAGTTGGCGGCTTAAAGTTTATTATCCCAGCTTGCCCCCACATAGAGTGTGCGCAGATTTGTGCTTAATTGGACCCCCCGCATCGTATTTAAATGTGTGCGGTCCTGAGTTGTTCGGTTCAGTTCGGTTGTTTGACTGGATTGCATATATGTGTGCAAATTGTTTGTGAATCTGGAGATACATATACCTACTTAAAAATGTGTGACGGGATGAAAGAGTTTTTTTTTCATTTCTTGTTTTCATTTATATGCGATTCTCGAGATGGCTCTATTATTTCTTGTATGTATATTGTGCTTCAATGACCAGCCAAACGGGAGCCTGATATAGGAGGTTTGTTTAATCTTCTTGTATATATCGTTCATTTTCATGATATGGAAGAAAATCGTCTTCGGGGACAGATGTTCTAAAATAGTTATTGCGACCTTATAAATTGGATTGGAAAGTTTATGTACATATTTTTAATGTTTTTTTCGTATTTACAGTCTCTTTATTTCGAAGGTAATAGGCAAAATTTGTAATAAGTTTAAAGTCTAATAGGGGTCCATATTACGACAAATGTCGTTTGTTTGTCGGTAAACGACATTTTTGGGAAACCGGTTAACGAAAATATAAGAAATAATATAATACCATCAGCTTTGTTTTACAATAGATTGGAACAGCTTAGAGATACACAGAAAGTTTTGGATGAAAATAGACAAACTTTTTGATTTGATCGACTTTTATCGCATCGAACTTTATTGCAACAAAATATGTCATTTGTCTGTCCATAAACGATTTTTTTTGGAAGCCAGTTAATGAAATGAAAGATTAATATCTTATGCCATCAGCTTACAAGAGATTGAAACAGCTTTAAGATATTCAGACAGTTTTGAATAAAAACTAACTGATATACGGACGACTTTTATCGCATAAAACTTTGAACGACAATCGAATGGGCATATAAGCATTCTCAAACTAAATCTAAACTAAAGTATTTTTTTAGCAGTGTCAATTATTTTTGCCAATTTATTCACTTGTCAGCTTTGGAAATGAATGAAAATACATTTCCTCTGTGATTTTTCTCAATCTATCAACTACTTTTATCTATCAATTTACAGCCTCTAATTCGTTGTGCTTCCATAACAGTGTATGTTGTTGGCTACAGTATATAAAAGCAGATCAACATAAACATCACACGAAAAAAAAAACCGAGAGTGATGTTTGTTGTCATTTTTGATCTCCGCATTGAGAAAGGCAAAGGAACACCCAAAGAACTGTTTTTGAAATGGACGAGCACAGCACAGCACAACATCATGTTCTTTGAAAGCGGCAGTAGTTGTAATGAGGCGAAAAACGCAAACAAAAACAAAAACAACAACAACATCAACTTCGACCGACATCAAGATACGACTGCAGCCTGCGACAAACAACTTCTTTAGACGCGGGAACCAAATGTTAATGAGTTAATTAGTGGAGAAGGGAAAAAACGCTGAGGTTGGTCCCCCAGTTTCAGTCCCGGTCCCTGCTCAATCAGCCCCAATCTTGCAGTTCGACCTCGAACGCGGCATAACGCGCGTGTAAATATGTAGTATGAAGCTTCTTCTTCTTCTTGATGTATTCGCGACTATATATCCAAGGAACTATAAGCTAACAATGTGATAGTATGTTTGTTTTTTTTTTTTTAATGTTTGTCGGTTGTCAGTTGATAGATGGTGCATGTTGCGATGTGTAATGTCATCAGAGTTTCGCTTTTGCCAGTATATCCATGATCTTGACAAGATACTTTGGGTGTTCCATTGCGACGAGACGACCTTTCACTTTTAATTAAAGTGTAAGTACCACAAGAGCACAAGTTTATCAACAAAAAAATTTAATGGCAATGTGGATGTAATGTAATGTAATTGGGCTAACAAAACAATTATGTTTATGTAAAATTACGTCAGAAATGGTGTAATGTGATTTTTCGTGATGTTTTAAATTAAAATTAATAATATGAATTATACGAAGATGCAGAAAAGTGTAAATATAGATTTGATTTATCTTAGTTTATATATTATAAATAGGATCTTCACATTGGGCGCCACTTTTTTAGTTAACAGAAAAATTTATAAAGATAATGTTAATGAATTCAATTTGAAAAATGACGAGTGTTTACAGAGAAAAAAAGAAATATAACGCTTAATAATCAAATGGTTTTTTTTAACCATTCCCATCAAAAATTATTACTTTTTATGAATTTCTTTAAGACTTTTTCAGAAAGTAATCAAATCAAGAGAAATTTTTTTTTAATTTTAGGCGCAGTCCCATTGCTTCGTAAGAAAAAAATACCCTTTATTCTCTTATTCTACAGAATCCATACAGTTTTTCAAACTTGCTTGAAGGAAAAACATCTGAACGAACATATTTTCACATCAAATATTACTGAGATGAAAAAAATAAGGCAAGAACTAGTAATTACGTCATAATAATTATGTCCAAGCTAAGAAGTCTTTAAAACAAGTTCAATCATTTTATCTGAAATATTTTCACTAACGTTACCGTTGGGCGCCAGATAAAAAATTAAATTAAGAAATGTTGGCCTTTTTCGAATTAAGTACACAGATCAAAGGTAGAATGCAAATGAATAAAATTTTCTTATTTTTTGTACACAAATAACTCAACTCCCAACTTATTTGTATCAAAGACTAAAGCACAAATTATTTTAAAAATTTCGTTGGGCGCCATTTAAACTATATGAAATAATCGATATTGAATTTGCGTATTGTTATATTCATACTTCAAGTGAGTTATATTCTGTACAAAATACGAATACAAAACTAAAATACGAATTATTTTAATAACATGACTTTTTTAATCTTTAGCGAAGCTGTTGGGCGCCAGTTAAAAAATCTAAATATAATATTGGAATATTGTTGCTTATATTAATTCCTCAAGCGAGTTTTATTATCCTGTCCATTTAAGACTTAAGTAGGAATTATTTTAATAACATCACTTAATTAATGCGAAGTTTTTCGTTGGGCGCCAGTTAAAAAAATGACAGGATCTATATCGTATTTAAATATTGTTGACTATATTCATAAGCGAGCGAGTTTTAACCTGCCCATATAAGACTGATATAAGAATTAATTTAATAACATCACTTAATCTATTGCGAAGCTATTCGTTGGGCGCCATTTGAAAAAAAATTACAAGATCAATATCGTATTCAAATATTATTGGCTATCTTCATAACCCAATCGAGTTTTACCCTGCACATGCAAGACTAAAATATGAATTATTTTAGTAATATGACTTTTGCGAATCTTTTCGTTGGGCGCCAGTTTAAAAAAATAACAAGATCAATATCGTATTTAAATATTGCTGTCTATATTCATACCCCAACCGAGTTTTATCATGATCTTCCTAATTTTCGCCTTCATTTCTTCATTTTCTAATGAAAATAACAAAAAATACATAAATTGTTTGTTCAAAAGTTCGTCGAAAAACCGTAAATTTGTTGGAGCTATGTAAAAATTTCATGTTTATCTGCGGTTTTTTAACAGTTTATCATTTCAATACGTTATCCTGTTCCTAAGCTAAATTCTTGATAATTTTGTCTCACGATGTGAAAAATAGAAACACACACAAAAAATTCTTAAAATCCCTACTCTTAACTCAAAGACCAAATCTGAATTTTGGAAAGTACTACTGCTAGAAAAAGAAGATTTGTTTACATAAAAATTGGAAACAATGTAAAACAAAAAAAAGTATCAATAAACACTGTTTCCCGGTATTTATAGTAAACTAAATCTTCACGTTGGGCGCCAGTTAAATATTTTTTTTTACTTTATTTTAGTTTTTTAATTCAAAGATCTTAGGAATTAAGAATGCAATCAATAAAAAAGAATCAACATTTAAAAAAACAAATTTTATCAATAAACATTGTTTGCAGGTATAGTAAAAAAAAATCTTCACGTTGGGCGCCAGTTAAATATTTTTTTTTTTACTTTATTTTAGTTTCTTAAGTCAAAGAACTCAGAAATTAAGAATCAAATCAATTTTTTATATAAATAGAAGGTACAAAAAAAAAAAAAAAAAAAAAAACAAACTGATACGTAAACTGAAAAACAGTAACACTTATGAAAATTTATAAAACTATATTTTTAGGGCCAGTTTCACAGTGCACACTTAACAAAATAAGTGGCACTTAATTTTCCCATTTTGGCACTTTAGCCGCAGTTTTACTACCTGAGTAAGTGGAACTTAAGTGGCCAAAATGGGAGACTTAAGTGTCACTAATTCCGATGAGTTCACACTGTGAAATTGGGAATTAGTTTTCCATATTTGGCACTTAAGTGACACTTACTTCACTGTGAAACTGGCCCTTAATATTTCTGTTTAAGGTTAATTGAAATGATTGAAATATTACCTACTTTAGACAAAAATCTTCTTCAATAAGTGATGCAAGGAATGTCTCACAATGGGTGCCAATTACAAAAAAATATATTCTTAATTATTTAAAAACCATAAATTCAGAAAATGAGCCAATATGAAATATTAACTAAAATACAAATATTACAGAAAAAAAGTACCTTAAGACGATTACTCATATAAAGTGTTTTGCCAGCGTTGTAGCCATCTTGCCGATGACATGGGACCAAAAAAAAAGTACCAACATAGCCTTGGCATGTGACATGAGTCACTGATGCCATCGGCTTCTCATGATTAAAAAACATAAAAGAAAAAAAAATCAACAAGTTTCTCTCTGCCCGAAGGAAAAATGTTGTTGATGAGTTCATTAGTGAACAAATTAAGGTTAAAATTAAACAAACAAAATCAAACAATTAAGCGGGAAAAGGCGCAGTGACTGGTTCGATTAATTTTGCCAAAGCAAAAAGGAAAAAAACCACTACAACCAAACACTAATGTGCTTTTATATGACAATATCATGCGTACATATAGGTACCTCATAAAAGCATCTGATGACAATGACGATATTTAAGAAAAAACAATAATATCAAATAAATGCTTAATTTATGCACGCGCAGAGCATTGAGATACTTTGATTGATTCAAAGACCAAGCCAATTATATACATATAAAATACAAAACGCACCGACTACTATAGATATACATTTTCTTTCTCTTTTTCTCTCGAAATGGGAATAAAATAAACCATCTACGAGCTATACGACATTCAACCGGAGGAAATACATCTTTAATCTCACAGTCTTCAGATTCTTTCTTCGTCTTGTTTTATTTTATTTGTTTTTTTTTTTTATTAATAAAGACCACACATTCTGAGAGTCAAGACCACCCAACGCGAATCTTTAAGCGGCGAGTGCGAGAGAGCGAAGCGCCCGCCAACATTACACAGATACTTTATCCGTAGATATACTTAGGTATTATTATTATTATTTTTTTAGTGTCAAGGTGACATTTGGTGGAGGATTTGCTGGCTTTGGAAGGAAAAGAGCCACTAACATTTGTCTTAGGGCTGAATGACATTTACCTAACATGACATTATCATATAATGACCATTTAATTAATCGATCTTGATGATCGTGTAAGAGAGGAAGGGAGTACGTATATAACGCTGGGCTCAATTTGTGTCCAGCATGATCGACCGAACGACCTCTCCAAGGCAATCGCTTGTGTTTTTTTTCTGACTTATGGTCAGGTTATCGGTGCTCTGCTTTGTCCCGATACGCTGATGATGATGATGATCGCAGTGATATTGCTGCTGATGCTGATGATCGAGGCACACAGAATCTCCAATTAGTCCTGTCCTATAGTTGATGACTTAATTAAGCCATCATGGCGCCTGAATTCGTATAAGAATGCGCGCAAGGTTTTTATAGCTTCATTTATATCGTTCCTCTTTGTCATTCCTCTTGATGGTCAAGATTTTTGTTATGTCTCCTTCCTCTCGATCGACATAAAGTAGGATTTCCATCAAACAAAAAAAAAACACAGATCTTAGAGGGTTTTTTTCCACAAAAAAAAAAAAGAACTTGACAGCGCAACATATTTGTTGTGGCGAAATCACTTTGGCGTACTTCCTTCCTAATGACAATAATAATGTGGCGGACCTACTTCGACGTTATTCTGGATGATTTATGGTTTTGTGGAAGTTAAGTATGCAAAAAGATGTATGTTGGTGGAGGGTATATAAAGAATCTGGTGGGTATAGAGTTGTTGTAATATATATTTTATGAGTTTAAGGGAAAATAATCATTTTGTTCTTTCCAGTCGGCGGCGGCGCGATGCGGGTGGCGAATTGTTTTTGTTGTCGTTTTTTTTTTTTTCAAGTTAAATGTCTTTCGCAAAAGATATCTGTCAGTTTGTTTGTTCTATATAGATCTGCTTATGTATATAGAGTTGTGGATGGATTCCTATGACAGGATCACTCAACGTGCGGAAATTGTGGTCTTGATATGTATGCAGGAACAAAAAAAAAATAATGATGCTGCGAAATGACACATCGTGCTCTTAATTTTAATTATTGAAAGCGTGAACGATATGTTTATATGAAATTGACATTTGAATTCACAGGCAGCACTTCGAGGTGGGTGTTGGTTGTTACGGTGTCAAGTTTAATGGTTGTTTGTACACTAAACAGGCTCTGAAAAATCTACAGCATTCTTATTCTTGAAGGCCTTTTATTTCCCAGACAAAATACGTGACAAACGACAAAGTTAAAGGCATAACTCTTAGTTAAAAGCATAATTTGAATGAGCGTGATCGTGTGACTGAATTAAGTGTCGTTTATAATCACATACATACCTACGTTCTACCGACAAAAACCATAAACATTTTTGAAGAAACAATTCTAAGGAAAAAGTTGCTATAAATAAAATGTGATGTAAGTTAATTTACTTCTGCAGAGTTATTCGCAATTCGCAACGTGTAAAACGTTGAAAAGGCTGGAACCATAGCTTTAAAGTTTAAAAAAGTCTGATTATTCCCTTGATCGGTACCTAAGTCTATAGCTCCGGACTTCAAGTTGGTTTACATATGTTCCCTAACAGTTATTTGTGCTACCTGAGTCGCGGTCTTTGTTTACTTCGTCGTCCATCGGAGAATGAGCTCAATGACATTCCGGAGCAGATAATTAGTGTCCATCCGCTTTATACGACGCACAGTGGCCCGTTTATGCAAATCTAGTGGCAATAATCATTTTTCGGGTCTATAATGCAAAACTCTTAAGATTATTGAATTAATAAATGTTTGGACCATTAGAATGGATGAATAATTTAGCTTGTAGAGCCAGTCAAAGTAGTAGTAGAGTATGATGGCAAAAAAAAATAATTTTTTAAATTTATTTTTGTTGTTTTGAGTGTTAAAACTGAGAGGAGTGGTGAAAAAACGTGTGTTTTTGTTTTAGTTAACATAATTGTTAAAATAAAAAATATTTTTTTTAATTTAAAACTTTTGAATTCAGTGTTTTTGACAAACCACTTTTCAACTTTAAATTTAGTTACAAAAAAATCCGCAAATCCCCGCCTTAAATTAACGGCGAAAAAATTCTT
Source organism: Epistrophe grossulariae (assembly GCA_929447395.1). Lineage (NCBI taxonomy): Eukaryota > Metazoa > Arthropoda > Insecta > Diptera > Syrphidae > Epistrophe > Epistrophe grossulariae. Next base: position 137,571,955 of record OV839566.1, read on the forward strand.
ATATATTTGTTCACATAATCCCAAAAATTCAGCTGCATAAATTTGCATAGAGCTGTGCTAGAGAGATTTGATTTGAAGAAGTCAGTCCATTTTTTTTTCAAAATTTTGAGTCTGAAAATTCATTTTTACAAAAAAAAATTTAATTTAAAAAAATTAATGGATGGAATGGTGGGGTTAAAAAATGGTGTAACATGACATTGCAAGTGTTGCCGTTGATTTTTAGTATTTTTTTTTTTCTTATTCAAGTAAATATTTTATAAAATTTCCTCTCCTGTCTAAACTAGGGGAAATAGACCCCACTCCTATACTATTTTTTTCTTGTCTCGACCTAACCTAAACGTTAAGGCTTTTTTCATCTTATCCAAAACACCCTGTAGTTATATTTTTAGGTTTTTTAATTTTTTTTTATACTATTTGACTTGTAATCACTTTTGATTTTTTTTTTTTCACTATTTGACTTTTAATCTACCAATAAAATGTTTTGAAATGTAAATTGAAATACAAACTATGTCTATCGCTTTAAGTAAAAATTATTTTTTCAATATAAAATTCTGAAAGATCCTGTAAAGATATTTTTTTGAAACTCACAGGTTTGATAGCCGTAAAAATTCCCGTTAAGTTAGAAAAAAATGTATATATTTCTTCCCTTAAGAGTTATGATTTTAGCAACCAAAAAAGTCGAAACGGGCCACTGTGCGACCGACGCACGCGACGCAGCAATTATTAGGGTTTCAGTTCCAAAAAATTCCGAAAAGACTGACAACATTTTTTTTGGAAGAAAGTCAGGATAAATTTTGTAGATTATAAAATTCTATACAAAAAAAATTTGACATTTTTTTTTTGATAAGAGCGAAAGATTTGTAGAAAATTTGAATTTCACCACAACATACCAAAAGTAATGGTTCAAATGTATTATTATTTTTTGGTAGAATTTTTCTCAAAATCTATTGATCCGACGAAAAAAAGTGTGTAAAATCTTATATTCTACAATTTTACCCTCTTCATAACCCCCCCCCCCCCCCCCCCCTATACCTTAAAACTTTATCCCTAGTCAAAAACTATGGTATTTTGTAGAACATGCTTCAGACATTTCAAAGTTTGAAATTTGTTTTGTCTTATTTTCCTGGGTTATCAGTCGTTGGACTAGGTCAGTATCACTGTTCATGTTTTACGTGTCGAAGTACCACGGATTTCATCGTTAATACTTATTTATCTTTAATCATTATCGTTTTTGCAAAATTATCCGGGTCGAGGGACCAAATTCTGGATGTTGACAGGGAGCCACATGTTTACCAAAACAACTTGCTATCTTCTTCTGTTTAACTTTACTCAACCGAACTCATTTGTTTTATTAGAATTTGAATGCTACTGAAGTCTATTTCAAGTCCCAAGACCCTATATAATATTACAAAACCATGTAAAACAAAGCGATTCATCTTCATTCTGTTCATCCAACATCCTATCGATTACAATATTCACTAGATTCTTGAATATTCTACAAATATCCTTTCGAAACTATAGCCACAGGAAACTAAACCTCATAACAATCTTCCTTGGAAATAAGTTTTTATTTTATTTTTTTTATTAGTATGATCTTTTGTACTTTAGCACCTATGAAACATAATTTTATAGCAGAAAAAAAAGGTGGCTTGGAGGTGCCACGCGACCTTACACCACCACAACTCTCAGAGCCTCATAACTGCAAAGCATACACCACAAAATTTCAATTCAATGTGACAGATAACATTCGCATTTCGCACTCAATCAGTACCATGGCTCACCAACGACGAACATGGACATGGAAATGTTGCACTAACCAACGCAAACAACCAACCAACCAACAACGATTTAATAACACCCCAGCGGGCCCGAAGAGTGCAGGCAATTTGCAACAAAGTTGCAATTTTAGTCACACGTTCCTTGTAATATGATGTAAGCCGACCGCAAAAGCAAATAACTATACGCACGATCCGAAAACAAAATAAGAGAGGGCTTGGAGCTTGGACTGAACTGCAACAAACCTAGCTTAAGAGCCAGTATCTCCAATATTATATAGCTGCACCATATCGGATAACCACAGCGATAAAGCCAAAGAGATGATGATGACGATGATGTTGATGATGATGATGATGATGCTGGCGATTGCCGATAGAGTGGTCTCAATAATTCAATGCATGGATAGATAGAAACCCAAACGCTTCTATATCTGCAACACGCGGTGAAACCAACATTTTGTCAATCACTCTCGCTTCGCAGCATTCTCCAATGTGACAGATCAGATCCAGATTCAGGGGCTCAACTGACGGATGTTATGGTGTGGTGGTGGTGCAAACGAAATGAAGGGAATCGCTCGCCTTCTGGCTCTCTGGCTATAAAACTGACTACATAAATATCCGAGATCAGAAGCCAAGGCAGCAGTCGTATCATATCACACCAAGGAAGAGAGGAACGTCTGTCGCCGTGTCGTTGTCATCAACGACAACGTCTTCGTCGTCGTCATATAGTCGTCATCGTTGTCGTTGTCATTGCATGCATACAACACACACTCCTGAATGCCTTTCAACAAACTGGAATTGTGAGATATTTGCGGTCAAGTTGTTGCAACCGCATTTTTATTGCGGGCCAACAATATACCAAAACAACATCAGCAACGCAGATTGAAGCAAATCAGGAGATTTAAACCATCATGCTATAAGTCAAAGGCTATATATTTAGTCGAGTTCTTGCGTTGGTTATAGGAAGGCAGATCCAAGACCTGGGATATCTGATCTTAGCAAATGAGAAATAATTCTCGTTGTGCCGCGGCAAACCCGTACCTACATATATACACCAATGACTTGGCATGGCTGAGTGACAATTGTTTCAAGGAATCGGATACTTTTTTCTTTTCCTTTGTGATGATATAATTTACCCTGAAAAATTGACATCTAATTGATAAATCGATATGACAACTCGATGATGATGATTCGATGTCAAGTTGAAGTATATGAAGCCTTCCTATTTCATTTTTATGGAAAGAAATCATTTGACATTTTTGTTATAAAATAATTTCAGTTGGAAATCGATGATTGTGGTTGAGAACTCATCTCCTTTTCTTACTTTAAAGAAGTGATGATGTTTTTAAGATTTTTTACTGACGCGCAGGCTATGTCTTTGTATACCTACACAAAAATTAAGAAAACTGCAGGCATTATCAACGGTTTTTGAAAAATGTGAACAGCGCTTTAAACAATTTAGCACCATGCAAAAGTATTTTTAGTGTGATACTTGGTTTCCAAATTTTAAATGATAGTTAGCCACTTTACTTCATTTTTAACATTTTATTAAAGTTAAAACCACCAAATGTCAATTGATAAAATCTCAAAATGTCAGTTTGACATTTACAAAAGTGAAAATGGTATGTTCCCTTAATTTTTTGCATGAAGTGTCACTGTTTTAGGCGTGTTCAAAATAAGATGCAGTTAATTCAGAAAATAGATTTAGTGTGATACAAGTGAAAAAAAAATGTTTAAAACAGAACATTTCAGTAAAGAGCTTTTAAGTTAGGAAATAATGAGTATATACATTAGCATTAGGCTATTTTAAATTTTGCACCTAATCAAAATTAAATTAACGAAAAATCTTAATTTTCGTAGAACGAGATTTATTATAATGTATTAAACATTTCTTCAAAAGTACCAAACATTTGCACCAGGTCTTTTCATTTTGTAGGTTGAAAAGAAAAAATATTGATTTTTTTCTGAATTGCTTAAACAAATTTCATTTTTTTTGGAAGAAATGTCAGGAAATAATTGTACATAAAATAGTACTACCAAACTTGGATTTGACATCATCCATAATTTATAACAGGCTGAATTTTATTGTTCCTCAAAAAAAATTTTGGCGTATTTCCCCTCCCAGTCCCAGGGCTTCTTCCCCATTCATCTCTTTTATTTTTTTAAATCGATCTAATCCAAATCCTGAGCCTGAGAAAAAAATCTATCTCAAATATTCAGATTTAAAATTTGAACATTTATATTTTCTTAGGTCCAATTCCAACTCCCCGCAGTAAGTGCCTTAAATGATAGAAAGCAGCATAGTTTGCACACATCAACTAATTCATGTTTTGAACTGAGTGACTTTTTGGAAGCTTGGCCGCTTTTTATCTTTTCACGCATTAACTGCATAGAGATTTGAAATAAGCTCCATGGGAAATATTTCAATCAATGAATTCAGTTTTAAGAAGGAAATAAGTACATTTTATTGAAGAGGTCTTAGTTCTCATCCAAAGTTTGTTTATTTTGCTATTTTTTAATGACTCTAATTTATCAATTTAGAAAAATGTACATAAAAAGTGTTTATAGTATAAGAACCACTGTTTTTATGAATCCTGCTTATAAGATGTAAAGCGTTGAAGGTTTTTATATAAATGTCAATAAAAAGGAGTGTTTTTTCTCAAAGTTTTGGTTGTAAAATTGGCATGACTGATTCTAATGACAGTTAATTTGACATTTGGCATGTAACGCTTGAAAATCGTCGTTGCTGCCATACAGCCCCATTTTGAACTCCAAATTGAGCTCAAAAATAAACGTAAACGAAAACAAATCACGCACAATGATCGAACAATGAAAGAATTTGAACAGAAACAAGCCGTGCGTTGGTCGTTACAAATTTTTCGCTTTGGTTTGGGAGAGACTTAAAACTCAAATATCTTTTTGTCGCACACAATTTCGTGCAATTAATTCAGATTGAAAAAAGAGTGGAGACTCTTCCAAATAATCTGTTACAATTACAAATTTGTCTCAATGCAAAAAGTATTGAAATACGAAAAGCAGAATAACGTTTTCGTTTATGATTGCGTTGTCTTTTTTTGTCAAGCTTAAAACCTAGCACACAGCTGAAGCGAAACGAAAATTTTCTGTGGTCTCGAAATCGATAGCGAAAACGTAAATGAAACGACGACGAAACGAAAAAATAAATGTCACCAATTGTAAAAAAAAATAAAAAAAACAAGAAAATCACAGAAGAAGAAAAATGCTGTAATCAAAGAAGGAACAAATAAAAACTCGAATTTCACTTTTCCGCAGACAATTAATGGTTCGGGCAAATAATTCATTGCGGAAAAGATTAGAGACTTCTCCAAAGAATCTGCTACAATTATCAATTTCGCTCGTTGAACAGCGTACTGCAGAACAAAAATGAGAACGTAACTTTTCGTTTATGATTTCGTTGTTTTAATTTTTGTATGGAAAGTTTTTGTTTTGCTTCAGCTGCGTACTATGCTTAAAGTCTTAGTGCCTGTTTACATAGGCATTTTACTGAAGGACGAATCTAGTGAGACAGGTAGATTTTATGTGCGTAGAAACAAGAAGGATTTTGGGATGGAATTTACCCTTCTCGTTTCTACGCACACATAAATCTACCTGTCTCAGTGGTTGCGCCTTTCAGTAAAATGCCTATGTAAACAGGCACTTAAAAAATACACAAAATACATAAATTCAGTTTTGACGCATTAGGTATTCTATTTTTTTTTTTTTTTTTTCAGAAAAATTAGATCTCAGAGACTTTTCTCACTCAAAAAATGAGCAAGCGAATACGAGATTTTTTTTCCTCAGAATTTTGACAGCAGAGCTAACCTGCTGAGATCTCATTTTCTTGAACATGCGCCTAATGTTAAAAGAAAAAGTTCAAAATCTCGAAATATAGATTACGAAGTTTAATCAAATTCTTTAGATTCGTTTTTGGAGTGGGATGACGGATACTGTCATTAGCATCTAACGTCATTTTGACATTAGGTCTGTTTCTTTACTTCCCAAAGCTGCCAACTTTGAAAAATTCTATGGACTTTAACAAAACTTTGAACTAAAATGGGTAGAAAGTGGTAGTTATGGGAAGTAAAGGAGAAAACCTATTATGTAATTCTCGACACTCACTTCATCGATTTTCACAAAACTAATTTTAAGTTATCGATCGTCAAAAACTGTATCGGTCAAGAGGTTATGTAGTAAACCTGTCCCAAATTCCGTATTTCAGTGGCGCCCTCTGTATCCACACTGACAACCTAGCTACGGCACTGACTGATCTATAAAACAAATAAATTACTTAATTATAGTAATTTTAAAACTTCCCTTATTAAAATTGTTCTATAAGTCTTTTCCTTTGTAGGTAATAGGTCTACATAGATATTGTAGATAGATATTCATAAAAGTTAATTTGCTCTGATTCATTAGTTTGAAATGATTACGTAAACAAAATTGTGGAATCGTTTTCACTATTTGTATATAAAACTTGCGTGCGCCATGGCTTCAAAGAAAATTTCCATTAGTTGATGAAATGTTTGTGAAAAGTTAATTGGTTCACATATTGGCCATTCATCTATCCTATACATATGTATATACTCGTATAGGTATGTTATATTTCCTATATAGGTACATATAAATATTCACGCATTGCATGATCATTGAAAATTGAAATACACTCTCTCTTTAGTCTTGTGGATGGTTCTGATGATGTGTGGTTGTGTTAAATGGAATCACCATCCCAGGATGAAAAACCAGAAACACTCCTTGTGCGGCAATCGCGGCAATAGCGCTTTTAAATGTTTTGAATATTGAAACGTTGACAGTTGAAACAGCATCACCCAGAGATCAACAAACAAAAAAAAAAACAACGAAACAAAACTGATTGTGCGGCATCTTATTGATTTTCAATTATATTTTTATGAAGATAAATGAAATTTTAAAAATGTCAATAACATTACAAACATAATATTGAATATGATGAGACAAGAGACAGAAGATTGACATGTTTGACAAAATGTTTACACCAACAACATTTATTATAGCATACCGATATAGCGCGCATCAGTTTTGGAGTGGCCTACATTTTGATTTTGATTTGATGGTAATTGTGTGTGAAGTTTAAGGGCAGTCTTTTGTTGTTTCGTGGCTTCAATGGATCTTTGATGAATGAAGCTTTAAAAGATCGTTCTAAAAGGTGCCATGGAGTAAAATCTTTTTTGATTCTTTTTTAAGCGTTTATAGTAATTGATCGAAATTTAAACATTTCACCGATTTGGTCTAATTGCGTATTCCTTATAAATAGTCTGGCTGGTTTCGAGACAGGTCCACCCGGTTTCGCACGGAATTTTTCATCAATTTTAGCATTTTAAACAGAAAATAAAATCTATAGGGCTTTACACAACCCTTTACAATGAATTTCTTGCCACGCTCCAATACTTTGTATAGCAGCCTGAGAGTGAAGCGCCATCTGTTGTCGACCCAATTTTCGTGAGGGACAATTAGTCGATTATCAATTCCGTCGTCTTTTGCATTCTTTACAATCAATATTTTATCTTTATTCCCATACAATATTAAATTTTCGATATCTCCACCATTCACGCCTGAAAGTATGCAAATTCGAGTTTTCATGATTTTCTACTTTTCATGTCGAAATTTCCAATTTTGGGCTCCGTAGTGTGTTAACCTGTTTCAATACGAATCCAACAAAATCAACCAGCTTTGCTCTCATTTTTATATATGTATTTAGAACACAAGGTAGAAAGATATATATGCACCAGAAATATTTTGAAAGCTTCAGAAAACGAATGTGCAGGTTATTTATAGGTACCTTGGTAGAAATTTGAATTTTGTGGAGTGAAGTGGTCTAAATTTAGATTTTTTTTGTTGAAAATTGCTAGATAACTATCTGATTTTGGAAGAAATGCCATGTAAAAAAATACAACTAATTAAATTCGACATAGCAAAAATTCTGACACTTTGTCAAATAAAATAGATTTTAGGAAAAAAATAACACCTACATACTTATTTAAGTTTTCGTCAAAATTGTCAAAATTTCGTCATATTGCGAAAAAAAAAATCTGAAAGATTTCGGAGATATTTACAAAAAACTATATACAGGAAAATAATTACCAACCCAGTGTTTTTCGGTATGGGTTAAAAAAAATGTGTTAAATATTACATATACAGTCAAGGGTAAAAATTATATACTATGTTAATTCTAAAGTAGTCAACTCGATTAAAATAAATTGTTCAAGATAAAAACCTAAAAAGGTTATATTAATGGAGAAACTTGGTTAGGATTCGTAATTTTAAAGATCGTTTATGTTAAACGAGTAGCTTGTTAAGATAAAATAATTATATTTCTCTGAGTAGATTGAAAACTATTATAATTTAATATGTTTCATTTTCTAACTTAATTGGTCATTGAAATCGAATAAACTAACCCAGAAGTTTTAATAAAATTTAGTAAACTGGTTGGTCAACCGAATCAGTTTGTAGATTTAAATAATTTTGTTTGATCGAGTTGACTCGTATAATTTAACCTAGCGAGTTTGCTGGTTGTATTTTAATGATGTTTGTTATTTTATACCTAACCGCGTTTTATGTTGTTTTTAACCGATCATTTTTCTGCGTGAGAATTTAACCTACCCCCTCACCCCCCTCATCAGATGGGCCTACAACCTCAGACTGCTCTGCAAATTAGTGGAGCGTGCCAAAAAAATCATTGGGTTGTTTGAAGGTCCTATAAATTTTATTTTCGCTTTTTAAAATGCTTTCCACTTTTTTAAAACTGATGAAAAAATCCTTGCGAACCCGGGCGGACCAGCAGCTGGTTACATTGCATTTATTTTTTAATATATTTTTTAAATTATATTTTAAGTATGTATAAAAACAAACCGTATAGTAAGTAAATTCAAAAAAATATCCAGTTAATCACTAACCTGAAAAGAAAAGGAAAACAAAATTTTAGAAAATGTTCCCCAAAAAAAAAGAAAGTTAACTAAAGATTGCATAGGAGTTATAAAATTTTAAATATCTATAATACATATATAAATTTGTTATTGATTTACAATGCGAATCACTTGGTTAGACACATCAGTTTTTATATCTAAGCCTCCTCTAAAATCAGATTGAAGTTAGCAGACAAAAATAGCAATTCGTTTTGTGTTCGAAAGTTTAGGTTTTTAAATGCTAATTTCTTGTCTTGAATTATTTTCTAACTTTTATAGTAGTTACTCAAATATTTTTTCATTAAAATTTAAATTTCAAATCGCGAATTTCAAATACGTATTCGTTTTTTTTTTCTAAATGAAGCTTTTTGAATTTTTATTTGAAGTGCAAACCACAAACTCCGATTTTGTAGCCCCATCAATTTTTTTTAAATATTTAAACATTCTCTAAAAAAAGCTGCAAAAATCTAAAAAAAACAAAAATGAGAAAATCAATCTCTCGAAACATAATAATTTATCATTAAGCCATTTCAGGTTCTTAAAAATAAACATCTCTGAGATCTCAGCAATCTTAGAAATCTGAACGTAATATATAATTTCTCAGTGAGATTCTTCACTTTTGCTGTCAAAAAGCTGAGACTGATAATTTTTGGACTCGCTTGCGCAATTATTTTTTGTCGCAGATCAATTTATAAAAAACAAAAGTGATGGAAAGTGCTTTTAACCTCAAAATGAGAAATATTGTTCAGGTTTCTCCTTCTGCCCTGTGGAAGCTGAGTTTGCTCAGTGAGATCTCAGAAACGTGAACTGGCTAATTAAAACGAGCATATTTTTTTTTTTAAATTGAGTCGTACAACGTTTGCCGGGTTTCGCTAGTCTTCTAACAAATTTATTTTCAAAGTCATGTTTTTGGTTAAATATTAAATAGTCAAAAAGTTCAAATCAATAACTAAAATCCAATGATGATATAAAGAAAATATTTTCAGATCAATCAACTATATATCCTCGTATACACCTGTCATTTAAATCTAATCACATGTATGAGGAATTTTGTTATCCCTTTCCCATATAAAAAACATATTCCCACGACCCTATATCCTGAGTATTATAGACAATCCCAGCTTAAAGATGTATTTGGTTTACCAAAATATTTAATATGACATTAAATACATGCATCAATTGAGAAAAATCCAAACCACAAAAATATGTGTACGCTCCTTAAAGATCCCAAGAAGACAAAATAAATACCCCAAGGGTTGTATCTGTCATCCGCATATGAACCATGATTATATGATGATGATGATGATGATGCCACACACAACAACCAAACAGCTAACAATTCTACGACACCAAAGTAACGAAAACAATCTGACCGCAAAACTCATTGGAACCGGTCATGAGGTTAACTTCTTCAATTCCAATTTTCCCAATCTTCAAACCAGAGTATATTATAGACTCTTTGAGGAATGCAAACAAAATGTCATGCAATAAATTGTCATGTAGTTGATCCATCATCATCATCAGCAAGATGGTCCGCTATATATTTATGTAGTTTTTGAAGCTTGAATGGAATACCAAGACTCTGCCCTGGTCTTGTCCCGTCCTGTCCTGTCCAGTCCTGTAACATCAGTAATATGATTCGGCCTTCAACCATCTGCGCACTTAATATCCCTTGTCCATCCATCGCACACACGCAAACTCAATTAAAAACTTGGAAGTCCCTTTGCTCTTTTGCCTGCCGCACTAAATCTCAATCCTTTTGCAAATAAATTTATCGCAATAAAATAATAATCCTCCAAGATGCATAAATCTTCCGTCACAAAAAAAAGGGAACGCACAGCCGTCATGATGCACAATTGCGGGATACTTCCTCCTACCCATTAAGCCATGCACAGTGACACAGCCTCCAGCACTAGCACCAGCACTCGAGGATAACAACGAAGAGCATTTGCTTATATTCAAATGGTATACATAAAGGTTTCCCGGGGAGCCCCATCCATATCATATGATTGATGAAGGACTCAAGTACTTCTCTCGGATTGATTCTATGTAGGTATAGCGAGGGGGCTCTTCCACTCTCGACTCTGTCGGACAAAAAATCAGGGTAATCGAATCAAAATATTTAATAAATATTATTACTTCGTCAATGAACAGATGTTTTTGAGCAAAAATCTTTTTTTTTGTTTCTGTCTCCCAAGTCTTAATCCCTATATCCCAAGTCACAATCCCACAACAAATGTTTTGTTTTCGAAAAGAAAATTTAATTGAACAATCAATTTCCTTTGTTATGCGAGTAAGGTGGATTTGCATTTCAGATTTTGCAAGTTAAAACGGTTTCTTCTGTCATAAAACTATATATTATATTTTTTTTTTCTTTGTGTTCTTTGTTTTATAATGAAAGATGAGAATCCTTGATGGGATCTGTTTGTTTTTATTTTTTTGATTCACTGACTGTGCCATTTAAGTGGCCAAATAGGTGATGTCAGAGTGCAGGTTTATGACAGTAAAATGTTTTTTTTTTTTAAGAAAAAATTGATGTGTCTGTGGTTTGGCATTATTTGAGTTTCTACAAAACAGGTGCATGAGTAACTTTGACAGCAGCTAATACTTATCAGGTAAACAAGCTATTAATCTACAAGATGATAGAGTTCTTGTTTTCGGTGATATGAGTCAATAAATATATCTGATCTGATGTTGTTGTCTTTGCGTGTTTTGATAAATAAATGATTTTTCGATACATAAATGGATACTTTTATCGATTTTTCCAAGAAAAAGAACAAACAATTGAATATTATGTAGCTTTAACTTGATGACATTACATTTTAGTTCTTTTTGTTTAATTCAAAATATTCGTCGTTCTTCCAGTTTGAAAATGCTTTGCTAAAAAAAAAATGAAAGCGTCACCAAAAAGCCTAAAATACTCATATAATTATATCATTTAACATCCAAAGAATTGTCCAATCGAAAATATTTAATGAATCATCATTTTGAAATTAAAATTCTAAAAGTTTGTACGATATCACGATATTATGACATTGACAGTGTGTGTTCGTTTGACAGATAAAAGGTCTGTTCGCTTACTTGCCCGAAACTGAAAATTCTACCAGTTTATATTTGTTTATATATGTAATTTGAAAAATTTTTGGGCTAAAAATGGCAGAAGTGGGTAGGGAAGGAAAAGAACATGGTTATAATGACGGAAGTTATTATTGGGTTAAAATAATACCCTTAACCTAGTATATCTACTAAAAATTTATAATCTATTTATAAATCAAATTTTAAAATAGATTTGGACAACCAATTTTAATGTCTAAGTTAGATAATTTATGAGAAATGTTTATTAACAAGGTTTTAGAATTAGACAGCTGTTTAAAGTTAGACATAGTCATTCTTAAATAGGTGGCCAAGTAAGTCATCTATCGTCATAAAGTGGGAGTCAGTAAAAGTACCTATACAGAGAGGTAAAAAAAAAGTTGGAGGAGAACGTCTAATTTGAACATCGTTTTATAACTACATTGAACTACGTTTAACTATATATAAGCTACATAAACTATCGAGGCATCAGATGTAAAAAAATATAGTTTTTTTCTTCTAAAAATTGACAATTCGGCCAACCCTGCTTCTAACCCATTCCCATATTGCTTTTTCCTGACATATATGTATGTACATCTATAAATTAAACAAAAATTTCTTCTCACACAATAATACATATAGTACCTATGTATAATCTTCTGACAAAACATCAGTAAAACATCAATTTATCAAGAATCACAATCATCTCATCACTATACTACGAGTATAAGAGATCTCATCTCACACTTCACAATATTATTTTTATTGACTCTGGCACTTGTATCATCAGTGCAAACACAGCGCCATCAAGTAGTTCTGTTTTATATACCTATATGCTCCGGTAAAATGCCCAGAAACGGAAATGACAAGATCATCTCTTATAGGTAGGTTAGGTATTCAACGATCGAACAGGCCTTGTGCTATCTTATACTTACATATAATTTCAATGGAATTACAAACGACTTATAGCCTCAAGTGGTCGTGATGAGATTGTGTACATACAACTTTGAATTTTATTGTTTTTTTTTGTTTTAATTTTATTTGTTTTGGAATGTTGTTTTCTTGATGAAGAACAATAATATAAATATTGACATAAGTGCGTAGTATATAGATCTGTTCATTTTGTTAACTTAAATTATAATTGGTGACCTCAAATGTCAAATTTTGTTTGTAGAGATGAACTGGCAATAATTGTAGTTAGGAACTATAGACGGTGTTCACATTGGACTGCCTCTATCGACTTTTTTGACGTCTCTGTGCTTTTTCTCACTCCCACTTCATGGCGAGAAAGAGGTGGCCAAGAAAGGCCACTATGAAGTGGGAGTGAGGAAAAATACGGAAACGTCAAAAAAAAGTTGGAGGAAACAATCTAATGTGAACACCGTCATATAGGAGAAGGGATTTATTACATCAAGATTGACAGAGGGAAAAATGGACGCAATGTAATTTGTGTGTATTCCATTATCTAATGGTCATGAAACAAAATTCGCAACTTGATCATATTCATCATTTTCTAAACGATTACCTAGTCTAAAATTTCAATATGAGAGTTCGATACATTTTTTTCACCTTTCAAAATTATTTCCCACTAAATATTTTGAATTCACCAAATTGGTCTTTATAGTTACCTAAGCTTTTTTTTATAGAGCTTCATCTTCAGTAAAATAAATTTCCATATTATCGAATGCAAAATTCCGAAAGGCGAATCCCTTACCCTTATCTGTACTCGCGGTCAATTTCTCTTAATGAAATTCGAAGATAAAAAGATGATCATCGATTGCATTTTTTTTTTTCTGTCATAAAGGTATAACAACAAATATACATACCTATACTTACTTACAAGCATATATTGTATGCTCTCGATTTGTTTTTGTGGTAAGAATTGAAATGTTGACATGGCAACAGGTTATGATCAATCAATTACAGTTACAGATATCCAACATTCGGTCTCTCTATATAAATGAACTGCAACACTCAGCAAATCAAGTCAAGTTGTGGAAGCACAGCAGCTTCAGCTTGAGTAGAGTTGCAACAATGTTAAGCTTCCCATCATAGTTTTCTGTCAGCATCACCCAGCACACCACCACTATAAATATACATCTTAAGTTACACCTCTAGAGATTGACAGAAGCTCTGCTTTGTGCTATGCTGGCTTGGTGGCTGCTTTGGTCTGTTTGACTTTTATGGCTAAAAGAATGGTTCGATTATGACGGTGATGACGATGCTGATGATGATGATGATGATGAAACAACATATACTCGTATAGTCTGTAGTTTCCCACAGCACAGATCAGATTGGGTGGAAGAAGCCGCAAATCTTGACTCGAGTTTGTGGCTTTGCTACACGTCAAGTATTCTGTTTCATTAAGTGATTAACAATACGATCAGTTGTGTTTTTTTCTTTCTTTATTTGTTTGTTCACCAAACCACAGAAAAAAAAACCAATAGCAGAGGAAAGAAAAAAGAGTCTTACATATATTATATACAATGTTGATAGCCTTTGATGATGAATAAATAGAGAGGCTTAGGTTATGGTATGAGTATATGTAATAATATGTGCAACTTGCAACAAGATAAAGTTTATGAATATACAGTGATGTGTAAATGTAAATATTAAGGATACAAAATTGCAATATATACTTCAAAATTCTGTAAATATACTTATACTTTAGAGAATATCACGGTAATAAGTCTACACTGATAGAGAAATCTGATTTCATAAATTTACTTAACAGGGTTGCCATCAGTTTGGAATTTTTATGAATTTTTATTTTTAAAATTCCGACATTAAAGAAATATTTCATCATGCCAAAAATTTTTATTTGAAAATCTATTTTATTTTTTTTGGTTTTTGTCCGTTAACTTCAGTATTATTTTAGCGGACCGGGAATGCATTTTTTATACTTAAAATACAAAACCAAAATGATACATAAAAGCTAAAAAAAAATGCAAAATCATTTAAAATACTAAATTTTTGGACACAAACAGAATTATTGTTTTCGTATTATTTTCGCTAATTTCAGACTTATTTTTGCGGAAATTTCAATAGAAAATAAACTATTTGAGCTATACCTTACAAACTGAAGGTTTTCTCAACTTAAGTGCATTTAAAAAGCTAACAAATTTTGGTGTCAAGCAAACTTAAAAATTCGATTTTCGATGTATAAACATACGTAACGTAACGTGAGGCTCAGAATCACAATCACAAGATACGTCACGCCTAATAAATGGAGCAATGTGCGACATGCGTGGCAACTCTGATTTAATGCATAGTTATAAACATTGGCACAAAATTTTAAGCAGCCTGATGCTAAGGTATTAGCATGATACAACTGAACAATTTACTAACTTTTAAGCTCATTACTAAAATGTTCTAAGTTTTCAAAATTTTTTTAACTTCTATTTTCTTAATAAAATTAAGTTGAACACACCTAAAAAAGTGACAGTTCGTGCAAACAAGTAATGTCCCTTCCACACTATCCCACTGAGTATTAATACATGTCAAAAAAGTGTGAAACAAATCATGTATAATAGTGTGGAAACAAAATATGATATTCCCAGCCAACACGATTTGACATGTGTTAATACATGAGAATTTTTAGAAATGGTTCTAATTCTGTCACACATTTCATCACATTTTTATTGAGGTTAAATTAAACTGTTGTGTGTGGTCAAAAAATGAAAAGAAATTTCTTTCTCACAAATTTGGCAGTAGCATGGAATTCTTTTCCACTTTGTATTAATACTCAGTGGGATAGTGTGGAAGGGCTTTAAGCAAACACTTCGATCCGTTTTCACATTTTTAGTTGTCCAAATACATTGTCAAAGATGACATTTGGAGTTAATATATGATACTTAAATGTTATTTGCTGATTTTAAGTTTAATAAAATGTTTAAAAAATAGCTACATACATACTTAAAATGCTTTAATATCGCAGTTTATCTAAATCAGTTAGTCTAAAATCTTCGCTGCCATAAATTTTTGAGAATAAAGTTTATAAAATTTGATTTGACAGATAGAAGGTGTGTTCCTTTACTTTGAAACTCTGTCCATTTGTATGAATTTCTACACAAAAGTCTGTCAAAGTTCATATAAAAAAAAATATAATGTGTAGAAATTCATAGAACTACACAGAGTTTCAAAGTAAAGAAACACACCTATTATATTTTTTTGTATTTTCTATGAAATTTTTGAAAGAATCTATGAAATAGAAAACACAGTTTATGTCTTAAGATTTTTATTTTTTTGTATTGAATCATAAAGAAGGTACCCATATGAATAGGGTTATGTCTATGGAACAGCACATCAGACGAATTTCCTCCACTGCTTTGCTGGCACATACCCTTTCTTTTGTCAACATTTTCCATGACAATTTTACATAAATGTGGCTCAATTTCGTTTATTCAGCTTTGGATTTCCTCCTACAATGTGGTTGTATGCTTATATTGGCATCGACCATTGACTTCAAATAATCATGATCACCAATTTGTCCAATCTCCCTACATTTTTAAATTACTCTTCTTACATTCTTCTTATTTTTACTAACCCTTAACGGTCAGCTGCCCAATTGTTCAAAATGGTGGTTAATTAAAATCTTGCTTTAATTTATAAAAATAAGTTTTAAAATAAATATTGACTTAGCCTGTTTCCGCTCTAAGCCAACCAACGACCCCTTTGCAAATGCAACCCTACCCCCCCCCCTTTCCTCCTCGGTAGTATTCATTAATTATACCCGTGTCCATTCACAGAACAAATCTTGGCTTTGATCAAATAATGAAGGCATGCAGCCACGGGATCTTGGTCTTAGCTACATTGAGTTAACATAAATTTTCTTGTTAGCAAAGTTATTCTTGTATATACAACAACATAAGCCGTTTTGTCACGTCAATTAATCGTTACCTTCTAAAAAAAAACTCTAAAAACTAAACAATTGGTCATTAAAATCTCTAAACTGGCCAACTTATGTAGGTACGTCAAAAATTTTCCAACAGCCAGTGATTAATTGTAGGTCAGCGGTCTGGTTATCCAGGCTTTAAAATATATAGTGATGGGGTCGTTAACGATTTCAAACGGATAAATATTATGTAGGTACTGTTTGACCACATGCTGTGCAAAACGTGATTAAAACAAATCGTTATAAGTATAACTTTCGTTGTTGACTTTTTATGAGCTTATTTAAATTTAAAAAAAAAAAAACAAATACAATATTTGCATTTTGGCATTTATATCCAACAAAATATATGCACACCTAAATACATTGTATATATTTTTTTTTTCTTAAAGAATTGTTATCGTGTCAGAAATCATTGCAATTTATCTGATTCGCTTTAATTTTGTGAGGTGTTTTGAATATTCAATTATATCCATGAAACTGAAGTGAACTGGTCTTTTATTAATATTTTTATTTAAAAAATAAATAAATAAACATTTATGCAGACCACACCGTAAGATACTTTTGGTTGTCAGTATTATAACTAACCAGTTTAAGGTGAGAAAATAAACGCGCTTTAATAATATGAAAGCCTTTTAAGAATCCTGTCCGATTACCAAAATAAATTCATTCATCAAATTTCATGTCGGACGTGCTCTGCTCAATGCTGTTAAGTTTGCCTTTTGCTTGCATCGCACAGGCGCGAGAAAAAACGTGCAAAGTGTTTTGATGGTTTCGCGGAAACTCCTAAACGATATTTGACACCTTGACCTTATGAACATGCTGGTTAAGTTTTATACATGAATGAAATTGAAATTAACTTATTATATAGCTTTAGTTGGATTCTCATGTGCTGCACTAGAAATTGAACAACAAATAAATTGGAACACACTTTTAGGAAGAAGAGGCCCGATGGGTTATTCTATAATAAAAAGTTGTTGTTGAGGTTTCCTTAAACATGACTTTTGCTGATGTTGCAGCTGTGCATAGGCAGAATTTTGTAAATATGAACGAAAAACGTACTAAATTTTTCGTTGATATACTAGGAATAGGAATCGAATAAAAACGGTTAAAAAAGGAGCAACATTGGGAGAAGGCTGGAGGTATATGGGTTACCAATTGGTTACATGCTTTAAACTTTTTCAAGCACCAATATTCAGATTCCATTGTATTTTTTGATCCGAAATTTTAAAAAACGTTTTTCAATTTTCCCAAAAAGTAAAATATGTACATGGAAGAGTCTGTCATTTAGTATTAGACTAAAAATTGATAATAGCGAGTACTAACATATAAATATATCCAAGTCATCCAACACACTCTGTGGTTATAGTTCCAGACCTATGGGGCATGTTTTCCATTCGTAAATCGAAAAAAAAGATATGACTTTTAGATAATAGAAATATTGAAAAAATTTTCCAGGCTTTCCGAAATGATTTTCTTCAAATTTGGTTAGAGTTTAATATGATTCTTAAGAAAAGCATAATTGCAAATTATGTTTAATTTCCAAAAATTGTTAAATAAAGCTTCCTTTGCTCGTAAACGGCTCTAACGATTTTAATAAATATTTCTTCTGGAATAGCTGTAATTATATAGGCTGTTTTTAAGCCATAACAAATTTAACCAAAAACTTTTAGGATGTTTAACAAGTGTGATTTTTTCAGTGAGATGAATAACTTTAAATTAGCAACACTGTTTTCTGTGGCAGTGACAGTCGATTTGACAATTCTGCGTTAGTTTGGTTTGTCAATTCATCTTTAGGTAATTGATTATCTTCATGTCGGAGAAACGTTTGCAAATTGTCCAAATTTGTTTTAAAAAACACGTTGGAACTTGGAAGTACTCATTTGGTAAAAAATTATTATAAAGCTATGATTAGATGGTCAACGTAAATGGTCAATGCGTTGACACTTTGACGTCACCAAAAAACTATCATCAATATACTGTCAACGTAGACGATCAAAATGCGTTGATGTGTTATATGTATCAACGCATTTTTTATCCTTTGGTGTCAACGCTTTGACGTGTTAAACGATGGCGATCACACGACTTGACCATATTTTAAAACTTTGAGCGTTGACGCCGAGTTGAGAAGAGTAAAAATCAACCATTTTTCGCGTTGATTTTCACACTACGAATTGAAATGTTAAATCAGTCAAGCTATAAAACGGTCAAATTCCGTTGAAGGATGTCTACGATGTTGATACATTTTAATACCTCGAAATTTTAAAATTAAATTTTTTGCTTTTGGACCACATTTATATATCGAAATATTCAATATACGTCAAAATATAGTTTGTTGCCAATCTGTCAAGCTATATAAACTATCAAATTCCATTGAAGAATGGGTACGATGTCAATGTATTAAAAAACCTCTACAAAATCAAAATTCTGCTATGTCAACGTTCAGACACAAGGCATGAGATTTCGGAGATCTCAGCAATCTTAGTCACCTCGCAGCTAATTTTCTCAGCTTTGCTGTCAAAACTCAGAGGAAAAAAAAATCTTGTGGATTCGCTTGCTCAGTTTTTGAGTGAGAAAAATCTCTGAGATCTCATTTTTCTGAACGCCCCAACAGTGAAAGCGCTGACGAGCATTCTGTCAATGCATCCTAATTGCGTTGATAGGCTGATTACATGGTCACACAAAATAATCAACACGTTGACCCTAAAACTAAAGTCAACGAAAGTGTCAACGCAGACGTCAATGCATTGACAGTGTTCTGCATTGACGATCACACGCCTTTTACAACTTTGGGACAAAATTTGATGTCATTTTGACGTCAGAGTGTCAACGCGTTTCCCATTTGCGTTGACCGTCTAATCTTATAAGCTTTACGTATTATCTATTCCGAATATAACTCAGTTAGTAAGGCCAGTTATTTGTGCAACCTGTAAAATCATAAAAGTTGCGAATAACTTAGAAGCTAAAAAAGTTCTATAGGGCATTTATATATAAGATTCCCTTATTTGGCAACTTAGCAATTTTACCATCATCATTCCACAGTCCATGTGGTGTTATACCATTGGTTAAACTCAATAATTGACCAAAAGAAAAGAAAATTATGACACAAATAAAAAAACCTACACTATAGGTACATGTTTTATATATTGTTACGACAAACCAATTACAATTTTTTCACATTTATAAATTAATTGCCTTGCCAATATTTTCCCATATACTATAAGCTGTCAGTTACATCGTTTTCGTATAAGTCGCCAAACCACAAGTTTAAACCATATACATACATACATATACAAAAAGGGGTAACAAATATTAATGGACATAAATATAGATACACCTTAACCGTAAGTATGTTTCTCTCATTGAATTTAATTAATGAAATAAAAAAAAATAAGACTTCAATTAGTAATTCCTTTCACTTAATTACAAATTCTGCTTGGTGATCTTAAAAAGTGCGAAAATATGCAACTTATTTGCAAAATCAAAAGTCTCGCACATTAGTTAGGTATAATACACACCTATAATGGAGAACCACGGAATGAACAACTCTTGGACAAATAGCCCGTTAGAGAACTTAATTCGTGCTGCTGGATGAAAATTGCAATAATACCAAAAAACGGCATCTCTCTTTTGACTTTTTAAGGCAACCAATAACACGGATTCCACACATCTATAGAGTATTTATTTATATATAGGTAAAAAAATACAAAACATTTAAAACTCTTCGCAAACACACCCTCTCGAGGGGCCTCTTACTTCCATTGATTGTAAAACATTGAATTTGAGGTTAAATTTCAATTGACAAACTAAACGTTTATCGTATAATCGACTCGACATATAAAAGTGACAAAAAATTAATTTCACCATCTGCATCACTATGTTGGCCATATGCAGTGGTAATCAGTTCTCATTTAAAGGCAAGTCGTCCACAAATTGTAGACTCCACAGGGCAGTTATATTATATTAACTGCAATTGCAACGATTTTTCTGTCTTGATGTTGTCTTAACATAGGTTCATATACATATATGTATATACCTATATAAAACGTACATAATATGTCTACGAAATTCCTCGAAACCAAAGACTCCCAAACTAAGTCAGCCACAGCAGTATACGACTATCACTTTTCATTGCAATTTTTGATCGCAATTGAATTGGTAGCCCCAAAGGAGAAATTTAATAGCTTGTGCCGCCGCGCCGCCACTGCTACTAATCGGCCATCATTTTCAGTGCCGGAGTATTCAAAAGGCAATGAGGTTATTTCTTAGGGCCCCGACTATATACACTGTTCAACAAAAATAAATTGTCAATAAATGGCTTATGCTTATGGGGGTGAGCTTTTCTGAAAACATTGTTTCTATTATCACCACAGGGAAGCAAAAAAAACTGTCGCAAAAAAATGACAAACCA
The DNA here is from genome assembly GCA_929447395.1 of Epistrophe grossulariae. Lineage (NCBI taxonomy): Eukaryota > Metazoa > Arthropoda > Insecta > Diptera > Syrphidae > Epistrophe > Epistrophe grossulariae. The sequence continues at coordinate 137,593,060 of OV839566.1, forward strand.
CTGATTTATCAAATTGAACTGTTTTGTTGCGATTATCTGAAATGTCTCAAACACTCAAACATGACATGAAGTCTGTCATATACAGCTGAGAGCAGAATAATCGCGTTACCATTCCCCAATCGAAAGAAAATCATCAGGAATTTTTCAGTGGTTTTTTCTCAAAGAGTTTTTGGGTTTTTGAAGCTTTTGAGAAATATCTGTTTTGGGTTTTGATGCAAACTACGGAAACCTTGTGACAGCTTTAAAGAGAGACAGGTTTATGGAAGCCATAATGCAACTATCTTGTAAGTACAAAAAGCTAAATAAAATCCGAGCTTTCTTATAAGAATATCTGTGTTCTTAAAATGCAACAACACAATAAATGACTGCCAATTACTTTTAGGTACATTTTTTCTCCCATCAAATGTGACTTTATCCGCGTTTTATTATCTAAGGATCTGGATACAGTATCATTAGCCGTGTTTTATTATCTACGGATCTGGATCAGGATCATCCCATAACAACAGTGTTGTATGCTCATTTCTTTTTTTCTTACCGACTAAAGAGCCGTCTACTCGCCAGAGTAAAAACTTATTTTCGGATCTTTAAAATAGATCCAGATACAGAGCAGAATCCAAAGTTATTTTTGTATTACGTGTTAAAAGATGACCCCGATCTAGATTAGATAATAAAACGCGGCTAGTATCATTTTTAAGCACATAATTCAACAACAACTTGGGATTCTGCTCTGTATCTGGATCTATTTTAAAGATCCGAAAATGAGTTTTTACTTTGGCGGGTAGATGGCTTTTCAGTCGATAGGGATTTTAAACTGTGGTATAAAGAATCAAAGAATCCATCGTGGAAAAACCCCGAATGGATTATTCCACTACGAACCCCGAAAAAAGGATTCACAAAATTCAAATGGAATCGAAAAAAGCAATTGTCGCGTTCGAGGGTCTATCAAATAGGTAACAACCTATCCCAAAAATGTTTGGATACGTTGAGTTGTTGTTGCATCAGCTGTGTTGTCACAAGGGTTTACAACAACACAAACTTATCCGGATAGCTTTGGATAGATCCCCGAACGCGACAAATGCCTCATTAAAAGAACTAAATTCTGAATTTCGAAATCAATTGTCCTATGTCACCCCAATACTTGGAGCTTTTTTTTGAGATTTCGTTTGCGAAAACATGAATTATGATTGACAAATTGCATTTTAATTCGCAAATGTGAATATTTTGCAGTTTTTCTAGCACTGCCACCAAAATTATTCAGATTGAATAAATAAGGATCCCCAAATCAACGCGAATCTGTCGCGGCGACGACGACGTTTATTGTTTTCATTGACAACTAAGTGTTGTAATTATTTTTTTCGTCGTTGCCAAGACAAATTCGCGTTGGTGTGGCGGATCCTTTAATGTTAAAGTTCGTAAGCATTTGTAATATTGCTAAAGACTTACTTAAGGTGGAGCTTAGGCTTTGTTATGTGCGTGAAGTTTGCACTTTCTTATTTTAAAGAAAATCATTCTGTGGTTTTTAGAGGATAGCCATTTTTCTAATTGTTTTGCTGTTTGGCTTTAGTTTAAAAATTGCAAAATTATACGCAAATATCACGGACGATCAAATTTGTATTTTTTATTTTTCTAAAAATTAATATTTTTTTTCGATTTGTGCTCTTTTTATTCTAAGAGCCAAAAAGATAAAAAAATCGTATATTTGCAACTTTTACAGCCAAAAATATATTTTGCGAAACGCTTCTGCGTATAAATTTAGCACTAACATTTTTGATTTTTTTTTATAAGTTACATGCGTAGCACAAGTTTTTCAGAAAAATGAAAATAAAAAATAGCTATTGGCTGTAAAATTTGCAAATTTTGGATTTTTTTGTAAATATGTAGATAAACGTCACTGATCCCAAATTTTAAAGCTAGTTTAAAATAATGATATTACAGTCTATAATGTAATGTAATCCGCAAAATTCAGCTTAACTAACTTTATGCGATTAATAGAAGTTTTATGGAATTTTCGTCCATATTCGTCCATTTACCGCCTTATTATTCATTATACCTATACATCTAGATTAAAACATAAATCCGGATGTAAAGTACCTATACAAATTCAATGTAAATATATTCGGATTTAAGTTTTATTCTGGATGTATCGAGTGAATAATATGGGCGTTAGTAAGTAGAACAATGTATTTGCTTAATCTGTTGATCAACAAAAGAAACCCATCAGAGCCCTACTATAGGTATATGAGATACCCTAGGGTTGCTTGTTGCTTTCGTTACTTGTTACTACAGCCCTGGTAGATTAGTGTAGCTTGTTTGTTGTATACAGTTGCACTCCATTTTGTGCTAACAAGCACATGTGCTGCTACTGCTACTGCTCCCCAGAGCAAGTTTAACTCTATACTGTCTATACCTATAATATATAAGTGTAGTATCGTATCAGCTTCTTGATTATACCTACCTACGACGAAAACGACGACGACAGAGTGACTACTTAAGCTGCCAACTTCATTTGGCTTGATTCAGCTATTTTCGTATAAAGGTATACACATACAACAACTGTTGTTAGACCATAAAGATCGCATACTTATTTCACTCTCCTGGCGGATGGTTATCTATTGGTCGGTAGCACTGGCTCTCTATGGCTAACTTTTCCATAAACAGCTGAAACCTCTCTCATGACATGGTCGGACATGGTCTTGCACTGTCTATATTCTCTATGTACAATAGTGCTTCGATCGTTGTTGAATTTAGTTTGGTTGGTTATATAGTTTTTGGTCTCGTCCCGGTCTTATAATCTGATGGCCGGGAAAAATGTTCGTTGCTAACTTGCAAGACACAAAATATATAAGTATAAAACCAACTGCGAAAGCTAACAACTCTATTGGCATCAATTACCGACCCGAAATGATGTTTTGTCTATTTTTTTCGATTTGGATTATATCCTTTAAAATTCGGCTTGAATGTGAGCATAAATGTTGATACAATTGGGCTTAAAGTCGATGATACACTCGAGCAAACATCGTTATCGAAAAAGCATTAACGATTTAAGCGATTTACGAATATTGATTACTTAATGCTATCTGTGTGCCAAATAGCGCGGTTACTTGTAATCATTTTGTTTATGGGGTAATTTTTTAATGTGATTATACCACAAAAAGCCGTAAGATGGCGCGGTTCGGCGCGGCGGAGGTGCATGTGAATAACGCACTGCAGAAAGTGTTAGTTTGAGTACCAGTTTTTATAATTTAGTACTTTTTTGGCTACACCTTGTGGGGTTATTCTATCCAAATGAAATGGTTGAATATTCCTATGGGGGGTTGTTGATTATGGTTCTGCTTTAAATTCAAAATAAAAAAACACTAACTTGACATCAGTGAAACTTTAAGAAGTCAACCAAGCTTACAGAAGAAAAGATTTACAGAATAATGAAATACAGAATTATGATCATACAGAATTTTCAATTCCTTTACAGAATTTTGGTCGTACAGAATTTTGTAATACAGAATAACGACCAGTTCCCTTTTTAAATACTTTCGGGACAGAAATCATGTCAAATTTTGTTGAATGAAATTCTATTTATTTTATATTCTATTTGAAGTGCCAAAAACTGTCAATTTCTACCAATTTTAGTCCAATTTAATTTTTTTATATGAAATTTAACAGAACTTTGGACTTTAATTATTAGAAATTGGCAGATTTGGTAAGTAAACGAATACGAGGTATATAAACTGCACAAAAAGGTCTGTTCGCTTACTTACCCAAAACTGACAGATTCTTTATTTTTTTTGACAGTCTTTTTAGCTAAAAATGGGTAGTTTTTGGAAGTAAACGAACAACGAACGTTCCTGCCACTTTTACAACATCAAAATATAAGAACCGATCAGAGTTACCATGGATCTACATGATACATGTAATAAATAACTATACTGATCAAAATTTTCGAAAAATCATAACCTCAGCAAATTGACACGCATGAAGTTTTTATAAACAAAACACAATTTGCTTTAAGGTTCCTCCACACAAACGCGAATTTTCGGTGGCGACGACGAAAACAACAATAACAACACGTGGTTGTCAATGAAAACAACACGTTGTTATTCATGTCGATTATGGAATCCGCAATATTGGATCCGGAGTGATTCTCAGTACAGTGTTCTCTTTTTTCTTTACCCATTAGTCGTGAAAAGAAAAGAGAACACTGTACTAAGAATCACTGCGGATCAAGCATTGCGGATTCCATAATCGACATGAGTATTGTTTTCGTCGTCGCCACCGAAAATTCGCATTGGTGTGGGGGAACCTTTAATCTAACATTAAATTAATTTAACATTAAACATTAACATTAATTAAACATTGAATTAAAAAACTTTAATTCATTATATGGTGACAAAAGCATTGTTCATAAAATGTGCAAGAAATTCTTCTTCAGAAAAATTTTACTAAGGGCGACTTTGTTCACAACCAATCTTCTTTAGATAATCAAGGATTAATAAGGATTATTGTAATTCGTAAATCATTGAATAATGTGCATTTTAACCAACTTCTTTAGCAAGAATTCCACAATTTGAATTTTCGATCATAGCAATTGCTAATCACTGAATTTGGTTGATTTCTGCCCAAAAGAAATTCCTTTGACAGAAGTTATCAAGAATAAAGGAGGGAATGTTTTACTCTCTCGTGAGCGCTCTCTTTCTCTGCAAGATACATATTTTGAAAGTGTGGAACAGGGTTTGGCAACATTTCGTGAGAATAGCTCTGTTACCAACATTTCTCGCACAAATTCTTGGGTAAATGTCAAATTTGGAGAGGATCGCTCACAGAGAGAAAGAAAACTGATAAAATATCTACAGAGTTTTTGTAAGTCAGTGATAAATTTTAATCAGGGTTTTCAAGAATTATATAAGAAATACTCAATTTCCAATGTTTTTCTAAAACATTTCATAAATTTTTTAAATTATTTGATTATGTAGTTAAAAGATTAAAAAAATACTAAAAAATATGAGTTTCTATGAAAACTACAATAAAAATAAAATTAACACTTGGGCAACACTTGTTCGACATTGAAATTTGAATTCAACTGATAAATTCTGTCATCGTATAAAAATGATAACCTGGAATTTGACAACCTGCCCAAAAATTCGACAGAATAAAAGTGAAAAGAAGGGGAAATGCTTTTTTCTCTCGCGAGAGCTCTCTCTTGCAAGAAATGGTGGCTTCTGACCAAAATTGACTAAATCTCGAGATCTGAAACTGTTTGAAACCACATTAGGTAACTTAAATATATTATCATTAGCGGTTAATTTTTTTTGTCATATCTGCGCATCTGTCAAAATCGAGGAAAATGGTGGATCCAATGCTTCTTTACTTGTCTAATTTAAATATATTGTTGTTGTTTCTAATGATGCGTGTTAAGTTCCTATGATGGGCACTCGAAAAGCCATTTTTAATTCTTTCACATTTTCAACTTTGAAAACCTGCTAAATATATTACTTAAGATTTGTGTACTGGTGGTTTGAAACTAGGTCTGGAACAAAGCTAATTGTGACAATTGGCAGTTTTGGTTAAAACTGGAATTTTTTTTTTAAGAGTGGGAATGGCCGCGTTCATGTTTAAAAACTTACATATTTTGATATGTTGAGGGTTATTAAAAATCAAGTGCTTCATGAAAGAAAAACGCGTTTTTATTGTTAAGCAACAGTTTGAACAAAATTAAGGTTTTTCGGTGATTTTTCGAACACAACCTATGAAATTGGACCTTATAATGAGTTTTATAGAATTACTCTGCCAAAAAAAGAATTCCTATTGAATAATTCACATTTCATTTAATTATAAAATATCTGTCAAACAAAATTATCTATAACATTAAATATAATGTATTAACCCGCTCCTCATGATATAAAAATAAGTACATAATTTCACTTTTACCTACGTCTTATAGAGTTGTCTCCTTAAAAAGACATTTCTTAAATCTGAAGCTAAACAAAATATATCTGTTAACTATACCTACATATATATAAACCTTACCTATATTACCTATACTGATAATCGTCAAACCATAACAAACTTACCTATCTAAGCCATATTTTTGTTGCAGCTATACTTCATAAACATTATAACAGATAGCTACTAGAAATTCTTTTCCCAAAAAAAAAAATCTATTCCATATTTTGTTTGCCTCTATAACTTGGTTTACCCCATACTTATATATAAAAAGGATGTTGCGGTTGTTAAACAAACCTTTCCCCAGATTCCCATAATGACTTTTTGAAACTATGTTTTTACACATTCATTGTCAGCTGTATAAACCATATAAGTTCCCCCCATTGTTATATGAATAACAAATTGTCAACCCCTTTTTTTCAACAACAACAAAATAAAAAGGGAGAGCTACAATAGAATAGATATAAGTAAGCCAAATTCAAACCCAAGGCGGGTTGATATTTTCTTCTGTTTGGGAGGATGGAAAGCTATAGACACTTAATTTACTGACTTACAACTTTAGTATTATAGGAATTGTACTACAACTCGCTGACAAAGTCCGAGTATTTTAGGAATGTATGTTAAATAGATAATTCTGGGGCGAACATGTATAGTCGAATATACACACCTATCATCATATATAGATATAGATATATACTATAAACGCGGTTTTTTGACTTTCAACACGACACAAAGCTTTAACCCTTGTAAAATGGTTATGTGGTTAAGATTTATGGCCATTTCTTTTGGAAGTTTTCAAATTGTTTGATATTGGGTTGGTTTTCTATAAAAATAGTTTCGCCAATGAGTGTGAAGGAAAAAGGGTCAAGTATGGGCAGATGTGATATAATTTCTGCTCTATATGATTGTTCAATTAGAATATACCTGAATCATGAAAGTGTTGTCGATATTATAAGTACATATTATATCCTTTCTTGATGAAACCTTGAATTTTTTTCAAGTCGTGGCTAGCCCTTTTTCATGAATGGGAAACCATCCTTATAAGCGTTCTTGTTTCTACTAAATAAACTGAAACACAATTGCATCAGCATATTGCCTAAATAAGTTTGATTTTAATTTTTAACTATGTATGTATGTATGTAGGTATTTTTTCATAGATAGATATATTTTTGTTTTATAAAACCTAAAATTATAAAAAATTATAAACAGTTCTTGTTTAGGCAATAAACCCGACTCTAGTTAAAGCAGTAAATAAATAAATATAAATTCAATTTAAATATAATTCGGTTTGAAGTTTTCATTTGGATTAATCGAGTAAGTTTTAATAAAACAAAACAATATATGTATTTAATTTAAAAGTTAATAACTTAATTAATTACAGATAGGTATAAATGTAGGTACCATTGAAATAATTTCATCTTACAATGGCTACAAAATTTTCATTTTTTTGTTTGTAAAATAAAATGTCGATCAATAAAATTTTCTCATTTTTTTGTTTGTAAAATAAAATGTCGATCAATAAAATTTTCTCGTGTTTTTTTTTTGGGCTATCAAATAGTTCAAAACTTTTATGTTACTTGTTAAAATAAGTATTTAGGTATGATTTATATATACCTATATTAAACATTTATGCGAATTTAACTACAAGATCAATACCTTCTCATATCGAACACATTTTTAAAGAGAATTTGGAAAAGTTTTTATCATAAAACCTACTTGATTTTTGTTTTAAGTTTTTAATAACAATTTACCTACAGAGTTTTATTAATAATATTTTGGTGAAAATGTAAATATACTCAGCAATATTTTAAACAGCCTAATGTTAAGGTATTAGCATATCATATTATACTGAACCTTTTTCTAATTTAACTAATTTTTTTTGTTTGGAACTTATTTTTGGAACATCTAGAAAAACGAGATCTCAGAGATTTTTCTTCCTCAAAACGTACGCAAGCTAATCCAAGATTTTTTTTCTCAGAATTTTGACATCAAAGCTGAGAAATTTTGCTGAGGAATTCTGTTTATGTAACTGAGATTGCTAAGATCTCCGAGATCTCATTTTCCTGAACATGCCTAATATATTCTTATTGAAAATTTTTTGGGCCGTAAGTGAATTGGATTAAAATCGCGTTAAATTTTATAAAAAGTTTACTTTCAATATAAATGAGGTTAATCGAACGTGGAAATTTCAAAATTTAATCGACATGGCATTAACAAACTGCAGCTGAACACGCCTAAAACAATGACAGTTGAAAATTTTTTGAAAATTTTTTTGGGCCGTAAGTAAATTGGATTAAAATCGCGTTAAATTTTATCAAAAGTTTACTTTCAATATTAATGAGGTTAATCGAACGTGGAAATTTCAAAATTTAATCGACATGGCATTAACAAACTGCAGCTGAACACGCCTAAAACAATGACAGTTCATACAAAAAACTGAAGAAACATACCCTATTTGACACTTGTAAATGTCAAAGTGCTATATGGAGTTAGTATATGATACTAAAAAGATAAAATAGGAATTTTAAGATTTTCATTAAATGCAAAATATATATTATTACCTATAGCTATACGATGCTAAATTCACTTAAAATTTGGAAAATCTTTTTTTTTTTAACCTTTAGATCTCAAAACCCAAACCCCCACTACTAAGCCCTATCACATAAGTGTCCTCTTATATAAATTAGTCTTTAATAGAATAGATTAGAAATAATAATTTGATATGAATTTCCTCAGCAATACCACATATCATCAGATAAACACATTTAATTTTGTTGTTTTCGTACTTCCCTCAGGCAATACTTTCTAAGAACTTTTAAGGTATATTTTACAGTACATAATATGTATATTAAGGAAAGGTAACTTACTATACATTCCTTATCTAACGACAGGACTGTAATTAGTGTAAAAAGGTAAATTTCTAATTTGTCAGAAATTAATAAGAAACCCTATAAACTGCCTATTTACATACATATTCCAACTTCATTCTACAATTCATATAAATTAATGTTGAAGTTACCTAATTAATTTTAACGAAATAATAAAAAAAAATTATAACACCTTCCAACCACGCAATCGAAAAAGTAAAAAAAAATCAATATTTTATTATACCTAAGTTCAAAAACCACAGTAAATTCCATAAATATCAAAACTCGCCTGTCAACTTTATACTGTTTGCCATACAAATGTTTTTATTATTAATTATAAAAAGAAATACCTTATAACATTTTATGCAAATAGAACTCATTTGTAAGTTTATAGCTTAATTTGGTTTGAAAAATTATTCATTTGGTCATTTTTGCATATTTTTTTTTTTATTTTATTTTTCTCGTCTTGGAAACTAATGTAGGTATACCTATAGTGTCAACAACTTGTTAGTATTAAGTGTGAACTTGACATTACAATTGCGGTATTTATTGTTATTTTCCGTTAATCTAGTTTATCGTTTTCACTTTTTTTTTCGGTTTGTTACATAAGTCATGTTCATTGGTTGGTTTAGATTTTAGAAAATAATTTTTATTTCCCGCTAGGGAAATTTATCTTAGAACAAAAATTCCCTTCACTTAATCTACCTGTCTAAAATTAAATGTTAGTATTTATTTTGTAAGGAAATAAATTCCATATCAATTTTTTGGAGCATAGAGTTTGAATGATTAAATCAAGACGGTGTTTATAAAAAGAACTTGTGTACCTACTACACTTTCTTCTAAAAACTATTTTCTTGTCTTCAGTTTCTTTAAATACGAACAGCCGTATTTATTAAATTTAGTGGCTATTAAGTGTCTTATAATAGTTTGGAATGTAGTTGAAAATATTCTTAATTTAATTAAATAAATTGTCAAATTAGTCAAGGTTTAAAAAACCGTTTTCTTTGTCTATAAGTTAGATGACTTTTAAACAGCAATTAAAAATGTTAATTTATAACTGGGACAGCTGTCTTAAGATTAAGACAGACATATTTATGCTACTGTTCAACTTTTAAATTAAAAATTGAATTAAAAAAAAAAATCACTTAAGTACGAACACAAAAAAAAAACTGTTTTTCGCTTGATAATTTCATGGCAATTTTTTGACGTTTCGCATGAAATCTGGTTTAACTAACTCATTTTAAATTTTACTAACCTGAACTAGGTCGATCACTATATCGAGTACAGTAAACCCACGCTGGCCACACTATAGGTCCATTTGATCCGGTGCCGCCACTTCCGCTGCCCGAACTCGTACTGGCATTCCCGCTACCACAAGCTTCTGCTGAATTATCAGCTCCCGCTGTTTCCGACGGTGATGCGGCAGTCGTAGTTGCACTAGACGCACTAGTCGGAGACTTAACTGGGGTACTATAATTACTGCTAAATACTGTACTCGTTGAATCATTGCTATTAGTGCAGTGATTGCTGATAAGCGTTGAGGTAGCTGAAGCCGCTATATTACTACAAACGCTTGTCAGATCTATTGGTGTTCCAGTTGTCGACGTAGAGACTGCATTACCTACGCCACCCACCACTTTGGCACTGGTTGCTGATGAGCTTTTGTCCGCCCTCTTGTTATTTCTTGCTCGTGAAGAGCCACCCGCTCCCCCATTACCACCCCCACCGAGTTTGTTCAACGGATCGGTTATTCGACGTCCGAAATCAGCTTTTAAAATATTGTCTATGCTAAATTTCAAACTGGGCTCATGTATGTTATTGTTCATGAATGGCAGATGAGCTTGCATTTGCTGTTGCAGCTGATTCAAACTTGACGATGACGAATTCGAAGCAGATTGCGCGACCAATCCGAATGCGGTCAATTTGCTCAGAGCTGATTCGCCGCCATTTTGTGCTGCCATCTGTGACATTTGTGTCATTTTCGATATTGCTGACAGGTGAGAATGGATGCCGGAAAAGTTGTTGATATTTTCCGTTGCCTGTTCGGCACTGGATTGTCGCAAAGAGAACGCATTAGCTCGCGCTGCAGCCATGAATTGCATTTGTTGTTTCATCAATTCCTCGGCGTAGATGTGAGATTTTCGCAAGAATTCTTCTTGAAATCGTGTAGGACTGGGTCGGACAATAGGCACACTTGATGCTGCTACTGCAGGTATCCGAAGGGCTGCCATTGCAAATGGATCGATTAATTCCTCTGTAAGTCGGGTATTTCCGTTTGCCGATGAGGGTCGTGATACACACCCACTATCAGCAGACGATATCAAATTATTACTTCTATCACAGTTTTCCTGTCCAACTGACAGCTCACTATCTTCACTGTCACACACACTTGCCACTTCGTCATTCATGTCACCCGTCAGTTCATCGTCATCGCCAATTGTCGGCTGATATTGCAACGGACTGTCACTTGAAACGGATGGTGGTGGTGTTGCTTTGACCAACTGACCCGTGGGACACAATCGTGGACTTGTCACTCCATGCGCGTGCATTAACAACTTATCCGGATGCATTTTGTGCGCCAACGTTTCCGACGACAACGCAGCGGCGGCGGACAAAATAGGCAACAATTGTGGCGGCGGTGGCAACAAAAGACGAGACGTTGCTAACGTTGTCATTTATCGAACACGCTCAACCACATCGGAGGAATCGGTTAAAAATATTTAATATTTAAGAAATAACTTGCCGACGGCACTCAAATGTCATAGTACGTCTTTTAATGTGTTGTCATTTAGAATGGCGAATCCGTTGACTATAATATCACCGTTGACACTTAAAATCTTCTGTTTTTTTTTTTTTTTGAAAAATTACTTCCAGTTTTTGCGAATTCTAACAAACAATCTTAAGACAACATGCGACCGACGCCGCTTGCATAATTTTCAAAATGAGCGAATAAAAAGAACCCCTATAGATGCCGCGTCATTCGTTGTCAAACCGCGTCGTTTAACTGAAATCGTTTTCAATGAATGCAAACAAACGAAGGTAGGCGGCGCCGCGAACGTATATTGTTAGTTAACCGCCATGTAAATATAGTGGTCTGGCAACTTCCCCTCTCTGAGCAATCTAGCTGTGTGTGACAATAAGAGGGCGTGACCATTTTTGATAATATCAGGGATGGACTTGACTTTTTCGTTTACATAGGAAAAAAACTGGTTTAGCTTTGAATGTATGAGTATTTCCAATTAGACCTTTCTCGGTCCTCTTTCCGTCTCCCTTCAATTTTTGTACTATTTTCCTATGTCTCTTATGTTGTCCTTTTTTCCTGCAAACAGTGATGTTCTCCTGCTCACTGCAAATTGTTAATTAAAGGGATATTTCCAGTTGGCTTAATGTTTCCTTATCTCGTTTTGAACGTGTTGTGTACAATGGTTTGCTCGTTGGTCGTCTTACCCGTCGTCGGAGGATGGGGGAACCATACATAAGTTGGGATTTATTTGGATTAAGGGGAGGGGTTAAATAAATATTCCTCGCGTTCTCCATCATTGACAGACATGGTGCGTGTGTTTGAATACAATTGCTACGTTGTGGGAGCTTCAGCTTGCACACACATTATTGCAAGGGTTGCAATTGCAAGTTGCAATAATTTTTCTTTATTTTTTTATCTTGCTCTTGCTGTAGCTAGAGTTGTTCTTGTTTTTGTGTATTGAATTGTTAAATGAGTCTGCAAGTTCTCTGTCGACAACTTATTGGTAATATATTTTTGAATTCTCTGTTAGATTTGAGTTGAAAATTGAGAACAGGTTAATTAAGTGGGGAATGAAATGGCATTTTGGCTTGCACAGAGCAAATAAAGCGTTTCTGGCATTTTATAGATGGTTCAGTTTAGTTTGATTCGAAAGGAGCACGTTCAGACTTCAGAGTGTAGACAAAGGTAGGTATAGGTATGTAATAGGCAGGTTTAAAGGAACATTTTTGCAGAATTTACCTTCATACATTGTATACCTATATGAACCTATATATACATATATGTTGTGTAGGTAGGTATAATTGTTATAGGAAGGAATTTTTTTGTTAAAGAAAATAAATTGATGATGGACAATCAAAGTTATGGTGTTGGCATAGATTTTCGTTCGATTTAAAATAGAATTAAGGTAAGTAGGGAGACTTAAAGTAGACTTATCACTTTTACTATTTTATATCCTCCAAAAAGTTAGCAATTAAGTCAGCAAAACATTTGTAATGCTCCTTTATAATCATTTGTATAAGTGCAATGTGTATTTGAATAAGCTGTTCGTTAAACGTCAAAGATTTTTGAGCACACAAAATATTTCGTTTTTTAAATTGATAGGTACGTTGGCATGTTTGCTGTCAAAACTCTGAGGAAGAAAAATCTTGGATTCGCTTGCTCACTTTTTGAGTGAAAAAAATCTCTGAGATCTCATTTTTCTGAACACGCCAATTTTTTTTTTTTCTTTCTGAAGCGACTTGTTTACTTCGATGAAAGCTTTCATAATTTAATGAAAAATATCCATAAAAAAACGTCTTTTGTTTTTATTATCGTTGACACATACCTATTACATTTAATAATTAGTAGGTATCTACCTAATAATCATGTCGATTATATGGAATCCCCATTACTGGATCCGCAATGATTCCCAGTATATTGCTGCCTTTTCATATATTTTTTATACGGTAAACGCGAAAAAATGACATCGAATCAGCGCATGAACCTTACTCCAATCGGAGTAAATTTGCTACAATTTTAAGAAAGAAAATAAATCTACTCCGCCACTCCGCTTTTTTTGAGTAATACCTAGGGGAAGTGGGGGCAAGACCGCACATTTAGTGTTTGACTGCCTTAAAAACCATTAGAAAACGTCTTTTGATAAAAATAAATTCTTTATTCACTTAGTCTTACATTTCTTTAAGAAACTTTAATTATAATAACAACAAAATAAATTACTCAAAAAAAGATAATAAACTTTTAAAAAACATCGTTAAAAAAACGGTCTTGCCCCCATGTGGGGGCAAAACCGCCCCATCAAAGTTTGTTGGGTGCAAGACCGTTTTTTCCTTTAAAATGCAACCTATTGACAAAAGTCACAGATATAATGACGCCTTCATCTGCTCCAACTCCAGGGGACGTGGTGTATTAATCCAGCCATCAGTTGGATTCGATTGGATTTCGTACCATATTTGACTATAAAACATAGTAAAAAGAAAAATATTAAGGAAAAGTGAACACATATACTAAAACATGGGGGCAAAACCGCATACGGCATAGGGGAAGACCGCATAGGGGCAAGACTGCATAGGGGCAAGATCGCCCATATATGCGCTTTTGCCCCCATCAGATCTTACCTGAATTTCTCGGAGTTTCTTATGATTTTTTTTTCTCTATGTCTCTTTTCTTTCACAACAAATAATTTTCAACATCCACTTTCTAGGAAAAAAAAAGAAAAAGTTAATAATTATAAGCATTTTACTGGTAAGAGCGCAACTTAAATTACACCCAAACGATAACGTTTTGCCGAAAAATCACAAAAACTACCTTAACTTCTCGCCATCTCAACCGAATTAGCTCATATCGGAAGACATATAATCGATCATACCAAAGGCCACGTGTTTTTCATTTTAAGTGTTGCCATTTCTATTTTTGTTCATACAACATAGTACAAAAACGGTCTTGCCACCATGTGCGGTCTTGCCCCCCCTTCCCCTACTCCTTTTTTTTCCACACTGAAAATTCAAAAAGTAAATGACAGCGCTGTGGTATTCAATTTTCCAACCACCTCTGACTCTGAACTGAATCTAAAATTCTATTCTGTTTTAATATGCCTGTTTGGTAACTTTTTTTCAACAAATTTCCCAAAAACTGAGTTTTTTTCTATGGGTTTTGACAGCAATTTGTGCAAATTCGCAAGAAATTTCACGTTACCAAACAGGCGAAGTATGTCAGATAATTTTTCAGGTCTGACACGAAGGGTATTCGTAATTTATTTGTTTATTAAAAAATAATTATTGTTTTTGTTAAAAATATCAGTTTTTGAAAACTTAAGACTTTCTTTCGTTTTCAAATGTACTCAGGAAATTTTTGATTTCCACCACCTTTTTTACAAATCTGCTCCGAAATTTTACTACTGAGGTTCTAACCCTACATCGAATTGCTTTTGGTTTTCCTTTCACTGTTCGTTTATTGTATATGTCATTTGTTTGTTTTTTTTTTTTTTTTTTTTTTGTTGGAGACCACCGACAGTTAATATCGTTCCGCCATGTGGCTCAATTTTTCAAAATATTAGGTAATCGTAACAGACGTTTTAGTAAAAGATTTTTGTAGGTACATATTATGTTATGTTTTTGTGTTTTCTTTCATTTGGATGGATTTTTCTTCAAATGGTTATATTTTATAAGTTCAAAGAAATAAGTTTTCGAGCGGAAACACGGCTTCACAGTCAATAGTTGGAATTTTCCTTCAATAGGTGTGTTTTATTCATTGCTGCATAGCCAGCGCAGCACAAGTCTGAATAAAACGATAACTCACTCTATACATACGTTCATTTCAATAATTGAAAGCTCTATCGCCAGCACAGCCATCTTTTTTTTTACTGACTTCTTTTTCGCCATCAATCAAATTGTTTTTGTTTGCCAAGGGAAATTTTGCTGCTCTGGCAATGAATAAAATACACCTAATATCAATTCATTTCCAAATAATAAAACCTGAAATGTAAATACAAAATATCTCTTAAATTTCACTAAAAGCATTGAAAAAGGAATTAAAACTACATTTGATCTTGCATATTTAGCAGGGCTAGATTTTTTTGATGTGTAGAGGGATCAGTTTGGGTTTGAAAACCGGTTTTTTGGGCTTTGAAACCATCCCATTTTGCAGGTATGGGTTTAGTTTTCACATTTAGGTACTCTTTGTTTAGAGGGATTTATCCCAGGGCCATTGTTACCATATCGTTATTACCTAACTCAATTTTCGAATTTTTGAGAAAGTCACAAAAAAAGTTTTGGCCTCTTTTTCAGACTCCTTTTTTTGGATGATAGTACCATATTGTTTCTTCGCTACTAGTTTTAGTAAAGGGTGAAAATAACGATACGAATCGATTCAAGGTAGGTATAGGTATAGCAAAAATCCAAGCACCTCAAAAATTAAAAAAATCGAGTAAACTGGTTCTTGCAATCAAGTACAGCCCATACCGTTGCCGATGTGGCACAATCGTGCACTTTTTCATTTAAATGGCACTGTGGCTTAAGGATTTAATATGTGTAAAATAAAATATTTGACGAACAAAAATCTAGTTCATAGAATATTATAAAGCACTCGTTTTTGTTTGGGAAATTCAATCCTGGTTTGTTTTTAAAAAAGTATTTAGACGATATTTGTCTAAAAGTTTGTCAATAAAACTGCAAAAGTTTTGGAGAACGCGCCATTGACGCACGTTGAAAAGAAAAAAAATGTAGCGAAAGTCTCACATTGAATGCAAAGAACATCGTAATTTTGAAATTATAATAAAGACTAAAGCTAAGTACAGACGATTGTCAGATCTTACAATATTGTCAGATCTGTCAGTGAAAAAAATGTTCCAAATGTCTTGCAATCGTCTTAACAAACAATTTTTTCTGACAATATTGCCAGACACGTCATTGTCAGACGACAATCTGACACAAAATTGTCAGGTATCTTACAATCGTCTGAACACACAATTTTTATCATTGTCAGTCTATTAGGGCATTATCAGACTTATTGGTCATTGTCAGATGTTTTCATTGAATACATCTTACAATTGCTGACAATTTCTTCATTGTCCGAAATGTCAATGAGTTGGTTAAAGAAAAATAAAAAGAATCTGACAATCAAAATGTCAGACTTTGGGAAGAAATCTACCAACCGTGTGAACGGACACTTTTTATTGTAAGAAATATGTCAATTTTCAGCTAATTGTTAGCTATTGTCAGACCAACAGTTCTGACAATATTGTAAGATCTGACAATCGTCTGTACTTAGCTTAAGTTATGTAATGAATTGCAATTAATATTTTTTTTTAAATCGACTGACACAGCAAAAAGTGGCTAAAGCGTTTTATTGGTATACTGAATGCTGCACTAGCTATAAAGTACCAATAAAACGCAGCTAATAACGATTCATTTTTCAAATAAACTGACAGGCGACAGTTAAAATAGCAAATATCAGTGCTGCCATTCTGCCAAGATTTAAAAAGTTTTTTTTAAGGTTTTATTTATGCTTGCACAAAAAAACACGTATGTATAATGAATAGGTTATGCAGGTATAGAATAAAAATTTGTATTATTTTAGTATTTTTTTTTTAATTTACTTTTCATAAAAAAAATTCATGTCATCATATTTCGATTTTAGCAAAACGCATTTTAAAAGAAGGTATACCTTAATATCATTTTCAACAAAGTTATCTAAAATAAATTGGTTAAATTTTCTTCAATGTAGGTACATAATATTTACCTCTATGTACTTAGATACATATTAGATACTGGTTTTACAATAGATAATTTAATACAATTTTAAAATATTCAATCGCCTAAAAGAAGGAATTATGAAGGACGCTTGGATAGTCTTCGTATATTTATAATAGAACTGACATCAAAATATAGCTTCCATTGTAACTTTATAAATATTTTAAATTTCCTGACCTCGTGTTTTGTATAAATGCATTTATATCAAAATAAACCCATTCATAAATTTGTTGAATTAAAAAGCAATAATCAGTAATCAGCACAATTTTAACATATTATAATAAACAGCCATTCATAAATAAATCTAAAATAATAATAATAAAATAAAATTTTCAAGGAATTCCAATAAATCATTTAAAACCATCGCATAAATAGAAAATGTCATCAATTCGAGTATATAAATATGGAAGGTGCCTATATACATATACGAATATCTAAATAAGTATTCAAGTACATAAATTATATACGGAAACCTTCTGGATTGCAATTAATCATGAGATTATGAATAAATCAAATTTAAATTACCAACGCAATCATAAATTCCAAAATATTTATTTCAGATAAAATTAAAATTATTCGTTTTAATAAACATCGAAGCGATTTGTAAAATGCTTATGTATTTTTACCTGATTTTTAAAATTTCAAACCAATTGCTAGACTTGTGAGTCTTTAATCAACTTCGCTTCTGGTGCATTGCAATAAGGACAAACACACTGACAGCGGCCGGCGCGGCGGGCGCGCACAGCAAATCGCTCCACAAAGTCAGAAAATAAAATGGCCAATTAAGCATTTTTCAACTTCGGCTAAACGAAACGAAAAGAAAACGTAGGTACTATTATTTAATTTAGTCATACCATAAATTATATCCCATTGGTGAGTTTTTTGGTCCGAAATGAGGGGCCTCCTCCGACTCACGGTATAGAGGTAGAGGTATAGAGCGTATATAGAAGTAATACTCTCCTATGTTATGCCTTTAAGTATTGGCTTGCATTGCGCGCTGAGCAATGAACATCGTCGTTGATTCATAAACCGTCCATAACCACAACAACTTGTTTTTGTTTTGTGAGGGACCATAAATCCAAAGGAGCAATCGTTTAAGCCAACATCGTATCTGTATCTGAACGCAGCGAATAAATATGTACCTTTGTATGTAAAGGTATATCGAATTGGTTACATAGATATAGTTGATGCCTGATGGGTTATAGAGCGTCCACAAACCTATTCCCATTCTTGGTTCCATGTGACTCATAAATGTCCCAAGTTATTCTTTATTGAAATTGAATATAAAATAAATAAATGCATTGCACAGGGGTATAAGAGCTCTGAGCTCATGTTTGTTATGGATATGATCGGTAATTGAACTTTTTTATATTTACAAATTGAAAGTCCAACGAATTGAAGATTCAATTCACATAAAACTTTGAAACAATTTGCAATAAACTTCATAAAACATGAAAAACATCTCATTAATGCCAGTAGCGGACTGACCATTGAGCACACTAGGGTTAGGTATTTTTAAAGACCCGCAGACAAACCGAAACGATGGTATATGGTGTGGTGGCGATATAGTGTTTATCGCGTGATTTATGTATCCCATTTCGTTCCGTTTTCAAAAATTATTTAATTTTAAGCCAATAAACAAAAGAATGCAAGTTATTGAAATGAGAGTTACATTTTAAGTAACTTGGTGAATTTTATAGAAGCCGTGTTTTCTTGGTTACTTATTACTCATTTTTTTCATTCAGGTATATGTCACTTATTTTGCTCATCTAAATCGTGCAAATATGCTTCACATTGGGCGCCAATAATTGCACTTTTTCTGTAAAATGTGATACCGAGTAGATTATTATTATTCATTGAACCAAATCATTTTGTAAATACAGCTAAATATTTATAATTTCTTCAACGATTTATTATTAAAGTTAAAAATGTAGCCTATTCTAGATCTGAAGCGCTCTAAAAGTTTGATATCTCTAAGCAAATTCCACATTAGCTCCGTTATAGGTATCATTACCGGACAGTGTCTATTAGGCAAGCACGCAACGAGGCTTGTAGTATTTTCTAACGACTTCTGCAGAAGCTGTATAAGGACGAAGAAGAGGAAGAATCGATTCCTCACCTTCTCTGTACATGTCCTGCTATTTCTCAAAGGGCGTTTTTCTTTTTTATTTCAGAGCAGAGCCTGAACTGTCAAACAAAAGATCGTGTTTCTTTTTTAGCTCAGATCATTCAGAGCTCCAATTTTGTGTTTCTTTTTTCGCTCTGAGCATGTTCAGAGCGCTTTCTATGAGCTCAGAATAAATTTATAGAGCAGACGCAGTTGAATAGCTGAACACAAAGAAAATTACAACTGTGAACAAATAAAAAAGTGACAGCTGGTGAAGCGTGTTTCTTTAAATAAATCTGAACATTTAGAGCAAAGCACGCTCTATTCAGAGATCGCTCAGAGTATGTTCGAAGTGTTCAGACACTGTTCAGAGCTCTACTCTGAACTAAAAAAGAAAAACGCCCAAAGGCTTAGGCTCCACTTAGGGCGTTTTTCTTTTTTAGTTCCGAGTAGAGCTCTACGAACACTACGAACTTACTCTGAGCGATCTATGAACTGAGCGTGCTCTGCTCTGAGAGTTCAGATTTATTTAAAGAAACACACTTCACCAGCTGTCAATTTTTCATTTGTTCACAATTGTCATTTTCTTTGTGTTCAGCTGTTCAACTTCGTATGCACTATCAATTCACTCTGAGTTCATAGAGCGCGCTCTGGACATGCTCAGGCCTCAGAGCGAAAAAAGAAACACAAAATTGGAGCTCTGAATGCACTGAGCTAAAAAAGAAACCCGATTTTTTTTTTGACAGTTCAGGCCCGCCTCTGAACTAAAAAAGAAAATCGCACTTAGTAAAATTCTACTACAACGATTCGGTGATCTGGCAAATCATGACATTTATATTACGCGCGCTTCGTAAGAAGCTGTAAATAGTTCAAGCAGTAGAAAGAAAGCTTCCTAGATTCTTGTGGTATCACAATGGGCCAACCTATGCGTCTCTACTGACAGCCACGTAAACCTAACATATCCTATTATTAAAGCTCAACCGATATTGGAACTTTCGTATGGTATTTCATTAATCAATCTGTTCATTAAATAACTTATAGTTTTTAATATACATTAACCAATTAAATATTTCATTTGTCAATAAAAGTCATTCGAACTTTAATGATTTTCTTCATCAAGTCAATGAACTTATTTTATTAATTAGCTTTAAAGTATTTATTTACACTAATGATTTATTTGTTCAGTTAGGCAATGAGTTCAAAGAATTTTTTGACAAAAAACAAGTAAGTGTAGTGTGAACTAAAACCAACAAGATTTAAATTCCATTTTAATTAAATTTATGAATTTTTCGATGGTTTAGTTAAATTCGATGGTTTAGAATTGGGTGCAAAAAACCATGTCGGTGCTAAAAAATTGACATGTAAAATGCAACAACAACTAATCCCCTGCGGGCTTAGCTAATCGCAGAGAATTCTCGGGGCTTAACTTAAGCGTACAGAAAAACTGTGTTACCGGCTTGAATTACATACATGTTATCGATAGTTTGTATGAAAACTCCATGTTTTTTCTGTGATGGCGTCGCTAATCCCCGTTGTCGTTTTTTCAACCAATTGACCCCAGGATTGCAAAAAAAACACGCTTTCTACAATCACATAAAATTTTTTGTTGTCGATTATTATTTAATACTATTAAATAATTAAATACATAATATACATAGGTGCTCTTAGCAGTCGATCAAACCAATTTTTCCATTTTTTTTTTTCAAAAAACTCCTAGAAAAAGGACATTAATACTTTATGGCACAAAGAATTGTCAAAGTCCGGCAATGGAATCAACTGAAAAAAAGGTCGAAACTATTGAAATTGGTTCTTAAATACCAATATCAATTTTGTTTGTTTTAATTGAAAAATCAATTTAAATATCTAACTGCCGTGATTACATTATTTAAAAATAACAAGAAAATAAAAAAGAACACTGACCCGTTTAATAGATTTAATTAAGTAGAAGTCTAAAGTGACTAATTGTTTTATTATGCCCAATGATTTTTTAACAGTTTTAGAAACTGTTTATAGTTAATTTAAAAGCTAATTTATAGTCTAGTCAAGCTTTAATTTATTAACTGAAATAGTTATAATGTTTTTTTGTTGTTGTATTATTTGAACTTTGGCTTTTGAATTTTAGATTTTAATTTTTACATTATTTTCGAAGTCAAGTGTGCGTAACCAAAAAGATATCGCAATGGTTAATTCACGTAATATTCAAATAATATAAAGGGTGTTTTTTTAGAGGCGAAAAACTTTAAATTGGCAACACACCATGTTTTGACAGCTCTCGGCTTTTTTAGGTTAATTTCATTTATCACTGTGTTCAAATTTATTTTTCGAAAACCATGATTCGATTCGAAAAACTCGAATCGAGATTTTTATTAAAAAATTTTGTTTACTGATGAAGCACACTTTTGGTAAAATGGCAATTGGCAATGTCAGTAAACAGATTTGCCGCAGTTGAAGCGATGATTATCCACAAAAAGTTGTCGAAACACCATTACATGCAGAAAAAGTCAGTGAGTATTGCGCTCTATGGCCCGGTGGAATCATTGCTCTATAAACATATATGTCTTGAAAAATGATTGTGGTCCAGAACGTTATAGTCAACGGTGAATGGTACAAAGATATGATTACTAACTTATTACTAATTAATGTTATATACAAATGATTTCTTTTTTTAAACAAATTTCCAAAAATTGAGTGGTTTTAAAAATGTATGAGTTTTGACAGAAGTGAGAAAGTTTGTTCAAATTCGCAAGAAATTTCAATTTATCAAACCACATGCTGTGTGGCATACAATTAATTTATGGAAAGAAACATTTGACTAACGATTAATTTCATTAAATGGACCTGTTAACTAGACACCTTATTCGTGGCGATTTGTCCCCATTATAGACTATTTTCTCTGGAGAGAATGGAATTGGAATTCAAAATTGGACGCGTTTTTTCCGAAATTTAGTGTGTGTGAAAATTGGACTTCCAGACTTCGTCAATACGCGCATTTGCAAACGCTTAGATTTAAACCTGGCCTAGAAAATTATCTGGAAATATCAGAATAGTTTTTGTTTTGTTAAATAGATAAAATAATCGTGCTATTTTTAATACCTCATTCAATAAATTCGTTATACTTTATGTGGATTGGTTTTTAACGCGAATCAATTACTAGATGAAAAAATATCGAACGTTTAAAAACATTTAATTATTTATTAAAGGCATTTTTTGAACAGAATTTACCTGTGCAATTTTACAAAACAAGTTAAACCAAAAACAATTAAAAAGCCAATCAGGACGTCAATATCTACAGTCAATACCTTGCAGTCCCGCAAGATCATGAGATTCTCTACCGGTGGAAACCAATATCTTAATACCCACTACCTAGTATCTGCAGCCATTATTTTTTCTAGGGGCGAGTTCCTACTTACATAAATGAACCAGTAGACCAGAGCGGTGTTCTACAAAAAAAGTTACTATAGCGCGAATTGGATTAAAACAACGTAAAATTTCATCCGAAGATTAATTTTTGACATTAATAAGGTAAATCTACATATGTGTTGAAATGTTAAAATTTAATCTGGGGTTAAATTTAATCCATAATTTTAACTGTCTAAGAAATTAATCCAAACTTATCTCTTGTTATCTTCAAATGAAAAACCGAGAGTGTTTTTGAAATAACTATAGTTTTTCCCTTTAAAATTTTTGATGTGTAAACATCTATACTGGCGGTAGGGTGAAAAGAAAACGTAACGTAACGTTGTAATCGTGATTGTGGTCGTGATCGTGATTCTGAGCTTCACGAAAATTGACTGCGTTCAACAATATGTACGTTCAGTAACTAAACGCTGAGTATTTATATACGAAATCGATAGGTCGAGTTCAGTTTGGGTTGAAATTTGGTTGGCTGCTTAGAGGATATATTAAGCCCCTATTACACGATGATTCTTTGCGTCTGACTCTATTCGAACATAATGAGTGCGAAAGAGAAAAAAGATAAGACGGAAAACCAGTTCCCCTGTGAGTCGTGGGCCAAGTTTTACGAGACTCTTTTTGATGCTTCTTTAGCATTATCCGTATTTTGTATTCTTTGCATTACTTTTTTTCAATTACATGACTGCTTTGAGACCAGAGCGGTTTTTTTACTTTGTTTTCCTTTCAGTTCCAGAGATTTTTGATGTGTAAACATCTATACTGGGGGTAGGGTGAAAAAAAACGTAACGTATCTTGTAGTCCTGATTCTTATCTTGTAGCCGTGGTCGAGATTTTGATTCTGTGCCAGAGATTAGTCTGCTATTACACGATGCATCTAGACGCATGCGACTTTTCGAACTACGTAAGTGCAAAAGAGAAAAAAAAAATCGAAAAGATGAGACGGAAAAAAAGTGACCGGTGTCGCGTGGGTAAAATTTTCAGTGCAACTATTTCACGAAAATTGAGTGCGTTCAACGCTATGAACGCTCAGTAACTAAACGCTGAGTGTTTATATACGAATTCAAAAAGTCGAGTTCAGCTTGGGTTGAAATGTGGTTGGTTGCTTAGACCATATAGTACATGGACTGCGTTTTCATCATGGCTGCAGGGTTTCAACCAGAGAGAAGGAACTAATAGAGAGAGTCAAATTCGACGGTGGCTCTCTTTTAGCCTACAAGCTACGATGTTGCGACTTGCGCACCATCTTGCATAATATGTATAATTACTAACTCCATATAAAAAAAATTTGGGGACAAATACATATGCAAGAAGATGTGCATACTCACCACCTTTGTTTTTGTTTTGCACTGCCCGAGGTGAAAACATGTACACACCGATAGGAATTCAACACGTTAAATAAAAAATGAAAACAAAAGGTTTCGAGGGGACGGAGACGAGGAAATTTGACTCTCTCTATTAGTTCTTTCTCTCTGGTTTCAACATAGAAGGCCGCCTTTTTTGGCCAATTAGACGAAATAAGGTCATTGACTGGAAAATATTTTTAAATATAATTTTAATGATTGGCTAAGAGCCCACTGCTGTTTGTGGGTGTGAGTGATCGCAAAAATTCACTGGTATATGTTTAGATAGATCTTAACTTTATATAAGCGTGGTTGGGGCCTTTGTCGGTAAACTAAAAAACGCATTTTCCATGCATCATTACCGATTTTCAAATTTTCTTATGAAAAGTTAAGATCTATATAAAAATACCAGTAAATTTTTGCTATCATCCACACCCTAAATTTGATGTAGGCTCTCGGTCTATGAGGCATTCGGACGAATGTTGATGTTTACACATCTTAACCGTGAGTCCCGGCACTCACACTTTTTTTTTGAAACTTACCAATCACTTTGTTTGGCTGTAAAGCCTTTCAATTATTTTTATAATAATTTACTTCGAAAAATAAAAGATTTAATAAAAAATAAAACTCACGACACAATGCTTTAAAAAAAATACTTATTTTGCCTTAAAGTTATAATGAAGATTAAATTGGATTGACGTTTTGATTGACGTTTCAACGAAATTGAGATCTCGGAGATTTTATACTCACTCAAAAAAGGTCTGTTCACGGTACTTGCCCGAAACTGCCGGATTCTACCAGATTTTTTTTTTTTATGCGAGTCTTGAAAGTCTTTCGGGCTAAAAATAGTAGAAATGCGAGAAGGTTTGGGAAGTAAACGAACAAAGGTTAAAGTAAGCAAGCGAAAGGCAAAGTACACATATTAAAGGTAATATCATTAGCGTTTTCATTTTTGTTCAGTTCTGCGCATCTGTCAAAATCGAGGTAGTATGGTGGTAAAATTGTGGATTCAGTGCCCCTTTCCTTGTCTTATTTCAATATTTTGTTGTTGTTTCTAATGATGCGCGTTGAGTTCCTGTGGTCACTCGAACAGCCATTTTTAATTTTTTGACATTTCCAACTTTGACAACCTGCGCAATATATTACCTTTAATATGTGTACTGTGAGCGAAAGAGTAGTAAGTGGCAGACACAGTACACATATTAAAGGTCATGTCATTAGCGTTTTCATTTTTGTTCAGTTATGCGCATCTGTCAAAATCGAGGTGGTGGGAAAATGGTGGATTTAATGATTTTTTATTGAACAATTATTATTTACAATTTTCTTAACGCTAGTTATCTTAAAGATTATATCGGATATTATAATATGTTGGCACACAAAGGGGGCCTAACTTTTAACATTTTGAGTTTTTTGCTTAAATTATTTTTAAATTGTCATTGTATTTGGTAAAATGGTGGATCCAGTGCCTCTTTACTTATCTAATTTAAATATTTTCTTGTTGTTTGTAATGATGCGAGAATTGAGTTCCTGTGGACACTCAAACAACCATTTTTTAATTTTTTGACACTTTCAACTTTGACAACCTGCGCAATATACATTACATATGTGTACTGTGGGTGGTCTTTGGTTGTTATGATTGCGTTCATCAGTTGAACATTTGGTTACGCTCAAAATCCTTCTTTCGCCTGATCCTGTTTAACTATTTCGAAAACAGCTCTAGGTACATACATATTAAAAAAAACTCAAATATCTTACAACTTTTTTTAGAAAAATAATTACCTACTTCAATGACGTAAAATGACCTTAAATATATATGGGAACAACTTTATTTTTTTTTAAGATCGATTAGGTTTTCTATGCCCTGTTTAATTTGTAACTTTTCAGTTTTCACCATTGTATAAGCCATTTAGCCATGACGATGGTTTTGTGGGTACAACCGTTGAAATGGTAGCGCAATTGTTATTCTGAGATAATATGTTGGTCCTTATTTTCTCATATGATATAAACACGTCTTGTCACATCACATCCCATACAAAAAAATACTTAGGTATAGGTACTAGGTACCCTGATTATATTTGTAATTAATAGTACTTAGGTATCTATAGGCTGTAGGTATTTATAATCCATCATTTTTTTACCATTAAACGTCTAACAAAGACAACTCACATCATCTCGCCGCCAAAATGTCACGCATTTCAACTTCATTTCAAGAAGCCATTTCAATATAGTGGTATTGTATAGGTAGGTATCTGAGGTATCTGTGGTATCTACATATACTCAATACCTTTTGATGGCTGACAGAAAATCTATATTTTCTCCGACTTCTGTCGGTCGAATCGGTTCCTCCTTCCAATGCCGACATGTCTTTCTTTTCAACTGACTTTTATACATAATTAGAGACTTGCTGTCAAACAAAAATATTCAATTTGACGATGCACATCTATTAGCAAGATTATAATACTCCGCCATGCATATGCATAATATCAATATAATATGTCCGTTCATGGTCCGTCCGTCCGTCGCGTCGCTTGCTATTGTCGTCGTCGTTGTCGATCCTTCCATTATTCTTTCATACCAACAAGCAGTTAGCTGGCTCTTCCAACATTTAATAGGTTCGTATCTATATATACATATATGTATGTACCTACTTCTTTGACAATAGTCGTATGTCTTGTGAATGCAGTTTGTTTAACCCTTTTCTGCACTTCATCGTACACCACTTGTAATAAAATTGATGTCAACTTTACTCGTGTATATATCTCCTAATTACAAGTTGCCTCTATATAATCTCCCCATTGATTTGAATGTTTTGGCCGACTCGCATTGTGTCATGTCAAAATGTCAGCTAATGTCATACCACCTTTCGAAGTGACATCGTCAGCGTCATTTTGTGCATGCAGCAATGGCGACATAACGTGAGCAACCGATTCGTCGCCGCCGGCCGCACCGATCTGGCTGCATCAGGCTTCGCTGCCACTGGCACTGGAATTGGAATGGAATGCATTGGATGGAAATAATCAAAATCGAATTAAATTGATACGATGAAAGGTGATGTCAATTGCATCGTAATGTTTATTCAATTAATGCACGCGAGCAGATAAGAGTATAATGTTATTCTTGATTGCCTATATTGCCAACATAAAATGTTTAAGTTATACTACATACACAGTAGGTATATATGTACATACATGCATATTATGTGTTGTATATGTTATAGGATGGGAAAAGATGTTAGTTGTTTTTAATGCTCGATAATTGGCTCAGTTAATTAAGATAAAATAGCAGGAAATTTGCGGGAAAATAAAAAAAAAATAAATTAATAACGAACAAAATGTCAGGCATATTACAGAAGACGTAACATGATTGTCACAAAATGGGTACCTAATGTATTGACACCTGGAGCTGATGCAATTTAAATTTAATAAGAAGAAAAATACTAAGCAGCCAACTATTTTTCGTTTTGATCGTGTTAGTGTGCCTGTACTAATAACTAATCAGTAGCAGTTTAATATATTCGTTCGGTATCCATTTCCAATCCAAATGCAATAAGCATTCAACTTTCCCTCGTCAGTAGGTACCTGTATCAAAAGTGTTCATGCACCGACAGGTTTAAACTTATAATTTGAAGCCGAATTCCATGGTATCGTAGCCGCTGCAAGGACAATATCACCGCTGGATTGCATCCTCCACAGAAATATAATTATTATTCTATCATGTTATTTAATTTTAAAGTGAAATAAAAATTTATTAACAAAAATAAATAAAATAATTCAAAAATATACGTTTAAGCAGGCTTTAATTTTAGTCACTCAAGAAGAAATAACTATTTTATATACATACAGGGTGTCTCGAAATCACTGCTACCAAAGAAAACCATAAGTCCCTGAGGTCATTTCAAGTCGAAAAACTGAACAGTTCATTTTCTCGTTGTCGCTTCGTTTTCGACTTATAACGGTTTTTATGATTATTATATTTTTTCCTTGACTGGCTCTAACTTTGCCAAACTACAACCAATTTACGAAATTTTTTTTGTTTAAACAAGAACGGTGCGAAATTTGTGTCTTCCACACAACTTTTTTCTGTGTGGATGACGGTTTTCCCGATCAAACATATTTTTTTAAGCATTTTTTAAATTGTTTTTTTGACTTCGATATGATGTTTTTCACTAAAACACGTTATTATCCATTTATAACATATCTTTTTTTTTATTATGAAAGCCCAATATGTGTTCTTAAAAATACTTTACATTTTTTTTACCTAAAAATACATTTAAAATTCTGATTAGCAAACAAAAAGTTCTAAACATTTTCCCAATAACTTTTTTTTTCTAAAACTAATTTTTCAAAAGTTATTCGCAAATTTAGGTGGCCATTGACTTAGAACTTTTGATTTTAAGTTGAAAAACATGCTCAGAACTAGGCTTACCATCCGTCAGGATTTCGTCGACGCGTCAGGCTTTTAATGTCCAATCAGGCTTTGGCCAGGTCTTGTCCTTTGTCAGGCTTTTTTATAATTATCGCACAAAATATAATCGTTAGAAGAAAAACGTTTACTGAATGCTTTCAAATCGAAATATTTGTAAATCGCAGTGAACACTCAACACATTAATTTTTTCATTTAGTTGTCACTTTTTAGAAAGAGACAAAGAGTTGTGCAATAGGGTGATTCAAAAAAACACCTTTCTCGAAATTCAATCGGGACCGGGCGAAATTATGAAATCCCTGAAAATTTCATATGCTTTTAGCACCAATACTCGAAAAGTAATGAAGCTTTTAACATTTGAGAAAAATTCCGATTTTCAAAGATTTTAAAGCTAAATTATTGAAAAAGCGCTGGTAGCGACCGCTAAATGCTGTTCGATTTTGAATTTTTTTTTTGGTCAACCGGTCCCGGTTGAATTTCGAGAAAGGTGTTATTTTGAATCACCCTATTGTGCAAGATATGACACTTTCATTTTATGACGTATTTTTTTTGCAATCTATTTATCTTCGTGCATCCAAATCAGGGTAAGTTATCTATATGAATGTTTTTTTTTGTTTTATAAAAATGAAGTTTCAAAAAGAAAAAAAAATGTTTTTTTATTTGTCAGGCTTTTTTCTCAAAAATCAGGCTTTTCTTTCTTTACTGTCAGGCTTTGCTGATTTTAGAGCTGATAACCCTACTCAGAACTCTTTCTCAAAAAAGTTCTTGTTGCGTGAAGTTAGCAAAAAAAACTTTTTTTCGAATTTTAACACTTCATTCGCCAGACCTATTGACAAACAAGTATGAGGAACTCTAGAACTGTTTGTTTTCTACCGGGAACTCTCATGTTTTATTCAATTTTAAACAATTCTTTTGCTTACTTGACAGAACATTCGCATATTAAACATTGAGCATGAGTAGTTGTGAGGATAAAATTATATGCAACAGGTTTTATTATTTTCATTAAAAGTCTTTTTATTGATATGTATGGCCTAAAAAATGATAGAAAAACTTTCCAAACATCAATATAAAAAATTGTTAATTTAAAAATTCACTAAACAATAAACAAAAAGTTCGTTCATTTAAATAAGTATTGAATTTTCATGACAAGACGAAAATTATAAAGTTCAACTTTTATGTGCAGTGCTTCAGCTGATTTGGCACTTCCCCCACCACAAACAACTTTCATCTAAATTTTCAGATGAGAATTTCTTGTCTGAAAATTCAGATGAGACGTAACTAAACGTAACTAAAAGTCACTAAAAGTCATCTAACTTTTTTTGACAGCTGGCCAATCAGAAGCTCCAAAAATTCTGAAATCTGAAAATTCAGATGTAAAACGTAATCGATTGAACGCACTCATTCATAATTGCTTTAAGAACCACTTAGAGTAAGTACTATAATCAACACTCGGACCCGTTGAGATCTTCCAAATGATTAATGAAGCAAGTGGTTTGCAAATGACATCAAAAATCTGTTCCATTTTTCAACGTTTCTCAACCAATTTTATCAATGCGAGAGATATAGAACGTAGGCACAAATCAAAGATAGCAAATAAAAAGCCAAACCTTATTGTAAAAAATCCCGACATATAGTAGGACGTCCTAACCTCATCGAGTTACCAGATAAGAGGTATGCAATTTTGTAGGTAGTGTAGTGTTTAGTCAAACAATTTGCGCATATGTTGCCTAGCGAAATCTGGTCAAGGCATAGGGTTGCTATTGCAAAGCTGTAAAGCTCAATTTTTGGGTTTATTCAATTATTTGACTAAGCTCATATGGTAGGTTTTACACCATCACATCTATCGCTTTCAAAACGTATTGAAATTTACTTTCGCTTTCCATTTAAAGGTCGAATGGTAAATACAAAACCACCATTTAAAGCTATCCGCCGCGCATTCTGGAATAGCCCTACTGTATTTCCATCTTGGTCGGAAGAAAAGTTGAAGGAAGGTGTTTTTGTTGGACTCGATATTCGGAAACTCATGAAAGCTACAAAAGAAAATTGACTCCTGTGGAATTGGCGGCATGGGTATATCGATAAAAGAATTAATCAAAAACTTCTAAGGAAATCATAGAAGTTCAAATTATGAAGAATTAGTTAACAAAATGATTGAAAATCTCCAAACATTAGGTTGCCTTATGAGCCTCAAAGTTCATTTTTTGCATTTACATTTAAGTTACTTTCCTCATAACTTAGGAGCGAGTGAAGAACAAGGGGAAATGTTTTATCGGGATATAAAGGACGTGTAGTGCACAGTAGGTACCAAGGCAATTGGAACACAACACTAAATTAAAATTTCTTAAACATTTTTTCAATATGCTGTCAAAACTCGTTTCATTATGGCCGTGCTCAGAATTGTAGATACCCAAAGCGATCTGAATAACTATGTTGTTGTAATCCCTTGGGGAAATACAGTTGATATATAACTAACTCAAAAACAACTCAAATTATCTTAAATATTTTTTAAAAGCTTTCTATAGCCGATGAATACTAATATGAACGCAAGGAACGGAAAATTGCAATTTGTGTTTGAAGATTTCTGTTTGTGTTAAGGAATGCGTTCAAGAACGAAATAAAATAAAGGAAACATTAAGCCCGGAGTCGGAGAAATTTTGGATAAGCCCGGAGGTTAGATCGAATTCCTGAAGTCTCCGGGCGAAAATACCCCTGTTGGTAGTCCTGCTTTTAACCCATATTGGTATGTCCTATGGTGAAATCTACTATTAGTACATTCCGGTGCATTGTCATAAGGCCATGTGTGATAAGGCCATATTGAGAAATATGGCCTTATGACGCTTTCGAAATGTATCATAGGGCTATACTGAAACATATGGCCTTTTGACACTTTACCAAAGTGTCATAGTGCCATTTTTTTATGGCCTCATAATACTTTCGTTAAGTGAAAAAATTTGATTTGTATTTTTTTTTTAAATCCAGAATCTTTAAATGCAAAGGAAACTTTGCATACACCCAACCTCGCATAGGGATGCCAGATTTGTAAAATTTCTTTGCGGGACAAATTTATTTTGAGAACATAACAACCTTCCCGAACACTTTAAAAGTATAATTTATTTGTTATGCGAAAAAAAGTCTTCAATTTTAAACCAATTTTTTAGTTTAATATTAGCTGCGTTTTATTTTCCCCCAGATCCAATCCAGATCAGATCAGGAAAATAAAACAACCCAGGATCTCCGTGACATACGTTATATACCCAACTCTTTTTTTCCTTTGTTTTTTTTATTCGTATACAACCTTTGTCTTTTTTCTTTACACTACTGACGACATTTACAAATTAAGGGTCTGTGTTCAAAATGGATTTGGAAATCCAAATTCAAAACAAAGTTGGATCTTGTGTTGTTTTTGTAATACATGTATTTTTGTAAGCAAATCCAATCTGGTTCGGATCTTGGGGAAAATAAAACACAGCTATTTATAATTTATGAGTGAACATATAACATAACGAACTAAGGTGTAAAAAAATAAATAAAGAATTACCTAAAAACAAAATAAATTGAAAACTATAAAAGTTAACAACGTTAAAAGTTAATTAATAATAAAAACAAAATTTTCAGCCTTTTAATAATAGTAAAATTTCATAAATTTTTACAAGGTAAATAGTAGGTAGGTTATTTATACGTATTTTTCTGCTGAGATTTTTGAAACAATTTCTTTAAAACCAAAATCAGTTTGAATTCTCTACAAGTCATATTAAAATTTTGTTTAATTTTAGCAAAGGAACAAACAAAACCACATAATTTTTCAAAGTTAGGGGCTGAATTCTTTAAAAAAAAAGTTTACCCAAATATCGACAGATTTTTCGATAGCATTTTAAATTTTTTGCGGGACCAGCGGGACATTATATCAAATTGCGGGACATAACGGGATATAATTTTCCGAGGGGACACTTGCGGGACAAAAGACGTTTTGCGGGACTGTCCCGCGCCTGGCGGGACGTCTGGCATCCCTAAGTCCTCGCACCTACCCCAAAGCCAATAGTGTGTCCAAGCAGTGGGGTTGCAGGGGGCAGCATGCCCCTCCATAGATACTTCACTGTTTATACGCCGTATAACTGAATTACAGTTAAAGTGTTCGACAAAAACATTTGGCCAGGTTTATTTATCAAACAAGGAAAGACGGTTAAAAGTGTCATAAGGCCATATGTCAAAAGGCCATAGGTTGGAATATGGCCTTAGGGCTTAGACGCTGTTTAGATTGGGAAGATTGAGGCCGGTATCACGGCAGTTCGTAGGCAAGAGAAGTGTGGGGTGAGGAATCTCGTGAGGCAGGAAGAAAACCTAAAAACCGGACTCATGAGTCTACTTTGTTGTTGTTTCAATGTGTGAAATGTTGAAATTGTTGTTGTTTCAATGTATTTTGAGGCGCATGAAAGTTTCAAATGTAAACACGATGACACTCACCAGTCCGGACTCAATCTTCCCAATCTAAACAGGGTCTTATATCACTTTTTGAAAGCGTCATAAGGCCACTCTCCAAAACCTCTTTGTTTGCATTTTTTGTTTTTTTTTTGTCTGTAAACTTCTGTTACGCTAAAATACCTTTGGGTTGAGTTGAGTTAATTGCAACAATAACATCAATTGCACAAAGTATATATAATAGCTGCATTTTATTTTCCACATGATATCATCTGGATCAGATCTTCATAATAAATTAGTGCACCCTCACCTAAAAACAGAGAGCTGCTGGACTCTCATTTTTCTCGTGTGAAAGGGGGCTTACAGCCATAATACTCTTTCCGTCTCAATCTTTTTTTTTCCCCATTCGATAAGACACTTCTTATCTACTTAAAATAAAAAAAAATAAAAAAATGTTCCACAGACGTATATTTACTTCAAACAAAAGGAGTTCATGTGAACTTTGTTTAAATTTAACATGACCGAATAATTTTGTTTTCAAGGCGTTTCCGTAATGTTTGCACTTCCTTTTGAGCAACTTTCAAAAATTAAAAGGCTTGGAAATTTATATCAGAATATCTACATAAGCCTAAAACAGTGTTAAATGGAATTCCCATCAAAAATATTTGTAATACACTAAAATACACAATTAAAGGTTCCCCCACACCAACGCCAATCAATAATTGTAAACTCGGGAGTTCCCCAAGGAAGCCATTTGGGCCCAATTTTATTTATATTATTCATAAATGATCTTTCCATCAGTTTTAAAATACACAAAATGTCTTATCTATGCAGATGATGTAAAGTTATTTAAAAACATTTCTAATCTTGAGTGTGAAAACCTTCAAATTGATCTAAATTCTTTCTATAACTGGTGTGCACGCAATTGTTTGTATTTAAACATCGACAAATGTAAGATAATAAATTTTACACTTGAAATGTCTGTTCTGTCTTTTGAATACAAATTTAATGGCGTTAATTTGTTAAATGTGAATGAAGTGTCTATACTTGGGGTTATGTTTGACAAAAAACTTGAATTCACGCAACATATTAATATAACTTGCAATAAGGCCAATTCAATATTAGGATGGATTAAAAGAGAATCACGTCAGTTTTCTGACCCCTATACGTTATCAAACAACTGTTGCCAGTTGTGGTCTCCCTATTATACTTGCCATAAAATCAGAATTGAACAGATTCAAAAAAGGTTTTTGAAATTTGCTCTCAGAGGTTTAGGATGGTAGAATCCATTGAATCTTCCTTCATATGATAACAGGCTCAAGCTTATTGACCTACCTAGTCTAGAGAGTAGACGTTCTTATTTATGTTTTGTTTTTATTGTTAAACTTATTGATAGTAAAATCGAGGCTTTAAACCTTTTGTCTCGAGTTAATTTTAATGTTCCAAAGCGGAATCTAAGAGGTCTACCTGACCCTATTTATATAAGGCACTATCGTACCAACTACGAAGAAAGTTCACCACTAAAATAATATGTTGAAATTGTATAACGTCAACCATAAATTATTAATTAATACTTCTGATGTATCAAATACCGTTTTTAACAAGAATTTTTATAATGTATAGTTTTAAGAAAACATTGTTCGCTAGATATTAATTAGCTTGTTTCAAATAAATAAATAATAACAACGTGTTGTTTTCATTGACAACCACTTGTTGTTATTATTATTTTCGTCGTCGCCACGACAGATTCGCGTTGGTGTGGGGGATCATTAAAGCTCTTACAAACCAACGCGAAATATTTTTGAACGACACACAATGAAACTTTCGGCTGTCAAAATATTTTACACGAGATTCGTCTAATCGCATCGTCACATCTTTGGTGTGTGTACTCTCATTTATCGCCCTTCCACACTATCCCACTGAGTATTAAAAATCGGGAAATAAATCATGTATAATAGTACCTAGGTGTGTTTTATTCATTGCTGCATAGCCAGTGCAACAAAATTTCCCTTGGCAAACAAAAACAATTTGATTGCTGGAAGTTAGTAAAAAAAAAGATGGCTGTGCTGGCGATGGAGCTTTCAATTGCTGAAATGAACGTATAGAGTGAGTGATCGTTTTATTCGGACTTGTGCTGCGCTGGCTATGCTGCAATGAATAAAACACACCTAGTGTGGAAACAAAATATGAATGTCCATCATACACAGCATGATATTCCAGCCTACACGATTTGACATATTGTGTTAATATATACATGGGAATTTTTACAAATGGTTCTAATTCTATCACACATTTCTTTTTTAGAGGTTAAATTAAATGTCAAAAAATGAAAAATCATTTCTCTCCCACAAATTTGGCAGTAGCATGGAATTCTTTCCCACTTTCGATTTGACATGTATTAATACTTAGTGGGATAGTGTGGAAGGGCTTTTAAATATATTCTGACAGGCGAAAGTTTCGTCGTCATTCCAAATGTTTTTTTCTTTTTTACTTGCGATATAATTATATAAATGTACATAATATGTGGACTAGGTTTATTAAGAAGTTACGGATTCGTAAAAAAATGGAACTCAATATTTTGATCAAACTTAACATTACGTTAATTGTTTTAGCAATTAATGAAAACTTATTTTTCTCAGACGTGCCCACAACTTGAAAAAAAAGTCGAAAAATGATACTTATCTACCTGTCATAAAACCCTTCTTTTTATTTTCGATTTTCTCAAAAACGATTAAACTGATTTTGATAAATTTTTTTTATAGAGACTGTACTTGCCTGTGTGACCTCGGGGTTACTTTTTATTTACAATCCTTAAGGATTCTTACTTATTACCTTATTACATACTTACTGAATCTTTTCGTAGATCATTGTTCATTCTCCTGAGTCTTGTCGAATCCATTTAAAAATATTTTCAATCTGTTGAACAAAAACTTTTAATTTTTTTATAAATTTAAAACGAAAATGCTTGACTATACAAAAATATAGAATGAATCTTCTAATAAGCCTATATGAAAACAGTCCGTAATCTCGCATGCAAACGAACAAAAGAATATTCAATCGGAAGTCACATTTTCCCTCAAAAATAATAATTTAATACAAAGAATGAACATAAAATTTAAATTTCATATTGCTTTGAAACTCAAAAATGTATAACTATCCACAATAGAGCAAATTGTTCATTCAATTCAATTTTCAGCCGGCAACCAAAAAAGATTAAAAAAAAAGAACCTACCACAGAAAAAAAACTTGATAAAATCTCTATCAAAATCATAACAAAAATGCATTTACATAAACGAAAAAGCACATTTTCAAATAAATCAAAACACCTTTCAAAAAACATTTTGTTTTGTTTCGTAATCATCAAAAATTTAATTATATGTTTATACAAAAAATGTTGCGTCTTTTCACTTCAATGGTTTTCAGTTAAATGAATTTAGGTTTTTCTTTATTATTGAATTTATAACAATACAATTTTTATTTTATTTTCCATAATGTATATTATAATGTTTTTGTTTTATTTTAATTAATGTTTGTTTTTATTAATTAAGTAATTAATACAAATTTATATTACATTTAAAATCCAAATATCTTTTGTCACCTTCTGTTGTTTTTTTTTCTTTTTTATTTTACTTAAATAGTAGTTTACAGATTTACACGTACTTATGTATATTTAAATTGTTTTATTAATATTTATAGTGTTTTGTTTTTTTGTTTGATGGTTTTAATTAAATATTTGTAATTGTTATAATTTGTTTTGTTAAATAAAAAAAAATATGTTTAAACAATTATATGGAAAATAATAAAACTATTTTTTATATTTATCCTTTTTATAGTAAAACTTATTAATAATTTTCTTACAAGTTCTGAGTTTATTTATCTATAAGCGTATTTTTCATTGTTTACTCATTAAATCACGGATAAACAATAATTATCATAATAATAATTCTAGAAATTACTGCAATATTTTTGTTTTATGTTATATTATTGTTAATTAAATTAGACACACATAATTTTACATTATATCTAATAAATATTTTTTTTTGTATTATTAATATTTATAGAGTTCATTTAGCTTTGTGTGTTTTATTTAATATTATTACATAGGTATGTGCCAAAATTCGTTTTTTTTTCAAGTAGATTATTTTTATTTAAGTTTCGCTCTCTGTTGGTATACGACAGTCTTGACTCTGAAAAAGCTGCACGAAGTTATTTAAATATGTTCACAAGATTATTAACAGATTTATTATTGCGTCTCCTTACCAACTTTCGAGGTGCGATAGAAAATTCAATCATTTAATTATTATTCTGTATAAAACTAGAAAACAACTTTAAAAAAAAATTAATAAATTTTCGAATAAATAACAAAGGAAAATTTTTTCTATTGTCCTGATAAGAAATGTTATTGTTTAAATAATTATGTATTACAATCACATATTTTGTTTTTTTTTTTTTTCAATTCTTGAAATTGGTGGTTC
Organism: Epistrophe grossulariae; assembly: GCA_929447395.1. NCBI lineage: Eukaryota > Metazoa > Arthropoda > Insecta > Diptera > Syrphidae > Epistrophe > Epistrophe grossulariae. Next base: position 137,630,528 of record OV839566.1, read on the forward strand.
TAAATGAATGAACCTGATAAAAAGTACGTTTATATAACTTTTGCAAGGATGTTATAAATAATAAAAGGAAGGTAGGTATCTTGACTTTTTTTATAAGTGTGACATTTTTATTTATATCTACATCCAGATTACACATACAATTTATAAAGAATTCTCAACCCTAACGCTATCCAATTGGATTAACTAATAAAAAAAAAGTTGTTTAAACATAACAGTTTAATTTTAAAAAAAATTTAAACAATTTAATCGTGTACAAATATAGCTGTTTTGTTGAAAATTTGAAACTATGTAATTTAATTGTAAATATTAAATTGTTTTCGTTTTAAGTTTGATGGATAAAAAATAAAGGTTAAAATAGTTACAGGAATATTTCGCGAACTCGAATCATTTTTTCTAAAAGAATGCAATACTTTAAAAATTAAATCAATTGTTTTATTCTGTAAGAAAAAATGGAAATCCTAACAAATGAAGAGTACTGGACGCTAGTGTCATTTTTCCAGATTTCAAAATAAAGTCAACCAATTTAAAATTAATGCATTCTTTAAAATTAAATTTGCTTAGAAAACCAGTGTTTTTAGAAAGCTACTAACCGATTCCAGCTTACTTCGATTTCATCCAATTCTAAAACAAATGCCAATTCGCTTATCAACTCTTCAACTTGATGCGAAATTTGTTTTAGTACTTATGGCCCGATTTCGAGGAAGAAATTAATTGTAGAAATTTTCAGATATTTAAAATAAAATTCACATTGATTCTTTGTGGTGGTGTAGTTTAAGAGTCTTATTTACCGATTAAGATTTAAGTTTATCAGGGGTTCTGTTTTTAGCATGGTTGTATCAAGTTTTTAAAGCAACACAATTTGAACTTTAAGGGTGAGACTGAAAGCATACCAATTTATAACAGTTTCAGTAATGGTAAGAGATTTTCAATAAAAAAAGTGTGAGTGCCGGGACTCACGGTTAAGATGTGTAAACATACGTAACGTAACTTGAATCACAATCACAGAATCACAATCACGATCACAAGATACGTTACGTTTTTTTTTCACCCTACCGCCAGTATAGATGTTTACACATCAATAATAGATGTCCAAACTATGCCCACCGGCAGAGGGTTTTGTACCTGCGGGGCCGCATAAATGTTATAAATTGACATATCTTTAGTCACTTCAAATAACAAATGGCTTTATCTAATTTTCAAAAAATATTTTGAAAATTAAAAACTAGTTTTTCTTTTCTTATGAGCTCCTGCCATTTAGCCCTCAATACTCAAAATTTATTTATTGACCTCACCTTTTTTTTCTTTTTATATTTTATATCTCTGGCAGTATTCTCTTCATTTTATTGCGAACATAATACTTAATTTTAAGAACTTTATTGTTAGCCTCGTGTACTTTTAAATCATAGCACACCACTAACGCCATAAACATTATCGAATAAATAAACCATAAAATCATATAAATTTTTAAAAAGAATGTAAAATAAAAAAACTAACACCTAACAACTGTCATGAAATTTAAAAGATTTCAAAGAAATGGATTGAGAATTCAATAAATTAATTTTGTTTATCATATTCTTCTATCGAATTTCTGAATTTGAGGAAATAGCAATTTCAAACGTGCGGAATTATGAACATACTTATATGATATATATATAATCTAACACTTTTCAGAAGGATTACCTTGATCACTTCAGGATCTCACAAGGACAAGAAATTATATTAAAAAACATATGAAAATGCGATTTTGGACAGCGAGAGGAACGAAATATTTTTGTATGCGTTTGAGGTCATCGCGATTTTCACAGCTGGCATTATCGGCCATAGCTAACATCTTTCGGTCGTTTAACTTTAAAAGTGCTCGAGATTTTTTATTTTGTTAAATTCCCATTCAAATAAGACAACTCTATAGTACCAACAACTGAGTCGGTAATGCTCTATTTCTATCACGCGAATCAGCAAATCATAAAAAATTACATCGGGTAGTAAAAATTTAGCGGATGGTTAGGCCAGGCGCGCACATGCAACTAAACAGTTTGGTTTCGATTTTGAGCAAAATGGACTCTCATATAATCCTATAGAACTCAAAATCGAAACCAAACTGTTTAGTTGCATGTGCGCGCCTGGCCTTAAAGTTGTCATTGAAATTGATCTCTGGCAACTTCTTCATTCTTTGACCTACACCAAGTGAACAATTTAAGAAAAAAAAAAAAAAAAAAAAAAAACATAAATTAACTATGTACCTACGTAATTATGTAATGCACTTAATAAAAAACTCAACAACAATTTAATTATGTAATTTTGTACGGAAAATTAGGGTCTTACCCTAACAAACATCTCAGACAGAACAGACAAAAATATTGACATTTTGTTTTGTTTTCACAGAACTCTTCCTCCTGTTTTATTATCTTACATACAAGAAAATTTAATACAAATCCACTAGGAATGTTCAATTAAGTATATTATGATTGTTATCTTCATTTTTTTTGTTTTGTTTAATTTTATATTTTTATACAATAAAGCTTTTGAACGACGATTAAAAAAATCTTCTATCTTCTCTCTTTCCAACTTCTACATCAATACCCCGCACGCTTAATATTTTTGCTTGTTTTTTTTTCGTTTTTTAATTTTATATAAGTAGAGCAAGAGTAGAGATTCAAAATTGGTGAAGGACATTTATTTGAAAAATGCATTATTTATGAAGTATGTAGACCTGAACAACGGGTTTTATTTTAAATATTTTTATTTTATTTTATGTATTTATATTCCTCCTTCTTCCCTATTAGCTCTCTGTTTCTTGTTTTTTTAATGTTTTTTTTTTTGTTTTTCGAATAAGATTTATAACAATTTATGTATTAATACATTGAAATTTTGATTACTTTCATAATTATGATTCATTTATTTTTTTTTTTCTTCTTCTTTTTTTAATGTATGTATATTATCATATATATATATATATTTATATTATAGGTTACTATTTACAAAAGTCGATCTTGAAAATAAGATCTTAATAAGTTGTTTTTTTTTTTAATTTTAATTTTTTGTTTTTTTTTAAATTAAATTAATACTAACATAAGAACTAAGAACGTATATGACATTTTTGTTTAGTTTATGTAAAAAAAATCATTTTAAATAATAAAATAAGAACATTTTATTTTTATGTTATTTTTCATTTTTGTTTTTTTTTATCTAATCAACGACAGTCTTAGAGAAAATAAATGAATAAAACGATATTATTCGCATTGTATTCAGATATTTCCTTGTTTTTTTTTTATTTTTTATGGAAATGCTGGCTGTATTTTTGTTTGTGTATTTTGAGTGTGAAATTCTAACTGAAATATGGATGGATATTTGCTGCGGATGCTGGTTGTTGGTTGGTAGTGAGCTGCTAAAATATATGCGGCAGCATATTATTTAACTGATGGCGTCATTTCTCGAGTGATATCAGTTTTAATGAGAACTGAAGCAAGAGAAAGCATTGAAATCAAAGACCGGCAAACAGTTTTAAAATAGCGCGCAAACATCGACAACGATAAGAAGCAAGTGCTTTAAACCTCTATGGAGTTGTTTAGCAGATATACCCGCAGCTAGCGCAGGGCATACGCAGTTAATAGTCGTTAGTTATCTCCCCTTTTCTCACCTATTGGTTGTATTAAGATTGATTCCTGTCGAGAGTGAGTTGTTATTGTTGTTGTTGTTGTTATTATTAGCTGTGGTGCCTCCTGTCGCTGATGAGCCTGCATTCATGTTGGACGAAGTTGTTGCCATGTCGTTGGAGTTATTATTGATCTTTACTGATAATTCGTTAGAGGAGGTCTTTGGCGAAGCAGAGGTTGTGTACATTGTTGTTGTTGTACCAGCCGCCGACACTGAGGCTCCAGTTTGGGTGTTTACAACTTGATTGCTTATCGGAACTCGCATGTTCGTGAACAAAGCTGGATTATTTGTAATGCGTTGAAGTTGATGTTTTCCCAGAACGGTAGTCATACCGGGTGAGATCTGCATTTGCATTTGTCCAGTGTTGTTTTTATGGAGGGACTTCAAATTCAACAAACTAGTGTAATAAACTCGCTTGTTGTCCGGAGTATCACCACCAATTAAGTTCAAAATTCGATCGCGTTTCAATTTGTGTAGCTGTATCGGCTGTTGTTGTTGCTGCTGCTGTTGTTGTTGTTGTTGTTGCTGCTGCTGTTGTTGTTGTTGTTGTTGCTGTTGTTGTGGTTGTTGATGTTGTTGTGGTTGCTGTAGTTGTTGTTGTTGTTGGTGTTGTTGTTGTTGGTGTTGTTGTTGTGGCTGTTGTTGTAGTTGTTGGTGTTGTTGGTGTTGTTGTTGTTGTGGTTGCTGTTGTTGTTGCTGTTGCTGTTGTTGCTGCTGTTGTTGCTGCTGTTGTTGCTGCTGTTGTTGTTGCTGCTGTTGTTGTAGTTGCTGTTGTTGTTGCTGTTGTTGTTGAAGCTGAACTGTTTTCAGCTGCTGATTATTTAGCTGCTGCGCGTTAATTGTATTCTTCGAATCCAAAACTATATTACTCTGTTGTAATGAACCACTTGACACAAAATTCAACTTGATATTGGTATTGGGAATCTCTTTGTAGTGCATTTTATTTTGCATATCTCCAGACGATGTGGCAATTGTGAAATTACTAGTACTTGTGACATTGCCCGATGGACCTGATGTACTGAGAATCAGTTTATTACCACTCGATCCAGCCAATCCGCCTGCATTTGAATGCTGGCTAATCATGGTTATTGGCTGCGATGAAGGTTGCAGGCTGTAATTGTGGTTGGCTGCAACTGCAGCAGAGTTCTGTTGTTGTTGCACACTTAATTCAGATACGACAACTGGATATGATGACATTTTGATAACTTTTCCAGTTGGAAGAGTTTTCTGAGTTGTTTGGTTATTAACATCAATCATAGTTGTATTATTTGAATCGTCTTCAGATTTGATAACTTGATACTGCTGTTGTTGTTGATGCTGTTGTTGCTGTTGCTGCTGTTGTTGGTGTTGGTGTTGCTGTTGCTGCTGCTGCTGCTGTTGGTGTTGGTGAGCAATTTGAACCTTTCGCTGTGAGAGCTTTCGAGTCAAAAGCAGTTTATCCAGCACTAGAATAAAAACAAATATTTCTATTAAAAATCTCTCAAAATGACAACATTTTATGTAGACTTTATTGAAGATTTTTTTGAAAAAAAAAACCTTATATAAACATTGACATGGCCCCGGGCAAAAAACAAAAACTTCTAATTTAATGATTAGGAATTCTAGTCTTGTTGGATAAAGTTCACACTAGATATTCGTCACGAAATCTTTTTATGATGAACTGTACATAACAAAAAATTGCGTATTGACAAGGCCAACTGATGAGTCCAAGTGAGATCGCCGGGACAAAACGCAAATTTTTTGTAGGACTAAAGGTCTTTAAAAGCTATTTTGAATCTAAAATTATTATTATTATTAAAAAAAAACACTGCGCACCACTTGAATAGAAACAAGCATATCGTCGTTAGAACTGTAAAAGAATGAAATCAAGCTTGAATTTCGAATACATTTGAAGTCAATTTTAATTTGAAATATTTATGGGTGCTTTCTGGGAATCTTATATTATTAACCGGGCTCCAAAAATAAGTAAAAAACTCCACATGTAATATAACCGGATAAATGAAAATATTAATTTCAAGAAATTTTATCTTTATTTCCTTTTCAATAAAAATGAATTTGTATTTATTTTATAAGAGCAGCTTGTATTTATAGCTGTCATCTACACATAATAGGTACTTATTACCTTTGTTTAAAAAAAATCAAGCCAAATGTTGTTTTGTTTGCCTCAAATCAACAAAACACGTTAAACTAATGAGTATGATTCATTAAGTTTGACTTACATTTAATTTTTAATAACTTAGATAACCAAGAGATTTAACAATATCAATGAAAAAGATTAAAAAAAAAATGTTCAGTCTCTTATTCAACAAACTTCCAAGAAAAAATACTTACCCTCAGGCCCGTTTAGTTGTTTTTTTTGTCCCGTTGGTCGACTTGTCCAAACAATTTTGTTTGCAGTCGCGTCAGTTGACAAAATTCCAGATCCACCTTGTCCAACATGTCGCCAAACTATTTGCTGTGTCTGCTGCTGCTGTTGTTGTTGTTGGGGTTTAGAAGTCGTCACAATCATAGGTGTCTGGTGACTCATCAGATTATCGGTTATTATCATATTTCCATTGCCACTAGAACTCCCCCCGCCTGCATCAACCAAACCACTACTTCCACCACCACTATGATTTGGGCCATTACTTGAAATTATAGTATTGCCCAGACTATCACATTGTATTTCATTGTCCAACTTCACATTTGCCAATATGACTGCGTTCTGTTGTTGATTTACATTATTAGGAACTTGATTGGTGTTAACAACACCACCAACATTGCAGTTGCTTTGTTTAAGGTAGATTTTCTGTGGCATATTTCCACCGCCGTTCGCATTGGAATCTTGAGTCGCAAATATTGTCGTATGGTTAGTTGCAGCTATTGACGTAAGTCGAGACACCATTGCACCTTGTGTAACAGCCGGCGTTACAAGATTCTTCTGCTGAAGCTGAAGATTTTGTTGCATGAGATGTTGCTGCTGTTGCTGTTGTTGAACTAATCTTAAAGCTGTCCTCTGACCTGATGTATGAATTAAAGATGTGTTTGCTGAAAACTCAGATGTCGGCAACAGTCCTTGCTGTTGCATTATCTGCAGTTGTTGATGGGCGGGTGGTTGTGCTATCGATAATGCTGCTGATGAGGCTGGTGAGGGAACGGGTGGTGGCGGAGGTGATGCTAAAATTTCATCGGGCGGCTCTATTTTATTTACCTCCGGTAACTTCTCTTTGATTTCTTCTTTTTTAAAGAATATCTCATCCTTCAGACCGTTTATCGTGGAGAATGTTGAACTGCCAAAATTAAAATGGCTGTTGTTTAATTTGTTACTTATCGCACCCTTCACGCCGTCCTTCTCATCTTCCAGTGCCACATCAGCGCCTGCACTGTCCCCCGCTTCACCATGTTTGGTCGTCACATCACTGGCCAATTTCTTTTCTTCGATACAGTCAAGCAAGCCAGCGCCGCCGTCGTCGAGAATACCATTCCAAAAGGTCGTTGTTTGATTGAGCGTCTTCAGGTCGTCTATTTGGCACTCCTGCAAAATGTTGTCCAGCATGTTTTCGTTGTCGTCCTCGCCCAGGGAGAAATTCATGTCAGCTAAACTATCACCGCTTAAATTCAAATCAATGCCCACGTTTTGACCATCACCATCCAAATTACTATCGGGCAATGATTTACTAAGATAGTTGGCCGCAAACACTGATGGAAGCAACTGTGAGTCAGGTGCCAGGTCGGCGTATGTAAAGGGATTTGTTATAAAGAGCGCATCATCGGAACTGCTCTCCCACAAACCCGCTGAAGTACTATTGCCATTTTCTTGGAATATCGCCGAAGGGGGACTTGCACATTGGCTTAAACGCTGCATTTCAATGGAAATCGGTGTCATGGCTGAAAAGCCAACAGCTGGAGTAACGGCAGAAGCTTCTCCACTTTCCGTCGTCGTAGGTGCAGCGGCAAGAGGTTCATTATAATCATCAAACTCATGTGAAGGAGTTTTCGGTCGAAAATGCAACCAATCTCTTCTTATCTCACTCAAAATTTCGTTGCAAAGCTCCATTCGTTTACTTGATGCAGGTGGTGCACTCGCACAGTCCAAAAGAAACGGAAACTGTCGGTCATTCACAGCAAAGCAATCCTTTAAGTTACTGCGCCGCAAAACATCTTTTGCTTCTGTAAACTGACTCTTAGGCAATTGATTGTTGTTAATTGTCAAACCACTCATTTCATCATCTGGCTCGTCCTTGATCAGCACATCGCTTAAAGCCTGATTCGCTGCATTATTTCGATTGGCATTTATGTAGCTACTCAAACGGGCCAGATTCACATTCTCATCATCAAGAATATTAAGGTCTGCTGAGTCGATTACCTCTTGCTTAATTTGGACTTCAGCACTGCTTATCACATTGGGCTTTCCATCATTGTTGTTGTTGTTATTTATGTAATTGTTTACATTGGATGTAGTTCTGTTAATGCTATTGTAAGTTTGTTCGTTTAAACTATTACAACTAAATTTAAAACTACTGCTACTACTTATGTCGTTAGGATTAAATTTGCGATCAGTTGGCAGCACCTGTGCTTTTTTAACTATATCGCTTACAACCTCTGAGTATATGGACGAGGTGCTCGGCTGCTGCTGCTGATCAACGTTAGCTGCATACGATGACGTTGAAAGCTTGAAAGAGTCTTCGGCGTCATTCAGCTTCTCTCGCTTGATTACTTCCTCGTTAAGGAGACTATTAGTTATGTTGCTAATACTATTGTTGTTTTCACTGTTGTTGTTATTGATTGATGTTCTGTGTTTGGGATGAAAACTGTTATAATCCCATTTGCGTTTGGGACGTTTTATTGGCACCGGTTTCACAAATGCTGTCACATATAGTGAATCCCGAGAAACATTCTCATCGTCGTCATCATCATAGTCACAATCGACTCTATTGACGTTTTCAGTTGTTGGGCAGGTTCTTGCAGAGTTCTGAGTTTGTTGATTGGCGGGTGGATTTGCGTTTAGTGATGCGGCGGGATTTTGTAAGCTGCTACTTTCCAAAATGGTGTAATCGAGCTTAGACCAAATATCATCCATATTTGTTGATGCTCGATCTAAAATTACACGTCCCCCTCTTCCTAGTCGACGTCGTGCAAATCCTATACAACGTGGTCTGAAATAGAAAACAAATTTTAAATTTAAATTTGTAAATTAGACAAACAAACTAAAATTAAAAAGGTAATCAAAGTTGTTTTGGTAAATATTTAATTTATTATACTAGCTTGTATAATTGTTTCCAAGAAAAACGTTCCCATACAATTTTTTTTTTTTTTAACAACACAAACATTATATGCCAGTAAGACCTAGGGTCTTATATATTAGGCAAATGTTAGAAGGAATAGGACGATAGGATAGATTTTTGTTGGCACAGTGGATTGAGAAATTAGGTCTTGATTATCTCATTAAATCCCAGGGGTGGCGTTCAGTTGAGGGAATATAGAAAATAATGCTGCCTAGACTGGGGATCAAACCTACACATCCAGGTTAGCAGTCAAGCACTACTTCCACTGCGCCGGGGCCACCCGGCACAATCCAGTGGTCGGACAGACTTTTGATTTTATGACTTTTTTTTCCGGAAATATGAAATCATCACTTATTATCATAAAAATGTGAAAACAAAAATATAGTTAAATATTTTAGTGGGTTTGTGTACTTTTATATTGCTGAGATTTTGAAATCCTCAACTAGCGAGATTTCAAGTTTCTGAGATCTTAGTATTCTCAAAAAAGAAAATCTATAACACTTTACGAGCTTTCTTAGTGGAACTTATTAAAGGTCTTCATATTTGGTGGCAGCCACTTGTACAACTAAACTATGTAAATATTTCCACTTCCGAAGGCATTTCGATTTTCGTTTATTCGAGGTTGGTGTGCGATTAAATTGTTTTTATTTTGCGACTTCAAATATTTGTATTGTACAATCGATATATTTATGTATGTACATAATGTACAATGTACATAATACGAAAATGAACTTTCAAATAAAAAGATTTTTCACATTAGCAACCCTTTTGTTGAAGCTAATATGTCTGGCGAATGAAATGCAAGACAAACTATAAAAAGAAGCCCCGAGACAAGGATATTCGTGCACGCATAAATCTTGATCAGAACATGTCTGTTGGTCGATATATTTTGACATTATGTGCCCATAAATTTTGAAATGAAAAAATAATTATACGATTACAATTCAGAACACGGAATCAATACAGCATTTAAAAAATTCTCACCGAATGTCTTACCAAAACCAAGCAAACTCAAAGTTTTCTTTAGTTTTTGAAATTATTTTTTTTCGAACGTACATTTTATAAGTAACCCTTACCTTACAAAAATGTTTGCTTTTTTATGTTCAGCAATAGGTGTGTTCCTTTACTTTAAATCTCTGTGCATTTGTGTGAGAAATGTACAGATTTTAAAAAAAAAGGAACAAGGCTAATCATTTAGTTACTATGACCTTGTATTTATAAATATAATGGATTACCTTGGATGTCTTATGGATGTTAGGGTATATCTATATTTCTTATCTCCAAAGCCATTATCGTTCTTCGATTCCCATGGCCAATTTCCATAAGTGTCAAGGGGCTATAGTTAAATTTCATATTTTAAAATCGAACAAATAAAATACACACACGACAAATCTTTACCCGGTGGTAATTGCAGTTCTTATTTCGTCTAAATGCAAATTGTCCTTCATCTTCGCCTTCTGAACCCAACGGGTTATTTGTGAGATCCTCTTCTTCAGTTTCGATCGTCGATTCTATTGGCGCAGGTGATGAGCTTTGAACTAGAGAATATTGCTTTTCACGTGGTATTTTGTGTTTACGCTTTTTATATTGTCTTTTCTCTTTACGACTACCACTACTGCTAACACCGACTGGATCTGTTTAAGAAGAAAGAAGTTTAAATTATAATATTGTTAAGAATGTTTTTTTTTTTTTAAATAATAAGTACATACCAACTGCAAGACTCGCAGTGTTCAGGTACTGTGACGTCGAAGTATAACTGTGACCGCCACTGGTCGATGCTGTATTCGACGGCAAAAGACCTCCAACTGGATTCGTAGACGGGACTGATGTATTATGTGAGTATTGATTTGTATATAATGGTGTAAATGCTTGCCTACAATTTTTGGTGAGAAAAACAAAGGTGTTCGTTAGTTTTTGAATTAATAATTATTGATAAACCGTTTCAAAAACATACCTTGAATTTTTGAAATTCGAACTAAGCTCTGACATTAGGCTTCCATTAAAGTCACGCAGCTGAACCCGCTTCTCAAAGATCTCAATAGATAAATGCAATTGTTCTCTTTTCGTTTTCTCACGTCGTTTCACCATTTCAAGTACAGTCGTCGCTCGACACAAGTCTCGCCTGTGCAAACATTACATTATTTCATCATTTAGATACACAAATATTTAATCCAATTCTTACCTCAACTTCAACATCTTCTCATATGATGTCTCATCATTTTTACGATTCTTTCGCGTTTGCATCTTTTCAGTGCGTCGACGAAATGCTAAGTACGGATTGTTTGCCGAAGTACCAGGTCGATTCTCTGTTTTGACAGACAAAATCAACGGATGTTGCTGAAAAGTAGTTTACGAATTTTGATTTTAAGCATATTTTTTTTTTTTTTTTCAAAAACAGTAAATAAGAGCTCTTAGCAATCTTACAGTTTTTAAACGCTTATTCAACCAGTAATCGTAAACTGCTATGCTAACTTCATCGTCTTGTTTGAGCAGTGCTTTAGCTTCATTAAGTGTTACCACAGTTTGGCCGGAACTCTTCTCAAGTCGGTCCATCATTTGCTCGAACTTCAATGGAGTTAATTCCAATCGCCGACTTTGTTGGTTTACCCACATTTCATCTGCACTGTCCATATCATAGTCGGGAATATCCTGTTCCAGACCAAGTGCTGCAAGATTTTTTTTTTTTTTTTTTGGTTATTGTGTTTGAAATTTTTTTTACAATAACTAAACTATTGTATTTCAACTTACGTTGCATATGAATCATCTGGCGTGGCATTTTATAGTTGGGAGGATAGCTTCTGTCATAGAAATCCTGATCACATGTAAACACCTCGGGCGTGGGAATAATCAAACCAGTACAAATCGCCCTTTGTAGATGGTGTTCCTGAAATCATGAAACATTGTTGTTTAATTTAGAAGATGTTAAGGTATATGTCGTAAAAAAATATAAATCCAATGTGAGTATGCCCCAAAGAAAAAGCATTCTCACATACATGGCAAGGCTTAGTAGTTTTAGGCATCTTCGTGTACCTACTAATACATATGCAGGTACATATTTTGTTTACATCGAGCGCGGCTAAAAAACATCTAGGTATTTGTTTTTTTATTGCAAAATAATAACTCTTTTGGCTAGATTATTTCATAATTTTCTTATCTCAATAGAATTTATAAAAAAAACTAAGAGGGCACAACGCTATCAGAATATTTAATTTTAGTTTTGACGAAAATATTATTTGCTGATAGTAGGTAGCATACCTACTGCGACTAAACAATAAACAAAATTGTTGAATGACTGCGAATGAATATAATTAAATCAATGAAACATGTTCAGAAAGATAAAGATGTTTTGTGAAAATAAACACAAGAAATATTCTCTTTTTTAACAAATATGTATAAGTGTTTGAAGAAAGGATGAATTCGGAATCATAATGACAATACGAGATTTAGATGGCCAAAATTTGTTGGATACGTTGGTCGTGGAGGTTACGTACATACCTACCTGACTAGATACATTTTGACTTTTGCAAATAAACGTTGATGCCGATGAATACACATTGACACAACTTGATTTGTGTTAAAACACCTTGCGGGTTTTAACGAAACTTGAACTAAAAAACAGTTATTTATTCCAAATTTTAAATTTTAGTTACGAATTGCTAGACAGCGCCGCTTAGGACTTACAAGTAGGAATACTGTTCCTGTATTATGTATTTACCTACATACATTATACAAAACTTCTCCCCCGAAAATCCATTAATTTTGATTATTATGAAAATCTCGTTCTTGCATATCTTTCAACATAAAATGACATTTATTATTTATTATTTCATTGATAGACAAGGTACTTCATTAATGAGTTATATTTTTGAGTGTAGTAATGCTTTAGGACTGACATTTCTGAAAAGGTATCTATATGGAATGAGATGTGTTTAATAAAGAAAAACTAGATCAGAACAGAGCAGAACAGCACAAGTGAGTGAAAACTGTCAAAACAGGATTCGTGTGTTTATGGAATTGACCTTTGCCTATCAGATGTTCAATTTTAAATTCAAACGATTTTTAATTAGAATTTATTTTCATTGATTTTCAAATTGAATTTTATATCAATTCACACCTTTTTTTCATACTCTTTTATGTTTTCTTTATTTACTTCTTTAGTACATTTACGCTTTTTATTTTGCTAAACACAACAATCAACTGACTCTTTCACATTTATAATTCACTTGATCCACCTTAGAAGTATGTGCAGAAAATGTTGTTCTAAACTGTTCTGAAGGCAGTCATGGAACACAAAGTGAGAGAATGGCTTTTACTTATAAAACACACAATCATGTAGAATAGATTCATTCAACACACTTAAGCACCTACTGTACATATACTTATATATGTGCCAAATGATTTTTTTAAATATTCAAGATTTTTTTCTCATAAGCGGACAAATGAAATAAAAATGTTCACTATTTTTGTAACAGGTTACTCTTTTGATTCTTGGTTTTAATAGCCGTATTCGTTTGGAGGTGACGAAGTACTCAAGAGTAGATGCAAAAGGTACTACCAACGAGTAGATGAGATTTGAATTGAAATCAATTTTGTTTCATCCATTGAACATGGCTAGCAAGAAACAAAGTACTCATGATTACTTCGCCATCTCCAAAGGAACACGACAATGACAAATTAAACATTTATTCTAATGCTTTTTTGCATTCAACAAAAGATTTGATCTTTTTGTGAAAAGTTGATCTTTCTCTATTTTGTATGTAGCTACATACCTATGTATTATTTAAAAAAAGATCCATTTCATATGTCAGGTCTCTCCACAAAAGATTCGCTCTCTAAAATTCGAGAGATTTCAGTTACACATGTAAACTAGATTTTATATCAAATTGAGAATACCTATTTATGAAAACCGACAGACGCTTAAGTAACTAGGTATTATGTTGTAAAAGGTTTACGGTAATATTCTAGTACCCATATACCTGTTGTACTGAAAGTATATAGGTAGTCGCTCATACATAAACTATAATTTTTAATTCAGTATTTTGCTTTTGGTGTTTTTAAATTCAGTATTAAAAGTATAAAAAATCATGTGTCACATCGATATATTAGGCATAATAAAAACTATTGTTCTTGAACGACGTGAAATCGAATAAATACCTAAGTAATAAAATTAAGTCGTTCGCCTTAAATGATTTCACAACTTTTTTACTTTAAAAACACAATTTACGTAACGAACACGAATTAAAAAGGTTTAAAAAGGAGTGCCTTGAATTTTCGGAATGGTATCATTCCATCTTCAGCATCACGACTAAATCAAAAAAATGCAGTGTGCGTTTGATGGGTCATCTTGAGGTGTTGTAGGTGGTATTATATAAATCGAGAGAACAAGTTCGATTCTATATTACCGTTGTCCAGATTCATGGAATTTGTCTTTTTGTATGTAGAAACTCTTGTATGCATCGATCGAGCTTTCGATCGTCTATTATTTCTTTAACATAAATGATTATTGTTCATTGCGTGTACTGCTAATGCGGATCTTTACGGCTGGTTTTACGAATGTACATATGTTCGATGTTCTTTGAAAGCCCTGAGGAAAAAAAAATCTTGGAATCGCTTGCTCACTTTTTGACCGGCAATTAAGCCAGTTTACGTTTCTGAGATATCACTGTACAAACTTCTGTCAGTTTTACTGAGCAGAAGAAGAAAACTGAACAAGATTTCTCCTTTAGAAGTCAAAATACACTCTCCATCTCTTTTTTATAAATTGATCAAGTGCGACAAAAAATAATTGAATTAAAATAATTGAATTAAACTACATAATACCAACCTCAGCTTTTTGACAACAAGTGAGGAATATCACTAAGGAATTACGTTCAGATTTTGAGAAAGGAGATAAAAAAAAAGAGACGCCGCTTAAAAACCGCAGTCTAAAAGCAATCTAAGGAATCGTTGTCATGTAACAAACAAACAAAAAAATAAACTTAAACAGTAATTACGATCGAGGACTTTACATGAGGTAAAAAGATTTTTGATCAACTATGAAATTAAGATGAATTCTATTTACAGTATTTAGTAGAAATTTAATTTTATTTAATTTATGGTTAATGTGTCTATTAAAAAATGGGTGCACGACTGGGTCGCACGAACTTGCTCTTATGTGCGATCACACGGTGTTTTTAAAGTTTAAATATTTCAAAAACTATATATTTATCTTATAAAAGAAATAAATTAATTATGGGAGCCTATATTGTATACCACCTGCTTAAAACGTAGTTAAGTTTAAGGTATCATCTACCCATTTTTGAAATATGGAATTTTTTTAAAAATCAAAAATTTACTTTTTTGAAAATTTTTGTAGGTATGCAATATTATTAGAACTTATTTGAAGCATTTGTTAAAAAACATCATTAAAATCAGTTCAACTGATAATGAGATAGTCGAAAATCAAAAAAAAGGTATGAGAAATACCATTTTTAAACGATAGAAATTTTTTTTCCATTAAAATGGTAGATCGTACAGATATTAGTTTTTTATCAAAATCGTAGGAGTCGTTTTTGAGAAAAATAAGGTTTTCAATTACGGTTTTTAAAACATTTGACTGGGAGGTAGGTACCGTTATTTTTGGTTATAGGAATAACTTTCATTTAAAATCTGCTAGATAATGTTAAAAAACTGCTGGGTGCCAAGTTTAATAAAAACTGACACGAGTCGTTCTCGAATTATTGAGATCTCAAAAAAAAAATTTGAAACTTTTTAAAAATCCAAAAAAACATTTTGGTATTCAAAACTTTTAAAACTTTTTCAATTATTCTGTATAAAAAATAAATCAATATAAGTTAAACGGTTTTTCAGAAAATCGCTAATCAAAAAAATACCATTTTTCGTAAATTTTTTTTATAAAATAAAAAATGTTAAATAAATTACTGAAATTACTTACTGGGCACGTTTTTGAGAAAAATAAGATTTTCATTTTTTTGCTAAAAAAAAATTCATACCTACGGCGGGTACCGTTATTTTTGGTTTTAAAAAAAATGAAAAAACCGTTTAGGCTACAGCCGAAAGGACAGACAGACGACCAGAATTCCGAGACGCACTAATGTCAACTTTGATCAAAATCTCGAGTTCGATTTTTTTACGAATCCATAACTTGCCACTTGACGATTTGGCGTCTATTTAAAATCCACCCACCTTACCTGCCCCACCCTGTACGTAGTACCTATACCTATATCGTCAGTAAAAATTCAATTTGTGACCTTAATAACCCGCTGATTTTTGAATGGAGGATCTTATGTTTATGTTGTGTAAAATATTACATTACATGAAGGCAATCACCGATGACCGCCAGATTGGCATGAGTTAGACTGTTATGAAAAGTTAATGAAGTTTTTTCTTTTTACAATTATTGTTTAAAACAGGCGATTCAAACTTGAATCCGGATGTATGTATATACATTGAATTTATATAATTTACATCCGGATTTAAGTTTTTAACTGGATGTATCGAGTGCATAATATGGGGGTAAGAATGCAGATCAAAGAATTCTTTAAAATTTGACAGAATGTGAATTTTGATAGAGAAATGTTTGCTCACCTTAAGAATTATTTACTACCTTTTCCAATTTTTCTAAATTTTTCCCAAAGTGGACTAATGTTGAGAAGAGCTCAAAATTTGCAAAACATTTTAAGTAAGTACCTACCTAACATCTCATTTGAAAAATAATTTTTAACAATCCAACAACCACTGTCAAAAATGTTGCCAAATGTTACAATAATTTTGGAACACACTGTGAAGGTTTTAAGTTTTTATTACAAAACGTTTCTATCTAACAAACTTCAATAAATTGCACCCAAACTTTTAGCCCCAAATAATCTAAGGATACCATTAAATTACCAAATTTTAATAATTTATCTAAACAAAATTAATACTTACAGATTCTTCTTCTTTTTCCATTCCGCTTGGCATCTGAGGAACTGCCCGATTAATTGCCGAATACTCTGGCAAATCGGGCAGTTCTTCGGCCAAGAAAATTGGCATTGGTTTGGCTGGATCAAGGGCTCGCGCCCGAAACGATAGTTTCGACATCTTATTTTGTTTTTAAATTATTTAATTTTTAATTTAATTTTAAATTCCAATTCTTATCAATTTAGATTTAATTCCTTCTGCTCCGCATAGGACGGACTGTACACGCAAGTCTCTTTCGAATGGAAGAGTATTGTTGTTGTTGTGAATGGTGATATTTTTGCCACCGATTTTTTTTGTAAACGAACTGATAGTAATCCTTGAGCCTGGTTCTGTTGATGTTTTGGTTGTTTGTTGTTTTTTTGTTATCCCCGAAGGATTCTAAATTAGAAACAAAATTTCCAATTACAAACAAAAGATCCATGCTATCAATCATCATAATATCATCGTTATCACTTTAATTATAAACAAAAATCATTGATAACAATAAAATATAAATAATAAAAAAAAGAGATAATGACAGGTGTGTTGCTGCAACCCGAAACGCCGCAGTTTTGTTTGGATACGTCAAATCCTATGCATTTTCAATTATAAATTATAAAAGTCGCAAGACGCAGGGAACTTTCGAGTTAATATTCATTTATTTTAATCTATCTTTTGGTAAAAATAATCCCCGAATATTAATTTTGCAGCGAAAAACAAAAAAAAAGAATAGAAGGGGAAATTAAAGTACATACGCCTTCAACGTCGTCGTCGTCGTCGTTCACAAGGAAACCGCGGCGAATTCAAAACCCGACAAGTCGACTCATTTTTTTTCTCTGGCGACCATGCAAAAAATTGATTTTTTTTTATAGAGAAAAATCAAAATTCACTTCACTTTTTAAACGTTTTCGTATGCAATTAATAACAGCTGCACTAAAGGCAACATTTTAACAAAGCTTTAATGCAATTTTGAGAAACACATTTTGGGGGAGAACCGGGAACACGATTTTTTGATAAAACATTTTTGCCGATTTTATCCCAAAAAGCCATAATGGCGGCATCAGTGGAGAATTTCCACTTTGGCCGCGAAATAGACTACAAAGCAGCACGAAGAGAACAAGCGAGATAACAATCGTAACACGCAGCGACCTGTATTATGTTTGTCTCTTTTACAAAAGGGCTTAAAATGGTATGCGCATTTTAGCACTCACTCATACACATGATTTTGCAATTCCAAATTCTGATCTGACACTCACTTTTTCTTTCGTACACAACTTCGAAAAATGAAACAACTTAACAAAATAGAGCGAGAGAGCTACTGTGTTTGTGTGTGATTAAGTGGAAAAATTCAACCGAATTTCGAAACTTCCGCGCGCTGCTGTTCAACTCGATTTGAACTAAACCAACAACAACAAACGAAAGCAAAAAGCGAGACAAATGAACGTAACTGAAACAACAAATGCGCCACCCAGAGGGCTCTGCATTCGATGTAGCACACACATCACCAACACGCCATATTGTATTTCACCCCACACAGCAAAAAAAAAAAATCAATGAACGACGGATTTGCTTTATGCTTTTTTTCACAGCATTTTTTTCGCATGAAATCGGGCGTTTTACTGCATTTTACTCATTAATATGATTAAACACGATATTAAATTAACTATTTTCACTATTTTTATGAAATTTAACGCACTGGATTAGTAGAATTTTAATCAGATTGTGCAACGACACGAGTTTTTCACAGGGACACGTTCATCACTAATCGTAATGGCGGACTATGAGATGGTTGTTCCGTTTTACCTGTGCGATAAATGTGCTCGTCGAAATCATTTTGTTTGCATGTTTAATTTAATTTTTTAATGTGGCAATCGCTGGTACAGCAAAATAATTTAAAAATTCATTTTTTTAAATTAATTTCTGACTGTTTTTAGCGGATTATGTACAATTAAATGCCGTTTTAAAATAATTAAATGTTTTTATTTGACTTCGAAATGAAAGCATTCAGTTGCTATAAAAGAACGTAGAAGGCACTAATTATTTTTCGAAATGAATACATCCAGCGCAAGCGATTGACTTTTTATAGTATTTTAAGTTTTACTTAATTATATTTTTATGGAATTTTAGAACTTCGTAAATTGAAAAAAAGGCTTCCCATAAACAAAGTTTTACAATGGGCGTTCGTGAAATTTTAATATGAATTCTTTTCCCTCGGAATATTTTATACCCTTAACAATTTTTCTGCTATGGAGATAATCTCCCCAGAATAAAATTCCCTCCAATCAAATGATAAAATATAAATAATTATTATAATGTTGTTCATGTTTGTGGAAAATTTCAATAACATACAGAAAATTCTCTAATTTAAATACATATTCTAAAATACTACAGCTCATGCTTATCAAATTTTTTTTAGGTCAACACCTAAATTAAGAGCGCATACAAATTGTGTTAAAAAATTTCCAATAAAGGGTTTGTTGTAAATCGGATCTATTTGTATTTGAGAGATAATCTTATTAAGTTCGGAATTTGTCAAAATCAAGAATTTTCAAATTTTAATTTAAATATTTTTGTTTTATTAATTTTATTTTAGATTTTTTTTAAATAGGTACTTCCACTCTATCTCATAGAGTATTACTACTAATTTTGTGTGTTGAAAATGATTTCCATATTCTTCTTGCATCCAAACAAAGCAGTTTCTAAACTTCAACCCCTCGGATGGGAGAGAATGTGTGATGGTTTTAGAACCAATTCTAAAAATTATAGAAACGTGTTTCATTCTCGGATCAAGATTTTCGCCGAACTGTGTGATGGATTAACTAAGGTTTAACCAGGGTTCAGGTTATGTGACTGGTTATTATCAAATACTTGATACTAAAGACTCGTTGAATTTTAGTTAGGGCCACTTGTACAAATATTTAAACTGTGGTACAGCAATTTGTATCCACTGATTTCGGCGGATTAATTGAGTTTCAACAGTGGTTTACTGTTAATGAGTGTGTTATAATAAAAGCCCTTCCAACTATCCCACTGAGTGTTAATACAAAGTGGAAAAGAATTCCATGCTACTGCCAAATTTGTGAGAGAGAAATTTCTTTTCATTTTTTGACCACACACAACAGTTTAATTTAACCTCAATAAAAATGTGATGAAATGTGTGACAGAATTAGAACCATTTCTAAAAATTCTCATGTATTAACACATGTCAAATCGTGTAGGCTGGAAATATCATATTTTGTTTCTACCCTATTATACATTATTTGTTTCACACTTTTTGACATGTATTAATACTCAGTGGGATAGTTGGTCTGTTTGGGAACGCGACATTTCGAGCGAATTTGCACAAATTTTCACAAAATTTCATAATTTGCTGTCAAAACGCATAGAAAAAAAACTCGGTTTTGGGAAATTTGTTTAAAAAAAAAGTTACCAAACAGGCATAGTGTGGGCTTACCAATTACATACTTGAACCAGCGCTGAACTTTAGTTAATCCGCCGAAATCTTGAACCGAGGCTAAACCACTATTTTACAACTGGCCATTAATCTACCGAAATCGGTGGGTTAAAATCAAGCGAGATTCACGTTTGCACAACTGCCCTTAAATAAAATAACGACTTTCATTTCTCAAAAGTAATTTATAATGAATGCATTCAAGTACCACAAGCCAATTACATTAAGGGCTCACTAACACTAATGTATTCGTCAATGGCCACGTTCGCAAAACAATCTTTACAAATGGGAGCTATCCGGCTAGTACTTTGGTCTGTTTGGTAACGTGAAATTTCTTGCGATTTGCACAAATTTTCACAAAATTTCACAATTTGCTGTCAAAACCCATAGAAAAAAAACTCAGTTTTTGGAAAATTTGTTGAAAAAAAAGTTACCAAACAGGCATCTTGTTTACACAGTATTTTTACTGAAAGCGTATCTATATATAAAGAAAAACCGCTTTCAGTTCAATCTACCCTTCCCTATCTCACGCCCTTAAAATCCAAGTAATATATCTCCCTCACATAAAAATTAAGCCTTTCACGCGTTGCACCAGAGAATATATTTTGAGGGAATATACCAAGAATCCTTCTCTTTTCTACGCACATAAAATCTACTTGTTTCACTCAATGCGCCTTTCAGTAAAAAGCCTGTGTAAACAGGGACTTAGATTTGCATTGTTGTAATCTCTTGGGAAAAAATATTCATTTTGGATATGACTTGGCCTTTAATGGCCTTTATTTTTTCTCTTTCTGATTTTTTAAACATCAAGTTTTGAAATTTTTTGGTCAGTTTATATTTCAGAGTCCTCACTAATTCCCCCCCGTCAAAAATTGAGCAGCTGAATCCATCACTTTTTTTCTTCAGTATTTGACACAGAAACTGAGAAATTTTGCTGGTAATCCTGTTTATATTTGAGAAGATTTTAACTCACCGATTTCGGCGGATTAATTAACGTTCAACGCTGGTTCAAGTGTGTAATTATTATCACACACTTGAACAGTAAACCACTGTTGAAACTCAATTTAATCCGCCGAAATCGGTGGATACAAATTGCTGAACCACTGTTTAAATTTTTGTACAGAAATACAAACTGGCCAACTGGTTTTCACTTTGAATGAATTCTATCTTGGGTGTGTTCATAAAGATTTTACTTAATTTCTAACCAAATTTGTATGGGAAAATAAATCATTTGGAATCGGATTTGGAAATTTTTAATAAAATAATCTCATTTGCGTAGTATGTACTATGCAAAAACAACCCAAGAATTCGCTTTCAGGTACGTTTTCAAAGTTATCTGTTTGTTTTGCTGTAATCCCTTGTTAAAAACAGCTGAAGACAGTGCATGCATCAACACATAGCTATCTGAAACTTTTTGTATAGATAGACGCGGGCAAATTTTTGGTTGCCGTGTCATTCGTTGCTTTCGAGAACATATCCAATAGGTTATCCTCTTTCCCAAAATGTTCAGAAAATACGTTGAGTTGTTGTTGCATCAGTTTTTTCAAAAGGGATTACAACAGCACAAACTTTACCGGATAATCAAAACATTGCCATGAAAAAAAATTCAAAATTCCCAAAATTTTAACTTTACCTTTTTCTGCCTATTTGGCTGACGGACTTTGCAATTGCTTAACAGAATTTTTCAAAAATTGAAATTATTAGGCATGTTCAGGAAAACGAGATCTAGTAGATCTCTGCAATCTCAGTTACATGAACAGGATTCTCTAGTAAAATTTTTCAGCTTTGCTATCAAAATTCTGTGAAAAAAAATGATCACTTTTTGAGTGATAAAAATCTATAAGATCTCGCTTTTCTGCACGCGCAAATTATTTTATGAGCAATTAAATTAATTTAATGTCTAGGTACTTTATTTTTATTAAAATAAAATAAGTTTTCGTCTACGACTTAACTCTTGTCCACTTTTCACTAACTGACCATAACCATTTAGCCAAATCATCATTCTGAGCAGCTGGTGCAACTTCTTTCGGCTCACAATCACTAAAATATAGTCCAGACACTTTCTCCAGTTCTGGATCCAATGCTGCATAAATGCTAGTTTGTGCCCCTGACTTTACAGTCTTTACGAAAGGCCATAAAATAGGTCGTGCAAAAAAGCTTGTAATGAAATTATTGAAAATACCCATATGACGAACGATTTCTGTGTCAACAACCCCAGGATGCAACGAGTTTACAGTGACACCAGTTCCTAAAAAGAAACCTCATATGAAAGTTGATACATTCAAGAAATCGATTTTTACCTTCTAATTTTTTGGCCAATTCTCTAGCGAAGAGGACGTTTGCTAGTTTACTCTGACTATATGCATCGCCTTCGTCATAAGATTTTTCACTATTCAAATCCGTCACATTGATTTCTCCGCGAGTATGTGCCAGACTGGCTACGACAACAATGCGACTAGGTGCACTTTTCTATAGGAGGAATGTTTCAATTAAAAAGAGTAGGAAAACATCCAGGTTGCAATATTACTTTAAGAATGTCCAGCAGCAAGTTTGTTAACAAGAAATGCCCCATGTGGTTTACTCCAAGTTGCATTTCAAACCCATCTTTCGTTAAGGTACGTGGACAACGCATAACTCCAGCGTTATTGATCAGAATATCCAATTTGGTTTGCTCTTGTTTAAATCTGAAAAAATTAATTAATATTATTTGATCTAAATTTAACTTGAGGTTAAAAAATGACTATTTACGCTTCTACAAACTGGCGGATGGACTGAAGGGAAGACAAATCGCACTCTCGGCAGTAGACGTGTTTGTTTTTTGTTTGCAGTACGATTTCGTCTCGAGCCTACGAAAAAAGCGACTTAAGTAAGTCTTAAGTTTAAATTTATTTGTTTATTGACATACCTCTTCACACTTTTGCATATTGCGGCAAGCCATATAGACATGAGCTCCTCGTTTAGCTAATTCACGCACTGTCTCTTTGCCAATTCCTGTATTGGAGCCAGTAACAATGCAGACTTTACCATCTGCAGACACTTTCTTTTTAAATTGGCCACCTTGCATTTGATCCCTGTAAATGGAGCTTAATTAATTAACATTTCCATAGATAAACAAAAGATGAGCGCACTTAACAAAACATGATACACCAACGACTGTGCCGGCTAAACTTATGTAAAATACAGTCTTATTTTTAAGAAACGATAATAAACCTCTCATGGTGTAGTTTCTGCAGGTGATTCTGAAAACTGTTAATTTATTAGAATTTATTTTTTATAACTAACACAAAAATAATAATTTATTTTATTACTTAATAGAAAATAACAAATTAAAAGAACAATTTTATTTTTATTACTAGAATTTAGAAATGTCATATGACACATTTTTTTCTAATATTTTGACATATTGATGGATTTCTTTCGGTAGAGCTTCAGGTAATGTAAGAGATAGAAATACTTTGATGCCAAGTGTACTTTTCAAGGGATAAAAAGGGTAATGCCACTTTATAGATTTTCGTACCAATCCATCGATGGTACCTTCGTACTTGCTATAAAAAAAAAACAATTATTTTCTACAAAGTAGGTCGGGGTAGATTCATCCCAAAAACAACAAATGCTTGAAAAAGAACATAAGGAAAATTAGATTAACTTCTTAAATTTTTATGAGACAAACAAGCTAGATTTATAAACAGTAGGTGTGTTTTTTTGCAAGCCCGGGGGGAATTGGATGAAAAAACGACGCTGGTACTAAAAACTAATCACTTGCGGACTTAGCTAATCCCAGAGAATTCTCGGAGCTTAACTTAAGCTCACAAAAACTGTGTTACCGGCTACATACATGTTATCGATAGTTTGTACGAAAACTCCATGTTTTTTCTGTGACAGCGTCGCTAATCCCCGTTGTCGATTTTTTCAACCAATAACCCCCGGGCTTGCAAAAAACACGCCTAGTTTCTAATAGTTACCACTTTGGTCTGTAAAATTTGACAATAGGGGTGTTTTTTTCCAAGCCAAAAGAAAATCGGATGAAAAAACGATTCGGTGTTAAATGATAAATTAACATGTTAAATGCAACAACAACTAATCCCCAATGGGCTTAACTAAACGTAGATAATTTTCGGGGCTTAACTTAAGCATGGAGAAAAAGTGTATTACCGGTGGGAATTATAGGTACATACTTGTTATGGATAGTTGGTATGGAAAATCCATTTTTTTTTTCATCGTGTTTTTTTTTAACTAGTTCCCTCTGGGATTGGAAAAAAACACACCTAATTTTACTGGCTATATGTTTATTCTATAATCGTAGAAATTATACTTACTTTGGAAGTTTACGAGTTTTTCGTAAAAAAATTTCCATTTACGCGGTGTCAATTAGCCGATTTAACACGTTTTAGATATCCTTTTTTCATTCATGCTCATGAATGACCTGAGCAAGATTCTGAATAATGATCAATGATAAATAAATTGAACCATAGCTAAAACATGTATAAAACACTTGTTTTTATTTAGTCGTTACAATTTCCAAACAACAAAAGCCAATCCGACTACAGATTTCGTAAAAGAACAGTCTTTTCAAACTTATTTTGTGATACTTTTTCCGACTGGAAAATTTACAAAAATTATGCAGAAAGCTTAAATTTTCATTTAAAAAACAATTTAAATACATATTTATACAAAACAACTGCGCTGGCGGGATTAAAAATATTTGTACTTTAATTAATATAATTAATTTGTTTTTAATTTTTTCTCTTCGACCGCGGGCAACTCTCTTAGACGGACAAAAGTGTTACCATAGTCGCTGTCCGCCCAAGGGAGGTTTCACTGTACAATGTTGTTTCCAAAAACATTGTCCACACTCGGAGTTTTCGAACTTTTAACTATCGATATTTTAAAATTTTTCAGGGCGTTAAAGAAAACAAAATTTTTTGATTGAAAGTATAACCAAAATGTGAATAAGTGAATTAAAAGTACAAGACGTGTCATGATATCAACTTCTAAAGTCTGGTTGTTTATTTTTCTCAGCTTGTAATAGATCTGAGAGGTTAAAAATTGCCATTATACAATTATTGTGTGAGGAATATAACCACTTAAATTCATATATTAAAAACAAAAAATGGTGCTCTGTCACTTTCCCTAAGCTTGAAGACCTGAACCTTGATCATTAAAACCCAAAATATAACAAATACTCTTCAAAATTATTAAAATTTGTTTCCATTTTTGTGATCAAATGTCAAATTTTCCTCAGAAATATTGTTACGGACAGTTATTTGTTTGCGGAGACAACTTTTCGCTATGAACTGCGTACTGCAGAACAAAAAAAGGGAAATAATTTTTTCAATTTTTGAATGGAAATTGTAGTTTCGCTTCAGCTGCATATTATGTTCAAAGATATACCTTCTTCCTATAATGCTCGCACTGCCATATACAAAGTTAAGGGTAATAGATTACCCCTTAATATGTGCGCGTTAAATTAAAATAAACAACTAGAACTAGGATTAACTGTGACTTAAATTAGAAGAAGATTGTTCTTATTTGATATTAAAAAAAAAATAAAAATAAATTAAGAGGAAGGGAGTTTATGGTTTTATGAAAAGACTTATTGTAAACAAATTTGTTCTGATAGCTCTAAGAAATTTTTCATTTTTTGAATAAAATGCAAATTAACTTAATCTAAATTGATCAGAATATTTAATCAGAAAGAGAGGAGCTTGCCTACTTTGAATGTCTGAATACCTGAATTATTTAATGAAATTATTATGAAACAGAACAACACCAACACGGATCTTAGAATGTTGACGCCATTATATCGATGTCTGTGCTAATTGTTGTTATTAAGTTACTATCAAAATTGCCATTCAAATCTCCCACTATAATCTTAGTATGGAAAATTTCTAATGGAATCAAATAAGTTGTTCCGCAACATCATAATTTATATAACTTCATATTTATATAACAACATACAATCGTAAAAAAATAGCACCACTATAATAGTCTAAGATCCCGCCATAGAACAACATACCCTCACCGAGTTACCAGATAAGGAGTATAAACAGTTTTTTAGGTAGTGTCTAAACTAACATTTTGCGCATTGGTTGCCTGGCGAAATATGGTCAAGGCATAGGGTTGCCGCGCTTTAAAGGTCAGTTTTTGGTTTTTTTTTTTTTCAATAATCTGACTTAGCTCATATGGTAGGTTTAAGTGATAAAACAAAAATATCCTGTGAAAGGAAACTGTATTTAAAAATTTTAAAACACGTGATTTTTAAAATCGGAATTTCGGTAGGGTAAATTGGAGTAAACTCTTCGTTTCCCTAATTCATTGAACTTAAAAGAATTTGAAAATGAAGAAAATGCGTTTGAAATTATAACACAAATTAAATCTCGAAAAAGAAAATCAAAAAAAGAAAAGAATTTACAAAAGAGAAGAAACAAAATATTGGCTTCGTTGGTAAATTCCAATGAAGCAATATAGAAGTTTGATCACGAGCTAAGCTCTATAAAAATAACAACTCGTGGCGTGGGTCAAACAAATTTACATCGGTGACAAAGCGTCCCATTGTTTTTCTTTCCTGCAAATATGGGTTAACCCTAAAAGAAGGAAGCTTTTTTCCCTTTTTAAAAGCAGTTTCAAAAAAGCTGATGCAGAGGATTTAACAGTTAATGTATAATCAAATCAATCTTTATCTTAATCACTATTTTGATAATTCATTCCAAAGGAGGCCATACAAAATTTTCGTTCTCTCAGCTTAAGAATGTATAGAGTGATAGTAAGGCCCCTTTCACACGAGGAAAGAAGTTGCTGTAGAATTTTTGACGTTTTCTTTTAATGTCCAATCTCCCCAAATCGTAGACTGTTCACTTCTCTTACTTGGAGTCTTTTTGACCTGAAAACTGAAGTTTTCTAGAAACTCAGTTCCTTCGTGTGAAAAGAGACTTACTTTATTGGGTATAGTTCAAGAGCTTCAATATTTCTGGAATGTTTTTGTGACCTGTCCCCAAAAAAGTTGAATATCGAACTGCTGTACCATATTGAGAGAAAATTATAAATTTAGGCCTGCCAAATCCAGAGATTTATTGCAACTGCAACCTAGCTCGCTGTTGGGAAGATTTTAATTAGTTCAGTTTTTTAGGAGAAGCGTCTAGCCGCGGCGCATGCTTCTTCCCTAAAAACTGAAAGTTTTAAAAGACAGATTCTCTTGTATGTCTGTTTGTTTTGCTGTCATGCTTTAGCTACTGAAGTGATTTTAATGAAACATAATTAACTTTTGTGTTTATGTTGAGCTCTGAAGAAAGACACAGGCTTCATTTTTTTCTCGAAGATTATAAGTTTTCTCCGTTTGCTAAAAATTTTGTGAAGCAGCGCCAGCACCACCGGTCTGGTCTGGCTAGATTGAAATAAAATGATTTATGAAAGATTCTAAATTAAGTATTTCTGCCTTTTACTCTGACGCAAAAGTATTGATCCGCGGTTCCATCTTTTTTTTTTTTACTTTTGGACTTTCTTTAAGAAACAAAAAAGAAACAATCAAATTTTGTATATATTTTATAATAATTTATTTCTCTATTTTATATAAAAATGGTTTAACATCACATTGAAAGTCTTACACTAATTAATAGTTTATACATAAAATGATCTTAATTTATTAGTGATGGTATATAATATTATTAATATATGAATACTTATTCGAGCAAAAATATTAAAAACAAAAAAACAAAATCACTGGATGAATATAATATAGAAAACATGACATCAACATAAATGTGAATAAAACTCATCTTTATAGTTAATTAATTAATTGAAAATGAATCTGATTTTTGTTTCCTGATTATTCTATAAATAAGATATCAACATTTAAAACTGCATTACAATAAGAATTGTATATATATGAAGTTGTTGTAAGATATGAAAATAATGAATAATCCCAGTTTTTTTTTTGTAATAGGCATAAAGACGAATTTGCATAATTTCCCATACACTCTGATCATTTACCCACTAAACCATTCACTCAGTCACTCATTTTTTTTTAATTCACACGATTTACATGCACTCAGTCTAAAAAGATCTTAAAAATACCACATATTTTATAAATATCTCCGCGAGAGCTCCGTTACAAGTTTGACATGCGATGATGTTGATGAAATATGCACGTGCTTATCTCTAGGAATACTTCGATGATGTGTCATTATGACAACCAGGAAGCATATATTGATCCTCTTCACTGCAAGATTCTTGGGTCTTAATTTTTCCCCCTGACGGCCTTTTATATCTTACACAAGAACTAATCGTCGGCCATAGTTGTAGGGGGTTCCAACAACTGATGGATATTGTTTATTGACAACCTTGGAATGACGTCTATCACGTTGCAGCTGTGCCGAAGATTGCTGTTGCGCTGTCAGATGTTGATTAGCTAACCTCTTCTGTTTGATATTACTTATTGTAGCTACTTTGTCCAATTTGGCAATTTGAAAGGCTTCAAGGTCATCATCCTGAGGATATGGCTTGTGTTTGTCCTCCTCGATAGGTGTGCCATCAGGACGAACTCGAAAAACGAATGGACCACTTAGGTATGTTGGTTGTTTGAATGATGTGGCAGAAGTTGAATGAACAGAAAAACGATCTTCAGCTGATGATCGTGCTGGTGCATAACCATAGGCTGTATCCATGTCCATAGCGAAAGTATGTTTGCGTTCATGGTCATCGAAAATAGGATTGGTAGGGTATGACGGTTTGTTTTGATGGGATAAGATTACCGTTGAACTGGGAGATTGAGTTGATTGTGCGTTAAGGCTGGGAGTAACTGTTACCGCTGGATGACCACGGATCATTGTTGCCCAAACTGCAAGTGAAAGATAAGAAAAATTAATAAATATAATGGAAATCATAGATAAATCATATGGTTTATTACACATTTTGTTTAAACTATAATTTTTAAAGAAAAATAACTTTGAAAATAACATATTAAAATCAGAAAAACAAATATACTGTTTTTAAGCCTATCAGCTTTACACTTCGAATTATTTGAAGAAAAAACGTAAAAACCTTTCATTCTGAATACACAAAAATATTGGTTCTTAAAATAATTTGACATTCAGCCTTATTGTCAGTTTCACCCGAACAACATTCCACATTTCTTCCGAAATTTCATCTTCCAAAAATAAGCCTTATATGTGAACATTAATTTCGAGCGGAATGTTATGCCATTGATAGCATAAATGTTCACTTATTTTAAGAACGAAACTTTTTTTGTGCCAAACTCACAACAGCTTTTTAAATTCCGGACTAAAAAAATTCTAAGCTGAAATATTTTTCGGATAAAATTCACAATAAGGCTGATCGTTTCTCGCAACGTTTAAATGTCATTTGTGTACCTACAATTGTCAATTATTTTTATATGGAGATAACATATATCTTCACTATAACATAAACCTAACTTAGTAAAAAACAATTCATTTCATTCCAAAAGTAATAAATTTGTATGTGAAACAAACGAGAAAAAAATCGTCAAAAAGTTCACATACGCCACAGTGTACGCGATAAGAAATAATTCAATAACTCAAGTTACGACCAATTTCCTTTATAAATAAAACGTTACTCATTCACCGGAGGTACACACTATGAAATTCAATTTGAAAAATTGTAAATTATGCTTAAATACTGTTGTCAAATCAAAATTATCACAATCGCGCAATATAACTTTCTTTAAAAATGAATCATTGTTTTTAAAATAAAATCTTTTATCACTGGAATATTTTAAAAATTAAAATCTGCGCAGTTATTTTATTATTCAAGTTTTTATAATGCCTCTAAGGTGTTTATACATAATGTATGTATATTATAGGTACAAGAAAACCCCAAAAAAATTATACTTACTCAATTCATTAGCACCTCGTTGATATGGATCCAGCGTGTCCAATTGATGATCTGCGAACGTCTGCAATTTCTCATAGCCATAGTTGAGAAGATCGCGTTTGCAATGATTAACTGGTACAGTTCGAGTTACTGTATTCGTCTTACAATGATCGCTTACTAGCTTGGCAAATGTTGAATACAAATAAGACATCTGCAATAATAATAGAAGAAAAACAATAGAGATTGAGATTCATATAATATTTAAAAAAAAAAAAAAAAAAAATCAAAATTCAGTTTTATATAATGTATGTATGTATGTAAGGTTGTTTTTTGGTTGTACATACATATTTTATTTCCCTTGGCCGATTGTGCAAAACTAGAGCATTTTATACTAACATTACAGTTCTTTGATCTATAAATCTACATTTTCTTAGGTGAAGACAGGTTGCAGTACGGCTAAAAAATATAGTTTAGTTTAAAATGGTATAAGAGTATATATCTATACAGTGCTGTGCAAAAACAAATCATCACACTTTATCTTTTTCTTTAGTTGAAATTCAGACAATTAAGACCGTAAAGTCTAGTAAGCTGCTCATACGAAACGAAAAATCCCATACAAAAATGACACAACGAAATCATAAACGGTAAATTTCATTCTGCTTTTCGTTTTGCAATACGCTGTTTGAAGAGCGAAATTTATAATTGTAGCAGATTATTTGGAGAAGTCTCCGCTTCTTTTTCGCACTGAAATAATTATACAGACTATTTATATTGTGTGCGGAAAAATGACATTTGAGTTTTATTTGTGTTTTTTTTTGTTTATCATTTTCTTACATCATGGGTTACTCTGATTTTTTGCGTTTATATATTTGATTTGATTAGTGAAACTCTCCAAGGATATTTTCCGTTGTGTTTTCGCAAGCGTTTCGTTGTCTGTTTGGAGATCACAGATAAATTTCGTTTGGCATCAGTAGTGTACTAAGCTTAAAGAGAAACAAAAATCCCATACGAAAATGACAACGAAATCATAAACGAAAACCTTGTCTCCTCCCTCACGAGGAAACAAGTTGCTGGAGATTTTTTGAGGTTTTCTTTCAATTTAAAATGTCCATCAATCGTAGACAGTTCATTCCTCTTGCTTGGTGCTATTTTCACCTTAAATTTGAAAGTTGCTGGAAACTCAGTTTTTTCGCATGAAAAAGAACTTTCAACAGTACGCTGTTTGATCAGCGATATAAATACATAATTGTAGCAGATTATTTGGAGGAGTCTGTTTTGACGATGCAAACTTTTTTAATTTTATTTTCGTGTTTAAAAAATTTGGTATCGCTTTTTTCCGAGTTGCTTATTTATAAAAAATAATAATTTAATTTTCGTTAGCTTTAACCAGCTAATTTGTGAAAATTCTCACAAAATCTCCTTTCTTTTTTCACATTTGACATTTTAACTTTTGAATTTTATTCTGTATGGTTTTGTTTTAAAGTTGAAAATTGATTTTGACAGATGCGCAGAACTGAACAAAAATGAAAACGCTAATTATATTGGCCGGGTTTAACAAATGCAAATTTACATCTGAAAATTTAGATTTTTTTAAGCTTCAGCTGTCAGATAAATTAAAAAGTTATCTGACTTTTTATGACAGCTGCCAAATCAGAAATCTGAATTTTCAGATGTAAATTGTCATGTGTTTAACCCGGCCATGTGTGTTGTTACTGAGCATCAAAGTAAGTATCTAACATAAAATACTTCAAAAATTTCTTAAAATGTGTTTAAACTATATACATATATGTATGTATATTTTTCGAATATGAAACAAAAAAAATTGTTACGAACATTTATTGGCACAGCACTAAACAAAATGTTTACCATGCTTCAGCTACTGTATAGTATTATACATAAGAAAATGATGATCATGATGATGAGTCAGTCAGTATAAGATAGATATAGATGTGCATGAGAAACTGGAACTCATCCAATGAATAAAAAATGAATATACCATGAGCTCTGACTCTATATCTTTGGTTGAGTAAATATTCTAATTTGACTTCTTATTTTTTGTTTGTGAAATTGAGATCTTACGTGAGTGCGTGATATGAATCCGAATTGCATTGTTATAAACTGATTGGTTTAGTTCTACTGGGCTTTTTCAGTATAACTTAAGACAACTTTAATCTACATACCGATACTGAAACGTGCTGTCAGGAATTTTTTTTTATAATATGAGGTATATGCGAGTGCATTTATAAAATTCGAAAAGATTCGAAATAAATATTGATAAATTATTTGTGTAAAAAAGCAAATTCATTCAAATATGACTAATTTTATTTTTATGGAACGGGGTTTGCAGAAACTTAAGAAATTTTGCTTTTGCATTAGACAGGCTTTCAATTATTTGTATGAAGTTGAAAATATTTATTCAAATAAAATCTCTTAAGTTGGCCATACACGATCGAGCCATTTGGAATGGAACCTATTTGAATCGGAGCCAATTTGGCTCGTGGATTTCCGACTTACTTCAAATCCAAATAGTTTGGCCAAACCCAATCACACGCAGCAATTTGGCTTGGCCAAATCATTTAGCTCACTCGTGTATGGCCAGGTTTAATGTTACTAATGTCATTTCAAAGTAAATTATATATAGTTGAAGACATCACAATTCAAGTGAAAATGAAATATCCATCGAAAACAATCATCTGCATGAAAGTTACAAAGCTTAAACTGACAACTGCCAATTTTTTTATCACGCATATATTCTCCTCATTCTTAAGTAGCTGCACGTTGTAAAAATGAAAACATGTCGGCTGCAGAAGAATGTGTACTTCCGCAAATTACAGAAGAAGTATTTATCATCTCAAAATTGACAGCTTATTTCATTTTGAATTTTACTTTCAATTAATCGTTTGTTTTTGTTGTTTTCTATTTCTGTTTTGTATATTAACAATTTTGACATTTTCAATGGATTCCACTTGGGTCTGTTCGTAAGGTTTTTAAATAATTTTCTACCGAATTTCGTGCACATGAGGTAATCATTTCCAAATGAAGGGAAATTGTCATTGAAAGAGTATTGGTGCGGTCAGAAAAATGCAATCTCGGTGATTTTTCTCACTCAAAAAGTGAACAAGCGAATCAAAGATTTTGTTTCCTCAGAATTTTGACAGCAAAGCTGAGAATTTTTCTGAGGAATCCTATAACTTAAATTGCTGAGATCTTCGAGAACTCATATTTTCCTGAACATGCCTTATGTCATTATTTTAATCTCAATAAAAGACTCTGTAGGTGTAGGTTTTCACTTCAAGTGAAATAAAAAATGATAACGTTCTTCATTATTTCCTTTAACAAAACAGGGACATACATTGGTATAACTAATGACTGAATATTTTGATCCCTAACCGCCATTTTATCGATTAAGCGTCAAAATGTAAGTAAAATTTATATATTTGTAAACATTATTTTGTATAATGTTTTTCTCCAAAGAAATCAGAATTCATAGTGTACATTATTTTCAATAACTGATTGGATTTAAGTATGCTCCTTTACAATTTGTATTCAATCGCTAAGGCGCCAGTTATAGCTTTCATTGAAACTCATCATTGAAAATTTTAATTGTTAATTATGAGGCACTTAAAAAGTGAAATCAGTGATTATTTTAATGCAAATAAAAAGCTGATAACTCAATTATTATTTCTAGTCAAAAAAATATTTCATTTTGGCCCAGCCTATCGCAGGAAATGAATTTCTTTATTTCAGTGATTGAACTACCTTATCATTGATCATTGAAATCTTAGAAATCATTTAATGTGAAAGGTAGGGCCAAAATGAAATATTTTTTGACTAGAAATAATAATCGTCATCAGCTTTTTATTGGCATCAAAATAATCACTGATATCGCTTTTTTAGGGCCTCAAAACTGAAAATTAAAATTTTCAATGATGAGTTTCAATGAAAGCTATAACTGGCCTCTAAAAATAAAATTGTGGTTAGGTCTTTACTATGTAATTACAAAGAGAAGCGGATAAAGTACCCCCACGCAGTGCCAAAACTTTTGTAAAACACTTGCTTTCTTAATAAAAAGCAATTTGTCGAAGGGAAAGTCATACATAAATTTCACGACAACTTGTTTTTTAATAATAAAAAAGATACTTGATTCTTGTTTATAATTGGTCTCGTTTATTTGTATTTCACTTTGTGACAAAGATGTTTTTAAGTTTTTTTTATAATAAATGTAGGTATATTAATACACTAAAACTGGATTTTGTGTGTATATTGATAAAAAAAGTAATTAACAATTAATTGAAAATTATTTTTAAATAATTTGCACAAACTTCTATTAAATTTTATAATTAATTCTAAAACTGGGTTAACAAGTAAATTTATGTTATTTTTAACTTATTTATTTGTTTTGGTAGACGGAATGAGGGGGTTTAAATGAATAAATTTATACAAATCGGAAGAAAACAAAATTCTAGTTAAGAATAAAATTAATTAATTTTTTGAACCTTAAAATTGAAATGCCAACAAAATAATATGTACCTACTTAAGCTTTATTTGGGTTGGGAATTGGTAGCTAAAATAAAAAAATAATAAAATTAATTTAACTTTGCTGATTTGTATACAAATAATAAATTTACACGACTGAATGTCGTTATATCTTCCACATTTAGTAAGTTTCTGCAATAATAATCGTGTTTCATTATAGACAGTGGAAATGGGTAAACAAAAATGGCAGCAAATGTGGCGTTCTGTCATTAATGTCAATTTAGAATTACAGTTTACTGGAAGTCACTTGATACGTTAAAAAAACTTTTATGAAAAAAAATAGAATAGAAGTTTAGGTACATATTCCGACATTTTTTAAAATGTAAAAGTGGTTATAGTATCTAACAATAGTTGGCCAAGCTGTGAATTATTAGATTTAATTATATTTATTACATTTGCTACATAATAGTTTATGAAGATTAGGTTGTTAAAAGTAGTTAAATGTAGTTAATGAAAAAAAGTGTTAGTAGTTTCAAATGTCAAATGATCTGCAAGTTGTCACTTTGAAATTTGTATTTGGAGTTAAAATGAACAGTTCTTTATTGAAATTCTATTATTTTGCTAGATTTACTATATTTATTCAATTACCTACGCGTAATTAATGATGAAGAAAATTAAGTGCAGTTAAATTTGCCAACCTAGGTAGGTACCTATCAAGGGTTGGCGTAGCTGTCAATTTTTAGAATTAACTACATTTGTTAAATCTGCTACGTAGTTTAGTAGTTAAACATAGTTAAATGAAGTTAATAAAAGAGATTGTAGCAGACGTATAGTTTCAAATGTCAAATAATCTGCCAGTTGTCACTTTGAAGTTTGATTTTTATGTTGAAGTGTTCAGTTTTTTTATTGAAATTCTGTTATTTTTCTATATTTACTATATAATGTAGTAGACGTAACAAATTGTAGTAAATGAAATGTGTAGTTTATTCAATTAACTAGGCGTATAGTTAATGATGTAGAAAGCTTGTTAATACATGCTCTCTACATCATTAACTATACGTTAGTGTATCGAATACCAGCGGAAATATATTATCTCTAATTAATATTTTATGCATTGACAAAAAAAAAAAAAAAAAAAATATGTATATACGTAGATTTTCATAAACAATAATCTCCTTTAAAATGACAATAAAAGCCGTGTTCATATTGGAGGTCGAGAAAACCTCTCAAGAGCCTAGGAAATGATAATCTATATTACTACGAACTACTCCTTATTCTTATTCGAATCGAAATTAGTTGGGAAACCAATAATTCTGTGCGTTTTATTTAAAATGGCCAACAAAACACTGATAAATACCTCGCCAACTCCCAAGGAACACGATTAAAAACAATACCAACGAATACACATTTCATATACAAAGAAGGTAACCCTACTTGGAACTTTGTGGTTCATTTAAAATTTTGTTTATTATTTTTTTATGAAATTACGCTAAGCCATAAGTAAATATATTTCTTATTTATTTTTTAAACTTTCGTAACGGAATTTAAGTGCAGATTATATGCAAATATGTGTGACTGCATAAAAAAAGTCTTGAACTTGAAAAAAACAGTGAAAAATTTCATAAATGGTGTTTAAGTTGAAAAGAAATTTACGTCGCATTCTTGAAAATTGTTTCTTAAATGTTAAGCAATAATGCACACAAAAATTAACATAAATAAATACGGTTTTATGTTTAAACATCTTGAATTATTTGGTTTTTTAACATAAATGCTTAAAATAAATATTGAAAGTAACACATCCTGATCCCTAGTTAACTTCCATGCACATGTGGATGAAACAGTTTTAAGAGTAATTTTCGTCTGTTGTTTGAATCAGGAAATCTTAAAACGCCCTTAAAAATTAAAATGTTTCGAATGTTTACTAAAGCGTCAAATTTTTATATTAAAAAATTTGAGTTCAATTAGAAATTTCTTACTTCAGTTTTTCCATTTTTAGTTGCAAAATATTTAAGTTGCTTTTATCACTGAAGCTTATTTTACTTTGAACATATTAATAATAATAGAAAAATGGATTCTTTATTTCTTTTAAGCTATTGAAACAAAACTTTTGTTAGTGAAAACCTTAAAGCAGGGTTCAATAATTGTTGGCAAGACGTGTAATCCCAAAGATTTATATTTAAAATAGTGTAACTATTAACCACAATATACGATAACTTATCCAAAGCTCATCTTAAAACAATATACAACTAGAGTACAACAATTTGGGACTAAACCGATTTTAAAACTTTCATTTAATAAACAAACATCTTCAGTTTCAAAACGTTGTCTTTTAGTAATGCAGTTAAGGTTTCCCTCTATATGCCTACTCAAGAAATTTGCATAGATATAATATATTTTTGTATGGCAAAGAAATATACTATACACCTTGAACGAACGACTCGAAGTCATATTTGACAATTTTCTTCGATTTGAATTGTAATGAGGTATTTTATTTTTTGTATAGTAGGTAGCAAGAAAGAAGGCTATATTATGGCATGCTAAGTCGAATACAATAATGCAATTTTACGTGATACGAATTACCAATATAGGACATTATATGATGTATAAAAATGCAGATTACAATTAAATAAAATCAATGATATCAATAAAACAAAAGAAAATAATTAATACATAATTATGATCTGTATATAATCCCATTGACAATAGCATTTTTAATTATTTTATATGAATAATTAAACTTCCACCACTTTTCAGATTAATTGACAATAAGAAAAGAGGATTAAATATGTTATATAAACATTATAAAGTTCATGATTGTTTACTATTTAAGCAAAAAAATTGATATTGTTGGATTAATTTAAATAAGTTGACACTTTATTACTTAATCATTCCAACCAATTGGTTATATATACTGGCATAAAAAAGTTTACAGAATTGACTAACTGGTTTTGTATGAAAAAACGGTATCAAGTTCAGTGTTAAATTCCATTTAGTCTGATTGTCTCTGAATAGACTATCGACTTTATATTCAATAAACTACTATACCTACATTATTTTATAATATGTAATTGTATAATGATCAATTTCTTGAAAACATTTGCATATATATTAAATTAAAACCAAATCTGTAATTAGGCTATATAGTTTTAATATATAACATTTAATAATTATTTGCTATGTTCTTAAGACCAGTTTATATCAATCAAGATGATAAATGAATACAGAAATATATGTATTTAATATTTTTTAGAACTTTTTTAACTTCAAATTCCATAAATGGAACTGAATCTCTCCAATATTGGAGAATCGTTCGTTGATTTCAGCCCATCTAACTTAATTACAGATTATCATATTTAAAGGAGAAATAGAGAACTTTCAGATGCCATAACGATTAACGAAATAAAAATTAATCTGTCGTGATGTATAGTATATCCCCAAATATAGGGAAACAAAATTCAGATTAAAATATCTCAAAACAATTTGAACAATTTTAAGGTCGTATTCAAATTCAGGAAGTCGCAAACATTCCAAAAAGTATAATCTAGTTCCCTCTTGTAACTGTATGTGTATTTTAATCATATTAATACAAACCGTTTAGGAAATTAAAATTAATACAAATGTAGGAAAGAGGAGGATCATATTAAAAAAAACGAAGTATACGCTAGTTGGATAAACAGTTAATAATCTTATAATAGTAAATCTTATAATATGCCAGTATTAAAAACCAATGGCGCAAAATTTATACTATTTAGTACGTACGATGTTAAAACTTATAGCATAATTCAAGGTTAAAACCAGAATTTCCTAAATTGTATACGACTAAACGCCTATCTTATCTTTTTTATCTTTTTAGTATCATGCTAACTCCAAACGTCACTTTGACATTATTATAAATTTGAAAGTGGTATGTTTGTTTACTTATTTACATGAATTGTCTCGTATTTGGGCGTGTTCAGCTAGAGTTTACTAAGCAAATAGGTTTTGTCAAATGAAAAACGACAAATACTTAATTCACACAAAAGACTAAACGTTATTTTTATAAAAAGTTCAAGATAAGATAAATCAAACCAATTGAAGTACCTTTACCTATATTTGATTTATATATGAATTATTTAAAACTAGTTCTTGCAAAATGTTAAAAAGGCCTGTTTTTATTTCACATAAAAAAATTTGACTTTCTAACCCATAAAAATAAAACTAAATGACTGCCCTGCCAGCCCAACACAACGTAATAAATGTTTAAAGGTAAATGAACTTCAAAATAAATTTTCATCATTGAAAATATATGTATACATATATAAAAAACAAAAAAGAAAGTGCCGTTCGTTGACTTTTCATCATATATAAAAACCTTAATCAACTAAATGAACAAATTAATCTTAAAAAAAAAAAATATTATACAACTAAAGCCCATTAGATAAAAGCTCTTCAAAGAGGACCTATAAGTCGCAAAAGACATACATAAGTATACATATGTAGTATACTTAAATGTAACTTTCAATGGTTTGGATTTTTTTGAAAGGCATCTGACAATGAAGCCATCATATTCATCACAGGTGTATATAATCATAAGATATATCTTCTTAAGCATATATAAGTTTTGTATGATATAAGCGGAAAGAGCCATTATTTTTACTTGCTATGTATAGGGACTGGTGGAAGTTATGTATATTTATGGAAGGAAGTAATTAAATAAGTAAACGTTTTTTTGGGACAACATTTTGTATGTAAAATGATATAATGTTGTGAAAGAAATTTCTCTTACTTTCGATAAATTTCCAAATTTTTTTTATGAACAGTAAAGATTGTGAAGGAGTTGGTTTATTGAAGGAAATGCCATTTTATATGCAGATGCCGAGAAAACATGAACCCAATGTTCAGAAAAAAGTATAGATATAATACTGAATGTATCCGTAATGCACCTTGGACAAATATGCATTTTTAATAAAATTTATATTATAAGCCCATTTTTTTAATGGAATGTATATAGGCACATAAGAGAGTTCTAACATGGATAAACTAGTAAATAGATAACAAATAAAATAAAAGAAGGACTTAAATAAATAATGTTGAAAATAGTTGTGTTAAATTGTATCTGAATGTACTACAACCAATATTTTAATATGTAATTGAAATCTATATTAAAAAGGATTCTGTTCAACTAGATGAATATAGTTATGCATATCATAAGGTTTTATGTAGCCTCTATTAAACGTTGCATAAATCCTTACTTATAAAACATTTTCCTACCCTTTACAGTTATACAGTTATCTATTACGTTTAACTTCCACCACTGACAAATAAAATTTTCAAATAAAGTAAAATGTTTTGGCAAAAAAGAAGGAATTTAAATTTTGCAAAAATAAGTGCCACCCTAATATCCATGTATTATGTTATTGTGTCAAAAGGCGTGTTTTTGTTGCAAGCCCGGGGGGAATTGGTTGAAAAAAACGACAGCGGGGACTAGCGACTCCATGACAGTAAAAACCATGGAGTTTTCATACAAACTATCGATAACATGTATGTAATTCATGCCGGTAACACAGTTTTTCTGTGCGCTTAAGTTAAACCCCGAGAATTCTCTAGGATTAGTTGTTGTTGCATTTAACATGTTAATTGTTTAGCACCGACGTCGTTTTTTTTCATCCAATTCCCCCCGGGCTTGCAAAAACACACGGCTAAAGTGAAATTTCGCTACTAAAATATCATTATCATTTTTGTTCAATTCTGTGCATCTGTCCAAATTGAGGTAATATGGTGGGAAAATGGTGGATCCAGTGCTCCTTTACTTTTATATTTTATTGTTGTTTCTAATGATGAGTATTGAGTTCTTGTGGGCACTTGAACAGCCATTTTTAAGTTTTTGACACTTTCAACTTTGACAACCTGCGCAATATATTACCTAAGATATTAAGCTTAGTACAGACGATTGTCAGGTCTTACAATATTGTCAGATCTGTCAGTGAAAAAACTGTTCCAAATGTCTTACAATAGTCTGAACACACAATTTTTGTTATTGTAAGTCGATTAGGCCATTGTCAGACTAAATGGTCATTGTCAGTTGTTTTCATTGCAAAAATCTTGCAATTGCTAACAATTTCTTCACTGTTCGAAATGTCAATGAGTTGGTTAAAGACAGATAAAAAAAATAGCTGACAATCAAATGTGGAAGAAATCTACCAACCGTGTGAACGGAGAATTTTTCATTGTAAGAAAAAAGGTGCCTTCGATTTTTTTATATTTTTCCACCAGTTAATGAATTTAACACTGAGTTCACACTTTAAAAATAAACCTTTGGTATGTCATTGCTATCATCAATTGTAAGAATAATAACTGTAAACTGTTATATTGTTTGCATTTCCCAAAAAAAGCAATAAATTTGTATTCTTATCTTCAAATAAGGGTGCATATTTGTATTCATTTTTCTACATTAATTTTCTCTAAGCCAAGGAATATAGATTTGTATAATACAAATGCAATAGTTTAACAGTCACAAGCAATGCTCAAGACAACCAGTATATTTCACGTTTACTATTTTTTTCTTTTCATATTTGCATACTTTTGAGATAATAAAAATCGAAATACTAGTAAATTAAATTAAATTTGAGGTGGGTTCATACAATGTATGTAATGTAGGTAGATAAACAAAAAAAAAAACAATAAACTTTCACTTTCGCACCCATCTTAACAATCATTTTCTAGTTCGAGAAGAAAGTGATACAAAACATACGCATTTAAAACTTTGTATAACTACCTAATTATTTTTACGTTTAATATATAAGTTGATTAAATCAGCAATGACATTCAAATGACATGAATGCAAGAGTCATGCATAATCTTTATGAGGAGATGCTGTTTAATTATTTCTGAAAGTAGCTTTAATTAATTTTTATACACCTCGGTAACGCTGAAAATTCATCATAATAATATGATAGAGACAAAAATGAATGCCTTATATAATTTTATTTTTATAATTATCATTATTCATTAATATTTTAATCACTTCAAGTTATTGTGAAATTCAACTTAACTTAAATGTTTTAATTTTTTAACAGTTTATTGTTATATTATAAGTATGATACTACATATTTAACAATTTTTTTAATTTATGTGGTATCTTTGTCCATAATTGCGTTTATTATTTTAATTAAAAAAGTGTCGTTTGTCACGTATTGCTTTGAGTTAGCCGTTAATCTAAAGATTTGTTAAAACGGTAACTAATTTCATTAGTAAAAGTGCATTTTTGAATTTTTTATTGAGAAATTCTAAAACCGTTATCTTCTGTTTTTGTTTGTCATAACTTTAAAACTTAGGCAAATATGAATTTAATTGTTTTAAAATTGTTCATGTTATCGCGAGTGTATACTGTATTTAGTTTAATTTTGTCACATAGTAGGTGTGTTCTTTCAGGCTCCAGTATCTACTGCCAAGTACTTCTGGCTGCAACCCAACTACTTTTGATCTGTGGTCAAAGTAGTTCAAAACACTTTAATAATGTAGTTAAGAACTGTATCCATGCAAGAAAAATAGAAACAATAGATCTCCAGGTCGCAGTGCAATAAAACAACAGAATATTCGTTCATTCATTCAAGAATGCGACACCATCAGTAAAAATAAATTACATAGTAAATTATTGTTTTTGATATTTATCTATAATCTAAAATAAAACACAAATACAAACAACACAAAATTATATCTACATTGAGGCTAAATTTCCTTTTGGCAAAATTATAGCGTTCCATTCATCATCTACTGGGAAGTACTAAAAACTAAAAAGTACTTTGCTATCAAACACGCTTATATAGTATTGTGTTTTAACTTTTAAGCTAAGTACAGACGATTGTCAGATTTTACAATATTGTCAGATCTGTCAGTGAAAAAAATATTCCAAATGTCTTACAATCGTCTGAACACACAATTTTTATCATTGTCAGTCGATTAGGCATTATCATACTCATTGGTCATTGTCAGATGTTTTAACTGAAAACATCTTACAATTGCTGACAATTTCTTCATTGTTCGAAATGTCAATGAGTTGGTTAAAGAGAGATAAAAAAATAGCTGACAATCAAATTGGGGATAATTTTTCATTGTAAGAAATACGTCAATTGTCAGCTAATTGTTTGCTATTGTCAGACCATTGACAGTTCTGACAATATTGTAAGATCTGACAATCGTCTGTACTTAGCTTTAGCTTTAGTTATCCCCAGTTGAACACACCTAAAATAATATCAGTTTGTACCAAACAACAAACTGAACAAACCCAACATTTATAAGTGTTAAACTCTCATTAATGCATCTAGTACAATACTCACAAGATAAACAGGAGGTATTCAATTATTTTAACTGAGAGCTAAACTGATGCTAAACTCGATTAAAATTAGCACATTTATCTTTTATATGCTAGTATTACATTCAAATCTGTGGCTATAAGACAAAGTAGCTTATGTCGACATAGGCGATTTTTCAGTTTTTCGATTGTTAGTAGTTCACAGTTTGAGAGCTACTATTCTGTCTCATCCCCATTTTGAAATCATTACCCGTTGAAAAGCTATCTTATTTTGAAATCTTTACCCGTTGAAAAGCTCTTATAATTCCTTAAAAAAAATTACATTACCTACAGATTTTAGATAAAAAAAATGCGATTTTCTCGAAAACTCTTTTTTTAACATAAGACACTGTGTCTTACTGCCACAGAAATATTTTTAATATGGAACTTATCATTTTTCCCACTGATAGTAGTAATAATCAAACTTTGCGTTTTTTTTATAAAATGGAATTTTTTTGGACTTTAAATTTTTATATTTTTTTTATTAATTTTTTTTTAAAGTTAAAATATAGTGAACCGTCGTTAGGTCTTTCCCAGCAGCCTCTTGATTTTTATAATATGTATACATAAATGGCATTAAGTATACTACGTACAAATTTATTATATGAATATAAATAACCATAAAAATGTCCCATCAAAAGGAATCACAAAATTAAATTCACTTAAAGTGAAATAAAAAAAAAAAACAAAGATCATTGAACCAAAAATCAGTTTACATCTTGTAATAATGGTATATAGGTACATATATAAATCGATATTAAACCCTACAAAATAAGTTAATAATAAAATTCACGGAAGCCTGAACATTCAAGCCACATATATAATTTACAATTCAAACCCTGATGTTTATATTACCGGAAATATAAAATGGTGATACCTACAAGACAATATAAAAACACCTGAACTTCCATTAGTCACCATCATAAATTCATAACCAAAAGGAGTTAGATCAACTTATACATACAAGTCATACATACAGAAACCACCATAGCATTTATTACCATAAAACGTTGTCAGTTGTCAGATACTTAATTTTATCTCAGCTAAACAAAAAAAAGAGAATATTTTACGATGTTTCATAATTTAAGTAAGTGGAACGTAAGTTATATGTATTTGGCAACAAAGTAAGGAAAAAAAATTCATTGCTCCCTAAAAAGTTAGTAGCTGCAGGTAAGTGCAATTTTTTTATTTTTTCATGCCATCAGAGCACGTTTCATCAATATTTTTTTATATAGCATCACAAATCAATCAAACAATTTATCAAAATAACAACGAGTGCACAGCACATGTACTGAATTAATTAACTACAACAACAAAATATTACACATTTACACTATAACAAGACGAGGCAGGGGGGGCAATTTATGAGAAGTGTAACAAAGAAAAATTGTTGTAAAATCATTTATTTTGTAGTATTACACTTATTGCTCACCTTCGAGCT
This sequence comes from Epistrophe grossulariae, assembly GCA_929447395.1. NCBI lineage: Eukaryota > Metazoa > Arthropoda > Insecta > Diptera > Syrphidae > Epistrophe > Epistrophe grossulariae. The sequence continues at coordinate 137,674,927 of OV839566.1, forward strand.
TATACGAGCTCGATGCTAAACAAATTAACTATAGGTTTATGTCTAGACCGGTAAGAGTGTAGTTGAAAATATAATTATTGTTTGAAGCTTCATTTTTTTTTGCAATTTTTTTTGTTAATTTATATGCATTGTAAAGTCAAGATTTATCAATATCATAGTGATGTAATGTACCTACCTACATATAGAAATAGAATCCCGAAGTTCATCGAAACGTGATTTCAACAAAATATACTAGGTAAACAAAAAAGTGGTACATGGACATAGTTTAAGGACACATATACACTTGGTATTTGTGGTGTTTGTTATCTCATCATATGGGATCATGATGTCGAGTATCCCACACAAAATAATTAATTTTATTCATTAAGTTAGTTCTTAATGGATTTTAATTTTAGTTTAAATTTTTTTTTGTATGTCGTTTACCCATATATACGTACTGTCTGATTGTTTCCTTTTAGATTGTACGATTAATTCAGTTTTTTTTTAAGATTTAGAAGTAGTGATGAACATGGCCGCAATTATTAAGTTAAAAGGCCTAAGTAGTGTAAACCTTCTATTTAAACGCGAAATTTGTTCTTAATTATGTAGTTTAACAGTTTTAGAAACCTTATTACTTTTATGTTAATTTTTCATTAAAAATATGAAACTCAGTTTTAAATAGTCTGATTATAAGGTATTAGCATGATACTATAGGTACTTTATAGTTTTAAAATCTTAAAGCTTTTTACTAAAATGTTATTATTTTTAAACAATTTTTAGCAACATAGTATCGTACTAAACCTATTTTCTTATAAATTCCATCTGAACACACCTAAAACAACAACGGATCATGCAAACAAGTAAGCAAACATACCATTTTCACTTTTTTAGTTGCCAAAGTGACATTTAGTTAGATAAAATTGGCATTTAGTTGTTTTAACTTTAAAAACATTTTATTTGCCTATTTTAAATTTTTAGTATCATACTAACTCCAAATGTCACTTTGACAATTAAAAATGTGAAAATGGTTTGTTTACTTACTTGTTTGCGTGAACTGTCTCTTTTTTAGGTGTGTGTTCAGGCGTTTCTATTTTTGTTCATTAATGTCGAATTCCTTTCAAAAAAAAAACCGATTTTTTTTCCAAAAGAATCGAATTTTTTCTGTCAAAACGAATTTTGCTACACTAGAAAAATTCATTATGACAGAAAAAATTCGATTCTTTTGGAAAAAAAATCGATTCTTTTTTTGAAAGGAATTCGACATAAGAAAATACATAGGTTTAATATGATAGTAGTTAAAATATATTTAAAACAAAGAACACTTTAGTAAAGAGCTTGGAAGTTATAGTAAATTGTTAACTATGTACCATGCTAACACCTTAACATCAGACTGTTTAAAATATTTTGCGTCAATATGTTTAATGCAAAAAAGATTTAAGCTTTCTTCAACGAAGCTGTTCGGACAGTTTATAATATAAAAGTTCAAGTTTTTGCTGTTCAATGAGAAAATTTCCAATTCTAAACTTTTCAGATAGCTATGTTCAATTAATCTGTCTGAAAAAGCTTTAAATACTTTATAACAGGATTTCTGCACTTGCTTTTAAATTTGAACAAGTTAGAACAGATTTGTTAAAACTGTCAAAATCAGCTATTATAGTTTTTTCAACAAAAATTCTTTATATTTTTTATTGATTTTTTCGGAATTTTTGTCCAACTCTAACTCTAGCTGTCTAGTCTACTTTTAAAGATTAAGACAGAAATTCAGACAAAAATCCATCCAAAATATTCACTATAATAATAATATTAGGGAAGTTGAAGAAAATGAGACCTAAGCTATCTCAGTTACATGAACAACATTTCTTAGTAAAATTTCTCAGTTTTGCTGTCAAAATACTGAAAAGAAAAATTTTGGATTTGCTCGCTCACTGAACGCATCCATTTTCTTTTTAAGACGTATTTGTCAATTTGAAACAACATTTATTGTTTTTTACTGACAGCTAGGAAAGCCATTTTATATTTGTTTTTCACGAACCTGAGCTGTTTTGTTCTGATCTAACTTTTTTACCACTGAACAAAACTACATATATATATGTTCCTTAGGGCCAGTTTCACAGTGCACACTTAACAAAATAAGTGGCACTTAATTTTCCCATTTTGGCACTTAAGCCGCAGTTTTACTACCTGAGTAAGTGCAATTTAAGTGGCCAACATGGGAGACTTACAAAGTGTCACTTATTCCGATAAGTTTACACTGTGAAATTGGGAATTAGTTTTCCATATTTGGCACTTAAGTGACACTTACTTCACTGTGAAACTGGCCCTTAGGCCTTCCCTCACTTATGGGCAGGTTTAATCCGGCACGACAATTTTTTATGAGTATAACACATTGTGCAAATACGTACTCAGTATGATTATATACCTTTGAATAATTGTAAACAATTGAAACGGGCATGTGGGTGAGAGGAAGTATTCTCTTTAAATATAGACATTACGTTGAGTTATTTTTCAATGCAATATATCGTGTTGCATCGCGGTTATGATTTTACAGGGTGTGAAATCGTTCCGATTGTAAGTTTTTATTGAACAATAAAAATGTAGGCATTTAAAGCCAATAATATATACATACATAGATTTAATAGTGGTATATACCTAACTAGATTAATATATGAGGTAACAAAGTGTCTAATAACAGTCAGGTTTTGTATACTTTTTTATTCGAATTTGTATTTTAAAAGACTCGCGATATTATGTACATAATGTATATAAAAGTTCACTTGGGTCGGCTATTAGCGCCTTTTTTATAACGAGCAAGATTCAAACTTTTAAATTACCATAAAAACCAGCCCTAATACAATTAAATAACTATAGTAGACTCACTCACTTAACTATAGTAGACTCACTCACTATTTAACATAATAAATGAGATGAAAAATTCGAGATCATTGTAATTTTTTTTTTTTTCAAAATTTACACGTAAATATTTTCTAAGGTTAATGTTTTTTAAGGTTTTATAATGTTCATAAATAATAAGCTTAGTTCTGGTTTATCATTTTGTATCTTTATATATGATGTTTAATTTTGCGGCACCCTGTCCTTCAAAAACCAATGCAAATGAATTTGCTATTCATAATGCGGTTGACGGCCACACCGCATATATCCATCGGATGCCGTATAAATATATATGTATGTATACCTAAAACAAAATGAACATAATGCATTCTATGTATAGAAACATTATGCATCGCGCACATAAGACACGACTAACTATGCGGCAAGTTGCTAAATGATTTAAATAATAAGTTAATAAACATTTAATATCGTTTCTAGGAAATCTTTTTGTATATATTTATAGCTCTAGACAAGAGTTAAATTGCGCATATTTTTATATTTGTTTGCTTATTTCTGAGCAATAATGCAAATGATACAGTGAGTGGTAACGAACTTGGCAATGTATATATATTTTAATCTTATACTATAAATCTATCTTTTTTGGTTTTGCAAATATTTTGAATTTGTTTTGGATTTTTTTTTAACTAAGTATTTATGCTTTGACGTCGCGGTCTTTGTTTAAACTTTTTTTGATCCGGTTTTCTATTTTGTTTTTAAAAATAAAGGAATGTGCTGCAGATACAATTAATGGATTCATGAAAAAATGAAACTCAAATTAAAATGATCAATATTCAATTAATGTTTGTCTAGCTTGTGTTTCGGAAACCCCCCGACAGTTATACTTAATAGATATAAAGATCAAGAGCTAGCAACGGATTTACTAACCTCTTTCAAACAAGGATGAAATTTTAATCAAAGAAAGATATATGGCCATTAAAACACCGGTCTTACACTCCAGTTCACGCGAGTATGTCTTTACTTATTTCAAGGTGGAATGTAAGATTGGTGAATGCTATAATTCTTGTTGAAATTAGGTAGGTAAATCCGTTGTCAGCTCTCCGTCTAGTACCTTGAATGTAGAAGAATAAAAGCCAAAAACTTTGTCTTGGTAACTTAACTGGTTTTTTTTTATTTTAAACAAATTTTTACAATTTGCTGTCAATTTGTGAAAATTGTTAAGAAAAAGACCTATTTTACAACGGAATCACAGTACACGTATTAAGGACAACCTGCTTAATATATTACCTTAGATTTGTGTACTGTTCAACGGAATATTGTCTAAGGGCATTTGTCTATAGGCATTTTCAGGAGATTGAGATCTCGAAGATTTCAGCAATCTCAGTTAAATGTACAGGATTCCTCAGCAATACTTCTCAGTCAAAATTCTGAGAAAAACAAAATTTGAATTCACTTGCTCACTTTTTGAGTGAGACCTCATTTTTCTGGGACGCGCCAAATTTATATGAATTAGCATTTGAAATAGAATTTAATACCTAACTCTTTAAGGGCCAGTTTGTTCACAGCTGATCATCTTTAATCAAGGATTATTGCAACTGGTAAATCATCGAATATGCAAGGTAATCAAATTTTTTTTCAAGGAATCGATAATTTAAGTTGTTAATCATGGAAATCGCCAATTAGCCGATTTTGGTTGATTAACGCCATTTAGTTAGAAGCTGTGAAAGTCATTGTTCAGATTTAATCCACTGTGAACAAACTGGCCCTAAATCTGACAGTTTGTTAGTTAATTCTCATTTCATAGGAAAAGTAAAAAATTTAAATAGATATTCAGAGAAAATTATCGGCTTTCCATCAGTGATGAGAGACTTTGGATGCAGGTTTTCCCACAGTAATACCCAAAAATTCCCTTTTTTCCCACTCATTTGTTATAGATATGCCAAAATTTTCCCACAAAAAAAAAAATTTTTTTAAATATATTTCATTGTAATTGCGTTTTTGTAAAAAATTTGGACTTTTAAATTGAGTGCCAACCATTTGCACAGAAAAACACTAAAAACAAAAAAAAATCAGTACATACAATAAAAAATAAACCAAATAAAACTCAATAATATTTTTTCGCATTCAGTTAATAGTCTGGGAAATTAGTAATAAAAAAAAAATGGAGACTTCTCCAAATAATTTGCTACAATTATCTATTTCGCTCATCGAATAGCCTAGTGCGGGAGAACAAAAACTAGAATGACAGTCCTCGTTTATGATTTATGTCATTTTTGTATTGAACTTTTCGTTTGGCGGCGCATTATAGGCTAAAGTAGGCAAGTGCTAAAATAAAAATGAACGCATTCAGATATTAGGAAGAAATTCTTTCTAGGAATGAAAATGTTTTATTTGGTCATAGTTGAATACATTTTGTACAATTTAGGAAATAAATTGAGCATAACTTCAAATCTCTTTTTGTGCGGTTCGAAAAAACCCCTTTTCTCTTTTTCATCCCATAAAATGGGATAAATCCCACGATTAAGCTTTCCATCAGAAACGGATAATGTTTCTTGGTAACTGGTATCTGCATCTTCGGTTATTGAGTTAAACTCAAAACTTGCAACGTTCATTTATCTTACTTTTGAAAGGTATAAAGGTGAGTAAAATGGTTTATATTATGTCCCAAATTGTTTTAAATTTAACAGCGTATACCTACCAAAAATTCAAATTACTGTGTCTTCTTCAGAAATACAATTTTAGGAGAGGCTTTAAGTTTAAGGAATTTTTTTACTTTAGCTCTTAAATCCTTGTTAAAATAATAGCAAATTCGTACAACACAAACATAAACCTAAAGATATTTTCTTTATAAACAAACAAAATATCAATAAATTTTTGTAAACATAGTTATTTTTTAATAGATAGTGAATTTTAAAAAGGTCAATAGAAGGATTGAGACCGGCTTTTATACGTTTCTACGTTTAGTATCATATTTTTCTAGTTTCTTATTATTATTTGTGCAAAAATAAAAAATTTAATGACTCGATGATTAAGAAAGAAGATTGTTTATATTTTGTTGTTTGGGTTTCTTTATGGAAATATTTTTAATAATTTTTGGGTTTTTTTTTGTTTGTTATTTTAAAGTGTTGATATTAACTTGTGAATATTTATGAGAATTTTATAACGACTTAAACAACAATAGTTTGGTGGAATTCCACAATTTTATATCCGGTTCTATAATAAAATTATAATTCGATAAATAGACAGTTAGAATAAATTTTAAATAAATTTGATAAAAGTCTCTGACGAAGTTTATAATGTATGTAGGTATGTATGTATATAGTTTTGGATGAGAATTTGTATCAAAACAAATTCTTTGATTTAAGTTCAGAATATTATAAATAATGCAAAAGAAAATGTTAAAGGCAAAATATTTGCATACAAATTGGTATTTCAGACAAAACAGTTTTTTTTTTGTTTTCTTTCTTTGATAAGGAAATACAATATACTATATGAAGGTATAAATATATTGTTAGAACTGCCTTGATTTATATTTTAGTATTCAAGGGAAGAAATAAACGTTCAAGCATGTTTATGAGGTTAAAGTGCTTATTTTGTGTCTCAGAATAATAATAGTAAAGTAAGTTTCCAGGAAAAGAACTTTGGTTTGCATATAAACAATTTAATTATTTGTTATTACAATATTCCTAAATGGAGGCTCGTCATTTTAGTTTTTTTTTTAATTCAAAATGTAAGTTACATAGTTTAAAGAATATACAAAAAGATAATTCTATATTACATATAAAGCTTTAAGAACTACATATTAAATTTTAGACATTTTTAATGAGCTTGTAATGTTAGAGGCATATTTTTAAAATTATAATTATTATTATAAAATATGCTTTGCAAATGAACGGGTTATAGTAAAATATGTATATATATACATACAAATTAAGTTCTCAAGAATTGTTGTTCTATTTAAATTACAAGCTTGTTAGATTTTTTTCTCTTTGAATTAAAAATTCAAACAAAAAATTTATACAAACATTTTAACAAAAACTAGGCCACTTATAATAAAACCTGTTAACTAGACGAATAATGTAAAAAAATCTTGGACGAAACTATGTAAGGCTCAAGGTAGCCAAATATCTATAAAAAAATTTTATTACAGAAGTCTCGTTTGGGATCCTAATTAAATTGCCTTGGACACAACCATTGAGTTTAAGACTTTCTCCAAAAATTTATCGCAGTTTTAATCTTTACTATTTTCTTTCAGTAAAAGTACCAAACTAATCTACCTTTATATTCGTTGGAGTTAGTTGGCTCGAGTTATATACATAGATCCAAAATATTTGAACATTCTAAAACATATAAAAGTTCATTTGAAGAATTATTTAAAATTTTAAATAATTGATCAACGAAAAGAAAGAACCGACAAAATAAAAGGGCCATATGAAGGAACCGCAATTTTTAATAATAGGCTTAGCAAAATCTTTTCTTTTTCTTTTACAATTTTAAATTGAAATTTTAATAATACCAATAATTATATGAAAATTCACGATTGCCCTTAAAGTTCTTTTAATGCTTTTTTGAGAAATTATTAAAAGTGTTTCATCCTTTTTAGAAAAATCATTAGCAATAGAACAAAATTTAATTAAATGTTCGCAATAAAAAAAAAAACAAATCGATTGTTTTTCTTTTTAACAAAAACAATCCCTTACTTTTAAAAATTGTTTACAAATATTTCCTTTTGTATCTTTAATTATTAAAAAAAAATTATAAAATCTATCAGACAATCCCTAACTTTAAAAATAAATAAACATTTCATTTTGTATGTTATATAAAAAAAATAATGAAAAACCATCAGACAAGCAAAATAATTAGTTGAAGACAACGTGTTTGTTTCTAGAACCGAAAACTTGTACGTCCAATGCCCAGTTTTTATTTTTTTAATTTTTATCCTTCCATCTGTTTTGACCAATATTAAAAAAATAAATATAAATTCTAATCCAAATTTATAACGCCTACCTATATCAGCTTTATTTTTCATTAATACAATTAAAATGTAGATACATTTATGACAGGTCGATGATGTTAATAAAAATATAGCCCACACTCTCAGTTAATGAAAATGACATAAACAAATATATATGTATGTAAAATTTTTTTTATAATAAAGTGTTGGAACTCACCTTTTCGTTACGTGACAAAAACTCCCAGATTGGTATCGCTGAACCGGAACTCATCTCCAGAGTGACGGTCAAGATAAGTAGAGTTGCAATTATTTTAAATGCCATTTTGCTGTTGGTTTATATTTTAAAAGTCGTTTATCAATAGATACGCTCGAGATAAAAGTGCTCAAAGTAATTAAAATCTTGTTTGGTTGCAATTAACTTAAAGACTGCACACGAATGACAAAAAAAAACACCCGAAAAAGAAAATAATTTCAATAGCTTTTAAAAAGTCTTTAAAACCTCTTAGATAGTTTTTTTTTTTTATTATTATTACTTTTTCACGGTAAATTAATTTCACTTTGGGTGAACTTTCTTCTTGTTGGACGACGAATAATTACAAGAAAAAAAAACTAAAAACACCACGAGTCTTATAATACAACAACAAATAAAAAAAATAATACACAAAACTTTGTTTGCTTATGCGAACATTTAATACAAAATCCAACCACGCAAATGAAAAATCACGATCGAAAAAATGTATCTCACAGATAAAAATAAAATAAATTGCAATTTAATCGTGAAGTTGCGCACCTACTTGCTGGTTTGGTTGCAGTTAGAGAAAAGAGGTGACCTGTTGAAAACTTTCTTTGACTTTTCTCTTTGAGTTTTTTTTTGTTTTTGTTTTATTTTATTGTGATTTATTTGTATCTTACGTACCAATATATGTATGTATGTATATATAGATACTTGTTTTGAATTAATCTTACAATTTAATCAGATACTTTACAAAAAAACAATAAAACTAAAGGTTCGGTAGCTAGATTTACGTTAGTTCGTCTTGGCGATTCAATATGAAATGAGAAGAAGATCGCTACGCTCTCTCCAATTTATAAAATTTTACACTTTCCGATCGTATATACTTTGACGTCACAAACTTGGTTGGCACAATGACATCATCGGTTTAGCTTCATTGGCACGATCCGGGCTTTGTGGATGTGGATGATGATCATCAACAAACAACAAAAATACAAAAAAAAAAAAAATCATCAAAACAAGTATCGTGTTGTTAGGAATTTTGGTCGAACATCGTCGATAGTTTTATAGTCTGGAAGGTGAATTTGTAATTTTGGTTGATTTTGTGATGAAAAAAATTAGTTTCATAAAAGACACTTTTGAATAAAAAATCAATGATGTGCATTTTAACATTTTAGCCTAGAATATCTCAAGTTTAAAGTAAAAACATTAGTTGCTGTTGATTCAAATTAGCTTTTAATGGCCTTGAAGTCCTACAAAAATTGGCGTTTCGTCCTGGCGATCTCACTTGGACTCAGTTGACTAGTGAGGGCCTTTGTCAGTACGCAATTTTTGCTAAGTTCAGTTCATCTTACACAAATTTCGTGACGAATACTTAGTGTGAACAAGACTAGAATTCTTAATCATTAAATTGGAAGTTTTTGTTTTTGTTGTTTAGTTTTTGTTGTTATATTCAACATTTCAATATTAATTATACTGACCGAAGTCTAGCAGGTACGCAATGCAGCTCATCGAAATTTGTAGCTCTCACTTTTCTTTCTCAATATCAGCTAAAATCTTAGTTTAATTTCAAAGAATTATACCGTGATACGAACAGTATTTGCTTGAAGAAATAGTACTTGAATGTGACAGTGTCGCTGAACTTTTACTTTTACAAAATCAACCTTTTTTAAATAAATGTGAAAAACGAAAGCCTTTTAGCTGTTTTAAGATCTATATAGGTAGAGGAATGCTCTTTCACATTCAAAAAAAAAAAATATATCGTTCAAATTGGTCTTATCAGCCAAACCAAATTTATATATTAAAATCTCCAACTCCAACAAGCCAGACTATAAGATACAACAGGTAAATTACAGGTAGGCGCGTCACGCACAATCCAGTCAAATAGACAAAATAGTAAACTAGATACCAGTGTATTATCAATAAAATAAGATGTTGCTGCTACTTGCTCTTATGACTGATATGTTGTTGAAATTTAGCATGGGCTTAATATTTAGAGCAGTGTATCAGTTGGGTTATAAAATGTTGATTAAATTTTACATAAAATTTTAAAAAAAAATAAAAACGCCACAGAAATTTTCTTGTCAGTTCGTAGTTTTTTATAAAAATTTGAAAGGTTATATTGTGAATGGACCTCTTGCGATTATACAAACGACAAACTTATCGTGAATGGCTGCTCCGCCAAATAAGGCCCCAGAAAATTAAGCGGCAAAGAAAAATTAAATAAGGGCCCATAACTCAAATAAAGCGCCAAGGAAAAATGAAATAAGAGTACATAACTATGCATACATATGATAGGTACAGGACAATAACAACGAGAAAATTCTCAAATTGTAAGCGGTTATTTTATTTCTTGGGGCCGTATTATATTTTTGTTTTGTCTTATTTCATAATGCAATAAAGCCCCAATGAAATATGACCCCAACATTAATTTTGCGGTTTAATTTCATTTAATTTTGAAAAAACATTTGTAGGCCTTATTTAATTTTTCTAAACATCATTTGTCTTTCTCAAAAAGTGTTATGAAAATATGCTAATCAAGGACTCAGAGCTAAAAGAATACAGCTAATGACGTTTCAATGTAAGGATCGTGTTGAAAACCATCAGCGATTTTCGAAAATAAACTTTAGTATAAAAAACAAAATATATATATGTATTGTCAAAACAAATAATTGCACGGAGCCATGAAACCGCCGCTTAAAACTAGCCATTTTATGGTCTTTATAACGGTAGTAAGGTTCGTTGATTTTCAAAACACGAGGTCCCTTCACTATATTACCTCTCAAATTTCTAACGGATCTCCGAACGTTCGAGGCCCATTCAGTATAGAATCTGTTAATTTTCCTTATAAATGTATTAATGAATTAAAAAAAGAATGCCAACAAAAAGAAGCCATGACAAAAAGTGGAGAGTTTGCGTTCACGAGCGGTGAACCATATTCACGCGCAAAATGTACGGGAACTCTTTGATTTTTTGTGTAGCTTGGACAATTTGACCATAAAACCTGCAAAAGTCAAGCAAATTGTGTCAAACATTTACTTTCTCCACTGATGGTTGTTCACTTCACGAGGCTTTATGTCAAAGACAGAATGAATTTTCTCAATTTTTATTGTAACAGGTTTGATGAAAATTTTTTTTTTACAAACCCCATAACTAAACTTTACAAAAGTACCTAATACCTACCAGTATCGCGAAAAAAAAAATCGTAAAGATATAAAAATATTTTTCTTTTTACACGTTTAGTGTAAGTTCGAACTCAGGATCACATCGCTGAATATTTTTTAGGGTCTTGGCCAAGATCGGAGTAAAATATGGTGTTGATTGGTATTTTCTTATTCTAGGTTTTGGAAAATATACATAGGTGTCTGGAATGTGGTTAAAAGTGAAGTGTTCCCCATTTCGTTTTGAGTTAGAAAATATTTCAAATATTTGTAAATAACTTTAGGCGGTGACAACATTGACTACTTAAATATGTAGTTGAAATATACCTGTAACACCGGTATATTATAAGTTCAGAAAAGTATTTGGTTTGTTTTATTTTTTATTTAGAAACTTTTCAAACTAAACTGGTGGTGATAAAAAAAACCCAAAAAAGAACAGATGCTTACATGATTAATGAATCAAGAAGATATGTAGAGATTAAATTCTTTTGGAATTTCCTAAAATTCTATATTTGCTTTAAAATCCGCAATGATTTTGATTCGGTATCGGCATAAATAAAAATAATTAATTAAAACTTGTTTTGTCCGAGATGAGCAGATAAAAAAAATGGCAACACCTTAGACCCTGGCGCCTCTATTATGTACATTCCAGTTTGTATGTATAGGTTAGGTATGAACCTAATTTTAAATATTAACTTAGGTTTGTCTGCTGGAATTTATCGATACTTTAAAAATAATAAAATTTTTCGATACTCTATAAACTGTAGTTTATCAAAACCAAAAGAAATTATAGGTAATGAATGCTTCCAAGTACATAGTACCAACATACCTATGTACATTTACATAAATTTAAAATGTCACCAAAGTTATTTTCAGGAAATTTATTGAAAAAGGGTTTTCCTTCATAAATCTAGTTTACCTTTAAGAGAAGTGAATTTTCCATACTCTAGAAAACAGAAAATGTTATTTGAAGAAATCTCCACTATTTGTATTTATTTGATTCGTATTGAAAAAAATCGAACTTGAGATTTTTATCTGTCTTTCTGTCTGATCGTTCGAATGCATTCTAAACGGGTGGGTCAATTTTCTTTTAATTTGGCACTCCTAGGCAGGTTTTTTTTCATTTTTCATAACGTTACCTGAAGTACAATTTTTTTAGCAATAAATAAAAACTGCCCAAGAGAGTTCTAAGAAAATCTAATAAATACGACTGATATTTTTGTAGGTTAGCCATTTTTTTTTGTGAAATTATTTTCAAACAAAAAAAGTTGTGCTGTATTGTGCTCCGATATGCCGTAAATATTTTTGAAAATTTCGCAAATTTGCAAATTCTAAGTATGAAATTCTCTTATATAATTTTATTAACGGACTTACCGCGTTTAATTAATTAATTCAAATGGAATTTTGTCGAAACGTCGGGTGCAGTAAACAAAATTCAATTAATTAATTAAACGCGGTTAGTCCGTTAATAAAATTATATAAAATGTATAACAATCGCGAATACAAATGTTTAAAATCTAAAAAAGATGAAATTCTTTTTCAAAATTAAAAACAATCGCATATTTGCAGCTTTTAGAGCAAAAATTTAGAGCCATTTTCGTTTTTTTAATGTTGTACTGTATTGTGTTCAACTTGCGCTTCCATGTGCGTAAATATTTCTTTTTTTCTTACTTACGAATTTTCAAAAAAAATCCAAAATAATTTTGTATACATTTTGAAATGCAGTAATATTTAAACTTGTTTGAAACTTTTATGTAAAAAAATTTCATTAAAATCGGTTCAACTGCAGATAATGAGATAGTCGAAAATAAAAAAATTGTTCTCTAAGAGATACCATTAATAATGAATTAATAAGAAAAATTTCCAACATTAGTGATATACGCTCATATAAAAATTTTAATTAAAGTCATAGGAGTCGTATTTGAAAAACATGAGATTAACCTTTTCGGTTTTTAAACACTTGTAAGGGAGAAACCGTTATTTTAGGTTATAAGATAGTTTAGTTTTTAGTAATGTTAAAAAATTGCTGGGTCCCAGGTTTAATAAAAATTGACTTAGTCTTTTTCGAATTATTAGTTTAAAAAAAAAATTGAAACTTTTTTCAAAAATTAAAAAAAAAATTTACATTTTGTTATTCTTTTTGAAACATTACCACCTATTTATCAAAAAATTGATTAATATCAGTTGAACCGTAAATAAATGGTGGTGCTTACTTCAGCAACATTAGCCCATCAAGTTATCTATAGATAAATATTTTTAGTTGATGTTTAACGCCCATATTATTCACTCGATACATTAAAATTTAAATCCGAATGTATTTACATTGAATTTGTATGAATTACATCTGGATTAAAGTTTTAATCTAGATGTATCGAGTGAATAATATGGCAGTAAGAGTTATCTTACATAGACAACGGACTCGTTTGTCAGACCTTGGCTAATGTAACATTCTGTTTAAGCAAATTACGCATATTTCTGACTATCAACATACTGTCGATACCAAACCAAACGATATTAATGTAAAAACAAGTTATATGGGTGATTCTCTGCCAACTGTGATTTTTAAAGTTAAAATTTTGCTAAAATTAAAAGTCATTGAAAATTAATTTTTTTATTTTATTTATCTTTAAATAGACATGGTATTAAATCTGTTAGTGCATTTTACTACAACTTTTAAGGAACAAAAAATATCGTCAAAAGTACTAAATCTCAAAGGCATGATGCTGATACTGATTTTTTATTTTGGAATTTTTAAACGTTTTTATTCATTTTGACAATATTTTTGGTGAGTTTTTTAATTCCCTCTTACGTTTTGACGTTTTCAACTTTGAAAGGCAATGTTTTATTCAAAATTGTATGTTTTTTAGTTTTTGAAATTTGTTTTTTGAGGTTAGAGTCATAATTTTTATGCTAGGTTATAACTCAACATTTATTGCACGTATTTGTTTTTATATGTTTTGTCCGAAGTATTGGTACCATTCTTAGTAAAAAAAATAACAAGATTCTTAGCAAAATTGACTGAAATCATTTAATTTACGTTCTTTATATAAATAAATATACCACGGTACTGACACCCACGGTACTGACATTTAGGCTTTAACATAACCTCATATCTCAAAGCTTCTGAGAAAAATAAAATCCGGTATAATTTTAACTTATATGACTTAAAAAGAAATACAATATTCTAAAAATCACCCAAAAAAATTTCATAACACGCTTGGATAACACTACCACGGTACTGACAGGTAATTTTGGGACACACGATTTTAGAATAAAAACAAAATTGACTTTTGTAAACAATAAATAAATAGTGCCTCTTTCAAACGGTACCACACAAATGCCATCAAACTAAAAACAAAATGGCGGTCCAGCTGGAAATCTTTCGAATTCAAAAATAAAATGAAATCCAGGGACACCATTCCATTATTAATATTTAATTCGAGAGCAAATATTTTGACTTGATATTGTCAAATTTTAATCAAGCAACTAGTGTACTCAAACTTCTCTGATGACAACATTTTTATTCAATGATGTATTTTAATAGAAAATAGTAGATTTATTTGGAAAAACAAGGTAGGACATGCCACGGTAGTGACATTTTGCGCATACTGTTACATGCCAAGGGGAAAGGGTAGCAAATGTTTAAACAATATGTAATGTTAATTGTAGTACAAACTTATTTCCACAATTCAAACCAGAAATTCATAAGAAAATTTTATATTAAGTTACAAATAAATCCCTGGACACAAAGAATCACAGTTGGCAGAGAATCACCCATATAATCCTCTGGCAAAGGTAATAATCGAGAAAAAGTGCATCAAAAATACAACTTTTCTGAAAATAGAAATAGTGAGAAGTGATTTCCGCCAAACCTCCGGGCCTAACAGCTGGAACACGCGGTAAAAATCGAAGATTTTTTTTTTTTAATTTTTAAATTTTTTAATAAAATTTTCTTTTCTTTTTGGAGAAAACCACTTAAAATGTATTTTACGAGTAATTGAAAGTTATTGCACTTCTAAAAAATTTAAATGTGAGGGAAAGATGTTGGAAGTGATTACAAAATAATGACACCCACGATATTATTATATGTTATTGTTTTTTTTTGTAATTGAATTTAAGTGATAAAAAATGTAACTCAATTAAAATTGGTTTATTCCTTTTTTTATTTGTTTGGTGGTCAGCTCTCTCGATATTACGTTTCAATTTCGTTGGAAACTTAGTTGAATGATCGAAGTTTATGGAAATGGGTACGATACTCATCCATTTCTCAGAAACTTAGGTTAGGGATGTAAGATATGGGATTAAGCGAGTGTAATGACCTCAAGAAATTGTTTGAGAATATATCTTAAATTGTTTTGGTATTTTTTTTTATTTTTCCGGTTATCGCTATCGACTGAGTCGCTGTTGTGGTGAGTTTTCTCAAAAGGGCTTTCCTTTCAGAATACTAGAGGAGGGTTACATACTAATCAGAGCGAACAACCACCTATGTTTTCCATGTATGTATACGACGAAATGTATATAACGGGTGATTTTTTAAGAGGTTTAGAACTTTTTTTTAAAAAAAAACACAAAAAATTCGAAAAAATGAATGAAATATTTATTTGAATCGATAGTTTGAACCTTGCAATTTAATGTTTAAAGATAATTTCATGCAAATGTTGACCGCGGCTGCGTCTCAGGTAGCCCATCCGCTGAGTCCAATTTTGGCATACTCTTTTACACATATCGGCCGGTATCTCACGAATGAATGCATGGATGTTGGCTTCCAGTGCGTCAATCGAAGCGGGCTTGTCCCTATAGACATTAGCCTTGACATACCCCCACAAAAAATAGTCTAATGGTGTCAAATCGCACGATCTAGGCGGCCAATTGACCGGCCCGAAACGTGAAATTAACTGTTCACCAAACTCGCCTCGCAATTGCGCCATTGTTTCGCGTGCTGTGTGGCATGTGGCACCGTCTTGTTGAAACCACATATCATGCAAGTCAAGAACTTCCATTTCGGGCAAAAAAAAGTTTTGTTATCATCGCTGTAACAAAGGCCTAACTGCTGGGAACGGCGCCGAATCGACATTTCGCGGTCTTCTGTCACACTAGCTGATACGGCCGCAATATTTTCTTCACTACGCACAGTACGTAAACGTGTTGGTGGTTTAATGTCCAACAAAGTAAATTTGGTGCGAAATTTGGTCACAATCTTCCGAATAGACTGCTCAGAAGGTCGAGAATGCCGACCATAAAATGGAAGCAGCGCGCGATGAACATTTCGATCCGAGCACGAATTTTGATAGTAAAATTCAATAATTTGCAAGCGTTGTTCATTTGTAAGACGATCCATGGTTAAATTGCAAACCAAACTGAAGCTGCTTGACAGTGACACAAGGTACTAAACACACGTCAGCTGTCAAAACCAGTGTTGCCAAAACCAAACCAGCTAAAAAATCACCCGTTATATATGTAGAAAATTTTGAGTTCCACATCAAACAAACATTTTCTTTGTCAAATAACTTCTCCGGCATCAGGCCTGAAGCAACGTAACCACCCCACCGACCGGTGAGTTGGGATGAGTGTGTGCTAGCAGGCCTATCCGATACGTAGAAAATAGATACCCTTTTTGACCTCTATAAAGAATTGCACCCAAATGAAAGTTACTTTCAACGTTGCATTAAATTACCTTTTAATCATTTTATAATCGCTATGCAAATCATTTCTAATTAAGACTTCTTAAACTGTCAAAAAATTCTTTTTAATTGGACAGAGTTGTTTTAAGTGCAATTATTAAGCATACAAAATCTGTTTTAAGTTAATAAATTATTAACTAATGTTTTTTTTTTTATTCAAAACATCTAACACGGAGATTATTAGTTTTTGCCAGTCCAACTAAATAATTTAATATCCATCAACTGAGAGATTTTCATACACACGTTACGTTCGGTTAATTTGAAAAGAATATTTTTTTTTATTTAAGCAGATTTTATAACAAAGACACCAATGACGAATCAAAAGAACATAAAAGTTCCCAACATGGATATAACAATAAAATTAATTATGAAAAAAAAAGAATTCATCTTTTCAAGCTCATCACAAAAATCTTTAAAAAAAAAGTATCAAATCATGCTGTGTCAGCTATAATGGTCAGCAAATTCTTCAAAAATAAAAAAAACAACCAATTAAAGAAGGTTTTTTTGTACATCTATAATTTGTGTAAAAAGTTTATGAACCATGAAATTATTGGTTACACTTTACTCCACCGCACTTGAAGTTAAGGAGCAGGACAGTGATTTTTTCACTAAATTATTACTTCCTTAATTGTTGTCAAGAATTAAAAAAATAAATTTCAAATTGATGTTTTCTCCCAAAAAGTTTACGTCTTACGCCTTAATAAGAACTTTACGATCCGATTATCTTGTAATTTAATAAACAAACAGACGTAATATAATAGTCTGAGTAATTTTCCAAAAATAAAACGCCGAAAAAAAAGAAATAACTTAAAAAAAACAATTTAAATAAAATTTAATGGAATAAATATTTTTTTTTTTGAAAAACCACTTAAATTCTTACTATATACATTACAATAATCGTTCATCAACCATTAAGTTGAAGATTAGTTCTATAAGTTAAGTATTAATGGCATCGCATCGGTGTACCCACATATGTATATTCTATATCATTTATATTGTTTTGTTTGAGCTGCTATTTTTTTATTTATTATTAATCCGCTTCTGGCGATTGATTGATTTTGAGTTCGAGTTTTTCTTAACTCAATCCATACAAAGAGTCATTTAATGATTTTTTTTATTGATGAATTTTGTGTTGTTGTTTTTTAATAAAACAGTTAATTAAACCATACATAGACACACACATTATTGTTATATAACCTAATTATATACTTGTTTTAAATCTTGGTCATTAAATTGAAGAGTTATCTAAAACAACTTGATCTTAATTAATTAAGACATTACATTTTGATAACCCATTTTTAATGGCTTAAATATTTTTTTTTTTAATTTTAGTGCTAATTAGAACTTGTCATTATGAACAATTTAAATTGACTTGGTACAGAAGAACTGTGTTACCTTTATAAAAAAATTACTTTATGTAAAATTTAAAATTTTGACAGGCTATTGAACTATTACTTTAAATATTAAACAATAAATGAATTTGAGTATTATTACTAAATCAATAAATAATTTAATTCAAAACAAAAACAAAAAGAAGCAAAAAGTCATTAAATGATCATCAGGTGGAACATTTCACAATGATCTCACAGTTAATTCTTTAATTCTAATAAATGTTTACGGATTTACCCAAATTTCAATTATAATTTATTAATGTTGAGCTTATTTTTCTTTTTTACTTAATGATTATATAAAACAAATTATTGCTTTTGTTAAACAAACAACAAGATTGACCTTGGCCTAATGGCGACAGGGTTCTTTTTTTTAATTTTTTTTTTTTATAAAATTAAAACAAGTTCTTATAATAAGAATTAATTTTTATATCGATTTGAATTTGTTTGTTATTATTATTTTGATGGTTAAAAATTATCGTTTGTACCTACATATATTGAATATTTGATCCAAAAATAAAATTTTAAAATTTATGGTTTTTAAGAATCATTATTCAATCAATTTTGTATGCTTATCAGATTAAAAATATTTGGTTTTTATAATGGAAGCGGTTCAGTCGCATTCAAAGGACTTTGATTATACCGTTTATTGTCCACATAATATGATGCGGATCTAATTTTAACACGTAAATACAAAGACAAAATGTAATATTGCTTTTTATCTGAGCCTTTTTCAAGATTCAAAAACTAGTATTTTTTGTATGTTATGGTAAAGTAGTGCAGTGCAAAGAAAAAAGCCAACAAACGCATGAAAAATATTCAACAAACACAAAAAAAAAGATGGTTATTGTTATTTCTTGTTTTTTATTTTTTTTTTCTAAGGTCATATACCACTGGGTGTCATTGCGATCCTGTTTGGTTTATATTATGAGGGTCTGATCCAGAACAGATCATGTGGATAATAAAATGCACCTATTGCAACTGTTTAAAAAAATTATAGAAACATAATAAGCGACATGAAAAATATATGTAGGTAAGGCTATCGGTAGAGAGATAAATTATTTCGTTCTATTATATCCTTAACTCATCATTTTTAAACCTCTTTTTCTTTAATGGCCATGCATTTGACCTTTGAAACATTAAATTCTATGCGATTGGGCATTTTATATGCTTATTGCAGAATATATATATAACAATCTGCGAGCGAACAATTATGAAAACCTGTCCATCAAAACTGATAAAAAGTTTCAGACCTAATATGATCGCGTTGATAAAGAAGATAAGTCGTATAGATGTAGAAGACAGCAGTTTTTGATTTCAAGATTAAAAAATAATCTTCAAAATATTCTATTTAAAATATTAATATGCTCTTTGGCGCTTCACGTTTTGCAGTATTATTTGTTTACACATGCGAATTTAAAAGCAATTGAAACTAATTTGCGTTTTAAATTTTTTTCAATTGAACTCAATTGACCAATGACCATATAGCCAGACCAGTTTTGATCAGTCAAGCTGCTGATGGTGCGCACCCTTTGTGTATTTTCTTGTACTTAATCTGTTAAGAATAAGATCATGAAACCAAAACATTTATAAGTATGTACATATGTAAATATGTATGTATAATAATGGAATATTCCAACGGTTTCTTTAGAACGATGATATTTGTGCAATGATGATCTTATAACTAAAACGTAATTTGACTTTAAGGAGTTTTATATAAAATATTGGATTCACAAAAACAATATTTACTATAATATTTCTGACATAAAGCATCAAAATAAAATTTGTGTAGGTATCATATGTGATATGAGTATCGAAATAAGTGTAAATTAAAAAAAAAAAAAACAAATTTTAATATCAAAGAAAAATTTAAATAAAAAAATATAGGTATTATAGGCGTGTTTTTTTTAAGCCCGAAGGAAATTGTATGAAAAAAAAAACGATTCGGGGCTAAATAATTTACAATATTAAATTCAATAACAACTAATCCCCAATGGGCTTTGTTAAACCCAGATAATTTTCGGAGCTGTATTACCAGCGCGAGCGGGAATTACATACCTAGGTACTTGTTATCGATAATTTGTATGGAAACTCCATATTTTTTTCTGTAATGGCGTCACTAATCCCCGATATCGTTTTTTTCAACCAATTCCCTCCGAGATTGAAAAAAAAACACCTATTATCCGTGGGAAAATCTAAGTGCAAAAAAAAAATTCTTTAAAGCAGTCAGTCCAAAAAAAAAATATATTTTAATTTTCGACTAAACTATCACATAAAAGGATTTCCTGATCAATTTTAGTCTAATTTTATTTATATTACACATATGAACTTTGGACTAAAATTATATGGATAGAGAAATGGAGTTTTCACTACAAATTGGCAGTTATAGGTAAACAGTTAAGTAAACGAACAGAGGCAAAATGACTTATGATTCAACGATTCAATCATTTGAATTTATCATTAATTCATTTATACTTCTTTC
Source organism: Epistrophe grossulariae (assembly GCA_929447395.1). NCBI lineage: Eukaryota > Metazoa > Arthropoda > Insecta > Diptera > Syrphidae > Epistrophe > Epistrophe grossulariae. The sequence goes on from OV839566.1 coordinate 137,695,651, forward strand.
CAAACACAAATTTTCACGAAGAATTTGTTTGTGTCTTATAATGCTTATTGAAATAAAAGTTTTTTCATCGGGGATGTAGCTCAGTGGTAGAGCGTTCGCTTTGCATGTGAAAGGCCCCGGGTTCGATCCCCGGCATCTCCAATTTTTTTTTTTTAAGTGATTTGTCATAAAACTACCTACATAAATAACTAAATGCAGCGTGCGTTGGCTTCAGATGAATTTATATATTTACCAGATATCTTCTTTACATTGGACTCAGAGGTTTTGATTTTGTTAACCAGTATAAATACTAAAGAATGGTTAAAAAACAAAACGTTTGAGTAGTTGAAGTAAGTATTTAAAAGTAATAATCAGTAATTCACAAGAAAACCAAATAAACTTATAAATACAAAGAAGTTTATGATTGCAACCATATGCAATACCTGGAATACCAATTAGGCAACTAGGGGCGTCTGCAATTCTGTATATGCTGTTACCTATAATAAATTGATGATGCAGCTCTACAAGAACTTATCGGTACACAAATATGTCATTGAGTTTTGAGCTTGTCTTGAAGTCGCATTATACTCATTTAGCCTAAAACAATAAAGTGCAATACTTTACAAAAAAATTATTTGCTTTTAGAAAAATAACAATTGAAGTGTTCATGAAGAAATCATAGCAATACAGGCATTAATGGCGTTTCACATTGGTTTCACTCAGGGACTCACTCATTCTAAAATCCAATTTAACAATGCTAACTAACTATACTTCTACTCAACTAATTATGTCGTTTTCCATTGGTTTCACTCAGGGATTCACTCATTCTAAAATCCAATGGAACAATACTAACTAGTAACTACTTCTACTCAACTTAGAAATTTTGTCATTATATTGGTGAATCATCGTGAACATTTCATGTTATCGAACAGGCATACAATCCGATGTTTACTTTTGACATTTGAGTGAGTTTGTTTTGAAGTTATAGCTTAAATGTATTAGTGCTACTTGAGTGGATTCTGATTTCAAATCAAGAAGCGAAATTTTTTTCTGAGAAGCGTCGGTTGACCGTTTTTTTTGCCAATGGAATGGTTTCAGAAGAGTTCTTTTCGATTCTGGACGCTTCCAAACGTCCAATGGAAAACGACATTAGAAATTTTGTCATACAAATCGAGAAGCGAAATTTTGCCATTCAAATCGAGAAGCGAAATTTTGTTCTGGGAAGCGTCGGTTGACCGATTTTTGCCAATGGAATGGTTTCGGAAGAGTTTTTTTTTATTCTGAACGCTTCCAGACGTCCAATGGAAAACGACATAAGTAAGATGACCGGGATTTGCCAATAGATTACGCGAAATCATTTAATTAATTTTTTTTTACGAAAAAAGTAAGTATTTTCTTTTGTAGAGCACCAATTAAAAAAAAATATAACATGCATAAATATGAAAGCTTTAAAAGAATTTCAGCTTACGTGAAAATTATAGGGGAAACTTTCGTTTTTCTTTATTATTTTTGAACATTTCACATACAACCGAAATTCGTTTTTAATTTGACATTCTTTTGCATTCCCGACTCTCGTTCAGAAACGCAACTAAATTCACTTTACTTTTGCGTATATTAAGCTAAGTACAGACGATTGTAAGATCTTACAATATTGTCAGAACTGTCAATTAACTAACAATTAGCTGACAATTGACATATTTCTTACAATGAAAAATTGTCCGTTCACTCGGTTGGTAGATTTCTTCCCAATTTGATTGTCAGCTATTTGTTTATCTCTCTTTAACCAACTCATTGACATTTCGAACAATGATGAATGTTTTTAATGAAAACATCTGACAATGACCAATGAGTCTGACAATGTCCTAATCGACTTACAATGATAAAAATTGTGTGTTCAGACGATTGTAAGATACCTGACAATTTTTTGTCACATTGTCGTCTGACAATGACGTTTCTGACAATATTGTCAGACAAAATTGTGTGGTCAGACGATTGTAAGACATTTGGATTAGTTTTTTCGCTGACAGATCTGACAACATATGGTTTGTTTGGTAACGTGAAATTTCTTGCGAATTTGCACAAAATTTCACAATTTGCTGTCAAAACCCATAGAGAAAAAACTCAGTTTTTGGGAAATTTGTTGAAAAAAAAGTTACCAAACAGGCATATTGTAAGATCTGACAATCGTCTGTACTTAGCTTAAAAAAAAAACAACACAAACAAAAAAATGAAAATCAGTTATGTAACGAATTGAATTCTATATTGCCCCAATTATTTAAAATTACTTTTGTATTACTTTTAATTTGTTTTTAAAATAATTCCAAATCAACTTATAATAGACATATTTATATCGATTATGGAATTCGCAATACATGATCTGCAGTGATTCTCAGTACAGTGTTCTCTTTTCCTTTCACAGCACATGGGTAAAGAGGAAAGAGAACACTTCACTGAGAATCACTGCGGATCCAATATTGCGGATTCCATAATCGACATGATTATCATTTTTTTTTCACTATCCACAATACTTATTTTGGTTAGGAAATTTAATGAAATTATTTGTATGCAGAGAGGGTGGTAAGATGTAGATTATGTAGTCAGAAATAAGGCAAATATAATTCTCGCTTTGGATTACCTCCCCACCACCACGAAAGGTTACGTAGTTAAAATTTTTATTGAATATGAAATTTATTTTCATAATTCATACAAATTTGATAACACTGTTATTTACCCTATATCAAATAGCATAGACCTAAACCACTCTCTATTCCTAACAAAATCTAGTACATAAATATGAAAGTATCAGTTTTTCCTTTTCACAAAAAGCTAGTTTGCCTCCTTACTCCAATTTGCTACTGTCATATTTTTTTGCACATGCAGAGGTTTTGACATTTTTCATCAAAACCTATCCTCAACCTGTCAAACTGCCAACTGTCTGTTTGCCGCAGCGGGGATTTAATTATTTATCGTGGTTACTTTAAATTAAATTAACAAGTTTTGAAATAGAAACATATCGAATTAACAAAAGATATAATATTAATCTACTCAAAATGTATTGCCTTATCAATCTAAATATGTGTAAACTGCGTCCGTTGGAAAGAATTCGTGCAGCAGTATTAAAATCACCTGGGTGCTTGCGTACTCAGGAATTCACAACAACTCGATTTGTATTCAAAAATAATGTAAGTTCGAAAGCTAAATATTTACTAAATCTCTAAATTATTTATTGGTAATGTTAAATTTTGGCGAATGCAATCATAATTGTGTAATTTCCTTCACATTTTCATTGAAAACAGTCCCTGTAACTTGCTATACTTCTAGCACTTAATTTGAATATAAATAAAACAATTGAGGCACCTCAACACACCAACAAAAAAAATCTGTATATACTTAAAGATATGTATATTGTTCTAAAGGTCTACGCATTGGTTTCATCATTTTTCAAACAAGTATGGTAAAAAATGGGATTACAAAATACGAGTACTAAAAAAAAGTTATGAATTAACAGGGGCCTGATTGATTTAAATGCCCAGCAAAAATCTTAAACAATCGTTTCCTATACAACTTCTATTTTGCAGTACATATATTAAGATAAAATTAGTGCAAAAGCTGTTGGCCACTTCTTTAATAAAACAATACAAATTTGGCCATAGTTTATGTAGGTATGTGAGAACACAGATTTCTTCAAAATGAATCCAACAATTTTACTCTCATTTACAGCAAAATTTATTACACATCCAGGGGCCTATATCACCAAACACTTTTCACTTTTCACTTTTCACTTTGCAACTTTGCACTTTTACTTTGCAAATTTTATTTCACCAAACGCAAATTTGCAAAGAGAAAATTATTGAAATGAAAAGTTTTCCTCTTTGCAAATTTTGTGAAACACATTGCACTTTTACTTTGCAGGAAATTTTTTTTTGCAAAGTTGCAAAGTGAAAAGTGTTTGGTGAAGTTTTGGACAGTACGCGAACAGACGTATTATAAAAATTTTGTTGAATTTTTCACTTCTACATATAAAAAAATAGTAAAAAAAAATAAAAATAATTTTAAAATAATTAATTTTCCAAAAAAAATCAAGTACCTATCACGAGTGATTAATTTGATTTTTAAGTAAGGTTTAAAATATTTGTACCATTGTAACCAATTTTCCTAAATCTTATTATATCTTACTAATGGGTAACACTGAAATCATCCCAATACATCCTAGTCCTTATAATTTTATGATTATATTATAAACAGAAAAAACATTAGGTTCAAATGCTTACACGAAACTTAAATATTTAAATTCAACATAAATGCTTGTGTGACAGTCTACGGAAAAGTAGAACATAAAAGTTGTAATTTGAACATAAAGTTTTAAAACATGATTTTTATTAAAAAACAAACAAAATAATAACAATTCAATCCAAAAGTAAAAAAAATACGGACCGACTCACTTACCTGGTGTGAAAATTATCTTTTGAATGCTCATGTTTAATTTTCTATTTTTTTTGGATTCAGCATGCGAAGTACCATGCAGTGGTTAGTAGTATTAATATCTACCTTCTCCCATTGATTAAATATAAAAGCTCGATTATTGGACGTACAATCTTCCAAACTGTTTTCGTATCCTTAATTATTTACAATTTGTTTCTATAACTTATCACAATATGATTACGTTTATGAAAATGCTTTCTTTTCAAAGCTTTAAAGCAAATCACAGATTTTCCTCAATGATAAAATAAATTGTGATAAGGTCTGTTGAATGTTTTTTCTTTCAAAACAACTAAATAAATAGATAGCATTTTGTTTTGCTTTATCGTCGTTAGCGTTATCATTTTTTGACCTAAAATAAATGCATACAAAAATAATTTCACAGCCTTCTCTATCAAAAAAAGAAACTTGAGTTGAGACCCCCCGTCGCCAATACCTACACTTTTTTTTAATGCATGCAAATGACGCTATCATTCGTAAGCCTGGCTTTGTATACTTTGCATGTGCTCCACAATAGATAAAAAACATTTTCTTGTGGGCATTTTAAATTAGTAGTAATTTTAAAACATGTAATTATAAAACATGAAGTGTTTAAAATTATGGAAAAAAACTAATTTTCCACTTAGTGATGTAATTTTTAATGTCATTGGTATGAGTATAAGTTTTGTTACACGTTTTGTTAATAAAAATAAAAAAGTACCAGATTTCAACCCTATTCATATCATTCTTCATTAATCATACCTGCTGCATGCTTCAATTTCAATCAACTTAAGTTATTTCCCTGAAAAAAATGAAGAAATTTCCTCTATTGCCTGAATGTTTACAAAAAATCAAAATAGCCGTTTTTTTACTAATGTCACAAAAACTTGTCCATAATATTATTTTTCAAGCAAGAAGCAGTATGATTGACCAAGAACCACAAAGTCCCCTACACTTTCCAGATTTGCAATAGAGGAGCTCGCCACTTTATATAAAAACTTTCGTATAAATCAAGTTTTGATCGTGTGTGCTATTAGTGCCCGGAAACGGCGTATATTTCCGGATTACCAATCGCAAACGCTATCAATCTTTAACAGTCGTCAATTACCTATGTATTTAAGAACAAATACATCTTAATCAAATGAACTTGCTACTGATTTACTATTAAATGATCAATATAACTTAGAGTTCTAGTTTTAATCAACTTCTCTGTGATCGTCATTGTTAAAATTCAATTTCCAAAATTGATAAGAAAAAGTGTAAATCACTGTTCGTATTTCAATTAATTTGTTTTCTGTTAAAATTCATTGATCTAGAAATCTAATTAATTTTATCTACGTACATATGAATGTACAAGTAGTATTCGTCATATTTGGCTTAGCTGTGAGATATTCATTATTGTAAGTTCGTGCTGTTGTGTGGATAGAAGTATTTTAATTATTTTTTTTTTTTTAATTTCACATTGGTGTTAGTGCATAAATATATAAATAAATAATAACAATAAACACAATATTTTCAAATATTAAACAAATAAAATTTTATGTTCCTTTAGGGAATAGTGTGTAGACAAATATTAAAATTTTTTGTTTAAAAGCTTTTAACATCTGTTGTCAGTTTAAGACAATTTAAACTTTTTGTTAAAGATTTAAAAAAGCGCGTAGAACTCAGTTCATGTGAATGAAATAAAATTTCCTTGCGATCTGAATCTCGATTTGTAGGTATAAATATTATAATATGGAGTAATATAACATAAAGAGAGAGAGAGAGATTGATAAAATAGCAAAATATTCTAAAAACTTAACATCTGGACAATATTTAAGTATATATTATTAAAGCCCGCCATTCAAAGTGTTATCAGTTTTATTTTTTTTTGTCATTATTATTCTTTATTTAGTAATGTTTAATAGTAGAAAAGTAGATAAGAAACAGTCAATGACATTTTTAGCATTGTTTTTTTTTTTTAATAAGTTGTTGTAATTTTTGTGTACGTCAATAAATTGCTTGTTTCAATGATTTTATTTCAATACCCCATTAAATTATATTGAATAAATTTTTTGGATGTAAGAATTTTTTTTTCACTACCCAAGATATTATCCTTTCAAGAAAATTTATGAATTTGTTGAAAACCATAATATCCACCTATTAACCATAATTTCCTCCTACTAACTGATTTTATAAATACAGTTACGCTCAAAATTATGTAGTAAAGAATTTTTTAAATTTTTCATTACTTTAAATGTAATTAGAAACTTTTTGGAATTAAGTTTTTAAAGCAAATGAGTTGTGTGAAAATACATCCATACATTCATAATATTAAATATGAGATTAAAAAAAAACTGTTATGAAGATTCGTAACGAAAACAAATTTTTAACAGTAATTTTGTAAAAGCATATGCGGTTAACATTAGAAAACTAATTTTCAACTAATGTTCATCAATTACCGGCATAAATTTTCTAAAAATAAAAATACCTTAAAAACAATCATTAAACATGTTTCTATTTCTTTCAATTCTAATTCCTACACAATATCGCTGCTAAATCAAAAATTCGTATAATAACTTACATTTTTTTAAAACTAAAATTCAAATTTCTAGCACACTCAACAGTCGATTTTGACAAAAGAAAAAGAAAATTTAAATTATTAATATTTCCATACCAAAAAGAGTTAGACAATAATTATATTGCATAGTAAAATCGTAGAGGAATAAATAAATAAATAAATAAATAAAATTCTTAAGGTCTCATAAGCTACCCACCTAAATTATTGCAAAATGCTATCATTAAAATTAACAAAAAAATTAATAATAAAAAAAAAAAAACTAACCTCGTCGCACGAGAAAATATATATTAACTTTCCAATAGAAATTTTTATATTTTTACACTTCCTGGGTGGGTGATGTCAACGTTTCGTTTAAACGTTTCCCTAAAATTCGACCTTGAAATAATTACTCTCAATTTAAAGAAGTTTCAGAAATATAAAATAGGGTATTGGTGGGTGATCGACGTATGACAACTCCCTTTTATAAAAATAGTAACTGGATTTTAGTTTCTAGTTAGTTAGTTGTTGCTTTATAAGACTTCTTGAACAACAGTTTTCAAAAAAAAAAAAGAATACAAAATAGTAGATATAAAACAATTAACAAACAACAACATAGTTGTCTGCAATTGTCTGTCGACGTTTCAAATTCAAAACGTTTCAAATTACCAACATTTAAAATAATTATAATATTTACAAATAAATAACTAATAAAAAGATACAAATTAATTGTTTTTAAACCATTTTTAGGATTATTAAAATAGACCTGTAGAAATTCGTAAACATGGCGTTCTAATTTTAATTTTTATAAAAAAATAAAAAAAAATAAGAAAGACCTAAAGCCCACTTAGGATTCAATTATTTATTATTAATTTTAAAACGTCACGAAAAAGAGATAATTGTTAATTACATATGTAGTTTCCCAAGTTGTATTCTTATTTGAAAAAAAAAATGAATCAAAAAATAATAACTCTAGCCTTTAATATAATTTATTTTCAATAAAATAAATTTTTAATATAATTTTTAATTAAATTTGTAATTTCATAAAACACAAAACAATTAAATTGAGAATATTTTTCCAATGTCTTTCTCATTACATGAGCTTTTTCGTACGCCCTCAAATGCATTTTCATTTGCTTGGCATTTAGATAAAACTTGAGGTTTAAGGTGTCATCAGCAAGTTTTGCACTCTTAATATCATCGTCAGCTGGATCCATTTAATACTTCAGAGTATATTTGTATGCACTGAACACTTCTTGCACAATGCCCTTTTTTTAAATGTGGCCTTTAGAGCTAGATTGTTGCGACTTGTGCGAGAACTCAGATTTGGATAGATTTGAATTACTCACTCACATCGGAAACTAAAGCTGAACACAAGAGATTCGTTGGTTTTTTTGTTTTTTGGTTTTGCTTGGCTTCATTGTTCGTCACTACTGTCTACTTTAGTCTGTGTTATGTGTTAGCCACTGACGGGCACGGCAGCGCGTATTAAGTTTATGATCCATGTGCGTCGCTCTGTCTGTCTTCTTAATTATTTGAGAGTATGCGAAAATGTACAAGAAAAGAAAATTTATTTTTAAACGTGAAATACCCCAGTGATTATGATTATTTAAGAAACAAAGGATTTATCATTTTACATATAGTTTGTGTAAAATAAATACATTTTCATTTTAATTTGGCTAAGAGTTTACTTCCGGAAAACGATCAAGATGCTTGATTAACCGGTTAAAAGATTGCATCGTGAAATCTATAAAACTTGTTTCATTTTGAATCGTGCTTCGATGTTCAACTTTAACAGCAAGGTCATCATTGTGCACCAAGATTCGAATGAGTGCTTCTCATGTGATTGTGTCAATGAACGTTCAGCAGTTATTTTAGTAAAATGTTTTTGTCGTAACGAATTTTGTATTTATTATATTAAGCTGTACTGGCTGTGCTCTATTTGCATTTATTTTTTTTTCTTGTTGCAAGCTACGATTTGTATGTTCACAGTTGTTGATGATCTTAAGTAAATAATAATATGTAGTTTAATAAACTCATTGTGACTTGTGAGTAGAGAAGCACCTGAGATATTGTGTATTTACACCAACGCTTATCTATTTTCTTTTGTTAATAATTATGTTCTTTATATTTCTTCTGGCATTCTGTTTAATTTTGACAGTTAGTTGAGTGAAATTCGTGACTATCGAATTCGACTTCGAATTATTTTGTTGAGTGCAATTTAAATGCTAAAAGAGAAGGGAATGAAGTTGCATATCCTAAGGCGAATTAATAATTAAAAATTTTTACACGTATGTAGTTATTAAAACTTAAGAATATTAAAAACTGGAATAATTAACAAATTACAATACACAGTGTTTCATTTTTGAATAATTAATAATGCCGGGTGATGGTGATGAATTTCCTACGTCATTAATTAAAGCTTGTTCCGTCAGTTTTCTGTTACCAGTTTCGCGTTTTTATTGATGATAAAAGTGCAGCATTGTATTTAATTTATTTTCGGATGCTAATAACAAAAAAACTATAACTGCTGGAGGGACACTTAAAGTGCCATTAGAAACAAATCAAATACAGGGAAATAATTTAATGCACCCATAATTGCGAATTTTGATTTTTCATCCATCATTTTCGTTCACTTTTGCATTCGTTTTTGAGAAGTACTCTCGAAGGCACCTTACTCAAGTGCACAGTACACAATTAATATGTACAAAATAATATGTGTACTGTGACTAAAGTGAAACTGCGTTTGGTTAAATAGAAAATAAAGATATAGATCATTTCTTTCACTTAAGAGAATGATCTGTGTCTTCTCCTTTTGACAATAGGGAAAACAACATTTCGTTGGTTTATGAAATAAGTGTGCTTCCGACTTTTATAATTCCATTTTACGCTAAAGTTGACAATTTTACCAATTTTATTGTGTCAAAGCAATTTCTTTGAAGTGCAGTTCCATTGCTGCTAGTGCGTTATAATCAAAATTTAATAAACATAAAATCAGATTAGGTTACAAACTACTTTGGCCTTAATTAAAATTTAAATAATCAATCGATACTAAATTAGAGTAATATACCTAGTAACATTGATAACACTTGTTTTGAAAGTAAAATTAAAAAATAATGATAACCTACAACAAATATTAATAAAACATTTAATACAAATTAGACTGAATTGAACTACATATTATATACCTTAAATTAAGATCGTGTTCTAATAATTATGGTTGAAGATTTAAATCGAGATATCTTCTATGCTAATTTGGGCAAAACATTTGATCGAGTAAGTCATTCTATTTAAATAATAATCGAAAATATGTATGTGTGAGTGAATGTTTGTGGTAAATGTTGATGTTTTTTTTTTTTTACTATTTATTTCCCTAATTGATTTATATTTTTTTGTTTCCTACTCTCTGTAACTTAATAAGGTAAATGAAAACCGTAAATTGTAGGCAATCATTTTATCATTAATTTGATTTTTCTATTATAATCGAACTAAAATTCTGGCTAGGATGGCTTGTTGACTAGATTAAACAGATATTTCGACAAATGTTTTGTTTTTTGGCCCAGCCTCTGATTGGTATGTAAATTAAGTGAAAATTAATGTAAACTCAAAATTACCTTGATATTTATTTAACAGGTTCCTAGTCAGAGGTCTCAGAGCTTTGGTGTTGCCGTCTGCTAGGTTAAAGTAATATTACCTGAGTGTTTGAATGAAATGATTTCTTTCGATGCTAACAAACTCTAAATCGAATTTCTATAAGAGTTTTAACCTCTAAAATTTAATGACTTTTCCCTTGCTGTTAAAAAACAGAAAATCGTTCCTACAAAAATCTTTAAAAATGTTTGTTAGACGCGTTTCCAACTTACTTTTCTCTGAGGGATTATTAAGCCAGTTCACGTTTCTGAGATCTCACTGAGCAAAATTCTGTCAGCTCCACTGAGGAGAAGGAGAAACCTGAACCAAAAGAAGTTAAAAGGACTCTCCATCTCGTTTTTATAAATTGATCAACTGCGACAGAAAAATAATTGAGCAAACGAATCCAAAAATTTCAGTCATCTTTTTAGTAGCAAAAGTGAGGAATCTCACTGAGAAATTACGTCAGATTTCTGAGATTGCTGAAACCTGAACTGGATAATTGTATTTCTTACTCTTCCAAAGTTGATAAGATGAGAGTTAAAAAAAAAAACTCAGACTTTTCAAATCACTGTTTAACGAAATATATTATGTACTTACCTAAATAAATTAATTTTAGTGAATCTATAGGTATTTAAAAATTCGTTTTCTTTAAACACAATTGCAATTTTTATAATGTCTCATGCTTTGAGACTAGTTCACTTTAAGGATGTACATTACATTGTACAATGTACATACATACATATTATGTAAATTTTTGAAATTATAACGACCTAAAAAAAGCTCCCATTTGACCGCTTAAGAACTAGCTCCTTGAACAAGGTATATATGTATATATATGTACCTTAGCTAAACATATCGTTGACAAACATCAATCCCTGCCGGCAATGTAGGTACATGTAAAATTGTGTAAAATAATCCTACTTTAAATTACTTCTAGTTTTAAAAAAAGTTTCCTCTCTTGGTAAAAAACTTAAAATAAAAACAGATTTATTATGTATTTTTTTATATACTGATCCTATTTTGTATCTTTATTCTTATCTGCTTCCAATTTTGTTTGCTCATTCTAAAATTAAATTTATAAAATGCCGGCTGGTACGTGGTATTCTAACCTCAATATACATATTCTCATTTCAGCTCTCAAGCTATTGTGTGAACTCCCCGTTTAACAATTTTGTATGCAGAAATACCTAACTCTTATGGTTTTCTTTCCATATAATTTAAAACAACCCCAATTTGAGGAAAAACGTGCTTAACGTGCGCTTTAATGCACCATCAACAAAGGGTTACTCTTATCGTTGTTGTGCTTCGTGTAGTAGATACCTACTCCAATCTACCCCCGATAACGATGACGAGTCGCTGATGCATTAGAAATAAAAGCTCTCAACTCATCAGGGCACAGGCGCAATAATATAAAAATTACAATCATTGCTTCTATATCTGCCTATAGTTTCATTTAGACTCACCACAAGTGACAAGGGCGTTCACAGTCTCTTCATTGGTGCCAAAAGCTTAACAACAACGCTCCAAGTTATTCTGTCGAACCGCCAACTATCGTCTAGACTGTGCATCTGCCCACATATGTGGGATATTATATACAGAAATATTCTAAGCATATTTTATTTTTAAATTAAAATTAGTGATTTTCAAATGAAAGACAAACCGGAAAAATAAACTTAATTATAATACTGAAAATCTTAGACAAAAAAAAATTTACTAAACTTTGACCTGCTTATAAAAAGAGAATATCCTTCCAAGCTGGTCGGTCGCAAAATAAAACAAAAAAAAAAAAACACCCTCTTCCGTGTCCTTATTTCATTCGTTGAATTTGATGCAACGATTTTTGTGCACTCCATCTTGTTCGTCCTAGAAAAATGTTTTAAAGCGAAACTCCAGTTGAAAAAATTGAAATTAAAAAATATTTCTTCCTCTATTTTGTCTTTTGTCGTTGTATTTTTTATCAAAAAAACTAAACTACTCCATAAATAATAAGAATTCTTATTTTTGAAATATTTTTTTAAATCAAAGCATTTCGATGAAAAAAAAAACTAAAAAAGAAAAACGTGTGACGTGTGTGTGAATGAAATTTGTTAATCTGTGAATTCTCTCTAGATGCTCCTTCTGTTATTATTTTAAAATATTAATTTTATTTTGTTTCTGGATATCCTCAACAACCATCAACGAAACTACAATACTACATCAACAACTACAACAACAACAATAATAATAACAACAACAACATCAACCAACAACAAAAACAACAGTGCAACGTCCAGCAAACTCAAACTAAAACTAAAACGGAAACAATGGCCTATAATATCGATTGGGTATTCCCACGCTTAATGCATCCGTCGAATTTATGGTACTTTGCTAGTACGATTGCCATAGCTGCCGTTGGATTATTTAGTAAATTACTTTTAGGTATGTAGAAAATAAAACAAACAACAGAAAAAAAGTCTCCTAATGTTCTTTTTCTCCTTCCGCTTTATCATCAGTTTAAATCATTATCATCGTTATCAATAACTTCAACATCATACTTTTCGGTTTCTTAAATTACTATTCATAAAAATAAGAGTGTTTTATAAAAATTTAAAATTATCCATAATATTATTGTAGACAGAGCTTAATGCATCCGAGACGTCAGATGACAGTTAATATATAAGATCAACCACCTTGAGCAGTGGCAAATATGAGTGGGATGATGATGTGGAGCATGTCGCTTAGGTTAAGGCACCAAAAACTTCTAGTGCTTTTTGATTTCCTGCCTGTAATATAATTGTGCACTTTCTCTCTATTTATACGATTGCTGTTGCTTTAAAAAAAACCTGCGCGGTTAATTTGAAAGCTTTTTTTTAAATTAAAGAGATGGGATGATTTATAATAAAAAAAAAAAACATGTCATCTGACGTTAGATATAAATGAGGATTGAGTTGTCTTTTGGCGTATCTTTTTTTTTTTTTAAATTATAAAATTGTTATGATATTGTGTAAATATTGTAATACTTGTGTCACAGAGTGTCTCAATTATGTTTTAAATCTCGCTTTTTTTATTTCGATAGGTGCTCCTGCCTAAATTAATTGTGTTTACTTTATCTGGTAAAATAGTTAAGTATACCCCTCTAACCGCTGGCGAGTCGAACGAATAAACGTGTGAGTGTAAGAAATCAGTATTAAAATTGCCGAATTGAGAACCTTTGATTCGCCTTAAATGTCAAAAAAAAAATTTTAAGTTTGATCTCACTCTATTGTGGACTGTGATTATCGAAAGTTCATTGATTTGAACGTCATTCGTTAGTTCGCTAATGCAAACATCTCACTTCGAACGTTCGATTCGCCAACCGTAATAGGGGGATATACTGTTTACTGGAATATCTCTTCGACTCAACGCCAAGAAGCTCTATTATCTCCTTGGCAGACGATCGGTAGTTTAAGGCTTTTGTAGGGTTAGATATAGAGACTAGAGAGTGATTCCAGAGATTTAACTGCAGTCTAGCTGAGCTTTTAATTTAAGGACTTGTTTTATTTTTTAAATTTTCTTTTGAATCTCGCTTCAATGATTAGGAAGACCAGATGTAAGGCTATAATATTGAATCTATCTGTCTCGTAACCTAGATTGTACTTTATCGAAGACTGAAAGGCAATAATTCAAAAATAAACAACTTACCTTTATTCAAACATTTTCTTAATATTATGCTAAAAGCTTATGTTATAGCTATCAGATTTTACTTTAAAAAACGAGTATTGGTACTAGTTGCTTCTAATAATTTTTGCAAGCGTTTAAGCAGTTGCGGTAGAGTTTAAAATTAGTTGTTTACTCGTCCAAACATTGTAATTTCGTCCGATATTCTACGTAATAACTGCCGCTCTCCCGATTAACTCAGATTAAAACTTAAATTCAATTAATTTACATCCGGATTTAAGTTTTAATCTGGAATAATCGAGTGAATAATATAGCAGTAAGATATTCGATCAGACGGAATCGTATTCTTCTCTAGATGTAAACCATACTCGCCTGTTGGGTGTACCTTGGATATTTCTGGTAGATTTTGATCAGCTGGTTTCGTCGCCTTTTTCCGCTGAATGGTTTACATACTGGAGGCCTAAGCATCTTGCATTCGTAGATATTGATGTGGATGTTTTACTAGATTCAATCTAATTCTCTCTCTACGGAGGCGAATTTGTTCCACCGCATCCGAGAGATGAGCGATGACTAAAATTTATTTATCTTGCTGCTCGAATATTCATACGACCGAACATCAAAGTGTCATAAATGTCAAATTTTCACAGCAAATTCAATTGGAACTTCTCTAATTCTATAGCTCTAGTGCCTATTGATTAAAATGGATTACAATTATTACAGAAGTGTACAAACCCTATCGATTGCAATCCAATCCGACTCTGTTTGATAAAAACTATGACTCAATGAATTCGACAGCATGCGGGGCTAAAAAAGTGACCGATAATTAAAATTTTTTTTTTCGTTTTCTTATCTCCATATCCACCAACTTTTTCAATTTAGTATCTCGTTCTACTCTACAGTTGGTGATTAAATACATATAATTTGCGCCAAACGAGTCTTCAGGATGTATCGAAAACAATGATTTATAAAAAACCTGTAATTTTCTCGTCAAGTTTACCGAGACTTTCCAGGCTACACAGAAAATCTTATACAAATTTAATAATGACTTTCAATGAATTCATTTTTTTTCTATGTATTCAACGTCATTTCAAGCAAAGAAATAATCTCTTCCGTTAAAAATAGAATTGGGTTATTCTATGTTAAATAAAAATGGAACGCATTGCGACCAAAATTTTGCAGAAAATAATTTTGTTTCTTTTTTTTTGGGAGTGAAATTGGTTGTGCCATTCTTAATTGAAGAAAAAAAGCATACAATACAACAAATAAAATGTCGACCTACAATTGAGGCAAATTATTATCAAAGAGTGCAAACTAAGTACACACAAACGGTGGATTTATTCATGACAAATCTTTGAAATTTAAATTTGAATAATCTAGAGCTAGGAGATATAAAAAAATATGTGTACATATAAATGCAAAATAGTAGTTATTTGCCCGTTATTTTAAGTGATAATTCGGACGGTGATGTGCTGGGTAGTATGAGTTCTTTAATAAAGGCACAGCACCGAATGCACCACCGCGTCGCATGTACTTGTTCTTGGAATTAAAATCGCTTAGAATATTTACTTAAGATTTAAAAAAGTATGCAAAAAATTATATAATTTTAGAAAAAGGTTACACATTTTTTAGAATATAAATTTATACATTATAAGGAGGAGAATTGTTTCATGATCAAAAAAAAATAATTCGGCAATTAAAATACCCCTGGTGATTCAATCATAAGTTTTCAAGGCTGACACCCCTTTTATAAAATGGGAGGATGTATCCTTGTATTGTTATATCCTGTTTTATTCTATAAAACTCAAATAAAGAAGTTTTTATCTGATAAAAATTACCAATAATTTCATTTTGAAGTTTTCATTAATAATTAATCATATATAATTAATACGAATTACTTTAACATTTTGTTGTTTCTTATATATTTTCAGTTTTCTGTAATAAGACAAAAGTTTACAACCAAGAAAGACTGATTGATGCGGTATCGAAACGACCGCCAGGTATACCATTACTAACAGTATCAAATCATCATTCATGTTTTGATGATCCCGGACTATGGGGTAAGTTAAATCAAAAATAAAAAAAACTTGAAATAATAAATATTAACTGGATGAATCTAAGGTGACATTTCCGTGATAATATATGCATAATATTTATTTCTGGTGTTCAAGCTCGATTTATCTCTTTTCCAACTGCTCTGATTTTTTTATATATTTTTTTCACGGTTTGGGAATAATTGCTCGTTTTGACAGATTCCCCTTGACACGTATGACTAGAAATTCAATATTGCACCTGTTGTTCCTTTCCGAACATATGGCTCAATTTTGAATTTCTCGTACTAGAGCTCTGTTTACTGAAAACACCAAAACATCTACAGCAAAATCAAAAACTATACATCGTCGCTGTAGATCGAATACCTTGTAACCCAGAAAAGTTAATTTTTCAGGAGAAACAAAAAACTTGACATAAAAGTATTGAGGACCAATAACATTGACCTGCTATTTATGCGTTTAGCTTTGAAACTATCGTTCTTAGGCTAACAAGGTACTTTTCATAAGATCTGGAAAGTTGTTTACAATAAAAGTGCATCATTACATAAAAAGTGAACTTTTCTGGGTTGCGAGGTATTCGATCTACAGCGACGATATAATAAGTTGTAAAAATGTTAAATTGCATGTGAGCAAGGCTTTGTTTGTTTTCGGGGGTGCTAGACGACATAACCGTTTTCAGGCAACTTTATACAAGACTATTTTATTAAACTTTAATAGCATGTCTAACTTCATTCTTGCTACACAATTTATCCTTTCTTACTAGATTGATCAAACCAAGCAAGTTCGATAAGTTGTTTTAAGACAAGAGCTACTGATCAGTTAAATTTCTTAAAATCAGTATTTGAAAATGCAGATATAGTTGATTGAAACTTATATTTTTCATTTTTTTTTTGTTGCAGGAGTTCTTCCACTCAAACATTGCTGTTCTACAGCCAGAGCACGCTGGTCACTAGCTGCTCATGATATCTGTTTTACGAATAAATATCACTCGTTGTTTTTTATGTCTGGTAAGTTGTTTTGTCTTAATTCTTTGAAATCAAATGCTTCTAAGCTTTTGAATCCTTTTTGCTTCTATAGGAAAATGCATTCCAGTTGTAAGAGGAGCTGGTGTTTATCAAAGTGCCGTAGACGTTTGCATACAGAAGCTATCAAAAGGTGATTGGGTACACCTCTTTCCTGAAGGCAAAGTAAACATGACGAGAGAGTTTATGCGACTGAAATGGGGTGTTGGTCGAATGGTTTACGAATCACCAAAAATACCTATTGTTCTTCCAGTGTGGCACGAGGGTATGCATGAAGTTCTTCCAAATACAGAACCCTACATCCCAAAATGGGGCAAAAAAGTGACCATGAATATAGGCAGACCGATTGATTTGGACGATTTCATTAAGGATATGAAAAAACGAAATGTCCCTGAACCAGATGCTAGAAAATTAATCACTGATAGGATACAGGATGAATTACAGGTTAATTTCGATTATAATTTAAATGAAACGAAAACATAAATTATATAATATGTTTATTTTATTTACAGGCATTACGTGTAGAGACCGAGGAACTACATAGAATATAGTGCAGCTCTAGAGTTCTATTTAAATTAAACCTAGCCTTAGGATTGTTAAAATAGTGAAAGACAACTAAAGATTTTGCTCACCACGAATAGTGTTACTTGCAATACACTATATAAAGTCACACAGGCGTTTTAGACCGAACACACACACACATACATAATCAGTTTTTTTTTTATTAACGTGTTTTATTTACAAAAAACCACCTGATAAATTGTTTTCAATTTATGTTCAACTAAAACGAATATACATATATGTATTTCTTCCGTTTTAGTATCTAAACATTTTATCTGAATGTAACAATTAAGCTCACAGAGAATATCTTACCATTTCAAGGTAGGTATTTGATGTTTTTCTAATTAAATTAAATTAAAACAAAAAAAACTATTGTAAGACCATAAACCTCTCACCTCCTTGGCTTTCATATTATTTCTATATATGCATTTTTGTTAAAAACATACATTTTTCGCTTATCATCCGTGACAAAATAATTAAGAAAAAAGATTAAACAAAAAAAAAAAATACAAGAAAAGTATTACTATCTATTTGAGCTTGGAACTAGAACTTAAGTCAGCAAAAAAAAAAATCGTGCAACTCTCAGCTTTGAGATTGTTAGAACAATTTATTATGAACTTATATTGTAGCATAAAATGCATTCAAGATTGGATCAAAATGTTTTAAATGATTTTATTTTACCAATTGAAGAAGAAACAAAAAAAAAGCATTGTGATGTAAGACTTAGTGAGTTTTGTCCTAATAAAAATATCTATAAGATTCAACAGTTTTAGTATTTATTCGTTTTGTTTATACCAATCGTATTTTAAGTGTTCCGTTTTCAAAGTAGAAATGTCTATGTTTCTAAGGAATGGTCTTAATAGAACACATTTTCGAAGTCATCTGTTGATGAATCCTAAGAGGTCTCCACTAGAAATCCATATTGCTTTTGCGACGGAAAGGCATCCTTGAAGTTATATAAAAAAATCTACTTCAGTTTTTTTTCCAGAAAATTAGATTAGAATTGATTGCAGCAGTTGCCGTGAATGTATTCTGTTGATACCAACCGAAAGCGAAGGTGAGAAAAAATAGGAAAAAAGAAGAATTCGTAAGTCCGGAGAATTTCAATTTCCACCGAATGTATTTCTCATTATGAAAGAAGAAATATTTATATCCCCAGCTCTCATGAATAATAATAAAAACAACCAAGGATTAAATCAAAGATTGAAAATAATACAAACAAACATGTTTTGAAACGCATTTTTGTTTTGGAAAAGCATTAATATGACGATGAAAAAGATGTAATCAAAGAGGTTTAATTTTTATTTATTTTCTACAAAAAATCGGCAAAAGGATTTAAAATTTAATAAAATATTAAAATAGGTACTTTATTAAAACATTTGTTTAAATTAAAAATAAGAGACAATTTTATATTATGTACATACATATTCGGAAACTAATTAAAAAAAAAATAACAAAACATGACTTCTTATTTTAATTTGCTGGTAACACTAAACTTTCAAGATTCCGTCTCAATTCTACAGCGGTTGGTCGTTCCACTGGTTCGTTCGACCAACATAACTGAAACAGTTTTTCATACACATATTCGGCTTTAGGAAAAGTTAAACTTGTCTTTGATTCGAATAAGGATTTGAGTGGAAAATCGCAATTGAATTCATTTTCCAATATTCTACAAGACGTTTCATCAACCAATAGATTGTCCCTCAGTTCAGTGAAAGTGTTTTGAAATTTCCCAATAAGATTTCTAGAAATTTGTTTTTTTAACTTTTCAGGACCATTTCGGACAGTTCTCTGGTTGTTGGTGTTTTTTGGCGCAAAGGGGGAGAGTGTTTTGGTTTTATGCAAAGTTGAACGTATTTGATCTAGGGTTCGAAAAGAAACTTCTGATGAAAAGTGATCACAGAGACAATTTTTATGTGGACTAGTTTCGATTCTTAAATTAACAGAATTTGACTGAGAAATTTTGTGATTTGGCCTTAAATTGGTTTTTACAACTTGATATGCAACACTTTCATTACACTCGATCCACGAGTAAGGAAGTTGACGAGACTTTAGCTGCCACATGGTCACACCCAATGAGTAAACATCAGCTGCTGAGGATAGGATATCTTCCCGAATGACTTCTGGAGACATGTATCGAACAGTTCCCTGCAAAAAAACAAAAAAAGGAGTTTCAAATAAAAAAAAATTAAAATTGACTTTAGTACTTGAATCCGTTGGCGAGTGTTTTCCTCATCGTTTTCTTTTAACGCCACAGATGAACCAAAGTCGCAGATTTTGCATATATAGTTGCGATCATGGAACAATGTGTTTTTTCTTCTTTTTGACCTCGGTGGTGTAAAGGCTACCAACACATTTTGAGGCTTTACATCTAAATGTAAAACTCTACGCTTATGACAGTATATTAAAGCATTGATTATGTCAAGAACAACACTGAAAATATGCGAGTTTAGTTCGATAAAATTTTAAGAATAAATAGCTATGGTAAAACGCACTGAATCCGATGTTCAAGTGGAATTTCTATAGAGTTCAATATTAGTTGAAGACATTGACCTGGAAATCGTTCCATTATAACAATGCCATAATTTACAGTCGCCTCGATCTTTAAGACAAATAGAATTAAAATTATTCTTGAAGTGAGAATAACTCACTTACTTTAAATAACTGCACAATATTTCGATGGCGCCAACGAAGAATGTTTGCTTCATTACAGATTACATCACTCTCTACATTCTTGATAATCTTCACTGCCACTTGTTTACCTATAAAGAAGTAGGTACACGACAAAAATTTGAACATAAAACAAACATAATTTGCTCGTTATTTACAACCTGCATAAACTGCCTTGAAGACAACCCCGTATGAACCACGTCCAAGAATATTACATTTGGAATTCTCTGGTGGACCAGAATTAAGAATCTCATCGCGATTCGGAGTATCGAGAATTATTTCTTTTTGATTATTTTTACTGACCTCTAAAAGATCCATGATTCTAACTGATTTGAGTAGGTACTTTAACTTAACGAAAAAATTAATCTTCTTGGGGGTTGTGACGTATTTTGTCTATGCAAATTAAAATGACGTTTTACCAAGTTCAAAACGGGATTGAATAACATAAACTGTTCGAGTTTACCATTCTAGTTAGTTCTTGTTCTATCTATTTGCGCCGATCAAGAACATATTGTGAATTTAATGCCTAGAGTAACCAGCATCAGTAATAATTTTCCGTTATTTTATGTTAGTAATTTTTTTTTAGTTTTTTGATTATCTTGTAGTTGCATGTTTTTTATTCTTGAAGCCATGAAAAAGATGTGACTTGTGATAACTTGATGGAAAGGTGGAACTCTCTAGATCAGGGATTCCCAAACTATTTTGGGCAAGAGACCCCTTTTCCAAAATAAACTGAAACCTCAGACACCCATAGCCAATTACTTTAAAAATCCTATTGATACAAAATATTTACCAATTTAAAAACTTTATGGTTGGTTAAGTGAGTAAACTTGACATCAAAATAAATAGACATAGAATTCAGTAAATATCAAGTGTAATTAATAATTATTTTATTAATACAAATTAAAGCCTAGTACTCACCTCCCATGAAAAACGTTTCACACGTGAATTTTTGATACAAAGTTTGAAATTTCTAATACTCACATTGAATAAAAAAAAATTAATTTGATCGACTGCCATCAGAATCTTTCTAAAAGAGTGTTTAAATTCCGTGTTTTGTTCTTTTTTCCTCTTTGATGAGAATAAAAACGCTAGAAAACAATCGTTGAATCCGATTTTTTTTTATTTGAGTATTTATATTTTGAGCAAAACAATTGATTGAAAAAATGTCATAATTTTCCACAAGCACATTAGTTTTTTTCTTAGTGGTCGTACGTTGGGAAATGAAAATTTTGCGTGAAATTTATTGAAGAACCAGTTCATATTTCACTTTCATATTTTGGTACTCACTTCTTGTTGTGAATTTCATACCAATGAACTAGGCGTCACTTTTGTATGAAATTTCCATTTTCCCTCGAAATGAGTACTAGGCTTAAGTAAAAATACTTAAGTATGTTATTATTTTTGGAAAAAACCTTAAAATCGCAAAGTAAAGATACAAAAAAAAAAATTCAGTGTGATGGATGAACCTGGTGACTTTCTACCAATCTAGCTAAATCCGGTTCAATATTGGTGATTTGCAGCCTTAAATCTGCGCGTTCGCTGGTTTTCAAGCGGTTTCTTTGATTTATAAATATTATGTTTGTAACCACACTGAAGCCTTTTTCGACTAGGTATGATGATGGAAAAGCGATATGGTATTTTTCAGCAATGTTCCACAGTGCTGGGGTGGAATCGGCTAAGGTGATAAATGATTGTCACATCAACCCTGGTCAAATGTGATTGTCATTTAGTTTTCCGTCTGGGTAAGGTGATTCAACTCAATTCAATACAATTGAATACTTTCCAATGGCATTTGTCAAAAACATGGTTGCCATAGTGAATGTTTCAAATGTTTGTAATGGGCTATCGAAAATATAGAACGAAAATGACTTCTTTGCGATATAATTCTTATGTTTTCTTCATATTCCGGAATGTAGTAAACTTTTTTGGTCACAAGAATGTTCATTTTTGTCTGTAAGAACGGTAAAAAAAAGAACTCTGAAAAATTCATACAATTTTTGTAGGCTGCTGGTAACTCTAGTCTTACTCAGGCAGAAACGTCAAATTTGTTGGAAAATGACAATCATATTTTTGATGTGATAGCTCTTTAGCTATCAAATGTGATATCATCTTACACAGACTGAATTGCTTGATTGTGACTCTCACTTATCGCAAATCACCTTACACGATTCCACCCCTGGATACGTGTTTCAATGTCATTCTTCTCTCAAGTCATTCTTATAAGAAGTTGGTAGTTGGTACATGTAACCCAACATATATACAGTATCTTGAAGTTTCAAATAAGAACTTGTGTTAATTAATAGGGGTCGATTTTTAGACCTCGTCGAACCCCAAAATCAGTTTTTATTAATGTTGACACCTGGGAAACCGATTTCGACCCTAAGGGGTCGATATCGAATCAACTACTTTGGGAATCCCTTCTCTAGATCATAACTGTCGCTCAAACGCCTTAGAAGAAGTAAAAAAAGACGATCTTAAGTTGCTTTTTCGTATTGTCCAATTCATAGAAAACATTGGTCTTTTTAATCCATATGTGCCAAATTTTTAATTTTAGCAGAAAGATCTATTCATTTTCTATTTAAAGCTGAAATCCGCACCCGTTTACGAATCTCGATTACAGAAATACCGCCATCCCACCATTTTTTTGGGGGTTTCATCGAAACAAAGTATGTAATTATACTTTGGATGGAAATATTTCTAGAACAAGACCTCGTAACATTTTTTTGGTTTTCATTTTTAGAAAGGTCTTAAAAAACTAATGAGCAATTTTTAAATAGGCAACCACTTACGAGTCTCGATTACAGAAATATATCACCATCAAAACAAGTTATTTGGATTGATTTTCGAAATTAGTACGAAATATAACTTTCGATGTTAATATTTTGAGAACCAGACCACGTAGAATTTTTGGGCTTAAAGCTGCGGATACAGTTTTTAAACCCTTTCTTTTGATGTTTATTTTTATGAGTTTTGGGATGTTTGAAAAAAAAAATCACAAATCACAGAGAAAGGGGTTATCTATTCTTTTTCAAAAAGTCAACATTTTATTTGTCAAGATATGCCAAAAATTTTACATTGGCCCTTGGCATAATGATTAGTGTGTAGGACTGTTACGCCGAAGGTCTTGGGTTTGATTCCCAGCTTATGCCACCTAAAAAAAATAATAAAAAAAAAAGTTTTTCACGGGCTACCGCCTCTTCCGAAGAATTGACAAATCCTTCGAGATTATCCTTGTCATGAAAAAGTGCTTCTCACGCCTTTCGGATTCGGCAGAAAATCGATTCCTGCAAGTATAACACATGAATGGTTGAGAGTTATAAGCCCCTAGGCCTTGGTTCTATACGACCTGTCGCGCCACACAAATTACTAATTTTTAACCGATAACCGCAACTACGAGTCTCGATTGCAGAAATATCGCAATCCAACCAGAATACACTTTGGATGAAAATACTTTGAGATCCAGACTATCTAAAATCTCTTGGTTTCAAGTTTTATATATGCCTTTTCATGTATGCATTTTTTAACGTATGCCTTTTCAGGTATGCACATTTTCACGTATACAACTTTTCACGTATGCCTTTTCACGTGTGCCTTTTCACGTAGCCTTTTTACGGTT
Source organism: Epistrophe grossulariae (assembly GCA_929447395.1). Classification (NCBI taxonomy): domain Eukaryota; kingdom Metazoa; phylum Arthropoda; class Insecta; order Diptera; family Syrphidae; genus Epistrophe; species Epistrophe grossulariae. Next base: position 137,719,813 of record OV839566.1, read on the forward strand.
CGGTACATGCAGCAAGCTTCATGCAACATACAACCAATCGACCAATGTTTTCCGTCGCTATTTTTAACTCGACTCTCCTCAGCAAGTGGGATTGAGTCGAACGAAATCATTTCAAATCAACCTGTGTTGGGATCGAAACAAATTTGAAGCTTACATACTTATGTTTGCTTGAGGCAATCTACGGAAGAAACGTTATTGTAGACCATAATAAATAATTAAAACAGTTTTTTTTGTTATTTAAAAAAGACCATTATCTCAGTTTATTTATTATTTTCATTTTCAAACAAAAGAAATAGTTCGTTTGATACATGCGATAACTATTTCAATTTTTCTGTTGTTTTTTTTTTGTTTGTTTGTCTTTCATTAATCTTTATACAACTTAATAACTTTTTTTATTTTCTTTCAATTTAATTTTTAGCTCAACATTTGTTCTTATTTAATTTATATTATACATAATATTTTTGTACTGGCTACTATAAAAATACAGATATTTATATATTCAATATCTAAATATATTATATTGTTATATTTATAGTACTTTATTAAAATTGTATTTATTATTGTTAGTTATATTACTTATTTGTTTTTTTTTTTATACATCTCATCTAAATATCTAATCAAATGTACAAATTTTATTATAGATTTAATTTTGTTTTCAATAAATACTAAATACTAGTTAATAATTATAATATAATAATAATTTTATAAAATTATTCTTATTTTATTCTCCTGTTCGGTTGTTAGACATTTTTATTTAAATTTATTGTATATAATATATTCGACAGTGGTGTATGTTTATTTGTTTTATTTGTGTCTTTTTATTTTGGGAAGAAACCACGTTTTTTTTTTTAATTTAATAATGAAACAAAAAATGATTTTATTTTTTTTTGTTGTAGGAAATATTTATTTTTTATTTTATTTCATTTGTTTTTTTTTTCGTTTAAAAGGAATTCAATACCTTAATATTTATATATATAATAATTTATTTATATACATGGTGTTATAATAGTTATAAATTTAGTGTAAAGTTTCTACAAGTCTTTGATGATTTATAAAAATTGTTTTATAAATTGTTTCTCATTAAATATATACCTAAGGTGTTTGTTTTATTTTTTTGAGAAAGTTGTCAATGCTTATGTTGTTGTTGTTTATCATTTATGTATGAATTTTTTTTTGGAAGACCACATCGTCGTCTTCTTAGCTTTATATTTATAAACAATTTATTTTAATTTATTTTTAATATTAATGTTTATTGCTATAATTTGATTGAAATGTCCTGCATTTCACATTCTTTGTTCTAAATGAGTAAACAAAAATTATACACGCACAACTCTGCCGGGATGGATACAAACTTATTCCTTTTCATCTCAAATAAAAGATTTGACCTATAGGTACCTAATGCAGGCTTATTCAGAAAACTTAGCAACAAAATATCCCTAAAAATGTCAGACAAGAACTTATACATAAATATATATTTATAATTTAAATAAGAAAACAAAATATATTTAGTAGGTAGATGTAGTACAAAGATATCTTAAATTTTATGAATATAATTCAAAAACAAAAAAATATACTTATAAGAAAAAATTATTTAACATGTATTAGATACAAACAATTCACAATGACTTCTTAATTACATACTTGCAATTAGCTGGTATAAATTATTAAATATTTTATTATTTACAAAATTCTTAACAAGAAAATAATTCAAATTCAAAAATTATTCACCACACTTTAAAGTAAAAGTTTAAACCAACACAAACAGTATATTTAATACAAGAACCATATTTTGCATTTCGATTCTTTTAAATTTATTTTATTGGTCTAAATTGGTTTGTTTCCCTGCTAAATGGTAGTGGTTGTTGTATTGGAGGCGCAGCATTTTTATTGTTTTTTTTTTTTATTATTATTTTTTCTTTTTGTCTTTATAGGCAGTGTAGTTTTTTTTTTCTTTTTTTTATAATATTATTAATAATTTTTTGTTTTTCTTCGTGTTGTATAATATATCACAATTAAGTCTTTTTCTTTATACAAAAATGAAATCCTACGAATTTTATGTATAAAGTATATAGTGTTTAATGCTTATGGAGAAGAGCGTTTTTTTTTGTTGTTTTGCAATTTGTTTGTTTTTTTAAAATAAATTTTTTAATATTTATTTAGGTAGACAAATTTATTAACTTGCATAGGAACGTCGGACTGGAACAGGAGGAGGTATTTTTGATTTTCGTATTGGCGAGGATTGCTTACAAGTTGGAATTCTACTTATTGGTGGTGTGGATGGTGATGATGAAGACGTTGGTGATGATTTTTCTGATTTGTTTTCCTAAAATGAAAAATAAAAAAATTTATCGAAGTCAAATTAATGTACATCCGAAAAAAAATATTAATTTTTTTTTCTGTTTATGTTCATGTTCAATATTTCATTATTAAATAAATATGTATGTACATATTTATTTCAATCCTCAAAAATCGGCAGTTCGCAGGGGGGGGGGCGGCGCGCGGCGGCCACACTATGGTCCAAAATGACTTTTTTGGTTGCAAAAATCATAATTTTTGACGCAATTTCTTTCTCCAATTTTTTAATCTTTTTAAAGGAAATTTCAAAGACTATAAAAGTAGTGATTTTTAAGAAAATTGCTTTACAGGGTGTTTCTTTTTTGAAGTAAGACTTTCTTTGAAAAAGGAATTAACAGAGAAAGGCATTAAACTTTAAAAACAGTTAAAATTTTACGAGTTTTGTAAAAAAAAGTCTGCGGCTATTTAATTGTTCACAGGGTTTTTTTTACAACAGTTTTTAGTAAGTATTTTAACAGTATTTTTTTTTTCATTTTGTGGCTCATTGCGGCGGCAAAAAGTCCGGTTCACAGGGTGTTCCAAATAAAGTTTTTTTGCAACAGTTTTTAGCAAGTATTTTAACAATTTTTTTTCATTTTATGGCTCATTGCTGCGCAAAAAGTCCGGTTCACAGGGTGTTCCAAAATAAAGTTTTTTACAACAGTTTTTAGCAAGTATTTTAACATTATTTTATTTTCATTTTGTGGCTCTTGCGGTGGCAAAAAGTCCGTTTAGTGCAACCACAACAAAAAACAAGGTCGTGTTGTACAGTGGTACCTTTGTTGAATTTTTACAACAAAAATTATTTCCCACCCCAAATCTTGACAAAAGTTTATAAAATTTGGTACACTTAGGTACTGATTTGCGGATGCCAAATTCAGTGTCAATTTTTTTCTGATAAAAACAGGAGCTTACAAATTTAAATCCGGATTTTTAATAGACTACAAAATAAAAAAAAAAAACATTGTCAAAGTCAAGAATTTAATCAAATTTGTGTATGAAATGGCTTAAAATATGCTGTTATATACCAAATTTAGAAAAGAAAGTTCAATTTGTTGCGACATAATCTAAAAGTGATTTTATATTTTTATTATTCGAATGATCAATTCTGATAGAAATTTGACAATTTTGACATTGGAAGTTTGCAAATCAATTTTTAGGTCAACAACTCAAAAAGTGACTTTCGAAATTTTGTACAATCCTGAATCACTTTTATATGAAAGTAATCATTAATTTTTAAGAAATTTTCGAAACAAATTTGACTAAATTCCAGACTTAGACTAAAAATATTGTAGCATAATTTTTTTGTTTGCAAATTTGTTTTTAAGAATAGACAGTGACATTAGATTGAGTGTACTAAATTTCATTTATTTCTGACAATAATTGAGGTGGGAGATGAATTTCAGCAAAAAGGGTCTATGTTCATGTGAGGTACATTGGTCGATTTGAAGTTTTTGTTTTTCTGGGTGATCTTTTAGTGCCATATCGCTGATTTGACATTTTAAATTTTTTTTTGAAGATTTTTGGTTAATTTTGTTTTCAGTTTGGGAGATTATAGTTCTGTTTCTTAACTTACCAAAACTGCCAATTTTAACCAATACTTGTTCAAATTTATTTTGTTTATATTCTTTCAAATCCCATAGAAATTTTTGACAAGTAGTAAAAGTAAAGTAGTAGTATGAAGTTAACAAATAGATATATTTACTTCCCAAAACTTCGCTTTTTTATCATTTTTAGCACAAAGACTGTAAAAGTTTATATAAAAAAAATAAAATTGGCATTTTTGGGAAAGTAAAAGAACAGACCTATTATTTTCAACAGCTGTCAATCGCTTGCGTCAAATGCATACAAAATGCCTCAAACTTTTGAAATTACACATAACGTCTGTTTGGTATCTTTTTAAGAAAAAGGTGTAAAACCTGTCAAATTTTGAAAGAACGTGAAAATACTCTCAGAGAGGGGAAAGCTTTGAAAAAGTTAACAAACACACTGCACGACTTTTTGTATAAACTAGGTCTGTTTGGTATCTTTTTTAAGAAACAAGTGTAAAACCTGTCAAACTTTGAAAGAAGGAGAAAATGCTCTCAGAGAGGAAGAACTTATCCAAAAGTTAACAAACGCACTAAACCACTTTTTGTATAAAATGTCACTTTTGTGTACAAGACATAAAACATTAACAAATCATTTTGAACCTTGTAATTTTTAAATTGTAAAATAATTTTTATACTGAAAAATATCGAACGAAAATGTGACACCGGTTTTGATGGACTTATCTGAACCTTCATCAAGTGAATGAAGACAATCTGAATCAATATTTTGTAAATTCCTAGCCGACATCAAGTAAAAGACACTGACAGCTATGTATTTGACAGTTTTTACACTCCTTGCACACAGAAATTTCACGTTACCAAACACAGCTAATATCACTTTTGTGTACAAGACAAATGATGACAAAATCATTTTGAATCATGTAATTTTTAAATTGTAAAATTATTTTTTATACTAAAAATGTCGAACGAAAATCTAGAGCAGGTATTGATGGACTTATCTGAATCTTTATCAAGTGTGAATGTGAAGACAATCTGAATTTATATTTTGTAAATTGCTAGCCCACGTCAAGTGACAGAAACTGACAGCTGTATTTGACAGTTTTACCACTCCTTGCACATTTGTGTAGCAGAAATTTGCAAGTTATCCAATGGATGGGAAATTATTTGCTCTCTCGTTATGATCTGTCATTGCATCTTTTTTGAGTTAACAAACAGGAAATTTACACAATTATTTGTGAGAATTTGTGAAAATTTGTGTAATTTCGCAAGAAATTTAACCTTATCAACCAGACCAATAAAAACGATTTTTGACGTTAGAGTTGAAATTAGGTCTGTTTGGTAACGTGAAATTTTTTGCGAATTTTCACAAAATTTCAGACATTTTCACAATTTGCTGTTAAAACCCATAGGAACAAAACAGAGTTTTAGGGAATTTAACGAACACAATGACTACCACAATTTCAAATACCTTTTTAGGAGACTCAAGCGATGGCAATCGTTTCCAACCATTACTTTTCCGCCACAACGGACCACTTTTAAGACCCGCCGTCACTGTTGTTGTCGTCGTTTTAGTTGTCACAGCCACTAAAGATGCCGGAGGCGGTGGCGTCAGTGCCGCCGTTGTTGGTAAATTGGTTGGTGTCGTTGCTTCACTTTTTGATGGTTGAATTTCTTCATTTTGAATATTCCTTAATATACATTGTGGCTCCTCATAACTACAACTGCTAACTAATTCTGGCAATTCTGCTATACATCTCGTATGTTCATCCGATTCACTTGATGAACAACTAGTAACTTGTGCTTGTCCAGCTTCACTTGGTGTTGGACTTGGACCTCTAGTTCGACAATTCTCTGATGTTGTATCATCTTCATCGTCTGTTTCCGCATCTAGGTATGAATACAAACTGCGTGTACTCCCCGATGGGATATTGACCAATTTATAAAAGTCCTTGGTGAAATCTACACAAGCAACATCTTCGTCTTCTGAGAAGACGATCTGAATAATATAATGGAAAATAATTGTATAAATGAAAGTGATATTGATTGACAATTTTATTATTAGGTATACTCACTGTTTGTTGTAGTAGTTTCGCTATTCCTTCTGATTGTGATGCCATCATGGTGGAATTTAGAAAATCACTCGTATTCCAAATCCAATCACGTTCGTGCTCTCTTTCATGTTCAATAACTTCATCGTCCAATGTTATAACACCCAATTCTTCTTGTGACATACTCCAATCTTCCATTTCTGTTGAACATGGTTCGGCAGGCAGAAGCCATTGTTCTGGCTCCTCGGGTAGATCTTCCAAATGTCCATTCGATGGTTGTGGCTGACCACTGCTCATTGTGCAATATCCTTCGTCTTTACCTTTTGCTGGACTACCAGATAGGACAGCATTTTGTGCTTCTAATTCGTATACACGACTTTTGAGCACAGAAACCTCTTGACGTAAGTTATCCTCTAGCACAATGGCATCAACGACCTTTCGCATCACATCGTCTAGACAGTGTTCATATTGGCGTATTCGGAGTGTGAGGGCTTTGTTTTCTTGTTGCATATTATGAAGGAGTGTTTCTTGACGGGCAAATCGTGCCTGGAACAAAAAAAATAAAAAAAAAAATAATTTGTCAATATTTCCCTAAAGATAAGACTTATGCGTTTAAAAGAAATTTAAATGTTTAAAAAATATTAAAATAAAAGACAACAAAATTAGACTATTTGGGTCTTCTAAGTCTTTTTTACAGTTTTTTTGTTTATTAATCTGAAAACTAAAGTCAAACGATTAGGTAGGTATTAAGGGCCTCTTCATACTAAAAGTAAATACAATTTTATTGGCATCCATCCCTTTACTCACAACGACCAATAATTTGACAGTTTATGTGTACTTTGACAGCTATAGACAGAATTTATGTGATTTCGAAAGCAAAGTTGGTACCAACCAAATAATTACACGCTACACCTATTGTTAAATTATTCCACTCCTCGTTTATTTTTGTTTGGTTTGCTATTTAAGACACAAAAGTCAAATGGTTATGTTTCTTTAATTAATAGATCCTGACACAAGGTTAACCAAAGAAGAAAAAAATGAACATAGGTATATACATATCATGTCATAACTCTATTTCAACTATCCAGTCAGCGAGTAATTAGAGTAATAAAATCAACACCTACTTTGCCGCCTTCAGATCTAATTTTAAAATCTCACCTCACCTCAATATCGCTCTTAAAAGTACAACAGGACCACAAAACCAAACGCTATACCTACAAAATTGCCCCATAGCACTGTGCCTAATATTGATTTGGAGTAAACCTATTGAATTACCGCATGGACGCATGACGAGACGAGAAACAACCGACGCGACTCACGGTTCGAACGTCGAAACCGAAAAATATCCAAACCAAGCAAGCGTCCATAATGACCGCATCATGTTTACTGCACCTTCACCACCCATTGCCAGGTTCTTCATTGAGTGAATTCTAATAAAATATTATATTTTCATGAGCTGCGAGAGGAAACCACATCAGCTCACCTGGGGTTGGTAAGGGGCATTTTAAACAAAAAATATACGAAATGACCATTGACCGAACACCACCACAAAGTTAGCAGAGGCTGACAGAAGATATTAATGGGATTTAGTTGCAGAAATGGACCACTGCTATAACTACATACATATATACAACACGGCCGACACTTGATTTTAGCTTTTCCATAATTTCGGTTTTAACCTCAATCATAAACAGAGCCTGAGCCTATAAGATTATAGTTTAACAACCGAAACTAAGTTGATTTGATATTTATCGGTCATTCGTGATCCACACAGTTTGACATATTTGACAAGCAAGTCAAGTGCTGTCGGTCATTCATTCATATGGGGTGTTTTGAAAAATAGTTTCAAATCAGCATGCATAACGGTGTAAGTAATGGGATGTCAAAGGTGTGTTAGCTGAAAAATTAACTTAAAATGAATGACTTGTTTATAAGTGGAAATCATATTTACTTTGAATTGATTGACAAATTAAAATTTATATTAACACTGTTCTAGATTTCCTTTGACTTAAGAATTAAGCATATACACATATATAATATACAGTGAAAGCTCTACTTGCGGACAGTTCCAATAAACAATACCGCTATACGAACACATTTTTGGGGAACAAACTTCTTTTTTAAATTTCTCATACAAATTATTTTCTTATAAACGGACAATCTTATATAAATGGACGCAGACACTTGTTTTTTTTGCTGAATTTAGATAAAAAAACCTCCAATACGCGGACACATAATTTTATTTAGGGATTATTTTTTAACAACAAATTAAGCAGAAAAAAAACAGAAGGTCCGTTCGCTTTATTTTTTATAAATCGATAGAAAATCTCTGATAACCAAACGAAAAGCTCTAATAATCGGACAGAAGGTTTGTTCGATGTTCTCTGCCCCAGGGCGACCTGGGGAATGTCAGTTAATTGTAAAAAAAACTCAGGACTGCTCGGGTTTTTATTTTACATCGAACGCTTCAGCGCTACTAAAATAAAATTGAGGGTATTCATGCAACGTCGGAAAAGCATCGTAAACGTGGTAAACGGGTTAAAGTTTACGACGTCGCGTCGTAAACGAACTGTCAAAATTTGTATGGGTAATCTTTTCACACAAATCTTAAACTTATAGACACAAATTTGTGTCTTAAACGAAGATGGTAAACATCGTAAACATGGTGAACGGGCATATCGAGGAAAAATGAGGTTTTTAGGTTTCCCATATCGTTTACCACATTTACGAAAAATGTTTTTTGGTGCGTTCATGAAACGTGTGTCGGAAACTTTACGATTTTACGACATCGTAAAGTTTAAGATTTTGCATGAATACCCTTAATATAATTTGTCAAATCAGCAGATAGTTTCGCTTCGTTTGACAACTCATTTTTCAAAGCCGGTGGGGTATGAGAGTCGGAAAGTGAGTCTAGACTATAGAAATAATAAGGGTATTCATGCAACGTCTTAAACTTTACGATGTAGTAAAATCGTAAAGTTTCCGACACACGTTTCATGAACGCACCAAAAAACATTTTGCGTAAATGTAGTAAACGATATGGTTAACAAATCAGCTGTTCGTTAAACTCAAACAGCTTAAAATATTAAATTTAATTTTAACATTCGTAAAATTTGTCATCCACAATTTAAAAATGCCCAAAATAAGCCAAAAAAGTAAATTAATACATTTGTATGAACAAATTGCTTTCAATGATCTATTAATTCTTGAGTTATTTGGCGAAAATGATGGTAAGTATGTTTGTTGTTGTGGTCAAAATATAAGTGCATATGTGAATGCATTTGTGTTTGTGTAACTCACACTATTTTGAAAAAAACCTCATTTTTCCTCGATGTGCCCGTTCTTCTATTTCTTCTTCTAAGGTTACAAAAGTTTATACCATGTTTACCATGGTTACGATGTTTACCATGTTCATTTAACACATAAATTTGTATCCTAAAGTTTAAGATTTGTTTGAAAAGATTTCCCATACAAATTTTGACAGTTCATTTACGACGTCGTAAACTTTAAGACGTTTAACACGTTTACGATGCTTTTCCGACGTTGCATGAATACCCTTATAATAATTTGTTTCGATTGCTATTGATAAAAATGTGTAGGCAAAATATATTCAGCTTGAAATTTTGACCAGATATCTAAGTAGTTATAAATGCTCAAAAAGATAGAAGGCGGCTAGGTTACCGACAATCCTTCGTGACGAATTAAACAGTCTGGAATAGATGTTGTTTATAAGAATTGTTAATTATTTGGAAATTAACCCAAAAACTTGAAAATAAATAATAATTTCAAAAATGTTTACTATTATATATATATACTACTGCCAACTGGACATACATTAATAATTGTTCTTATTCATTAACATGTCTGATTTTTTGTTTTTTTTTTTTTTTGAAAACTATAACAAATGTAGAAAAATCCCCATTAAATTTTCATCAGATGAACAACTATGTATGTACCTATACACAACGTCCTTGCTCTTATTTCTTTGCAATGAATTTTTCTCCCTGTTTAGAATATATTTCCATCAGTCTAACATTTATTCTGATGTACAAGTAAGATATACACTACACATAGCCTAAAGCATGTTCAAAAATAGAAAATTCTTGTTTGCATAAGATTTAGGTTTCGTTACAATTTTTGTATCTATTTATGCAAAAATAACATTTCATGCCGCCTCCTGTCACAGTTGTTGAAAATATACATAGGTATGTAGTGCGAGTATAGAAATTTTCAAATTAAAGTGTAAGCTTAAGTCGCAAGTATTTGCTGTTACTACTTAAATGTATGTATACAGGGTGTCCCGAAATCACCGCCACAGAAGAAAACCATGAGTTCCTGAGGTCATTTCAAGTCGAATAACTTATTAAGTATAATTTATATTTTTAATTTGTTTTATTATGAAAGCCCAATATATGTTCTTAAAAATACTTAACAGTTTGTACCTAAAAATGCATTTAAAATTATTAAAAAAATGAAAAAACAAAAAATAAAGGAAAATCGAACCGTGACACCTGATATGATAAAAAGGTATTTTGTGGCGAGCACAGTACGGTTTTATATCGATCAGCAGGGTGAGATATTTGAACAACTTTTGTAAGAAACTTGCTGCAAACAAAGAATTCGTTTTATGTAATTTTGTAGAATTAGTTCATGATTTTCCTTTATTTTTTGTTGTTTATTTTTTTAATAATTTTAAATGTATTTTTAGGTAAACAAATATTTAGTATTTTTAAGAATACATATTGGGCTTTCACATATACTTAATAACGTGTGTTTGAGAAAAAAATCATATCGAAGTCAAAAAAACAACCTGAAAATGCTAAAAAAATATTAGGGGAAAACCGTTATCCACACAGAAAAAAGTTGTATGGTAGATACAAATTTCTAATTGTTCTCGTTTAAGTAGTGATTTCGGGACACTCTGTATAGAACTAAGAATTTTTAAAAATAATAACAATTTAAAACTGACAGAAAATACGTTCATAGTACCTACCTACATTAATTTTTGTGACTTTTGTTCCATGTTAAATATTTGGTTGTTATAGTACCGTATGGTTATGGCTGGTTAGTGCGTTAGGCTTTCAAGTCGGAAAACAAAAAATTTCCAAAAATTTCGTTTTTCGGAGGGTTAAAAAAAATGTGTCAAATATTAAGTAGTCAAGGATAAAAATTACGCATAGTTCACTATGTTAGTTCTAATGTTGTCGACTCGATTAAAGTAAATTGTTTAAAATAAAAACCATAAAAAGGTTAGGTACATTAATGGAGAAACTTGGTAAGTATTCGCAATTTTGAAAATCGTTTATTTTAAACGAGTTCTTAGTTACCTAAATCAAGTAATTATACATATTTACTTTATTTCACACATTTTAGAGTAGATTGGTTACTTAATTGGTTATTGAAATTGAACAAACTAATTCAGAAACAATTTAATAAAATTTCGTATACACTTTAACCGAATCAGTGTTTAAATTTAAATCTAAATAATTTTGTTTAATCGAGTTGACTCGTAGACATAATTTAACTTGGTGAGTTTGTAGGTTGTATATATATTAATAATATTTGTTACTTAACTTAACCAAGTTTCACGTTGTTTTTAAACGATCATTTTTCTGCGTGTACTGTCTGTTAGGAGGAAGGCACAATTCCCCCTAGAGTATCTATCTTTTGTCAAGAAAAAGTGCTTCTCATCTTAAGCCTAGTAGGTACGCTGCTGATGCGAAACGAAAAATCCCATACAAAAATGACACAACGAAATCATAAACGGAAAATTTCGTTCTGCTTTTCGTTTTGCAGTACGCTGTTCGAAGAGCGAAATTTATAATTGTAGCAGTGGCCGAATTACTACATCAGTGACTGAACGACACGTGAGGGAAATTTCATACGAAATATCGAATATCATCGATATTTTATATAAAATTTCCCTCACGTGTCGTTCAGTCACTGATGCCGTAATTCGGCCCCAGATTATTTGGAGAAGTCTCCGCTCCTTTTTCGCACTGAATAAATTGCACAGACTATTTATTGTGTGCGGAAAAATGACATTTGAGTTTTAAGGTAGAACTATAACAGTCGGATGCCGACGTAAGTGGTCGTACGAAACGAAACGAATACAAAGAATTCATATGACGTGCCCATAATTGAGGTTTGCTTCGTTTCGACCAATTTTCGTTAACTTTTGCTTTCGGAAGTGAAGAGCGCTCACCGACCGCTCCATGCGTAAGTGAACTGAGAGAATTTTCTTCCGACATCTTCCGACTATTATAGTTCTACCTTTATTTGTGTTTTTTTTTGTTTATCATTTTCTTACATCATGGGTTTCTCTGATATTTTGCGTTTGCGTTTATGTTTGATTTTGTTTTTGGAATTAGTGAAACTCTCCAAGGATATTTTCCGTTGTGTTTTCGCAATCGTTTCGTTGTCTGTTTGGAGATCACAGGAAATTTTCGTTTCGCATCAGCAAGAGTTCAAACTTGTATAAAAGTCATAATATAGGCCCAGGCAGACATCGATGTGCTTATGTGTTTTTTTACGAACCCATAACTTATCCTTAAAGTATTATATTAATATACCAAGTACAAAACAAAAATTATATCTAGAGATATTTATTTCAAAAAAACTGCATGCAACAATGCATAAATGATCAAAGATGAGTTTTTCTTTTTTGTGTATCTTTCTCTTGTCAGCTGGGAGCGATGGTTTATTTACACAGTTTTTAAATCAAACATCATGTAGTATTCATGTCTGTCTATAACCCAGGCAAATACAAACAAGCTAGCAAGTCAATAGAAAACTCCAAAGTGTATCGAGGTATAAGCGAAGAAGGTTGAGAGGCACATCAACGACGATGACGACGACGCTATGACGACCGACGCACGACGTTGATGTTAATGCTGATGACTTTGATGACAAGACATCATCTCTATATAAGCTATATAAGCATTCTCTCTCTGCTCAAGGCGCTATGTTTCATTGAGCAATTATTAAACTTTCGATAATTTTCTATTCATTTGCAAAAGTCCTCATCCGTTTCAGAGTGAAACGAACTACAAACATACATACATAGATACATAGCACCTGCTTTAGCTGCACCTTTCTTAACGGTTATACGCATATCAAGTGCACAAGATTATATAGATAGGTAGGTAGGTATACCTATTTTTAAGATTTTGCCTCTAACTATTATTCAGCTCAAAGACGAGATGACATGACACACGAGTTAACAGTAATTGTTTAGAAGAACCAAGCAAATATTTGATAAAAATCCACGAGAAAACAGGGATGTTATTGTATACTTTTGTTGCATGGAGGCTTGTCAACATATTAACAATACTTACATTCTATTGAAATAATAATAATCAGAAATGTCTCGAGGCACAATGTTGTGCGAGGGGGAAGTAAAAGACTTTCAATTTAGGTTAAGGAAAGAGGGAAATGTCATGTCCTATCAACTCAAGTTGTTAATGACATGAATATATAAGCTTCTGATGGAGATTTGAAATCTTTTTAAAGATTTAAAAGAAAGTTATGGAAATAATATTTAATTTGTTTAAGCAAAAGTAAAGTGACAAGTAGATGTGTGTTATTAAGTTCGTAGAAGATTTTGTTTGTTTTTTTTTTTGCATGCAGTGAACCATGTGATTCTTCCAACATGTCAATAAAAATTGTCTCACTGTATGAGACTTAAGTTTCAGAAATCTAATCGATTAGCCTTTCACTGATATGCCATGTCTCTACACATTATAAAGTGGACCTTGAAGAAACTGAGAAACTTAATTGATCTCGTTTAAAATAAAACGTATGCCTTTACATTCCTATTAATAAATTAAAATAAAACATGAATTATCTTTAATCTGTGAGTTAAGTGCTTATAATTGAACATTGAGGTTAAATCAAAGCTAATTTACCCAAGAAAGTTCAATAACGAGTAACTATAAGTTAAAAATACCTATAAAAAATTTGTGTCCATTAAGGACAAGAGATAAAATGAAATACAAACGCTAGTGACATATATGAAATTTACGAGCTTAAATAAGAAAGCATGTGTGCTAAAGTTCACACTTTGTTAGAAAGTGTTTGTAGATTGTGGACTGACTAAATAATATAGTCTTTGGCGACAAAAGAGTTTTTGTTGATTGTAGTAGATTTTCGTTAAGTGCTGCTACTTCACTTCACTTCAGTTAGCAGTTAACTGTTTAAGCCTAGTACGCTCCAAACAGACAACGAAACGCTGGCGAAAACACAACGGAAAATATCCTTGGAGAGTTTCACTAATTCCAAAAACAAAATCAAATATAAACGCAGAAAATCAGAGAAACCCATGATGTAAGAAAATGATAAACAAAAAAAAAAAAACACAAGTAAAACTCAAATGTCATTTTTCCGCACACAATAAATAGTCTGTGCAATTAATTCAGTGCGAAAAAGGAGCGGAGACTTCTCCAAATAATCTGCTACAATTATAAATTTCGCTCTTCGAACAGCGTACTGAAAACGAAAAGCAGAACCAAATTTTCCGTTTATGATTTCTTTGTGTCATTTTTGTATGGGATTTTTCGTTTCGCATCAGCAGCGTACTAGGCTTTATTGGTAAATATTTTGAATTCGTGAATTAATTTTTGATCGACGAGTTAGTTGATTTCTAAATTAGAAGATAACTAAGCAGTTTTTATTAATATATAGGCTGACAATCTTTTGAACATCGTCGTTTTTCATCTGTAAAGGCTCTCCCAAACCAACACGAAACATTCGCCGACGACAGATTTTTGTTGTTGTTTAGCGTTGTGTATTTGTCATATTTTGTGTTATTGTGAATGATTCGCTACGATTTCGCGTTGGTTTGGGAGAGGCTTAAAGATGCAACAAAATTTAAAAGTTGAATAAAATTCAAAATATTAAAGAACGATATATTAGTTCGTACATAAGATCAGTTTTAAATTATTAAGTTAAGACTATGAAAATCGTATGTTTAAATGTTAAAAATACAAAAAAAAAAAAAAATAAAATAAATTGGGTGGCGTGACAGCTCGTGTAGAACCAGGGCCTAGTGACGTACAACTCTCAACTATTCCTCCGTGCGTGTTATTGGGGGGAACATACAATTTTCTGCCGAAATCCAAACGGCTAAGGTGAGAAGCACTTTTTCATGACAAGATATACTCTTGGAAGATTTGTCAATTCCTCCCAAAAGGCATATAATAGCCCGTGAAAAACATTTCTGTTTCAAGGTGGCGGCATAGGCTGGGAATCGAACCCAAGACCTTTGGCGTAACAGTCTGAAGCACTAATCATTACGCCACCGGCCACGGGCTACTACAGTCTTAAAAATGTTCCCTGAAATTTCTTATGGAAAGTCTCTCGAAGAGTATCTCTTAGCATAATAAAGCTCTCATCTTAGCTATTCGGATTCGGGAAAAAAGGTTGAGAGTTGTAAGTCACTAGGCCCTGGGTTCACCAAGAGCTGTCACGCTACCAAATGGTATTTAAGTGCATGAAATTGCATAAAACATAAAATCTGACAATTTATAAGGAGAATCAACATCGTTGATTTAGTAAAAAAATATTGAATTGTTTCTTGAAATTGTCAAATTAAAGAAAATAAGTTTTGTTCTGGTCAGTTTTCAGTTCTGGAGTTGACTGTGAGTTAAATAAGAGTTAGTTAAGCCTTGAATAACTCAAAAGTCATTTAGTTTATGATTTACTTTTACTTTCAGTCCTTAAAAATCTATCGAAATCAAGAAGTGACACTATGGTCTTAGTATCGAAACATAGATGGCGGCACTATGCGGTAAAATGGATATTGTGATTTTCATAGTGTCGCACTATCTATATTTCAATAGTGTCAAAAGCAAGCATTTGTCCGAAATATCTATTCAGATAATTCGGAGTTTACTCACGGAATTCGAAGAGTTAACTCGGGTTCTATGGGCCAGTTTTCCTGAGCGCTCTGAGTTAAATCCGAATTTGTTAGTCCCGTAAAAAAATTGAACCTGAATTAACTCAGAAACAGTTTTTCAGTTTAGGGTTAACTTTACCAATCAGTTGTCAAAAATCCATCGAAATCAAAGTCTGAAACAATGCGCTTTCACTATCGAAACAGAGATGGCGCAATACTATGAGTTAGTATGGAAAGGGCGATCCATAGTATATCGCATATTAAAGGTAATAAATAATAATCATTAGCGTTTTCATTTTCTTTCAGTACTGCGCATATGTCAAAATCGAGGTAATTTGCTGCGAAAACAGTGGATCGAGTGCCACTTTACTATTATAAAAATTTTAATGATGCGTGTTGAGTTGCTGTAGACACTCGAACAGCCATTTTTAATTTTTTGACACTTTCAACAATATATTGTCTTAGATTTGTGTACCTACTGTGATCGCACTTTATGTTATTTTTGTTGACAAATTGCTGTCAAAAATATCTATTCAGTTAATCCAACTAAATTAACTCACCTAATTTGATGATATAATTCGGGATTAAAATTGTGTGAACATATTTTTCAGGAAATGGGATGATCTGAGATGATCTTGCACTGAAAAATTGGGCATTCCACACATTCAAAATAGAAAAATTATCCCCAGCATCAGCAAAAACATATAACCTATTTTTTATTGAAAGAGTCGAATAATTGAGCCAGAAAGGCGTTAGAAATAATAACGAAACGATTCGTACGCACTTGCTTACTGATAGCTGGAAATTTCCAGGAAAATTAGATAAAATTTAAAATATGCAATTCCGGCAAATTGAATTTTGTTAGATTTATTTGTAAGTTTTGAAACATTTCCTAAAAAATTACGATCTGATGAATATTTCGTACAGCAACACAAATTAAAAAGCCTTCGTTGTTTGGAAATGCATACAAATTTTCACTTACAAAATATTTGTTTGTTTTTTTTGTTCAACTGTCATGTATGAAAGTAAACAACATTTCACAGTAATTTGAATTCTAAACAATTGCAGGTTAACAATTTAACTGCCAGGTAGTTTATATGAAACTATTAAATCGGTTAAAGTAACAAATTCAATGCAATGGAACTTTAATCACCACCCAATTAGGTCGGGACATTCTATTCAAATTGCAAATAGATGAAAAACAATTTTCAGTTAGCACTCTCTTACCATAGACTTACCTACCGCGGCAGTAATTTTCCCATTTGAATTTTGCACACAAAAGCTTATATAGACTCTTGTTAAACTGAGTCTTTTCAACAAAAATAATAAAGAAAAAAAAAACCTAATAAAATGTCAATTACGTTGTGAAGCATACCTATATTCAAATCCAAATGGTACAAAACAGAAATAAAACAAAAACAAAAAAAGTAAGCACGCAAATGAGCCACTGGTGGACCATATCATTATCCTTTCCCCTATAGAGAAATAATAATAGATAATAGTAGCACCAGACTAAAACTCCAGAGTTTAGCTTAACTCGATGGCACCTTTTGTGTCAGCTGTCCACAGCAGCAGCAAACAGCAACACCATTAACGCAACTATCCCTATAGCTTTGAGTGTATACCATACATATATCAGCCTCATGCGCCATATGATTATGTACTTATTTTTACATTTCAACAATTTATACTGTTCTATCGCATATAAATCTAATTTTTATTGCACATTTGCCATTTGCATAACTAAGCCATATCTATATATACAAAATAATAATGAAAAGCTAAAACAGGGCTGTATAAGAGTGTACAACCTGCTTTGCAACTGCCACACTGATTTCAACAACATCACCAAGCGTTTTTAGTTTAATTTTTTTCTATGATATTTATTTTCGTTTATTTCATTTAGATGACGTTAGCAGAAATATATTACACTCGGTACGGAAAGTAAAGGAACTACTAGGTGTGTACTTTGCAACTTTGCGCATTTGTGTGAATTTCTACACAAAAGTCTGTCAAAATATAAAAAATAAAATGTGCAGAAATTCATACAAATGCAAAGAGTTTTAAATTAAAGGAACACACCTACTTTTTCAAGCGTTTGTATTTCTTTTTTTCAAAATCTCGTGGAAGAAAATTTAATACAAAATTTTACTTGTTCACTTGAAATGTGAAATTTTTGGCTATTTAGCCAAGTAAAATATTAGCTTTCATTATGAAAAAATACCGAAACTGCTGAATTTTGGTTCAGAGGTTTTTTTATGTGCTAAAAATTTCCTAAAAATTGGGAACTCTAAATTGGAAAAAATGTCATTTGCGTTTTCACAGTCATATTCCAAGGGGAAAATTCAGATTTGTTAAAAAAAAACTACAGGTTTTATTTTTAAAGAAATGTCGATGGGGAAAATTGTATGAACAATTTTACACATAAAAGATTACACACAAAACCATTTTAAGAGAAACCTATACTTAAGAAAAAAAATCCTCTTATTTTAAACACTTTTTTTATCTCCGAGTATTTGTCGACCAATTACCTATAAAACACTCCGCTTAAGCGAGACATGCTTAAGTGAAAAACACGGATAACTGAAACATATTTTCAGTTACATTTTATATTTTCCATATTGAAAAAACTCTATTTAGTGAGAAAAAAAAAATTGAAAAGAACACAAAATTTGCTGAACGCTTTCACTTCTTTTTTATTTTTCACCACGAAAATGACATTTCAATTTCTGATAGGTATGTCACAATATTTTTATTTTCATTCTGTAAACAGATTGCTTTTGGTTTTTGCTCTCAAAAATCCAAAGCAACATTTCCAATATATTAAGAAGTACGTATTTTAACATTTATTAAAAAGAAAATAACATTTTCCACGTAAGACCAAGAAACTGGTTTGTTTGATTGGAAAAGACAAACTGAAGATTTTAAAACTGCTGGACGAGAGAGAAACGAGGAAAGATATTTACGCAAAATTCAATTGCAGTGCGCCGACCGCGACGGTATCGAGAATCATCAACCAAAAATATACAATCCTTGAAGTGTTTTCCCAGAACAAAAATTTGTCAAATAAACGTCAAAGCACTGGAGCACAAAAGAAAGTGGAAAATCTTCATCGATTTGATATATGCATTCAAAAAACTCCGTTATAAAAGGGGCAATGCTTATGGATAAAACAAACAAATTTCCTTGATGCTAGACGTCTATTTTGAGCCGTCTTTTTTTTGATAGTTTATTTTAAGAATTCTGCTGACACAATTGCTGCTAACGGTTGGCTGGAAAATGTTTGGCCAAACATTTGTAAAAAAAACTACAACCTAGCTTTCTAGCTTTAAATTTCCGCTTAGTGGACTCTTAAATTGGCTTAAGTGAAATTTTGTTTTCACTTATCCGGACTCCGTTTAAGTAAAATGATATTTTTCAAAAACTAAAAGACATTTTACTATTTGGTTTTTAGCGTTTGACTAAAAATTGATTAGAGCATTGAATACAAAAAACAAAAATACCTACTCACTACTTAATAATGAAACATTTTGAAAAAATTTGTTTCTATTTTATTTTTTCATTTTTTTTTTTATAATTTGAGTTGTAAAATTAATTTTTTAAATAATTTTAATTAAGAACAGAATTAAAGAATGGATATCTGGCTTCAAAATGAGTTATAACATTTTTATTATTTCAAGTCAAGTTTTTAAGAAAATTCAAAGTTGGTGGCTTAAGGCATCCAGGTCAAATATTTATTCCGATTGGGGTAATAAATCTAAGGACCAAAAAGAAATACACGAAATACATTTTTGTGACATTTTTCGATACCTACTTAGACTTTTAGAAGTACATATATTAATTATTGAGTTCGGAGTTAAATTTAGATCCCATGTTACTTTAAATATTGCATACGCTGCTCAAAAAAGTTTTTTTTTTAACGCAAATACTTTAAGCAGTGTAATTTCTTTTCTTTCAAAGCAACTGTAGATATATAGGCTTTTTAACCATCACCATTATCCTATCTCTACAACCGGGTTGTAGACTTCCTTCAGCAATGGTCCCCACCTATCGTGATGAAATTTTTGGAAAAGTACTACTCTTATTAAGAGCTACAACAAAACATTTTATTTAATTTTTTTTACTTTATTTTATTTTGTTTTGTTTTACTTTATTTTATTTTATTTTATTTTATTTTATCATATTATTTAATTTACTATTTATTATTTTATTTTATTATAATATACATATATATTATATACATTATTAATTCCTTTTCTACCATTAACATAAATGTTTTCATCAAAAAATTTCCTGAATTTATATATATTTCAAAAAACGCTCTCAAACTTGTTATACCCACTGTCATGTGTATTAACTGAATCCTCATATAGCCTTATATTGTATATTTTTTTTATTATAAATTTGTTTACGTGCTAAATTTAAAAAAATATTAAAAATAGATTTATGCATTATTTCCACTAGCTTGAGCACTGCTGTTGTGTTTTTGTTAAATGTTTTTTTTTTTTTATTATTTTATTATAAATTTGTATTTTATATGCATTTTGCGCAAAAATTAAATCACATATTTATTAGTGTTATTCATTTTTTTATCGTTATAGGTGTGCATTATTGCTTTGAAATTTTGGAATTTTAAGCTATTATATTCTATGCAAAAAAAAAAAACTTATATAGGTACCTCCTACTCATAAATATACAAAAGTCCTTTTTTTCAATTCAACTGAAATGGTTTGGTTGTTATGGTTTTTCACATTACCATCATGTCTATAACGATAATCGAAAAAAATAGTAATATCTGCGCACTCGGAAAGGTGTTTGAACAATGAGGAGTGAATAATCGAAATCGTTCAGTGTAAATTCAATGCCCAGTAAATTCTCCAGGGGAACAATGATAACCGTAAAATTGTAGTTTATTTATTTTATTTTCGTTATGGGAATTTATATTTTTTGTTTACCTTTATTTAAATGCTTTTGATGGGATTTTGTTGTTTGGCTTGTTATCGGTCGCCAACGAGTCTATACCTTGTATTGATGGGTTGCCAAGTTGGCAAGGAAATTGAAAACTTTTATATTTATTTTTATTTTAAATGAACACGAAATATGTAAAATATTGATTACTGTAAAATGACGGAAGTAAGTGATCTGGTACATACATAACATACCATCTACATATGAAAGTTTTTGGATTTAGTTTTTTTGTTTAACATGAATTAATGAATTTATATGTAAATAAATTTTATGTATTTTAATAGAAACATAATTATTATCATCGATTTATTGTTTAGAAATAATACAGAACTGAAAATTTTGTGTTTTTAAAGTTCATGTGGCGTTTGAGCTTTTTTACATTTGCGTGAAGTTAGCACCACCATTTTTGATTTTTGTACAAATAAAGGTTGTGCTGCGATATGCTTAACTTGTGTGCCGTATTTAAAAAAAAATCGTACTTGGCACATAGTATCAAAAACGGTGGTGCTAACTTCACGCAAAGAAAATGGCTAGTCTCTAAAAACTATCCATTTTCTTTGCGTGAAGTTAGCAACGCCGTTCTCGATTTTCAAAAAGAAATAGTTGTGCTGTATTGTGTTCAACTTGTGCTGTGATGTGCCCTAAATTTTTTTTTTTTAAATATCGCAATTTTTCAAATTTTACGGATGAAAGTTTTTTCAAAATTCCGATTTTCAAATACATCAAAGTTATGCTGTATTATATGCCCAAGAAATGATACTAAGAACCGAAGAGATAAAACAACGCATATTTGCAGCTTTTAGAGCCAAAATTAAATTTTGCAAAGCGTGAAGTAAGCACCGGTCCGCCATTTCCGATTTTGAAAAAAAAATTGTTCTGTATTGTGCTCAACTTGTGCAAATTTGCAAATTTTACGAATTTTTTTTTTCGAAATTACTATTTTTTGAAGTATACGCTGTTTTAAGTATATCTACATGAAACAATAAAAAATAAAATGATTTAAAAAATTTAAAAGTTAATTTTAAAAAAAATTTTAATTTATTTAATTTTAATTTTATTACAACATAATTTTTTGGGATTATAGCGACGCATTTCGGTTTTCAAACAACCGCATCATCGGGCTTAATTTGTGGATGCGAGATGTTGTTTCGCCAAAATTCACTTTCTTTTGATTGATTTTAACGTGTATTTTAGGTATTGTGCTCAACTTGCGCTGCTATATGAGCGGTAAGTTTTTATATATTTTGACACCATCTCGGATAGGTTCTTGAACCCAAGGAACCCTTTGTTAAAAGCAGCTGATGACTTCAGTAGTCATCAGCAACAACCACTAAAGCCTTGTGGAAAGGTATACTCGACGCTTACAATTTTCTGGAAGGATGGTGTGAGTTTATTGTCAAGCACAAGTTGAGCACAATACTGCAAAACTTTTGAAAATCTAAAATGGCGGTGCTAACTTTACGCTTCATAAAATTTATTTTTGGCTCTAAAAGCTGCAAATATGCTAATTTTGTTTTTATTTCTTCGGTTCTTACTATAATTTTTTTTGAAATAATGTACAGCACAACTTTGATGTTTTTGAAAATGGTTTTTGCAAAAAAATCATCCGTAAAATTTGCAAATTTGCGAATTTAAAAAAAATGTTTACGGCACATGGCGGCACAAGTTGAGCAGAATACATAATTTTTTTTTCTTAACGAAAACGGCGTGGCGCGGCGCGGTGGTGCAAACTTCACCCTAAGGCGCTTTGCAACATTTGCGTTTAGTCTTAAAAGCTGCGAATATGCGAATTTTTGTCTTAGTATAATTTTTGAGCACAAAACAGGATAACTTTAAGTTTTTTAGAAAAAACTTAATTTTTTAAAAAATTTCATCCTTGAAATTTGCAAATTTGCGAAATTTTCAAAAATATTTACGAAAAAAAGTTGAGAACAATACATCACAAATTTTTTTTTTGAAAATCGAAAATGGCGGTGCTAATTTCACGCACATTTTCCTTTTGACCAATAGAAAAAAGTGTTTTATGAAAAAATTTCACGGTTATAATCATAATTGACCTACACAAATAATAAAATAATTTTTTGAAAATTCAATATTTAAAAATTGGATTTCTATTTAACACCCACAACCATATTAATAAAGTAAGCTTAGGTAATTCACCTGTAATCCACTAGCTTACTTAACCATGGAATAGGAGTTAACTCGCACGTCAAGTAAAAACAAAACGTTCGTTTGAACAGCAAACTGGCGTTTATATTGAAAATCCTCTAAGAAAATCTACTACAATAAAATAAAAAGAAATTCCCTTTAGGTGAATTGAAGTGTTGCCATGACCTTGTATTTTGGGCTGGAAAATGTATTAATTTTTTTGTATGTATGTATAGGAGGGGTTATTATTAGTATAAAAAAACGTTTTTTCGGGGTTGAAAGCCCTACCATTTGGACGCCAAATATTCAAATATGGTTTCGTACTTTTTAAAAATCCTGTGAAATTGTCTGAACGTACAGTCACAGAATGGAAACAGTTGTTGTTATCAAATATAGCAATAATAGTGCAGAGCAAATATTTAAACTTAAAGCCTCCTTCTTTGAACGGAAAAAATTGAGTGTCTCGTAAAGTATACCAAAACAATTATTTTTAATGCATAAATTCTCGTCAAACTATACCTACATTTTGTCTTGCTTCCTGTTTGTTTCTCACCTATTTTCCATACACCATTACCCCAGTCATCTCTTATTATTCGCTTTCCATATATAAAACATTTGCCTATGGCTAAAATGACATTCGTTTTGTTTATACTCTTCCATACGCTAAAGAGCACTTTTGAAAATCCACCTCCCTTACCATCTAAATATTTATGAGAAAAACTTCAATAACCACGAATGACATATTATAGTAGTGTATATATAGTAGGTATACGCCCCAACACCTCCCATTCAATTATATTTACAAAAACGCTTGAAACAAAAAGAAAACCAAACACCTCATATACTCTATAGAACACAGCCTAAGGGCCGTATACCAAGTCTCCATCTCATCTCTGTTTTTTTTCATATATATCCAGACGACATCAGACACACTTATGCGGAGTTTCGCTGATGAAATCCATTTTTACACTGTCAGCTGGTAATGTTCTGCCATACATCACATCACACTTGGTAGCATCAGCAGCAGTAGGAACAACCAGATTCCCAACAGCTCCCGGGGGTCAGATTGAATTAAGGACATGTATGTTTATGGGGCTCTATATAATACCAACTTCGACGACTATTTTCCAGTTTCCACTCCACTCCACTTCACTCCATGCCATCGTCTTCTTTTCACCCCACCCACCAATCTACATCATCATCATGGTCGTCGTGAGTCGTATATAGGCAACTATACTGCCAACCCATTCCCTAGTCATTAATCCACGTTTATGGATCCTTTGGCCTTCGTCTCCTGTTTTTTTTTTTTTTTTTTTTTGATTCCCACTCCTAACTTTTTCTTCGGTTCAAACAGCTATTGAATATTTTTGAACAACGATAGTCGTTTTCTTGCATCTCAAATATAGCCATAAGGGGTAAAAAGTAGTTAACCCGGAGATTATACCTACCTATACATCCCGTCATGCAGGAGACATTCCTGCAAATTGCAGGGCTCATGTGGTTGGTGTTACCAACAACACATCCAATTAAATATAAAAAAAAAAGAAAACAGGATCCGCGAAATAGCAAAAACAATAAAAGGAACATATGTTGGTAGAGAATTAATTCAGAATTCGTACATTCGTTTGGCACGATGTACTTTATTTAAATGTTTACCTGAAGCGCTTTATTGTCCCTACACGCCTGCACTGTTTTGCGGTCCTTCGACTTCATTGCTCGATTCATGCTGAAATTAAATGAAAAAAAAACAATTTCAAAATTTAATTAATGATTGTATGTATAATTTAAAAATACTAGTTACAATTTAAAGAGGTGTTTGTTTTTGAAAACAACTCTGGGGTGTCATTATGGTATATTTTATAATTTATCATGAATGTTGAAGTAGCATTAACATAATATTGAAATTGAATATATAATAGTGTAGGAGGGCAGGATATATAAATAACATGGAGACCAAAAAAGCCTTTAAATACATTTAATGTAACCGAATGTCGTGTTTTAAGACTTTGCAATCAATTGGAGTGCTATAAAAAAAAAATAACATCTATTTATATCTACTTAAGATATTTATTTTCTGTTAAACAACATGAATTTTGGGAGTTTTTGCGAAATATTATTTTGACGAAATTGCCATATAAAATTCTGTAATGAAAGTTTTATGCCCAGGAAAATTACTTTTTGACATAGAGGCTCACTTATATCGGTGTGAAATTATTACAGAAAAACAAAACATTTTAAACATAATTACTCATTAAAGCTACGATTAGACGATCAATGCGTTGACTCTCTGACGTCGAATTTTGTCCCAAAGTTGTCAAGGCGTGTGATCGCCAAAGCAGAATACTGTCAATACTTTGGCGATTGCGTTGACATTAATTTAAGGGTCAAAGCGTTGTAATCACCCCGTCAACGCAGTCAGGAAAAATTGACAGATTGCTCCTTAGCGTGTCGACTGTATCTTAATGTTGACACAGCAGAATTTTTGAGTTGGTCAACGTAGCCTGCGTTGAACTTCATTATTATTTCAAAAAATTCTGATTTTTTAGAGATTTTTTAATATATCAACATCGTAAGTATCCTTTTATTCATTCATCATTCATGATTTTAACGTCTTGTGATCTTCAACGCAAAATTTGTTTTGGTTTTTGCTCTTTTAAGGTCAACGTCAACACTTAAAATTTTAAAGTTCAATGCGTGAGATCGTTTAGGTTTATCATTTCAATGCTTTGCTATAAAAAAAGGACAGAGATAACACGTCAACGCATATTGGGACAAAATTAACGGACTGGGTGTCACTCGTTTCACGCGTTGACTCAGTCTACGGTGACAACAGCCGCGTTTTATTATCTACGGGTCTGGGTCGGGGTTATCTTTTAACACGTAATACAAAAACAAATTTGGATCTAGGTTTCTATCGGGGTTTGCTTTATGGAACCAGAAATAAGTTCTTACTCTGGCGGGTAGACGGCTCTTCAGTCGGTAGAGAGTACAAACTGCAGTGCGAAGAAAAAAGACAGTATCATACATGAAAAATAAACAAACATAAGACAAAAAGGGATGAGCATACAACAGTGCTTTCATTAGGATTCGTATCGTTTTGTTATATCGAGGTGAACCATATGGGTTATTGGTGATAATAAAACGCGGCTAACATTATTAATGAGAGAGATTCTTTTAGAGAGATTTTATTTTTCATCAAATTGCTTACATATTTCCAAATTATAAATTAAAGTTTAAAGGTTCCCGCAAACCAACGCGAATTTTCAGTGGCGACGACGAAAACAACAATAACAACACGTGGTTGTCAATGAAAACAACACGTTGTTCATATTGTTTTCGTTGTCGCCACCGAAAATTCGCGTTGGTGTGGAAGATCCTTAAATCTTTTAGGCATGGCCGTATATTAAAATATTCTTGTAGACTAGACGTCAAAGAGTAAACGCATTGACCAATGAACATTAGAAATTGACTGTCTTATCATATAGCTTAATATACATACTTTTACATTAAACAATGAAAAATGTTAATTAATCAATAGAATTTTTCGTTGAGTCAACGTAATGTAAGAACCTAATTTAAATGAATTTTGTTCATAGAATTATGGATTATACCAAAATAAACAAAGTTCTTGAGAGTTAAGGAGAATGTGTATCAAACAAACTTTCATTAATTATACAATGAAGCATTCATTAATTTAACAAAAAATATTTTTTACATAGTTTTTCATCGGGACAATGATTTGTTCATTGAGGCAACGAAAAGTCAATTAATATATTTCCATTCATAGCTTTACGAAATTTTGTTTCTTCAGTGTGTGCTTTGGAGGGGGTTCTATTCTCCCCCCGCCATTTACGTGGGAGGCGCAATTTAATAAGGAATTGCTTAAAAAACTTAAATACAAAAATAACGGCAATACTTACAACCTAATACTATAACTTTTTTGGAAGCAAAAAATTAACTTTTGACACAGGCGCCTGCCTGGCGACTGAATATACCCTAAGCGGAGCAACGGAGTTGCGTGAGCGGTACAAAGCCCCCCGAAAAGGTAGTTAAAATACTTGGAACCCCCGAAGCGGGTCACCCAAGGGACTGTTATCTATAAAACTATATTGACTGCAAAGTCCAAAATATATTCGTTTTAAAATCATCAATTATTGAAAAATATTTTAAAGCAAAGTACTAATATACTTTAAGTGTGGGTCTTAATGCCAATTTAGAAAGGCAAAAACTACCGTGGGTTTTAATGCTTTTTTGTGGTGTGTTATTTCCATTTTTTTTGGGAAATATGACCTGTGGGCTTTATAGATAGTTTTTGAAAAATAAATTTAAAACTGAAAATTAGAAAAAAAATACAAATTCAAAATTATTTTTTTTTCAAAATTTCATGTTTTTTAGTAAGTGCTATTTTTTTTAAATTTAATTCTTTATTAATCTTTATTCAATTGTTGAAACCCAGATTCTAAAATGTCTTCTGCTTTTTGAGAAAATTGAAAAAAAAAAATAAATCTACGTTACTAGTGAAAATAAGATTTTATAGCATTATTTAAGGTGAAAGTATAAGGGATACTTATTTCTGTTATTTCCATTTTTTCAAAAATCTGAAGACTGGTTTTTAATGTTTAACTTAAAATTGATACTTAATAATTTAACATTTAGAAAGAATACAAATATTTGGCAGTGTTGCTCAATCCAACTTTGGATTATTGCAAGTAGCTTGCAGAAAAAGCCAAAACCTCACAAAGTTTGATTATTGATTAATCTTACTTGCGGAAGAAGATTTTCTCAAACTATCACATAAAACTCTCAACAAAATATAAAATGTTCAATGCCGTTCTTAAATCTTCGCTTTGTTATGCTTTGTACTTGCAATAAATAAATTTTTGAATTGAATTGTAAAAAAATATTCAATAAATAAATTTTTTTTTAAATAAAAATAAATTTAATTAAATTATTTAATTTTAAATCAAAACCTTAAAACATACCTAACATTTTTTAGTAAAATCGGTATGTGTAATATTTTTTTTAACTTCTTTTCATCAAAAATTTTACTTAAAAGTTTTACTTTATTTAAAAAATAAAATTAAATAGTCGATTTTTATCTTTAAAAGCTGTAACGTGATAAAGTAAAAGTTTTCCAATAATTTAATATCCATTTTAAATCAATGTTTTAGAAAATTAGCGCTTAGAGATAAGAGAGATAAAAATCAGTTGATACCAAAAAATATGTTTTTAAAAAACTCCATATGCCAAAAATAAAAAAAATTCCCCGAAAATGGGTAAAGTGCAACAATATGAAAATCACAAACATTATCCTGGGGGGTCATTCCGTAATTCTTTAAACGATAATCATCAAAACGATAATCGTCCATGATTTGCTTCACGTAACTCGTCACTATCGTCTCGTCTATCGTTCGTAATTCCAGAGCTTTTTATGTATCTCAGAAACCCTCAAACTGTAGTTGAAAAATCAAATTGGCTGTCATAATTGTCAATAAAATAAATTTTTAGTGTTTTTTGTTTTTGTTTTTGGTGCCGATTGAAACTAAAGGGAAATCATTTTAAAATGTAAGTTGTATTTTCGTTATATTTTTACAAATTAATATAATTTCAAATATATGTACTTAATAGGGCAGTCACGCAATCTCAAATTGCTATTTTAAATTGCATTATGGAAGTGTGTGGAACTCTAGAATTCACAACAAAACTGATAGCAATTACCTAAAATTCACAGATTGGGATCTGTCAAGCAAATAAGATCAAAGCCAAGCTATGAGTTTTCCGCTAAACCCCAGCTTACTTGGAGTTTGTTAAAAGCTTGAAAATCTGTCAGAACAGAATCCGTTTGTTTTTATTTTTAAAAGAATTAATTAAAAACTCCACTAATTCCGTTAGGAAAGTGACAGTCGAACAACCTTAAGAAAGCCAATGTTTGTTCAATAAACGGTTTGTGTAAAAATTTACAGCTGAATTTATAAACGCATTATAGCGAGTGCATAAACCTATACACTTCTTATAATGCCTCTAAACACGAAAATCGTATTTATAAAACTTTGCAACGTTGAATAGTGGTATTATAAGCTAAACGCGTTTGAGGGTTGAATAGTGTCTGTATAAGGATATTTTAGTATCGAAATTTCACTTTGACTCACACACAACAATATAATACATAGATATTAGGGTAGCGCTTATTTTGGCAATGTTTGAATTTCTTTTTTGTCCTCCCCTAAAAATGATTATTATGTACCTGTACAATGTACATACAAACACGTTGTGCATGTGCATTTTTTTTTTTAACGCGGCTAGCTTAGTAACACCGAAAAATAATTATACGGATTGAATCCCAGCCTTTTTGCACCTTAAAAGTAAAAAAAAGAAAAGTTTTTTTATTGGATACTACCTCTTCGAGGAATTAAATTTTTGCACTCTTAATAGAACTCCAAATTTGGAGATTTTTGATCACTTTCAGGAAAGGACTTATAATAATTTTAGACATGGCGAACAAAAGAGCCACCCTAATAGATATATTTTCTTTTCAATAAAAACACCACCGTGTAGAGTGAAGAAAACACAAATCTTCTAATGAATCAATAAAAATGATTTTTTTATTCCAAGATATATTACTTTATTGACAAACAACACAAAAACCACACAAATAACAATAATCTGAATAATAATATTAGGAGAAAATATAAGAATCCAACAGAATTGTTTTTTTTTTATGAACAGCTGAGATTGGTTTGTCAGTTTTGGAAGTAAAACGTAATATATTTCCTCTTTTTGGTACTTTATTTGACACAAGCGTATTATAACTATACAGGGTAGGAAAATCTTTTATAAATAATAATTTATGTTGCGTTGAATAGTGGCTACATAAATGCTTATGCATTACATAACTATTCAGCCGTTTAGAGGTGTTTAGCGAATTCTAATAAATAAGGCTGTTAATGTATTACAAAGAATTCGAAGAGTTTCGGAATAGCCGACAGGTTACCTATTGGGCGATTATTATCAATTTTATCTTTCTTCCTTTTTTATGTAAGGATTGTTTTCATGCGAGAGCAAAATAACACAAAGACAGTGAAAATTTGGTTATTTTCCAACTTCTTCTTGCACTACAGTACCTAAAAATTTCAAAATTAATTCAAGACGATACCATTTTAGCTATCGACGATTATCGACTAACGTGAAGCCAAAAAAGATATCAGTATCGCTCAAACGATATCGTCTGACGATAATCGAGTTACGGAATGACCCCCCTGAATTATGGAAAATTATTTTTCTCAAACGTCTATATTTTCGTTTTCGACCTTAAAAGTTCTCTTATTATAGACGTACCTACTTTTATTTTAAAAAGGATTACATTGAAAATACTTGTCAAACGAAAAACAATTTAAATCAAGTAAAGCGTAAACCCTATAACCCATTAAAAACTGTATTTATACTAATTTTGAAATCAATATATTTTCGAAATCTTACTGAATTGTGATTTTTGGCAGCTGCATATTTCAAGATATCTTTAATAACTTTAAAATAAGACCAAATTTACTTCCATCAAATTACTAGTTTATCTAAGAAGTTGTAGACGGATAAGCAATTTCAGCAAAAATCATTAGAACGGTTGTAGTTTGGCAAAGTTAGAGCCAGTCAAAAGAATAAAGAATACAAATTATAAAAACCGTTATAAGTCAAAAACAAAGCGAAAACGAGAAAATAACCTCTTAAGTTTTTCGACTTGAAATGATTTCAGGAACACATGTTTTTTTTTCTGAGGCGGTGATTTCAGGACACCCTGTATACAGAAAAGTAGTAACTTTCTTTTTCAGCTTTTTGAGTTTGAAAGTAATTTTTTCGAAAAATATTTATGCAAATAAGTTGATTTAAAAATAAAATGAAAGAACATAAAAGGTAAAAGTATTTTTCGTAAGTGCTGCCAATTTTTTATTATTTTTTTTTTTGCATTTTAAATTCTTTGTTTAAAAAATGCGCCAAAACATAATTTTTGCGCCCGATTTCAATTTAGTTGCATTTTTTTTTGCGCCATGTGAATGCATTCATGTGTAGCTTGTCATTAATTCTTAATTTTATTCAGAAAACCAAAATAATTACAAGACATTTTCTTAAGTTTTCAACATCTTGTCGTCTGTGAAAAAGATTACAATGCTTCCGTAGCATTTATCTCTACAAAATGCTACTAAGCTTATACCCATAACAATTATATTATTATCCAGCCGGCACTGATTAATGATAATGACATTTATTTTGAATTTTATGAGCAAATATATATAAAGTCACAATCACCAAACTACTTCCTTTTGAGTTGCATTTATACATATAGTATAGGAACATTTGCATTTTAAAACTAACTTCCAAAAACTTCCGCCAAAAAACACCTCTCAGTAAGCAAAAGCGTTTCTAATTCAAGGCAACTTGCCAAACAATATTCTAGAAATCGTTTACGAAATCTAACATTTTCCTACTCCGAAACATTACTTGTTGTCCGTCGTCGTTCGTCGTTGCTCTGAAGACATCCCATAACCAACCACCATGATGATCATACCAAATAAGGCACACGACCAAAAGCACGATGCGATGGTAAAAACCCCTTTACATCAATCACATGGTGTCTGTAGTGTAATTGCCATAATTGTTAAATCCTCTGGTTCTCGCCATTTTCCATCCCTAATTGCCCAACCCGACCCAATATGTATGTAGGTTAGGTGTAGGTGCTATATTGGGTTTGCATGCAAAACTTATTTGGGGCTAAATCCAATTCCAACTTCAAACTTATTCACAGTCAGTTCGTCCTTAGCTTCATCGTCGTCGTGGTTGTCTTCTTCGAGGCAGCTTTAACTAAAGCCATGCCTTATAACCGACCCAACAAAAAAAAAAAAAGGTGCCTTAAACAGTCAGAGCCGCCATCGCCGCCGCCGCCAAACCATGTTGTAGTTGTTCGCTTCCAAGTATTCAATGAGCCACTTAAAAATTTTCAGCTTCAGGGTGGAAGTGCAGCACACCAGGATGGCATGGCAAACAAAACACACAAACGCTCCAAAAAGGATGGAGGGAGTTTTGGTGTTGATGTCGATTTTGGCTGAAGAACTTGTGTTCCTCTTCCTTGGTCGTGACTAGAAAAGTTCTGGCTTGTTCGTGGTAATTTTTTCGGCCTTTTTTTCTAGGATTTTTTTTGTTGTCTACGAGCAGTGTCAAGAATCCTTAGGGTTAGGTTTGGCATTCGTTAAAATAAAATCAACTTTTAGAAATTAACTAAATAAAGGAGTTGATTTTTAAAACCAAAAAAAATGATGCAATTTACTTTTTAGTCTTA
This sequence comes from Epistrophe grossulariae, assembly GCA_929447395.1. Classification (NCBI taxonomy): domain Eukaryota; kingdom Metazoa; phylum Arthropoda; class Insecta; order Diptera; family Syrphidae; genus Epistrophe; species Epistrophe grossulariae. Next base: position 137,752,081 of record OV839566.1, read on the forward strand.
CAATCGAAATTAGTTTTCGGTTTTAGACTGTAAAACTGTTTCGAATTCAGGCATTTTGGCCATAACAGTAAGGCCATGCGACCAGTACACTTAGCAATACTGCCAATTTAGTCGACGATATACACCACATCGATTTACTTTTCTGCAATAACTTTTACAACTCTGCACAGTGCGGCTGGATGGTGCTAGTGAAGTGATGCGGTCGAGGTGGTGCAGCACTATATAGCACCATCAACATAACCATCACCAGCAGCAAGAGCAGCAGGAAGTATGTACCTTCCTGTATAGTGTGGAATCCATTTACGATCTGGATTACAACTTGGTCTTGAGCTGCATTGTATGTACCAACAGCACCAGTAGCAGCAAAATGGTGCTCCAGCTGTTTTGTGGTGGATGATGCAGTTTGGCCATATAACTAAAATACAGCCCATTCTCAATTATTCGACTGAATTGCAGAGTGCATTACGATTACTTTTATAGAATACCGAATGAATTTTTCCACACAGTTCGGTTCAATGTTGTGTAGGAGGAAAATCATTCCAAAAAAGGGTAATTGAAAGTTGGATAGGTCAGACAAAAAAAAAAAAAAAAAAAAAAAAAAAAAAAACAATTCACGGCTGGATAGATTTTCGCAGCTAATTTTCGAGTTCATCCGTTTTGAACTCATAGGTCACATTATTAGGGATAAAGGTGAGGCAAACACACACACACACACAAGTTGGCTTAATTAAACAAAGTTCAATGTTCGTCAGGGACAATGGTTATAATGATACATAGGAATATGGAAGTGTATATGATATGGGTTTACATTTGATTGGCTTGTGAAAATCGAACAGAACGTAGCTGTATACACATTTCACACAAAGTGGTAATAAATTTAAAGCTGATGAAGAACTCTCTTTTTTTATGACTTCAAAAAGAGAAGATTGTAATTGCAAATTTGATTGCAGTTATAGAGTAAAAGCCTTTATTCGTAAAAATCAGTTTTTAAATTTATGCCCAGTAAATGAAAAGGTTTGAAACTGCATATTAGATGCGGTTGTTTTGAATTTCTAGTAGGTTGAAAGCGATGGTTAATTTATAAAAAAAATGAGTTTTCTATGCTTTGCTACCCTCCTAGCTCCTTTTTCGATGTTATAATTTTCTTTTTTGTTCGATTATAAAGGGTGATTTTTTAAGAGGTTTAGAACTTTTTTTAAAAAAAAAAACACAAAAAAAATTAAAAAAATGAATGAAATATTTATTTGAATCGATAGTTTGAACCTTGCAATTTAATGTTTAAAGATAATTTCATGCAAATGTTGACCGCGGCTGCGTCTCAGGTAGCCCATCCGCTGAGTCCAATTTTGGCATACTCTTTCACACATATCGGCCGGTATCTCACGAATGAATGCATGGATGTTGGCTTTCAGTGCGTCAATCGAAGCGGGCTTGTCCCTATAGACATTAGCCTTGACATACCCCCACAAAAAATAGTCTAATGGTGTCAAATCGCACGATCTAGGCGGCCAATTGACCGGCCCGAAACGTGAAATTAACTGTTCACCAAACTCGCCTCGCAATTTCGCCATTGTTTCGCGTGCTGTGTGGCATGTGGCACCGTCTTGTTGAAACCACATATCATGCAAGTCAAGAACTTCCATTTCGGGCAAAAAAAAGTTTGTTATCATCGCTCGGTAGCGTTCACCATTGACAGTAACGCTGCGATTCGCATCATCTTTGAAGAAATATGGCCCAATAATGCCGCCGGCCCATAAACCGCACCAAACAGTGGCTTTTTCGGGATGCATTGGTAGCTGTTGCAATGCTTCTGGCTGATCTTCACTCCAAATGCGGCAATTGTGCTTATTTACGTACCCATTCAACCAAAAATGAGCCTCATCGCTGAACACAATTTTTCGATAAAAAAGCGGATCCTCGGCCAGCTTTCCAAGAGCCCATTCACCAAAAATTCGGCGTTGTGGTAGGTCGGTAAGACGATCCATGGTTAAATTGCAAACCAAACTGAAGCTGTTTGACAGTGACACAAGGTACTAAACACACGTCAGCTGTCAAAACCAGTGTTGCCAAAACCAAACCAGCTAAAAAATCACCCGTTATAAGCACTAAAAATTATACAAAATTGATTTAGATTTTTCAAATTAAGTTTAATTTAAACAATTTTTTTTTTTTAGTTTTTGATTAAAAAAAAATGATTTTAAGTCTACTGTATGTTTGTTTAAAAAAAAAATATAGAAAACATTGCATAACAAAAATTTGAGTTTTTATTAATAAAAATGTTTTCTATGTTTTTTTTTTAATTCAAAAACATAGAAAAAATTCCATTAAATTTTTTTTTATTATAATAGTTAAATGTTTATTGCATAAGGGGCCAGTTATATTATAGCTTTCATTGAAACTCATCATTGAAAATTTTAATTTCCATTTTTGAGGCCCTAAAAAAGCGATATCAGTGATTACTTTGGTGCCAATAAAAAGCTGATGACTCGATTATTATTTCTAGTAAAAAAAATATTTCATTTTGGCCCTTGAAAAACAAAAAAAAACATAGAAAACATTGCAAGGGAAAATCGAAATTTCTAACAAGAAATTATTCAACAACCTTTCATTAAAAAAAATTTTGATCAATTTTTAGAGTTTCTTCGCTAAATTGACATCACTTAAGCAAATCAGCAAAAAAAAAAAAATAAAGACAAATTGGACGACAAAATTTAAAATGTCATAACTCATAACTAATTCAACACTAGTTTAGGGAAAATTATTCATCAATAAAACATTCACTATAACAAGTTTCTATCATTTTTTTAGGGGTGCATAAATTAAGCACGTTAGAAAAAAAAAACATAGAAAATAGTGTACTATTCGAAATCGTTACAACAAATTAGAGGCTAGCTTAGGGAAAATTATCCGGCATAAACTATTCACTATAACAAGTTTTCACCAATTTTTGGCGGGTGTTTCGTTAACTTGTTATCAATTTTAAGCAAAAATTAGCACAAGGAAAAACATCGAAAAAAATAAATTCAAAATTCAAAAGAATTTTTGAAAACATAAATTGTTTTGCTCACGCTTAAAAAAAAAATGTGTTCGATTTAAAGTTCTTAATTATATTATAGGTCATTCATTTCGTGGTTTCAAGTTGGTAGCACTGGCATTTGACACCAGTCAAACTCAGCTGCCATTTGAAGTGTCATAATATTAGTTAAATGTTTTCCATTTACGTTTAAATTATTAATACTTACTACAAAAGTGGTGATTCAAACGTAGCCACTTTTCGCGCTTTACGCGATGATTATGGTCATCATAATTGACCGACTATACGCAAGCAATCGTTAAAATTGTGAAGAAATTTGAAGAGAGTGGAAGTGTTACTGATGTCGTAAGGCAAAGTGACTGTTTGGTGTGCTCTATGGTCGAAAGGTGTCATTGGTCGGTATTTCTTCGAAGATGCCAATGGGCAGCTGTTACAGTCAATTCGGAGCGATATCGGTCGAATGATAACCGATTTTTTTGGCCGGCGATTGAAGATCATGACTTGGACGATGTGTGATTCCAACAAGACGGGGCAGCAAGGCACACAACACGACCAATTTTACCACCACGTTTTAGCGTAAAATCCATTGACCCTATGGATTTTTTCACAGTAGAATTTTTTAAAATTAAAAATAAAAAGTTAATCGATTTGAACAATATTAAGAATGCTTTGAATGAAAAACAGGTATACCTACAAGTTAAACTAAAATAATCATTTAAATTTGTGTTGTTAATGATTTTATTGTATCAGCTTGAGAGTAGTTAAGTATTTTTGATTTTGTATGGTAGTAGATTTTTTGTTTGCGGAAAATCTAGTAGATTTACAGTAAAGTGGCAACACTGGTATAGACTACAGGAATTAAAAAATGCTATAAAAAGAATTGTTCCTTTAATTAATATTGAAGAGAGCACTGACAATACCTTAGTTATTGGGTCATCAGAGAAAGATTTTTTTAATACCCTGCTGCCTAATTTGGTGCAGTGTTGACAATTTTCAAGACAGATTTTGATTCGGTCGTGGCAGTATCTGGCAGATATCTCATCTAGTTTTTTTTATCATTGGCAAAAGCTTTCAAATTGAAAGTTTTCCTCTGTGAAAATATATCAACGGTTGAAATGCAGAACTTCGTAAGAAATTTTTGCATGTTTTTCATAAATAAAAAAAAATCCAAATGTTGGCTCTGATTCTGCTGATTTTTTTGCATTAACAATATTTTTTTGCAATTTTTTGACTTACGAGGCTCTGCACTTTAAACGTCTATTTGTAGTTAAATAAACATTTGTACTTACTTTTCTAGTTGTTCCCTGAGATCCCTCTCGAATGTCGGTGACCCGCATTGACTCTGTAAAGAAAAATAAAATCACCCAATAAAGTAATGAACTCCAATTAAAAGACAACAAAAGAATGTGAATTGCGTGCATTTAATGGCATCTTAATAGGCTTTGGATGCATGCTCTATCATTTAACATTGATCCCAAGAATCATTATACATATAGACACAGGGTATAATAATGGTGACATCAATTCCCTATTCTTCCCGACACAGCGCTACCGCAGAAAGTGAGACTAATTCAATGGGGTTTTTTGTGAGAATATAATATAGTGAAGGCTACAAATATGGGGAAAGACAATGTTGAGCATTAGGAAGGATTCTGGTTGCTTCTTTTGCTGTTCCTAATGTGCACGTATTTTTCACTCAAGCTAAATGGGAATGTTCGTACCACTAAAGTGGTTTTGTAATCGAATCCGCCCTTATTCTCCTTTTATTACTTCGTTTTTTTTTTTTTTTCATCATTTTTGTTTCTGCCAGACGAGTAGGAGAATTTAGGGCGGATGCGCCCCTATAATATGTTTTGTTGACGCTGAATGACACCATGAATCGTTTTTTCTGTGTGAGACTGTGTGTATATGTATATTATACCGTTTGAAGTAATAAATGATACAATTTGGTATACAGCACCATCAGCTATAAATCACATGTCATCAGACGAATAAAATGTTTTTTTTTCTTCTTTTTTTTGCTTTGTTTTCGAATCGAGTAAAGGTAAAATAATACCTTTGCGAAAGGGTACGAAATAAGAAGATTCCAAGTCAAGCTATTATTTGATGCAATGAATGGATGTTATAGAAGAGCTTTGACAAGCAAGATGGTACGGATTTAGGTGAACAGTAGCATATTATGATGGAAGGAAATATATGTACATAAATACAAAAATAGAGATTGGAGTTTGGAGCTACATATATAACAACACAAAAAGGTGAGAATAATAATGTGGTTGACACCATCTTGATTTAGGGCAAATTATTATTACACTTGTGAAAAGTTTAACGAAATTTGTTTAAATATTCTTGACTTCATTGAAAATTTGAGCTTGATATTATAAAGTGTATTTTCAACAAAAAAGAAATCTGAACGGAAAAAGGAAAGAATATTGCGTCAACCACAAATTAAGTGTGAACATCTTACTGCAAATGAAACTGCCAACTGGAATATTTATAATTTAAGATTATAATTGAGTCATATTATGACTTCATCTTTATTTATAATTATTTTAATTTTTTGCAAACCTCGAAAAGTCAAAATTCTGTTAAAGGTAAAGTAAAAAACCGTTGCTAACATCCAATAGGAGTATTTTTACGAATTTTGACTTTCTTAATAAATTTATTTTATAATAAGTTTTGGGGACTGTTTTACTATGTCTTAGTAAAGATTTGATTTAGTTTAATTAAAATTTGTTAAAAAAATATTGTTTCGAAATTTTTTATTAGTTTTTTGAGATCTTTCTAAACCTGAAACCAAAAAAAATTTACGAGGTCTGGTTTTCGAAATATTTTCATCCAAGTGATATAATTTTATTTCGACCCATGTTACTCGAAATAGATCATAAGTCCACCGGAGAAAAAATCGGTGAAGGTTTTTGAGCTAGAGCCTTAATAGGTGGACCGATTTGCTTTAAATTGTATACAAAGGAAATAATCGAATTTTTTTTTAGTTCATCTAAAACGGTTAGCTGCCATACAACGATTTCGGTAATTTTTTTTTCAAATTTTCTCGAAAACGGCTCTTACGTTCTTTCTATAGTGACTAAAGTGATTGTAGTAAAATTGCGTTTCAAATTGTTCAAAATTTCGAAAATCGCATTAAGAAAATGAGATTTAATTTTTTTTGTTGAAAAAATGACCGTTCAGTTGGTGTTCAATTTGTTTAGGTACAAAAATTGCAATTAATCAATTTAAATAACGAATTTATGATTTCTTAAATTTTTATGAATATTTTTGAAATTTAAACTTTAAATCTTAAAATTAATGTTAAGGGCCAGTTGAGAAAACGTTGATCAAAATTTTAAATCTTCGTTGAATTAATAATTCATCACATACTCGTTGAAACTTTGACACTTAAATTCAGGTCGAAGGTCGAAGCTTAGTAATTCCCCGTTGAAGTCAGTAGGTGAAAATCTTGATCTGAAGGAACTATAGGAGAAAGTTTGTGCGACCCAGTATTTTTTTATTTATATTTTTTTTTGTTGTTTGTTAATTTTATGTAGTTTTACTTTATGTTATTTTATTTTATATTATTTTATTTTAATTTTTTTAATTTTATTTTATTTGATTTTATTCGATTTCATTTAATTTTATTTTATTTTATTTATGTACATATATAATTTTATTTTATTTGATTTTACTTTATTTTATTTTATTTTATTCTACTTTATTTTATTTTATTTTATTTTTTTTTTTTGTTTTTTTTTTTTTTTTTATTTTATTCTATTTTGTTTTATTTTATTTTATTTTATTTTATTTTATTTTACTTTATTTTATTTTATTTTATTTTATTTTATTTTATTTTATTTTATTTATTTTATTTTATATTATTTTATTTTGTTTTATTTTATTTTATTTTATTTTATTTTATTTTATTTTATTTTATTTTATTTTATTTTATTTTACTTTATTTTAATTAAATAAATATGTATCCGTTTATAGTTTCGTACGACCAAATAAGCACCATTTCGTCAAGAGCTTTACTAATGGCCGTCGAGAGTAGGAGCATGTTTTCATGGTCAAATTTAGTAAGAACGACCGGAATTTTTCTGATTTTTTTAAGATTGGTTTAACCAATTAATTTTTTTTTTTTTCATTTTTGAAGGTGGCGTTTTTATTTTTTTTAAATCAGTGATTTGTCGTTGAGGACCAAAACATACAATGGCTAATAAAATAACTGCAATTAATTAGAAGCACTTTAGATTTAAAAGGTGTAAAGGTGTGTCCACACCAAAGAAACATTTCAGGAAACATTGTTAAAAAAACGTTTCTGAAATGTTTCCAATTTGTTTAAAAAAAAACATTTCAGTAATTAGCAATAAACATTTCTGAAATGCTTTTTTTTTGTTTCTGAAATGTTTCAAAAATGTTTTCTTTACAGTTTAAATCTAAAGTGTTCCCAGTTTTGTGCAGTTTAATAGACATAGTTTAAGTTTTGGTCCTCAACGATTCTTTCAATTATGTCGAATTTTTGATTTGCTTCAAATTTGGAACAGAGAATTTGTATGCGATTGTTTTTTAAGAGGAGAAATTAAATTTTTTGTTTTACTTTAACTAGAAATGGTTATCTAATCTACCATAGAATGATGTTGTTTTTTTTTCAAATTTTATCGAAAACGACTCCAACAATTTCGATTGAAATTTGGTTCCTATAATGTTTAAGATAATTCAATGTAACTAGGTGGTAGCTCTCTCAAGTGTTGTCGTTCATTCAAACCTTCAATATTAATTTGATGGTGCAAAAGCTTGGCCTAATTGCAAGTCTGTTATCACACAAGAACCCCTTTCATTTAAATATGTTTGAGGATTTTTTTCGAAAAAATTTACACAACTGAAATAGGGTTTCTAAGGGTTCATTATTCTGTTAGTGCCAAAATTCAGTTTCCAAAATTCTGTATTTCAAGATTATGTAAATCTAAAGTCCTGTATTTCAAAATTCTGAAAATCCAGAATTCTGTAAAACCATTATTCTTTTTTTCAAAATTCTGTATTCCAAAAGTGCGCACTTTTTTTCACTATCAAAACAATTTTTCTTTTGTAATTTACAGTATTTTGAAATTCAGCATTTTGGAGCTCAGAATACAAAAAAATGTTCATACCTACTACAAGCTTTCGTTACGTTCCAAATTAAATTATTTCAACATTTTCAGAAAAAGTGCAGTGTCATCTCTGCAGCTGATAAAATTTCAGAATTCACTTTGATATTGATTGCATATACAAATTTGTTTTTTTTTCAATTTCCGTTCGATAACTCAATGTAGATGTGTTCAAATTTTAATAATTTAGATTTTATATAAAGAAATAATATAAAAATAACGTACAAATTCTTTTATTTTCACAATTTTTAAGTTGATTTCGCCTGTTTTTCATCTTACTTATCTTCTGGATTTACAATTAAATTACAACACAGTTTAAATTTACCATGTATAGGTAGGGATATTGGTTATTTTTAGTTTGACGTGAAAACAATTTGATTTATTGACATCCAAAAGTAATTTTCAAGTTATTTATGTAGATGTGGTTCATAAAATATATTTCATGGTATCCTATTACATTATGTAATTATAGTAATAATTTATGGCAAAATTTGTTGATATAAAATAAAACGAAAAGAAAAGTTGCACATCGGCAGTTTTATATTTTAAAATGTAAGATTAATTGAAAGATAAATATTATTTTTAAAATTTTCCAGAATTATGGATTTACAGAATTTTGATAAACAGAATAATAGATTTACAGAATAATGAAATACAGAATTATGTCCATACAGAATTTTCAATCCATTTACAGAATTTTTTGTCATATACAGAATTGTTTAATATAGAATAATGACCCGTTCCCTTAAAAAAATCCATGTTGTGTTCTAAAACATATCGTGCATAGGTATATCCACAGCTTGAACAGCGACAGCAAAAAATATGTAAAAGAAGTCTTCTTTGATTTTTTTTTATATCAACATTCATATTATTTCTAATGTTTAATGAAAATTGTTCAAAAAGAAAATATTATATATAGGTACAAAGCTAACACAGATTTTTCATTTCAATAGACAAACAAAAAGATATTGAAATAAAAAATGAGCTTTTTTTCAAATAAGAAAACATCTCATAAATCATAAAATGATTAAAGTGTCCTCGTCCTGCTTTCTTGATACCCATTTATGATTTTTTTTTGTGTAAAATTTATTTACACAACTATTTCCAATTATTAGATTTACCCAAACAGAAAGCAAACACTTATCTCCTTATTTCCACTTCAGCAAAAAAGAATTCAACTTAATCAAAGTCTTCTCGCATCCGCAATTTGGGATGAGAATTCAGGACTCTCAAGAGACGATAGTATAGACGGGAGAGCATCATTGCAGAACAGCATAGAGCATAGAGCATAGAGCAGCAGGAAGACAAAAAAAAAAAAAAAAAATCTGCAGACAGCTAGAAAAATAACATTTTCATCCCTATATGTTATTTCTTGTGGTTTTTAGTTTTTTTTTTGCTGCTGCTGCTGCCCTACGGTGTCTATGTGGTGTTGGCAAAATTGAATAAAATGGCCAAACCCATCATCCACAATGTACAGTTTCGACTTCGAGGTGGAGAAAAATGAAAATGAGTCGCCTTCAAGTAGAAACGACGATGTAAGGATATAGTTTTTTTTTTATTTTCAAATGCTGCAAGCAATAACCACTTGAGAATAATGCATCATTCAAGGATCTATCTCTACTCTATACTACACTACACACCTCATCTCATACATCTATTTATCATCAAGGGTAGTAGTGCAAAAGTAATAGGGTGTTGGGTATATGTTTTTTTTTTCTATTATAGTTACAATTTTTATTCCATTCTGGCGACATCCTGTCATTTTTCAAATGTCAAACAGGCACAACAATTTAACGCGCGTCATTCAACATCATCGAGATGATGACGACGGACGTGCCTCGCTTACCTCTGGATCGTCACCACACCATCACAACAGGCAGTTCGGCATTGAGCCGGAAGCAAAAATTAATGAATAATAATTCTACGTTAATTCCAAGGAGCAAAATGCCCCACAATGGCTTTATATAGGTAGTGATTTGTTGTATGTTTTTTTTTTTTTGGGCATTGTTGTCGCATGTTTAGCCATGCGATTTAATTATTGTTTATACTTGCGATTCCGACACAAGGTCTATGCGATTAATGAGACTTTTAAATGAACATTTAAAGCTCACGCAAACCGATGTCCTCTTTTCCCGTTTATATAATATATTTTTTCATGCTGTGTGATTTATTTGCTACTGAATTATGGCGTCGTTGGTGTTATCTTTTCCGTTTCTACTTCACCAGGCTCGCATATATATAAATTTTTACTCTGAGATTGGGAGGGGTTTACATTTTACGAGTGGGAGGTTATTTATGAGTATCGGTTTGAAAAATCAATTTTCCAAAATCTTTGAGATGCCTTTAGCCTAGTGGTACCTGCCATTTGTATAATTGTTCATAATTAAAAAAAATGACATTTTGGATAAAAAATAAAAATACTGGACTGCAGAAACAACCTCTTGTAATTAAAAATTATAATTTAAAAATTATAATTTAGTAACACATTTAATATGTATGTTAATGATTCAAAAATAAATTTACATCTTTAAGGAAAACATGTTACAAAAGTCAGAAGTAGGTTTATATGTTAACAAAAAAATAAATTTTTGGTCTGATTCAATTTTTGTTTACATAATACAATGGCGCAAAATTTAAAACAACCTATTGTTAAGGGCTTAGCATATTACTAGTTAGCAATTTGCTAAAACATTTAGTAATTTACTAGCTGTTCCAAAATTGTAATCCTTTTTTTTTCGTTTTACTAATTAGTAAAATACTAATTCCCTAAAACGGTGCAGCTGAACACGTCCAAACAATGACAGTTCGGAAAGAAAAACAAAGCAAACAAACCTAAACCTAGGGAACGGACCTAATAATTTGCAATGTCAGAAGTTAAAGTGACAACCTACAATTTATTTTGTTATTTTTTTTGTTTTTATTTGTGACAACAATACAACTAGTTTGTTATTTTATTGTAAAAGAAAAGTTTCAATAAAGTGAAATTAAAAAATTGTTATTTCATTTTGTGTTGTTGCTGTTCCTTATTAAAGGTTGCAATGAAGAAAACACAGTACGAGCAGCGCCGCAGTCAGGGCTTTAGCAGTTTATGTGCTTTTCCCATCCTTAAGTGAAAATTGAGTTTTTGTTGCAGATTCAATTGTACAACTTATTAAAGATTAGAATCTATACCTGGAGTAAAATTCTCCATCAAAGGGATTTGCTCGGGACTTAAGACATCGCACTTTTCTGCACAAAGCTGAGTCTACGAACGTATCGAAATCTTCATCTTCGGAAAACATTTTTTTTTTAATTTACTTTGAAAAGAATTAGCACAAAAAAAAAATACAATTTAAATCTTTTAAATAAAATTGCCAAGAAATTATTTTCGAGGACAATGACAGATTTCATATGGATTTAGCAAATTACTAAAATTTAAAGTAGCAATTTTCGGATTTTAACTTTAGTAAAATGTTAAGAGTTAGTAAATTGCTAAAATCGTTTAAAATTACCAAAATCTTCTTTTTAACTTAGTAAATTACTAAAATGGTTTAACATTTTACTAAACCGTTTAAAATTTTGCGCCAATATCGTTTGCACTATTAAAAACTATCATATTGTAAAATTGTAACAAAATCGGTCCAGTAATTTAAAAGATATACGAGAATAACCCACAAATTAGGTATACGTTCCTCAAAAATTTCTAAAACATTTTTTCGTTATGAGATTTGGCAAATAATATTCTCATATTGTATCCGCGCCTGCCACGCACTTAATTTTAAAAGGATTATATTCAATTCGCTGTAAATTATATTTTTGGTAAGAAACAACAATTGATTACACACAGGAAAGGAGACAAAAGCAGAAGGGTGGATTTTACAGATGTTCCTTTTGAAAATAATACAACGACTTAGAATTATTATTTCCATCTAAAAATGCCAAATAATTCCCATGTGCAGATTCCAATCTATAACATCCCCTGGCTGTGTTCGTTGTGTCCGTTCAGTCGTTACGCTGAATGAATATATAATTAAATAACATAGCAACAATAATAATAATCATCTTCATAATCCTTATGAAAAGATTTCTTCATTCATTCAAAAAACTCCATGGTTTCGCAGCCGCATCAGCATCATATTCGAGGGTTAATCGCTCAAAAATCCGCGTATAAGCTTCCTTTTTACATCCCCCATAGCGTTTGTATTATTTTCGTTTTGATTGTGTGGACGGACGACGACGCACATTGCAAGTCAGGATGGCTGGCTAATTTATTAATGCACAAATGCCTTTTGAAATACGAGTGCATAATGGATTTTTATTTTCACTTTGAATCGTCCTCACGTCACTCTTCTTATTCGTACAATTACATATTCGTATATATTTTTGAATATAAATCCTTGTTTATGTTGAGAACGGGGGGTTGCTAAGTATATACACTATACAGTGAGTGAGGGTGGTTTATTATTTTTTTTTCTCTGTTAATTATTTGTGTTTGTATTTTTTTTTTTTTCTTTTTTAAACACACACTCATTTTCGTCCTCGTTTTAATGTTATGCGAGTATAGATATATATTGTCGTCTTTTAAATTGAATTGAATTTAAGGATTCATTGAGTTTTATGAAACATCAAAGAGTTGATTTTGTTCGAATCGTTTAACTATTCGAATTTCAAAGTTGATTACGACGAGTCCTGTGCAAAAAAGTTGGGGGAGTATGAGTGATTGAACTTGAACAATTGTATGAGGTGGACATTGAAGAGGAATGAAAGGAATGTACCTACACATGTATATTGTATATACATATTATATGCGAATTCTCTGAGCGGTGTTAGTCAAAAGGATTTTATTTATTTTCATTATTATTGAAGAGGAGTGTTTTATTTGATTAAATTTTCTCTTATATATTTGAATGAATGGAATGAGTTTTAAAAGGTTGAATGCTTATTTTCGATTTTGTTATTTAAATTGAAAATAAAAATGGGGTTTCAGTTACATATACATTGTTATTTATTTAATGTGGTTAGACATTCGAAATATAAGATACAGAAAGTGTTTAAAATATCAACTAATGTAGGTACCTACTTAAAAACAGGAATTTCAGGAGCTGATATACTGAGTTTAAGATTTAAGATTTAAATCCACAAATGAAATATGTAAAATTAAATATGGTTAAACACTGGGGTTCATTATAGGTATTTACTGTTAAAAGGTTAAACTTTAAAATCTTTAATATTTCATTTTTCAAGAACTTCTTAGAGTTTTTTATTTAAGACTTTGACTATTATTCTGTTCTGCTTCTCCATTGAACCAGAACCAGAAATTAAAGAATTGATGTAGTGTCTATCTATAGTAAGAAACTTTTAGTTTTCTTCCAGACTGATGACATTAGTTTCATCTTGGTACCTATATCCCAAGATATAAGACCGAGAAGTTTGAGGTCTGGTGCTCCAGTTATGGGCTTGTAAAGTTTCAGCAAACTAAGCTAAGTTTTTAAGAAAAATGTTGGTAAATTAAGTGAAGCGATAAAAAAATAATTTTAATGGTAAATAAGATTTTCTTTTCATTTATGAAATCTTAACCGGAAATCGATTATTTTTTTGTTGATAGAAAACCGGAAGTTATTCAAATTAGATTTTAGAAAACTTATTTCATATTGATATTTTTGTTAAAAATCTAAAAATGCGAAGCTCATACATTAGAGATATACTACATGTCAAGTAAGGTCTTTAATCGTTAAGAAGATACATCATTTTTAGCGCGTGAATCTCTTGGAAACAAAAAAACAAATTTTTCTCTTTTGTCCAATGTATATCTTAGTTGTTGTATAATCATAAATAGAAAATTAGGTTTATATATAAAGTCTTATGTATTATTGTTTTGTTTTTTCGCTCTCCTGTAAAATTAGCAAAAGTGGACTTAGCTTACGTATTTAGCCAACGATATGTCAGTTTATGCTTAGGAAAAAGTAGTACCTACCTATACTGTCCTACAAAATACTTCAAGTAGAACTTTAACATTTATTTTTCGCTTCAATTAACGAATCTTATAAGAATTCCCACGAAACACGTTTCTTTTTAATTTTGTTGGACCAAAAATAACGGTATTTTTGTTAACAAATAATAAATATCTTATTTTTCTCAGAAATGTGCCGGCAACTCCCACATAATTTTTTTTTTACAAAAACAACAAAATTTCCGAAAAATAGTTATACATAAATGGCATCTCTCATAGAACAATTTTTGATTTTCGATTTTTGAAAAACGGTTCAACTGATTTTGATTAACTTTTTTTATATAGAGAATGTTTCAAAAAGTTCTATAAGTGTGTATGCCAAAACTAAATTTTGTTTTTTTTTGGATTTTTAAGAAAAGTTAAAAAAATTTTTTTTTGAGAGTTTAATACATAAGTCGTAAATGACTCGGTCGATTTTGTTTAAACTTTTAAATTTTTTAAACAAGAGTTTCTAATAACTTTAAATAATTTTCAAATAAAAAAATTATGAAATGAAAAATTAAAAACAATTTTTTGAAAATTTTATATAGAACATACATATGTACACTAGGGTGATTCAAAAAAACGCCTTTTTCGAAATTCAACAGGGACCGGGAAAAATTATGAAGCTTAGATTGAAACCAAAAAATTAAGACTAAAAAATTCAAAATCGAACACCATTTAGAGGTCGCTACCAGCGTTTTTTCAATCATTTTGCTTGAAAATCTTTGAAAATCGGAATTTTTCTCAAATGTTCAAAGCTGCTTAACTTTTCAAGTTTTGGTGCTGAAAGCATGAAATTTTCAGGGATTGTTTGTAATTTTATGTGATATCCGAATATTTAGTTAGAAAATTAATTTGGGAAATATTTTTTTTTATAAAAATTATAAAAAATGATTCTAAAACAAATTAAAAATAAAATTGAAATAGAAGGAAATTCTATGCTTAATAATATGTTGAACTTTTTGTATTGATTTATTAAATGAAAGGGTCGATTCTTTATTTTTTGTATTGGATTCAAATGTTCATAACTTTTGATCTAAGTTGAGTTGTAATAAGTTGTATACATTTTAGGAAACTGTAAAACTAGGATAACCTTTTAAAAGCAAAAAATGTTATTGAGTGCTAGGGTGCTGTTTCAAACGTTTCAAGTACAAATTAATTTTGACCACCATTTAGGGCTATCGATTTATTTTTAGCTATATGGTGATGATCATTAAAAATATTTCTTTACAAAACGTTAGTCTAACTAGTAAGCAGTATAAATAAGAAAAATGGTAAAAAATAAAAATCTATTTTGGACAGGGTGATCCAAAAATTAAGTCAAAGTAGAAGTTTTTCTAAATTAAAAAAAAAAAATTGTTATATCAAATACCGTTAGGATTTAGTATTAAAATATAACAGGTTATAAAATTTTTTAGAAAATAATTTAAAAAAATATTTTTTTGACGCACCCTGTACAATACGATATGAGTTTTTCTACATCATGGTTATAGTGTTTTTTTGAAAATATTGTTTAAGCAAGAAAAGAACTTTGGGGCAGGTTCTTGGTCATTGAAATGCATTTTCGGTCTAATTAGTCGTAGTTTGAAGTCAACACAAAGTCCCAGATCCCTTGCGGTTTTTTTCGGCAGACGTTTTTTTGTATTTATAAACAAAAAAAATTATAAAAAAAAATATTTCCCAAATTAATTTTCTAACTGAATATTCGGAAATCACATAAAATTACGAACAATCCCTGAAAATTTCATGCTTTCAGGACCAAAATTTGAACATTTGAGAAAAATTCCGATTTTCAAAGATTTTCAAGCAAAATTATTGAAAAAACGCTGGTAGTGACCTATAAATGGTGTTCGATTTTGGATTTTTTAGTCTTAATTTTTTGGTTTCAATCTAAGCTTCATAATTTCGTCCGGTCTCGATTGAATTTCGAGAAAGGCGTTTTTTTTTAATCACCCTAATGTACATATATTTCGAAAATGAATAAATGATTTTTTTAACTTCGCATTAAAAAATACTAAAAAATGTTCTACCAATTTTTGTTTCTTAAAGATGCTTTAAAAATTTTATATAGATACAAAATTATTTTTTTTAAAAAACTGGTCCAACAATTTTTAAAATTTGTCTTCATAAATTACCTGAGATTTGTTAAAGAAATCAGGTGTCAAAAAAATTTTAGATGTTATTTAATCAATATATGCACATATACATAGGTATATATTTCTAATAATATTAATTTTTTTAAACATTTTTCATAGTTTAAACTGTAAGTTCCATAGCCCAGTCGGAATAAACATTTGACCTAAACAAAAATTTAATTGTACAATTTTGTTTCACAATTCGTTTGATGGGGTTATATGGGAGAATATGGGTAATTTTTCGGGAAAATCAGGTTGGAGCTTAATCTGTAATAGCATTTTACTACAACTTTTAAGAAACAAAAAATATCATAAAAAGTACTAAATCTCGAAGGCATGATGCTGATACTGATTTTTTATTTTTGAATTTTTAAACGTTTTTATTCATTTTGACGATATTTTTGGTGAGTTTCTTAATTCCCTCTTATGTTTTGACGTTTTCAACTTTGAAAGGCAATGTTTTATTCAAAATTGTATGTTTTTAGTTTTTGATTTGTTTTTTGATTTTGGAGTCTTTATTTATTTTTATGCTAGGTTATAACTCAACATTTATTGCACGGATTTGTATTTATATGTTTTGTCCGAAGTATTGGTACCTACCATTCCTAGTAAAAAAATATAACAAGATTTTTAGCAAAATTGCCTGAAATCTTTATTATTTATTTACGTTCATTATAAATAAATATACCACGGTACTGACACCCACGGTACTGACATTTAGGCTTTAATATAACCTCATATCTCAAAGCTTCGGAGAAAAATAAAATCCGTTATAATTTTAATTTATATGACTGCAAAAGAAATACAATATTCTAAAAATCACCCCAAAAAATTTAATAACACTACCACGGTACTGACAGGTAATTTTGTGTCACACGATTTTAGAATAAAAACACTTCACTCTTACAGCAAAATTACGTTAGTTAAATAAATTGACTTTTGTAAACAATAAATAAATAGTGCCTCTTTCAAACGGTACCACACAAATGCCATCAAACTAAAAACAAAATGGCGATTCAGCTTGAAATCTTTCGAATTCAAAAATAAAATGAAATTCAGGGACACCATTCCATTATTATTATTTAATTCGAGAGCAAATATTTTGACTTGATATTGTCAAAATTTAATCAAGCAACTATTGTACTCAAACTTCTCTGAGGACAACATTTTTATTCAATGATGTATTTAAATAGAAAATAGTAGATTTAATTGGAAAAACCAGGTTGGGACATGCCACCGTACTGACATTTTGCGTATACTTTTACATGCCAAGGGGAACGTGTACAAATTTTTAAATAATATACAAACTTATTTCCACAATTCAAACCAGAAATTCGTAAGAAAATTATATATTAAGTTACAAATAAAGCCCTGGACACAAAGAATCACAGTTGGCAGGGAATCACCCATGTCCCATTCTTACTCATAATTCGGTATCTTTTTCACCACTGGGTTTTAGAGTACCTACCCTTATTTAAGTCAGTTTATTGCAAAATTATAAGTTACAGGAATTTTGAGTTAGGACACTTTCATTCTAAGCGTGCGATATAATACTAAAATAGCTATTCTTAAATAGTTGTATATAAATTGACTTACAGTTACATCTTGTGACTTTGCATTTTGTATGTATGTGTGTAACTAAAACTTGGAAAAAGAAAATTAAGAGGGTAATTCACATCTGTTTTTTCAAATTTCTATTACTCTATCAAAAAGATTAAACCTTCCGATTCGTTATGGTAGATAATTTTATTCAACTGAATCGCGGCTTTTCCATCTTTTTAACTATTGAATTTTCAATGGTTTGTCGCCCTATTTTACTATAATAGCTTCACAAATATTGTTTAATAATATGCTTAAGTGAGTGAATCTCTATTGGATTGCCAACCAAAAAAATGGAGACAGATCGTTATAGGTATAGCTTCACAGCAGCCAAAATGAAGTTCCCAAAACGGTTGATTATACGAGATTATTATGCAGGGATTGAATGTTTTGTGGTTATGATATATAGTGCTATCCTTGTGAAATCAGAGTTAGTTATATTCCAATTCTACAATTTAAGTTTATGTATATTTAGAGGTTTTCGCTACCCAAATAAAGTAGTTTATTTTTTTGGGTTACACATTGCATCGTCTGACTCTTGATTTTGCAAAAAATTTTCATTTGTTGAGATGATTAAGATCATTCAACAAGTAAACGGATAAACAAGGCTGTGGAGTAAAAAACTGTGAAACCGATAAAAAAAATGTCATGAATTAATTACTACTAGCGAATTATTTTTGAAAAGTTGTTGAAGAATTAAGGAGATAGGTAAAGTGTTTTTTTAAATCAAAAAAAAAAAAACGAAAGTTATTTTGCAGAAATACAATTACCTCCACCCCACCAACAGTATCTATAGGTACCTTGGCAGAAATGTGCTTGGATGTTCTTCTGCATCCTCCGCCATCTATACAGTTCATTGCACATACCTTTTTAAATAATTAAATAACTTAAAAAATCCAATTACGAATGAATTTAAGTCGAAACAATTTTACCAATTCATTGAACTTGTTAACCACCATGTTAATCCCATATTTACATATAAACCCATCAAATGTGGTTGCCATTTCAATCAAAAAAAAAATACAGAATTTAACTTTTAATTGAAAACCACAAAACGATACAATTAACATAAAAAGACTTAAAATCCATCGATTTTAAGCTGTTTACACATTTCCCAACAAAATCATCCATAGGAGCGGAAATTCGAAAATTTATTTTACAACAAAAGCCCAAAATAACCAATTAAATAAAATTAATTTTTAATTAATAAAAAAAAAACATCAATTGAGTTGAGTTGGTTTATATACCTATAAACTTTAGCCGAACACATAAAAACCCCAACAAGCACCTGTGACATCCATAAAATTAAATATCCTCATAGGTATATAGGTACGTACCTATACCTAGCCACAAATTTATATAAATTTACCATAATTTTCCAATAAAATCGTGTCCTTTTTGTTGGCTTCAATCCAAAATAAATATACTCGTCTCATCCCATTATTGTGAGAGGTGCTGAAGAATATAAAATATTAAATTGTCGCCTTATAATGCAACGAAAAGACAAAAGTTAAATTTAACACTTCTTATCGCCTCAGGTGTAAACACTGGAAGGAGGACGATGATGACGCGACGTGGTGCGACACAAGAAATCCTTTTGAAGTTATTTTATTTTTTTCAAGATCAATGTCATTTTAACCCTTGAGCTAAAATGTTTTTTTTTTTTTTATTCCACATACACGAAACCGCACAAATAAAATCACAAAATCACCACCCTCCTTATATAAGGTGAAGACGAGCTAGGTAGGTTGTATATAGAAAACAAAAATAAAGGACACCTTAACCATCAGTTCTGTTTTTTTGGGGGCCCAACACAATGCCACCAACATGACATGGGTGCCGGAAAAAAAGCGTAACGACGAACAAAAATATTGTAGTCAGAGATGAAAAAGTTAAAGCTCAACACGGAGCACCACGATGTGCCATAAAAAACCGCCGCCGGAAAACTGAATCACAAAAACAACCCTTGGCGGTTAAAGAGCTGCAAATATACCACAGAAGGTTCTTCTTCCCTATATTAATACAGTTTTTCCTGTTCCCAGTTCTTTCCATCCACATTCACCACTACCGTTTTGTGGAAACCATGTTTTATTATGCTGCCAGTGCCAGGAAGTTTTTGTGCTCAATATACCAACATATAGTTGAGAGTAGTCCTGTAGGAGGAATATATGTTCCAAGTTCCAACATCCAACACGTGGTGCTTTATAGTGCCTTCGAAGAGAGAAACGATTCAAAAAGGTAGGTAGGTATATAAAAGCGGATCGGGTTGTTATTTTGCCCATGGACTTTATTTTTGTTGGCGTAGGCGGGCCGCTGCAGGCGCTTTTGCTTCACGAAACAAGACAAGTAGGTATAACAGAGATGCGAGGGTAGTTTTATGGGGTAGTTATATTTATCGTCACCAGGTTTCGTACTTAGACATTATACTTATATTATACTCGTTGCCCAAGAATGCTTCTTTACAGTTCGCTATTTTTTTGAAAAAAAAAAAAACAAAAAAAAAAATTCAAAACCCATGGAAAATAGAAAAATAATAATAATAATAATAATAATCAACCCTCTTGGTGGTGGTGTGGTGTAAAAAAGAACTCGGATGTCATGCTAAATCATAATGAACGAACGACGACGATGTCGAGAACGACGACAAGGACATCATGATGGGTGGGCTTGTGGGCATATTCGAGGGCCCTTTGCTTTTCGTGAAATTATTAAAAAAAAAAGAGAATACAAAAAAAAAGTCGAGGATTTTTGAGGGTCATTTCGCATTTGGTTTAGTATTGTGTTGGGATGTTCGTTTCAAGGGTTTCAACAGCATATATATGTACATATATTATAGAAAGCGGACATATACTACTTTTATTTTATGTACATACCGCGAATAACGGCTCTATGGTTAAATTTGCATGATTTTAAGCAATTTACTAAAGTCAAAAAATAAAAATATAAATCATAGACAGTAATACAGGAAAACACATAGGTATACATATATATTTAGGTGTGGGTATGTTTGACACATGTGTAAATTATTTTCAATGTTTGTGAGAAGATTCGAAACAGCCTAAAAAGGCTTGAATGATTTTTGAAGGGTTTTTAATTTTTTTTTTCAACTTTAAAGCCGGCATTGATGTTAAGGACCCTTAAAATAAATACATACTTGAATCTTCAAAAAATGTTTCAATGTTGCAACTTTTTAAAAAGAAAATTTGTTGTGATGGGTGAAAAAATAATTGACCAAATTTAAAAAGCATTAAAGGGTTTGTTTTTTGTTAAAGATATAAGTATTGGCTGATGTATTAGCGCCTGACTGATTTAAGTAAAAAAAACCCATGTTTACAACTTGGGCACAAATAAAATTTTGATTGTGTTCACGTGTCAAACAGCGCTACGTTATATGCCAGCGCACTTATATATGTACTTAATTTAACATTTTATAAAGAAGGTGTGTAAATTTCATCAAATTTTAAAAACAAAATTTCAATTTTTTAAAATTACTTTTTTGCAATTTTGAAAAAAATAGTTTTGAAACTTTTGGGAGAATTTTTGTACATATTTATGTATATTTTGAAAAGAAAGTAATACAGAAAATCCAATAAAACCACCATGTTTTAAGAAGAAATATGGAAACACTCAACATATATGTGCGGGAATTCTGATTTGTTTTCAATAGTGGGGCGTAAGACCTCAATGTATATATTAGATAGGCCAGAAATTCGCGAGAACTTCATGTGAGAATTTGGCGCACCAAAACGGGACATAGGTAAATTCTCTCACATAAATGAGTATATGACCTGGCACTACATAATTTGAGTATAGTGAAAGTTCTGCTCTTTCTAGAATGGAAAAAAAGTACACCTTTAAAGCATTCCAAAACCAACGCGAAATATTCACTACAACAACGAAAAGTTTGCCTATTAACAATTATTTACATGGCGATACCCACAATGACGCGATGAAGTCGATGCGATGCACGTTGCACAGTGGGGCCGATGTGAAAAAAAAAACATATTTGAAAGTGCTTATAAATTTGGTGTTGTATACAGGGTGACCCGAAATCACCGCCTCAGAAGAAAACCATGAGTTCCTGAGGTCATTTCAAGTCGAAAAACTTAAGAGGTAATTTTCTCGTTTTCGCTTTGTTTTCGACTTATAACGGTTTTTATGATTTTTATTCTTCTTTCTTTTGACTGGCTCTAACTTTGCAAAACTACAACCGATTTTTGAATTTTGTTTTGTATTTAAACAAGAACAGTTAGATATTTGTATCTATTATAAAACTTTTTTCTGTATGGAAAACGGTTTTCCCCAAAATTATTTTCAAGCACATTTTTAAAGCATTTTTAGGTTGTTTTTTTGACTTCGATATGATTTTTTTCACAAAAACACGTGTTATTAAGTATAGTTTTTTTTTCATTATTATGAAAGCCCAATATGTGTTCTTAAAAATACTTAACAGTTTAATCTAAAAATAGATATAAAATAATTAAAAAAGTAAAAAACAAAAAATAAAGGAAAATCAAAAAAATATGAATATTTGAATAAAAACGAATAAAAAACTTCTAACGGTCTTACTTTTACTTTACCCTTTCCAACATTCAACACTAAACGCTCAGCGTAGTTTTTTATTCGTTTTCGTTTTTATCAGATATCACACTTCTTTTTTTTTTCCTTAATTTTTTGTTTTTAATTTTTTTTAATAATTTTAAATGTATTTTTATGTACAAAAATGTTAAGTATTTTAAGAACACATATTGGGCTTTCATAATAATGAAAAAAAAAACTATACTTAATAACGTGTTTTTTGTGAAAAAATCATATCGAAGTCAAAAAAACAACCTAAAAATGCTTTAAAAATGTGCTTGAAACAAAAATAAAAAAGTTGTATGGTAGATACAAATAATTAACTGTTCTTGTTTAAATACAAAACAAAATTCAAAAATCGGTTGTAGTTTGGCAAAGTTAGAGCCAGTCAAAAGAAAGAAGAATAAAAATCATAAAAACCGTTACAAGTCGAAAACAAAGCGAAAACGAGAAAATTACCTCTTAAGTTTTTCGACTTGAAATGACCTCAGGAACTCATGGTTTTCTTCTGAGGCGGTGATTTCGGGACACTCTGTATATCTAAGACCACCTGATAATTTCTGATTCTATATACCTACCATTTCTTTTTTCTCAAAAATCAATTGCTCTCAATGAAAAACTTCTCTTGATAAAAAACTTCAATTAGATGGCTTCATGCAAATACATATTTCTAAATGAATTAAAGAAAATGCTAAAACCCAGTTCCATACAAATTGAAAATCTTGTTGGAGGCTCCAGGTCTAATAAAACACAGTTTTATATGATATGCAACGTTTCGAGCATGAATACACTCTTCATCAGGCAACAGCAAATAATTGAATTAATTTCACAGCATTTACACAGTTTTGGTTCAAAACGTTTGAAAAAATAATTTTACTGAGAAAACTTTTAAATTTTTCACTACTGTCCGTAGTTTTATTTTTGTTGCTACTGTTTTTTATTTTTTCTTATTTTTTCTTTTTATTAACAGCTGACTATAGTAGTATATATAGTCAGCTGTTAATAAAAAGAAAAAATAAAAAACAGTAGTAACAAAAATAAAACTACGGACAGTAGTGAAAAATTTAAAAGTTTTCTCAGTAAAATTATTTTTTCAAACGTTTTGAAGCAAAACTGTGTAAATGCTGTGGCCTGTGAAATTAATTCAATTATTTGCTGTTGCCTGATGAAGAGTGTATTCATACTCGAAACGTTGTATATCATATAAAACTGTGTTTTATTGACCTGAAGCCTGCTACAAGATTTCAATTTGTATACGACTGAAGGGGTCACAAATAAATTCATATAATTAAAACCCAGTTCCTTATAAGAAGGTATTTTTTAAAACTTTAAATTGTCTCATAGGTATGTAGCAAAAACTTCTTTCCGGCTTAAATGTCTCCAATGCCAATCTTGGTTGGATACACAAACCTTTTTTAAATGCGATTTAATCACAAAATTGCTATCCGTTTCAATTTTCTATTTTGCTCCATGTTTAAAAAAAAATTTAACTTTTTTTTTCTTTTTTTTAGATTATAACCTGTGTATTTTATATCATTGCTGCTTCCGTTGCCATCTTCTTTATAACTTAGCTACTTTCCATTAAGGTATCACTCTTCAAAAAAAAGCAAAAAAAAAAAAGCTCTCACTTTCTTTACTGTCACCTCTTTTGCATAACAATTAACTTGTAAGCCTTTCTCTTCCCAGGTTTGTTTCAATAATCGCAAGTGATATTCTCTCCTGCCATCATGAGTCGAGTTGACGTTTTCATTTTGTATACCTCTAGTATCTATAGCTTTTGTGTCTCTCTAGGAAATAGGTCTTCTTCCTTACATACAAAAAAAAAAAAAACAAAAAACAAAAGCGTATTCCATTACATCAGAGAGTTGACTCTGATCCTTCTTTTGTTTTCGACTTTTTTTCTTTCTTTTAATCTTTGGACAGGAAGCTGCCATTGCAATTCTAGGATCTAGGAAAAGGGAACACGGCTTTGTATATGTGTGTTTGTATAAGAACACTCTGTATATATATGTATATTAGCCCATTCATGCCTCCTTCCATGAATTATTGTATACCTCTGTCATAAGAAAAAGCCCTTTTTTGTATAATGCTCGCTGCTCTGTCTCTCTGCATCCTTTTTCACTCTACCTACGAGTTCGTATACCTATATAAGCTAACACTTCCTCCTGTGGAAATTTCTTCTCGCTTTTCAACTTTCCGCCAAAGAAACACTTTACTTATGCAAAGTGGGGTTGGATAGCTACCTACATTTAATTACCAATACCACAGGGAAAAATTGAGGAAGAAAATTCCATACAACTCTTTGAAAAGGAAGACATGCAAACTTTGCTTCTCCCTGTACATCTTTTTACCTATATAGGGTGGAAGGGGTTGAAGAGGGACAACACATGAATTAGGTACGTTTTTGCAACACAAAAATGAGAGAAAAAAAAAAGAACATTGCACACAAGCAGCACCTTTAAGCATTGACTTGCTTCGCGGCACTCATCTTATGCAAAATTTATTTGTTATTATCCTTTGCGATTCATTTCTAGGCACGTTGTATACGTACGGTGCAGCAGAGACTGACTGATTCCTCGCAGATCACACCCTGGCTAGACACTCGACACACCAAGTCCGCTAAAATGAGCACGTGCCCATTTCATTAGGGAAACATGGTTGCAATTGAAAAATTTATGCAAAATAGGGTTACCGCTGCACAATTCGATACGTATAGGTATTCTTTGCAAATTTTTGTATAGCAAATTCGTTACAAAGTTAATGCTTCAATTTTCTTTTGTTTATTTTATATTGTAGTTTTTTGCAAATTTAAGGAAAGCCAAATGAAATTATGGCCCTCCGTTACCTACGTTAACAAAATTTAATAAATAAAATTATTTACAACCGTGAGTAAAATCTTAAATTTTGTAAATCAGTGAAGAGATACCCTTATTATTTATGATATAGTCTCTAAAAACTGTCGATATTATGGTTATTTTACGAAGCTTAAGTTAAAGTTGCCAGATATTCAAGATAAAACCATTTAACCAGCGAATCAGAGACCCAGCGACATTGTTGGATGGTTGGGTGTTGTAAAAATAGCGTTAAAAATAAAATAATTTTGAGTTCCGAACGTAAATTTTACGTTTTAACGTGAAAGTGATTTTGGCGTTTAACGTGATTTTTTGTGTTTTAACTTGATTTTTGCGTTTTTGCGTTTTAATCTGATTTTTGTGTTTTTATGTTTCAAACGTGAATTTTAGGTTTCAAACGTTACTTTTTAACGCTATTTTTACATCACCCCAACATCCAACATTCACCATCCAACATCCAACTATGTCGCTGAGTCGCTGGGTCACTGAGCGATTGGCTCTCTAATGCCGGCATATGCCGGTGACGATACCCGTGATGATGCCGTTGGTGATACCGGTGATGCCGGTAATGCCGGTGATGTCGGTGTTCCAAAACCCTCTTGTTATAACTACTTAGCATAAATTAAAAAATAATCCCGAATTCAAATTTTGAGCATTTTCTCAAAAAAAAACATTTCTTTTGTTTTCTTTTTTACTTTTAGGCATAATTTTATCTTTTAAAAACTTAAAATGAAGTGGATAAAACTTAATTCAGTTTTAATATGGATTAAAGTCCCTACTTTAACTGGCTAAAAGTGATAATTTTAGTTAAGTTCAATTAATGGATTATCGGTTTGAATTTAATTGAATTAAATTAAAGACTTTAACGGCCGTAATACTCAATATGAATTTTCTTCGAAAATTTAAGAGTTTAAAAATCATTTACTCAAAAACTAAGCACTAAAAATAACGTTATTTAAAATCATAATTAAAGAATAAATGACTGGCTTTAAAACAAGTTATAACATGATATTGTAGGTGTTGCCATTGTGTTATTATATTCATTTTCTATTTCCAATATTTTTATTAATTTGCCCCTCCCACAGGGCGCCGATATCTTAAAATCATGTTCATATAATGTACCGACAACTGATGCATTCATCACTCAATTCACAATTTTTTAACTATACTGCCCAACTGTAAGGAAAAAGTAAGACCCTTAACTCTTCCAATTGGTTTATTTCGAAAACAATTATTTTTATAAAAAATGTGTGTTAATATTTTTGGTAGGAAATTTTGCAAGCTACAAATAAGTTAATAGCATTTTTTTTTGTACAACTTACCATTTGGGAGTTATTCCTGAAAAACCATTTTGGGGGCCCTTAAACCGCCCGTAAAATTGTTAGTGGTGATCTTATCGATGGTAACTCTTGATTGGTTCTTGAGAACATTTCCTAATTGGGCTGTTTTTTGGCTTTATTGACTGGACTATTGGTTGATACCTTATTTAACTTGACACAAAGGTTTTTTTTTATCTAGTAGTTTAAACAAAAAATATTTTATAGCGGTATTTATTAACAGTACCATCAAATTGTTTTCAATTGTTTTCAAAAACGACTGCAACTATTTTGATTAAAATATAGGTACGTGTGCTAATATTTAATAAGATTTGCCATTTAACAGGAAGAACATCAAATCTTTCTCACCACTCATAGAACCATTTTTTTGATTTTCAACATCTCAATATCTGTTCTACCTATTTAAAATTAAGTTTATTTTACAAAATATTTCAAATAATATAGCATATAGCTGACTTCACATAAATTAAACAAAATTCCACTAAAAACTTTGCACGACAAAAGTAAATTTATCACAACAAATTAAGGATTAATTAACAGCAAGTTATCCAACTTACCAATTCTTGTTCCTCGAATTTGCTGTTCATATACAAAAGTTAAAAAGGAATTTTCAGGCAATTTTCTTTAGATCATTTTATATTGATTTCAAAGAGCCTGAAAGTCATACAAAATATAGTAAAAGTTTTTCTGTTTTATTTCTTAAAGATTTGTTGAAGTTCGTTTTATTTCCTTGGGTTTTTTTTTCATTTCCCTTCAAGCTTAAGAGCTATAAAAAAAGATTTGCTACGCCAATTTGCGTTTGAACTTGTTTTTTGATTTGAGTTATTTATTGCAAAAAGGGTTGAAAAAGACATAACGCGTACCCTTAGAAAAAAAAAGCAAAGCACAAGTTTTATAAGTCTCCCTTAATCTTTAAAAGAAGAGTCATATAATATAAATCAAGCGAAAGTCAAGCAATATGGCAACCTTGATCGACACTAAGTCTCTTGTCAGATGCACGGTTGTTATTCGTTCAGCCATCAGCACCAGGAGCACTTGAGAACGAATCAATTTGCATTATTAAGGTGCCGCACAGCAGGGAAACGCGTAGATTCGTGCTAATCGCGGGATTTCATTTGGAAATCTCAAATTAGCAAGCGACAACATATTTCTTTTTTGTTTTCTTTTTCTTTTTTTTTTGTTCGAGTAGGTACCTATATACCCTTGAAGTGCGCGGGTGAGGTGGAATGGGAGTGGGTGGGTGTCCTTTGAACCCCATCAATTGCAGTTTACTTGTATATTTCCTTTATATATCCTCTTTGATTATTATTTTTTATACGTGCTAACGGGGTTGTGAGGTACTAATTTACATAACCACCATTTGCAATGTCAGGACGTGTGTGTTCTTTTCAGCACCCCCTCTCGAATATCCCATATATAATCACTGTATGTTCCCAAAACTAACTGACTAATCCTTGGCATACGGTCGATTTTTGTATTTTGTACGTACATATGTACCTATAGAAAGGAATAATTTTCGTCCTCAAGGCAACACGCGTGCATATGCGATAATGATGAATTGTTTACAAAACGTCCTTTTTTGGGAGAGTTACTTCGGCAAGTAGAGTTTTTAGAGGGTAGATTTTCTGACTTAAGCTTGAGCCGCTGCTGTGTTTAAACTTTGTGCTGCCAAGGACAACAACCATGTGCGCAACAGAAATGAAAAAAATATAAATACAAAACAAAAACTGGAAGGAGCGCAACAATTTGTGTGCACTCGTCGTCCTTAAATCAGTTTTCGCATGTTGTTTGATTCATATAAACTCGTATAAGAAATGTTTTGAAATTTTGTGTTTGTTCTTTTTTATGTTTTTTTTTATTTTTAAAAAACCTCTTTTGGGGTTGGAAAATTTATTTGCAGACAAACGTGGCAGGATGATCAAAATAACTCTGTGGGGGAGTTAACAACATACAATAGAAGTCATTGGAAATACCCCGAGAGTGTTTTAAGTCTGTCGGAGTGGTGGTTTTGTCCGACATGTCAGCGCAATGGTGGTTTGAAATGCTCGACTGAATAATAAAAAAGGGGACTTTTTAGCTTTCTACGAATCAATACATGCGTGTAAATGGTCGTTAGCAGAAGTAGAATGGGTTTTCAAATTTATGTAAGGGAGCTATATTTTAGCTGGTTACTTATATTTTTTTTTATGTCCATAAAATATAACATCAGCTGGAGTTTCTGTGTATAATTTTGAAGAAATAAATTACCGACATAAAAATAAAATTCGAAGGCAAGTTGAATATGAAGTTTGAGTCCATGAGGCGAAAGAGTGGCCTAGCTGAATTTTTTTATGGCGGAAATTTATATTGAGGGCAAAAAAAATCTGCCGTATTTAAAGTTATTTCTAATATCAATATATTTAATCGATTTTAAACTAAATAACCGATGAACTGGAAACTTGAAATTTCAAATCTATCTCAGACCTGGATGATAACATATTTCTTTTAAATTTCAAGAGGTTCTAAAAAAAGATTTACCTACTTATACTGTTCTGATGCTTTTTCTGGTGTGCAAGATTCTTCCCAAAGATATAACAAAACTTGGACTTGAAGAATCTCCACAAATAAAAGAATTAGTTCTTATTTACTTCCTTTTAAATTTTTTTAATCATTTTATTTTACTTAACTTAACGGTCGAGAATCTCGATGGAAACTCTTGTCCTTAGCAAGCAATCTATAGGTAAATAAACGGTCGAAAACTCTCGTAGGAGAACCTTATCCAATGATGCAGGGATCCTTATCGGAAGAAAGGAACTAAACGGTCGAGAATCACGATGGAAACTCTTGTCCCTTGAAAGCAATCTAAGGAAATAAACGGGTGGAATTCTCGGAGCAGTCCTTGACCAAACAGCGCCTTGAAGAGGGGCTAAGAAGAAATAAACGATCGGGTTTCTTAAAGAATACCCGGCCTTGTCTCTAGTACACAAACTAAGGAAATAAACGATGGAACTCTTGGAGAAGAGGAGCTCAGAGGAAAGAAACGCTCCGGAATTCTTATGGAAGGCCCTTATAAAGTCTACTAATAATAATAATAAGCCCTGAACGATCAAATAACTTGACCGTCAACCCAGAGATCTCTATTAATTCCCTTTAACGAAGGGATAGGTAGATCCTGGTTGATGCGTTGACCAATTGTCAGCGGTAGCAAAAAAGCGATTTTTATTATATATCTAAACCTTACTGGTTATTCGAAAACTTTTATCTTTTTAAAATAACAAAAGGACTTTTAATGGCTTACGAAAAAAGACCATAAAAGCAAGCGAAAGCAACGACGAAATTTGCGAAGTAAAATGACAAAGATTTTTCCCTTAGGGTTGTGATACAATCTCTTGATTTTATTTCGTAGACAGGTATTTATACAAAAATTTAAAGTAGGTAATTTCGAAAGAGAGATTACGTTATATTTTAAGTTTAAGTTTTAAGGCGAATTAAAAAATATGAAATTATGGCGAATAGTATAATTTGAGCGCCAGATTTAAATTTAAAACATTATAGTTATAAGTATAATCAAAATCAAAGATATTTAAACATTATTTGCAATTTTTCAATGAAGAAAGATATTTATGATGAAAAAAGATTAATAATGATGAATATGCGCAAATACTAAATATTATTTGAATAAGAATGTTTTGCTTTACTCTAACTAACGTCCCTAACAATTTTCTACCAAAAATTTAGATTGGCTTTTTAGATAGAGTGAACTCCGCTCCAAGAAATGCCTATCTGTCGCCGAAACGAAACACCTTAAAAGGATTTCCGTAACGGTCCGATCTTAAATTATCTATAGGGGAAGTGGGGGCAAGACCACTTATTTAGTGTTTGACTGCCTTAAAAACCATTAGAAAACGTCTTTTGATAAAAATAAATTCTTTATTCACTTAGTCTTACATTTCTTTAAGGAACTTTAATTATAATAACAACAAAATAAATTACTCAAAAAAAGATAATAAACTTTTAAAAAAACATCGTTAAAAAAACGGTCTTGCCCCCATGTGGGGGCGTGGTGTATTAATCCAGCCATCAGTTGGATTCGATTGGATTTCGTACCATATTTGACTATAAAACATAGTAAAAAGAAAAATATTAAGGAAAAGTGAACACATACTAAAACATGGGGGCAAAACCGCATAAGGCATAGGGAAAGACCGCATATAAGGGCAAGACTGCATAGAGGCAAGATCGCCCATATATGCGGTTTTGCCCCCATCAGATCTTACCTGAATTTCTCGGAGTTTCTTATGATTTTTTTTTCTCTATGTCTCTTTTCTTTCACAACAAATAATTTTCAACATCCACTTTCTAGTAAAAAAAAAAGAAAAAGTTAATAATTTTAAGTATTTTACTGGTAAGAGCGCAACTTATATTACACCCAAACGATAACGTTTTGCCGAAAAATCACAAAAACTACCGTAACTTCTCGCCATCTCAACCGAATTAGCTTATACTGGAAGACATGATCGATCATACCAAAGGCCACGTGTTTTTCATTTTAAGTGTTGCCATTTCTATTTTTGTTCATACAACATAGTACAAAAACGGTCTTGCCCCCATGTGCGGTCTTGCCCCCACTTCCCCTACTCTAGATTGGTACCCACCCAAACTGGGACGAGAACAAAAGACAATTTAATCATTTTCTTTACTTCCTCTTGTTATTTTTATGGCTAAAAGGCAGTGTGAACTGTAAGAATTTCAAGAAATGACTAAATGTGGGTGCACAGCGGTTGTGCACAATATACCACATATATTATTAGGGTCCGTGTAGGGATGCAAGGTTTTACTTCGAATTTCGGTTTTATTTTGCATTTTCGTACATGAGGTCATATATGTAAATATATGATAATAATTAAGGTATCTATGTGTAAATCTGTAACGCTTCGTTACACTTTTTTTAGGGACGTAGTTATATTGGTTCATTCGTGCTACAAAAATATGAGCATAGATAATTGTAAATATTTTTTAAAATGTTAGGTATCACACTTATTTTTATTATCTATTGTATTTCAATTTCGAAGACTTTTTTTGGCTTGAATTTGAATACATTTTGTTTTTTATCTTAAAGATTTTAAGTGCTTTTGAAATCGGTCACTTTTTCTCAAAAACTTTTGCTCTTACCAAAGGTATGGTATTTTACAAACCTTAAAATTTTCGCCTTGACATTTCTCCAAAACAACTGATAATCTTCTACAAATTTTCTGAATTTTGTATACCTACCTTTCCTTTGAAATTCAAAAGCAGTGGTTTAAATTGTGAACAACTTCGGCATTTTAGGGAAATGCCATAAAAATAAAGCTTACCAACAATAATCAAGTTTGTAGGAATTTTGTTCGGAGTTTGCGTAAATTTTCTCTAGTTTTTTGGCTAAAAGCTATTTAATCGTAAACTAACGAGTTATAGGTGGTTCATGAATCTATATTTAGTACAAATTTTTTTATATCATTATTTTATAATTATTAATAATAATTTAGAGGAACTTCTCAAAGAACCATTTCTTCGGTTTTCGACTATCTCACTATCGGCTAAGCCGATTTAATGAAATTTTTTACACAGGACTTTTTATTGCTAATATAATCAATATTATTGCGTATCAAAATTTTCAAACAAAATTAATTATGTATTTAGATCTAGGTATAGGTACTTACTAGATGATTTTTTTTAAATTCAGTTTTTAATATCGCATTAAAAAATGCTAAAAAATTGCGTTCCAATTTTCTTTTCTTAAAGATATTTACAAAATTTTATAATATTAATTTTTTTAAAAACCGCTCCAACAATTTTAAAAATTTTTTTCTCGTAAATTTTGTTTAAGAAATCAGATGGAGTTCCGGTGGTGTAAAATCAATTTCAGAGGTGTATAAATTAATTTAATTCTAATTAAATTTTTGCACATCAGCCCATCCACGCTCTGTATGACCAGACTTCGGTTTAAATTTTTCTAGAAAAAAAAAAATTTTCAAAATAGTAACCAAATAAATTAGTTCGCAGTAGTGTGTGAGGTTAGCCCCTCTTTTTTGAAATTTGTTATTTTTGAAAGTTGTTCCAGGTTGTTCCCGATAAATACTAAAAAAATGGGGGTTTTAGAGCCAAAAAACTATTTTTGACCTAGCCCCTCTTTTTTCGAAAATCAAATTTTTGAAAATTGTTCCAGATTGTTCTAGTGGTTCTGAACATTGTTCCAAATTTGTGTACCCCTATGTTCAAAATTTCAAAAGTTATGCACAAAATTCGAAAAAATTCTAGCCCCCTTTGTTGTAGGGCTCTTCTAAATTTTTCCAGACTTTTGTTTCTTAAAATTAATTTTTAGCACTTAAAATTTAATTAAAATGCATTTTAGCATGACAAATTTAATTAAAATGTATTTTAATGAAATTTTGCATTCTAAAAATGAATTTTCAGAAACGAAAGTCTGGAAAAATTTAGAAGAGTCCTAGATCAGCCTGAAACAAATTTTTGAACTTTGGAAAGGATAATAAGATATTTTCATTTAAAGTGTTTTTTGGGCTTAAATTCTTCATTTTCAATATTTTTGGAACAATTGGATTTGAGCGATTCTGCACTTGGAACAAGTTTTAGATTTTGGATTTTTTGAAAAGGGGGGAAGGGGAGCATTTTAATGAAATTTTTCATACTAAAAATCAATTTTAACCTTCGGATGACAACAGGGGTGCTCCACCACCCAAGGCTATTTTATTTTAACTGTAATTTTGGTTGATCAATCGCCTTTAAACAATTGTATTTCCTTACATAATTTATTTTTTTTTTATGAATTTTCTGTTTTCTGTTTTTATTAAAGTCTATGAAGTGTTACGTTTCACTAAATCTTTTTTGTTATCCTTGAAAGTATTTGATTAAATCCTTGCTGGGGTGTTATATCACCCCTGTTGTGGTCTATGTAATTTTAAATATGTTGTGATCGGAAGGTTAAGAAACGAAAGTCTGGAACAATTTAGAAGAGCCCTAGAACAACCTGGTACAAATTTTTAAATTTTGGATATTTCCATTTAAATTTTTTTTGGTCTTAAAATCTTAAGTTTTCAATATTTTTGGGTGATTGGATTTGAACAATTTAGCACTAGGAACAAGTTTTAGATTTTGGATTTACACACTCTATAGTTCGCAGTATTACAGCTCGCAAACTTGGAACTAACTCCTCTAAAAGATTAACTCCTCACTAAAATTTAACCATTTTTTGTTCGCTGTTTTTACTTGGGATGATTGGCTGGCTAACAAACCATATCATATGACTATGATCTTCCATTCTTTCTTCCACCCAAGCCTTCCGGCAGATATAAAATATGAAACAATATGGTTTGCAGACATAATACATATACAGTGTACCTTTACCTAACCTCTTAAGGTAAACACAACTAAGATCAACTAATGACATCAACCAGTTAAGTTAATTGAAATTCTACATCTAATGAACAAATTTCCCTAACCATAATAATATTAAGTTTCTCATACTTACCCTTCTCGGTTGTATCATAAATTTAAGCCACAACAATTCCCCATTTTATGCTCATACACAACTAAATGTATAGGAAAGGTTCATAATATTACAACATAATTCACTCCATATCTTTTATAGTTCGGTACATACTTTCATCTCTGTGGAATGACTATACCTAAGTAAAATAATTTTACCGAAAAAAAAACCCCAAAAACTTCTTCCTGCGACTCATATTCAACATAACACTAACAAATGTCCGTTTCTCACATTATCAAGCACGATATAATTGCTTCATAAACAGATTGTTTTATTTCCTCAGAACACATTCGGGATTTTGTGAATTCTGGATTCTGGAATTTGAGCATCACAGCAAAAATAAAAGAAAATAAAAATCAGCAACATTTATTACAGAACTCATTACCATGGTTTCACTACCACTACCGCCGACGAAGCTATCATCATCCTTCAACTCTGCATCATTAACCAAAACGGGTTGTTTTTTTTTGTTGTTTTGTTTTGGGCTTTAGTGTATGTAGGTAGTATAATTGTGCTGCCATTTACCATCCCAACTTTACCTAATGGACCCTGGATACAATATGCGATCGAGATTAAGCTTTTCACTATGAACGACTGACGCACCGTGAAGGCGGGGGAAGGGAATACCTTCCTTGAAAAAAAAAGAAATATATTAGTACCTATTTATGTGGAGATGACCGTAAAATACAACAACACCAGGGACGAAGATGAAAACCTGCGGCATTAAAATTAGGGTGAATGATTAAAATCCATTCTTCCTTCCGCACAAAGCCACAGACAAGGAATCGAATGCCTCAACAAACCCGCAGGACACACGCATATCTTTCCGCTCTTGGACCATTAATGCAGTGTATTTCCGTTTCCCATTAAGAGCACAATCCCGCATTAAGTCAAAATGTTTTGCCATCATTATTGGAATGGCAAACCATGAGCACGCCATTTGTTCATCAACAAACAGAACCCACCCACACTCTCATTCACAACGATCGACAGGTGTGGTGGGGGACATTAAAGCGTCTTAAAAACTTCTGAATGATACAATCGTAAAATCCACCCTTAAATTATTATACAGTCCTTTCCATCTCCAGACCAAAAAAAAAAAAAAAAACAAAAACTATGACAACGTTTAAGTCATTTCGAAAGCCCCCGTTTCAAACTGAGTGGGAGCTATAAGAAGGGTGACAGGTAGGTATATTTGCGTAAGGGCTTATACAAATTGCCACCCTCTCTCGACCAGGTACCGCTTCACCAGAAGGAGTCTGAACCAACAGTAAACAGGGACATTTTTGTTTTTGTATTTTTACATCTGATCCAATTTAACCAAGAGAATTGTTATCCTTTTTGAGTGACATGCGGAAGGTATAGCAACAATTTTCCCGCACTTGGTCTTGTTTAAATTGATTGGAATTACCATGGGAAAGGATGCTATAAATACAGTCGGTCGTCGTCCATTGGCGATATATACAAAAACTTCGAAAAGGACTCATTAAAAGCTCATTTGAAAGGATTTTCATTTCTGCTTTTGCTGAAAAAAAAAATAATAAAATAACCAACCACGAACGGAAATGGACGTAAGAGTGCATGTGGCGGAGAATTATTTCCCTTATTATAAGAAAACACATTTTCCAGACTTTTCTTCGTTTTTTTTAAGAGGAAAAGCTGAAATCATATCAAAGAAATATATCCTAAGATTTGAAAGTAGGTAAGATGGAAAAAGAAAGAAAGAAAGAAAGAAAGAAAAAAAACAAAATTTACGATTATGATCTAACCGAAAAGTACCATCGTCATATCGTTTGGGCATTCTATTTAGGTTTCTGTTGTGGCAATAAAAATACGAACATTTCATGGACAAGGACATGCCTGCTTTGGAATTGAGAATGATTTAGAATGCGTTCGTAAGTGTATTTTGAGATATAAAGATTACCTCTCGTATACTATATGGAAACCTAAAGAGGGAGTAACGACGATATGGAGTCTGAGTTTTCTGCTATTATTGAAATCAAAAAACCAACCAAACAGACATCAGTGCCAGGATCTAAAAGCAGTTACTGCAGACAGTCCGACTTTAAGAAGGAATAAAAAAAAAAAACGTGAACAATAGATCATGCCATTGACACTTTGAGGGTTTTGGGATAATTTATTAGCCAAAAGAAATGGAAATTTGTTTCGGTTTATTTTGTTTTTTTTTTTTTTATCAATTTTGCTTAAATTCGCATAAAAATTTGTCGAAGAAGCCGAATAAAACAGAAAAACAGACAGAAGAGATAATCCTCTCTGGACCAAATGGAAGTGAGTAGATATATTTTTATTTTTTTTTGTATAACTTTTTTTTTTTTTGTGGATTCAATCGAATATCAATTCATGGGTTAAAGTCTTCTTTTTTATAAAGATTTTTGTGTTTTGTTGAAAAGAATTTATGGGTTATTGTATAAGCAGTAAGAGAATTTATATAGGCTGTCTGCAGGTGAAGCATTTGGAAGTTGAATACATAATATTATCATGGCGTAGAAGTTTTTGGAAGATTTTTTTTAAATTTTTTTTCTTGAAATTAAGGTTATATGTTTGTAGAAGTTTAAGAGTCCAATATAAGAGAGATATTGAATTTTTTTTATATGGAAGCCCCTTGCACAAAATCTTGTTCGACAAGATTTATTACATGAGAATTTGCATATACATACTCGAATGTAATAAGATGTGTGGATGCAGTTCAAAAAAATTAAAAAAAAATGTTTCTTGTCAATCAAAGAATTTCGTAATAAATTAAAAATTAAAGTCACTCTTGGGCAATATAGAACTTTTGCATATATTGTTTTTTGAGATTTTAATAAAATTTGACTTTTTGTATACATATAACGTTTTTGAATTTTCTTCCTTATTCTTAAGCTTCCAAATAGAATAAAAAATGACCGTGTGACCAAGTTAAAAAATAAAATGGCAAAATTTGGTCACAAATGACCAAAGTGGCAACCGTGGATGTACCATTATCAGTTCTATTTTTTGACGTGATAAAACATTACTTAGGTCTAATTTTAATTGAGGACATCAAGTTGTTAATAGTGTAAGAGAGGCGACCGTCGGATTACCTATACATCGGGATTACGAAAATGATGAGTACGAATCGATGGTATACTTTTAAAAATATTCTCAAAAAGTTTTGGCGGGACAGGGTCACTTCCAGTACCGATTTTTGATGAGTACCTACCTATCTCATGGGGATTTTGAAAACACTTATTGCCACTATGAAAAGTTTTGCACGCAGATTCTAAAAGTATTGGTCGGGCGAAAAAAAAATCAGGGAATAAATGTTTGCCCGACTATCTCAAAAAATCGTAGTTTTTTATGAGAACTTGTCTCATCGGGATTATGGGTAATATGGATATCAAACGAAAGGTAAGACTGCCCTCTTTATAAAACCAGTGGTCGGGGTTGTAGGGAACAACCTGCCGCTCGACCACTTCGAACACAAAAATTGATATTTTTTTTACTTTAGAAGTAAAAACATATCACCATTGTTGTCAAACAAATGTAAAATTAGTATAGAACCATAGCCCTTTATAACGTAGAAATAAGTTCAGTTAACAACACTTTTTTAAACTATTTGTTTGGCATTTATTATGATTGTTTTTGCACAAAAATTGGATTTTTCAAAAAAAAACTATTTTATAACTTTATTTAAAGTGTAAATTACTTATGTTTTTGTGTTTCCAAGTACCTGAACCTAATAAAGAATTTGATATTTAGCCATACAAATTAAGGTACCCACCCAAAACTCCATATTCAGTAATTTTTAAATCAAAATAAAACACAGAAACAGCAACTTATTCAAAATATTTAATGAGTTCATTTTGTTCCGTAAATATATTTAATAATTTTTTCAAACATAACAGTAAATGATATAACAATATATCTACAATTATATATATATACATATGTATTTATCTTACACAAAATCAACAAAAATACATTATATAGGTACAGATAAACAAATCGTACATTAATAAATTTTTTGTTAAAAACACGGTCAAAATGAACATTCAATGCCACTATTTTTGTTTGCTTTTAAGCCTCCTTGAAACGAAAATCACTTTGAAAAAAATTGAAATGGATAGATTTTCGAGATAAAGGTATATTTTTGAACTTTTTATGTGCAGTTTTAAAATTTAACCCATAAATTGGCTTAAGAAAAACTAATCTGTTTGAAGATGTGTTCCATTCAACATTATTAAAGTACTATCGATTGGTAGGTACTCATCATTTTCTTTAATATTTGAGTGGTATATTCTTCCGGAAAATGGCAGTGGAAGCTATCAAGCAAACCTTGTTGGTAAATATGGAACTCATTTTAAATAACTTCGGGAATTTCCAATTTTTTTCTTCTTTAAATTCGTTCATCGTTGGGAAGCTGTCAAGACTTCAATTTTCCATCGGTATAGTGCAAAACTGGATTTTCTTTTTAAATGCTTCTATTTTATCACTGACATCGAAAACAGGCAATAGCCTTTCCCTGAAGTGATACACTCAAATCATGAATTTTTATTTTTTAAATATCGGCTACATACGCCAATTTAAATAACCCAATGCTCATTACACAGCCTGTCGCCCAAAACAAAGTTTTCGTGAAAGGGTGTTTTGTGCATTTAGCTTTGATGTTGTAAAATGTAACTTGTCCGCAACTACAAAATACTAATTCTTGATTCTTTTCGGCATTTGACTGATTACAAGGGCTGCTTTTTGAAAAAATAATGTAGTTTACTACATATTTCTTTGAATGTATTGATTTCTTCTAAATGAACAGTTCAAATTCGATTGCTGCAATCAAAATCGCAAGTTCAGAATTGCAAAATTAACTAGTGTAATGGAATTTTGATATATTTTCTGATATTTCCGCGGAGCACTTGGAAATTCTTCGTGGAGCACTAAATGCTCCGCGCAGCACACTTCGGGAAACGCGTATTTAGACTCTCAGGAACAAAAATAATTCCGTGAATATTTTAAAATCAAAATTGGTGATTTTAATGTACTAAATACCCCAAAAAATTGTTTTAAAAGAAAAAAGGGTTTTTTTAAATAAAAATAAAAGATCGTAAACCATTTTTTTTAGCTTTCGACCAAAAATTAACAAAATTACTGAAATAATTTGTAAAACATACAATATTTGAAAAAAAAATCCCTCATCGTTAATAACTTATTATTGCTAAAGTTTCTGAATAGTTTGCCCAGCAAACATTTTCATTCAGAACTGTATCATAAATGATTGACATAAGTGAACAAAACCTTCGAATCTGAATTCATTTCTAAATCGATTTGGGACCAAACTCCTGGGTAACGAAACACACATATGAATCTTTTAAATGATTCATAAATGATGAATAAATACGAATAAAGGTGAATCCACCCAATTTACTTGTTTGAGGAATTACTTGTGTACGTTCACTTTTATTCACCTACAATGAAGGAGAATCGATTCTCAATTATTTTTATCCTGCAAGAAATTCCGCACAAACCCCCTCTTCCCATCATAACGTAAAAATTACAGGCTTTTGAAACATTTTCAGATTTCATTCACTGAAAATGAACATTTATCGGATGATATTCTTCATTTTTGCTGAATGTTAAGTGAATATTCACATAAATGTT
This sequence comes from Epistrophe grossulariae, assembly GCA_929447395.1. Taxonomy (NCBI): domain Eukaryota; kingdom Metazoa; phylum Arthropoda; class Insecta; order Diptera; family Syrphidae; genus Epistrophe; species Epistrophe grossulariae. Next base: position 137,791,884 of record OV839566.1, read on the forward strand.
TGCTGGGTTGCTGGTAGATGTTCCTAGATGTAGCTTAAGACACTAACAAGGCTTGAAAAGACATTCAAATAAAATAAACAACACTGAAACACTGAAATAGAATAAGAAAAAAAAAAACATAAAATTAAACCTTGACTTCGAAAAAAAATCCCACAAAGGGGATACAATATACCTTAAAAGATATTGTATCTTATATGTGTATGTTAATTGCCATCAATAAATGAAATGAAAAGGTGGAGATTGGTGGAGCTTTGTTGTGTCGTCTTAAGAATATTTTTAAAAGTACCCTAAATTTGGAAAAGTATTTAGATTTTATGGGATGAAGAGGTGCAAAATTGAAGCTCAAAAAATCCTTAACATTATTATTATAATTTGTTCGTAAAAACAATAGATTTTGAAAAATTGATTTTTTGAAATAAAAATTAATGAAGGTTTTTTTTAATAATTCAAATTCTATATATTATTGAAATACATCAGCCAAGTAGAAGACTTAGCACTATTTTATTTGGACTTTGTTGAATTATTTATTCAAAATAGCTTTTAACGGCCTTTAAGTCCTACAAAAATTGGCGTTTCATCCCGGCGATCTCACTTGGACTCATCAGTTGACTATTGAGGGCCTTTGTCAATACGCAATTCTTGTTAAGTTCAATTAATCTTTCACAGATTTCGTGAAGAATATCTAGTGTGAACTTTATCCAATAAGACTAGAATTCCTAATCATTAAATTGGAAGTTTTTGTTTTTTGCCAGTGGCCTGGCTTTTTTATATAAGAAGGTTTTTTTTAAATAATACAAAATTCTATATACTACTGAAATTCAAATAAAAAACAATTTATTTTTTTTATGATATTTTTAAACATATTGACCTGATCAAAATTAATGAATTATTCAATTCCATTTTACGAAAGTATAAAAGAACTTAAGATTTTTGTGGTTAAATCTATACTTTCTATAGTATCACTTTTTTGGTTAAGTTACTGATATTTTACACATATACTCATATAAAAATAAACTTCAATTGTATATCTTGTCTAAAGGTATACTTTTAAAATGCCAAAAAATATATTTTCTATTCTTCATTAAAAACTCATAAAAAATATCCCTTTAAAAAAATATAAAACTCCCTTTTTTATACTCAAATGGTTATCTTCATTATTTACACGAAAATGCCCGTAAGGAAGAAGTGTCCAATCAAATCACAAAATCATGCGTGTATACAATGTCATCCCAAAAAACCTATTGTTGATGTTACATACAGTGTAGGTATAGCCCTTCATAAGCCTCCAGCTTCTTTATTTATATCAGTATAAAAGCATTGATGAAAGTATCTAATTCATAGTGTTTATCTGTAACCTTATTTTAGCCTTAAAAAGGAGGCATTCAGTTTGCTATCTGTGCCCACAATTGTTCCTTTGGGTACTATTGAATCCTTTTTTACAAAATCACAGCAAATCTGATATAAATACACATACATATATACCGACAACGACACCCCATATAAGATTCTATTTCAAATAAATTTCACTTCAACGCTCATATATGAGTTTTGGGAGGTTGGGCGTCATTGCCGTCGTCACGGTCGGTCGGTCGTCTTCATCGTCCTCGTTGTCGCCGACAAGGACGTAAAAAACATTTAAATCATCCCTTAACATGGTTCAAAATAGCGCACTCCACCCCCGCAAAATAAAATAAAAAAAAACTCACTAGGTTTTTAGTTTAGCCTCATATATGCCATTCTTAAGAAATAGAAGACCTCGAAATATTATGCCACCAGCTCTAGAAGATTTCAGAACTCCTTTAGAGCTTAAATCCTGCTTATATAGTCCTTATTCCACCAACACAATATAGGAAATTCCCCAGCTCCTCTTCCTTCTTCATTGGAATTCAATTCAATTACGCAGAGGAAATGTATACTCTTTGTTGGGATATTTTTAGGGGGATGGAAGAAAGGGGTGGTAGATGTGGCAGACCCGCAAACAACTATCACAAGTATATACACAGAAATAGGCAGCATGCCATAAATGAAATGTGTGTTATTTTTGTCTTGTTAATTTCCTGTTTTTTTTCTATCAAGAGAGAGAGAGTTAGAAAAAGAAAAAAACACATCAGAACAACCAAATTCTGCGTGAGAGGTTATGTGAGGGAGGATTTATTTTTGGCTAAAAAATATATACATGGCCTTTAACTAACTGACAATTATATCCTTTTTTACGGATGAATGGATTCAAAGACCTCTGGATGTCTGTCACTGACTTTCCTCCCTGCAAATATAGGTAGAAGGTATCGGAAGAAGCCACATGGCATTTTTAGTTGTTTTTTTTCTGTTCGTCTTCTTTACTATCGATGAGTTTAGGGGAGGAAAAAGTGTTATTCGCGTGCCATATTCTTAAAGGCTTTTTATAGGCCGATTTCGATCGTTAAACAGTGTTCCATTAAGCCACCCACTTCAAATGTAATTGATATTCCTATACACACATACAAAGTTCGATGTGAGATTGTGAGTGCTTTTACTCTAAATGCTTTAGAGGGTTGAATTGTGGAGTAATCCCTGCTTAGAATTTGTGGGATTAACGTTGGACATTGACAACGTTGTAAATATCACCCAAAGACTAACTTCATCATCAACATAAATAAATAGACAAAATAGCTTACGGATTCCTATAAACATAACCCATACCCTCTTTCTATCATCCTAACCTTTTAATATGGAGGAAATAAAATATATCTGAGAGATAGTTTTAGTTTGTTGTCGTATGTTTTTCGTAAATCTTTTGACATAAGTGAATTAATTTGTCCTCTTACGAATGAGTTGAGTCCGAAGTTAACAATAAGTCTCATATAAGCATGACAACACTAATGGCTAACACGGTCTCTTAACGCATTAAACGAGGAAGATAATGTATCTGTGGTACGTTTTCCCGGTTAGTTTTTGCCCATAGATATATTTTCGTACTATATATGCATCACTATCTAAACTTTGTATCTATATATGTTTTCCAGCACGAGGAAGCTAGTTACGAAGAGGAAATTGAAAACCACATGTGTAATATTTTAACATCGTGCGAGCTTTAAAATGTTGGTTAAGGGAAGGTCTCTCATATGTGGCAAACAGAGGGCGCCACCCACTTTATATGCTGCTTGCTATTATGTCGTTGCGGTTGCAGCAAATATTCCTTTTTCTGCAGCCATATTATGAAGGGAGCCATCTACATACATATACATATATATATACAGCTTAAAAACGTGGTTAAAACTCATTTTTGGAAGGTTATTAGATTGAAGAATTTTCCATTTATATAGCTCCCCAAAATATACAGCCACACAAAAAACGAGGTTGAAGTCGAAAGAGAGAGAGAAAACTCCTTTGAAAGTAAGGTCCTTTATAGGTTTGGTTTGGTATATATAATTGGATTTGGGGAAAATTGGAGTTATTACCTTCATTAAATTATAGAAGGTTCGTGCGACCGTTATTTTTGAAGGGCACTTTTTAAGAGGATAATTTAGACTTTGAGGGTCTAATATACATATAATATGTATAATATGGTTGATGTAAACATCTAATATGGTGTCTAAATTAAATTTAGAAGTACTTGTTGTATATTAAATACCATGCGACATTTATTATATATGCGGGAAGGAAGGACCTACCTTCTTCATTTGAGAATCTAACTAATAACTGATGTTGATGTGTTAGGAACAAATTTATTTGTTTATATAAAATTGGTGACCTATTAATTTTATATTGTATAGTTAAAATTTTATAACATTTTTATGGTCAGCTTTTAGGACAAGAAAATGTTTGATGTTTATTGATATAGTTTTATGAGTGCGTGTAAAGTATGTTTTATAAAGTGGCTGATGAATTGTTTATCTCTTATATTTATACGAGTTATTTTTTTGCTGAAATGTTTGGAATTGAAAAAGAAGACACAGTGAATTTAAGGATTTAAAAACGAAGAAAAAAAAAATGAATAAAAACAAAGTGAAAAAACTTAAAATATAAAAACAAACAAAAAATTGTTAAAAAATGATAAAAATACGCAAAAGTGAAAGAGAAATGAAAAAAAAAGTGAAATATGTTCTTGAAACCGAAGCGAAATAAATAAAAGCAAAGTGAAATAAATGAAAACTAAGTTAAAAAAAAATAAAAAATAAAATGAAAAAAAGAAAAATTTAAACAAAAAAAAAAGGAAATATGTAAATAAAAAACAGAAGTAAAAAGGTAAAATGAAAAATATTAAAAAATAAGATAAAATTAAAGAAAAAAAAAACAAACTGAAAAAAGTAATTAAAAAATTGAAAAAAATGCGGAAAAGTGAAAAAAAGTAAAATAAATGAAAACAAATTAAAAAAATGAAAAAAAAGTTTAAAAAATGCGAAAAGTTGAGGGAGAAGTGAAATAAAGTGACAAAAATTAAAAAAAGTGAAAGAAATGAAAACTAATCCGAAAAAGTGAAAAAGAAGTAAAAAATGAATGAACAAAATTAAAAAAAATTCGGTGAACAAAAAATAAAAAGTGAGATAAATGAAAACAAAGTAAAAAATTAAAAAAAAAATGACAAATGAAAAAATATGCAAAAAAATTTGGAGAAAACAAATGGAAAAGTGAAAAAAATGAATGAGAAGTGAAATTAAATTACAAAAATGAAAAAAAAGGAAAATATATGAAATCAAATCATTAATAAAAAAAATGAGAAAAAGTGATCGAGAAGTGAAAGAAATTAAATAATAAATGAAAGTAAAGTGAAAAAATGAAACACATCTGAAAAAGATGAAAGTGATGTGAAAAAGTGAAAAACGAAAAAAAATATAGGAGAGAAGAAATTAAATGAACAAAATGTAAAAAGTGAAAAAAATTAAGAAAGTGAAAAAATAAAAACATTTTAAAAAAATGAAAAGAAGTGAATTAAATTAAAAAAAGTCGAAAAATTAAAAAAGTGAAAAATAAATAACAAAAAAAATTAAAAACAAAAAAAGAAATAAAAGATGTAAACAAAATGACCAAATATACAAAATGACCAAATTAAAAAAATGTAAAAAAAGTGAAACAAATAAAAAAAGGTCAAGAAATGAAGAGGGTGAAAATAAATGAAAAATTACGAAAAACTGTTTTTTTTTCAATAGATATTTGTTTCGGAAGATTAACGCACCGAAAAGGAGTGTAAGCAGAGAAATCTTACTGAAAACACACAAAGCATATTAGTACAGGACAATAAGACACTAAATTTTTTAAGAAAGCTTTGTTTTTATGAATTAAGTATTTCTTAAAAAGTATCCTAAATTTAGAACTTTTGATCTTGATTGTTAAAAGTTTGCTCGGAAAGCATCAGTTGTTTTTGGAAGATATGTGATATGTAACGTCAAAAATTGTAGCTTATGAAATTCTATATACAAAAAAATATGGATACTGATTTTTCATAAGAGTGACAGATTTTGAGGGTCCAGCCTTAAAGATCAATAACAAAAAATCAAACAAGCATATTATAGGACATCTACTGTATTAAAAAATAATCCCTTAAAAAAAGTGAGAATCGAAAAGAACGATATCAGCAAATATGTTTATAGTTGTATCGTGTCCAAAGAAAAACAAAGAAACAATAATGTGTCCTCGCACTTCTTGCAAATTAGTGCCTAAGCAATTATCAAAAAGGGTGATAGTGTTTCGCACTAAGTCTCGTGTTAGTTTATAGACAATGCTTTTTTTCACTTTCTAAATTTTTCCATTAAAACAAAAGAAACAGCTAAGACCACCCAACATCTGCCAATTACACATTTTGTGTTTTGTATTTTTTTGTTTCTTCTACTAAAAGACTAAAGACAATCCGATGAATTTATTGAGACATCAATATCTTAAAACAAACTTCATGTCTATACACAACGCAGTAATTTTAAGCACTCAACGTAAATGGAGAAACCCTTTCGTTTTATCGCATAGGTTTTCTTACAGAGCACTTACCTTCACCCATTAATGGATTCCCACCTTGTGTCTATGATATAGAGATATAGAAAGAGAGACTTGATAATGGTTTAGCCATGAGCATAAAATTACAACCAACATATGTACACTCTGTGACACTTGATTATGGATATATAACAGATTTTTTTTTTTAATCTTGTCTAACTTTTATTATAGACAACCATAAAATTATAAATAAATATCTTTCTTATTCGTCCAGGAGGTGTCTTTTGTTTATATTTTGGGTTGACTAAACCTTGATTAGAATGGAATTTTATTTAATGAAATGAAATTTAAAAACTATTTAGACAAGCTGTCTAACAAGACACAACCGTCTAAGGAAAACTTATAAAATAAAAGGTGTTCACATTTACTTTGAAACTTTATGCATTGGTGTTAATTTCTACTTTGTTGTAGAAATTCATACAAATGCACAGATTTTCAAAGTAAAGGAACTAGGTTATTGTTTGACACTTTCGAACTTATTTTTGTGATGTTAATCCTTTGGATTTCTTTAGCGAAGTAGTTGTTTTCTGAATTTAATTTCAACATTCCTTTAAATACTTTCTTTTCCTGGAAAAGTGTTATGTTATGTTAAGTTATTTATTGAGTTAATATTATAAACTTCTGCTTAAAAGTCTGGTCTTAAAATATCTCCAAATGTTTGCTTCTGGATATTTACCTATAAAATAGCATTATTTTTTTGGAAATCTTAAAAATATTTAAATTAAATTATATCCAAATCAAATGACTCTGAGTATATATACAATCAACCAAAACCCTAAAAACAAAATAACATCCATGCATCGCCATCGATTCTAATTAAAACCATAGAATGGATATACCCCAAGGTGGCCTTATATCCAAAGCACACTCAAATTATTCGCATCCAAATCCAAAGGTTTCACAATGGCAATGGATTTCCTTATCCTCGCATCAGCTTTAGCTTAGCTATAGCACCTTATAGCATTTTTCTTAACTCGTTAATTGTTGCTAAAGTAACGAACAAGACTTATAAGACGTCTTATCGAATTACCTGTCTGACAAGACTTTTTAGCTTTGGGTATGTCTGGCCAATGCAAATGGGATTATCATTGAAAACGAAGAAACTACAAAAACAAATATGCAATACAAAAAAGTTCAAGGGACGACAATGATGATGACGACGGGACATTTATTTGTGTGTCGTCAATCGATCATTTTGTTTTTTTTTTTTGTTTATGGATACAAAATTGTATAACCATCCATCTTCTTGAAAAGAAGATATATACTCATATAATATTAAAAAAAATATAAAGTAAAGCGAAATAATTGAAAAAGTATGTGTAGCAGCTGATAAAAGTTGTGCAATGATGTAAAGGACAAAAAGCTGCAGCATAGAAATAAAAAAAAAAGTAGGGTGTTCCAGAAGTTATGTGGTCGAATAATATGAAGTTCTAAAAGCCCAGCAAACTATAAACAAACGACTAATTTTTTCACTATTTAACAATTATTGATTGATACTGAATTGAGTTTATAAAAAAATGAGAAAAACGTGATAATAACGTGAAACCATGAGATTTCAAGTTCATAAGTTGTGTTCGAAAAAACACAAGCAAGCACAAACTGAGCTTAAAACAGCGCATGATGTATAAAACTTTTTAAAAAATCGTAATTTTGAAAAAAAAAATTGCAAATTTGCGAATTTAAACAAATATTTGCGGCGCAATGGCAGCACAAGTTGAACACAATATAGCGCAACTTTATTTTTAAAAATCGAAAATGGCGGTGCTAACCTCATGCTTCGCAATATTTATTTTTGGCCATAAAAGCTGTAAATGCACAACTTTGATTTTTTGAAAATCGTAATTTTGCAAAAAAAAACTCATCCCTAAAATTTGCGAATTTGCGAATTTAAAAAAAATATATACGGCAAATGACAAAACAAGTTGATTACAATACCTACAGCACAACTTTTTTGTTTGAAAATCGAAAATGATGGTGCTAATTTCACGCTAAGTTCCTTCGCAAAGTTACAAATAGTATGCGATTTTTTTTATTTCGTCTTTAGAAAAACTTAACTTTGGAAAAATTTAATCTTAAAAATTTTCAAATTTGTGAAGTTTTTAAAAATATTTACGGCAGCACACAATAACATACCTTAAGCCCTTGAACTAAGTTTCCTTCATAAAACTATTATGCAGTCACAATCTTATGTACCTAAGCATGTATATCCCTATTTCCAATAAGATTCATTTGAAGTTTTGGAGGTATACCTAATCATTACGCACTTAAAGAAATTTTTAATAGAAATTTTATAAAAAGATGGGCTTTCTGGAATTAAGTAGGTTAAACGTAGACCAAATTTAGGTCAAAGAGAAATAAATATTTAATAAATAAATAAATTAATATAAAAATATTTGGTTTAAAGGCTCATGGGGGGGTCCGGACCCGAACCCCCCCCCCGTGGATCCGCCACTGGTTTCACGTTATTATCACGTTTTTCTTATTTTTTTATAAACTTCCCTAAAAAAATAAAAAATTTATCAAATGATCATCAGAGGTTAACTGAAATTTATACAATTTTATCTGAACTCCGCTTACATGAACCTATTTGTAATGTTCCGAAGTTCAATTAATTGAGAAGTCCGCTTTTTGAAATATAGATCTACAGTTAAATGGAATCGACTGTACCTATTGATAAATATAAATTGAATAAAACTATCGAGTCAGACTTATTTTTTGACGAATTCTAAACATCGATTGAATTATGATGACAAAACATTTCCAACTTTTTAACAATGTAAATTTTGCTGACAAATTCTATTGTTTTACAGGTTAATTTTAGAATCTCCACATTTTTGATATTTAGAATACATCATCATCTTAAGGGTTAAATATTCTCTTACTTTTACAAGTTTATTTACTTATGCCGATCGCGAGCCACTGTCATCCAATTACGCACCAGAAGTCTTTGGAGTTCGGAAGCTGTGTCACGCTTAAACGGCCTACCACAACAGAAAATAGTTATCGGTTGGTTTTTGTATATTGTGTAAATCGGTTGATTATGCGAAAAATATTTAACCAAATACAAGATTTTCGGCCCATTTCGACTTATTTGGTTTCTAAAGTAATTCTTAAAATAATAAAGATAATCGTAACAATTTTTTTTTGTCTTAAAAGGAATTTCCAAGGATATCAAAATGGTGAGTTTCAAAAAAATAGCTTACAGGGTGTTTCAAAATTTTCTGTTTAAAAACGAATTTACGCATAATTTGTATTTCACTTTAAAAAAGTCAAAAGTTTAATTTTCAGTGTGAACTTGTGTCAAGAGGTGGTAAAAAAAGAGAAAACAAATCAATACGACTGAAACAGTGGGGAAAAAAGAAAATAAATCATTATTATATTTTTATTTGTTTAATAAGTTTATATTTTAATTTTTTGACTTAAAAGAGTGCATTAAAAAATATTGTATTGGCAGATTACAAGTCAAATAGTGGAAAAAATCAGAAGTTATAGATTACAAGTTTAACAGCGGCAAATAATTAAACGAACAAAAACTAAACAGGGTGTTTTGCATAAGATGCAAAAAAAGGCTAGAGCGTTTAGATTGGGCCCAGACAAGAAAAAAATCGTATACCCCGTTTAGGCGGCAAGGGCAATTTTATAAAAAAATCGACTTGAATTAGAAAACAAAAATATTAAAAATCAACGGCAACACTTATAATAGGTGTGTTTTTTTGGATGAAAAAAACGACGTCGGTGCTAAAAAATGTACATGTAAAATGCAACAACAACTAATCCCCTGCGGTCTTAAGTTTAATCCCTGAGAATTCTCGGGGCTTAACTAAAGCGCACAGAAAAACTGTGTTACCGACATGAATTACATACATGTTGTCGATATCTTGTATGAAAACTCTATGTTTTTTTCTGTGATGGCGTCGCTAATCCCCGTTGTCGTTTTTTTCAACCAATTTTTCCCGGGACCTATAGAGACTCATCCATTAATACTCTTTTAATGTTAATTGTTTTAGTAAAAAGTTTTGGAAAAATTAATTTTCAAACTCAAAATTTAAAACAAAAAAATGTACTGACTCCTTCAAGTCAAATTTCTCTACCACAGCTCTATGCAACTTTAACAGCTGAAATTTTGGGGTTATGTGAACAAATATATATACAAAAAAAATTCCGTCAAGTTTGTCAAGTTTAAGTTATGGATTTTTTAACTCAATTAAAAGTTAAAAAAGTGTGACCAATATGGTGTTTTAAAAAACATTGAATTTTTAAAGTTTAAAAATTAAAAAAAAAAATTAAAAATTATATCAAGCAAAACAAAAAAACACAAGTTTTTTCACGCACTACCTGCAGTTCTTAAGTAGGTACACTCAAAACTAAAAAAAAATTTGTCTGCCACCAAACAAATTGTTCTACTTTGACTTAAAGCAAAAATATTCATACAAACGATTTTTTTTTTTTTATTTCTAATTGTTCAAAAATTTGTAAATTCAAAAAATTTAAGAGTTTTGAATTATAGACCCACCCGAAAAATGATTATTGGCACTACTTTTGCATAAACAGGTTACTGTGCTACGTGTCAATTCAACACAAATTATTAAAAAAAAATCCACATGACATCTTTTAGGATTGAAATTATCATAAAATAGTAATGAAGTTTAACTAACATGACGATCTTATTAAATTAACTTGGTTTACCGTTAAACAGAAATTATGTTATCTACATTACATAATGTTGAATTAATCCAGGAGTCTAGTTAAACTTGCTAGCGAATCAGTATGAATTAACATGCCACATTGTAAATTTAACAATTTCCACCTGTGTAATTTATATATGTTATGCCTTGTCAAAGTAAGCTTATGGCAATATTTCGTTGCATGAGAACAAAAAAAGGATGAACTATAATATGCCACAACTTAATTCTAACTTATTTCTGGAAACTACTTTGTCTTAAATTAGCACCTTTAAATCCAATGAAATTTAATGCAAAATTTAAAAAAAAATTATCGATGGACTTCGACTTTTTTAGAATAAAACGATACATCCGTTGAGATAGAAAATTAATAATTATTTAATCTAGATACAAATTTTCTTGTAGGAATTTTTTTAATATTCATGTTTCTTCTTTTAAACTTTTTTTTTTAAATACAAATTTATTTTTCATTTAATCTTTTATGTCTAGATTTTGTAATTATTCGTAGTTATTTTAAGTCATAAATTATTTGTATGTTAAATGTATCGAAAAAAAATAAAATCTAGCTCCTTTTATTTAAAAAATAATTGCTTTATTTTTTTTAATATTTACCCTAGTTTACCCTACTTTGAATTCAGAAAACAAAATTCAAATATTGAACTTTTATAGGTATGTACATAAAAATCTCTTTCATATGATTATGCGAATTTTGTATTTGAACATTAAAATTTGCTACAAAAATTTCATTAAATTTTCAATTTAGTGCCATTTTGTTTCTTAAAAAAAGCCAAGAAAAATTTTAAAAGGCCTAATTTTTTTTTGGCCAGAGCTCACCTAAGTGTTTGTTGTTTCATTCAAACCTTTAAAATAATTTTTTTTTTTTTTCAAAACATTTTTTTGGAATTTTACTAAATTTAAAACAAAACCTTTTATATTTTTATATAGATTCAGTTCAGCTTGTCTTGTTTCAGGAACACCCTGTTGACCCAATTAATTAAACAAACAACTAAAAAAAGTATAAACTAATCTATAAATTAAAATTGCAATCTCATTTTGTTTTCCTTTAAGCAATTAAACAAAATAAAAAAATAAAAAAACATAAATGAAAACAAAAAAAATTACTCACGTTATTAACTTTATCCTGCAACCGAATGAGTGCTTCTTCAAGTTCGACAATCCGCTCTTCCAAGACCTCCTGCGGAGATAAGAAATTGCGTTTCGTTTGTAAATAAACAAAAAAAAATGATTGCAAATGTCACGAATGCCAATTGAAATATTGTGTGTGTTTCTACTTTTTTCATAATATGTAGATATGTGTGTGTGAATTGTATGAATATGTATGATAGGTATATATATAAATTATATAAAAAACGTAAATAAATTTTATTTATACATAAAAATTCAAATAAAAGATAGATTAACTTAAATTGATTATTAAATAGAGAGGTTTATGGGAAAGAGAAAGTTTAGTGTGACTGTGAAAGATGTAAGAGTATATCTATATATCGTATTATCGTATCGTATGTAAGTGCAGGGTGCAGTTGTTGCAATGTCCATCAGAGGACAAAATACTCTAACAGCAATGTGAATGTGATGGATAAATGACTTTTAGATTGAGTTAATGGGTAAAAGGCAGATGTAGATGGTAAGTGCATCAGTGCAGCGGTAGTAAATTAGCCATTAATTAGTTGAAGAGTTTATTAAAAAAAAAATGCTTTCAGGCACAAAGGTTTAAAATTTTAATATCGTAAATGTCATACAGTTTTATTGATTTAAGCTTTAATAAAATAATTTATGATTTCCTGGTTTTTATGACTTATTTGATATATAATTTAGGTAAAATATTATAATGGAAGGCTAGTTAAGATGTTGAAAAAGTTATTAAAATGCTTAACTATTCAAATAAAAAGAACATGTAGAAACAAAGGTAACTTGTGGTGATCGCAAATTAAGAAATTTATTTTAATGTATTGAAGAAAAATTTTGGAAGAACATTTGGAAAAAAGATTCATTATTAAAAAAAAAAATCAAATTCTTTTCTATTAAATCACAAAAAAATCTTACATAAAAGCTTCCCAAGCAGCTGTTGGAAAGCATTAAAGTGTCGAGAGGATTGTTTCAAAGAGATGTGAATAATAAGAGGTAAGTGCGTTGAATTGAAGTGTGAGTGTTAGTGAAGAAAGTTTTGAATTTGTAATTGTCAGTTTAATTTTCTAATCGGCACTTCATCTTGCCAGTAAAATACTTAGAACTTTAATTGCCAATTAGACGTATTCAGACATTGTGAAACGTAAATGAGGTTGTTAATTGTCGAATAAGTTCCATGTAGCTTAATTGGAACTTTAATCAGACATTGTGAAACAGACCCTAAGAGTTTTAAATTTATATACTTATTACTTTTTTGTATTAAATATAAAAATTATGTTTGTGCATAGGTACCACGTCGGGGTTGTACGTCCTGGAAGAAACAAGTCACAACATAACGATACTAATTTTTTTAAAAAAGCTTAATATTTGCCTTTTATGAAAAATAAATTAATATAAATAAATTGCTTCTATGAGAGACACTTTGTTATGACAAAGGAAACTCTTGTAGGTAGTATTTTCTAATTCCTCAAAAGAGGTAAAAGCATCTTGTCAATTTGTTTTTAGGTTGATAAAGGTGAATTCGAATCCCGATTTTTGTTGGGTCCAAAACACTAAACATTACGTGAAGAAACAATATTTTATTTCAATTAAATAAAATATTTCAAAACGACACCAAGTGCTATTTAAATTGCAAATGTTTTTGCCGGATATACTTGTTACGGTTAGTTTTTTTTTGCATAAAATTGCATTGATAACTCATAAAAAATATGTTTATTGATGGAGGTCAAACAGTCTGAGCTTTTTTTTCAAGGCTATTAAATGACTCAGTAATAAGTGTTGGTTCATTTATATAAAGGGTGTTTTTTTAGAAGTGTGGTTTTCAAGAAGAAATAAAACGCATGTAATTTAATATTATGGCCAAGAATTTAGCTTTATTGTAAAGATAAGGGTTATGTTTTAAAAATGATTTCGGTCAAGTGGACGCCGCGCCGCGGCTGGCTCGAATAAATTCGAGCCGAGGGGCCCCAGCTCATGGATGGACTCATTCGGGTCTTCTTCGATACTCTGCTCCACAGCAGCAATAGCGTCTTCGGTGCGCACTGTACGGCGTCTCTGAGGATGCGCATTATCCACTAGAGTAAACGTGGTGTGAAACCGATCCTAGGTTGCTCGAATTAATCTGCTGGGCGAATATGTCGACCGAATATTGGACGCAGTGCGGGATGCGTCCCGCGAACCGAACCATTATTTTGGTAATAAATTTGCACGATTTGCAAACGTTGTTCAGGAGTAAGACTATTCATTATGAAATGGAAAACCAAACTGAGCATAAATCAAGTGACAGCTGTCAAAAAGACCAACTCCGAAAAAAGTATTGCCAGATTGAAAACTACACGTCTAAAAAAACACCATTTACACAAAAAATACATTTTTGGAGGGTGATAGAACCAATAAAACAAGATTTGTTAAAAATTAAAAAAAATGCGTATTACACAGAACGAGAAATGTTAATTAATTAAAAACATGGCGTCAAATTCTGTTGATTAATATTTCAATCTAAAAACCAATTTTAATTTTTTTTAAATTTTAATTTAATTTAATTTTATTTTTTGAAAATTCCAGGTACGAAGTTTAATTAAAATCGTGATTGTTGATAATATCAAAATATCAAAAGTAATAAGAAATTCTTTATTTTTCTTTTTGGAAGACAAAGAAGAACTTTAATTAGGACATATTGTTAAAATTGGTAGAGCCACTAACAAGATATATTATGTGGGAATAGGGAAAGTAATTTTTTAAAAGGTCCTATTCTCGTTTAATATCTTCAAAGTTTGATCAAACTTTTGAGATCAAAAAATTATTGAACATGCTGGACTTTGTATTTTATTTTTTGTCAACGTCTAAAGCTTGCATATTAGCTTATGGCATATTATATACCTCAACCATTTCACTCCTTTAATTTTTAAAATATCCTTATTTTAATTCCCATTGGAAGAACAGTTAAACCCGCTTAAGAGATACCCGTTTGAGAGATAAACCAACTTATCGGAAAAAACTTTTTTCATCCCCGAGTATTTGTCAACCAATTACCTATAAAACTCTCATACTTGAAACATATTTTCAGTTACATTTTATATTTTTAATTGAAAAAAAAACTCTCTCAAATGAAGAAAAAAATTTGTCGAACATACCTATAATTTGAAATAAATTAATTGAACTAAATCTGAAATTGTATTGACACAAATGTTGTGCACGGCATCTGATTTCTTAAATAAATCTTAATTTCTGAGAGCATTGGAGCTGTTTTTAAAAAAAAAATTTCTATATATAAAATTTTTAAAACATTCCCCCCTATTTCGTTTGTCAATTATTATCAAATAATAGTTAATAAATTTTGAAAATCAATAATAAAAAACCCTATTGGTAGAACTTTTGATAATTGAGAATCGTGCAGAACGTTGTGAATTACAAGAAAATTGATAATTATAACGAAATAGTTGAACAGATTTTTAATAAATTTAGTTTTAATGCACCAAAATTCAATATTTATCAACTATCAATTGGTAATTGACAATAGGGGTGATTTTTATAAAAATCAATTTTTTAGTGTTAATTAATGCTGAGTTAAAAAATTAATTTCGAAAAAAATCATCTACTCATTTTCGAAATATCGAATTTTCAAAAAATGGTTATATGGTTATATTTACTTCTCAAAAACAAATTTTGAAACTTTTTTTTAAATTACAAAAAAAAAATTGAAATTTTGGTATGCAAAACTTTTAAAACTTTTAAGAACATTCCTCATAAAAAGATTGATCAAAATCAGTTGAATTATTTTTGAGAATATCGAAAAAATTACTGAATTTAAAAAAAAAGTTGTATAGGCACATTTTTGAGAAAAATAAGACTTTCATTTTTTGCTGTTATTTTCGGTCTTAAAAAAATGAAAAAAACGTGTCAGGGGAATGCCCAAAAATCACTATGTGCCAAGTTTAAAGGTAATCGATCCAAGCGTTTATGCTGCAGCCGAAAGGACAGGCGGACAAAAAGACAGACAGAATTGCGGCACCCACTTTTTTCAACTTCGCTTTCAGCGTAATGAAAAGGTTTGATCAAAATCTCGAGTTCAATTTTTTTATGAATGCATAACTTGCCATTTAGTACCTATGAAATATACATATGTATATATATCGCCAGTAAAAATAAAAGGGGACAAATGGAAACCAAAATCCCAATGGAGAAGAAGATAAACCAAATAAAATGTTTTAATCTTTAGAGTTTGAGAAATAATAAAGTGGATAGTCTATTTGTCACAAATTTTGTTTATTTACCTCTAAAACTGTTCAAAAGACAAGAGATTTTTCTATAAGTCTCGATAAAATCGAAAATTTTTAGTATCGTTTCGGTTTCGGCTTTCGCGGTGTTTTTTGTGTAATCGTAGACGAAATATCGAATAGATAATAAAATTGAAAAATTCAACTTTCTGATTTGAAAAATTCAATTTTTTTTATTTGTAATCTTTTCTGCAAAATCTACTTAAACCGTTAAGGCAATCGCTTAATTCCAGTCCAAAAAATACGGTCTCGTCTCATCTTGAATATTTTGGAAGTATTATTGTATCGATATCAAGAGGCAAGACCGATACTTTTCCTTCTCCAAATATGGACACACCTCGTATTTTTTTTCTAGTATGATTGATTAAAACTTTTTCGAAGTCAACTCCGTGCTCTCTACGCAAGCTTTTGATGCCCTTTGTACTACAAATTTGAAGAAATTTTAATATAATATGTAGTTCACAGATGCAAGGTCTTCATAATAAAAAAAATAAATGACTATTTAAACAAAATAAATATCCACCCATGCATTACCAAAAATCAATATAATTTTTGCTACCTAAATATATGAAGCTATATAAAGCTACCATCATCATCCAAACATGAGCTCCTGTGATTTCGATAAGATCACTGATTTTATATTGACTTCAATAAAGTTGAAAATCAATACTCTTCAATGGTAGTCGCATATATAATCCCATGAGGAAATCTTATTCCCGCATGCAACTTGTTATCCCCCCCCCCATATAGATGTGAATGCGATTGTACATATACATAGCTACTCCAGATCCATTGAAACAACTTGAAGCCTAACATAAGTTGCTGCTACTATCCTAACTCAACATCACACAAACACCACAATTGCAATTGAATTGAAGCATGGATCGCGTGGCAACATGAAATCACCTTCGCAAAACCAAGTGCATTCATTGAACTTGATCCTCCAAGTACAAAGTCCGTCCGTAGTATTATCATCATCAACGTACGAGTACATCATCAACAACCGCCATCAAACCAACCATCGAAACCAAAGTCTTCGTATAATATGAATGTGCATGTGGATGATGAGTTCACTCACATGGCAATTTGTGTGCACCATGATGCCAAAAGGGTGCTCAAGTAACCGCAACATTTTGCACGAAATCCAATCTTGGACATTGAGAACAACAGTATTCCTTTTCGGGACATACTCGTCGTATCTGTAAGAGGTATACCCAGATTCCCCTCAAGAAAATAATAATAAGACAAAAAAATCTGAAGAATAAATCGGATTTCATTTATGAGAGTCAACAACTGAAACGAAAGACTTGTTCATACAGAGGCTTGGTAAACGTATAGATCATCATCATCATCTTCGTCATTGTTGTCGTGAATTCCTATGGTTGAGACTCGGAGACTAAAAGACTCTGGCTGGCACAACCACATAGCAATTCTCCTCCTGATGACATGGTCGAGAAGGTTTTATCCTCTCTCTCTCTTTCCCTCCGTGTCTCTGTCAAGCTCGGACAATGTAACATGCTGTCCGTGAAAGATGTTTGTTCGCCTTAGTTGGACTTCCACGACTCTGTATAGCTTCTGTATTTGTCTTTTCGAATGAACGATCTATATATTCACCAACCCCAAGGGGACCCATCTCTACTATATGTGAGTGAGTCCCGATTTAATACTCAATCGCTACATATCGCAGTGATACTGTATAGATGCAAGAGTTAAGTGAATTGTTTTGCAAGCACACAAAAATGGCAAAGAGACTCAATGCACTCATGATATGGAACGACATAATGCTGCCTTGAGATACAAAAAGATATACGATACGAACTAAGGACTCAGATAATTGGAAATGATTTTTTAATTCGGCACTCAAAAGTGGACGTTATGTCATGAGATAGTAATTCAATTGACATTTAGTCTCTTCTTTGGTTCATACAGCTTTCAAATGGTGCCTTTAGTTAGCTAGTTGTAAGGGAAGAACCCTTTGGGAAATATAAGAATGTGTAAAGAAGGGTCGTAGCTACAGAGATCTTAAAAGGGGATAATTTATAAATTAGTATTTTGTTCACTACATAAATATTATAAATTGGTAAGATATTTAAATTGAATTTTCGATTCTTACATAGCATAAGACCAGTTTATACCAATCAACGGGTAAAGGAATAAAAATACATAATACATGAACTATATCTTTTTGTTTTAAATCAACTTAAAAGCTGTGTAAGAATAAAAAAATATCTTGATATGAACGAAAAGTGTAGTTTAGGTCTGTTTATACCAATCAATGGATACAAATTTTCGGCATCTGTGGGGTAGTTAATAATTTTTACTTATATGTTAGCCAAAGACGAAATTTGAAATTCCCTTCAATAACCATATTGCACATAAAAACACACCATTCGTTGTTTACGCCACCTGACTGGTATAAATTGCTAAGCTACAATTATATAGTGTCCAAACCGAATGCTTTTTCATGTTTTATGGGATTGATAGAATGCCATGCGAAGTATTTTTTTTTTTACATTCGTTAAATAAATTTTTGTTATTAATTAATTGATTGGTATAAAAACAAGTCAAACTGACATAGCAAGTTATTTGAATATTTGTACTTTGGTTTTTTATTTTTTTTCGTAAGTCAATATTAGTCTTAAAGATTGCAAATAAATATTTTTCTTATATGCCTCGTCATTGGTATAAAATGATTTAAACCATAATAAAATAAAATACTTACAAAGAACCAAACACACCTAATATACAATATACATATATTTCTTTATTCAATATAAGTCTAAAAGATTTCACATATTTTATTTTATGCCTCATGATTGGTATAAAATAGTCTTAACCATGCTAAAATAAAATACTTTGAAAAAAGCAAATAAAACACAACTTATATTACATGCTAAGCTAAGCTGATTGATCTTTAACAAGCGGTGCAAATTGATAGTAACCTTACGCATATTTTAACTATAAAGTAATTGATTGGTATAAAAACAAAGCAAACTTGCACAACAAGTTATTTGAATATTTGTACATTGCTTTGTAATTGTTATTTTCTTCTCTGTAGTAAATATTAGGCAGAAAGATTTGACATATGTTTTTTCTTATATGTCCCGTGATTGGTATAAAATAGTCCTAACCTTGCCTAAGCAAAATACTTTAAAAAAGCAAGCTTTTTGCCATATTTAACATACTTAACGGCGAAAGTTAATAATAGACGAAAACCCGAAGCATAGTTTTAGTTATTTATTCATTGTTGATTGGTATAAAAACAAGTGAAACTTGTATAGTCTGAATATTAGTGTACAATGTTTTTTAATTAATTTTTGTTTGTTAAAATTATATATATATGCATATATTGGTCTAAAAGATTTTGTACTGTGTTTCCCGTATGTCCCGTGAATGGTATAAATTTGACAAAACCACAACAAAAAAGAAATATTTTTTAAAAACCAAGTAAAATGCAAATAATATTACATACCAATTGGCGTAATATTTAACATTCCAAATGGTGTAAGTTAAAAGAACAAATTAAAACTTTATGTACATTTTTAATTTTCAATTCATTAATTGGTATAAACAAATCTAATTTATACACTGAATTTATTTGACTATTTCTATGTTAGTTTTTAGATTTTTTTCTCTTTAGTCAATAGCATTTTTCAAAGATTTCACATAAATGTTTATAAAGTAATTGATATAAATTGCTCTAAACTAATTTGTTTAATATTTTACATTTAAAAATGCGAAAGTTAATAGCAAACGAAATCTGTACGTATTTTTTTAGTTTTTGGTTAATTAATTGGTATAAATAAGTCTTACTTACGTTGCGAATTATTGGTTATTGATTTGTAGATATTTTGTGTTCATTAAAGTCAATATTAATAAAACAGATTTCATATACTTAAATTATTCTTATGTCGAGGAATTGGTATAAATTGGTACTTTGCTAAAACGGAGAAAGCAAGCGAAACACATTCAATACTACATGCTTATTGGTTTAAAATTCTACGTTTTAAATGGCTCAAGTTAATACTAAATGAAATCTGTCCGAATTATTTTGTTTTTAATTAAATGGTATAAAAAGGTCGAACTTACTTTGAAAATTATTGGACTTATTTCAAACAGACTTTTAGATATTTTCATTTCTCTTCAGTCAGTATTAGTAAAACAGATTTGACATACCCTTCTTTTTCTTATATCTGGTGATTGGTATAAATTAGTCCAAACAATATTTTCACGCAAAACACTCCTAATGTTAAGAATTATTAAAAAAAACTATTCAATTTTTTTTATTGAAACTTGATGGAACTAAATATATGTACGTCAAAGAAGGCAATTGATATCTCTGTTAAACCTCCCATGACTACGCTTTTGAGCCTGCTAAAGGATCCTATATTATTTTCTTGATGGAATTGATAGAGTTCGTATAGGATTTTTTGTTTGTATTTTTTTTTGTTTCTTTAATTAACAAAGAGAGGAAAAATTACCGAACGTGCTGTGGTTATAGTGGAATTTTAAGTGCTTCTGGCTCTGACATGGTCTTTAGTGTCTGTAAGTCGACATTTCCACCTTTCACTTGTATAAGGAAGAACATGCCGATGATGCTATATGTATATGAACAAATTATTCAGCTTACTAAGTGGAGTAATGAAATTTGTATTTTAATTACTTCCTTCAGTACATGTAGGTATAGTTATTTGTGTGTTACTATCTTTTAGTATCGGGAACAAATTTTATATAAAGAGCTGAAAGCATCAACTTTGGAGGAATGTTTCAGGACGTATACCTACGTTGAAATTTTGATGCTTTTGCATTGTGATATAGAAGATGCTGAAAAGGTGAAAAGCAATTTAACATTGTTATGTTGCTGAAGAGTTCGGGTAGGAAATGTTTCTTTTTTTTTATTAAGTAAGTGGTGGTGGTTGCGTCCATGATACTGGACTTAAATTTCCCAATATCTCTTCTTGCACTCACTTTAAAGGATCTCAATATTTGTATTCTTGTTCAGTTATAAGTAAGTTGGTTTTAAATGTTAAAGGATTATTATTCCCAAGTATTTGAAGAAAGCTTTAAGAACTTTAACACGATTTTAAAATACTTAAAGAAAAATTTAAGAAAAAAAAACATTCCCATTGAATGTTCTCTCGTCAATTCATATATACCTACCACTCCACCTACCCTCTACCATATCAGCACAATATTACACCATCTTTTCAATTGCTTTTGCAACTTTTTTGTTTCACCCTTTGTTTCATCAGCAAGTAATGTTCATTTATGGAAAAAATAAAAAAAAACTGAGGAAACAGAATAAAAAAAAAAAACCCACAAGAACAGTTGTTAGCTGTTCATTTATTATGCGAATATTTTTATATGCCCGCAAGCAGAGGTACCAAACCAACGAACCACTCGTCATCCGTTGCAGTATTTTAGCCATCAGGTAAATTTCTACCTCTATAACTATATAGAACTACCAGCCATCGCACAATCCTTTATTCCTAACTTCTTTCGAGTTATATTCGACGTTGGATCTCAAATATATGTATGTAGGTACAAACAAAACGACAATGACAACGACTGGTGCAACGCCATGGAAAGTTTAGTTTTATAGTTCTGTGTGTTAAGTTGGAGAGAATAATGAACCGACAGGTGCTGAAGTCTTTAGAAAGAATTACTAATAATCAGGGAGGTAATGTTGAAAAGGAGAAAGTTAGTTATACCTTATTTGTTACATATCTGAACATTTATAGTTGTAAGAGTTAAAATGTTAAAAACTCAGGACTTCCCCTAGAACTATTTTTCGGGTTTTTCGAAAACAATTTAACTGATTTTGATCAAATTCTTTATGCAGAAACTTCTACAAAAAACATAAGATTTTCCAAAAATAATTTTGTTGGGTTAGGAAAAATATTCGTGTCGATTATGGAATCCGCAAATACTGAAAAGAGAGAACTGCACTTAGAATTACTGCAGAGCTCTTCTTTCTCTTTACCCATTTGTCATGAAAAGAAAAGAGAACACAGAACAGAGAGTATTTGCGAATTCCATAATCGACATGAATATTTTTTTGAAACTCGCAGTAGTTTGAAAATGTCTCGGTCAATTTATATTGAACTTGACACCAAGCCAACCAAAATTAACGGTACCTACTATATTCTACTCTTTTAAAAACCCGTTACGGAAAATTATATTTTTCTCAAAAACGACTTCAAAGATTTTGATATTTTTTCGTAATTTGTTATAAAATTGGAGAGTAACGCCATCTGTTGGCGATTCCATTTTCTTGAGGGTAAACAATTTGTAGCTTCTCAATTTCGTAGTGTTTGTCATTAATTAGAATCAAAATTTTCGCCTTACTATACAAAATGGAATTTTCAGAAATAACCACCACCAGCTCCTGAAAGCATGCAAATTCGCAAAGTTTTTATGACTTTTTCGAATTTCGGATCTTAAGTGTGTTTATCTGATTTTATACGAAACTAGGAAAGTTTAAGTAGTCTGTAAGAGATCTTGTCTTCTGTTTGACGAAATAAATGAATAAAAAAAAACCATGCAAATCGTGTTCAGTTGATTTTTTTTTATATTAAGAATCATCAAAGTGACTCAAATTTACAAAATTTGTATTGTGTTGGTTTAATATGAAAAAAATAAAATTATAAAAATCAGAACCCGATAGATGGCGCTGTGGTCAAGTTATTAACAAATTCTCTATTTATGGAGCAAAATGATTAATACTCACCATATAGGGGAAGTGGGGGCAAGACCGCACACGGGGGGCAAGACCGTTTTTGTACTATGTTGTATGAACAAAAATAGAAATGGCAACACTTAAAATAAAAAATACGGGGCCTTTGGTATGATCGATCATGTCTTCCAGTATGAGCTAATTCGGTTGAGATGGCGAGAAGTTACGGTAGTTTTTGTGATTTTTCGGCAAAACGTTATCGTTTGGGTGATAATTTAAGTTGCGCTCTTACCAGTAAAATACTTAAAATTATTAACTTTTTCTTTTTTTTTACTAGAAAGTGGATGTTGAAAATTATTTGTTGTGAAAGAAAAGAGACATAGAGAAAAAAAAATCATAAGAAACCCCGAGAAATTCAGGTATGATCTGATGGGGGCAAAACCGCATATATGGGCGATCTTGCCCCTATGCAGTCTTGCCCCTATGCGGTCTTCCCCTATGCTGTATGCGGTTTTGCCCCCATGTTTTAGTATGTGTTCACTTTTCCTTAATATTTTTCTTTTTACTATGTTTTATAGTCAAATATGGTACGAAATCCAATCGAATCCAACTGATGGCTGGATTAATACACCACGTCCCCTGGGTGAGCTCACGAAGCTTGCGCTAGAGTTGGAGCAGATGAAGGCGTCATTATATCTGTGACTTTAGTCAATAGGTTGCATTTTAAAGGAAAAAACGGTCTTGCACCCAACAAACTTTGATGGGGCGGTTTTGCCCCCACATGGGGGCAAGGCCGTTTTTTTAACGATGTTTTTTAAAAATTTATTTTCTTTTTTTGAGTAATTTATTTTGTTTTTATTATAATTATAGTTCCTTAAAGAAATGTAAGACTAAGTGAATAAAGAATTTATTTTTATTAAAAGACGTTTTCTAAAGGTTTTTAAGGCAGTCAAACACTAAATGTGCGGTCTTGCCCCCACTTCCCCTAAAACAAGAAAGGTGAAATTCTCTAATGAAGTTATTTTAAATCTAAAGCATTACGTGCGATTTTTTTTGTAATCCACTGACTGCCACGCTCACTTTTTTAAGTGTTATGTTTTTGTCAAGGGATTTTTATATGAATTGCTGAAAATAGATATATAGACAATGGTCTATTTGCAAGATTTTTCATTTGTTATCTGTCAACGTACGATTTAAATTTGGACAAAACATTCCACAATTTTAATTGAATTCCACAGTTTTAATTGATTTAAAGTATTTATATTGTAAAAATCTAGTTTCATTCAAGTGAATAATAAATTAAAAAAATTCAGGTTTAGAGTTCTGTAGTGCCAAGTCGTAAAATGTTGACAATAATTTTACTAGCTGGCATGGCAGACGTTATCCATATAAATTACAGTATGGTTTTTTTTTATCATTTCTTTGTAAAAAGCTATTGGAAATTTGTAAACAAAGTAAAAATGAGATAAAAATATCAACTAAATGATTTATTTTTTCATAGTGTTTTACTTGCAATTAAATGAAAAGCAAAAGACGTTCTTAATGATTCTGACATACGCAGCATGTTATTAGAATTTAAATACTTGCAGTTCTTGTGGTGCACAAATTAAAAAAAAAAATGATACATATGTACATACATACAAACAAAAGTTTTGAAATTTGGTCAGTACAACGTCAGTCGGGTCAGATAATTTTTAATATTATTATTATTTATAACGGGTGATTTTTTAAGAGGTTTAGAACTTTTTTAAAAAAAAAAAACACAAAAAATTCGAAAAAATGAATGAAATATTTATTTGAATCGATAGTTTGAACTTTGCAATTTAATGTTTAAAGATAATTTCATGCAAATGTTGACCGCGGCTGCGTCTCAGGTAGCCCATCCGCTGAGTCCAATTTTGGCATACTCTTTCACACATATCGGCCGGTATCTCACGAATGAATGCATGGCGTCAATCGAAGCGGGCTTGTCCCTATAGACATTAGCCTTGACATACCCCCACAAAAAATAGTCTAATGGTGTCAAATCGCACGATCTAGGCGGCCAATTGACCGGCCCGAAACGTGAAATTAACTGTTCACCAAACTCGCCTCGCAATTGCGCCATTGTTTCGCGTGCTGTGTGGCATGTGGCACCGTCTTGTTGAAACCACATATCATGCAAGTCAAGAACTTCCATTTCGGGCAAAAAAAAGTTTGTTTGTTAGTTTGAAGAAATATGGCCCAATAATGCCGCCGGCCCATAAACCGCACCAAACAGTGGCTTTTTCGGGATGCATTGGTAGCTGTTGCAATGCTTCTGGCTGATCTTCACTCCAAATGCGGCAATTGTGCTTATTTACGTACCCATTCAACCAAAAATGAGCCTCATCGCTGAACACAATTTTTCGATAAAAAAGCGGATCCTCGGCCAGCTTTCCAAGAGCCCATTCACCAAAAATTCGGCGTTGTGGTAGGTCGGCTGGTTAAATTGCAAACCAAATTGAAGCTGTTTGACAGTGACACAAGGTACTAAACACACGTCAGCTGTCAAAACCAGTGTTGCCAAAACCAAACCAGCTAAAAAATCACCCGTTATTTTTTAGATTAACTACAAAAATGTTGAAATTTGTAGTTAGAACAACGTCCGTCGGGTCAACTAGCTTTTAATATATATTTTTCACATTATTTACTAAACCCATTTAAATGATATAATAGAAACAGAATTTCAAAGACTTTGAAAAAAATAAATTAAAAAAAAAATGTTCCACATACGCCACAGTAACCCATGAATAGATAAATACCAAAAAAAACTGATTTATTAATTTTATGTTTAAATAACCAGCAATTAATTATAAATAATTTTTGAATTGAAATTTCCGACATTGTTTCGGTAATAGGATATACACAAATAAATAAAATCTTTCGGTTTCAAAAATCACTATTTAAAAATGCAACAGTTGATCCCAAACTGTAAAGCGCAACAGCATTTGAAAAAAAACTATCTAAAGGTTTTTGTTTTTTTTTTATTTTGTCTTATTTTGTCTGGTATAGGGGGTTGCTGAATCGCAGATGGATACCCGTAGAATTCTTGATTGTGTACGCGCGTTTTTCAAATAAAATCCTAACACAATGCCGACAGGTATATGTACATATATAAGTGCCTACACATGGAGCGACACGACAACAACAACAACAACAACAGACTCTTGGTCGTTTATGAGAATAAAATACACCAAGAAAGAAAAATCCAGATAAAGTGCTCGTAGAGAAAAACGAAAAAAAAAAAAAGATGCAAGAGGAACAACTACTGGATTTGGTAGACAGACTTGGAGGAGAGAACACGACGGTACAAAAGCACCAAGAAGCATTCAAGTGAAAACCATCTCACTATCGTTAACATTGTCTATTCTTTATCTTGTATAGGTAGGTTAGCTGGTGTTTTCTGGGTATATACTGCGACATTTTCAGAATTCAATGAGAGTCTTTTTATTATAATTTTTTTTTTTTTGTCAATTTCGTTAGCAAAATTTATACACATATATGTGTGTTTGCAATTGTATTGCAATAGTGAAAAAGAAATTAAATTTATTCTGCGTGCCTTTCGAGTGTACAAATGAGTATCCATTTTTAGGATTTTTCCTGTTTTGTTTTTTTTGTTAGTGATTTCAAGCCAAACAAACTAGAATTTTGGACAGTAATGGAAAAGAAAAGAGAAGATAAAATATTTAATGGTATTTTATTTTCCAAAAAAGTGCAGATATAAAATTCAAGATCGAGCAAGGTTGGGTAAACAAAATTAAATCTAAGTAAATTTTGTATATTTTCCATTAAAATATGGTTAAAAAATACTTCTCATATAAAGTAAAAAAGCTTGTTTTAGCCAAATTTTATAGCAACATATTTAATTTATTCATTAATGTAAAACTCTACAGTACGATTACAATTAGGTAAATAAATAAATATATAAATTTGTGGTGCGACTTTAACTTGTGAAACTTAATAATTAATAATCCTTTACTATTACTGCAAGAAGGTTCTTCAGATTGCTGGTTTTAAGAATCGGTAACAGCTTTTCCCTTGCCTTTTTGAAATCGAAACGATCTAACTTAGAAAAAATGAGCAATTGGACCAAAAGTTCTTCAAACTTAACTTATATTACTTCAATTTAAGAAAAATATTTATCGCTAGATATTAATTAGTTTGTTTCAAATAAAAAACTTATTAAATGTTTTCTCATTAGTTTTATTCTCATGAATTTATTTTCAGCTTTAATTTTGTGCAGCTATGAAGATAAGGACTTAGAATAGCTTACTTTAGCTTCTTTTTTGTTTACAATACCAACCCAACAAAGGTACAAAGCCGAATGAGAAAACCAGTATGAAAATAATATAATTTGTTAAACGATGTCTATAAAACAAAATTAATAATCTTGATAACATGAGGTTGTAGGAGTTGACAACATTCCCCATACGCCAACATTAAAATTTTATTATATGAGTTGCATCATAAACCTATCGACTGCAAGCAAGAATCCAAAAACCTACGCATTATTATCATCTTTTGGATTTTCTTTAACTTCACATTAATTTATAGATACATATATATTGCTTAAGCATTGATCATCACATCGTAAAAAGGTATTGTTAATATTTAGGTGAATTATATTATTATAGTAATAAATAAAGCCTGAATTGATTATGTATTTTGAAAGGTATTTGATTTAAGTTACCAATTGAGATTCTATCAAAATGTTTTTACCCTTAAAGACACAATTATGTTTGCATGAACTTATGAGATGCATTTTTTGAATTCTTCTTAATTAAACTATAAAAAAAATATTTTTTTCTTAGACCGATTTGTTTCATTAGTTTAATAAGCTGTTTGCAAGAGTTCAAAATTATAATTTCAATCAAATAAACGTTCGTTTTTATAGTTTTTATACAAATAATAATTATATACCTTGTGTTGAGATATTTTCTTATTGTATTTTTTTTTTGAATCAAAATGACTAATAAAATACTTTTTTCATTTCCCATCATGGCAGAGTTTTTTTCAATATAAAGAGCAAACATGATCAATTACATTTTAAAAGAAGAATGATGGTTTATAACTGGTACTCTGGTTTCTTTTTTCAGATATCAATGAAAGCTTTAGGTGTAATTTTTGCACGTTTTAATCTGAGAAAATTTAATTAATAAATTAAAATAAAATATTTTTTGACCAAAAAAAATAAGGCCATTTTTACCGTTAAAATCATTTTTCCGTTATGTTTAGTTTTGGTAAAAATCTGAAAAGTAGTTTTATTACATTCACTGAAAACCAAAACCTTTAATGAATGTGTACTCATTGTAGATGAACAACAAATACAAATTTGAATTCATTTCTTGAAAAGTAACAAAAAAAGTACTCTACGAATGCAATTTGAATTAAATTTGTAAATCCATTTAGCTCAATGTACATACGCTGGACGAACCACTGCAAATGCATGAGCTGACGCAAGGGATGCAACAATATGACCAAATCCACGTTTTCGGACTTTTACTATTTGTTAAACTTCAAACTGGTAGGTAAATAAAATTTAATAAAATAATATGGGTTAGGTCTATATGACACTACATTTTTACTTTCGAACTCGAGATTTAGATCAAATTTGACATTACGAATTACGATGCGTAACGAAGCGGAAAGTGGATCTCGCGATTTTGTCTGTCTGTCTGTGCTTTCGGCTGCAGCCTAAACGAGTGGGACGTTATTTTTATACCAAAAATAACCGTGAAAAACTTATTTTTTTCCATAACATGCCCACAACTTAAAAAAAAATCATAAAAAAAACCACGTGAAAACTCCCAAAAAACCATTTTTTTGTTTTCGATTTTCTCAAAGCCGGTTCAACTGGTTTTAATAAATTTTTTGTAAGTATTTTAGAAAGTTAATTTTTTAGAAACCTAATATGTAATTCGAAAACGACTCGTTCGATTTTTATTAAAATTGTCGATTTTTTAATATTATCTAGCAGATCTTTTGAAAAATTATTCTTAAAACCAAAAATAACGGTATGCACATTGTACATATTATAGAAATGTTTAAAACCTTTAAGGAAAATCTCATTTTTCTCAAAAACAACTCCTACGATTTTGATTAAAATTTGTATGTGAGCTTATATACATTCATATTCATAGAACAATTTTTTTATTCTTCGACTATCTCATTTGAACAAATTTTAATGAAATTTTTTACATAGAGCTTTTAATAAATTTCAATAATATTAATTAGGTATATCAAAATGTTCACACAAAAAATAAATTTTGGATTTAAAAAAAAATACCAAAATTATTTTTTGAAAATTCGATACCTGTTTCGAAAATGGGTAGGTAGATGATTTTTTTATTTCAGAATTAATTTTCTAACTCTGCTTTAATAAATAACTTGGACTGGTGAGGCCAAGTGAGATCGCCGGGACGAAACGCCAAATTTTTGTAGGACTAAAGGCCGTTAAAATTTGAATCGTTAAATTTTGAATCGATAATTCAAAAAGTCCAAATAAAATAGTGCTAAGTCTTCTACTTGGCTGATGTATTTCAGTAGATAGTATATGGGCAATTCTCTGCCAACTATGATTTTTTAAATAAGAATTTTGCTAACATTAAAAGTCATTGAAAAATTTTTTTTTTTATTTTATTTGTCTTTAAATAGGCATGGTATTAAATCTGTGAGAGCATTTTACTACAACTTTTAAGGAACTAAAAATATGGTAAAAAGTACTGAATCTCGAAGACATGGTGCTGACACTGATTTTTTATTTTTGAATTTTTATACGTTCTAACTCTTTTTGAAAATATTTTTGTTGAGTTTCTAAATTCTCTCTTATACGTTTTGACGTTTTCAACTTTAAAAGCCAATGTTTTATTCAAAATTGTATGTTTTTTAGTTTTTCAAAATTGTTCTTTGAGGTTGGAGTCTTTATTTTTATGCTAGGTTATAACTCAACATTTATTGCACAAATTTGTTTTAATATGTTTTGTCCGAAGTACTGGTACCATTCTTAATAAAAAAAATAACAAGATTTTTAGCAAAATTGCTTAAAATCATTTAATCTAAGCTCATCATAAATAAATATACCACGGTACTGACATTTAGGCTTTAATATAACCTCATATCTCAAAGCTTCTGAGAAAAATAAAATCCGTTATAATTTTAACTTATATGACTTTAAAAGAAATACAATATTCTAAAAATCACCCCAACAAATTTCATAACGCTCTTGGATAATACTACCACGGTACTGACAGGTAATTTTGTGACACACGATTTCAGAATACAAACACTTCACTCTTACAGCAAAATTACGTAAGTAGAATAAATTGACTTTTGTTAACAATAAATAAATAGTGCCTCTTTCAAATGGCACCACACAAATGCCATAAAACTGAAAACAAAATGGCGGTTCAGCGGTGAATCTTTTGAATTCAAAAAGAAAAATGAAATCCGTGGACAACATTCAATTTTTATTATTTAATTAGAGAGCAAATATTTTGACTTGATATTCTCAAAATATAATCAAACAACTATTGTACTCAAACTTTTTTGAGAACAAAATTTTTATTCAATGATGTATTTTAATAGAAAATAATTGTGGATTTAATTGAAAAAAAAACAAGGATAGGACATGCCACGGTACTGACATTTTGCGTATACTTTTTCAAGTCAAGGGGAAAGGGTAGCAAATTTTTAAACAATCTGTAATGTAAATTGTAGTACCAACTTATTTCCACAATTCAAACCAGAAATTCATAAGAAATTTTTACATTATAAGCTAAAAACAAAGCCCTGGACACAAAGAATCACAGTTGGCAGAGAATCACCCATAAAGAAATTTGTACTATTATAAAAAAAAACCTTCTTAAATAATAAAAATAGTTTACCAATTGTTTTTTTTAATGTTTTAAATTTTTTTTATTTAAAAATGATGAAAAAAAACCGCTTCATCGATTTTAATTTTTTTTCTATCATACATTTTTATGAAGTTGGTGCCAAAAAAATTTCAGAAGTTGTTTAATCACTTTATTTCTAATTATATTGATTTTTTTGGCTAAAGTGTAAGTTCCATGGATATATTGAATATTTGCAACATTGTGCTTTATATTGTTTATATTTATGTACTCACATAATAATTCAATAATAAACTAAACTATACGTATTTGTCAGGTGGCATAAAATATAGACTCCCATAACTGAATTATCACTTTTAAAATCAGGTGAGTAGTTTTTCATATATTAAGACATTGTGATATAGTACATAAGAGCAAGTTCGTATACGACCCGGTCGTGCATTTTATTTTTATTGTATAAAATATATTCACCCCTGTTCAGATTTCCGTTCCGAATCAAATGCGTAAACGTTATTGATTTCCATACGCCATACGGATTCAAAAAAGGTGTTCTGAATTTCAATTACACGTTAGCCAGTATTCAAACCTTTATTTCTTTCGAAGTCAGTAAAAACAAAAAATTCTAAAAATTTTAAGAAAAAACAAAAGATATAATATTTAATACCATATACCTTTTAAGCTTAAACAACATTTCTAAAGTTTTGTTAGTTATAAGTCGGAAATATGAAAAATCAAATGAATTCCAAACGTCATTTATATATATTTTCAATCCCATTGAAAATTAAATCACACTTATTCCGGAAGTATTGAAAGCGAAAAGTATTTCAAAACAATTAGAGATTGAAAACGAAAGAATTTTGTAACCGAACAGAAATCAGAACAGGGGTGTGATCACCTACTAATTGTTGTATTTTTAATTTTAGTAAAATAAATATACCTGTCCATACTAACGATAAATAAATAGTCTTGACTATAGCGTTGTAAATGTTATAAAACATTTTTAAAAAATCCTTCCCTCAATTTAAAAAAAAAAATTAGGTAGGTAGTAGAAAGTTTGAAAAAAAATCATTGTCAACTCCTGTTGCTCTTCTCAACACCGTTAAATATTTATTTCAAGTCTTTTTTATCCAAAAATGCACTTTCATACTACGCTTGTCTGTCGCTAATTAACAGTAATTTATTTGTAGGCAAACCATTTGAACGTGAAAAATATCTGCCCTTAGGCTTCGGTTAGAATGCAGCATCTTGTTAAAATGTATTGTTTTATTGATTGAATCATTAAAAATTTATAAGTTTTTATATTATGTATTTATTTAATTTACCCATTGAATCTCAAATTGTATTGTATAACCATATAAAAACCTCATAAAAAAATCTTAAACTCTCCTTTTCATGTAGTACCTTTGTCTACAGCTAGCAACATTTAATATACATAGGTAATAATATTAACCATGGAGATAAAAACTTTGATTATGTAGGTCGATGAAAAAACTATAAAACTTAACATTTTATATATTTTACTTCCTACCATATCATCGATTATCATTGCGGCGTGATCAATCAAAAACTATTTATATATCTTTTCAATACAAAAAAAAGTATAAATAATAAAAAATTAACTCCAAATTACTTAATTTGCATATAAAATAACTTTTGTAAATAAAATATCAAATTACTTGTAAGTTTTAACGACAACAAAAACAACAAAACTCAGAGTAAACTCACAAAAAATAAAATAAAAAAAAAAAACAAAAACTGTGGGTAAAGTTTATTTATATTTTTATCTTCATCTCTTTAAGTATATTTATTTTATAAGCGTAGGCTTTATTTTTATGGTCAATTGAGAACAATTTTATAATCTTCTCTTTATATCTTAAAAAAAGCTTATAAGTTTAAGTTTGAATGGGATTGATACAGGTGTCTTGAGATATACCTACATTATTATCAAAGATAGTTTTTTTTTTTTAATAAAACAGATTTGTTTTCAATTTGACAGCTTTGCATTGTAAGCTCGATAATAAAAACGAACAGAATTTGTAATTAAATTGAATTGATTTTGCCTTATGCATTGATATTGAAATAATCCGCGTTAAATTAAGGGCTAATTAAGATTTGAAAATCACACATATTGAGTTGAGACCTTAAATCAGATCTGCATTTTTTTTCTTTTTAGAGAAAGTGAAGGCTTTTAAAAAAATTGCGGATTTATAGGTAGATATTCCTGCGAGTTATTCCAATTTGAGACTACAAACGCTTTCAACAGTACCAAATCTCATCTCTAATTTTGTCTTCTTTATTTTCAGTTCACTATTTCAGACTTTAAATAAGAATAAAGAATTTTTTAAGGTTGCAAATGAACCCTTAAGGGACTTATTTCAGTCAATTTATAACAGTTTTGTTTATATAAATGTACTTTTTATGAGGCTTCGCAAAGTAAGGGCCTTTCGCCACGCCAGATGGGCAAACTTCATAACCCAGAATTTTGTTTGTCAATTCAATCGAAAAGCGTTAATGGACAACCATTTTTAATTGTGATTAACTGTTATAACTGTTATAAATTCACATTTCTCTCCTAAAAAAAATACCTGACAACTCTTTTTTTTTTTCTTTTTCAAATTGATAAAATGATGACCCCCTTCAACAGTTTCACATCCGTTCAAATCTACTTTGCATAAATAAAACCATCACTTGCCACATTGAGTATAAAGAACATCTCTATTACCATTCATTAGCGTACCTATATATGCACATTAACAACAACCTTACTCATGAAGAGTGAACTAGGTACTTTGTATCTATTTATTTAAATATATAGTAAGATGCAAAAATTCAAGAGAACTTTAGAACCAACCCACCTGTGAGAATCCAATTACCACTGATTTCTCAGTCTATAATCTCAGCGTCCAATGTAATCACATATAGACACGTCTTCTTTCTTCCTCTATTTTTTTTTTTTTATTAAAAGCCCGTTCGTATAGGTAGGTAGGTAATCTCCGGATATTACATGCTTGCTATATAGAAAGAGCATCCTGTGGATGCTCATGCTCAACGCCCATCGTGTCATCATCTTTCAAAAGGAGACAAGACAAGAAAATCAAAAACCACACGTCATATATGAAGTTGTGCAGCATAAGTGACGCCAGTAACATGACTGCAATTATTATATCGAACTATACAAATGTTTATTCCAGGTGTTATCACGGGATATCGTCATAAGCCTATTAGGACTGAGTTGATATCTACTTTGACTTCATCGTTGTTGTTGTCTTCGGTCTTGAGAGTGTTGACTCTTTCTCTGGGTCGTGATTCTTTTAATATCTATACATTCATATCTCGCACTCATGATGGGAAATGATGATGATGACGAGGATCCAGTCAGCTGGAGAATTGTTTGTCCATCGAATTAGATCTACCCGCATATATGAAACCATGCAGGCAGGAAACTAACTATAGCTTATAATATGTGAGAATGACGATGTGAGAATGTGTTTGTGATCAGTCCAGCTATAGAACCTGTATCTAGCTGTGTATACGTATAACTGGGCAATTGGGTACAAGTTATGGGAGTTGCGTGTGCTGTGGAGTTGCTTGATCCTATAATAGGATTTCTTTACCATTTTTAAGAAGTAGTTTTATAATGTTGGGCTTTCATTGAACATATAGAGGAATATTTATTTATAAATATAATGCATAGGAACAAGGAGAAATGCATATAGGATGGCGCTGGATGCAATAAAAAAAGGTTAATCGGAAAAGGAAACAACTTATGTGGCCCGATGGCTTCCTATCTTTCTTATAAAAAACTAAATTTATAATGATTGGTTTAGTAAATAATTTTTTGTTGTTCCCTTCCCGATGCTGATAGGAAATAAATGATTTATAGAAAACTGAGTAGGTGTTGGGTCTTAGTTTTTAAGACGGATTTTAATTTTTTTTATTTAAGTGCAGTCTACATATTTTTTGTATTTAAATTTGCTCTGAAGGGCATGTATTGTTTTCGCTTCGAAATAAATAAATAAATTTTAAGTTTTAATAAAATTAAGATTAAGTTGGTTTTCAGCATGCCGTTCTTCTGTTCTTTTGTTGGTTTGTTAATTCAGATATATGTACATAGAGCTAGGTCCTAAATGGATGGACCTAACGATGTTTGTTAAATTTAGTACCTTCTTTAATTTTTAATGAAGTTTCAAAAATAATTTTAATATTATCAAGTTTTCGCTTAACAGAAAAAAATTTAATTTTCTAGAATTTTTGAGAAAATTTTTGGGTTATTTCCGAATATCTTGTTACTGTTTTAATCGATTTTCGAAATATTTTTCAGTCCGGGACTTCTATAAATAGTTCAAGTAATATTGTATTTAAAAATGTAATAAATCGTTTTTTTTTTTTATTAAAAAATTAATTTCAAAAATATGTTATGTTCTTGATAAAATTTTAAAAATTGTTAAATATTTCTTAGTATACCTACTATAAAATTTTGATTTTTTATTCTTAAAATTTCTTGATAAAAATCATTTCCAAATGTTAAATGATATTTTTTATAATACTTTCATATTAATTTTTTTTAATGAGAACGTTGTTCTGTATTCCAAAATTTTGTAAATGAATTGAAAATTCTATATAAACATAATTCTCCATTTCATTATTCTGCAAATCTATTATTCTGTATTCAAAAATTTTGTAAATCCAAAATTTTGGAAAATTTTATTTTTAATGTAATGTTATGAAGTAAAAAATGTTGGTCTTAAAAGAAACTTCAATGAGCAATCATTTAATTTTCTTATTTTTGCTATACTTGTCATACTTAATAAGATTTCATGAAAAAAGATCAAAATTCAACTCTAAATAATTTTATTTTCCACATACACATTTTCAAGAAATTAGGTTAAAAATTATGATAAAATATTTATTTGAATCAACCTAAGTTGAGTTTTGAATTTATTATTTATAATAATTTACAGAATTTTGAAACACAAAATTTTAGAAGTAGAATTTTGAAATACAGAATTTATAACTTAAAATAGAATTTTATATTTTAAGAATTTTTGGAACCAAAATTTTTGATTTACAGAATTTTGAACTACCGAATGTTGGAATACCGAATTTTGCAAACCGAATTTTGGCACATTTAATTGGAACAGAATTATGACCGCAAACCTTTTGAAATATGTAAGGTTTTATCAAGGTTGAAATTTTTTTGGAAGAGGAGGCAAGTAACAAAAATTTTCTCTGAAAGTAACAGCTCATATTATACTTTGTTTAGGAAAACTGTAAATAAAGAATTAGTTTTATTTTTTTTTATAGTTAAAATCTTTTTCCTTGTCGTAAAATTCAAAAGAAAATATTCTAGATTAGCATCGGCAACAATTTTTTAGCATATCTATGAGATTTTTAAAAATTTTTTTACGTATTTTACATTTTTTTTTATTCTCCATCAGATAAATGAAAAAGAGACACTTTTCTTCGAATTAATTTCAGTGATTTTTATATGTTTTTTTTTATAAATCTTCTTCTTCATAATATTTATCAAAATAATTCAGACAATTTATTTAAGTTGCGCATTTAAATTAAATGCTCGACTGAATATTGCACGAACTTGCTCTTGGGTTTCGAGCGGTTGAGAATTTAAAAGATTTTATTTTTTTATCTAATTTTCCTTATCTTCGTTATTGTGCCATATAAATGTATAATTTATATGGCACAATAACGAAGATAAGAAAAATTAGAAAATTACATAATACGTATAATAAATAAATAATAATAATATCGGGTTTTCCAATAGGGACTTGACAACTTTGATTTTAATTTGTGAACGCACCCTTTCACTAATCATCGAACTGTCATTGTTAATTTATTCATTAAATTCAACATTTTCATCATGGTAAAGTACACGAACGAACAGTGTCTGCAAACGGTGACCGCAGCTTTAAAAGCGTTAACTCCAATTTCGGTCGTAATTCTCGCCCTAGTAGACAGGCAATAACAAGTTTAGTTCAAAAATTTGGGTCTACATATTCGTTGTGTGATGTTGCCGTTTCAGTGAGACAACGGGTTGGTCGAAGTGTCGAAAATATCGCTGCCGTTCAGGCACCCGTAGCAAACGATCCAAATCAGTCAATTCTATAGCGTTCTCAAGAATTGGGCATTTCTCAGACCACATTATGGCGTATTTTGGCTCGTTAGTGCGATTTAACGCCTCTAGACTATTTTCTTTGGGGCTACGTCATTGTATTATGCCAACAAGCCGACGACGTTGGAAGAGCTCAGAGCCAAAATTGAACGCGAAATAGCGGCCGTTTCGGCCGAAATGTGTGGCCGAGGCATCGAAAATTGGGTCCAACGAATCGACCGCTGCAAACGTGCCCGCGGTGGCCATATGAACGAAGTCGAGTTCCATTCATAAATGTTTTGATTGTACTTCAAGCCTATAATAAAGTTTTTGAAATATCTCGAATGGTTTGCGTTTTATTTTACAAATAAGTTGTCAAGTCCTTATTGGAAAACTCTTTATAATAGAAGAAGAAGACTTGTTTTAACAACTACTAACAATTTTTTAATCTCAAAAGAAAAAATGCCATCTGAATCTTGAAAAAATATTAATTTATGCAAAATTAATATGTACCAAAAATAGTAGTTTCTTTAAAAACAATGTTTTAACCATACATTTTTTTTAACATTAAAAAAAAATTGGTATTTCATTTTAAAGTGTCTATTTAATTTACACTTAAAAACCTACTTTAAAAAAAAAATTAGTAACGCGTTTTCAATTTTTTTTTTTCAAATATTTATTTCGACTTAAAAGAACCACGTGTAAAAAATTGTGTAAAAAAATAAGATAAGTCGTTGATAAATAGATCAAAACCAAAAAAAAAAAATGGTTCCATGCTAGGTGTATACTGATACAGTTATTATTTATTATTATTATTTTTGTATTTTGTTCAACAAAATTCAGAACTTATACGCACAATAATGTACACAGTTTTTTTTATTTAAATTGTTATGGAGCCGTTTTTGAGATAAATAAACTCATTCATAACGGTTGCGTGACAGGTAACGATATTTTTGAAATAAACAAAATTTCAATTTCACCACTAGGAAACCACTTAAAAAAGCCAAAAAATAAGTTTTTTTTTTGAAAAATGTCAAAGTTAAAATTGTGCCTTTAAATTGTCACAAAAAAAATGTAAACACTTCGCAAAAACAAGAAATTTTGAAAAAAAAACTTTAATAAAGGCGCCCATTATCTTGCAGCACGGTGGTATGGAAAAAGTACATTAAAATAAACAACTGATATTTTAACGTTTACGCACTTTTGTCTCAAAATCTATGTTCTTGCCGAAAATAGTTGTACATACATATATAGAATTTAGAATTTCATAAAAAAATGTATTCAAAAAATTCACACTTTTTAGTAAAAAATTGTACATTTAAAAAATAGATAGGTACCTATTGTAAAGTTTGCATGTTTTTTTCGAAATCTGTTGCTTCTAAAAATAGTGTACGATTTTTTAAAGCTACAATTTTTATCTTAACACTAACTAATAACTATTTCGAAAGATTTTCACTCTTTCTCGCATTTAACTATCTCGGAAACCAATAGCCTCACAAATTAAAATCTTACATTCGATTCGATTGATAATAACTGGGAAATTTTCCGGCGCGAGATATAATTGTGAAATTGTTAAAGAAATGCGAGATTGTGTATATATAAAGCAGCCAGCAGGATTAAAAAATTGTGATTTAAAAAATCATGCGATATTCTTATCAGAAATTTTGTTTTTTGCGAGTAATCGTACCGATCCTAGCTTCTTGCAGCCTTCAACGCAGAACAAATAAGTGTTTCGAAGATGATATAAAATTGTTTTGAGATTTTGTGTAATAATTTTGGACTATAGTATTTAACGTATATTGAAATAGAGATGCCTGATAGTTGTATTCAGTGATTCTTTAAGCAACCAACAAACCGATTAAACAAAACAAAGATCCATTTTTCCAAAAACTATTAAAACAATATTTCTGTTTAACGTAATGTTAATAGAACAAAATTTTAAATAAGTTGAACATTTTGCTGAAAGGTGATCCTTAAAGTCTGCACAAAACGCCTGGGTTTTCAGTCCTAGGGAATGGAATTTTTCTATTTTTATTAAATTCTAGATACATTTGATGAAAAAAAAACGTTGGCCCTTTAAATAAGCTTAAATAAAAATTTAATTTT
This sequence comes from Epistrophe grossulariae, assembly GCA_929447395.1. Taxonomy (NCBI): domain Eukaryota; kingdom Metazoa; phylum Arthropoda; class Insecta; order Diptera; family Syrphidae; genus Epistrophe; species Epistrophe grossulariae. The sequence continues at coordinate 137,830,715 of OV839566.1, forward strand.
TTCTCTGAAGAATTAGGTAACAACATAAAAATGTTCAAAGCAAATCGGTGTACTCGTTAATTAGTTGTTAAATTGATGTAAGTACAAATGAACGCACAAATTGAACTACATTGTGAAATTTTGGGAGCGTATCGGAATCCCGCTTTTTAAAATCCCGTTTTTCGAAAATCCCGAAAAAAAAGTTTTAAAATCCCGTCTACTAAAATACCGTTTTTTTAAAATCCCGTCTTCTAAAATCCCGCTTATTCATAATCCCAATGTATTAAAAACCCGCTTTTTAAAATCCCGCCAAATCCCGCCAATCCCGTTTTTCGCAATTAATTTGGGTATTAAACTTGGTTAATTATGAACTCATTCCCATCATTTTAGGAACTAACTGCCAACTACCAATATGATAAAAAGAAATTTTGCATACACCCAACCTCGCACCTACCCCAAATCCTATAGTGTGCCCAAGCAGGGGGGTTGCAGGGGGGCAGCATGCCCCCCCATACATACCTCACTGATTATTAAAATCGTTGGGACCTATTTCATAATGAAATAAGTCACAAATGAATTAACTCCCAAATTTATGAACTAAGTCCCAACGAAATTTTGGTGGGAGTTAAAACAAGTAGTTTTAATTGATAAAGCGGGATAATAAGAAACGGAATTATAAAAAACGGGATTATAAGAGACGGGATTATAAAAAGCGGGATCTTGAAAAAACGGGATTTTAAAAAACAGGATTATAAAAAGCGGGATTGTAAAACCGGGATTTTAAAAAACGGGATTATAAAAAGCGGGATATCGAACCCAACCCTGAAATTTTTAAAGGAATTTTCCATGATCATTAACTACAATTTTTTAATGCTAAAACCAATACTCACGCTAAGCAAACAATAAACAATTTAAAATACACAAATTCATTTAAGTATTGTTATCACAAAAACAAATGTCTTTCCTACGCTCTATTTAAGTAATTGAAAATAAAAAAAAACTTCTTAAAAAAGTCACATTCCATTTAACACAAAACTTCAAATTATCCAATTTATAAAAGCATACCATTTATAAAATGAACTAGGAATCATTTTCACAAAAAAAAAACTTAAAACCATCACCAACTAATCTAACAAATTATCGACTCCTGATATTGAATTTTCTAATCTGAAAAAAAAAAATTCAATAAAACCAACGAACAAATCGTCGTCGTATTCAAATTAAAGTCCCTCGCACAAACAACTTCAAAAATTGATTCCATGCTATAACCTAAACTTTTTCCTTTGGCATCAGCAAAGGTAAACTCATCATACCAGGATCTCTCCACACATACACAAAGTTGAAAGCATCATTCTTCCTTAAGGATATATCGACACTCGCAGGAGTCAATCAGAAATCGAAATAGCACCACAAAAATGCTCCAAGGCAAATTGAGAAACGAGATTGAATTCGCGGCCATAGAACTTTTATATGCTTCAGATATTATGCCAACAAAGAGGAAGTTCACTCCTCACTGAGTTCTAGGTATGTATAGCGTCAGAATAAAGACTCCCCCATCCTCTTTACTTTCCATTTTGATAAGCTTTCTTTTTTTTTTTCTTCGAAAAAATGAGTTTTTCAACTTACAAGTTCGTTGGTCTTTTTTTATTATTTCGATTGTATAAGGATGAAAAGTTTCTTCTTTTCGAGTTTTGCCTTTTAAAACCGTTTTTCATTCGCTAAATTCTTCTATTGTTTGTAATATTGCTGAGTTTTTTTTTTATTTTATTTTTTCTTCTTGTTGGATTTTATTTTACGCGCGAATTATGGTTGCGTATTGTTTTCTCTGAAAATGCTTGTTTATATATTATGCAAAGAGTCCTGTGCCTGTCTATTGTCTCAAATTTAATTTGATTTTCCTGTCAGATGGGTTCAGCGATGGAGTGAGAATAAAGGACATGAACTGAAACGAAAGTTTAACAAGACAACAACGACGATGACGACGACGACGAAGAAAAAAAAATATAACATCAAAACAATTGAAATTATTTTGTTTAAGGAGGAAAAAATGTTTCAAGTTGGAAAAGGAATGTATTAATAGAAAGCTAGAGAAAGTGAGAGAGAAAGAGGAGGAGACGCAAAAAGAAAAAAATAAACATGCAAATCCTTAGATCCTTAACTTCGAAAATATTTACTTTAGAATTTAAAGAATTTTAATAATTTTGGTTTATAATATTGACTTTGTATATACCTGTTATTTTAAGAATCCACACAAATCAACATGTCCTTAGGTGGTAGGTTCTTTTAAGTTGCTTACAGACATTCAAAAGTATATAATTAGAAGAATATAAAATGTACGTGTGATTCAATGTTGATATTTTTTGTTATTTATTTGTTTTTATAACCTAATTTGTTTAAATAAGAATTTTAATTAACAAATTAGGTATGTAAAAAAAACTAACTAACTAAAAATCAAAATAAGCTATCTTTGGATAATTAATATTTAAAACTCATAATTATATATAGTAACACAAACATATAAAAATGTCAAAAAACATTCGTTAGAACATTTTTTAAAATGGAACTTTTTTTTTATTTTTTTTATTCTTATAAAAAATTATTTATACATTTTTTTAGTGGAATATTACTTGAACTTTTCAATAGTACCAGTATGTTAAATTATATGAAAATCAATTAAGCCATTTACGAGATATTCGGGAATAAGCCAAAAATGAGGCAATTTTCTTTATAAAAAAACTCACGATCCTATTTATGATTTTTTTATTGTGAAAACCTGATTTGTAGTATTTTTTAAAGTTCTTTAAAATTATAAGTACAAAATTTAATCAAAATCGTTGGAGCCGTTTTCGAGAAAATTTGAAGAAACCGAAATCTTTTTATGCCAGCTTCCCGTTCTAGATGAGCTATGATAAAAAAAATTTCCTTCTAGGGAATTTTATAAAAATGTTCTATACCAAATTTTAAGCAAATTCGAACATCCGTTAAGGATCTAGCTCAATGCTCACTAAGTACCCCCGGATGAATAGACGTACCTAACCTTTACAGATAAACAGAACGACGTGGTGGACGAAATGCCACTGTTTTCAACTACTCCATCATCGTAATTTGTATTTTATTATTATTCTTTGCATTGGACCAGTTTATACCATTCACCGGAAAAACAACATGAGTAGGAAATATTTTTGGCTACAATTTGTAAAATTTGAAATATCGAGAATTATCCTATTTTCGCTATACTTTTGTGTACACTGGAATTTCAGTTTATTATACCGGTTAATCAGTTATGTGCACATAGAGGATTATGTGTGACAATTTTGTTTTGATTGATCAGTTTATAAAAGTTTTTTTATTTTTTTTTTGCAAAAATTAAAATGTGCAAAAATTTTTAAAAATACAAATATTTCTTCAGACCAGGTCCCTATGTTTACCTGAATGGTATAAACAAAGAAAGTAAATGTTCCATACAAATTTGCAACTAAGTTTTAATAATAATTATTTTAAAATGTCCAGCTCCACTTTCTACTAAATGTTGAAGGTACACATTTTGTATAGTTTTGGATATTTATAATCTGAATGGTATAAAATAGTTCAACAAAATTTAGAAAATAGTGAATTCCGAAACAGTCAACAAATATGTATTTATTTGTTTATTGAGTGGTACAAACTGGTCTACCACATTAATTGTAATGCTTTATTTAGACCAGTGATAAACTTTCTTTATTTCGGTGTTTTATACCAATTGTACGTTATAAAAAAGGATTATGATAAGCAATTGGTATAAAATGATAGAAATAATGACATAATGACACTCGTGTATTTTGAAATTTTTGAACGAAAGCTGTCTAGAAAAAATCAATCTTCTGAATAATTATTTAAATTTATCTTCAATCCTTTATAATACTAAACTTCAATCCAATAAAAGAAAAACTTCACAAAATATAAAAGTAAAAGTGTCTATTGTTGAGATTTCAATAAAAAAAAAAACTCATCAAACAATGGCGCACAACTAAAACTCCAATTCAACTGTCTTAAATCTGTCATAACCTACAAAAATATTTAACCTGTCCGTTCGTTGTCCCTTATTGTTTTATTCTTATAGTTGCGATTTCCCAACGGTTAAACTTATATCTTTATGTTCTATACGTCTGTAGTATTTCGCTTTCATTTTAGATAATTCTTTCATATTTTTTTTCCCACAGATTTCTTGCCAGATTTCTTTTGCCAAATCAAATTGCACTTCAGACAAAATCTCAGAAGCATATAAAAAGAAATCCATCAGCAAAATAGAATAAAATAATTTCAATAGTCCGAGTGTAGAAAGAGGTATATTTTTTGAAATGTGTTTTTTTTTACAATTTACGTTTTTTATTATTTATTTGAGCACCAACTGGTATAAACAAAAAACTTATTAATTGGATTGTCTGAAAAGTGTTGAAAATGAATTCTTTTTGATTAGATTATTTCATGATAATTTTCAGATGTCAAGTGGCTTCATCTAACGTAGGCAATATAAATACTTATTAGTATAAATTGGTCTAATACTCATAACACAGGTATATTTGTTAAAATATGAACTCGGAACTTCAATTCCAGATGGTGGAATTAGATGTTCAAACCAGAAGGCAATATAGATAGTTATTGGTATAAATTAGTCTAATAATGTCTAATAATCAAAACACAGGTATATTGGTTAAAATATGCACTCAGAACATCAATCCCAGAAGGTGGAAGTAGCTCGCCAAACCAGTAGGCAATATACACATTTATTGGTATAAATTGGTCGAATACTTATAAAAACTGGTATAATAGTTTAAATATGCACTCACAACTTCAATCCCAGACGGTGGAAGTAGCAGGCCAAACAAGTAGGTAATATACACATTTATTGGTATAAATTGGTTGAATATTTATAAAAACAGGTATAATGGTTTAAATATGCACTCAGAACTTCAATCGCTGACGGTTGAAGTAGCTGACCAGACCCGTAGGTAATATAGATACTTCGTGGTATAAATTGGTCTAATTTGTTATAAACACAGGTATATTCAGGGTTAAAATATGCAATTCGAACTTCAATCCCAAACTTTGAAGTCATATAGCTGGTCAAACTATAACAATAACTCCGTGACTATAAATTTATGAATCCTACATCAAAGCCAAAAAAAGAGAAGTGCTTGAGATTCTTCAAATCAGCTCATAAGGAAAAGGAAAACAGAGCATGATGGGCGCATAGAAAAAAAAAAAAAACGCTGCCAGAAACCAGGAACATATAAATTGTTGGATGTTCAATGAACTATTCAATCTTCAATCTTTCTCTCTCCAGTTCCATACTTCATCTCCAGAGTCGTCATAGTTGTCCTCCTTTGATTCAATGGCAGGTTATACCATTGCTATCAACGTCGTCGTCGTCGTCGTCATCGTTGTAGATTCTGTTCGTTGTTATAACGTATAACGAATATAGTAGGACTTTGAATGTCTGGATTGCAGTGGCATTCTAACAGTGTTGTATCAGGAGAAGTGGTTTGTGGCATATAGCAGCTTCTTTTCTTAGAACTACTACAAATATATATGTACAATGTATATGTGTTGCATTTTGCCATCAAACGATGCAGATATACACTTGTGTTTCTTCGTGGAAAAACAGCTGTGATTTCTTCCCTATAGTATTGTTTTTTTTTTTTTTTGTGGTAACCATGATTAAATTTCATCTCTGTTGAACAATGAAAGAAAATGTGAAAATGCAACTAATCGGATTCATCCGTTTGGGCGTCTTCTAAAATGAAAATAAATCTGGGATTTTGTGTGGGGCGGATATGGTAGTATAGCACAGCATCTATATAAGGAGCATCTTAATAAAATACGGGTAGCTTAAATAGCCTTTGTAGAACTGGAATAGAGATGAAGGAACGAACAGTCAACTGAAGATTTGAAATGATGTTCTCTTTGAAATCATAAGCACTTAAATCTTTTTAGTTGATAAAATAGATTTTATGTTTGATTTGACGACAAAAATGAGGAAAAGTTCTTAAAAATATCATTTTGTATGCCTTTTTTTGAATTTTACTAGATCTATCTAATTGGTATAAAAAAGAAATCAACTACAAAGAAAACCAAACTAAAGAAAACAAATACTTTTTAATTCTATTGTTTGATTTTTTACATTTTACTTATGTTGTCGATAATTGGTATAAACATGGTCGAAAGTGGTTTGCTATGTGTGTGGTGAATTGCTAAATGATAAATGTGATGTAATGTTTTGCAAAATTTTTGGAGATTTTTTATAAAATCTTTAAATTTAGACTTATTATCGAAGTGTTTTAAAACTGTTTATACCAATAAAAAAACTAGCAACACGTTATTATTTTGCATCTTTCTTTAAATCTGAAAATATTTAAATACCTTTTTGGTCATTCGCTTTTGGAAGTCGCTGACTGCATCAACTGAGATGAGTGCGTTTAAACTATTTATACCAATCAGCAAACAAACGTTACGTCTATGAACAAATTCTTTAAATGTGAAATATTTGAATACGTTTTTGGATATGCACTCTTGAGGTCGCTGACGGCATCAACTGAGATAAGTGCGTTTAAACTATTTATACCAATCAGCCAACAAACAATATGTTACTATGTTCCGTCTATGAACAAATTCATTAAATATGAAAATATTTGTATACCTTTTTGGGCATGCACTTTGAAGTCGCTGACGCGGATCAACATAACATAATTCCGTTGTTGTTTCTCTAATTTTTCAATGCAAACGACATCAAGTCGTTGTAGGTTATTCAAACCAAATTCTATCAACTGCAAAAGCTATTAAGAAATAATTATCTTTCATTTAAATCATTAATTACACCTGCTGCCGAAGACACACTCATTTTCCTCCATTGTTCATTGTGTCTTACATTGACCGTAAACTCTTTTCCTGATGGATGGCATAGGGATCTACCATTTGATTGATGAACAATGAACCCCACCATACCTTCGCCCCCACAGACTCTTGGTGCAGAACAAAAATAAATGATGGAAGTTCAGACAGACAATAATTATGCCACCAAGAAAAAATAATGAAGAAAATTTCTTTCAAAAAAAAAAACATTGTCTCGTCTATTTCTTTCTTGAAAGATTACTACTAGAAGATTGATGAAGAAGTGCAGAATGCAACAACAACAACAACAACAACAACAAAATAAGTTTAAGAACTTCAAATGAAGTAAAAGTATATTACAAAAAAAAAATGCATCATAAAATATATAATAAAAGTGCACGCGCGATGTGGACCGTGACTTATAAATTGAAAAAAAAAAAAAATACAACAAAATTGGATTCTTTTTTGAATGGATGATGATGGCATGATGGTGTAATTTTCTCCTTAATTTTCCGCCGAGTGGCGGTAAGTCCAATTAGTTTCACTAGGAAAACCTATTCAACTTTAAAAAAAAAAAAAAAAACATCTCATCAAGATGGTATTGCATCGTACGGAAACGTTCTGACTTATATAAAACGTGTAGAAATCCAGGTCGTGCATTAGACCATTGCAACTTTATCATGCAGGCTTTTTAGAGAGTGGGAGGAAGCGATGGTGTTATATATACTTGCATTAACATTTTTAAGATAGAAGTACTTACTATATAAGGGTAATATAAGGATTCAAAAGAAGAAACAAAAAACGGAATTTAAAAATAAACTTAAGAAGGAATTTAATTGGTATAAAAGCGCATATTAAAATAAATGGAACTGGAAAAACTGACAATATCTCTTAATTAAGTCGTAATAAAGTAGGTTAGAATCTTTTTTGAAATTTATTAAGAAAGACGAATAAATAGAAGAAGAAAACTCTCAAAAATCTCAACTAGACTGTAAAATATATAAGTTTATACCAATTAAGAGATATAGTTAAACAAAAATGTGAGTAATGTATTTGCCTAGTATTCACTATATTAGGCAGGTGAAATTAATCAAAAATAATCTAATTTCTTAACTGAGTTTTTTTTATACCAGTTAGAAAAAAATATCGATTGTTTGTTATGAGTTATTTAAACAATCGAAAAAATGTCATTATTTAAGTAATTTTATATCAATTGATTATCATAAAAAAGTATGCCAAAATGTCGATATTTCTGTCATTTTATACCAATTGATTTTTATAAAATGTATAGTGACAATATGTCGTTATTTTGGTCACTTTATACCAATTGTCTGTCATAAAACAGTATAGTGACAAAATGTCATTACTTTTGTCATTTTAAAGCAATTTTTTGACATGCATCAGGATAATTATAAACATTTGGTATAAAATGACAGACAAAAGTCATTTTGCGACTCGTGTAAACGGATATTAGAGAACATCTTAACGAATAGAAGGCATTAAAGTCTTATTTTTAATTATAAATTAATTTATTGAATGGTATAAATTTGACTTACGTATATTACGAACAAACTAACTGGTATAAACTAGTCTAAAGCAAGAAACGAATAGATTTTAACAATTTTTTAGATAATTCTATGTTTAATAATGCACCACTAGCAATTAGAGCAACAACATACAACCCACCCATATTTGTGTACAGCATATACTCTATTTTGTATAAGTTCTTTTTTTCAATGAAGAGAAAAAAATGTAAATCGATTTTGTTTATTTTTTTGTTCATTTTAAAACTTTCATCGGCATAATATTCAATTCTCTGTTATAAATTTCATTCTATTATGCATTTACAATCATTTTGAGGTTAATGTATTCTACTCGGGATGGGCGGGCGTGACTGGATGCATCCCTGCTGTGTTGCGGTTATAATGATATAGCTTATTAATTTACCAGCGAAAGTGGGGAGATTATGTAGAGAATTTAAGTCAATCGTATTCACATACCAATAAATGAAAATTACTTAATTAGGGATTTACGAGTATTTTCAAATGGTTAACTAATAGTTTCGGTGTTTAATAGGGTTCCGCTAAATTTATTGAATTTCCAATTAGTTTCGACTTGATGAACACGATTAAGACGCAGGTAAACGGTTATTTGGTAGGTTAGGTATATTAATTAAGATGTTTGACATCTTGAATAATATAGGTAATAATTGGAAGAATTAAAAGTTTAAAACAGTTAAATAAGGTAGTTGAGCTTTAGTTTTAAAATAAATTATTTTTTGTTTTTGGTGTTTATGCAATCCAAATGTCAGATTTAAATGAAAAGTTAACATAATTCCAAGTTTTATTTTTGTAATCAATTAATGCCATGGTCTTTTGTATGATAAATATTTTTTAAGTAGGTAATAAGAGAAGTTATGAAAATCTATTAATGGTGTTAATTTAGCATAAAATTAAGCGTTAAACAAAATTAGCACCCCATTGAGGCGTCAGTCTATTTTAGTGACTATACCATATTATTTTTTTTAATACCTATCCAGGGATGGCTTATACCTGCAAATTTGTATAATAAAATTTCATCATGATATTTTTGAGTTATGGACAATTTAATATAAAAGCCTTTAAAATTAACTGATAAAATTGAAAGAAAATGATACTTTTACTAGAATGGATGACTTATCATAAATTATTAAACAGCTAATCTTTTTGTGAACGAAATCAACAATGTTTAAACAAAATGCAGCCATACCCGCTTATTTGAAACCCATTTTTGAAAAATTTGTTATGTATAGGTACATATGTACGTACAAATAAGATACTTACTCCGATTTAATGAAACCAGGTTAAATTCTTAAAATTGATTTAAAAACTCTTCATAATAAAAACGTCATTTAAGTTAAAGAATCATTAAAAATATAAGTACCTACTATATACACATATTTATAAAATTCGAACGAATTCAACTTACTCCACTTATAAAAGTGACAGATGTAAAATTATGACGACATTATTTTCATTAGGGCTCTAAGATCGTAGAATCCATATGCAGGATATTCGAAAAAAATATAATCCTATACCTGAAAGGCCAGTCATTGGTCATAAAATTTTAGTTAAGTTTAATAATTGGTCAGCCATAGCCATTTTTTATGAATTTTTTTCAAGATGACTCATAAGGCGATCTTATGACCCCATTTGTCGATTTCCAAACACACGTATATGTAATGTCCGTTAAAAAGTCACCTAATGGTCCTCAAAGTTCAACTGGTTTTAATACCTAACTAATTGATCGTTCATTGAAATTTCTTCGTTAAGTTTTAAAGTTTTTTTTTTCAGAGTTATAAAGATCCTTTTTGAATTCTTTAAATGACGTGGTAGTAATCCTTAATAAAAAAAAATTATAAAAATGCATAAAAAATCTTCTATGGTATATCCAAAGTCCGAAAATAACTTAACTTTTTTGAAATGGAATATTCATTTTTGGAATATCCCTCAAATGAGGTGATTCGCTAATTGGATATTAGAAAAAAACTAGCATTCAAAAGGTCACTTATTGGTCCTAAAAGATCAGCTGGTTTCAGTACCTAATTTATCAATAATTGAAACTTCTTCATGCAGTTTTAAAGTTTTTTTTTTGTATTTAGTTATAGAGATCTTTTTTTTCAATTCTTCAAATAAAGTAATAATAATCCTTAACAAAAAAAACTTAAAAAATTAAAAAAAAAAAAAAAATCGTCTATGAATTTTCAAGTTCAGAAACAAACTGGCTTCTCTTATGACTATTTAGTGACCTTTCAAATAGAATACCTAAATCTTTTTTGAATATCCCAAAAATGAGGTTCTCTAATGGCTGAACTTAAAAAAAGAAATATAAAATAATAACAAATGAAAATTTGCCTAATTATTAAAACTAATTGACCTAAATAACCATCTACTGACGTTTTACATTGTGTATGTACTTTTTTTGTTTGAATATCCTACAAATGTAATGCGACACTAGAGTCGGCCGTGAAATTTTTCCTGATTTTCGTCACTGCCTCGTAAAAAAAGTTAAATTTAGTATCGTCTCGCATAGCGTTAGAACCCAGTCGGAGTAAATTTTCTTCAATTTAAAAAAAGAAAAGAAATCTACTCCGCTTTGTATACTCTTTTTTTTTACACACTGAAAAATTCGTAAGCCAAACAAACCCACAAGAAAGGAAATGGCAGCACTATATGTTATTCAATTTTCTAACCAACCTTGAATCTGAATCTTTGAATCTAAAACTCTATTCTGTTCTAAAACGAATGGAATTTATGTTATTTTTTTTTGTTGTTAAAAATACAGTTTTTGAAATCTTGAGTTTTTCTTTCGTATTCAAATCTACTTCGGAAATTTTTGATTTACTCCACTTTTTTTTACAAATCTGCTCCGAAATTTTTCTACTGAAGTTCTAACCCTGAAAACTCGCCTTTCGGTATTGGTCTTGTATAGAGTCTCGCATTGGTCTCGTCGCGTTATTTTTCGTTTTCTTATGGAAGCAAAATTAAGATTTTAAATATGCATAGCAGCTACTAAATTATCAACAAATTTTATTTTATAATTTGTATTTTTAATCTATTCTGTCGAGGCTACTAATACAATTGAGACTCTTGGTGAATTTCAATCCAGAAAAAAACAGTCTTGAGTTTTTCCATCTCGTGGCCAGGGTTTCCATGTCTTCAACTTGTTTGATAGCCCAATTTATAAATGTTTGTAGCCTAAAATCGGAGCCGAAAAATTAGCTCAAATAGAAGCCCAATTCCCCATATTGAGGAAGTCAAATTTGTCCAGTATATAATAATTTCCAAATTTGTTTGATTGTTGCTTTTTAAAAATTAGATACATATTTTGTTTTTCTTATAAAAATGGAAATTCTGTGAACAGATAAACTGAATGAAAATAAAGTGAAGATAGTTACGGTTGATTGGAAATGGCAAACCCAATGAATAGAGAACTCATATTCAGTGAACAAAAAGTGGTTCCAAATTGTGAAATGCGGTGAGGGTGTGTTTAGAGAGAGAAAAGTATTTTATTTATATGATTTATTTGTTCGAAAACAAATATCGCTTAAAATAAAATTTGGGCTATTTATAGCCCAATTATCATAAGGCTGTCATACTAAAATTTTAGTCGGCAGTTTTGGAAAAAGATAGCCCAATCTGGCAAGCCTGCTAGTGGCCACAGTTCAGTTGTTATTTTCATTTTAATTTTTGTCTGCTTATGTGAAATTTGGTTTCATTTATCCGAGGTCTACTTAACTGAAAAAGATAGCCCAATCTGGCAAGCCTGCTCGTGGCCACAGGCCAGTTGTTATTTTCATTTTAATTTTTGTCTGCTTATGTGAAATTTGGTTTCATTTATCCGAGGTCTACTTAACTGAAATTTTTTTTCAGTTATAACAGGTTCGCTTGAGTTAATATTGAAATTAAATTTTTTTTTAAATTTAATTCATTTCAATTAAGCAGGTTAAACTTAAATTATTCAAAATTTTATTTAAATACAAAAAAACATAAATATACATATAATTGTCTTGTTTTTTTGTTTTTTTTTTTAAATACAAATTTGTATTAAAAAATATATACTGAAAAATAAACAACTTTTGCCTGATTGGCATAAATAAAAAAAATTATTGACTAGTACATAACCACAAGTAAGTTTACAAATAAAATAGATACTTTTGGGATTTATATTCAGATTATTTTACCATGTGAATCAGGCATAGCTATAGTGTATTATTTATCAGCTGATTGGTATAAACTGGTCAAACACATAATATTCAAGCATGAACATTTTTCTTAGATGCGAATTTGCTTTTGGAATTTTTTCACATGTGCACATATTATATTTACAATTTACCGACAAAATTTTTTTCATTATTATTCTTATGTAAATGGTATAAATTATCAATTTTTTTCATTTAATTTTATCCAGAGAAGATTTTAGTTATGGGCATTCTTAGTATTTTATCAAGCATATTTTTGTTGTTATTATAAATTGATTTGTTGAAAACTGAAGAGCTTTTAAACCTTTTCAAAATTTTTTATACCAACTACATACTGGAATTCCTCATATTTTAGCAATAAAAAAATACAATAATTGGTTATTTATTTAAATTAAATGGCAACTTTTATAATTATCCATTTATGATTATTTCATCAATCATCATCAGCATCATCATCATGTTAACAAAAAAAAAAAAACTCTACAGGTAGGTTTTAAGCTTTTATATGCTTCTGTTGAAATAAACAAAAACAATGATTTTATATCTTCTCTATAATTCGCTTTGTATTCCATTGCTACATTGTATTTTTTTATTTCCAACATGGAACTTCGTTAGTTTTAATTGAAGGAATGGTTATATCATTCAGTAGACTCTATTGCCATAGTCAGATAGTTTTGATCAAACGTCATTGCCTTTGAAAAAAAAAAAAAAAAAACCTGTTGCCACAACATACTAATTCGATGGCAACTTGATTTGATTGGCAAAAAAGACAAAAAAAAAAAGTATAGCTTTTTCGCCAGCATCAGTTTGAATGTCTTATACGAATTTCTATATATATACTTAGCATTAAAGAACCAGTTTGTTTGTTTGATTTTTTCCAATAATAATCCTCTAACGTGTCAATAAAATTATTGCCCCGCTGACACAACATCTTCCTCACTTCTTATTATTTACTTATAATAATTTATTTCCTATTTGTTATTTTGGTCTCATTTATTTTAATCGAAAATCTTATAAAGTGTGTCGTCATGTCATTTTGCATCATGAATTCGAATGCAAGGAATCAATAAAAACAACAGCAATCATTAATTTGTTTCAAATCTTTCGAGTTTCAATGAGAGATAGACAGACATGATGAGTATAAACAGGAAACTCAATATCTATTCAATTGCATGGTTTACGATCATCACAAATTTATATAGAAAATTCAATTTTTACGATCTCTTCATTCAAATGACAAGGCATCTCATGGTGGTACAATGACCAACTGGCCAGTAGAGGGCGCAGCAGGGAATAGACTAAATACAGTACCAGGCTCTATATAAACACTCACAATCATCGCACAAAACAGACTTACGCAATCCATTGTGAATGTGTTTGTTTACACTTTATTACACTTTAAATTGAGTCTAAGTGGTATCGATTGTTCACCGACAGATACTGTCAACATAAATTCCCTACTCGATACTTGCAATCTCACCGAGAGATGTCTCGCACGACCATAATAATATCTGAATATTCTCCTCAATTCCAATTCGAATCTGAAGACCTGCATTATTATATTTGCCAAGCATTAACATCTTGTGTGTTGTGTATATATTGTGTGTGCGTGTGCCCCTGGTGGTTATGGTGCTTGAGTGCATTTCCAAGTTGGATGCACATTTTATGGCCCGACTAGACGACTACTGGCACTGGCTAACTGGGCGCAAAGAGCGATGCTGTGAGGCACTTAAAGACCGTTTAAGCTGTTTTCCCGGACGATGATCACCGTTTGAACTAGCTTCTCGAAAAAGATACACCGGTCATTATCATCACAAGGTAATTAGCTCGAGTGTTGCACATTAACGTTCTTCAGATTCGTATCTTACCTATACATATACAAGTTGTGTTGTGTATATTTTTTCAAGTCTTTGAAAGAAAAATGTATGCCACAAGTAATATAAGCTCGTTTCAGCACTGGCAAAGAAGAAAACTCATTTTACAGGGTTGCCATTGCGGAATTTCCAGGGTAAGGTTTATAAAAATAAAAAGGTAAAAAGGTTGCTTAGATTTGATATCAAAGGATAGTTTGTTGAGGTTAAATGACTCGAGAAATCAATTTTAATAGCTAATTTAAAATTATTCACAAATAAAAATAAATTCAGAATCATAAAAGCTATAGGTCCCAGGGAGCGTAATGATTTAACTATCACGACAAAGTCCGATTAATTATCAGCAAAATAACAATGTTTTTTTTTGCAGGGGTATACCTACTGCCTTTAGCGAGGAAGCAAAAACTGCTCGAAGAGTATCTTGTCAGACACGCACTTATTCGGGTTTAGTAGAAAATTGTAGGTCTCCTCCACTCCTGGCAACTAACAATATCGCATACAGGAATGGATTAAAATTTTAAGTCCCAACTTTCTGGTACTTCATGAGGTGACACGTCACTTTATTTTTACTTAAGCCATTAAGGGCCGGTTTGTCCACAGCTGATCATCTTTAATGAAAGATTATTGCAACTGGTAAATCATCAGGTAATCAAATTTTTTTTCAAGGAATCGATAATTTAAGTTGTTAATCATGGAAATCGCTAATCAGCCGATTTTGGTTGATTAGCGCCATTTAATTAGAAGTTTTGAAAGTCATGGTACATATTTAACCCATTAGTGAAAAAACTGGCCCTATGTCACACAACGGCAACCATAGCCTTTTTTTTTGACAAATATAATAAAATTGTTTTCCCGTCATAAAGTATTAAAATTTATTGTATTGTTTATCAAATTGACAAGAACATATTAATAATAATAGTTTATTTTTAACTGTCAAACTGTTTTTTTTTTTTGCATTAACAATTTGTACTCATACACAGAAACCAGTTACATCCATGTCATCGCGGTATACGGTAGCACTACTTATATACCTACTCTGAACCATACTTTGGCCTATAATTGAGGCTTATTTCTTTGTTTTGACAGTTACCTCTGCGGGGCGTTTGTTTTTTTTTTTTTTTTCTAAGACAAAAATCATTAGGAATCTATTGTTGTTTATTAGGGGTCACATGATTAACCAGAAAACAAAAAAAAATAACTGACAAAACCATCAACGTTAAAGTTATTGTATTTAATTACAAAATCAGTGAAAATAGATTTCGTGTTTAAATTATTATTAAGGTTAACACAATATATTTTGTTGTTTTATCGATTTTAAATGGCTTTTACATAATTAAGGTGTAAATTGATTAATTTATTTTAACCATTTATCTTGATAGTGAATATAATTTTAAGATTTCATTTGAGCTTGGGAAAAATTTTGAGAAAAATTTAATTGGGACAAAGTTTTTGTTTACATGATTATATATGTATGTGTATACAGGGTGTCCCGAAATCACCGCCTCAGAAGAAAACCATGAGTTCCTGAGGTAATTTCAAGTCGAAAAACTTATGAGGTAATTTTCTCGTTTTCGCTTCGTTTTCGACTTATAACGGTTTTAATGATTTGTTTTCTTTTTACCTTTGACTGGCTCTAACTTTGCCAAACTACAACCGATTTTTTTAAGAACAAAAATGTTAAGTATTTTTAAGAACACATATGGGACTTTCATAATAAAAAGAAAAAAATTATACTTAATAACGTGTTTTTTAGAAAAAAATCATATCGAAGTCAAAAAAACAACCTTCTTAACATTCTTAAAAAAAGTGTTTGATAATAAATTGCGGGAAAACCGTTATCCACACAGAAAAAAGTTGTATAGCAGATACAAATTTCTAACTGTTTTTGTTTAAATAAAACAAAAATTTCAAAAATCGGTTGTAGTATGGCAAAGTTAGAGCCAGTCAAAGGAACAAAGAAAACAAATCATTAAAACCGTTATAAGTCGAAAACGAAGCGAAAACGAGAAAATTACCTCATAAGTTTTTCGACTTGAAATTACCTCAGGAACTCATGGTTTTCTTCTGAGGCGGTGATTTCGGGACACCCTGTATAAAATGAAAGCCATAAATGTTTTAGATGAAATTTTTTGGAAATACTCTAATACCAATGGTCTTTTTAAAAGTTAAAATTATAACTGCATAAATAATTGGGAAACAACTACAAAATAATAGGGAAAGCAAACAAATTTAAATAAAATACCCGCCACAGTGATTTTTTGGAAATTCGTAGTTCATAATTTGGTTATTTGAAGCTTTTGTGCAAACAAATTTATTAAAATGAGTTCAACTGATAATGAGATAGTCGAAAATCAAAAGAATGGTTCTATGAGAGATACAATTTTTAAACCGTAGACATTTTTTTTTTGCATTAATATGG
Source organism: Epistrophe grossulariae (assembly GCA_929447395.1). Lineage (NCBI taxonomy): Eukaryota > Metazoa > Arthropoda > Insecta > Diptera > Syrphidae > Epistrophe > Epistrophe grossulariae. Next base: position 137,847,591 of record OV839566.1, read on the forward strand.
TAGATGGTATAAATATTAGCTCATACAAAAATTTTAACCAAAATTGAGATATATTAGATTTTCAACATTTTGTATGGGAGGTACCTTTATTTTTGGTTATAAGAATCATTTTAATTAAAAATCTGCTATACAATGTTAAAAAACTGCTGGGTACCAAGTTTAATAAATACTTGACCTAGTCGTTTTAAAATCATTAAGTTTTCAAAAAAAAAATTGGAAACTTTTTTAAAAATCCAAAAATTTTTTTTTTAAAATTCTGGTATAAAACTCTTCAAACTTTTTCAAACATTCTCCAAACAAAAATGGTGAATATCTGTTCAACCGTTTTTGAGAAAATCGAAAATCAAAAAAAAGTGTTCTATTAATGGTATTTCTAACCATTTTTCTGAATTTTTTTTTACAAAATGGTTGCCTTTTTGTAAAAAAAATGACTGAATTAAAAAAAAAAAAAATGTTGGCACGTTTTCGAGAAAAATAAGATTTTCATTTCTTGGTAAACATATTTTTATGGCAGGTACCGTTGTTTTTGGTCTTAAAAAAAAAAAATGAAAAAAACGTGTGGGGATAATGCCCAAAAAAAGCTAGGTACCAACTTTGAAGAAAATCGACCTATACCCTTTGAGGCTGCAGCCGAATGGACAGACAGACAGACGGACAGAATTGCGAGACCCACTTTTTCGACTTCGCTATCATCGTATAATGTCAACTTTGATCAAAATCCCTAGTTCCAATTTTTTTACGAATCCATAACTTTCCATGTAGTTCCTTTACATCGCAAGTAAAAATGTCGTATATCGAAAACCTTTAGGAATTAGTTAACAAAAATATTACAGGTTATGAAAATTTTTTAGAAAATAATAATAAAAAAAAAGCATTTTGACGTATTTTATGCGGTATTTCCACATCACGGTTATATTATTTTTTTTTGAAAATATTGTTTAATCAAGTTTAAGCAAGAAATTAATGTTTTTGGTCACTGAAATGCATTTTCACTGTAACTAGAAGTAATTTGAAGTCAACCCGAAGTCCCAGATCCCTTGTGGTTTTTTTTTTTTCTTGTACGCACGCATACTTTTTTGATACTTATACAAACGAAAAGATACATTGTATTTCAAAAAAAAATTATTCTAACTGAATATTCAAATAAAATTCCGACCAATTAAAGAAAATTTCATACTTTTATCATTTAAACTTTTTAACATTTGATAATAATTACAATTTTTAATGAAAAATATTGAAACAAACTCTAAATTTCATTTAGTCTCAATTTAAGCTTCACAATTCGCGGCGGTGAAATTTGAATTTCGAGAAAGTTGTTTCTTTGAATTATCATAATAAGTAATTTTTTTGGGAATCTATTAATGGTATAGTAAGAAATTCCCAAAAAAACGTATCGGCAGTAAGTATATTTAGTAACATTGAACTGCACCAGCCAAAATAATTTGAAATAAAAATAAAAAATCTATCCACAGAAGGATAGGTCCTAAAAAGGACCTTAAATTTGGACCACTGCTTTCATTATTTGGTGGTCTTTAAATATCTCAAAAATCTATTTATTTTTTTTCTTTTAAAAAATATTATGACAACAATTGTCGCTTCTAAATTCTACAGAAATTCAAAAATTCTACAGAAATTCTGAAATTTTAACACTACTTTCTCCCAATTATAAGCAATATATTTTGAGAAAAATTTGTGTTAACTATAGATGCGTTTGAGCTAAATTTTATCACAAAATCTAGTGCATCTACAAAAAGCTTTTATATAGAATTGTTTTTATGAAAAATTGTACAAGCTTCTAAAAAATTTGGGACTTATGTCCCTGGGCCTTATGTCCCTGCACCAAGTGTAACACCAAATTTTGATGTATCTCTTTTTTAAACGTCCCATGTGCGGGAGCATCGCGGAAATTTGTGTCAAGATTGCTCTGAGTCAAGAAATATATTTTTTCCAAAAAGATTATCAAAAAAAATTATTCCTTAGGTACGTACGTTACATATTTTTTTTTTTTTGCAAAAATATTTATATTGATAAGAAAACAAGATTACTTTGAAGAGAAGGGTCGCCCAGACTTATATTTCTGAACGATGTAAAAAAGAATATACCTTATGAATCTAGGGTTAATTTATACAAATAATAAAGCTGTTCAAAAAAATTCATGTTTTTTGTACAAAATATTTAGTTTGTTTTTGTGTATTGATACAGGGTGAGCCAAATAGACCAACCAATGTTAAACACGAATAACTGTTTTTTTTTCAATATATGTACATAATTGTTTTTTTTGCAGGTTATAACTGATATTTTTCTTAGTAGCTCACTTTTATAACCGAAAATTGTTAATTTTACGGTGGTTTTTACAAATTTTTTTTTCGGTGTACGCGTTGAAATTATGGATTTTTTATTCTTGTCAACGATCAATTGTTATGACGCAGCAAAAATATCGCCAATATTCTATTTCAAAATCAGCTCCCACAGCCTTCATGATTTAAAGTTTGGTAGACAGTTTTAAAGAACGGGGTTCAGTGGCCGACTGTCCTGGTAGAGGTGCTTGAAATATCAGCACTGAAAACAACGTAGAAGATGTAAGGAAAGGTGTTGCAAGACCACTTACAACGACTACAAAGACTATTCGTTTTCATTATTAGTTCTTATTTGGCCCCACCCTGCATTTTAAATTAAATTCTTTTTCGAAATTTGAAATGATAAATATAATAAAGAGGTAGGTAGGTATCTAAATCCACTCCCAGATATGATTTGTGTGTATTGCTATATCCTTTATAAAAAATAATTTGAAAGATATTTATTTAGTTACCTGTTTGCGAAAAACTTTTAGCTTGATTGAGCAAACCGTATATAATTTTATGGTCAAAAACATTTCAGACGTGTCAAGTTGTAAACATTCCAAAGGTACCTATATAAGGGCGGTTGCATATTGGCAACATTTATTAATAAATTACCTTTATATTAACAAATAGATATTAAAAATTATTGAAAATTATAATAATATTTCAGCATGGTCACTAAAATTTTGTTTTTATAACTTATAACTTATAGCTTATAATTATATATTCATTAATTCTATAAGTCCAATCAAAAATGATGACATAATTTGGTATAAAACCCAAAATAACATATTGTATATTATGTGCTTAAATATAACTATAAGTGTGACTCAATCAATTTTATTTACTAGAAGGTGAGGTTTACAGTCAAAAAAATTAGCCACATCCACTAAGTATTTATAAAAAAATTAGAAAGCAATCTACACCATCTTATACTTCCCAAAAAAGAAAAAACCAATTCAAGCGTATTTCTTAATGTGGTTAACCCAAAAACACATAATATCGAAACACTCACTATAATATCATAAAAGTATCCCATTACCAAAAAAAAAAAAATGACAATTCACACAACAAAAAGATAAAAAAGTTAAATCCCTCAACACACTTACCTTATCCTTCGTGACAGTTTCACATGACAAAGGCTGGTGGACAAGTGACACTTTACCATCGGAAATTCGAATGTAACTTGGTGGTGGTGCCACATCCTGAAGTTCTTCTTTGTCTTCCTCTAAAGTTCTCATATCAAGAATTGGTCTGTAAGAGAAAAAAAAATAATAAAATTAGATAAGCATTAAATAAAAGTAGGTGCCTACTTACAGAAGAAAGAAAAATATAAGTAAATTTACTCTGATGAAAGAAAGTCATACATTTAATTTAGGTCAGTGTTTCATGTCAATCTTATAATCCCAAAAGACCAAGCAAGGCAAAGAAAATTTATATAATAAAAATAAATTGAAAAAGAAAAATTAAGACAAAACGATTTCATATTCATACAGCGATCTTCAGCTTCGCTATCAAAGTGACAGTTTTAATTTTTTAATGACACGCTCAACTCATTCCGCGCAAAATGCACAACGAAGCTCGCAGAAAAAACGTCAAGTTGAATGAAAAATTATACAAAAGTAAAAAAAAAAAAAAAAAAACTTGCAACTTGGCCATGTGAACTGAATGGAGAATGACTGACTAACTTTAAGCGAGGGGCTCGAGCTGGTTGGAGATGGAGATGAAGAAGTTGCCCCCGCAGGCGTTGGAGACAGAGAGTCATTCATGCAGGCAGGCTGTCTGCCATCGCCATGCCGCAGTATTATAGTGCGAGTGCTATGCCAGGCAAGAGCGAGTGCAATCTAAGAAATAATAAATGAAAGTCGAGTAAAATAAAATCTCATAACAAAAATAAAAAGAAGAAAGAATTATTCACATCTTTCCGTGGATATAAAGGTAGACAGACGTTAATTTAAAGTCATCCAGATGGTGGTATAGGAGCGCGGTGGCAGGGTACGCCTACGTTTCTATGATAAACCTGAAACGGGCGGCTTACTGGACGATTTTAAGACGCTTTTTACGTTGTATATGGGGATTGCGGAGTGTGGAGATGGAGTTTTTTTTTGTTGCTTGGGGTGTTTTTTTTTAACCAGTGCTGTCGGTATCGGATTGTTTGAGCTCGCTCAGTACGCCAAATCTTCCGTGAAAAAAAATGAATTACAATTATAAATCTCACAAGAAATTCATGACACATTGGGACTAAAAAAAGTAGAGTCTATAGGAATTACCCTAGAAAATCAGACAAAAATAGGCCAAAATTCTCTAAACAATTTGGACACAACTAAATTTAGTTGGAGAACTTTACGTATGCGGTCTTATAAGCATTTCCCCAAAAGTACTTTGAACTTATAGCCCAGTTAATAAAGCCATAAAAACAGCCCAATAATGAAATAATAAACAAATAAATAATAATCTTTAGAATTTTACTTTCAAAATTTTGAGTTTAATTTTTTTTTTTTTTAGAATTTTATTTTCAAAATTTTGAGTTTAAAAATCATTTATTCAAAAACTAAGCACTAAAATATCTTCATTTAAAAACATAACTGAAAAACGAATTACTAGCTTTGAAAAAAGCTATAATATGAGATTTTAAGTGTTGCCGTTGTGTTTTTATATTAATTTTCTATTTTCAGTATTTTTTTTTTAATATGCCCCTCCCACCTAAAGGGGTGGACTAATAGAGTGAACAAATACCTTAAAATCATGTTCATATTATAATGTACCAACAATAAAAAATTGATACTTTTATCACAAAATGCACAATTTTTTAAGTAAGCCCCCCTACTAGATATATAGAAAAGTAAAACACTTAACTCTTCTGATTGGTTTATTTCGAAAATGGTTATTTTTATGAAAAAAAGTATGTTAGTATTTTTTGTAGGAAATTTTCTAAGCTATAATTTAATTCATAACATTGTTTTTGTAAAAATTACCATTTGGGCGTTATTCCTAAAAAAACATTTTGAAAGTTCTTAAACGCTCCGTAAAATTGTAAGCGGCACTCATATCGATAGGAACTTTTAACAGTCAATCAGTTTTCGGTAACCAGTGTTAAAATTTTAAGAAGGTGAAAACTATCGTTTTATTTAAAAAAAATATTTTGATAAAAAATGTATCTTCATGCAATTCTACATCAAAATGAAAGTAATCTTTTTTTGAAGCAGCAATAGATTTTGCTGGTGTCGCAATTTGTATCTATCTCTTTCTTTTTCTACAGAAATATATACATATTTTAATAAAATTTTTTTAATTTTATTTTTCTAAATTTTCTGTTTTCAAAAAAATAATACTTTTGACAGCACTGGTTAATGTAAGTAGGTGTCCTCACTTTGAATTTTTGTATATCAAAACAACAACACGTCACAGATCGCATGTAGTTTCATTTCACAACCTACAGTCAACAGGAAACTGGAATATTATGGAATGCATGAATGAAATTGAAAATTTTGATTTTAATTGAGAATTTTTCAGATGTTTTCTTTTCATAATTTTTTTTTGTTGTATTTTTCATTTTGTTGCCATTGCAATTTTGTTTTTTATTTTGTTTTTACAATAATTTATTAAAACGTCTTTGATGACGAAAGAATGAGGAAATCCAACAATAATTAAAGGGTTTTTTTTTGTTCGTCAGATGAGCTATGTATGTTAAAATGTATATCTTGACATAAGAAAGATATTTCATATTTTCAGTATAACGAGGATCAGGATGTCTGTTTTTGGATGTGGATTTTTTTTAATTGGTATGTTTACCGCGTCTCTTCACATTAACAGTAGGAGGATGTGAGTGCTGCAGACAGAAGATATTTTGTTTGTCTGTCAGATTAAGGAGGTTAAGTTGAATATGAAAATAAACGAGAAAATTTTAAAAGAAATAAAAAAAAATAAAGCAAGTTAAATGCGGAAAGTTTGACAGACAGAATGAAATTTCAATCATAAACATGACAAAGAAATGGGTGTGATAAAGTTTGATTTTTTGTTAAGTTAATTTTTTGAGAATTTTTAAGGAACCAAGATGTTCACGTCACAATTCGCGAAAAAAGATTAATTTGTTGATATAAATTAGGTTAATATAGATATTTGGGTTACTTATATGTAGGTATATGTGATCAGCCAGACTTTTGTCTGGTGGTGTTGTTTAGTGTTTTTTTTTGTGGTATAGGATGAGAGATACAAAAAAGTATTGAAGAAAGTTGTGGAGTAATGAGGATGTAACAATTTTAAAGAAATTATATATACAAAAAATATTAAAGCAAACATTTGGAACTAATACTCTTTTTTCTTCTTATTGTTATAAATTAATTTATTTAATAAAATTAAAAATTTTTAAAATGATTTAAAATGAATTTCAACTTAACAGAATTCTTCGCAATCTTCAGATTTTTATATTTTTAATTTTCATAGCTAAAGGATGGAGAAGAAACTAATTAGCCTTTTAAATACACAGTACACAAATCAAAGGTATTATATTTCGACTGAAAAGGTAAACTATCTTAAGTAAATTTTTAACATTTTGCAGGAGAGCAAAAAACTGTCGAAAGAAGCTTCCCAAAAAACCTTTTAAACATAGACTTCTAAGAATGAACTTTTTAGAGGTCAAATTGTATGACCTTTTTTTTAAAATTCATTGTAAAAAGGTAATGTTAATATTTATTGTGTTATGGGGCAAAATATAACTTAAGATAGTTTGCCTTTTTTTTATTTGTTTTAAATTAATGATTTCAAAAATCTTAAGTCGACTTAAGGGTAATTTCTTTTTTGGTTTTGCACGCGGTAAGGTATCTTAAGTCCACTTAAGATGTTTTACGTTTTCACAATTATTACAAACTCTTATGATGAAATAATCTTAAGTATACTCAAAATTTTTTAATTCGCTTCAACATAACATCTTATGTGGACTTAAGATATTTTACCTTGTGTCAGTATGCTATTTTCCAACATAAGATGATTTTTTTTCCTTTATAAAAAGGAAACGGAATGAGATAGAAGAATTCGGATAACACAGAACTGTGCGCCTCTGTGTTGGTAATAGGGTCTATTAAAAAAAAGCAAATCATCTTAAGTCGACTTAAGATACTTTACCTTTTCAGTCGAGATATAATCATTTCGACTATGGAATCCGCAAAACTGGATCCGCAGTGATGCTCAGTATACAGTGTTGTCTTTTCTTTTCACGACAAATGGGTAGAGACAAAAGAATGTACTGCTTCGCGAATCACTGCGGATGCAGTATCGCGGATTCCATAATCGACATGAATATATTGTGCTGGTTGTCCAAATTGAATGTCATTAATTAAAAGTGGCAGTTCGAGTGCCCACAAGAACTTCTCACCGCATTATTAGAAATAACAACAAAATATTGAAATAAGATAAGATGATGGGACTGGATCCACCATTTTCCTCCATTTTGACATATATGTGTATTGTGTTTTAAATTCAGCCATATTCAATATAAAAAAAATGAAACAAGGAAATAGACTTCACAGTTTTTTTGTCGACCAATTTAAAGCTTGAAAACCACAATTATAATAATAATCAATTTATTGAAAAAAATTTAAATACATTTTTTTTTGACAATTGCTAGCTGGGCCACCCCTGCTTCGCACGGGTAGATAAATCAAAATAGCGTAATAAATTTACCAAATAAAATATCAATAAATAAAAATGTGATGAATAACGGAAAAGTAAAAATTTTATATTATATATAGATTTCATCAATTTTTAATAATATTTGGTGCATTTAAAAATATTAAATGAAATGATTATCGTGTTCGAGATATATCTTAACTTCAAAATTTCAAGTTCTTATAATGCGATGTATAAGAAGAAAACGCAAATTGGGCGTGACAGAAGACGGATTTTAAAAAAAAAACCTGAAGCTATACATTTATGTATTTTATTTAAACATTTTTAGCTTTCTGGAGTCGATGGATATGGAGAACATTCAATCATATAAGAAAATTAGGCGCATAGCAATAGGCTATTCTCAAAACAGTCATAACACACGTCACATTTTAGATGTAAAAAAGGTTAATTACAAAATGTTTGGTTTCTAGGATAGTTATAATAAGGAAATATGAACGGATTTTTCAAATTCTCAAATTTGCACTATAGTTAATGGTTTTGGTCCAACATATTTTAACTACAAAATGTCGGGTTTAGGCGGATTTTCAAACAAAATCACACATCATATACTTTAATTTTAAGCGAACTTATGTAAATGAAAATGTTTAAATTCCTGCAGACGTAAAAAAAGGGGATATTCAAAATGAAGGAAAATGGGCGTGATAGTGAGTGCAGGCAAAAAGTAATGCATTTTATTTCTTAAGTTTAGGTAATACACATATTTTTTTACTTTATACAAAATGTTTATTTAGGAGAAAACTCAAAAAGGGGCGTGGCACTGGGTGGATTTTATAAAAATGATGATAGAGAAGTACTAAAAAGTGGGTTTCGTCTAAACCTTCACACAGTTTTGACTTTTTTGGTTGCTAAATCATAATTCTTATGAATGAATATAATTGGCATCACTTTTAAATAAACGGGCCACTGTGTGTCTGTGCGTCCGCACGTCCACTGCAATTTGTACTACCTAAAGCCTGAACGGTTTACTTTAAATTTGGTAGGGAGCATTTTGATGAGATTCGCATTATAGGAAAAATTCAAACTTCTGTTTTAGCTCATCTAAAATGGGTATCTGCCACACTACGATTTCTTTTTTTTTCAATTTTTTTCGAAAACAGGGGCCAAATTACGGCATCAGTGACTGAACGACACGTGAGGGAAATTTCATACAAAATATCGGTGATGTTCAATATTTCGTATGAAATTTCCCTCACGTGTCGTTCAGTCACTAATGCCGAAATTCGGCCCCAGGTCTAACGATTTTTATTGTATTGAGCAAAGCGATTGTAGAAAAATTGTGTTTCAATTTTTTGCCAAAACATTTACACTACGCAAAATTGTTTTTGATGTTTTTTGAGTAAATTGCTTTTTTTATGATAGATTTTTTAATGACTAAACTAATTTTATTATAATTTAAAAATATCGTGCTTTTGAATACCTAGTTTAATAAATATTGCATTTAAAAATTTTGAAAATATTGTTTTTAAACAAAAAAAAAGTAAAAACAAATCAGTTTTATACCTATAACTTTTGACTTTTTTTTTTACATTTTTTCGTTAACATGTAGCACACATTTAAGTTCTTAGCCACAAGAACAAGTTCATGCTATCTTTTCGGTCATAATTTTGTTTTTTCACCAACTTATAATAGTAAAATTCTAAAATTTTTATACAAATAGGCCAAGTCAAGTTTAGCGTAGATGGGCTGGCAGTGGGAGAGAAAGATTCTACATATTATTTTCTAGATTCTATAGAGACCCTAATTACAAAATTTAAGGTTTCAAGTTCTTAAGAACATTATAATATGAAAAAAGTGGGAGTGGCAGAGGGCGGATTTCGAAAATTATATTATGCTTGAGCTTCAATAGACCTTAATTTACAAAATTTCAGTTTTCTATGGCTGTTAACTAAAGAGAAAACTCAATTAAAATGAAAGTGGGCGTGGTAATGGGCAAATTTTACTAAAACCTCTTTAAAGACCAGGCAAATGGATCAGAGAAAAGGAACAACTTAGTTTCTTATTTCATAAAAACTAAAATAAATAAAACATTAAAATATAGGTACATATAGCTAGTTCGTGTAAAAATTTTGCAAGGGGCTATATAAACTTTCATCAAAACACACGGCTTATGTTTTCATTAGTGAATTTATGAATTTACATTTTATAAAGCTCTTTTTTTATAAGTATTGACAATCCTTATCTAGATTTGCCAACTGGATGCGGGTCGTATGAGAAGCTAGTTCACTGTTCACTGTTCACTTTTGATAAATGTATTATAGCTGGCGTCCTAAAAGAAATATTTCCAAACGAATTCAGAGTTGGTGAAAAGTTATATCGATTGCCCACAAGTTCGTGAACATATTTTTTTTAAAACGACCGACGCACGCTGCTATGATAATAATTTTTGGAGATTCGTAGTACGGATCTATTACGACGGGAGATGAGACCTTAATATATATTTTTATAATTTTGTTTAACATTAATAAAAAGGTTTAAAATTTGGAAAAAAAATAGGGCGACGGATTGATAAAAATTAAATAATAACCTTTATAATGACCACCCTAATGTTTATAGTTTGGTATTTTACCATCAAGACTTGGCACTATTGGGAATTATTTATGAGATAGAAATTTGATATTAATTGTGAGATTGTCAATTTATACAAAGTATCACCTGTCACACTTGTTTTGTATAATTTTATAGAATAAGACTCTGTCCTAGAAAAAATACCGAACATCGAAAAGAGAAGGCTTAATGATATTTCTTATTAATTCTTTGCAGGTTTTCAAAGATAAATATTAATTTATTACCTTAGATCAGACTATAAAAACTAGAACAGGCATAATAAAGTCAAAAAAACAAATATGTATAGCTTCGTTGAAGGCTTTTACGTGCCTTAAAATGGAAATTTCTTGTTTAAATTTTCTAGATGTACCTACAATTCAAACCTTTTTTTATCAAAAATCTCTCAACCAATTCGTTACAAAAAAAAAAGAATCATGATGACAAATTTGTCAAAAGTGTCCATTATTCCTACGTGTGCTGGGTGCACCATTATATCATTATATGAAATTCATGCAATTTTTAATTCACCTCCTTTTCACTGTCAAGAAAAAAATACATAATATAATTTATTTGTTCGATCCACAAACACACACACACTTCAAGAGTGATTATGCATTAAAATAAAATTTATTACTGCTGTTAATGTCAAAAGTATTTTTTATTATTGTTTTTCTTTTTTTTTGCAATAATATATGATGTCAAAGGCGCTCCTTTGAATTCGTGAGAAGAATAAATCAAAAACTAAGCCTCAAGTCAAGCAGAGTAATCTTCAAGTCATTCCATATAAAACAGGTGGTCGAACCCTTAAAATTGTTTCTTAATTCCCTGATGTTATGTTTCGTCAAATGTGTTTAACTATGCATATGTGTATGTACACATTTATGTATGTGTACGTGAGGAATTCCTCAGAGCCTCTCCCATGGAATTTTTTGTTTGTCTGAGAGCATCAGAAACAGAGTTATCATTTAGCAAACGTGGAGATCTTCCTTTTCACCCAGACCAACTTCTGATGCTGTGAGGAAATCAAAAATAAAAGTTTTTTTTTTTTTGAATCGAGAGACGAGAAATAATATGCAACAAGTGTGAGATGCCTAAAGGTTCCTATATACATATACACCATCATCCTCTCCAGCATCATCCTCTGGAAGAGGAAACCAAGTCTCGTATACAGTTGGCTGGCATGAAGCCCCACACATCTCCAAACCAAAAATAGTACACCACAATGATATAGGGTGGCTAAGTGGTGTTTCAATACTCAATTCCGATCACGTAGGTCGACTTCATATAAATTCCGGAAAAAAAAAAACAAAATAAAAAAAAAGTCGCAACAAATTTGTGCTTCCTTGCTTCTTTGCGCCTTCAGACTTGCTTTCGGTCTTCCCGCAAAAAAAAAAAAAAGAACAAAAACATTTGACTGCAGTTGTTGTGTTTAGGTGGCGGAATGAATCCAAATGCCGAGAGGCGCGGCGGTGGCGGGCGGCATTCAGATTTCCTACCCACTTACAATTCGATTAGAACATTAACTTTTGGATCGAATTGAAGTCAACTCGATGGCCAAATGGGTTGATTTACTTCCTTGAAAAAAAAAGAAGAAAAAAAAACAACAATTTGTCTCTCCCCTCAGGGTGTTGGATGTCATTCTATAGATATAACTTTAACAACACAACATGTGTGGCAAGTTATAGTTTATGTATATGTATAAGTTTTGCGGATGACATGTGAAACTTTTTATTAGTATTTATGTTTATTAAAAGTGACAGTTTGATTTTTGAGGGGAAAATGTTTCAAGAACACTCTGTGGAGTGTAGACATTTTCGCAATAAACATATAAATTAGGATTTTAACACACACCTTTAGATTTGAAATTATTTGGACACTTGAAGACGACAAGTCTCTTGATCATGAGTCATTCTTAAGCTGATATTTTTGAAAGCGGGTCGTTTTTCTGAATTCAGTGGGGAGTATGCAAAACGTCTTTTGCGTACAGAAGGAATTGTTTATCTGGACCCTATTAAAATGAAAAAGAGTACGTAATGCAGGAAATTAGGCTGTCAAAGTAACGCGCTAATAAGTATAGCACTAGGTATTCAAGCCTAAAGGGTTTAGAAACCAACCTTTCCAGCAGATCGATCCTTCTACAAAATTGACCAATTGCTAATCAACACAAGGCACATATTCAACATTACAGACATGAGTAGGGTTCATTTCCAAGGGCAAACGTTTACCCTGACCATTTCCTTGTTGTGGACAAATTCATATAGCTCGACTGTTGAACGAAAAGAAATTGCTAACAACCCAGAAAATGAAATTTGACGATGAATAGAGTTTACAGAAAACACCTGAACGAGATGCTCTTTACTGTACATTAACATATCACAGAGATGAAAATCAGTTGCCCTAGTATCACGACATTACCCATCATTAAAGAGTTAACATACACCACAAAAGGCTACCAATTTAGCTACCTTGAGAAAGACTAAGAACCTGAACCATGAATACACCGGAAAAAGAAAAATGATATCAGAGGACGCACATGGGAGAAATGCTGCAGCGTAAAAAGGAAGAAAGGCAGCTAGGAAAGAGTATTAGAATCAGGAGAAAGGCTTACGGCAAGTTGTACAATATTGGTTCAGCCTCGGTTCAGGATTTTAACTCACCGATTTCGGCGGATTAATTAACGTTCAACGCTGGTTCAAGTATGTTATTGGTTATTATCACACACTTGAACAGTAAACTACTGTTGAAACTCAAAGTTTCACAATTCAAACAACACCTGAAGATTTTATTTAAAAAGAACCAAGGAAACTGTCTGCTGGTTTTATTGTCGGTTCTCAAGATCTGGAAAAAGCGAAGCTAACTTAGTCACTGAAACACAAGTAATATAGCGGATGTATTCAAGCAGGCTAACTCCAACAAATGAAGGCTCAGTTCCACCACTTAGCAAAGGCCCCTTCAAATGTTTTGATAGGTGAATTTCACCAACTCACCGTCTTTAAATTGACTTCAAAGTCGAATATAATAGCTATTCATTGTGAGAATAATTTCATGGTGATGTATACGAACTCAGGATCCCAGGAAACCTGTGTCGCCTTACAATCAACCCAATTCTTAAAATTCCAAGGGAAAAAACTTCCCTGGGAGACATGTTATCTCGTGCGTATTCTACCGATTTTCCCCGTAGAATATGTTTCCCTTCGAAATCGGGACTGATAATTTTGAATGTTCGAAACAGCTGTTTTGCAATAGGTATTCGAAATATAAATAAAATTGTAGAAAAAAAATAATTTATTCCTGGGAATATTCATTTAAAATTGGGCAATGTCCAACTGAAGAATAAGATTTCTGAAATGTTCCGAAATGCTTCGGAAAGGAAATGTGCGCCATTGTGTAACTTCTTCAATCATATATTACACTGAAGGCACTATCTTGAACACATACGTGTTCAACTACCAGGGTATATGGGGATGATATCGACATCTTCCAACTTACTAGTGATTGAAGAACAGACGAAACTTATTTTTCTTGAAGTAACCGAAGACAAATCAAATACTCTCTATCGACAATCAAGGTTTTGTCCACTGCCTAGGACAAAACGACACTATTGATAGAAGCATATAGCGAAACATTTAACTAAAATCCGTATTTCCATGCTTATAGTTAAAGACGGGATTTTAAATGCAATTTTTTATCCACCCAGAAATATTCTAGTAGAATAGCAATTTTGGAATTTTTTTCCAGTGGGAAGATCCGGGTTAGCGAATGTGTGTGTAAATTCCAGTATTCTGGCAACTACAGGAGTGCGAAATAATAATAGTCCCATGAAACCGTTTGGCGTTTACATTGTCAATTAAAGAGGTAGCCAGTTAGTTACTCGTAATACTCACAGGCAGTATCGAATTAGGTAATAAATTTATTGCAAGCAAATCAGACGTCCGCGTTGAACTGGAAGAAAGGATCAAGACGAGAGTTAAGCGTATCGAATAAAACAAATAAATAATCATTGTGTGGCGCCACAGCTCCTATAGAACCAGGGCCTAGTGGTTTACAAGTAACAACCATTCCTGTGTACGTGTTATTGACAGGAATGGAGTGGACATACAATTTTCTTCCGAACCCAAACGGCTATAAGGTGAAAAGTACTTTATCATGACCAGAGATACTTGGAGGATTTATAAATTCCTCCCAAGACGCAGTAACCCCTGAAAAACATTTCCTCTTTTAGGTGCCGAACTCAAGAACTTCGACGCAATAATCCAATAATCCTACGCAGTAACCATTATTTGTCACGGGCTTCAACACTACATATGTCGAGCGTTTGGAAACTGATTTCAAATTTCGTATGTTAGTGTTGCGAATGACCAAAGATTTCTGTTGTCTACATGAAACATTGTTGTTGTGTTTTCCTTAATTTTTGATCCCGTAGAAATGTATAGTGATGGTTTTTTCTCAAGGCTGAGGTAAGCTCGTTGGAGTTTTGGATAATCCTAAATGTTGAAGAAAGCAAGTAAAACCTGGATGTTTTACAACTTTATTAAAAAAAATAGAATATAAATAACACAGTATTTCATACAATAAACTCAGCCCATGAGATTCACTTAGAAGAAGTGAACCGGGAAAAAATGGTAACAATTTAATGAGACTTGAGGGCTAATCCGAGGAATAAACAAGTGAGTTCGTTGCTTGCTTAAAACTAAGATGGGAGTATCATATCGATTGAAACCAAATTCCACCCCAAGGATAGTCTAAGAGAAAAATAAGTAGTCCTCTGTTTACTTAAAATGTAAGAGAAGATCATCGGTTTTCGGTAGGAATTTGATTTCAGTTCAAAAATCACTAAAGCGAGACGGAAATAACAATATCGGCGGTTAGGGTTCTATTTTTCGGACCAAAAACGTTGAACTTTCCTGCGGAACACGTATGAACCCAAAATAGAAACCTGAAGCTATTGCAGTTGGTACAAACTGAAATCAGCGAGAAACTTATTCTTGCTTTTCTAATTTGAAAACAAGAAAATCATGAGTTTCGAATTGTTAAAATTTCTAACGTCCTGTTGTTATATTTTCAGCTACGACATAATCGGCCTTATTGTGAGTTTCGCCCGACTAACATTCCACCCGGAAAATTTGACATTTCACTTTTCACCTATTTTGAGTTTCATCCGAAATTTCATTTTCGAAAAATTCCCCTTATTGTAAACATTCATTTCGGGCGGAATGTAATGCCATTGATAAACTAAATTTTCACTTTTTTTTGGTTGGCGAACAAAATATCGTTCGGGTGAAACTCACAATAGCTTTTAAAATTCGGGGCGAACAAAAAATTGGAAGGTGAAATATTTTTCGGGTGAAACTCACAGTAAGGCTGATTGTGAATTATAAGACGAAGAAAATAATATAATTATTTTGAGTGAAAAGTCGTCATCACTGATGACGTTTACTTCGTCGAATTGTGTGTATCATGCGCATTGTGATATCGGTGGGTGGCTGGATGCTGATCTATAGAGTGCTGGTGGTTGGATGATGATGTAGGGAGCTAATGGCAGTTCGGCCAGCAGCGGTAATTAAATTCAATTGGTTTTACTGTGACTCAGACATCCTCTGCAAACTGCACTGATTCGTACATTGTCTGGCTAGAAAAACGAAGCCAACAATACATTGAAATTGCCTACATAAGTGTAGTGGCTATAGTGCGTTATAGGCTACAAGGACTTGTGTATGATGTCAGACAGGGGATCTAATTCAATACAAACAAAATTATCTAACACAAGTATGAATGATGTACTTGCTAATCATGACTGCTTTGATGTCTGTGCTTATCCAACCAGAAAACATCATGGACTCGGCATTATATCGGTTTATGTCAAATTTAATGCCACACAACCGTATAAGACTGTGGGGTTAATACTGTGTCTATTTAATCTTTTCCTATCAAAAACCTTTTTTTAACATTTTTTGGTATAGGTAACGACTTTCCATTATGCAATTAAACAAAAAAACTTTTTATATAAGAAATGTAGGAATACAAGAAAAAACAAAAACAACAGATTAAAACAGATATCATTAATTGAAATGCAAAAAATAATTTATCTGTCATAGCAACAAATCAATTCGATATCAGAAAAATCTCTTTCGTATGACACGAAACAGCTGCACCAATTTTTATACATCCATATACATTTGTATATAGTGAAAGGATTTGCATCTGGAATCTGGTATAGAGGTATGTCCAACAAAACAACCGAACCAAACCTAAGCCGGTTTATTTTATTTCACTTATTGTCAACTCTATGGCATGTCCGCAAGACCAATCTCTGTCTATTTCTGTATATATACAAACTTGGGATAACACCTGCATCATGCATATGCATTTTTATGTCCTGTTCTTTTCATATATAATAATAAAATAATCGAAATGGCAAAACAGACAAACAGACAAAAATATAAAAAAAAAATAAGTTAAACTCAAAAATTTTGTTTAATTTCCACTGACAGATTCTATCACCAAACTTGTCACAGAGAAAAGTGCACATATCAGTGCAACATGTCAGCTGCAGTATAATGGACACATAAATCAACCTTATTAATCCGGTAACTCAATATACAACCGGAATGTCAAACAAAAGACATTCGAGTCCAACTTAAACCTAAAGAAAAAAAAAAAAAAAACTAAACTCTGGTTCCGCAATTATGTACATACATTTTTTTTTCTTCGCGCGATATTTGAAGTCCGCTCACACCGATACCGACATCACATCCATCAGACACTTTTGCTGATGCTGACTCACAAACAACATAAGAGATCAGAAGATCAGATGCATCTGCTGATGGGGATTTGCGTGTGTCCGCGAAGATCGAAAATAGTTTATCAAAGGGGAACTTTTGATTTTCCCTTTTTATATATTTTCTTGCTTTTGTGTGTCAATCAATGACTTATACGATACGCTCGACCATTACCCAGCGATGAGTAATAAATTGATCAGAACGAAGCTGCTCCAATCTATAGCAACATCGTATAGCTAATCGCTGTACTATAGCCCCCTGGGTGTATCTATGTGTCTATCTATACAACTCGAATGCCTTGACCTTTCCAATTGGCGTTCATCACCCTCGGACGCGCGATTGAATGATAGATGCCTTGGCTTGGTTTGCCTTTGCCTTTGCTTTGCTTTGCTTTGTTGGGTTTGTTCGTTTTTCATTCAAAAGACTCTCCTCATCGAACCCATTGTACAAACATATAAGTCTGATGTGAGTTGGAGAGAAAAATGAATTAATTGCAACACACCGCGATGTGATGGTGAGTTGGTGTGAATACGAACCGGTCCGCCATCATCATCAAGCTGCAGACTTGGTTTATCCATTCAGCTTCAGAGCGCTGTACTAATGCTATACATATAGCTTTGCGTCTACAAATCAGATTATAGAATGCGTAGGTGGTAATTGTTGGTGCGGTTTTTGTTGGGCTCTCTAGTTTTCTTGACATTTCGATTGTGGACATATAAATGTTGTAACAGTGACATGTGTGGCAGCAGCGGCCAAGAGTCAATTGCAAACAAATTTTGTTGTTTATAACCAAACACATATACTTGGGTTCTCTCCTCCGCACAAAGTTTTGTGAGTTAGTTAGGTTTTTTGTTTTTCTAATTAAAAGTTATGTTGTTTTTTTTTTTTGTTTTTGTTTTTGTTTTGGGGTTTGCTTCTATAACAACGCCCTCGGGTGCAGTTAATTTCGAGTATGTACATAGCTGGGTTTGTGTTTTTTTTTTTATAATTGTGTGCAATATAACAGTTAAAAAATAAATAAATTAACAACAATTAAAAATCGATAGGTTGACGAAAACCCAATTGATTGCTTTAATTCATTAACTACAAAAAAAAACAATTTTTTAACAAAATAACAGGGTGTATACTGCACTGTGGTCCCGGTTGCAGGTAACTGGTAATATGACCTAAAAGTTGATGTTAGAATTATTGCATGATATCTCATTATAGAAGCTTCTATTAAAGTAACAAAAACAAATAATAGAATGATGGTATAAACGAATATTGAAATTCATACCATTTTACGCTTCAGAAGTGGGATAACTTTTTTTGCCTGTCTGATTGTTTTTGCAATGAACATTTTGCAATCATTTTAAAAGTAACTTCCCGATAAGTCAGGAATTTTAAATTTCAAACACAACTCACAACATGAGGACAACACATTTGTTTGGTGTCTAGCTCAGCGAGAAGTAAGTTTAAAATCGTTTGCAGAATTAGTATGTCGAAGTCACAAAAATTAAATTTACCAGGCGTCTCTGCCATACTATCTCATCGAGATTGGCATATTATCTCATCAATAATGGTACGAGAGATAGGTTCGTTGGAGCCATTATGTAGTACGGTGGGTGAGAAGATAGAAAATACGAGGATTTCGTATTTTAAGAGGGTTACGAAGATAGAGTTTTAGATCGAACTGCAGTCAACGGATCCGGAAAGTAGTCGAATCGAAGAATGAAGAGAGTGAAATTGATGATGAATGAGAAATTTCTCTACCATCTTCTAGCGAATCCAGGTTAATTAGTTGAAGGCGGTCTGAATAGAGAGGTAGGATCAGTGAACTGTTCCCAAATCCCAATATAGATCTCGAAGGGCAAAGCAAAAAAAAAACGAAGTTGTTATACGCTCTCGATTCTGGAAATATGAATATCTTGGTAAGGGGACCATATTTGACAGGCATATTGAAGGTGGGGTGGCGAACAAACGTTATGTATAGGGACCGGGTCACTTATAAGGGTTGGATAATTCTGGACCATCGTTTACGAAGCTAAGTGCTGAATTAGCTTTAAGAAATATTTTGTCTATATGAGTTCCTGGTCAAAAAATATGCCAAGGTCTTGAATATGGGTTGATCATGGAGAAAATAGAGACGGGGAGGAGAATTAATACGTTTGAGTAAAAAAGTAATAGACTGGCATTATTGGAAATGTTAAGCTCTAAAAGCCCTTCCACACTATCCCACTGAGTATTAATACATGTCAAATTGAAAGTGGGAAAGAATTTCATGCTACTGCCAAATTTGTGAGAGAGAAATGCCTTTTCATTTTTTTACCACACACAACAGTTTAATTTAAAAAAATGTGATAAAATGTGTGATAGAATTAGAACCATTTCTAAAAATTCTCATGTATTAACACAATATGTCAAATCGTGTAGGCTGGAATATCATGCTGTGTAAGATGGGTTCTCATATTTTGTTTGCACACTATTATACATGATTTGCTTCCCACTTTTTTGGTATGTTTTAATACTCAGTGGGATAGTGTGGAAGGGCTTTAAGCTTTTTTTAAGGCACCAGACTGAAAAACTGTCAAAATCGTTTTAAATAGAAGAAAAGACATCTGAGAAGAAATTGTCTTGAAAAAATTTGGAACCGTGCGTCGGCGTACAGTGAGATAAATTAATGTTTGATGACAATTACAATATCTAGTAAAAATGAAAAAAAATGGACCTAAGTGGCTACCTTGAGGAACACCGGAGGTAACTAAGAAAGGGCTGGAAAGGCAGATCTGAAACGAACACTATAATAACGGTTTTCAAAGTAAGAGGAAATCCATTTTAACAAGGAGGGTTCAAAGCGAGATTTTGTCGATTTTGTCAAATTCCTTATTACAATCCGTGGAAAGAACATCGACTTTGCAGTCTGAGATGGTAAATGGCACAAATTCAACAAGATTAATGTTTGTGGACCTACATTTCAAAAAGCCGTATTTTCTAGGAGATTATCCCGCGGGCGGCGTATAGTATTTAGTGCAAAGGACTGTTACGGTCAGGGATTCGATTCCCAGTTTATGCGACCTTAAAAAAAAAGATGTTTTTCACGGGTTACAGACTCTTGTGAGGAATTGACAAATTCTCCATTAGATATACATATACAGGTTGCCAATGGGATCAAATCCTAAATTGACCTGCTTGGAGATATTGCCATCTTTCAAAATGTTTCATATCTATGTACTTATTATATTGGTGTTAGGCAATAACGCCTAAATTGATTTGGAAATATCGCCCAAAAAAAAAATCCAAAAAAAGGAAAAAACTCCCAAATGTTAGGAAATAACGCCCAAATAATAATCAATACTACATTTACAATATGGATTTTCGAAAATTAAAACGGCGTATAAACAGATTCTTGAAATGCAAAAGAGAGTTTGCATGCACCCAGCCTCACACCCCTAATCCTATAATGTGCCCAAGCAGGGGACCTGCATGCCCCCCCCCCATACATACATACCTCACTGCTTATGCGCCGCGGTATTTTGAAGATTATCTTATCATTGAAATTTCACTTTGGAAGTATCGCTTAAAATTTAGGAAAGAACGCCCAAATTAAAAAAAATATAGAAATAACGCCAAAATTTTACGAAAACAATTTATTATGGAGATATTTCCAACTTACGATTTGGAAAAATATAAATTTGGGCGATATTTCCATTTTTTTTTGGCGATAAAAAAAAAATTGGGCGATATTTTCAAATTGATTTGAGCGTTATTTCCTATTATATTATTTCATGAAAACCGATCCCTAAAAACGTTATATAATTTTTGATTGACAGGTATTAAGTACTTATGGATTTATGCATGTTATCTCTTATAAGAAGCCGTTCAAGCACATTAAATCAGCTGAAATTATGAAATAAAATCAAAAAACACCTTATTGACCAAAAAATCGTTGTGCAGTTAATAAGGTGTTCCTTTATTTTATTTCATATTTCACGCGACTATACAAGCCTAAGTTTAATATCTTTGACACCTTTTGTTTGAATTTTCTTTCATTAAATACACTTGTGCCTTTAAAGACTTTAATTCAGCTGAAATTAATTTTGTATGGTCCAACAACAGAAAAGTGATATCTGAAGCAGAAACCTTGGGCCTTCAGCCTTTTAGTTACGAGCTGCATAGATTCAGACAAATATCTTTTGTAAAAATTTAGTTTGAAAAAAAGTTGATTTTTTTCATTTTAAATTTCATCCTGCGAAAAGTTACCAACTTGTGATACTGTAGCCTTCCCACGCACCTAGCAGAATATCAACATATTAAAAATTTCTAATATCTTACTAAATGACAATACCAAGAACCAATATTAAATAAAACGTATCTGAATGAGAGTTCCATTCCATACAAATAAAATGGTCAATATCTGTGTGCAATAGAAATATCCTTGAATTTTATCAAAATCAAATTAATTTTTCGCAAAAAAAACTGACTCAGCGCAATTGCAAAGTCGACGCACGCAAAGTCACCACACTATTTACTCAGCCGTGTTGCCTAACTAAACAAAGATTAATCGATAAGTGGACAAACTGAGTGGGTGTGAACGCAATCACATCATACTTAACAAATCCATGATCATGATGAAATGAAGAAAAAAAAAAAAAAAAATGCCCCAAGTCTCATTCACAAAAATATCATCCAGACATCTCAAACCCTACAACAACACCACCCACTATTTAGAAAACTTGCATTTCCTCTTTGTATATGTATATAGAAAAATGTTTGTTTATAGAAGATCTTATAAGTCTTCATAAGGCTTTGTAAATAGACATATCTTAAGGAAGTCCACAATTGAAAAAAGGGTAAAGAAACTGCTCCCAAATGTCAACAGAAATCCCCGGTAAAATCTCAATCTCGCCTCTCTCTCCCTTTCTTACTCCATATAGAAAGGTACATGTTATATATGAATTCGAAGTGCATCTCTCAATGCAAATTTAATACTCTTGGTCGTTTTTTTTATTTTATTTTATTTTATTTAATCTGCCCGCGCATTCATTCTGTGCGATGGATATCTCTATCACTGTTTGTCGTTGAATTTATCGTATTCGGGCTCATTCCAGAATCGCCCACTTAAAATGTGACGAAATGAGAGGCTGCGCGACACCACTCAACTGATATGTGTAACTATTTTCGAATATAAATGTATATTATAGTTAGTAACAGTAGGAGTCAACGGCATCCAACAAAAAACAATTTTTTTTTATAATCGTATTTTTTTTGTCATTTAAGTGAGAATGTTATGACAGATTGTCAATTTAGTGACATATTAGCAAAATGGAAACGTATGGCTCTCTTTTGCTTGCATAATAATGTAGATCTAGTAAAGGGCTTATTTATGGTTTTATAAAATTGTTCACCTTTAAATTTTTAAGACATTAAGTTGATAGTTGTTATAAAAACTGAAAAATTATCTGTGTTTTATTTTTTAGCATATTGAAAAACCTAAAATTGAAAATAATCTTTAGATAATTTCAAAATTGAGCTTTTTAAAGTTCGGTATTTAAAAAAATAATGTTTTTTTAACTAAAAATTCTCAATTGCATAATTTTTAAATACAATCCTTAGTTAAAAATCGACTAAAATAGCTCAAAAGAAATGATTACTCATTCATTTTTAAAGAAAAAAGTTATTTATCAAAAAAATGCGATACTAAAACTTTCGAAGTTAGTGAGACAACAAAAAAGGCAAAATAAAATGTTTTGTATATTTTAAAAATTTATTTCAAGACTTAGAAGTAGATAATTGTATTTCAAAAATGTACCATATTTTTTAAATTTGGATGGTAATTATGAGAGCAAGTTCAAGCAACCCCCACTTGTGATTTACATATACTTCAAAGCCAAAACCTCTTTCGATCTCATATCAACACTATTAATGATGGATCAATGTGACAATTTAATTCCCTTTCTTCAAAAAAGATTGGTAAATTGAATGACTCGTTGTTGTAAAAAAATAGTCAAACGGATAGACGGACAAATACATTCCCAGACAGGAAGACCACGATGAAAAGCAGTAAAGTCCTCTAGATATAGGTTTGCTGATGGTAAGATCTTATTGTGGTTTGGTGTAGCACCATTCACTTTAACCTAATTTGCTATGTGTGTATTTAGTGCAAACCACTTTAAGTGGTTTTTGGCACATAATAAATTATTATTTATATATATTCCATTTTCTACAATTTTGGTTTTTGAAAATCAATATAGTTTCGGAGGGTAAAGCTATGCGCAAACCGACACGATGACGGTGGCGATCGCGATAACTTTTATCGCGCGATAAAGATACGTTCAAAAGCCTGCTTACATCAACGCGGTATATATTGTGTAGCGGGCTAAGTTGTCAGCGAAAATACAAGCTTAATTTTTGAAGTTTAATAAAAAAATCATATAAAATGGAATTTTATTCATTCATTCATTATTCATTTTTCAGTATTTGAAGTCATTTCAAATTTTCTTTTTTACACTAGTCATTTTTCTTTAGGCGATATAGCGATCAAATGGTGCTTGCTGCGTTCAAGAAAAGTCGCGTAACTGAACGCAGCAGTGGAACGTGAACGCAATCCACATATCGCGTCGATGTGTGCCCCTCCATTGATTTTCTTGTGCGGCATCCATATTTTTATCGCCATCGCCACCGCCAACGCGTCGGTTTGCGCGTAGCTTAAACAACAATTTGCGATCTCCAAAATGGCTAATTTTACCTATTGTAGCTACATGAAAACTGAACTATTTAACCAATTTTTATGAAATTTTCAAAAGTGGTATAATGAATGAGATACAAAATAAATACATAAAATTTCCATTCACTGCCACGCCCACTTTAAATAGAAAATGTTATATTATCATCTAAATAGATACAAATCTCTCTTGTGTTCTCAGTAATTCTTGTGAATAATGTTTTTATAAAAAAACTTTATCATACAAGGATATTTTCCCACTCAATTTTTTGGAATTTTTTAAAAACTTTTTTTGTTCTACGGAATTAGTTTTAGCTCGATAAAATCTAAATTTAAAAGCCGCCTATTATGAAGTAAAAGATAATGTATGGAACGATATCATAAATTTCCGTCCACATTACACGCCTCACTTTTTGGAAAAATATAATATCATCCTCGAAATTGATAAAAATCTGTGATATGTTCTTAATAGACCTTGTGGATAATGTTTGAACAAAAATTGCAACATGAGGATTTTTCCACCCAGTTTTTGGGCGTTTTTAAACTTTTTTTCCAAGTAGTTAGTTAAGCTCGATAAAATCTAAGCTAATTAACCGTTTATTAGGGGTGTCGTCTCCATGTTGTGTGTTTTTTATAACGATTTTAATATAAAATGTAAAATATAAATAAAAGAATAAATAAAAATAAAATATAAATATACTTAATCGGTTTTTTAAATTCTTTTATTTATATTTTACATTTTATATTAAAATCGCTAATTAACCGATTTTGATGAAGTTACCATTTATAATCACAGATAATATAAGGAACGATAACATTCAATCGGAAGCCACCGACACGCCCACTTTTTTTTAATAAAATTCATTTGATCATCAAAGTTGACAAATCAAATGTATGATGTTCTATAACTAGATAAAAAAAAAAAAAAAAGAATTCATAACCTTGAATTATAAATCGTATAACAGAAATTTGAGATTTTTTTTTAGCTTACTGAAAAACATGCCAAAACGACTCACGAAATTCTGCACTTTAACCTTCGGTAGGTATTATATATCCAATTTAGCTGCTTTATTTTACTTAAAATGTATTTTTACTTGCGATATGTACATATATATGGTACTATAATATGGCAAGTTATGCATTCGTTGAAAAAATCGAACTCGAGTTTTCGATCAAACTTCAAACTACGATGATAGCGAAGTCAACTATGTCTGTCTGTCTGGGTGTGTCGATTTTCCTTAAACTTGGTACCTTTATAGCATTTTTTGGGCCTTCCTCCGACACGTTCTTTTTCCATTTTTTCTTGGACCAAAAAGGACAGTAGCTGCCGTACAAATTTTTCTTAGCAAAAAATGAAAATCGTATTTTTCTCAAAAATGAGCCATTTTTTTTTAAACAACTTCTAATAAAAAAATTCAGTAATGTTTTTTACAAAACGGCTACCATTTTATAAAACAAAATTTCCGAACCATTTAGAACAATTTGTTTGATTTTCGAATTTCTCAAAAACGGTTCAACAGATTTTGATCAATTTTTATACATGTATGGAGAAAATTTCAAAAAGTTTTAAAAGTAATTTACCAAAATTTTAAAACTTTGTTTTCGATTTTTAAAAAGAGAAGTAAGTAAGTAATTTCAAAAAGACTGTTGGATTTTTACTAAATTTGGCACCCAAAAGTTTTTTAATATTATCTTGCAGATTTAAAAAAAAATTATTTTTATAAATAAAAATAACGGTAGGTACTTCCAATACAAGTATTTAAAAACTGATTAGGAAAATCTCGTTTTTCTCAAAAATGACTTTTAGATTTTGAAAAAAAAAATTGTGAACGATCTATGTAGGTACTATTTTTTTTTTTGTTAATTTGCATTTACCATTTATTTATTTATTCATTCATCTATCTATTCATTCATTTAGTAACCAATTTTGTGCAGGGTTTACAAGTATCTCATACTAATGTTTTTTTTTTTTTTACATTTTTTTTATAAGTTTGAACAGTTCATTCATTTAATTGCATATCGAAATTAAAAAACAAATTTTGGATTTTTAAAAAAATTTCGTGTGTCAGTCGTGCATCTTATTTTGATAGCTTAAAAAAATCGGTAGAACATTAATTATTGGATCCATTTATATAAGAAGCATTAGATTATCTGCTGGATTTGGCTGGTTCTCTTAAATTTTTCAAACATTATTGTAATTTTTAAAACATGAAAATATTAAATATTTAAAATATTATAGGTATATCTATACTTTTCATTTATTTTGGATCTCTGATAAACGTGTTCAAAATTATAAAAATAAAAAACATTCGTTTAATTTACCAACACACATGTTCGGTTCATATATGCACCAGCGCTAAAATGTCTCGCAACACTTTCGTTCAAGGCCATCATGCACGCACATTTCCTTTTCTGACAACTTGACAAATTGTACATACATTAATTAATATCAAGGCATATCTAAATAATTGTGCGTGTATAATTTTGTTCGCCAAATAAGTTTCTAAACCAACGTGTAATCGCCCAAATATGTAAAATCACTTTCAACTAAGCCATACAATTATTTATTGCATTGAAAATGACATCATTTAAAGCCACTCAAGGCGACCATATTTGATAGAAAGTGTGTTTAAATTCTGACCCCCATTCCATTCTTGTTTGTTTTTTTTTTTTCTATTATGACAGTTTATTTTATAGAAAATTCATTATCGACCTATTTATATGGAGTTTCCAATAGTAATTATCTCTTATACCACTCTTGTCATCGATTATGTCTTTCTCGCTATTATAAAGCCTCATGCGGATGGTCCCGCATGTCTTCGTTCTTCCTGAGCTTCTTCAATATAATATTCTGCTATATACCTATATACGTGAACTGAATTAAATTCATAATTAATTCATCAACATACATAAATAGAAATCTAACGTGCTTGTATAGCTCTCCGTCGTCGTCGCCGCCGCAGTCCGTCATCCGTTGTCGTCTTAACACTTAATAAATTATATTATTTTTATAAGAACGAAAGTAAAATTTACGAGATATTACAAAAAAAAAAAAAAACAGAAAGTGAATTAAAACAGATTTAAAATTACTCAATGCATTAAAATCACTGAATTAAATATTTTTGTTTAGATTTAGATTTTTTTTTTATTTATACTCTTGAAAAAGTCGTTAGAAAAGAAATCGTGCATAGCACGTTTTGCAACATTCAAACTAATGACCGTTATTAATTGGCAATGACTGGCAATTATTTAAATTAACCCTCTCTATATATATATCGTGTGCAACCGGGTACCAATAGTCAATTATATACCCGCATAGAAAAGTACACAATAATTGCACACGGCAGAAATATGTTCGACAAGACTAAATGATCGCTTTGCGTTGGTATCGTTGGCTCGCGATCAGCCACCCAATTAATTAGGAATTGAATTTTCAAGTTATAAAATAGAGTATTGCTTGCAGCTCGAATATATGCGAGTATATCTCAAGATGCCATGGAATTCCATAGAGGGTATTAAAAGATTTCAGAATATGCCACACCCAACGGTACAATATTCAATTAGACCAATCGATCGCAGAAGTGATTGATCGGTCGGCTGCGATCTCTCAATAAAATCGAAATTTATTGCCTTGCCTTGTGTAGCAACAGCAGATGGGGGTAGGTTGTAGGTATATAATAGTGTAACAGGTTTCGAAGTTTAATTATAAGAATGCGTATTCATGTTCCAAGTTGTAAATATGTGCATTCGAAGGGGAAAAGAGAGTAGATTTGATTACAACCGAGGCAACACTGCAGATCCTATACCTACCGAAGCCACAAACCACCCGCAACATATGAGTATATGTAGTTAAAAATAAGTTTAGCGACCTGTTAGTTATGTGCGATCACCATTATTTTATTTTTAAAGGTTACCATCTGTTATGTTATTTTCAAGTACTTTAAAGCATTTTAAAGTATTTTTTACCAACAGCACCTGTATGGTATAAATAAAAAAATTGCTTAACTATGCCACAATTATCTCAAGAACTGTTTGGTTTTCCCCAATGACAGATGGAAGTAGACGACTATAGGATTTTGTATCCCTTACAATCAGCGATTGGTATAAAATTGGTATAAACTGGTCTAACGCAACAATAATAATAGGTACAAAGATTTTCAAAGCTCAAGAAAAATCATTTTATAAAAATCATTTCATTCTTAAAATTTGTTCACCTTTTCATTAAGTTTCATAGAAATTATAAAATAATGTTGACCTTACGAAGAATTTTTCCCATGTTTTAATTTAAAAAATAAATGGAAAAAGTGTGATTTCCCATGTCATTTAACAAACTTTGATCTGCCGAAAAATCATTTTTCTGCAAAAAAAAAGTAAAATAAAACTTGAAAATATGGTCACCCCATAATTATTTTACTAGATCGTGCCGTCTATTTTTGGTCGTTCATCAGAAAACATAAAATCAAATTAATTTATATGCCATGGGCCTTTACAGCTCGTCATGCAGTGCTGCATAAATAGTTGGCGGGCTGAAACAAGCTCACTAAACTGCACCTGCACACATATAATATACTGAAACTGAACTGCAATGGCAGCCAGTATGGTGGAATGAGATTCCAAAATATTTCAACAAGACAGACAGACTCTTTATGAGACCCACAGATCGGACAAATCTAACATATGTACATATATGAGTTGTTGTCGTTGTTCCATTAATATATATGAGTGTATCTTACTTTTCTATTTTTGCAATATATGCATATTCGATTTTTATTTGGTTGAGTTGGATGCACAGTGCAAACTAAATTTTTCTGATGGTTCTTCTTAAGTTGAATATTGTTCGAGTGAGTAGATATGTGTGTTTGTATGCCGTTTATGCCATTGACCACGCTGTGTCATAACATTGATATGTTTATCTTTTTTGGTTAAGTTTGAAGTGATTTTGAATATCTGCATGTGCAGTCGTGGAAATATAAGTTTGATTTGATGCATAATGAGATAATGATCATTAGATTTGAATATTTTTCTGAGAATAATAGGAAATTTATCTATTTTAAAAAGAAAGTCTATTATATGAATCACTCAAATTTTAAGGTTAAGGGATGTGTTCAATATGTAATGTTCTAGTTTTAGATTTTATTTTCTAAACTCATACGCTTATTATTTCTTTTCTTATATATTACCCGATATAGCTTACAGCACTGCAATTATCTACTTAGATATTTATCAGAGAATTTGAGACCTCAGGCTTCTTAGACTAAATTATTAACACGTGTTTAATTCATATCTTTTTTTTAAACATAGTAATAATTTTCGGTTATAGAGTCAAATTTGAATTTTTATTTGTATTTGATTTTATTTCTTAAATAGATCTGAAATGCAGTTTGTCCAATTTGATTCGAACTTTGAAATATCACTTCAACATTGAAAAGGTGGATTATTCATTAATTTTCTTTTGAACAATTTGTTTTGACTTTGATTAAAATGCATAATATGAAAGTCGTTTATGAGTATTTAAGTACATATCTACAATCTACAGGTAAAATAGAAGATTTAAAAAAATGAAAATTGGTTAAATACTCGAATAAGGAATCAAAAGAGCCCCTGATAAAAGATAAATCAAATTGGAGATGTGTGTTTATGTTGGATGAAAAGAGGAGATAGTGTGGGCCTTAAGACGGACAAATTATTTTTTCTAAAGACTCTTAGTCCAAGAGTAATGTTTTGAAACTTAAAATGCCATATTTACTATTAAAACGAAAGCCAGCCGTTCCGAAACCTATACCAAGGGAGTGTCTACTGTCCAATGAAGTGAACCTTATACCCCTATACCTGGGTCATTTCATTATCTAGTGAATATAGGGATATAACAGTATGGATTTATACTGCTCCCAAAGCTCGTTGATCTAGTGTTATACTTACTAATTTCAGAATTTAATATTTGTCTAACGAATTTCAGTAGCTATTATAGTGACGACCAGATCAACTGAATACTATTCTTACACTTATACGAGAATTCACCAGTCCGTAAATCAAAATACTGAAATAATAATAGTTATGTGTAATGCGAGAAACAGATTGGAACAGCAAAACATCGACATCGACATGGACATCAACGTTAGAAATTGTCCTAAATTCGATGTCGCTGTTGCTGTGTTAATGTATTCAAAGCCATTTAAAACCACTGGCCCTAAAAGGTTGTCAAAGTTGTTGTTGAAGTTGCTGTGCCAATCTGTTTCTCGCATAAAACTTTTCGATATATTGTATTTAACAGCCCCATTCTGGCAATCCTCACTGATACCTCACAAGTCACAACAACCTCACATGGTAAGGTTAAATTTATTTTTAGTCCACAAGAACTATATTTTGATCTCCTTTTGAGAAGCTCACAACTCACAAATTTGAAAATTCTTAGGCCGTGTCCGAATTGCGTTAAAATTTTCTACCACTGGTTAAATTTTGACGTTTGGTTAAAATGGGATAATGTTTTTATTTTTGCTGTCCAAACTGGATTAAAATAAGATGGGTTGAATGGGATTTTTAGTTAAAATTCCCGCAAGATTAAAAAAATTTCCTTAACCACAAATGTGTTTTATTATTCCAGAAAATAAATATTTTATACAAAATCCAGCTTGAAATGTATCAAAATAAAAATTCGACGGGAATAAAGTATAGGTACAAATTTCTTAATTTGATTTACTTTTAAAGGTTTTGCATCGATTATATCCCCAAACATTACGGAAAAAATCATATTGTGTATTGCTTGATTATGCAGTCTGTGAACACAAGTTCACAGCTGTCAAAAAACTAAAAAAAAAAAAACAAAATAAAACAAAACAAAACCACCAATTGGCATTAATTTTGCAAGATGAATAACAATTTGAGGAAGTATTTTATATTAATTCTTTTATATTTTTTAAAATATCAGCGTATTATTACGAGGACTGCAATAACACAGCAACGACTACGCGAGGTATGTGTAGTGTACGTGCACATGAAAATTCAAAATTCATAACATTGATTATTTCCATTGTCCATTGTATCAAAAATAATTTCCAATTCAATTTTCTCTCTTATTTGAGAAACGTCAAAATTTAACCACTAGTGTCAAATTTTAATCTGCTCTGGAGCTGGGTAATTTTTAACCCATTTTATTCACCACGCTAGTGTCAAAATTTAATTTAACCAAACGTCAAGTTTTAGCCAACATTTTAACGCAATTCGGACACGGCATTAATCACGAAAAAAAAAGCAGTTGGTTCTTTCAACAAAAATTCATCAGAACTTAATAATCAAATAAAAAATTCATCTTGCTGTGGTTAGTTTTTTGTGAGGTTTCAAGTGAATATTTTCTGAGAATACAAAAAATTTGTTCGAATCACTGTAAACCTCACAAGAAATCATTCCTCAAAAGAAAATTGTGACTTGTTTCGAATAAACACTTTCTCATAAAGATTTTTTTTACACTGAGGCTTATGTGTTTTGTTTTTCTTCATGGTTAAGCTAGCGAGTATAGAAGCTTGTCGGAAAAACAAAAAGCCCATATCGCAATCTTTTCAATTACAACATTACAATTATCATCGGGATTTCCCGTCAGTAAAATTTTATTGATTACCTCCCTCCTTCTGAATATAATTCTTTGTGTGCCTACTGCCTTTTTACAATAGGTATAGGTACAATCGAATTCATGTTTCTCAAAAAACTTAACAACATTTAGCTTGATTAAGTACAAACATTAATCAAGAGAACTATGAATATGAAACAAAAAAACACCATAAAGGTTAGCATAATTTTTCAGTTTCTATGCGCCCTAAACATTTCATAACCTTTTCTTTCATTTTTATCCGCGCATAGTAATTACAAACATAGCTTAGCTAGCTACCAACTTTACGAAATTATATACCTTCTCATTATAACCCGCAGTCTGAGTACATAAATGTTTTTTTTTAACATATCTACAGTTAACAATACATTTTTACACAATCCAATAGCTCATTAATCAAAATTACAAACCAAAAAAAAAAAGCAAGAACTGTTACAACACAAACATTTCATGAAACACTAATTATGTAATATTTTGCGTTACGCCCTCGAAATATGATTGTTTCACACTTTTCGAACGAACTGAAAAAAAAAAAAAAACACATCCCTTTTCCATCATGACGAAATTGATTAAAACAAAACTCTTATACGCGATTACCGGGCAAAAAAAAAAGAGAAGTCTTTTGAGATTTTTTTTTCTAATTAATGTAATGACATCAATTTTCAACTCCTCCTTCGTATCGTAGTCATCGACATCAATCACAATTACATCATCAACATTATATTCATGTCACAAGCGTTATATACCCAACCTACATCCATATGTAGGAGTTGTTATCAATTCAAGGCTACAACAACTATAAATGAGGTATTAGCCATTCTTTTAGTTCGAAGAAGCCAAGTTTTCCGTGACTGAAGATATCAATTTTCATTTTATATGTGTATCTAGTTGAACACACACACACAAATAAAATCTTTGGACAAGAACTAAAAGGAAAAGCGGATACCAAAACGAAAATCACCATAATCATTGTGATCAAAATACAAAAAAAAAAACAAGAAATACTCCATAATTAATTGGGCCAGAAGAGTGAGTGATTCAAATTAACTTGACTCCTGCTCCCGAGAGAGGGAGACTAAGTTTTTATCCGACTGATGATGGCAGATGTGGTGGCGTCAACGTGGCGATGGCGGCGCGCATCAGCCCCAGCGCCATGTCTGCCATAGAGTTCTGGACAATCTAATCAAAGTCAATTTGTCCATAACAGACGATCAAAATGTAATTCATTCAAATCTCTGGGGACTTCCTGTGGTCACAGTGGATAGAAACTCATTTTGTTTTGTTGAGGATATACATATATAGTTTGGGTAACTTCCGCTTTGAGGTTAGTCCTTTTATTTTGTTTGGTAGATTTGAATGTTTTGTCTCTTGCAACTATAATTAATAATGATTTACAGAAAATACAATGAAAATACATGAAAGTGCCCAACTTTACTTGGAATGATTTTCATTAAACACGTAAATTGATATAAATAACATGTCAACAAACTCTTCGATCATATTGCAGTGATTTGTGACTGACCATCACTCAATGCTCGAGTCAGCACAACGCGGACTCGATTCATTGCGCGGCTAGTCGATCATTATGTGCGCGAACAGTTCTTAACACGATATTGTATTTCCTTCATAAGTGAACGCAACACAGTATTTAAAAATAACCGTTATTGGTGCCTTTATTTGTGGAGGCCTTTAGAGCTGTCATTGTCAATTTAATTATAAAATCTATTTGTTTTTTGCCTTTGCCCTAATTCGGCGACATTCCCAACAAATTTCGTTTGTCTTTATTTTTTACCTTATTTAACTAAAAACTAAAAATTGATTTGTTTTTTTAAATAAAACAAAATAAAATAAAATCAAATAAAATAAAATAAAATAAAATAAAATAAAATAAAATAAAATAAAATAAAATAAAATAAAATAAAATAAAATCAAATAAAATAAAATAAAGTAAAATAAATCAAAATAGAATAAAAAAAAATTAAAGTAAATTAAAATAAAATAAAATAATAAAAAATAAAGTAAATTATAAAAAAAATCCAATAAAATAAAATAAATTAAAATAAAATAAAAAAATATAAAAAAAAAGAAGAGAGAATGTGCAGAGCGTGCGAAAGTGAGCAAGAGAGGAGAGAACATGTGATAGAAAGATGTAGGTCAGGCGGAGATGAAAGAAGATCAATAAAAGCAAAAATGGGGGATATAGTGGACAAAGGAGGGAGGGGGAAGAGTGGATAAAAGCACAAGAGTTTGCGAGAAGGAGTAAGGAGAGAGGGATGAGAGGAGAGGAAAGTGTGGTGAGAGACTTGTAACCCTTAGGGAAAACAATACAACACAGTAAAATACAATACAAATTAAAATGAAATAAAATAAAATAAAATAAAATAAAATAAAAGAAAAGAAAATAAGATAAATTAAAATAAAATTGTACAACCTTAAAATTAAATAAAAGAAATATAAACTAAACATATAAAATTACAATTGGATTCCTCTTATCATTTCGAAGATTTTGTGTTTGTCTGTTGCTGTGTCTGCTAATCGGCATACAAAGAATTAAAATACATAAATCATTTGGTCAATGTTGTAACTTGTTAGTCATATACGGAGATTCGAAGATATACAGAATTCAGAGGGACACTTTTAGCAGATCTTGAATTTCTACAGAGTCAATTAAATTAT
The DNA here is from genome assembly GCA_929447395.1 of Epistrophe grossulariae. Taxonomy (NCBI): domain Eukaryota; kingdom Metazoa; phylum Arthropoda; class Insecta; order Diptera; family Syrphidae; genus Epistrophe; species Epistrophe grossulariae. The sequence goes on from OV839566.1 coordinate 137,881,914, forward strand.
GGAATGAAGCCATTTCCTATAATTTTGTTATTTTTTAAGTTAAATCATATAGTATAGAGCAAATTTATTACAAATCAATCAATTTGGACGCTTTTGAAAGTTAAATCAAAATCTTAAAAGTCGTTTTCGAGAAAATAAAAAAAAAAGTTGTAGTATGGGAGTTAACCGTTCTATTTATGAGTGAAAATATAAATGTGGATTTCTTCTAGGGAATCACCTGAAAATAGTCTGTGCTAAGCTCTAAGACTGGTCCCTTCGTTTATGCTCCAACTATATCTACAGTAATTGGTTTCATATTCCCGTAAACAGTTCCAAAAATAAAATGTAGGGTTAAATATTTGCTAAAGGTATAGTTGGGTTGGACCCCCCTCGACCAAATCCTGGATCCGCCACTGGTTGAAAGGTAAAACAAATAGTCAGTATGACAAAATCACTTCTGAGGACCTTTTTATCATCGTTATGCTAGTTTTGAATAAAACCTCGATTTTTTTTTATACGAAACCCATGTTTTCCCTACGTGAATAAGTAAAAATAGATCAGTCTAAAGTCGAGTCTCAAATACTATATGTACTATAACGCAATTGAAGAATCTCAAGTACTCCTTCAACCACCCAAGTATATAACCATAGAAAACGAGTACAAGTACATCAAGATCACTATATAGTTATTATTATGCTCCACACAGCCCACCCGCTAGTCTTTAGTCTAAAACTGTCAGACAACTAAACATTGACCACTCAATTGTCAGATATGCTATCGGACTCAAAGTGGCACAACAATGAATACAACAAGCGCCTATAAGAGATTCTAATTCATTCAATATGCGCCGCGACTTTAGTTGTTGTATTGTTGTATGTAACTCTATAGCTTGTAGAGGAAGTTAACTAAACACTTGAATTGAATTGATTATGCAAATGGATACTACGTTGCCGCCGCCGCCGATGCAATGGATGTCGGCCGTGTTGTTTGCATACATACACTGCTGCTCATATACTGAATTTCAATTCAACGTTTAAAAAAAAAAAAAAAAACGAATCAGCTGGACATGGATTTTATATTCACTTTTCCACACCACCGATCTTTCGAATGTGCAATTAGTAAGGTTTTGGGTTATCTTATTGAAATCAGTGTAGTTATATTCTTGTTGTGTTGAATAAATTTGTCAACACCTACGGCAGCAGCACGTGGCAGCAGGGCTAAAAATCAATTTCAGTTTTGATTTTAACATCCGATTATATTATCAAAATAGGTATTAGTTTTTCCATGTTGAACATTTCCTATACATGAAATTAAGAAAGTTCTACACCTATTGCTTAGAAAATTCGAAACTATATCATCAGGATTGAACAAATAAAAGATGAATCTAATTAAATTTGTCAGAAGAAGAAGTAGAACATAAAGAAATTTCAATTATATGAAAAAAAAAGAACCATCATGTGTGGGTTTCTATTTAGATTATCGTTGTCATAAATTATGAATCGTTGATTGGAACAGATTGTTTGCTTTAGTTTAATTCGGTTTGTAGAAGTTTGTTTTTTTTTTTTTTTTTGGAAAAAAGTAAGATTTCAATTTTAGATAACAAAAAAAAAAAATTAATAGATATATGTAGGCATGTATAATATTTCTGATGCATTTACATTAAAATTAAGAATAGCTTCTTGAAACGATATAAAGAAGAAGAAAGCTAAATGAGAAACGTTATCTTATCCAATAAAATGCTCACAATGGATCACAGGAACTTACCTACTCTTGTGATTCAAAGCTTTATAAATTGACGAAACATATTGAAGATGAATAGTAATGGTTTATTAATACAGTTATTATTATATTTTTAGTATTAAAAGAGAGAGTATAAGAAGTCAAAATTACTAAAAAAAAACAAAATGGATTCCTTCTTTGATTTTTGTTTGTTTAAAAAAATATTTTAAGATTTTGGGATACAGTGGGTATATAATCTTATAAAACTTCTCGTTTGAAAAATTGAAAAAAAAAAAAAATAGTTGGACGACATTATTAAGATCCGGGTTTTTTTTTCCTGAAACAACAATATACCATCGGCAGGAATCGGAAATGCAATTTTTTAAATTTGCAGTTTTGGAAAGTATTCAGAAATTCTATCATATACAAAGCTTTCCAATAATAGTAGAAGATACCGCCATAGGACGACCTATACCCTCATCGAGTTACCAGATAAGGAGTATGCAGTGTTTAAGGTATTATGTCTGTTTGGTAACTCGAAACGTTGTACGACGTCGTGTGACGTAGCACAATTTGTTGTCAAATCCCATAGAAAAAAAAATGACAAGTAGCAACTTGTAGCAAGAAGTTGGAGTAACCAAACAGACCTATTGTCTAAACTAACATTTTTGCGCATGGGTTGCCTGGCGAAATATGGTCAAGGCATAGGGTTGCCACGCTTTAAAGGTGCATTTTTGGGTTTTTTCAATTATATGACCCATCTCATATGGTAGGGTTTAGTCATATAAAGAAAATATTATGTGAAAGGAAAATTTATATACAAATTTTAAAATACGTGATTTTTTTTAAATCGGAATTTAAGTTGGTTAAATTATGGTAAACAAATAAAAAGTCTAGATTCTATTTTCTAAACCAAAAATGAGACAGAGAGCTAATTTTTTTTTTGTAGTCGATACATCTTTTTACTACAAGAATGTCAAAAGAAAATTTTGAAAAATCTAAAACTCGAGATAAAAACGTTAGAAAGCACGACAAATGAAAAGTAGACGTTGAAAAAAAAAATCACCTAAAATCAGAGTAATGCGGTATCTTAGAGTATAGGAGGTTTAATTTTGATATATAAAAAACGAGCATTTTTTTTTTAGAGAAATCAATGGATGTTTATTTCATTATGAACAGGAAGGTATGCCAGTATCAATGGAAAACGATATCAGCCAAATGGCCGCCGCGGGTACTGTTGCAGCACCATATAATTTTCATGAAATTTTCCATGACCAATTCGCAGATTTGGGGTTGTATGTCCTCGATAACTTCACGAATTCCATCTTTAAGGTCTTGAAACGATTGTGGAGCATTGGCATAGACCTTATCTTTCACGTGGCCCCAAAGAAAAAAGTCTAAAGGACGTGTTAAATCACAAGATCTCGGTGGCCAATTGTGATCACCTCTTCGACAAATAACACGGTCAGGAAACTTTTCTTGCAAAATTGCGATTGTTTCGTTGCTTGTATGGCACGCAGCGCCGTCTTGTAGTGAATTTTAATAATTTCATTGCATTGTTGAAGCGTGTATCGTTTCATTTTTAGTAATGGCGTAGTTTTTACTTGTCAAATGTCAAAAGATGACAGCTTCACAAGTGACAGCTGCTCAAATAGCGGGCTATTCAAAATGAAACCTCTTATTGGAAAACAATTTACTAGTTATTTAGAAGATTAAACAGAAAATCTTTTTTTTTAAATGGAAAATGGAAAAAATATTAAAGGTTAAGCAATAATTAAAAATAATGAAATTTTGTCAAATTTATATAACTGACAAAATGACAACATTATTCCTGCCAAACTCTAGCCATTTATTGACATAGGTATTTGTATGTACTTAATTATGACAAAAAATGTGTGCACGAGGGTAGAAAATGTTTCTATTTGCTACTTAATTAAATAAAGAAGTACCTGGGAGACCGAGCTTCGCTCGGCTTTTCCTTATCAAAAATTGAAATATGTATGACAGAAGATGGCAGTTAGTTGAGAACAACATTATGCCATTCATTAAATTTGTTCCTTTATAAATGCATTCAATAAGGAAAAACCCCAAATCAAAAATATATGTTTTATGAAGGAATTCAAATATAAAAAACTTCTTAAACCATCTTCCTGCAATTAGAACAATATTCAAATGTGATTTGAATTTTTAAAAAAATCCTTGCAAGGTCTTAGAGATAAAAATTTGCAATAATTTTTTTTAATATTGAAAACAAATGGAGGAGGTGTCCCGTTCAAAATTTAACGATGACCTTTATAAGCACTCACCTAATATCCATAGTGTTGAATTATATTATTATAATAATTTTATGTATAATACCATATTATATTATTAATTAAATTTTTCACTCGTTCATAAGAACAAAATCTTAAAATTTTATCAAAATCGTTGCTCCTTTTGTGACGCCCCGCCCCCTGGTTACGGCGATTTTTGACGTCCTGCCCCTTGGCTATGGTCTTTTCTTAAGATCAACTTGGAAAGCAAAACATTATCTTAATACAGAATTTCATCAAAATTGTAAAAAACTTAAGCTTAGCTCCTCTTCTACTCTTCTAAACATAAAATTGCATCCATAACATAACAAGCATAATTGCATCCAAATCGTTAGACTTGAAATAGAATTCAGCGTTCTTTAGCACCTCCTTAGTAAAGGGCCTGGATGACACTTATTTTTATTAGCTACGAAAGATAAAATATTATTTCATCCAAATTGTTAAAACTGTTGCTTAAGCGCCCTTGAGTTAAGGGCCTGTATGATACAATAAAAGTGGGCGGTTTTTATCAGAAAATATTTTTTGAATTTTTTTTCTTGTTCATCAGTACACTTCCTGATAATTTCATCCAAATCGCTGAATCCATTTACGAGATTTCAATATATTCCAAAAAAGGGCGTGGTATTTTACAGAATCAATTTTTTAATAATTTTTCACAAATTTTTTATAAGAAAAAACTCCAAAAATTTCGTGCAAATCGTTGGAGCCGGATAAACCAAAAAAGTGGGTGGAGCTTTGGGCGGAAGTAACTATTTTTTTAAATTTTTCTCACTCATAAGGATGAACTCCAAAACTTTCATTCAAATCGTTTGAGTTGTTTCCGAGAAATACAGACATTACTAAACTAAGGAGTATGTTGCAGTGAGCGGATTTGCTTCAATCTAGTTTAAATTTTTTTTTTTCTGTCATAACAAAAAAATTTCACCAAAATAGCTAGAGGTGTTTTCGAGACAAAAGATAATAAAAGTGGGTGTGGCAGTGGGCGGAGTTTAGGAAAAGAATTTTTCATTTTTTATTATAAGAATAAGTTCTAAGAAATTTATTTAAATCATTTGAATTGTTTCCGAGAAACTAAGAAATAATAAAAGTGGGCGTGCCAGTGGGTGGATTTAACTAAATCCAATGTTCAATTTTTGCCTTGTTCATGAAAATAAACTGAAATTCATTTAAGTCGTTAGAACCGTTTCCGAGAAAGCAAAAACTAATAAAAGTGGGTGTGGCAGTAGGCGGATTTTACTCATTTAAAAAAAAATGTTTTCTTACCTATAAAAGAGAACGCTCTCTGAAAGTTTCATCCAAATTGTTGGAGCCCTTACCCATAAACTAAATACGAACAAAGTGGGCAGGGCAGTGGGCGGATTTCACTAAATTTTTCTTTACATTTTTCTTCTTATTGAGATGAAAAAACTGAACAATTCATTAAAATAGCTAGTGCCGTTTCCGAGAAACCAAGCAATAGTATTAGACGCCCACAGTGGGTGGATTTTAGTAAAAGAATTTTTCAATTTTTTGTTATAAGAATAAACTCCTATAACCTCATTCAAATCGTTTGAATTGTTTTTGAGAAACTAAGAAAATAAAAAAGTGGGCGTGGCAGTCATAGAATTTTACTAAGTCAATTTTTTAATTTTTTTTCCCGTTCATAAGAATAAACTCTGAAAATTTCATCCAAATCGTTGGAGCCGTTTTCGAAAAACCAAAAACTAATGATAGTGGGCGAATTTTACTTATTTTATTTTTTTTATTTTGTTCGTATCCATAAAAGTAAACTCTGAAAATTTCATTCATATCGTTTTTTAGCCGTTTCCGAGAAATAAAGACATTTTTGACCGTTTCCGTCATACTAAGAAGTAAAAAAAGTGGGCGAGGGAGGGGGGATTTTACTAAATCTAATTTTTTATTTTTTTTTCTCATTCATCACAATAAACTCTGAAAATTTGATCAAAATCGTTGGAGCCATTTCCGAGAAACCAAATATATATAAATATATATACAAGAATAACTCGTTTAAAGTAATAAGATTACACTTCTGACCCATTGTCATATTTCCATTTTTTCGGTAAAATGCCATCGTTTTCATAAAACACAATTATATTGGCAATAAAAAGCTAAATACAAAATTCTCAATTATAATATGTTTTTATTCGTATAGATTCATAACATTTATCCACTGATCTAAAAATAAATAAATAAAAAAATAGCGGGACAGCTTGTGTAGAACCAAAACCTATAGTGACTTACAAGATACTTAACTTAATGTGTGCATGTTTTATGCCAGGAATGGAGGAAACCTATAATATTATGCCAAATTCAAAAGCCGCAAAAGACACTTTTTCATGACATGAGATACTCTTGTAGGATTTGTAATTTTTTCGAAAGAAGCAGAATCCGTGAAAAACTGTTTTTTTCTGTTTTGATTTTTTAGGTGGGAGAATCAGTCCTGTTCACATGAACCAAAATGCCACGGCCACAAGCAACCTATAGATCATTGATACAATTAGTGCTATAGAGTTCGCCGTTTTGATACCATAACTCTTTGGACCTTTGTGTGAAAAATGATTTGAAAAGATGGACTTATATAGATCATTGTTACATGCTCTGAGTCTCACAGCAATATGCCAAGCGGGACAATTTTTTTCGGTTGACCCAGAGACTTGTATAGTTTGATCACTTATAGGAGGATCTTCTAGTCCTAGGAGAAACATGGTACAGTAGCCATACTGAGGTCCAAATAATTTTGCTCTCATCCTGGCCAAATCGGGGGATTTACAGACGAAACTATTTCTTTTTCCTGCAGGTACCCTCAACTACGATAATCAGTATATACTATATTGTGGGCAATACCTATAGCTTCGTCGCATGCTCTCTGATTGGCCGGCCAGTATTCAGAATAGGTCGCAAAGATCCTGGCCGTGTCTTGCCTGGGTTTGCAAATTAAGTCATTTTTTCGGGATTTATTTTAGGTGTGCCAAATCTTCCTAGAAATTATAGAAATTATGCAATTTGTTTAACTGCCCCACTTCCAATTGGCTACCGTATAAGAGAAATTGAGAAAACATTGCGCTTTATAATTCCAAGAGGAATGTTGACTTTTTCCGGAAGTGAACTAATGTAGGGCTGGACCTTGGCCATTTCGTTAGTCCACTCATTTTCCTCAATATGCTGCGATGACCCGGAACCTAGATTAGCATGGCCTTGAGGTTCACATTCAGGCTAGCGGGCTCACCATGTCATTGCTGTACCAGTCTAGAGATGATGTGGCTGAACTTATGGCTTTGACAGCTCCCGGACTGTCTGGATAGCAGTATTTCGGTATTGAAAGGGTCCTGCTTCTCGAATTGGCAGTAATTCCGCTTGAAGAACACTATTTCAAAATTGAGTAGCCGAAAAGTTCTAGAGATATTCAGAGATTTTATAATCTACGACTGGATTAGGTAAATTTTTTAATATACTGGATCGTGCTTTCAAAGAGACAAAATTTTTAAAAATAATCGAGCATCACCAAAACAGCAAACAGAACTTGGGTTAAGTGACTCAGATCTCCCACTATAAGATCGACCGTATCTTGCATATCTATCTACAAATGAAATCGTCATAAAATGGTTTTAAAAAAAATTAAAGAAATACTGACAAATTGTCAATTATTTTATTCCGGCATAATATATTTCTCAAAAACCCGCCTGGTGTTGTTTGATATTTCCAACCAGCATTTATATACATATAGTGTAACAAGCCTAACCATTTTGTAAATCTACTATTTTTATAACCACATTTCCATCGATTGACTGACTGATATCATAATGAATCTATGCAATGAAAAACTCATCAATCATTGAAAATAATCCAGAGCAGCATCAATATCTTTACCTACTCCTCTCTTATTTAAGATTGATTGATTGTCATATCATAATTCCAACACATTTGTCAATCGTCACCATCACCACATATAATTTAAAAATGTATATTTTTAAAACCCACATAATATTTCCCACTTCGAACCAATTAAAACAAAAAAACAAACATAAAAATATGTACTGCATATGACAGCTCATCTACACATCATTACAAAAACCACATACTTATCATGGTGTGTATAAATGTTGCTATAGCCTAGATGTGTGTATATTTTCAACCGTTAGTAAAGTATAAAGTGTCAATTAAAGGACTCTCAATAACCTAACGGGAGGGTGTCTCTAAAATTATCAAAACATTAAAATAGTTCACGCTGTTGAAGTCAAAGTCGATGTCTCCATCGAAATGTCATATCGCCTCACCAAAGCATCATCAAAAAAGAGCCGCTTGACAAACACAGTATTGACATCGTCTAACGTCAGTGCATTACACTGCATACACCGCCCCTTCTTAATCCTCACACTCACTGATGTCAGTTTTAGTTATGAATGTGAGTGCTTGGGATCGCCGTCGCAGTACCGTAATGACATGTCAATCAGCGCAACTTACTCATTGAAGTTTGGGACCGTTCGTTGCTTTCGTTATGCTGCAATGTGTACTTAGTTCACTGAACCTATGCACCGTGATTCCTGTCGGAACCGAATCAAGATGAAAGCAAAAATCCGTTACGTTACGTTCTCCTTTGGAGTTGATTATTATACCGGCGCACCGTACAACAGTTGTGTTGTGTTGTGTGTTGTTGTAACTATATAGTCATTCCACCCGGCGCAGCAGGAAATTACTGATTTTCATAATATTCCCGATTTGGGTGAATGGAATTTACCTTAAGATGAAAAAGATTTTTGGCTCCATCGCGTACTCAGGTATAGACAAACCAACAAAACACGCACTCCTGGTGAATGAATGAAGCCTCCCACTTTGTTTTTGTCTCATGAATCTGATGCTAGCTGTCAGATTTAGCTGTATGAATGGGGCATTGGGTAGGTAGGTATATAACCGAGCGCCATGCGACAACGACAGACAGAAAAATTGTTCTAATGCTCTAAAAACCGGAGGAGTCCCATAAATTGTTTTTCTGTCACTTTCGTTCTTTGATCTCGTTATAACAAAGTGCAATTTCGTGTTGAAAGGTGGTCGTAATGTTGGTCGTTATACGTTGCATTGCAGTTGCAATTTGCAATATGGCAATTCATGATGATGTGTACTGCACTGCACATGTACATCACATATAATATTTTACTGGGCATCTCATTTTATGTAGGTAATCGAGGATTTTATGCATCGCGTGTGTATGTACATTTTTATGTGGGATGAAAATTTTATTTCTGGACTTTCGGGTGGATTATGAAGGCAACAAGCAACTTAATCGAATTTGAAAATTGTTGTCGCCCTGATCGTCATCGTTTGCAAAGATTCTGGTGATATGGCGAGTGGCGACCCTCGATATAATATAGTGGCGACTTCGTTTCAAATTATGTGATGCAAATGCAAAAACATATTATTCGAGATCCCGGAAGCCATAGATTTTTGCAAACACCCAGGAAACGAGTTAAATTATGTCGGATTATAAAGTGAGTTATTGGTTTGAGTTATTATGTGTGAAAAACAAATCTTGTTGATGAAAAGTGATTCAAAATTAATTTATGATAATTTGTAGGTAGTTTGGTTTTGGATGTAAAATAAAAATAAAAAAAAAAAAACAAAGATATAAATAATCTTGTTGAAGTTAAATAGATATTTTTAGAATCTTTTTATATTTTGTCAAAATTATTTACATATACAACATGTGGGATTAAAAGTCACCATTTAAATCAATTCGATTTATTTAACAAATTCATTAAGATTATAATATTTAAAAAAATAGCCAGGTATAAAATTTTAAGTTAATTGTGAATGCAGTTAGACAAGTGGTAGTTTACGATGAGCCGTGTAGAAAAGAAAAAAGAACGAGCTCTGTATTGTATCTCCTTTTATAGGTTGACAGCTAATGAAAAAGGTAAAGAAGTTCATAATAGTGCTAATCATACTAGACTATTAGTGGTGTCAAATTGATCTTAAATACATATATGCATATAGTAGACGACTTTACTAATAAAGAAGTTGGAAAAGCAAATTAAAATATATCGCAAACCACTTAATAGTTATTTGAAATCAAACAGACTCCTCTAAAAGGCGAAAGAACAGCAATTGAACTTATATAAAGGAACCTATTACCTGACTAGCAGGGACGGACCAACCATTTGTGCAAGATGTGCAAAAATTCTGGGGGCGCATTACCAGGAGTAAGAAAATGTAATCGGCATTAGGCAAAAACGCCCAAATCGATTTGGAAATATCGCCCAAAAAAATTCTGATTAATTGTTGTCGTTTTTTTTTTAAAGGAAAGAACGCCCAAAATAAAAATTTTAAAAGTCAAATGGGAAATAACGCCCAGAATTGGAAATATCGCCCAAAAAAAATCCAGAAAAACCTCACTGTTTATGCGCCGTGATTTTTTGAAGGTTATCCTATCATTGAAATTTTACTTTGGAAATATCGCCCAAAATTTAGGAAAGAACGCCCAAATTATAAAAATTAATTAATTAAATTAAAAAAAGTTTGGAAATATCGCCCAAAATTGAAGAAAAAACGCTTAAATTTTACAAAAACAATTTACGTTGAAAATATTAGGGCGATATTTCGAACTTAAGATTAGGAAAAATATAAATTTGGGCGATATAGATTTTTTTTTGGGGCGATAAAAAAAATGTAATCTGATCTTGTGCAAACAACCATCCATTTGCCATGTGTATATGTATGTATGTGTGTACTTTCACAGGGCGCAAGTTTGGCTGAGGCCGGCCTAGCGACCAGCATAAAAAAACCTGATTATCGCTGCAAATTGTATGCTTTTTGTATTGAGTATTTTGGTACACATTTAAATAGTGAAAGTTAAGACTTAATCCTAAAAAAAAACACAATTGTCTAGAAAATTTTCAAAACAAATGGAGTATTGAAATAATCTTTGGTTTTTTGTATTCAAATATTTGTTAAAAATCAACATAATGTATGTAATAGGAAATATATTGATTAAACAACTTCTGAAATCGACCGCATTTCTTAAAAAATATCTTAACTTACATTGAAAAAAAAATTTTAAAACTGTTCCATTTAAAAACAAAAATTAGTTTACATGAACTTTCTAAAACATTTTTAAGAAAAACAAATTAGTAGGTATTTCCTTTTTTTTTAACTTAAAATTAAGAGCGAAATATGTATTGTTAGTAATGACTTAATGTTAAATTTGTTTCCCTCAATTGGTAGAAATCGTTCAAATATTAGCAAATAAACTAATTTAATCAAAACCGTTGAAGTTGTTTTTGAGACAAATATAGATTTCCCTTTGCGGTATTTTTAAAAGTTGTATGGTAGAAACCGTTATTTTTGGATATAAGAATAATTATTGTTTCAAATTAGCGAGATAATTAAAAAAAAAACTGTTTAATAAAAATCGATTATTTTGCTTTCGAAATATTGAGTTCTCTAAAAAAAAATTTGTTATTAAAAATCCAAAAACTAGTTTTTTGTAAAATGTTGGTTTACAAAACAATTAAAACTTTCCAAAACATTCTACGCATGAACAAAATTATCAAAATTAGTCGACAAGTTTTCGAAAAAAGCTAAAATAAAAAAAGACTTAGAGACCGTTAAAAGCTATTTTGAATCAATAATTCAACAAAGTCCAAATAAAATAGTGCTAATGTCGTTTTCTATTGGTTTCACTCAGGGATTAACTCATTCTAAAATCCAATGGAACAAAGTTAGCATTCTTCTACTCAACTTAGAAATTATTTCATTGTATTGGTGAATCATCGTGCACATTTCATGTATCGAACAGGCATACAATCAAACAGAGTCCGATGTTTACTTTTGACATTTGAGTGAGTTTGTTTTGAAGTTATAGCTTAAATGTATTAGTGCTTCTTGAGTGGATTCTGATTTCAAATCGAGAAGCAAAATTTTCTTCTGAGAAGCGTCGGTTGACCGTTTTTTTTACCAATGGAATAGTTTCAGAAGAGTTCTTTTTGATTCTGGACGCTTCAAATCGTCCAATGCAAAACGACATAAGTCTTCTACTTGGCTGATGTATTTCAGTAGTGTTTATAGAATTTGTATTATTAAAATTTTCTTATAAAAAAAACAGTTAAATGGGATACTTATCATCTCTCGAAAATTTGTATCACCAAAAAATATCCTATGTATAAAGTTATAAATATTTGATCCAATATTGAGAAAAATAATGTTTTCCTAAAAGGCTTCAATTTTATATGGCAGGTTGGTATCGTTATTTTGTGTCCTAAAAAAAAAATAAAAATACTTGTATATGTAAACCATTTGAAAGTTCAAAAAAAAGGTCAACAAACGATGATTATCGATCGAAAATTGTCTAAAAAATAAAATAAATGCTTAAATAATTTCCTGTATGGCTGATGAAATATTTAAATAAGTTGATTATAATTTATGACCATTTTCGGACATTACACATATTATAGTTACTTGTTTTTTTTCTTTAAATTCCATAGATGCTAATAATCTCAAACAAAAATTAAATCAATTGATATATACCTACAAAATTTTCTATTTGCCAATTATAGTCAAAATGTTTGGCCTTTTGTGACCTTTAATTGGTACACATTTAAATGCTGCAAATCGATGGCATGTATAGCAGCTCTACCTTCATTATTCAATATTTCACACAATGAACATTGGTTCATTTTATCTTAAACGAAACTCGATAAATTGTTTTAAATCATTTTCTCGGTAAAGTGTAATAAATTATTTTCTCAGAAATATTGATATTTATATTTGTATAGGATTTTCTGAGAAAATAATTTCAGTTTTGCAGTACATATTTTCAGTAGTAGGTAAGCTTTAAAAAAGTTTGTCTTGATTGATTAAATTTTTCAATGTGAATAGAAAGAAGCTAACATCTCATTTATGGAATTTACAAAAAAAAAACCAAAAGTATCCATCTAAAAGGTCAGATAATGGTCAACTGATTTAAATAGTTAGTCAGCCATAGGAGATTGTTAATGAATTTTTAATAAGTTTTCGTTCAGACAAATATCTATAGCTGCCGTTTTTGTGTACTTTCAAATGATTTATATTTGTATTTGTTTTAATTTTATTCCATGAATAAAGTTGTCAGATCTTAAAGCTCCGTAAAAGCTGAATATTATTTTGCAGAAGGCAGAAATATTTCGTTGATGAAGTAATTTTCTCCCCGTGAATCGGTAAATCGTTTAGTCGAAAAAACAGTTTTTGACACGACAATTTCCTTGTGGTAAGGTGACACGAAAGGTGACTTAAATTAAAGTGAATTTTGACGAAACTGAATGGCGTTAAAATTGGCCTTCAATATACTACATATACGTATTAACGAATTAACCAAATTCAGTTTCTTAATTTCTGTTGTATTGCACCTCGTAATAATATTGATATACTGAATTATATAGTTTTTTAAAAAAATGGAGGATTTTTCAATTCAACGCGAAAATGGCACGTTAATTTATTTTTAAGCGGCACGACGCGGCATTGCTCCCCACTACTATACAGGGTGTCCCAAAATCACCACCTCAGAAGAAAACTATCACTTGCTGAGGTAATTTCAAGTCGAAAAACTTAAGAGGTAATTTTCTCATTTTTTCTTAGTTTTCGACTTATAACGGTTTTTTTTCAATTAAATGTACAGAACAACATTGTTACGCTGAAATTGAATAAAATCTGGCTCGGATGTTACTGAGGTCCTGAAATTCAACTGTCGATATAGTATTTCTTACTTTTGAAAATGTCCATCATAATTATTTATTTAACGAGAAACTTACCTGAAAAGAAAAAAAGTATTTTTTTAGTAAAGTACAAAATATGTAAAAAATAAAAAAATTTGAAGTACGTAATAATGAAAGTATTTTTTAATATGTACATATAGGTAGGTAATAAGTGACCATATATACAATTTAGGTTGAAGCGCGGTTGTATGGAAAAAAATGAAGTTTTTAAAATGAAAAACATACACCCCGCAAAAATTACTTTGGGTTCTAAATGAAACATTTTTTTTTTATTTTTAAAATGACCGCTAGGGGTCGCACATTAGTATTGAATATATTGAGTATTGAATAGCCGTTGCAGAGGCTCTGTAGATTAATTTTTCTTGTTATAGAATTGATTTGCTTAAAAAACCTGCTCTATAGTATTTCCTTATTGTCATTTAAATAAAAAAAAAAAAATAAAAAAAACACAAATAACGAGCCTGATTATATTAAAAAAATATAGAAAAACACACTGAATTTTTTTTCATTTAACGTAGGTATTTTTTGTATTTTCCGAATTAAATATCTACATAGTTTATTTTAAATAATTTTTTTTGATTTCAACATTTGGTAGTTCTTTTCACGAAATTAACGTGTTTTTTATCATTTTATAAAATTAAAAACACAGCAAAATCAAGGAATTGTAAGTTTTTATTCTGCGTTGCCCCACCCCTAGCGGTGGAAATAAAAATTTAAAACAAATCTTAAAATAAGTTTTAAGACCAGATGATACTTTTGCGGGTAGTATAATTTTGATTTTCCAAAAATCCAGTTCAAAATCGGTCCACCCTGTCATATCAACAAAATTTGGCAGGTTTTTTTCGATTTCTGAAAAAAACATATAAAAACGACTAACGAGGTTCTCCATACTTTAAACGTGTAAATATTTTGTAATAATTTTTTTTTAAAATCCCTTAATTTAGAATAATGTTATAAAATAACTTTTCAAACATTTTTGAACCTCGCTTAAATTTTTGTAAGCCGTTTCTGACATTGGTACATACATATTTATAAGAATTTTGACACCAACCCATTTTTATCAGATTGAAGACAGAAATTAGAAACTGAAGTCAATTGTCGTTTTGTAAACCGGATTTTGATATTTTTTTTTCCCAAACCCATAATTAAATAATAAATTAAAAAATGAATCGATCACCTTTTTGTCACATAAAATTTTTTATTTAGAAAAAACAGAACAATTGTTTCGACGCTTAATGCGTCATCATCAGCTGTTAGAATTCGACTAAAATTGATTCTAACAGCTGATGATGACGCATTAAGCGTCGAAACAATTGTTCTGTTTTTTCTAAATAAAAAATTTTATGTGACAAAAAGGTGATCGATTCATTTTTTAATTTATTATATTCAGTCACATAGTCCTCCAATAATAAAAATATTAACCATAATTAAATGTTCAAAATTGTTGTGATTTGTGAGAAAAACCATCTTAACGGTAAAAAAATCTATGCAAGCAGTTCTCATTCAATAAATTCTCAATGGTAAAATTATGCAACTCATGTTCGTGATGTTAGCTCAAGTAGGGTTCTTAAGCTTTTTTTCTCTATACATTCCTTTGTAATAAGTTTAATTTTTTATTACTAACAAAAAAAATCACAAAGTCTAAAGTAGTAGGTATAATTGAAACGATTATTGTTAAGTCCCAATAGGTACCTCAATTATACGTACGAATAAGACTTACATAAGCAACAAACTTTTCTCTCAATATAAAAAAATTGATGATATAAAAAGAAAATCACCTAGCATAGTCGTCATCACTTTAAGAATCAAGTCAGCATTTTCATTCGATATAATATAATATGCATGTTGGATGGTTTGTATGTATGATTACAATCAAAAGGCCTATATATGCTCGTCGAAAACACTATTAACCTGCCGTGCGTCGGTCGTCATCATCGTCGTCGCCGACCTCACCTGCATGTGTAATCAACAGAATTGTTCCATTTCCGCATGGTAATATAAGAATTACATTCAATTATTGTTTCCACCAAAGGGTTTCCATACACAATGAGAGAAGAGCAATGTATAGCTAAGCTATAATATAGAAAAAACTCCTTATACCTCCTATTCCTATAGGTATAGGCATTACGTCTTTGTTCTATTCAATTGCCTTAAGAACCGTTTTGCTTTTCAGTATTCAAAGATGGTTTCGAAATCACCTTCAATCGTCAACGTTCTTGTCTTGGCTGTGACAGCAAAATAATAATTTTTTTTTGTTGTTTCATATGCAACGGCAGCAGCGGTGGTGTTGCAGCAATATTTTCAATGGATAAATAGGTTCATGTGATAATAAGCATTTTCATTTTGTATTTATATTTAGAAGAAACTGTGAGAACTGGCACATTAAAACTGTTGGTTACATTATTATACAAAAGCTTCAACTTCAAACATAACATCCGAAGGTTTGTCGTTGAGAATCATTTTTGGTTCTAGATAACGAGGCTTTTCTATGTAGTGTTACTTTTGTTGTGCAATTGACGATGAATGGAGGGGCCTTGTTCTAGAAAATAATATTTGCGTTAAGTGATAAAATTCATCTGCTTGAATTCAAAATCTGTGGAAATAATTAGGATAACTTTTGTACACACAAAAGAACAAATGACATGATTTTATGCTGTTTTTTTAAATCACGATGTAACATTGTTTGCTTATGTAGATTGTAAGCTTTATAGATAAAGTAGGTATACATAGTTAACATATCTACAACTTAACTGATTTATTTTAGTATATGTAGATACCTATACCTACATAACAATAATAACGAAGCTGAAGAAAATTAGAAAACTACTACACAATATATGAAATTTGTATTTAATTTTGTTATTTAAAGCTTTATCTTAAAAAAAAACATCATTTTATTAGGCCCTCTTGTATAGTTCGGCGATTTATGTTGTCAGACGGTTGGTTGAATTAAAAGATATCATGTTTTACTAGTTATGTAATTTTATTGTTTAATTTTGGTACCCAACCTCAATTTCAATTGTACCTGTGTACCTTTGTCCTTTGTTTTGTTTGGTTTTGTTTTCCTTCGAGTTGTAAATCAATATTATTTTTTTAACAAAATCATTAAATAATAAATTACTCTCATAATTTGGAGTTATTTCAATATAACTCTACTTTAACTATTTGATATGAAATATACATAAAGTAAGAACTTGGCGTAGGTACTTTTAGAAACTTCAAAGTGTTATTTGGTAGATCATTTGACATTCGAAACTACGATTGCTACAATTTGTTTCATTAAATACATTTAACTACGTTTAACTGTAGTTTATTTTGAAAAGTGACAGTTCGGCCAACCCTGATGGCGATTTATATTTACAGCTTTCGGATGACTTTTGTAATGAAATATTCTACAGACGTCAAAATACAGTTTGTTGCCTACATGTCAAGCAATAAACTGTCAAATTTTGTAGGAGGATAGCTACGATGTCGATGGATTAAAAAACCCTTTAATTCAAAATTTTTGAATTTCTTTTTGCAATTTTATAGATTCGGGTGACATTCGTAACGAAATAATCTCAAATGCCTATATTTCAAGCAAAAATCTGTTAAGTTTTGTATGAATTTTATTATGCTTAAAGCTGCTAGCTAGCTGCATATAAATCGTAAAATACATGTATATCTTAGAAATCGAAAACTTGTAAAAATGTATTTTTATTTCGAAATGAAATGAAACGAAACATAAAACGTATGCCTGAGGCCATTTTTTTAATCGGGATGCATTTGAGAACACATCCCATTCTCAACTCAAAAAGTGTACCAACTTTACAGAAACGAATATTTTCCTTCAACCAAATTTAGCGCCATCTATCATCTCAACATTTCATAAATTTATATTCACTCTATGTTCACTCTCATTACTGACCTAAAATCTATTCACTCTTTGAAATGTTGTAGTTTGCGTGTAAAAATTTGCAAACCTGGCTATTTCACTTCTTTTTTTTTTGTGTTAATATGTTTTTTGGTTTTTTTTTTTTTAACCATCGATATAAGTACCAAGGCAGACTTGTACAAATTTCAATTCAAAAAAATGCATTTGAAAAAAATCTAATGCAAGTTGAAAATTACATATTATATGCGGTGCTGAACCTGCCTGTAGCCAAAACAGACAATCGCCTAGGACGGCACTTGATTAGGGCGGCTAAATCAGTACAATAATTTTAAAGCGACAAAAGGGTAACACATCCGTCTACTTCTATAACTGCTTCCCTATATTTTTTTTTCGTTCTTCGTTGTTGTCGGAAGCGCTGGGCTATTCTTAAAAAACATGCTGAATATTCTATAAGTTGATTGCTTTAAACAAAATTTATCCGATACCCGGTGGTCAAGCAGAGCAAAAGTGACTACCTGTTTTTGACAAAAAATTTATCAGAAATGTATGATTCCTTCATTGAAATTTCAGAAAATTCGGAGTTCAACTTTTTAAAGCAATTCAACTTGGTAAACGCGTATATACAAAAATTCAAGTTTGTATTGTAAACAATAATTTGGAACGAGTTTTAATGCAAATAATTATTCTTTCGAAAATGCTTCAATCAAAATCAGTGGACTTTTTAATCAGTTCAAAGAATTTAGATAAATTGCGACAGTACTTTAAGATAAACCGTTCTTAAGAATCTTTGTAAAAAACGTACGTATAAATATTAATGTTTTTGTTATCTTCTTTTTTTTATTCGAGGCGGCAAAATGACAATTTGCCTAGGGCGGCGAAATTTCCAGGTTCCGCACCGCATTAAAAAAAATTTAATGCAAGTTGAAAATATTTTGCATTAAAAACAAATTTTAATACAGCTGAAAATATTTTGCATTAAAAAAATTGCAAATTTTAAATTAAGAAAATGCAAATTTTATTCGAAAATTTGTTGCATTAAAAAAAAATGCAAATTTAGGTCGAAAATTTTTGCCATTAAAAATAAATGCAAATTTCGGTCCAACATTTTTTGCATTAAAAAATGCTAATTTTATATTTTTTGCATTAAAACAAAGCAAATTTTTATCGATTTTTGCTGCATTGAAAAAAAAAATGCAAGTTTAATCCGACAATTTCAAGCATTAAAAAAATATGCGAATTTTTTCGAAAATTTTTTGAATAAAAAAAAATAAATTGAACTCACGGCTGGGTGGTGCGAACTTGCTCTTATGTATGATTACATCGTGGTTTTATTTTCTGAATATTGTTAACCATTGAATAGAATTTATTTTCTGAATATTGTTAACCATTGAATAGGTTAACAATATTCAGAAAATAAAACCACGATGTAATCGTACCACCCAGCCGTGAGTTCAATTTATTTTTTTTTTTAATTCAAAAAATTTTAATTTAATTTTAATTTTAATTTAAAAAAAAATTAAATTAATTATGGAAGCCTATATTATGCCTTCTGAGTATGTATTATGTGACATTAATGTGGTCATTTGGGTAGGCGTTAAAAAAATTCATCTCGGAAATGGAATAAAATATTGGCTTCCATACTTGTATTTTTTTTTTATTCAAAAAAATTTCGAAAAAAATTCGGGTTTGTTGTGCAAAAACTTGTCGAATTTAATTAGCATATTTTTTAAATGCAAATGAATTAATTATTATGAATAATGAAATTTTCTTTTTTTTAATGCAAATAATTTTTGAATTAAATTTGCATTACACACAGAAAAAAACCAACGTAAATTCAAAAAAAATAAACATGATTCAACAATTTTTGCCCTTGATTTTGCTCTATAGGTGTTTCGAGTTATTTTAATATGATTTTTCCATAGGAAAATCACTTTAAATTCAATCTTTCTTCATGTTAGTATAACATCTCATTTTAAGTTGAATCATATTAAAATAACACACGATTCGTTTTAAAGCATATTGATTCTTATGTTGAATCAATTTGGGAAATCGTGTTAAAAAAATTTTATATCCCCTGTAAAACAACTCGACCATTCCCATTGAATCATTTTGATTCCCATGTTGAATCAATTTAACAAATCCTGTGCAATTGAATTCGTTCACATGTTTAAATAATTGCACGATTCCTATTGAATTGTTTGATACTCCTTTTGAATTAATATGAAAATTCCTGTTTAAACAAATCATTCTCCGTGTCAAAGTAACGCGATAATTCATATTGAATCATTTTGATTCTCATGTCGAATAAACTTAAAAATCCTGTCAAAATGATTTCGTTCACGTGTTAAAATAACTGAACGATTCCTGTTGAATAGTTATGACAAATCCTGTTAAAACAAATTATTCGCGTTGTAATAGTAACGCGATGACTCCTTTTGAATCATTTTGATTCTCATGTTGATTCAGTTTAACAAATCGTGTCAAAATGAATTCTTTCACATGTTAAAATAAATGCCAGATTCCTGTTGAATCGTTTTGATCTTCCTTTTGAAATAAAACGATAATTCATGTTAACACAAATTATTATTCATGCTAATGCAACGCGACGATTCCTATTGAATCATTTTGGTGCTCATATTGAATCATTGTTATAAATCCTCTCAAACCACATAGGTCTCCATATTAAAAAAACCAATGCAATATAAATTAAACCAACATGATAGTAGAGGAAAGATATCTTAGAAAATAGTAATGGATATTGATGATTTATGTAGGTAATTGAAATTAGATCAAAGTTTACAATTCTAAAATTGGAAATTTTTGAAAATTGAGAGAACAAAATTAAAAAAAGATATTTTCTCAATATAAAAAAATAAATCGAAAATGTAAAAAAAAATTAATAAATGTGTACCTAATTCGAAAAATAAAATTGAATTGTAAACGTAAATCAAATTTCAACTACCTACATTTCAAAGAAAATTATCAAAATCGGAGTAGGTTCCCCGGATTCCGGTAACAAAAGATCTCGTGTTGAACCAAAATGCCAAATGCCCAAATCCTGTTAAAAAATATTAATTTTCATAGTTAAATAACAAGAAAAACAAGAATGTAAATTTTAATTTTGTTTTATTTTTTCATAATTTAAATTAATAATGAACAGTAACATAACTATAAGCTTTTGTTTCTTAAATAAATTTTCCCATTATTACTTGGAAACAGTTGTAATGGTGGGCTTGTAAATTCGTCGATTTCTTTCAACAATATTTCTTTATTTAATTTTCCAACTTCGTAGGATTGAAAATGATTATCAAAATAAAGAAGTTCAACTTCATAACACAAAATATATATTCTAGTACAATGTTTAGTAAAATAAGATATCTTATATAGTTTTAACAATTCCTTGTCTATTGTTATATAACAATTTTTTTTATATTCTCTGCCACAAAAAACTATTTTATCATAAAAATCAAGACTGTCCAAATTGATGTTCAGTGGAGCAAAAATGTTATTTAAATTGTCATCTGGTTTCACTATACTATCCTTATTCATTTCAAGACAATCAGGAATTCCGTTTTCATAATCTATAAGAAATTTAGCAAAACTTAATCCTGCTTTGATACTAAGGGTTAATGGTACGTTTAATCTGGAGTTAATGTTACTACAGTATTTTTTTGTGTCCTTATGTTTCGCTTCAAACCTTAAACTCCATAAGTATTTGGGGGGGCCACACTTCTTTATGAAACTTGCATAATGAAGTAAAAAATGTGCCTTAGGTTTAAGAGATCCATATAGCGCAACATACATTTTGTTATGTTCGCTCACTAATGATTTTAAAATTTCTAAATCTGTGTCATTGTATTTATTTTTTAGAAGACTGTCCAATATTTTTACGAGGAGAATTAACAGTTTCCAGTTTGGATTGGATTTTGGAACTAAGTCCCCAATAATAAGAGGAATATAATCAGTTAAATTCCAAAGCTCGCGAGCAGTCATTTTTAGATTAAAGTTTTTGAGATTTTTTATTAAAATATTCGGGCCAATATTTCCGACTTCATTTTCACCATATGGAAACAGTCTTCTTCGACTGTTGAAAATAACGAGTGAAAATACATCTTGGCTAATAAGTGACATTAATGTATTGCATAAATCGTAAATACAGACTCCTTCAAAGAGATCATGCATCAGATCTAATGATATATTTTCGGTGACGTGATAAGCTTGAAGATCATTAAAAATACAACTTTCTCTCAAACCTGTTTCTTTAAAGTCATCCAAGGAGAGGTCAGATGCATAGTTATCTTTGTTTCTCAAAGCTTCATCAATCTCAGCACAATCTTTTTGCATTTCACACCGCTCTCGCCTGCAAACTCTACAAAATCTTTTTGCATTAAATGATTTAATAAAACCTAACATGGAATTCAATCCTAAATTGTCCCCTAAAATCGACCCCACAGTAAAATATATTTGTTGAGCTTTTGCGTTTGTGATAATTTCGATTCCTTGCTCTTCTAAATATTTTAATTCTTGCAATAAATGATGGAATACTATATCGTTACCGAAAGCTTTAATATCCTTACTATTGATATACCCTAGATGAAAAACAAAATCTAGCTTTGATAGTACGCGTTGAGGCAAGGTAGGCAGACTATAATATCCTGCTGAAACTGATTTGGCGTGAGAACCCAATGGGTTGTTTATTCCAAAGTCATCAAAATAAATAAACAATGGTATTATCAACTTATTAGTAAAGAGAGATGTCTGGGACTTAAAAATATCACCGTTAATAAAATTTTTAATAGTATTTTGTGATTGTAATTCTCTCATATTTCCTAGTGTTAAATCTAAGACACCGGGTATTTCAAAAAGTTGTTTCAATTGGAACTTAAGTGGCGTGTAATGGCAGCTGTAAGTTTTGACATCAAATGAAGGATTTCCATGACTAACACATTCAGCAATTTGCTGTGAGAAAACTGAACATTCAGGTGGCTCAAAAAGATGTTTTTCTTTTAAAGTTTTGAAAAATGTATGCTCCGTTGAAATTCCTTCAAAAGGATTGCTACAAAATTCTAGTATGCTACTCAATTCTGTAGTTAAATCTTGGCTGTTTGAAAATGTGCGAATGCATTCTTCAAGATTACAAAATATCTTTAAAATTAATTTTTGTATATTTTGAATTTCCTTTCTGGGCATCATGGGTTCAGAGTACAAACATAACGAAAAATTAAATGCTTGTTTTTTTAACTGAGCTATCTTTGAGTCAAATTGATATTTATTAACGGATGTAGTACAAGCTTTTGAGACTATTTCAATCGATTCTGACATATTATTGACATTTGTATCAAGCTGAATTACCGGAGGTAGAATAATACTTTCATTTAAATTTTGATTAGAATGGTCAGAATGTCTGGTATTAATATGAACTTTAAACGTTTTAAAATTCGAAAATTTTTGGGAACAATTTTCTTGATTACATTGAATTGTACTTTTCGAATTCAAAAAATGAATTACTTGAAAATGTTTTATTAAAATGGTTAAATCTGGAATTAACTCCTTGCAAATGTAGCAGGATAACATTTTAAATTATTTCAAGTAAAATAGAGTAAAGCAAGAAAAATAAAAAGTTAAATCAACGCAAACTAAGTAAACTTAAGTTAAGTTAAGCTACGTTAAATTATGATTTCAAAAAATTTAGTAACGAGCAAATACTTGGTAATTTACTTTCCATAGGAATAGCGATATCAAAAAAATACTCCTGAATGAAAAGCCAGGGGCCTCTACACCCTTTTGGGTACTCTAAAGATAATACATGTATTAATTTAAAGCAAATATCTAGGCTGTCTAAAAAATTATCAAATTTTAAGAGCTTTTTGTCAAAATAAATGTAAAATTCTTTTAATTGGTAGATACTTAAGCCTATTACAATAAGAAACGGTTGTATAGTCAAACCTTGGCTAAAATATTTATCTCTTAGATCCGCAATATTTTTTTCGTAATCACTTAATGTTGTTAGGTGTAGGATAAAGCTCTCGTTCGCATCTGGAATACTTATTTTTTTCGTATGTTTGTCCGACTTATTACTGAAACGAGCAGTCGGCAGAATCACTGCATTTAAGAGAATCGTCTGGATGTAGTCTATGGAACCTGTGAACAAACATAAAAATTTTATGGTTAGTTATCTTTTAAAATTGTAGAAAGAACTTACTTTGGGATGATATATCCTTCGAATTTAAAAAAATTTCTTTCGATTTCTTATCATTTATGTGTATGTGGTAATATTTCGGTATTCTTGTACTGAATTCTGCCCATTTGCTCAGAAGCAAATGGCTCTTATTTGGATGAAGAATCTCGAAGTCGATATTAATCTAAACGAACAAAAATCAATCAAATTAATAACTGTTGTTGCTTTTTAAATATATGATTTGTTTTTCTTAACTCAATTAAAACTGGTTTGAGATTTAAAATCCGCTTCAACCAGTCTTAATAGCTTACATGATAAAGAAAGAAAATTTCGTATACAAGAAACACGGCTATAAGAAATAATTCTTATACAAAATAAAAGCGGATGAAAACGAACAATAACCAATAAAAAGCAAATGGCTCAATGTAGACAGGTTATTTGGGACCTTAATGAACAATTTTGTTGCAATTCCGTTCAAAAGTTGAAAACTTTCATTATCTAAATAGATAAAAACTTTTCTACAAATACCAATTCCCGAGCGCTTTAGTAAATTTCTTACACATGTAAATTTTTAATCTTGAAATTAAAAATTGTTCATAAAATGAGTTTTTTATAACCGTATTTTCTTTATATGCGAGTTTCTTATATATGTACGTTTTGGATTATTTTTCTTTTATATACACCTAAACCTAAAAAAATGGCAGTTAACTTACCAGTTCGTGGGCCTTTGGATTTGAAAAGAGAGGCCAGTCAGTTAAAAAATCAAAATTGGTTATAGATGTGTGTAGTTCCTTCTGTCTTAGCACGAATGTCCGCTGCCATTTATCTTTGACGTCATCCCAATTTGAAAAATCTCGAGAAAGGGTAATTTTTAAAGCCTTTAAAATAGAATCATCAAACTCTGTTGTGGTATATGTCTCAGCAATGGGTTGATCCTTTAATTGTAGACAATCATTTATTTTCAATTCCATCCGGGAGCGCTTTGCTTTTTGATTGACGTACCGATCCCAGAGCTTTCCCCCAGGGTTTTTTTTCGTTCCTCGTTTAGTGTAATAATATTCCTGAAAATTTTAAAACAAAAAATTGAAGAACTGGAGGTTTGTTGAGTTACTTATATGAGCATGGGCGATGCAAGATATTTAATTTTGAAGTTGGCTAAAGCAAAACAAAAAGATTCGTTGTTTTTTTTTTTTTTTAATACATAACTCCTTATATCTTGGGTTGTAAAAGAAGTATAAGAAAATAATATTGTTATGAAATGTAAGGTACCTATTCATCCATTTTTAAATTATGTTAAATTACAATGCTACGTTAAATATGTTTTTAGATATTAAATAAGAATATACATCAGTATTAAAATATGCATATTTTGCCATCAGTGAAGAAACGGTAAAAGAAGAAATTCAAAATATGTTAATGTGCATTTTGAATCAATTTTTGTTTATAATTAAACTGCACATTAAGCTTTTTAATGGTACCAAAAAAAGGAGGCATAGGTCATCACTGAATTGTTAAAGATATCAGCGTGCAAAAGTTAGACTAAAAAAAAAGAAGCCAATTCTGAATCTATCTGTAAGTATCTCAAAAAACATGCTGATTTGCATTAGTTGTGAAAAAAGGTTAGGGCGTATAGGTTGAATAAAGACAAGAAAAAACAATGGCAACACCTACATTGTAATGATATAGATTTTTGGAAGCCAAAATTCCATATTTTAATTCGCTTTTTAAATCAAGTTTTTTTAGCGTATGGTTTTTAGAAAATAATTTCCAAACAAATTTTGTAGAAAAAAGCATAATTTTTTTTGTTCCAACTGATTTTTTCATCTACGTTAGTAAGTACAATTTTTGTTTTTACTATTCAATGCTCCTATTAATTTAATGTCATACACTGATGATCTTAGGAAGTATGTATACTTTTAAATATATTAGCAAATATCTAAAACAACTTCGTTATAAAAAGAAGACAAAACTGAACTGACACAAATCTACTGTTAGATGAAATGGTCATATGAGTTGGATTTTTCTTCTTTTATAATGAAGTTGTTTAAGATTACTTGCTTATATCTTAAAATGTAAGTCCCAAGACCGTCAAACAAAAATTGTATTTCATAACGTACAATTTTGACAAAAATGAATTTGAACAAAAAAATTAATTTTTTTTTTTAATTTTGAGTTTGAAAATTCTTTTCCCAAAAACTATGCACTAAAACAATTCTTGACTTAAAAAGCGAATTAAAGATTGCAGTTTTGGCTTAAAAGCATGAAAAATAGCCCGCAAGAAAATAGCCCCCCTCCCAACCGATTTTTGTCTTGTCTTTTCACACCTTATGTAAATCACTCTGTATATTTAACCTAGCTATGTAATTTGAATTATAATTTAAAGATGGAAGAAATACGTATCATTTCATTTACAAATATTTTTTTCCTACCGGATAACCAGCTTATGAACACCAGCTCATTTGAAACCATTGAAGGCCAGAAATCTCTTTGGCGAAACAATATTCTTACCTTTGTTTCCTTAGGAAATAGTTCAAGAATTTCCTCTAATATTGCGGGGAAGTCTTTTGGCGATAGTCTTACGCCGTTGAAATAAATGTCTTCTAATATTATGTTGATTAAATCAGTTCGAAATGATTCAATCAAATGTCCGTTGGTTTCGTAAAAATCTAAAACTGCCCTCCCCTTCAAACTTTCTAGTAAAAGCAGTTTTAGCTTCTAAAAATAAAATTAAAAAAATGTTCGTTTATGATTTAGAAATCTAAACATTATTCCTTTTTACCTTAGATAGATGCAAGTTTCCGACACCTAGTGCTGATGTTATAGTTGATGTTGTTGCAAAACTAGTCTGGCTTCCAAGCCAAGAAACTACTTTGCTGGCAATTGATTCCGACAAGGTTTGATCATCAATCCCGAACTGAATCATAAGAAAACAGATCTATCAATCAATTATACAAAATAAATAAATGCAAATAAACATACCTCACTTTTTCTCCAACTGAATAATGTTTCACGGAAACGTGCACGGAGACCAATAGGTGGAATAGCTTCCTGAATATCTTCCTTAGACAAATATCTTAAACTTTCATAATCAATGGAAGCTTCTTAAAATGAATAAACATGATTATTTTGTGGTTTATATAAACGGTTTAGTTTTGTGACTTCAACTAATTATCTCGAAACCTGATAAAAAAAGTCTTATATTGATATTATTTAACACCAACTTGCCATTGCTATTGTTGCTATGCATGTAGCATTGAAAAATAATTTATGAAATAACAACAGAAGAAAAACTACAAAATTAGTACTAATCAATAACACTGGTCAGTAAAACTAATTTTTTTTTTATACCGACAAAAACTAATCCACAAATCCAAAATACCACACTTTAAAAAACCCACAATTTTGAAATCCCCAATCACGAAATCCACGAACCAAAATCCCAAAACTTAAATCCACAAATTCAAAGCCTACTTTTCAAGAAATGCTTAAGACATTAAAATATAGCTTTTCAACACAACCACTTTGTCCGAATTTTTTTCAAACATGAATGAAAACAAACATTTTAGCGGTGTAAAGTTAGCATGACAACTTTAGAAAAAGTTAATTTTTACTAGCCCAGAAATTGCCGATTAATTGCCGTAAATATGCCGTGAAATCAAAAAAATTGCCGCTCTATTGGTTTTCCCAAAAAGTGTTGTCATGCTAACTTTATATAAAGTTAGCATGACACTTTTTTATTTTTGGTCAAAAATATCTTTTGAATATGCTAGATGGTGCAAATTAATTGCCGTAAATATGCCGTGAAAACAAAAACTTTGCCGCACTCTTGGTTCTCCTGAAAACGGTTGTCATGCTAACTTTATATGTAAAGTTGGCATGACATTTTTTTATTTTTTGTCGAAAATTATTTTTGGCTATCCAATAAATTGCCGATTAATTGCCGTAAATATGCCGTGAAAAGAAAAAAATTGCCGCTCTTTTGGTTTTCCCGGAAATGGTAAAAAGGGTTACCATAATTTTTCATATAAAGTTAGCATGACACTTTTTTAGTTTTGGTCAAAAATTATTTCTGAATATACCAGATGCTGCAAATTAATTGCCGTTCACAAGCCGTGAAAAGAAAAAAATTGCCGCTCTTTTGGTTTTCCTGGAAATGGTAAAAAAGTGTTGCCATAATTTCCATATAAAGTTAGCATGACACTTTTTTAGTTTTGGTCAAAAATTATTTCTGAATATACCAGATGGTGCAAATTAATTGCCGTTCACAAGCCGTGAAAAGAAAAAAATTGCCGCTCTTTTGGTTTTCTTGGAAATGGTAAAAAAGTGTTGCCATAATTTCCATATAAAGTTAGCATGACACTTTTTTAGTTTTGGTCAAAAATTATTTCTGAATATACCAGATGGTGCAAATTAATTGCCGTTCACAAGCCGTGAAAAGAAAAAAATTGCCGCTCTTTTGGTTTTCTTGGAAATGGTAAAAAAGTGTTGCCATAATTTCCATATAAAGTTAGCATGACACTTTTTTAGTTTTGGTCAAAAATTATTTCTGAATATACCAGATGCTGCAAATTAATTGCCGTTCACAAGCCGTGAAAAGAAAAAAATTGCCGCTCTTTTGGTTTTCCTGGAAATGGTAAAAAAGTGTTGCCATAATTTCCATATAAAGTTAGCATGACACTTTTTTAGTTTTGGTCAAAAATTATTTCTGAATATACCAGATGGTGCAAATTAATTGCCGTTCACAAGCCGTGAAAAGAAAA
Source organism: Epistrophe grossulariae (assembly GCA_929447395.1). Lineage (NCBI taxonomy): Eukaryota > Metazoa > Arthropoda > Insecta > Diptera > Syrphidae > Epistrophe > Epistrophe grossulariae. The sequence goes on from OV839566.1 coordinate 137,910,476, forward strand.
AAATTGCCGCTCTTTTGGTTTTCTTGGAAATGGTAAAAAAGTGTTGCCATAATTTCCATATAAAGTTAGCATGACACTTTTTTAGTTTTGGTCAAAAATTATTTCTGAATATACCAGATGGTGCAAATAAATTGCCGTTCACAAGCCGTGAAAACAAAAAATTTGCCGCTCTTTTGGTTTTCCGGGAAATGGTAAAAAAGTGTTGCCATAATTTCCATATAAAGTTAGCATGACACTTTTTTAGTTTTGGTCAAAAATTATTTCTGAATGGTCCAGATGGTGCAAATTAATTGCCGTTCATAAGCCGTGAAAAGAAAAAAATTGCCGCTCTTTTGGTTTTCTTGGAAATGGTAAAAAAGTGTTGCCATAATTTCCATATAAAGTTAGCATGACACTTTTTTAGTTTTGGTCAAAAATTATTTCTGAATGTGCCAGATGGTGCAAATTAATTGCCGTTCACAAGCCGTGAAAACAAAAAATTTGCCGCTCTTTTGGTTTTCTTGGAAATGGTAAAAAAGTGTTGCCATAATTTCCATATAAAGTTAGCATGACACTTTTTTAGTTTTGGTCAAAAATTATTTCTGAATATACCAGATGGTGCAAATAAATTGCCGTTCACAAGCCGTGAAAACAAAAAATTTGCCGCTCTTTTGGTTTTCCGGGAAATGGTAAAAAAGTGTTGCCATAATTTCCATATAAAGTTAGCATGACACTTTTTTAGTTTTGGTCAAAAATTATTTCTGAATGGTCCAGATGGTGCAAATTAATTGCCGTTCATAAGCCGTGAAAAGAAAAAAATTGCCGCTCTTTTGGTTTTCTTGGAAATGGTAAAAAAGTGTTGCCATAATTTCCATATAAAGTTAGCATGACACTTTTTTAGTTTTGGTCAAAAATTATTTCTGAATATACCAGATGGTGCAAATTAATTGCCGTTCACAAGCCGTGAAAAGAAAAAAATTGCCGCTCTTTTGGTTTTCTTGGAAATGGTAAAAAAGTGTTGCCATAATTTCCATATAAAGTTAGCATGACACTTTTTTAGTTTTGGTCAAAAATTATTTCTGAATATACCAGATGCTGCAAATTAATTGCCGTTCACAAGCCGTGAAAAGAAAAAAATTGCCGCTCTTTTGGTTTTCCTGGAAATGGTAAAAAAGTGTTGCCATAATTTCCATATAAAGTTAGCATGACACTTTTTTAGTTTTGGTCAAAAATTATTTCTGAATGGTCCAGATGGTGCAAATTAATTGCCGTTCATAAGCCGTGAAAAGAAAAAAATTGCCGCTCTTTTGGTTTTCTTGGAAATGGTAAAAAAGTGTTGCCATAATTTCCATATAAAGTTAGCATGACACTTTTTTAGTTTTGGTCAAAAATTATTTCTGAATGTGCCAGATGGTGCAAATTAATTGCCGTTCACAAGCCGTGAAAACAAAAAATTTGCCGCTCTTTTGGTTTTCCGGGAAATGGTAAAAAAGTGTTGCCATAATTTCCATATAAAGTTAGCATGACACTTTTTTAGTTTTGGTCAAAAATTATTTCTGAATGGTCCAGATGGTGCAAATTAATTGCCGTTCATAAGCCGTGAAAAGAAAAAAATTGCCGCTCTTTTGGTTTTCCCGAAACTAATAATAATACTTTTTATGGAGCTTATTGTGTTAGTGTTGGTGTTGGGTGGCGTATGTGTAACATTTTTTTTCAATAGAAAGTCAGATGACTGAAATGTTTAATATATTTATAATATTATTATGAAGGTAAGTACCTACATATAGTACCTATACATTTTAAGATTATTATTACTACCTATTTAGATCTTATGTTCGTTTATTTATGCGCCTTCTTTTTTAACCCCATCAACCTACCTATACTTTTAATTTGAAAATTCGACCAATAGAAAGTCATTCACCTTTTTTTTTAAATTTTGCTTGTTAAAAAGCAATTGAAAATAGGTCATATCTAAAGTTTTTGCGTTCGCGAGTGTTTTGATATTTTTAGTTAAAGAGTGTTTATAAAATGGAAAAAATTAATAAAAGAGGCAAACGTGCCCAAATTGACCTAATTAAATTATTTTGAGTGTAAAAAACAAGATTGTGAAAAAAGCACAATTCCATCATTTTTCACAATCTTGTTTTTTACACTCAAAATAATTTGTTCAAATTTAATTAGGTCAATTTGGGCACGTTTGCCTCTTTTATTAATTTTTTCCATTTTATAAACACTCTTTAACTAAAAATATCAAAACACTCGCGAACGCAAAAACTTTAGATATGACCTATTTTCAATTGCTTTTTAACAAGCAAAATTTAAAAAAAAAGGTGAATGACTTTCTATTGGTCGAATTTTCAAATTAAAAGTATAGGTAGGTTGATGGGGTTAAAAAAGAAGGCGCATAAATAAACGAACATAAGATCTAAATAGGTAGTAATAATAATCTTAAAATGTATAGGTACTATATGTAGGTACTTACCTTCATAATAATATTATAAATATATTAAACATTTCAGTCATCTGACTTTCTATTGAAAAAAATGTTACACATACGGCACCCAACACCAACACTAACACAATAAGCTCCATAAAAAGTATTATTATTAGTTTCGGGAAAACCAAAAGAGCGGCAATTTTTTTCTTTTCACGGCTTATGAACGGCAATTAATTTGCACCATCTGGACCATTCAGAAATAATTTTTGACCAAAACTAAAAAAGTGTCATGCTAACTTTATATGGAAATTATGGCAACACTTTTTTACCATTTCCCGGAAAACCAAAAGAGCGGCAAATTTTTTGTTTTCACGGCTTGTGAACGGCAATTAATTTGCACCATCTGGACCATTCAGAAATAATTTTTGACCAAAACTAAAAAAGTGTCATGCTAACTTTATATGGAAATTATGGCAACACTTTTTTACCATTTCCCGGAAAACCAAAAGAGCGGCAAATTTTTTGTTTTCACGGCTTGTGAACGGCAATTAATTTGCACCATCTGGTATATTCAGAAATAATTTTTGACCAAAACTAAAAAAGTGTCATGCTAACTTTATATGGAAATTATGGCAACACTTTTTTACCATTTCCAAGAAAACCAAAAGAGCGGCAATTTTTTACTTTTCACGGCTTGTGAACGGCAATTAATTTGCACCATCTGGTATATTCAGAAATAATTTTTGACCAAAACTAAAAAAGTGTCATGCTAACTTTATATGGAAATTATGGCAACACTTTTTTACCATTTCCAAGAAAACCAAAAGAGCGTCAATTTTTTTCTTTTCACGGCTTGTGAACGGCAATTAATTTGCACCATCTGGTATATTCAGAAATAATTTTTGACCAAAACTAAAAAAGTGTCATGCTAACTTTATATGGAAATTATGGCAACACTTTTTTACCATTTCCAAGAAAACCAAAAGAGCGGCAATTTTTTTCTTTTCACGGCTTGTGAACGGCAATTAATTTGCAGCATCTGGTATATTCAGAAATAATTTTTGACCAAAACTAAAAAAGTGTCATGCTAACTTTATATGAAAAATTATGGTAACCCTTTTTACCATTTCCGGGAAAACCAAAAGAGCGGCAATTTTTTTCTTTTCACGGCATATTTACGGCAATTAATCGGCAATTTATTGGATAGCCAAAAATAATTTTCGACAAAAAATAAAAAAATGTCATGCCAACTTTACATATAAAGTTAGCATGACAACCGTTTTCAGGAGAACCAAGAGTGCAGCAAAGTTTTTGTTTTCACGGCATATTTACGGCAATTAATTTGCACCATCTAGCATATTCAAAAGATATTTTTGACCAAAAATAAAAAAGTGTCATGCTAACTTTATATAAAGTTAGCATGACAACACTTTTTGGGAAAACCAATAGAGCGGCAATTTTTTTGATTTCACGGCATGTTTACGGCAATTAATCGGCAATTTCTGGGCTAGTAAAAATTAACTTTTTCTAAAGTTGTCATGCTAACTTTACACCGCTAAACATTTTTACTATAGACATATTCATTTTTTTGTTTTGCTTTAGTTACCTAATTATAAAATTCAGCAAATTTTGGGGTGTGAAAATTAAGTATAAAACAAATTATTAAAAATCAACGCACTTTTAATGTAGGTATGAAGAGTCTTTTTTAGTTCTCAACAATATTAATTAAGTTTTTAAAATGAATATAGTTTTTGAAAAAAATAATTTCAAACTCAAAATTAAAAAAAAAACCAAAAATTAGCTTCATACAAATTAATTTCGAAATTGTATATATGTAATAATAAATAAAATACTATTTTAAATTATACTTATCAGTGCTGTTATTAATTATTAGACAAACACAAAAACAGAGAAAATTGAAAAATAATAAGTCTCTGAATAAAAAAAAAAAAAACTTAACAAATGAATTTTCTATGCAAAACAAAATCTCGTATTTTTTAAATTTTTTCAATAATTGAAAGACAAAAAATTATCAGGTTTTTTGCGTTTGACTAAAAATTAATATGAACTTTGATAAATGAAATTTAAAATAATATTTTATTACATAAAATCTTGAAATAAATCAGTATGAAGCTTATTTGTCAAAAAAAAAAATTGAGTTTGAAATTGTATTTTTCAAAAAACACCAAATTGATTTTAAATGAAAAGTCTTAAGTAGAATTCTGGCTTTAAAAAGGCTATGGCATAGTATTGTAAGTGGTTCTGTTGTTTTTTAATAATTAATTAATTTAATTTAATTTAGGGATTTTTTTGTCATTTCTGATGAAAATTGCCCCTTGTGAGGGATTTTTTTTGTTGCCTTGATTCAACCTATACCTACAGAGCCTTCCCCCGCATATTATTTTCAAACTGTGTTTTAGAGAGTTATTTTTTATTAATATAATTTCTAATTTATTTCTAGAATTTAGTCTTTGTGGAATTTCGGTTTGGAAATGTTTCTTTTTTTTAGGATTTTACAAAATCAGCTTAATTTAAAAAATGCAGAGGATTATAAGAAAAGTACCACTTGCAAGTTGGCCCAACGAAAACGCAAAAAGTCAAGCGTTCTTATTGTATACAACTATATAATTAATATAATATACATAGGTATAATAATAATATTTAATATGATATTAATTGTATCTTACATGTAGCACAAAATATAAGATTGTTACTATTCCTAATAAAAATTAATGCGGATAGGTACTTACTTTTTAAAAAATCTTTTGCTGTCGTCAAATTATACTTTTTTAAAAATTCGTCTAACTTATCTTCGTTGTTTTCGCTTTTTTCAATCACTGGAAGGTTCAAAATTATGTTTCCATCGCAGTCCGTTTCAAAATTTATTGTTTCTTCGATATCAACTATCTGTCGATTAACAAATGGATCAGACAAACTTTCTTTTGAATTCATATTTAACTCACTATTCACTTGCGACCCGAACCGCGACTTAAACGAAAATGAAATGCACTATATGATGGTTAAATATTATCAGATTCTTCATTCGAAAGACATAACGGAGCTTCTCGTAAATTTTGTAGAAATCAATTTCTAATCATATTATCTCAACATGATTTTACCTTGAATTAACTACCATAAATTTTGTTTCAATTTGTTTCGACACGACTCAATATCATTTTGATACGATTCAATGTTGAAACAAAGTTGTTTACATTTTTCATAACGGGATAATTTGTTTGTTGCCTTCAACTTGAAAAATAAAGGGTGTTCGTGTTCGCAGGAAATAATTTATTTCATGTCGAAGTCCCAATATGACACCTATGCAAAAGAGTGATATATATATGAATATGTAACCATTGTTACTGGGTGATACAAAAACGACTTAAACATTTTTCTGTTTTCTTAGATAAGATATTTAAGATTCTTTTTTGCACGTCAGCTGTGTACTATCCTCAGATAAAAATTTAACTTGGAAAAATTTGATACGTATAAGAAATTAGCTTTTTTTTCGAACAGAGTAGAGATTATCAATATAAAATATGTAAAAGATATTATTAATATAAAAGATGTGTTTGATAACTTAAAATTTTTTTGCGACTTTGTGCAAGTTTTCCCAATTGGTAGAGAGGCGAGAGGTATAATTTTCAAAACCATTGCGCCTTAAAATGGATACAAGATTATTAAAAAACGATGCAATACCTATGGACTTACAATATTATGAGCCAAAAACCTATTCTTTTAGTTTGTTTCCAATGGACCGTTTTCGAAAAAAAAATTCAAACTCAAAATTTTGAAAAAAAAACATTTCAAAAACATTTTATGTAATGTTTACTCATTTGTCTTGAAATTTGATTTTAGAATTAATTTCTAGTCAAAACTAGAAGTTTTAGTTAAATTTTTAAAATAAAGAACTATAAAATATGGTTACCGTGAAAGTTTAAATTCTTTACTTTTTGAGAAAAACTGAAAATTCTTAAACTACATATTTGTTATAAAAACTATTTTTTTGGGGAGGTACAATTGTACAAAACTAGCAACTGACCGACTTCAGCCTAAATGGATAGGTCGAATCACCATTTTCGATGAAACAAATTTTTAACAAACCAGATTTTTAAGTTTTTGTTTCAAGGACATAATTCTTATTGTTCACGAATTTCGAAACGCCCTACAGGTAGGTTTTAATATCAGTTTTGTTTTAAAAAAGAAATTAATTTATAAGCTAAACATTTGACCGGCAATTTTATTTTAACCTAACCTATAAGTTGAAAAACAAATGTGATTCTGCGTTGTTGGACTATAGAAAATATACAGAGATTTGAAAAGAACCTTTAAAGGTTAGGTGGAAGGAAGCACTTCAATTGCTTTTACTGATTTAGAAAAAGAAATATTTATTGATCAGCTACAAAATCACCCTATACAATAGTTAAACTTGCTCAATATTGCTAGTATCGTCATAACGGCATTTCTGGTAAATTTTGTAGAATTCAATTATTAATAGCATTATTTCAACACTATTTCATCTTGAATTAACACCTACCAATTTTGTTTCATTGAATTTCGATTTGTTTCAACACGATCCAATCTCATTTTGATACTATTCAATGTTGAAACAAAGTTGTTTAAGAATGTCATCTGTATGCGTAAGCGTAAGCTCAACTCGAAAAGTAAAGGGTCTTCATGTTCGCAGGACAAAATTTATTTTATGTCGACAAATCCTAACTTCAAATATCCAAAAGAGATACATATGTACATTCGATTTAAGTTTTTCATTTGAAAAGTTAAAAAATTAGATTTTTCAAAAGTATATTTTCCTCCGTTAGTCATTCTGCAATTTGAAAAAAAAACAATGCGAAAATTTTCAATTTTAAAAGTAGTTGGTGAATTGAGATGAAATACAAATCAAAACGCAGTCGTTTGCTCTCTTTCCGCTCAGAATAATATCTTTTTAGATCCTCAAATTTTTCAATATTTTAGTAGGTAGATTTTATACGACGACGCACGGTTTGATTTAATCTTATTTTATAATAAATTTTTATTTTTTATAAATTTTGTAATAATAATAATAATAATTTGAGCACACTATCTATTCAATGTGTAGTAATTTTTTTTGACATTTGAAATACTTCCAACACATGCAAAAAGGGAAATATGTATGTGTAACCATTGTTACTGGGTGATTCCAAAACGACAAGATATTTCTAGTTTCTGTGTACTGTCCTTAGCCCTATAAGATAAAACTTCAACTAGGAAACATTAGGTGTGTTTTATTGGAAAAGCTATCCGTTGTATATAGTTAGATTTTAAATGCATTACAAATACAACATCGCCAGTAGTATTGCGACCAGCGTTACCACTTCCAGAAAAGAAGTCGAAGTAGATTTCAAGAAAAAAGTGAAGAAGATTGAGAAAAATCGAAGTAGATTTAAAAATAAACTTTTTTATATAAATTTAATCTAATTAAACGAAAAATAACTAAAAACAAAAACTGACTCTCAGACTTCATATAAACATAGGTATATTGATTTGTTTATATAACACTTATTAAATTTATTTAGCAAAAAAGCATTCCTACGTTTTTTGTAACTTCATTTTCAGATGTATGTTTTGTATACATGGTTTTTATAACAAAATCGTTAGTTTTATTTAACAAAAAAACTTAGAACAAAAAATTCTCTCGAGCTCCATTTTTAGCTACACTTATGTTATTATGTTTTTTTATAAAAAAGAACATTTAAATTATTTTAATATTAGGTACCTACTTGTATGTTTTTTCAAAAAAAAAATAAGAAAAATAAATAAAAAATATTTCAGTCTTTGAAAAGACACAAACAAAAAAAAACTTTAAATTGGCATTGGGTTTTCATTTAGTTATATTTCCATCTACTAACTTATATTTTAGAAAATAAGCCAACACATTTTTCGGTGGGTCAAATATTGTTTTTTTTTTTGAAGCATTTTCTTGTTTGATGTGTTCTTTGCAGAGCATAATGCTTTCCATCCACAGTTCCAGAGATCTTTAAAATTAAGTAGATTTTCATAATTTGGTGATGGTGCTACGTAGGAAGTAGATTTTAAATATTTTCGAAAAAAAGAAGTAGATCTACTTCAATTGAAGTAAAGTGGTACCACTGATAGTCGTACGATTAATTATAATTGAATTGTATCTCGATAGATGTGTTCATATAGAGTAGTTATAATTGTTTAATAGTACTTAATGGAATATAAAAACGAGACAACTCCCGGTGTGTTTTTTTTGGAAATTTCTTATACTGTACAATGTAAACTTAAAATATTCGAAGATAAAAAATGTGAAAGTGTGTGTAAAAACCCAACACATACATATGTATATAGCCAAGAATATATTAAAAAACAATGGCAATACCTACTTAAAATATCATGTGATAGCCTTTTTTTAAAGTCAAAAGCCTATTCTTTTATTTTCTTTCCAAATGAAAATGTTTCAATGGACTGTTTTCGAAAAAAAATCAAACTCTTAATTTTGAAAACGACAGTTTTTTTTTTTACTTTTTTCAAAAAAAAATTAAAATTCTTAAACTACTTTTTTGAAACGATTTAAAAAATAAATTAATTTCCATTTAGGTAAAAGCTTAACATTTGACCGGAAATTTTGTTTTAACCAACCCAAGTTGAGAAGCAAAACTGTTGGGCTAGACAGACAAAGAGTAACCCTTAAAGGTTTGATGCAATTGGTTTTAAGCCCTTTGTCACATGTAAACTGATTTATAAAAAAAAGTTTTTTTTTAACCACCTATACAAGATCACCCTGTACAATAATTAAACTTGTTCAATGTTGCTAGTCATCCCAAAAAAATAACGGCATTTCTGGCAAATTTTGTAGAATTCAATTATTAATAATATTATTTCAACACGATTTCATCTTGAATTAACAACCATTCATTTTGTTTCATTGAATCGCGATTTGTTTCAAAACGACCCAATCTCATTTTGATACGATTCAATGTTGAAAAAAAGTTGTTTAAGTGTGTATGCGTTATAAAAATGCGCATTCATAACGTGATAATTTGTTGTTACCTTCCGTAGAAGGAGCATAAGCTATCAACTCCAAAGTAAAGGGTGTTCCTGTTAATGTTCATGTTCAATTTAGTGCGTGTGTAAAAAAGTATGATGTAACAATTTTTTCTCTGATTTTCCCATAAAAATAACGTACTTCCCAAACTACCCATTTCTACCATTTTTAGCCCGAAAGACTGCCAATCTGGTAGTTTCGGGCAAATAAACGAACATATCTAATGTTACATGAAATCGTTTGTTGTGTGACATTGTTCCTCATTAGTTTGTTTTTTATTTTTATTACGTTTCTTAAGAGTCGAAACGCAATGCTATTGCAATGCAATGCATTTTCGTTTTGTAGTGTTTTTTGTCATTTGTCTTCTGCCCTAAACTTTTAATTTTTGAAATAAGATGTCAAATAACTATAACCTAATAATTTTGATATGATTACAATGGTGGTTTTACAAGTACATTAAGAATTGTTGTTTTAATTATTGTTCCTTTAGTTTTAATCGGTTATTTTAATCGGTCTCAATTTCTTAAATAAATAACTTTTGTTTTAACAATAAATATTTTCGTCTTTGAATTTCTATGTAAAAAATTTTATTTTAACATTGTTGTATGTTAAAATAATTGAATACAAGTTTAATTCAAAATTTAGATTCGCATGATTTGTTTTGTATGAAACTTATTGTTAAATCAATTATATTATTTTTCAAAATGACATGTTGGAATATAATTGAATAAAAATGAGAAAATGTTAAATTGTAATGAAATCAGTGAAAATCACATTCCATTAAAATCAACAATTCATCATTTTGATTTTAAATCGCATTAATTTTCTGAGTGTTGAATCATTTTATTTCGACATGAAGTGAAGTTTGAAATGACTTTAACATAATAATTTTGACATGAAGTCAATGGTGATTTGACAAGTATATAAGCAATTGTTATTTTAATTATATTTCCTTAACGTAATATTTCATATTGATTGAACAATTTGAGATGTTGTTTTAATTTATCTTTGAATTTCTAACTGGGCAATATTATTTTTACATTATTGAATGTTAAATCTACTGAAACTAGCGTTAATTTAACATGAAGTGGCTAATGATTTATTTTTTATCTGCCTTATTGTTAAATCAATGATATTTTATTTGAAAATGACATCGTGGAACATTAAATAAAAATGAAAAAACGTTAAATCGTTATGAAATCAGTGAACAAAGATAAAATAGCATTCAATTAAAATCAACAATTCATCGTTTTGATTTTACATCGCATTATTTTTCTGTGTGTAATTTAATGCAAAATAATTACAGCTTATATTAAAATTTTATTTTTAATAAGAAATGCAACCAAAAATGCATTTTTTACAACCCTGTACCAAGGTTGAGATTTACAAAATCTACCAGTTGTTCAAATATTGAAAGTGCAATGTACTTTCCCATAAAATTGTACTATTTCTCTCTTACAGTATAAGTGGTTGAAATCTATTCATTCAACAATTTATAGCTCCCCTTGGACTTAGACTAGACAATAGAAGAAACAAAAATTCACCCCTGACATTGGTAATAGTACATACCTAATGTGCTCAACTATAGCAATGACAATCACACGCAACATACCGGCAATAAATGTGCGATGTTGGAAACAATTTTCCTTTTGATAATGGCAACTACCCTAGTACAACCACTGAAGTACAACCACTGAATTGTATACATTCTTTAGATAAGCACACAAAGAAGAGGTATACATTTAAGACAGGCATATACATATTTTACAGACTCACATATAGCCAAGTTAGTAAATACTTATATGTATGTATTGTATACAAACAATATAACCTTCAATGAATCATTTTTTATGTTGAGTTTCCGCTTAGAGTCGCCGAACTGTTGGTCGGTCGGATTTCGTATTGTTTAAGCTCCATTATAGTAAGTTCTTATCACATCCGCGACTCCAATGAGGGAGAGTCGGAAGCATTTTTTTATCTTTGGTCAGTATGCGTAGGCACTTGGTTTAAATACACTTTGACACAATTGATTGAGGACGTTTCATTTTTTTGTTATTTAAAAAAAAAAAAAAATTTTATTTCAGTTTATCTTATTTTATTTTTTCAGGATATCTGACATGAAATATATTTTACTCCAATTATTTAATTAAATTAATTAAAAATTAAATAATGGTATGTGAATTTATTTTTAATTAGTTGATTTAAATTTTCAAAAAAAAAGGATTTATTAAAATGTGCAGAATTGTCAATACAGTAAAACTCGCTTAAGAGAAACGGCAAAATGTCAGTCTTTCTTTCACTTAAGCATTTTTTTTTTACTTAAATGAACCCCGCTTAAGTGAACAAAATTTCACTTAAGCAGATTTAAAAATTCCATTAAGCGCAAATTTAAAGCTAGAAAAAATTGAATTTATCTTTTGGAGTTTGTTGCGGAAGGAAATTTGTTGCTTAGAAAAAATTTAAATAAAATAGTTTTTTTTCACTTAAGAAAGTTTTTTCAATGAAAAATAAATATAAAATTTAACTGGGGACTAATTCCGTAAATCGATAACGATCGAACAGTTTTGGCAATAGATGTCCCTATCTTTCCCTTTAGGTGTAAAAGAGATGGGTATTTTCGAAACGATATCGTTCGATCGTTTTTGTTTTACGGAATTAGCCCCCTGAAAATATCGTCGGCTTTCTATATCAAAATCTCGTAAGTCGAAAATGGTAAATTTTCCAGGAGGCGCAAAAAACCGTTTTAAAAAATAAAAAAAGGAAATTGTGAAGGTTTTTTGTTACGTCGTAAGACAGACGTTCGAGTTTTTAAATGGACATTTAAACGCCAATATATACTTAGGAGGTTTTAAAACTGGTTGATAGAGACAAAAGGAATAATGTTGGAGTTACGAGGTATTGATATTTAGATTCAGTTATTTTTTTTTCATTAATATTGCATATAAATGTCATTTTTCTTAATATTGGGACTTACGAGGTTTTGAAAGAAAGCCGAGGATATGTTTCAGGCATCCGGATTTTTCGCTTAAAGCCTAGTACGCTGCTGATGCGAAATCAAAAATCCCATACAAAAATGACACAACGAAATCATAAACGGAAAATTTCGTTCTGCTTTTCGTTTTGCAGTACGCTGTTCGAAGATATTTTCCGTTGTGTTTTTGCAAGCGTTTCGTTGTCTGTTTGGAGATCACAGGAAAATTTTTGTTTCGCATCAGCAGCGTACTTGGCTTAAGGCTAAATTCATACTGGAGCTACGAGCCGAGCAGAGATGCGAGAAGAGAGCAATTGGTCGACAAATAGTCGGGGATGAAACAAGTGTTTCAGATAAACGGGTTGCTCTTAAGCGAATTTTACTGTATTCAAATTTTTTCCTTATACATATTATGTATATACTATGTAGTTATGTAAATTGCAAGTACATAATGGATTAGTAAACAAAAATCGGTCTCGAGATTTTGATCAAATTTGATATTACGATGTTGGGCCTATTCAAGTATTTTGGTGAAATTCCTTGGAATAAGTTGCACTTCAGTAACATATATTCTGTTTTTCTTACACATTCATTGTGGTAAAAATGTACAGAAAAAAAGACGATACCGTGGTTTTCTGAATTATCAAAAGTATATAAGAAAAGCAAAGTCAATCAAGTGAACCGTAGTGTATAAAAGATATATGAGTATATCAAGCGTGTTTTGCGAAACAAAATTTATGAATGGTAATAAACAAAAACCAAAAAAAACAGCCCAAGACTGTTATGGATTGGATACAGCGTAATATACGTCCACCTCTACTTATATACTCCGCACGCTCCAAACCAGACGAGCGTCTCCACTGCATGACAACTTTATTATATCTGAGGTCATGGTAGCCTATAAATTTATGTGGGTTGGCTAAGGAAAGTATATATTCCTTGTTAATTTTAATGGTAATCCATCTTTTTTTTACGATATCTGTGATGCTAGGTGAAAAGGTTAAAAATATTTAACATGCTATATTTTTTTCACGTCTGCCAAGAGACCTCTTCTATTTAAAAAAAAAAATCCTGAATCATGATTTTATATTTAGCAACAATGCGGGGTAAGTAGTTGTGTGACGTGTGATAATACATTGCATCCAAATTCCCCTTGCCAATTCAGGCAATAATACATAAATGACCCATTAAACGTTTTGGGAATTTTAATTTCTTTAACAAAATTGATTCGTTCGGTTAAGGTTGCGGGTGTGAAATAAGTCTTCCATCGAATTTAGGTCAGAAAATATATAAGATTTAAAATAAAAGTGGGTGATTGTGTCGATATAATATAGCGAGTGATGTGTGGGTTTATGAAATTTAGGGCTATAAATCCATTCGCTGTCAATGAAGAAGGTCAATCAGATTTATATTATAGTGTTGATTTATGTATGTTCTTCCTTTTCTTTTTTTTAATATTAGCAACACGTTTTATTTGAAATAATGAGATAAACCATGAAATTTATAAAATTTCGAAGATGTTTTTTTAAGTGAAAATATAAAATTTAATTGCTTATTTATGGAATGTAGTGGAATAGTCCATTGTGTTCGGGGAAAAATGCATTTGCCCTACATACAAAAGTGGGTTTATGAGCAAAATTTAATAATTTTTTGGTCGAAAAGCTGATATAAAAATTTAAAATTCGGACCTGTTTTGTTTTTTTTAATCTCGAAAACTTAAGTTACAGTAGAATCTCGGAAGGATGAACGATTTGGGAAATTAACGAAATATTTCACCAGTACAGATGAAGAGGTTGAAATTTGAGTAAAACACGTGGGTAATACACAACCTGCAAACTCACCAGCTTAAATTACACGAGAAAACACGATTAAAATTTATTTAAATCTACACACTGATTCGTTTAAAGTGTATACTAAATTTCATTAAACTACTTCTGAGTTATAGTTTGTTCGATTTCAATTATCAATTAAGTTAGTTAATGCAACATATTAAATCACTAATAGCAATGAATTTATCTACTCAGAGATGTGAAATTAACTAAATATTAATTGTTTGATTTAACCAAGCTACTCGTTTAACATAAACGATCTTCAAAATTGCGAATTCTAACTGCAAGTTTCTTCATTATATTTATTATTATTATTATAAGCTTTTTAGATTTTTATTTTTAAAAATTTATTTTAATCAAGTCGATTACGTTAGAATTTACAAAGTGGACTATGTAATTTTTACCCTTGACTACGTAATATTTAACACAGTTTTTTTAACCCACCGAAAAACGATAATTTTTCTGCGTGTACTCGAAAAGATGAACGCTTTATTCCCAACTCAATATTTTTTTTATATTTGTAACTTTATTCAGATATGTGAACGGTACTTTCGGGCTTCTTTTGTCTTATTTTGTTTATTAGTCCAGTCATATTAGACATAAAAACAGCCCAATTATAGGAAATAATCGCTGAAAAGCTGGGTTTTGGTATATAGCTTCCTCATGGTGTTTTTAAGAAACTGTAAAAAGTCCTCATTGATATGAGCGCCGTTTATAATTTAACGGTGGTTAAATCCCCTCCAAAATGGTTTTTTCAAGAATATATATCCCAAATGGATGGTTTTAAAGAAAAAATGACAAGAACTAATAATTTGTAGGGTAGAAAATTTCCTAAAAAAAATATGTTGATAAAAATAACCGTTTTCGATATAATACAATCGGTAGAATTATAGGTTTTATTTCTATTTAGTGGGGTGGTTTATTAGTTCAAAAAATTTTACATTATGTGAAAAAAGCATGAACATGATTTTAAGATATTAGCTCGCTTTATATGTCCATCCCTTGAGGTGGGAGGGGCAAATTAAAAAAAAAAAATACATAAAGTAGAAAAGGTATATTAAATAACAACATATTATATTATTTTATCCACATGCCTTCATTTTCGAAAAAAAATTTTATAATTTTTTAAATGATGGCCAGCAATAAAAAAAAGAATATATTAAAGAAACTTGCCTTAAAATATTGAGATTTAATCCCTTTTTAGATAAAAACTCGACAGCCAAATAAATTTCAAATGCACTTTTTCTTTTTAGTGTGGCACGTGCCCATCTCACGACCAATCGTCAACAACTGGCTTGTAAAAAGAAGATTTGTTGTTTACAAAACTGCATACCTACAAGAAAATGCTTCAAGACTTTATTTTTTGAGGCTGTGAATGGGCTTTTTACTTTCACGACGTGTTATTTTTGTCCCCGGTCTCCCCTACTAATTTGGATTATTAGTAGACACTCCTTTTAATTATTTTAAGTCGAATGCTAAAAACCAGATGGCTGAGTCTTTTATGTTGTTTGATATTTTTGACCAATTTTTTCATATAACTTTTCCACTGTATATTAGGCTGTTTTGGTCTTTAACAATGGTGTAAATATTGTTTTTATTCGCAAATCCATCATAAAGACCAAAGCAGCCTAATATACGGTGGGGAAAAAAATGTTAGTCTTTTAGTTTTTAAGGAAATCGAAAATTACAAAAACCAACTTTGTTCTCAGAAAAATTCAAATCGTCGTTTTTAAACAAAACAAAAAACTATCGATTTTAACTTTCTTTGGAGTCGCTTTTATGACTGAAAAGTATTATATTTTTAATTATTTATTTATTATTTCTTTTTTCTCAGGTAAATTTTGATGCTCGAAAAATGACAAATCATATGTGTTCATTTTTTTGAGCTTCTACTGTACAATGGCACTCACACTAACTAAAAATTAAATTATTTTAAAAATGACATTATTGCCATCCAAATTTTGTTGCACGCGTATATACATATGTATTTCTTGCAACTGAAAACGATATTCATTATAATATCTATATATATAGCTTGTTAGCAATAACCTTGTTCAGCAAAATCGATTACCCAGAACCAATTTATTTGCAATGTCCAGTTCTCCACAAAAGTGTATATACTTTGACTTAAACCATAATATTGGCTATATAGGCTCACCTGTGCTTATATCAACATAACTTTTCCATCGAGGTTAATGCAATAAAAATCCAACAATTTTAAATATACACCAGCACAACCCAACAACAAGAAAACATATAACAACATAACTTTTATAGCTCTCAAATGTGATTAATTTAAAATTGTTAGCTATGCCATTATACACTACTAATCGAATTCAAAAACTCCACCTGAGCACTTAATTTCTGGATCAATTCCAAAAACTCAATCAACCGAATCAAATCAGTTCACAAAGCTATATATATATATGACTTGTACTTTATATGTACAAAGGTACCTATACTGCACATAATATAGGCTCATGGAATAACAGACCAACGACGACCGACTGGGCCGGCACCAATCATTAGTCCAGAATAATTGGTAACGAAGAGAATACGATTTTCCGGCCCGACACACCTCCAAGCTTCCGAACGTCATAGTCGTCGTTGTTGTCGTCGGTCGTCGTTGACCGTCCTCGAGATAGAGATGGAAAAGGAGTGACCATTGTCATATACATGTATACCTTTATAAGAGAAACAAAACAACATCTATACTTTCAATTCCTCGCCGACCCTATATATACCGTTATCAATAAATAACTTCTTGAACCACCCAAGAGAGCTTGTATACCTCCCAAAGAGGCCATTTTCGGCTGCGGCAGCACAGGAAGCCTTCATCTACCATATTTTGTCGTTGACCATTGTTCAATTGTTGTTTGTCGCAAAAACCAATTTGAATATCAATTAAAGTACCGCACAGGATGGATACACAGTTTAAAATTCAACTTGGACGTACGATATCGCGGCGGATAGGTATACTATGTTGCACCGGACTATATTGTCCGAAGAGCAATGTTTTGATTTTGTCCCTCAACCACTGCTCGCTGATGACAGAGGACATAATATCTATCTATATACGTATAAGGGTCCATTCTGAGAATAATGTAGAAATATTGTAAGAAATTAAAGGCACACCTCTACTGGTGGTGGCTTCTGGTTTAAATTTCTTTCAAGTACCTACGTTTTGTAGAGTCTTTATAGTCCAAAACTAGAAGCTCTGTAATTCCAATAATTAATTTTTCATACAACATATACATATAGAAGCCTTTTTAAATTTATTTTTATATTTATGAAAATTGCTCTTTCACTATCTTACTAACCCAGTGTTAATCTAGTTTGAATTATATGAATCAACAACTTCTTATAGTCCTTACTAACTTATTGGCAGAGCTTAAAGCTTAACTGTATAAGGCTAAACTCATACTGGAGCTGCGAGCAGAGCGGAGATTCGAGAAGTTAGGCTAAACTCATACTGGAGCTGCGAGCAGAGCGGAGATGCGAGAAGTGAGCAGAGCGACGAAAACAAACAAATGTGTTCTTATGCGAGCTCTCATACTGAGGCCTCTAGCAACGAGGTATCAGTTCTCATAAGAAAGCATGTGTTTGTTTTTAACGCTCTACTCACCTCTCGCATCGCCGCTCTGCTCGCAGCTCCAGTATGAGTTTAGCCTTAGCAGAGCGACGTAAACAAACAAATCTGTTCTTATGAGATCTGTTATACTGAGGGCTGACTGCTGAAGCCTCTAGCAACGAAGTAACAGTTCTCAGAAGAAAGCATGTGTTTGTTTTTAACGCTCTGCTCACCTCTCGCATCGCCGCTCTCCTCGCAGCTGCAGTATGAGTTTAGCCTAAGGCTAAACTCATACTGGAGCTGCGAGCAGAGCGGAGATGCGAGAAGTGAGCAGAGCGACGAAAACAAACAAATGTGTTCTTATGCGAGCTCTCATACTGAGGCCTCTAGCAACGAGGTATCAGTTCTCATAAGAAAGCATGTGTTTGTTTTTAACGCTCTACTCACCTCTCGCATCGCCGCTCTGCTCGCAGCTCCAGTATGAGTTTAGCCTTAGCAGAGCGACGTAAACAAACAAATCTGTTCTTATGAGATCTGTTATACTGAGGGCTGACTGCTGAAGCCTCTAGCAACGAAGTAACAGTTCTCAGAAGAAAGCATGTGTTTGTTTTTAACGCTCTGCTCACCTCTCGCATCGCCGCTCTCCTCGCAGCTGCAGTATGAGTTTAGCCTAAGGCTAAACTCATACTGGAGCTGCGAGCAGAGCGGAGATGCGAGAAGTGAGCAGAGCGACGAAAACAAACAAATGTGTTCTTATGCGAGCTCTCATACTGAGGCCTCTAGCAACGAGGTATCAGTTCTCATAAGAAAGCATGTGTTTGTTTTTAACGCTCTACTCACCTCTCGCATCGCCGCTCTGCTCGCAGCTCCAGTATGAGTTTAGCCTAAGTCGCTACCAATTGACAATTTTTCTAAAGGTCTAATTTTTTAATTTCTTGAAGTTACTATTTCTATAGGACTTGTATAGAGTTTCTCTATCACAGTTGCAAATTAATTATCGAAGCTATTCTTTGGTACACAGCTTCCTATAAAAGCATGAATTAAAAAATTCAACTACGTAATTTTTCTGTAAAGGCCACCACTGAAATTCTAATATATTTAGAAGCATGGGAAATAAAAGCTTATAAATAGCTTCTTTTTAAAGGCTCCGTCTATAGGAGTTTGTATGAGTTCTGCTTAAAAAAGCTTTAAAGAAGCTATTAATTGGTTTGAAATTGAGTCTGAAAATATACAAGTTTGATATAAGTCTTGTGTAGGAAAGCCTGAAAGTTTGGACATGAATTTATTTCGACCAGTTTATCTTAGCGAAGTTAAGTTAACTAAAAAAAACACGTTTATTTTCTCGAAACTTCGCTTTCCTTCTGGAAAGACATAACGCTGATATTTCGAATTTGCAAAGTCATTTTTATTTCTATATTCTCAACTTTAACTTTTAACAATCAAATATGATATTTTTGAAAGTGGATTTTTTCTAAACCAATATTTCATCTTTAAAAAATTAAGGAAAACAAAATCACAATGAAAAATCATTGAAGAAAAAAAAGATGCAGACATCAGACGAGCATTTACATTTTACGGTATCTGAATGACCATATCTGGAACTGGCCACCCACAGTATACCCAATACCCCCATATACATATACCCAGTCCAGTATTTTCAATTCCAATTCAGTGTTGTTTATCACAGTTTGCAAAATTTACATGCGCACTCCCAATGTATTCCAAGAACGTGCAGTCCTCCATATCTCTGTTCAAGTTAAATATACTAAAGCTTGAATCCAATATATGCATTTGGAATGCATGAGTCGAATTGTGTACTTTAATGTGTAGATAGTAACTCCGGATACAAAAGGTATCTGAATGTCATATTAATGACTGGTTACGGGCTACCGGAATGTGTGACGTTGTCAATGTGACTACTGACGACGACTACGACGACGGATGGCGGCAGGAGTGCATGACGCGACAACCGACACAACAACAATAACGACGAACGCCAATCCCAAAGGAAGGTTAGCACGAGGAGAGTCTCTAATGTACTCTGGGCACGTGAATTGACTTCCTTTAATGTGCAAACAAATTGTGCTATTTTTATATTTTTTTTTGTTCAAAAGTGATGCCTGGCGCGATGCGATGTGGAAGTTGCGCCTTAGGGCTATCAGTTGAATGGAGTGCCGCTACAGCCAGCACAGCGCTTAAAGGTAAAGGTGAGTGAGTAATACAAATTAAAATGGGGAGCTCTGTTTTACGATTAAAACAATATTTTTTATTATTTTTTTTTTTTTCTCATAAATGTTTGTTGACGTTTGTTTGTTTTGACACCCGGTCGTGAGGGATATAGAGAAGGATTTGGGGAATGACTGTCATTGATGAGAAATTGTGGAAGTTTTGTTAAACAGAAAACGTGCAATATAGCTCGATGTGAGCATATTAAATGACGCTGCCGCCGCCGGTATCGGCAGTGTCACTTAAGAATTAAGCGCTGATTTTAATGAAGAAAAATTAATGAATGAAACAGTGAGGAGTGGGAGTTTGAAACTGTTTAACAAACAATTAATATCACAGAGAAAAAAAACAATATTAAATCAAAAATATTATTCAATATGGTTCTACAGTTTTTGGCAATGATTTTACTCTGATTCGTGTTGATTCCAAATAATTTGCCTTTAAAAAAAGTTTTCAAATAATTTGAAATCAATTTGATTTAAAATGATCATCAAATTGAATTATGTAGGTACCTATATTGATTTTGTCATGTTAAAATGATTCGAATTTATGCTGATATTGAAATAACATGCATTCTTGTTGGATCAAAATGATACTAAATTTTAAATAAAATGATTCTCACGTCAAAATAACATGACGGTTCCTTTTTAAACAATTACTTGCAATGTTAAAATAACCCGAAGAATGTCTTAAAATTCTAAATGAACATCATTTTAAAACAACATAAAGATTCCCATTAAATAAAAATAAAATTTCCACTAAAAATTAAATTTATCCCAGCAGTTCATATAACTTAATAAGATATATATGGGTCAACAATATACCTAATTACAAATTGAGGAAAATATTACATACTTTGCTCATCTTTAAAAAAATGTATAAGATCTCAGCAGTATCACACGAAGAGTTCTGGGTCTAACTCGAGTTGTTTGTTGTCACCCTTCATTAATTCATTTTGCATCCATAATTATTCTTAAACTTATATACAGGGTGATTGTTATAAGGTGCACCAAAAAGCTACAGTAAGTAGTTTGGGTTAAGACAAAATCGTATTTCCTCCCATTTAGGCGGGAGGGGCAATTTTTTAAAAAAATGACTTAAAACGGAAAAAAAATAATTAAAAACAACGGTTAAACTTAAAATGCCATGCTACACCATTTGGAAAGCCAGAAAATTTTAAATTAAGTTGTGTTAGTGAATAATTTTTGAAAAATTAATTTTCAAACTCGAAATTTTGAAAAAAAAATTTTTTTTAATTTCAAACTAATTTTTTTCAAAATTTTATGTACAATGTACATAATTAAGTATAATTTTTGTTTTCAAGATTCAATATTCCTATTTATTTTCAATAAAAACAGAAAACCGGTTGCTAAAATGTATCTTAATTTTTGAGAAATCGAATCGAATTTTTAAATGGAAACAGACACAATTACAGCTAAAATTAAAATCAAGAAAATAAAACAATAATCGAGAGTGTTTCATTCTAAATTTTCTTTCGATTTCATTCCATATTGATTCTTCAGTTACACTTTCAATAAGAATTAAGAAAACAACGACATAAAGAATGATTCATCTTGAATTAAAAATTAAATATTTTATTTCAAAACTACAATGTTGATTTTACAGGAAAAATTACGGATAAGTCGATTTCCTTGAAACTTGGTACCTAGCATTTTTTGGACATTCACCTGCCATTTTTTTTTTTTAATTTTTTTATGAAGACCAAAAATAACGGTACCTGTCCACAGATTTTTCTAAAAAAAAAACATAGTGTTATTTTAAATAGGTATAGACCACCTTTTCGGTGGAAATTTTTGTTTTCCGAAAATTGGTTATTAATGGCAACTCTTATAGAACCAGTTTTTGATGTTCGGTTTTCTCAACGGTTCAACTGATTTTGATAATTTTTTGTATGGAGAAAGTTTTGAAAAGTTTAAATAGCATTGAATGCGAAACATAAAGGAGATTCTATACTAATTTTAACAAAAATTATTCTTAAAATCAAAATTAATGGCACCTTTTATGATACAACTTTTAAAAAACTATTTAAGAAAATTAACTTTTTGCCGAAAACGGCTCCTTCGATTTTGATAAAAATTTCTATCTATACTTATATTAATACGAACTACCATATTAAAGAAACCAATTTTACATTAAATCATTTTAAATAGCATAAAAGCTTCTAAAAAATTTAAATAATATTGCAAATCAAAAATTTTCAATCAAACAAATTTTTAATTTTGTTTTCTTATTTGATTTTTCAAAAATGGGTTTCATTTTTTTTTCAAAATTTATGTTTTAAATCTACATTAATAGATATTAAAACAAAATTCGTATCAATTTCTTTCTTAAAAATGTTTAAAATTTTTTATATAAATAATAACAAATTAATTAAAAAAAAAATTGTTCAGCGATTTTGAAATTTTGTTTTTCAATTGAGTTTTATCTAGAAAATTAAATGTTGTAAATATGGCATCGGTGTCAAAACAATTACAGAATTTTTTAATCAATTTATTTCTATGTATTTATGTATATACATACCTACATATTAAGTAGGTATTGATTTTAAACAATTTTTCAAAGATATAAGCATTATGTATCATGGAAGCACAAGGCACGAACATTTTTAAGACTATGTTGGGTTTGTGTGCAGGAAGGGGCCACTTTGAACAATTTTTTTTAAATAATAAAAAAAAACAATACAAATAAAAATAAATAAAAAAAAATAATTAAAAGTTTGAACAACAATTGTGGTCTAAAGACAAAGTTATCAAAAAAAATTCCTTTTTTAACCTCAAAATTTTAATTTTAATTTTTTGTCAGAGAAATTCCTTTTTTGACGACAATTTTTTTTGTTAATTATTAAAATACTTTTTCACAGCAAAATTAAATTTGTAGTTCCTATTCAAAATAATTGAAATATCGAATAAATTTCGGGCAGACAAGCTACTCATAGTCAGCTTTTAAGTACAAAAAATTTCAGGTAAAAAAGTATATTTGATTAAAACATCATAATTATTTATTTCTCTTTAGCAAAATGGTGCAGAAAATCAAAACATTTTAACACTGATCTAGTAATCATTTTTCAATACTCCAGTGCAAAAATTAAAAAAAAAGTCAATTACGGAAGGGATGACCAAAAAACTGGTTTAAAGTAAGGTATTTTCGAAATTCAAAAGAAAAAAAAAGCTGTTAATCGAAAACCGTTATGATTTGGTTTCGAAGAGTTACTAAATTCTGGTAAGTCATGACCTGGCCTATCTCCATGCTTCAGGACTGATGGGATCATATCAAAATATATAAATAATGAAAACCCTTAGAGCCATTATTTTTCCCTACTAAAAACTTTTTCTGGCTCGTATACAAAAAATATGCAAACTATGCATTCCTAGATCTTAAATTAAAACTTTTTTGGTAGAGAAGCATACGAGTTACATAGCATTTTGAAAATATTTTAAGACCTAAAATTAAACTATAAATTCTTCTAGCTTCTATATACATACAAACAAAATGTTCTTTCCTTCTGCACATATAGTTTTTACACGCGCCTTTAAACTTTGGCTGACTCTAGTCTGGTGTGGTATGATAGTTTGACGAATGTTAGACATTTTGCTTACATAAGAATCCCCATATAATCTGAAAGGCATTTTGTCTAAAAATATACCACCCTATCACAAAACTCTATTTTTCTAAAATGTGCCTCTGCCTCATGAAGCTCACCCAGACCTTGAATGGATTCAAAAACAAAAACCAAAACAATAACAACTCTCGTTGCAGATGGCGCGGCGCAGCGTGCGAACTATTTCGCAATCCACTGTTTATCTGTGCCTGCATTTTATCTTCATAAATCCCCCCATCAGCTGAAAACTATTTTAACATTCTAAACACAAAGTCACGCGACGACTATATACATACATATGTACTCCCCTACAGTGTGCCTTTATACATAAGTTGGTGCATTTCCATTCTCCCCGCGGGCGGTGGTGGTGGTGGCGCGGTCTGGTGGAGTGCGGAGTGGGATGTCATTCTGACAGAACGACATGCATATAATATATAAACTTGCTAATACTTCTTTGCTTTTGCATTCCTCTCTTTAAACATTTATATATGTAGTTGAGGCGGTTATTTTCGTTTCTTGTCATGTAATCCGCCTGTTAGAACAAAAGATAAACACAAAAAAAAAAAAAAACATACACACACAATAAAGTCAAATGCACTATGGAATTTTCATTAAAATAAAAATTGAAAACTACAAGAATTGTATACCTACTGTGAAACAAAAATATAAATGAGAAAGATAGGTACGACGAGTTGCTTGCTCATTTATGCTCGCACTTAGTTATTCTTTAAGCTAAGCAGGCGTCGTCGTTGTCTTGTCGCCACCATCGTCATCGGTTGCCTATACAAGCGCTTTAAGAGGTTTATGCATTGCACAGCATAAAAAAAAAACAGACGGAAAGACATCCCCATACCAGATAATGTCAAAGAAGTTCCGCTCAACTTCCGTTCTTATAGGCGAGTTAAAGACAGTTCCTTAACCTCACTTTGTTGGCAAAAAAAAAAAAAACTCACCACAGCTCAGCAGACATTTTTAATCTGACGTTTTACAGTTTTTACACTTTCGTTTAAACACAGGGTGGCCAACTGATATTTTTTTAAATAGTAAAGAGCTTATAACTTAAGGAATCATAACATGGGGAAACAAACATTTCTAAAATCACATGAAATGAAAAGAAATGTTCCATAACAAAATTGTTTGTGATATCAAAATTGGTTTACGGTTTTTGAAATTCATTTAGTTTAAAGTGTTAACAAAATTTAAATAGAAATAATAAAAAAATGTATTTAAATAAAAAAAAATAAGACTACGATTAAACGTCAACGCATTAACTACTTGACGTCACTTTAACATTATGTCTGTTTCAACTGTTTGTTAACTTGAAAAGTTGTGACATCGTGCGATGTAGCACAATTTGCTGATAAATCCTATAGAACAAAAATGACAAGTAGCAAACTGTAGCAAGAAGTTGTAGTTAACAAACAGACTGATTGATGAACAAACTGTCAACGCACCTTCAAAGTTCAGCTAGTCAACGCATTGACAATCACAGTCAACGTTCACTGACTCATCAAATACATAAAAAACATTGACAATCACGGGAATGACACTAGTCCGTTGTTGTGTCACAAAACATTGACGTGTAATACTCGTAGATATGTGTCAACATGATTTTAATTCTTCGATGTAAACTCGTTGACATGTAAAACGTTGATGATCATACGACTTGAACATATTCAAATTCGTTGACCGTTGGTGCTGCGTTGACAAGAGAGAGTAAAGCACACAACGTTGACATTCATCAAATTTATGACGGTTTCGATTGGTAATTGCGAAGAATTCTGTGAATTTACAAAGTGTCAAAAATCGCCGAAGGATGGCTTCAGTGCCAACGGATTAAATACTTCTGAAAATTCCTTAAATTGACATTTTATTTTTCGGTGCTATTTGAGTGTTTTGCGGTGATATTTAAGAACGAAGTACTCTCTATGCTCTAAAGAAAGTATGTCCCTATTTGGAATTGATTAAAAACAGCCGAACATTTTGAAGTTTTAAAATGATGAGTCAAAATATGGTTGGTTTACTCTCTATCTGTCAATATATTATGAGCTGTCAAATTCTATTTAAAGATGGAACTTTAATATCAACGAATTAAATCCTATATAAAAAATCCAATATCGATTCGAATTCCTGGCTTTTCGATTTGCCTTCCAATATGATTTATTTTTGATTCGGAAAAATCAAATCCAAAAGCATTTCTTGTGTTTTTCCGAAGAAGAAGCTTGCGGATATGATCAGTCGGAAACGACGCCATTAATACCTACCCTATTTACAGACTAAACCAGACATTTTACATTATGTCAGCAAACAAACGCCAACGCATGCTATGTTGAAGCCAAAACAAATTCATTGACAGCGTTCCGCGTTAACGATCCCATGACGCTGTTCACATTGGAATGTCTCCTTTGACTTTTGTTGACGTATCTGTGCTTTATCTCACTCCCACTTCATGTCGAGAAAGAGGTGGCCTATAAATGAACCTTTTTCTCACTATAAAGTGGGAGTGAGATAAAATACAGAGACGTCAAAAAAAAAATCGCAGAACGCAGTCAAATGGACGGTGTTCATATTGGACTTTCTCCTCCGACTTTTTTTTGACGTCTCTGTATACTTATCTCACTCCCACATCATGGTGAGTGAGAGGTGTCCAAGACAGGCATTTCTCTTTGGCCATGAAGTGGGAGTGAGAAAAAGTACAGAGACGTAAAAAAAATGCCAATGTGAAACCCCGTCATGTGCGAACATCGACATTGATTTCACAACTTTAAAACAGAATTCTTCGTCATTTTGACGTTCCCATCGGTAATAATTGCAACTTTAAGGCCCAATTTCACAGTCAAAGTAAGTCGCACTTAACTGACTTGAATAAGTGACACTTGAACCTCCTATATTATGGGAGCTAGATAAAGTACAGACATAAAAAAAAAGTATGAGGAGTCAGTCCAATGTGAACATCATCCATGAAGGTGTTTACATTGGACTGCCTCCACGGACTTTTTGTTGACGTCTCTGTACTTTGTATCACTCTACATTTATAGCTAGAAAGAGTTGCCTTTCTTGGCCATCTCTTTCTCGACATGAAGTGGAAGAGAGATAAGTATACAGAGACGTCAGAAAAAGTTGGAGGAGAAGGTCCAACGTGAACACCATCTATGACTTGACAACTTTTAAACTGAATTCGTCGCCATTTTGATATTCCCATTCGGGAGTTGCAACTTTAAGGCGTGTATTTGATTATCTAGTATAAGAAGAATGGTTGTGATTTAGTTATCTGACACATAAATATTGGCACCGACTCATAGTCCAGAGAAGAAAAATCCACAACTATCACCTTTTACACACCTGAATGGGCTATATGTAATTTCACAAATTCATATTTTTGGCTTGTGGACTTATAGCCTTGTCCCACAATTTATTTGTGTCAGATAACTAATCAGAACTTACGAAACAGACCTTATTGGTAGATTAAGTGATTGTTTCGCCGGCAAAATAACTTTTCCTCAATATTTGTTCAACAATTGCATTTAGACACAACGTGCTGTTTTAAAAAATACATTTTTAATAAAGATAAAGATAAAGAGGGTCGAAGATATCCTAAAATGTTTGATGTAAAATATTTCGTGAATGGTGTACATATTTAAAAAAAAGAAAATCCATTCTTAAATTTGTATATCTATCAAAATTTCCTACAAAGGGATGATGTCATTAAAAAAGACCGACACAGAGTTGTTGCTTAAAAAATGTCCGACAAAAAGTAACACGACACTTTTTTCCTGTCAGCCATAACAAAGTCCTCAACATAGCAGTTCCTAAATCAGTATAGAAACTGTACAACTCAAATTATGGGGAGTCAGGAATTAACAACTTCAAAAAGTGTAATCAAAGTGGGGGGCAACCCTGTTCATAAAACAAAACAAAAAAAAATTAGGTAAGTTTTTTTTATTCCTCTTTGATTCCAAGTGTCATGCAAGAATTAACTCAGGAGAAAACAAAATAAAATTTATTACACTTTCCTCACCTCACTGAAACTATATTCAACTGTGGGGTTTTTATTGTTGCAATAAAATGTTTGTTTCTTATTTATTTTATGTCTTTTTTTTGTTCTGTTCAACTGATACTATCTCGCTCTCCCTTTTTTTGACATACTCACCGCGTGTAAAGTTAGGTCATAAATGTCACAGAAACATTTCCAATTGAATCTCAAGGCTGCTCGTTGATCACGAAGCACAGCACCGAACAGCTACTGTGCTGTGCTGATGCCAACTTGGCTGGGCTATACCCCAATTGAGTGAAGTAATAAACCATCAATACGGAGTTCACTCTCTTTGGTTCGGTATAATCCTTGTCTCTCTATAGAGATAAAGATGAAGATAGAGATAAAGTGGGGTTTGCCTGTTTATCTGATGGCATAGCAGAGAAAAGGATAGCAAAACTATACGAGTATATCTCATGAATGACATGCAACAACAATAAAACTAAAACCCAGTAATTAAAATGTTTTTCATGGCGAGTGCCAAGGGGTGTTAGGATATTGAAAGCCGCCTGCTAGACTACTGGGAACCAAACGAACCGGGTTCATGCCCTGAATGAAGAGTGCTAGCTATAATATGCGCGAAGCTTGTACATCTGTGCTCCTTGCGTCAAGAGTATAGCTGTATCTGGTATTCATTCAATGGCTATAATTAGTCGGCATTATGTTCCGACATTGTATAGTGTTTTGTCGTGCCACATGAATATCGTTTAGTTTTTGAAAGGCGGACGGAAGGAGGGTATTCCGATGTTCATATCGTCATCGTCAGAGATAACCTAAAATGGGCCTAAAGTAGACACTTTGGTGTTGGTGTTGGGGCTTGCCAGGCCCAATAAGTGATGTGTGGGGAAACTTTGAGTGGTGTGGAATTTGTGGTGATATCTCCTTTTTGCTTTAAAGAGATGACAATCTTGGATGAATTTTCACACATTTTCCCTGAGACATGGGATGCTTTTTGAGTGTTGACGACAATGACACGAAACAACACAACAGCTCGGCGACGATGTCGTCGGTCGTCGTCAATGGCGGCAGCGTGACGAGAGTATTATGTATATGTGAACACAAATCCCATTCTATATGAATATATATTCCGATTCCGGGGGGACGAACATCGACATGGGAAGAGGCCTTTCGATTGACATCATTTTCAAAGACTTTTGTGTATCTGAGCATGTAATAACCACATTATTACAAATTCAAATAGTTTTGTTGTATAAGAATTTGTAGTATATGCAAAGAGCTTTAGTTTCATCGTAAGGACGACTATACGGATTTGGATATTATAGCCCCGAGATAATTCTTGGAGTATCGTATAAATGACAAAGTGTGTATAAATGTGGAAAATAGTATTTTTTTCTTCGGTTGATGGAAGAGAGGGTGGGGGGATTTGTGATGCTGCGTGTAAAACAAATTGGAACCACACAAAACTTAATTTGCTCTTCTTTGGCTTGTCCTGGGTAATTTGGAATTTAATTGTGAGGTTTCGGATTAATTGGGGATTATGTGTGTGTTTTCTGTTTTCTATAAAATATCTATATGGATGGATTCACATGAAGATACATATTATACAATGTAGTTTGTCTAATCAATGTTTTTTATGTGTTTACATTGCAATAGATATATATCGTAATGTTATGTTGTCAAAGGGGGATTCAAATGACACTCTCTGATAAAGAAGCAGTGGCGCATTCAAGCACAAAAACAACTACGATTATACCTATCTATAATATGATGTTTAACTATATATAATACTTGGGAAACACCATTTTATACACAAAGCAGAGGGATTTAATTAAGAAAAGACATTATAATAACGACTTGAAAGGAACGAACAATCAGAGAGTAAAGAGAAAGCTTAAAGCAAAAGAAAATGATTGAAACTCAATTTCTACATCAAGTTCAAAGTTTGAATTGAATTGTGATGATCAGCAAGTCAGTTTATTGGTTTAAGCGGGGTTTTTTAATTGCGGGATTTCATAATGCAAGATTTTTTACTGAAACCTTTTATTATCATGGAAGCGTTACGATATTTCGCAAACCAAAATCTCGAATAACGAAATCTCGCATTTAAAAAAAAACTGGATAAACGGAATCTCGCAAATTAATAATCTAATTTCATAATCTCGCAATTATTAAATCTCGCTTTTAACATTCTTGAATTTACTCTTGCAGCAATAAATGTCGTAAATTTAAACCTAAGGCTCGAAACTTAAAATCTCTCATTTGAAATTTCGCATTATGAAAGCTCCCAATAACAAAATCGAGCTTTTGGGTATTCTCGCAATTACCTACAAAATACCACTTTTAACAATCTCGCAATTCCATCTCGCACCCGAAAATCAACCAAAACCTCGGCATTTAAAATTTCGCATTACTAAAAGCGGGATTTTTTAATTCCGATGTAATGAAAAGCTGGATTGTGGTTTTCAAAATTTGGTAGGTATACAATACTTCAAATGCGATATTTTAATTTTCGAAATTTTGGTTGATATTTGCAGAATTTTGGAATGCGTGATGTAAATGCGATAGATAGTTTAAAATAGAATTTTGTATTTGTGAAATAAGCGGGATTTTGTAATTGCGAGATTTCGAGACACAAAATTAATTTTTGAAATGTTGGTTGATATTTTGCAAGATTTATAAGTGCTAGAATTATTTGCGTGACTGTTAAATTCAAAATTTTGTAATTACGAAATAAGTAGTTTTTTAAATTTCTTCACCTTCGTTATTAAGTGGATTTGTGTAATTGCGAGATTTTGTAATGCGAAATATTATATTTTTTAAATGTTGGTTGATATTTGCAAAATTTGTTTTGTGCGAGATTTTTAAAAGTTTGATTTTGTAATTTCGAGATTTCGTAATGCAAAATTCCAAATACGAAATTTTAATATTCGAGGTTTTGGTTTATAGTTGCGAGATTTGCAAGGTATAATTGCGAGATTGTTTTGAGCAATATTTTGCAATTGGAAAATAAGCGGCATTTTTAAAATGCGAAGTTTCTGATTTGATTGATAACTGCGAGATTTTTGGGTGCGAGATGTAAATGCGAGAATGTTAAAAGCGGAGTTTTGTAAAGTTGCGAGATTATTTAAAGCGCAATTTTTCAATTGCTGGATTTTAATTTTCTAGGTTTTTGGATGCGAAAAGTAATTGCGAGATTGTTAAAAGCGTAATTTTGTAGTTTCAATATTATGAAAAGCGGGATTTTGTCATTTCCAGAATTCTCAATGCAAAATTCTTAATGCGAGATTTTAATTTTAGAGATTTTGGTTGATATAAGTGAGATTTTTGTGTGCAAGATGTAAATGCGAGTTTGTTTTAAGCAATATTTTGTAATTGCGAAATATAGACATTATTTATTTCAAATGCAAGATTTTAATTTTCCTTGTTTTGGTTTATATTTCTAGAATTTTGGGTGCGAGATGTAACTACGTGAGACTTTTAAAAGCAGGATTTTGTTTAATTTAATGAAAAACTCAAAAAAACTCATTTAGCGAGATTTTTGGGTACGAGATGTAAATGCAGTTTTAAATAAATACCAGTGTTCGTAATGCGAAACTATTTTTTTAAGTTTTTAGTTGATATTTGCGAGTTTTGGTTATGCGAAATTTCAAATAAGAAACATTAAGTTTCGAGATTTTTGTTGATCTTTCAAGATTTTTGAGTGCGAAATGTAATTGCGAAATTGTTAAAATCGTGATTTTTTGTAATTGGAGATTTCATTTCGAAATGCAAATTTTTATTTTTTTAAATTTGTGATATATTTGGTTATGAGATTTAAATTGGGACATTATGTAAAGCGGGATTTTCTAATTGCGAGGTTTTATAATTCGAAAAAAAAAATTAAATTTTCAAAACTAATGTCCACCACAAAAAATATTGAAGTTATGAACCTTTTAAACTTAACAGCTCTCGATAATTACCGCCCTTAAGTATAAAAGTTCTACACTGCGAGAGCTCTTGCATATGGATAAGTTTATAATTTTAATCGTTTAATATTATACGTCAAACCCGCTTAAGAGAAACTGCAAAATGTCACAGTCTTTCTTTCACTTAAGCGGGTTTTTCACTTAAACGAACCCCGCTTAAGTGAAAAAAAATTTCACTTAAGCGGAGTCCGGATAAGTGAAAAAAAATTGCACTTAAGCGGATTTAAAAATTCCAAAAAGGGTTCTGACATATCAGAAATTCCAATGTCATTTTCGTGATGAAAATTTGGTGGAGGTTAAAAATAAAAAAGAAGTAAAAGCGTTCAGAAAATTGTTTGTTCTGTTTTATTAAATTTTTTTTCACTTAAGAGAGTTTTTTTTCAATGAAAAATATTAAATTTAAGTGAAAATATGTTTCAGGTATCCGGGTTTTTCACTTAAGCGAGTTTCGCTTAAGCGGAGTGTTATAAAGGCAATTGGTCGACAAATACTCGGGGATGAAAAAAGTGTTTCAGATAAGCGGGTTTTTCTCTTAAGCGGGTTTCTCTTAAGCGGGTTTACTGTGTTTAAAAAAGTTATAAGTAAATGTAAGTAGTACATTTTTATCTTATCTTGTAAATGAATCAAAATTAATATATTTATTCAATGTACTTATCTTTTTAATAAAAAAAAATATCGTTATCTCTTTGCCCGCAGCATAAGTTAAATAATAAATTAATAACTTTTACCTCTTTCCCCAATCTAGAAAGGTACTCATAGATCGTACAAGTAGTTAAGTAGATACCTGAAAATAAAGCCAATTGAAGAGGCATATTTATACCTACTCAAATTAATTCAAAATATATAGTTATTGCATCGACTATAACTGTGATTAAATTATTATCAATAAAAAAATAATGAAACACTTTGCGACATAAAAAAGTGGAATTTTATTGACGTGTTTTATATTTTACTACCAACCATCAGCAATATAACAAAACAACAACAAATACCAGAAGCCCTATATTATAGTAGAATGTGGGATAGGTACTATAACCGAATTATTAATAATGCAATTTATTTTACTCGTAGGTATTTATTATTATTATTCGTGTCGATAAAATAAAATAAAGAAACATTCATAAAAAAACAAAACGTTCAACACAATAATTCATTTCGGTAGAATTATTTTCATATACAAATTTCCATAAAAAAAATTTACTTAATCGCGAAGCCAAACGAAACAACGGAAATATAGGTTATCCGCGGACACAGGTACATAATATACGAGTATTATTTATGTAGCTCTATTAATAGAGCTGACTGTGATATTATTCAATAAATATACCTACTGCATGTTTTGTCTTTTTAAGCCTTTAAATCTTCTTTACATTTTCATTTATTTGGTATTGGTATACGATTCATGATATAAAAACAGACTCAATGATAACTCAGTTTTCTCTGCACATCAGCTGAAACCCAGAAATGTTCCAAAAATACACCCAATGAGCAGGCTAAAATATTCAAAAACAAACAGAACTCTCAGAACTGGTAGAAATTTGATAAATTAACAATTTAGTACAACAACAATAATAATAATAATCAGCCGCTTATAACTCACCTCGGTCGTAATAAATTTCGAACGCGAACGCAACAAAATTTTCATATTTATATAAATGTTCGTGTTGCAGTCATATATACGTGATTAAGAGTAGTTAAACGGCCGGGAAATATGTGTTGTACTTTATACTGTACAGAGGGAGAGGGAAAATGAAAAAAAAAATAAATAAATTGAGGGCCAAACAAACACAACCGGGAGCTAGTAGCACCTTCTAGAGGATTTATTGCCAAACGAAAAATTGTGCTGGTTGTGTCAAAATATGAGCGTAGGACGTTGCTGTTTCCATCGTCTCGATGTTAAATTTGAATTTTGCACAGATATACAATGCGGTTCAATGGATTAGATGCATTTGGGAAATTATGTTTATTTTGAAAGAGGAATCAACTTGAATTTAACGCTTGAGTTTCGTCTGATCAAATTCTGTCAAGGTTTTTAATTATAAACTTAACATTGGGACTATGAGTATAGTGGAGCAGTCCGTTGCATAACAGCTAATGCATATGACTTTTACCCACTCTGAAGTTTTTGGGTTCGATCCTCAGGTTTTGTCTCTTAAAAAAAGGAACTGACAAATACTTTTCTTTTCATGAAAACCGCTTCCCAACATAGCCATTTGGATTCAGCAGAAAATTGTAGGACCCTTTCATTTTTGCCAATAGCACAAAGAAATGGTTTGAGAGTTGCAAGTCACTAGACGCTGTTTCTACACGAGCTGTCGTGACACCTAGTTTTTTTTTTCCATTAGGACTATGGAGAAGTCTTCAGAAGACTAGTTTTCTTGGAACAGTCCTTTGGCTTAATATGCATCTGCGCTCCTCTAGAGTACAAATTTTGGTTCATCCACAGCCAATTCTGAGAAAAAGTTGTTTTCATAATTTTCAATTTTCTCATAAACTAAAAGACTAACAGTCATATGGTTTTAAGCATTCGATTGAAAATTAATTAGAGTATCGAAAATTATAACCAAAATTATAGTTCTTAATAACGTAAAATTTTGAAGAAAAGAAATTAGCAGGTATACGTTTTTTTCGAGTTTTATTTTTTAGTTTTGAGTTTGAATATACCATTTATTTAAAAACTAGACAATAAATTGACTTCATTTAAAAACCAAATTAAAGAATGAGTTATTTTCTTTAAAAAAAGCTATAACATAATATTGTAAGTGTTGCCGTTGGTTTTTTATATTCACATTATTTCAGCTTTAGAATTTTTTTTTTAATTTTCCCCTCCTACCTTAAGGGGCGGATATAAAAAATTGGACCAATATCTTAAAATCATATTCATATAATGTAGGTACCAAAAATCAACAAAGTTATATGCTTTTATCCCAAAATCTACAATTTTTTAACTTTAAGCCACTTTATCATACCTATAGGTAAGTAAAACCCTTATAACTCTACCGATTGGTTTATTTCGAAAACGGTAATTTTTATGAAAAAAAGTATGTTAATATTTTTTGTAGGGAATTTTTTAAGCTACAAATTATTCCGTGACATTAATTGTTTTATACAACTTACTAATTGGGAGATAATTTCCTGAAAAAACGTTTTGGGCGTAAAACAATTAGTGGCGTTCATATATCGATGTGAACTTTTGACAGTTAAGAACATTATGAGGAGGCTATATACCAAAATCCTGCTTTCCGGCAATTAATTCCCAATTGGTCTGTTTTGATGGCTTTATTGACCTGTTATTGAAGAAGTAGGATTTTTTTTAGGAAATTTAACAGATATTTATATAGGTAACAAATTTGTTTGATTGCATCAATTTAAATGCAAAAAAACTGATAAACATTGAAAATTTGTTCAAGGTTGTCTAACCAAATGAACCAGACTGTAAAAAACAAAACAAGCACCTAACACAACACAGGGTGCAGCGCAATTCAGTAATTAATTCAGTTTTTCACTTGAGAGCAATATTATATATATGTATGTATGTAGTTGTCATGATATATTACCTACTTTTTATACGGACCAACTCTTCGTCGTCGTTAAGGCAAATTAAAGGCACATTTTTTTTTTAACACTAACCATATTCAAATATCATGTTCTCATGACCTTGAATTGTTGCAGAAAAATAACTACATATATACTTATGCTGTTGTTGCCAGTATATATATATATATATATATACATACTTATATACTACACATACTAAAAGACAAGCTTCGTCACACCTTAGAAAATTACCCATGAGATTTTGTTATAACGAATTTTATTTAACCTAAAAAAAAATTAAAAAAAAACAATATTTATCAGGTGTTTAATGACCAAAGATGACCTTTTCTGCATATATAGATTGTCACTAATTAGTGGAATGACTTGCAGTGTTGTAAGGCATATTTGTAAAAGGGGGTTAAAGTGCTTTGAGCTTGGTGATTATTAGTGATGAACTATCTAAAATATTGCATATTATTTTAATTTATTCACAATGAATGGTCATTTGTTCTTATAAGTTGCATATTTATCTGCTGATTTGTATATAAACTGGTCATAGCTGCATGACGAATGTTATTATAGGGGTAATAGTAGGGCTGATGATACCCGGGTACCCGAGTAATTCGGGTAATCCCCGGGTACCCGACTACCCGATTACCCGGGTACAGCAAAAAAAAAAAGAAAGCAAAAATAGGAACTGGGTGCGAACCACAGCCTTACAATGGCGGAATTAATTAATTTTATGTCTCATCAAGATGTTGGAGACATTGAATTAGGGCTAATGATTCCACTCCGGTAATCATCTGCCCGGGTACTCGATTTTTTTCGTTTCGTTTTAGAGGTTTTTTAATACATCGTCATCGTAGGCATCCTTCGATGGAATTTAACAGTTGATGGCTTGACAGATAGGTGATGATCTATATGCTTTGAGGCATAGATAATATTTCGTTCCAAATCTCAACAGATTGGCCTAAAAAAGCATTTTTCCCTAGCAGAAAAAAACTCAATTTTTTTCGTATTTTTTAAGGGTTTTTTTAATCCATCGTCATCGTAGCCATCCTTCAATGGAATTCTACAATTGATGGCTTGACAGATAGGTAATAACCTATACTTTGAGACATTAAGAAAAAAATTCTAAATTTTTCGTATTTTCCAGAAGTTTTTTTAATTTATCGCCTTCGTACCCATCCTGTGATAGAATTCGACAGATAGGGGACAAATTATATTTTGAAGCATAGAGAACATTTCGTTCCAAATGGACTGCAATAATAATTAATAAAGCAAACAAGGGAAATAAATTTTATATTACCTTTGCAAAAATCCAAAATTTAATTTTTAAAATTTAGATTGTACTGAACAAAATTTTTTTATCGAACAAAGCAAATCTACATATTAAATTTTAAAGGTTTATTATTCCAATTTTGTACTATTTCATATCTCGAATGATCATTCGATTATTGGAATCACTCGAATACTAATGTCTCGATTACTCAAATCATTCGATTATGCCCATCACTAAATTGACAAACATTACAAGTAGGTACCTACCTATAGATAAAATGATGCCAAGTAGGTACAGTTAGTCAAAGCATTTTTATTGGATGAAGTGTGGATGCAGTCTCATGGGGTCAGAGTCCCCGCCATTGGGACTGCAAATGCATATCGGTCTTTTTTTGTCAACAAAAAAAGTTGATGAAGATTCATGAAATTTTTTACACTGAATGACCTTTGGACCTTGAATGTTTGAATCCAAGCTTTAAAATCACTGCCTTTTTTTTTGGAGCTTCAAAATTTCTAAAAGAAAGTCAAAAATATTACGAATGTAATTTCCAAAAGAATTTAATTTTTTTACTTTTGCTTGATAATTTTTTTTTATTGAAAATGATTTACAGACCAAATCTGATCAACACTGATAGAAATTTGCCAATTTTTCAATTTGAAAGAAATTGCCTATAAAATTTTTAGGTCAACGACGCCGTGGCACATATAATTTTTTATTGACATTTTCCGGGACTGTTTCGCTTAAATGTGGCTGACTATAGCTCAACATCCTTTATCCGCACCAAACATTTCTTTCTGCACAATAGCACCTGCATTTTGTGCACCCAATTTGTATATACCAATTTTTGATATTAACGAAGCCATTAAGATGAAAATGAGCCTCATTACTGAAAATGATTTTGTTCGAAAAATCACCACCAAAACCTTCGTCATTTTTTTTAAACTGTTGCTTAACAATTTTTAGTAACCCTCATCTGTCAACTGTCAAAGTTGTGTTTTTTTTTCGTTGGTAAACTTTACGGCACAAATGGCTTAAAATTAAAATCTTGTGTTAATTTAGGTAAACCCTTTAGTAGTTCAACCATAAGAATCAGAAATTTGTATTTAAACATCACTTTTTGAATTTAAAATTTTGAACTGCAAAGTGGATGTTGTAAAAATGATTGTATAGAAAACTGCTTAGAAATCGAAGTTTTTACAAATTTTCTGAAGAGTACACCACTCATTTTGATACAATTTTTGACAATTAGATAACCGCTTTGAAAAAATAGGCGTGTCAGTGGGCGGAAATTTACTTTGGTGCTACATTAGACTATCCTTTCCATTCTTTATCATGCCTGAAAATTTTATCAATTGTTCCTCATTTGTTTTCTTCTTTGAAAAAGTAGGCGTGTGAGTAGTGGGCGGACATTTGGTGTTAATTCATGCTAGCATTTATCATGTCTGAAAATTTCATCACAATCGGTTTGCTAGTTCAGATTTTATAGATTGAAGACCGTCTTTTCCTACAACTTGAAGCACTGTGCGGCGCACATCGCGTTTTTTTTATCAATTCCTCCATAAACACGAGAAGTATGTTCAGGTTAATGAAGTAAATTTATATTTGGCCCACAACTTTCCAATTAATACAGGACTTATGTACATCAATGTACCAAATTACATACCTACATTTAGGTATATAATTTTAGTTTTAAATATAAGTTGAAATCCATCTGCTCTACAAACCTTCATATCATATGCAAGTACCTACATTATGTAAATGACATCATTTCCAAAACATATACGTCATAGACATAACTTGAAATGCAGTCACTCAAAATAAAAAAAAAACTGTAAATTTTTTTTTTTTAATTTTATGCGGCAATGAACGAACGAAACGAATAGCTATGTGTCTTCATATCATGACATATGACACGACAAACGACACCTTATCGCTTATTTCCACTTTATTCATATTTATATAGCAAAAACGTTGTTTGGTCCATTTAATTAGTTACGCGTTGTTGACTTTGAAATAATTTATTAAAACTGATATAGCTATTTTTTGAATGCAAATAATGTTGCAGAATAAAAAAAAATAAAATGCTTTATATTGCATTTTTAGTATATTATAATGGCCTTTGCATTTGGGCTTCGTTTGCACATTTTTGTTTGTTATGTTTTTTTTTGCAATTCAACTATGGTAACGAGAATTTGCATATTTTGAAATTATAATGACAGAAACTATACCTATACGTGGAGTTAGTAAATTAAACCGAATATAGTGTTTTCACTATCGTCACTTTGGGGTATAGCGCGATAAACCATTATTTATATTCATAGAAATTTATTTTTTTTTAATGTGAGTTGTTAGAGCTTGTTTCAATTTAAATTTATAGTGTTTAATTTTTTGTTTTTAATATTTACTTTAATCAGTTATGTAGGAAGTGTTTAAAATAAATTAATGTTCGGTTGGTTTTTTTGAATATGGAAAAATTGATGTATAATAGGATTGAAAAAAAGTCCTTATTAATTTCCGTCAAGTTAGCATTACCACTTCAAAATTTTAATGTTCTAATAATTGATTTAACTGTCGTAAATATTTCGTAAATCTGTGGTAAATTTGTCGTGATAAAAACTAAATTATTGCGTGGCGATTTTTTATTTTACGATAATCTTACAACAATTATTTTCATATTCTTGTTTTATGTTCATTTTATCCCTTTTTGTAGTTGTATAAGCTCTCTTTAAACTAAGGCATAAAATGTTTTATTTGTCCTGCTTACTTCCACACCCACTTTTTCTTAAATTCAAATTTTATGCTAAGATGTCTATTTTATAATTAGCAATAAATTTATCTTGAGCCAAAATTGGAAAAAAATTAGACAAATTTTTTTGGTTTTTGACTATGTAATTTTCTTTAATAAAAAAGCCAAATGCAGTCTTTGTTTTTAATCGATGTTTATTAAATATTCCCAACCAACCAGAATCGAAACGTCGGCGAATATTCAATAAACATCGATTAAAAACAAAGACTGCATTTGGCTTTTTTATAATATTAAGCAGTCGGCAGCTTCCGCCTATGTAATTTTCTGTTAAATTGATTTTCTTTAAATTTTTTACACAAGTGCTTCTAACAAGTTTAAATAATACTGCATATAAAAATTTTCAAAAACACAAATTTTATATTTTCAAAAAAAAATTCGAAATAATTTTTTGAATATTCAATATGTATTTCTAAAATGTGTAATTTTCATTTATTTTTTTACTTTGCCAATGATAAAAATTGCGTACCTACCAATTTCTTTTTTAAAGGTTTTTAAAATTTTATACCTATACAATACAAAATTATTTAATTTTTTAAAACCGCTCCAACGATTTTCAAAATTGTTTTCTCATAAATTTTGATTTGTTTAAGAAATCAGATGGTGTACAACGCGTTGGTTTCAAAATAATATAAAAGGTGGTTTAATCACTTTATTTCTAATAATATTGATTTTTAAACAATTTTTCAGTATAAACTAAAGCATGAAATGTATTATTTGTCCCGCAAAAGAGTTATAAAAAATTAATTATTTCTTAGTAAAGTTTTTTTTTCTAAAATACTAAAAAAAATTGCACTTACTTTCGATTCAATCGCTTTTTTATTATTCCAAACATGATGGCTCCACACACTCACAGATAATTCAATCGAACAAAAAAAAATAATAATACAAAAAAAAATAACAAAATAAATTAAAAATCGAATCTTGAAAACTGCCTTTTCGTCATTCCGTTCCAAGAATTTTGGCAAGACACAAAGTCGAATAAATTCGACTATTTTTTTTAATTCTAACACCTTTCACCACAAAAATTAACGTTAAGATGAAAAATGACGAAACATTCAAAATACCAAAAATTAAATAAACCAAAAAAACAAAAAAAAAATGTAATAAAAAAGATGCCTTTAGCTTATCTTTGCCGCACTTTTCACTATTTTTTTTTTTTTATAAATTTTTTTTTTGTTAACACTTTAATCAAGATTAATGATTTTTCTTTATTTTCCTTATTGTTGAAGTAATATTAATCGTTTAGTTTCTCGCGCTTGTAATTAAAAAAAAAATAATAATTTATTTCTTTTAAAATTTTTATTTTTAACACATAAATTTGGTCACATGAGCTGCTGATGGTGGTGATTCGTTGTGATGGGTAGAAGTCGTTCTCCGGGGGCCGGGTGTGATGTATTCATACATTACACCCTTTAACGTTTGTCATTACTTTTGTTATTTGTTCTTCCGTTTTTCTTACAAAACACCGACACAATCATTTATATCTGTTCACTTTTTATGGTTTTCGGAAAAAAAATATAAAAAAAAAAAATAACTAAAAATTAAGTACGATTATACGAAGACGAGCGGAAATGTATAAAGGCTGCAACTTAAAGATTGCATCAAACAAAAAACGAGTAAAGTCGTGTCTATTGTATTGCACGGTGCGGTACAGTGGGCGCGGGTTGTATCCGACGACGACCGACGAACGGCGACGGTTGATGTTACTGGAGATATATGTTGCCACTTTAGAGAGACGAGTAGGTATGTATCTGCAGTGTCTTTACTTTATTTTTTTTTTTATTTTTGAAGTAATGCATCTGTAACGAGAAAGAACAAAAGAGAGTTTGAAGAAAATTAAAATTTATTACATTTTTTATGGGATTTGTTTTAAGTTTTGTTTTTTTTTTTTTGCTACCTTAGGTTGCTTTTTTTTTGGCTTTAAGAAGACTCTTAGAGGAAAAATTATGTATCTAAATATCATTCTGCAGACAAAACAGAAATATTATCTTCCCAAATAAAAAACAAACGAAAAACAACAAACGAAAAATCGGGAAAAGGGCCAAAAATAATACTTAGATATTATGGATATAGTAAAGCATGTGGGGTATCGCATATGACAGTGATGGTAAACGTATATGGGATCATGCGTGTAACTTTTGAGATATTTTTAGGTACCTTTGAAAAGCTTTTATGCGTATTTCAATTACTTTTATTAGAAAATATTATTATATTTTCAAATATGAAGAAATTGTTCGTTAGACTAGTTTATACCAATCATCAAAAAATAAACACTAAAAAATATCAAAATTATTCGCTTTCTACTATCTCAAAATACTTTTGCTATACGAGAATTATCAAATATTTATTTTTGAGAGTACTAAATTTTTTGTTTATACCAGTCAGCATGCATAGCGAATGCTCCATTGAAATATTTTGTTTACTTTCTAACTCCTTATTGGTACATATAAGACGTCTATTGAATAATGAATATAAAATTCACAAGCTTAAAACTGCACTCTGAATACGTTTTATCAGTTTATACCAATCAACGAAATAAATAAACAAATACAAAAATTTTAGTATATCGAAGGATATCTTGAGAAAAGTAATTCTAGATATACTTTGTCATATGAGAAATATAAAATATTTATTTTTCACACATGTGAGTAATAAGTTTTTTTTATACCAGTCAGCCTGCATAGCGAATACTCGATAAAAATATTTTGTTTACTTTCTAACTTCTTCTTAGTATAAGACTAGACGTCTTGAATAATGAATATATACAGTTCATGTTTCAAACAGCAGAAACTTTAAATACGTTATATTAGTTTATACCAATCATCAGAAAATAAACAAAAAATATCGGAAACTTTCGCTGAATATTCTCTAGATATTCAATTCTTGAATTATCATAATTCTTGAATTATCAAATAATGCAAAAGGTTAACTTATTTTTCACATGTGTGAGCAGTAAGTTTGTGTTTATACCAGTCAGGATACAAATCGAATAGTGGATAAAATCATGGTATTTACTTTCCTAACTCCTTATTGGTATAAGACGTCAACTGAATACTGAACAAAAACTTCAAACAGTAGATAATTAATTGGTATGCTGTACCAATTTATACCAATAAGTGAGTGAATATATAAACAAGTAAATAAAAATGTTTTGTTTTTTAAGATATCCAGTCCTATTCAACTAAACGTTCGCGTGAAAGATTGTATTCTGCTAACGATTGTTCCAAATTTCATGTTAATTTCCATACTAAAAAAATTAAAGCAATTACATTTTCTTGAGAATTTTAAAAATAAATATTGGTTAAGATTTGCGCTCGAAAGACAGAAAATTTTTGTAAAATAATTTAAGCATATTGAATGAAACATTCACGTGAATCGAAAGGTTGGATCAAATTATATAGCATAATACGGCTAAAATGCTATTTATTTCCTAAACTTGTGATTTTTTGTTTATACCAGTCAAAGAAAATGTTATAAATCATATTTCTGTTTAGATTTTATTTCTTTATTGAAATACGTTGTCTACAGAATATAGCGAATACGAATAAGCAAACCATTTTTTCAAACAACATAATAATGAAAATATGCTATTACATTTTATACCAATAAGCGGGTTAGTAAATAAAACATTATAATTAAAATGTGTTCTTTAAAAGATATCATTAGCCCATACAAATAATCAAATAAACATGAAAATGCTCTTTATTTCTTAAACTTCCGGGAAATAATTTTTTGATTTATACAAATCAGAAAAAAATATCTATTAGCCTTCGGAATACATATTTTTAATATATTTACATATTTGATATACGACTTCAACAGAATAAAGTACAAAAATAATGGTAATTTGTTTAAAACAACTTACTAATACTTATAAGATATATTTTATACCAATAAGCGGGTAAATAAATAAAATATTAAGTAAAATGTTTGCATATATTTCTCTAGATATACGTACCTACCTTGTCTTTAGAAAATAATTAATTATGTACATTAGTAATGTTTGACTTTTATTTGATAGATTTATTTATACCAGTCAGTACACACGTGTAGCAAATAGTCCACGGAAATATTAGACACATACAATTTTTTTTTTCAATATGCCATCACTGGGTTATGAGAATAAAACGTTTTGCGACCCCAAAAGACGTAAACAGAGTTCTTCTTCTAAGCCACTTGTGAATGGAGCATTTTTACGAGAAAAATGTAGGTATGTATATGTGGTGGGGAATGGAGAGACGAAAGACGTATACTTGTAATATGCCAAAAGAAAGGAAAGGTCTACCATGAGTTATGCTTATGATTACGATGAATTAATGTGTGACGCGATGCTGAACACTCTTACATTATACAAACATACATGCATATATACATTCTACACATACTTATATAAAAAAAGTACACAAATCCATTATTTTTGGAGAGTTTTTCCTGATGTTATTTTTCATGTTTTTTTTTTGTATATCTATACGAGTATGTTTGTCTGGAAGAAATGAAAAGGGGTGTCTGTTGTGTCCATTGAAAATGCAGCTCATATTTAAAAAAAATATATACATTGAAATAGTAAAGAAAACCATGCATATAGAATGGAATATAGATTCTCAGTATGTATATGTATTTTTATAGATATAGCTGTAATATATGTGTAAAGATAAAATCACGAAATCAACCGGCCGCATCTGTCTGTGAAGGGTTGTTACTGTTTCGGGTTTTTTTATATTTTATCATGTTTATATTTTTTTGGGGGGGTTTAGGTATTGAAATGGACATGGAGTTCTTTATCTTGTTAAGTGAAGATGTACGTACATATATGGAATGGATATAGGTATAGAAATGTGAAATAGGTTAAAAAAATGGTCTAGAATATATTTTCAATTCTATAGAAGTATTTGAAACTTTGTGGAACCAGGAAAAGGATTCTGTGCGAGTGTTTATTTTGGTTTATATGTATTTATAAAAGCAAAAAATAATTTAACTTAATTTTTTATTTTTCACCTCAATTCTTTTAATATTTTACTGGCGCCACTTGTTTTATTAAAAAAACACTCCATACATAATTTGTAAGATAAATTTTAGATGAATAAGTAAAGTTGTTGGCTTAAAGTTTCTATAAAGGTTCCACTTGAAGCTTAAAACTTCTTTTAAAAATAATGACTTAGAAATCATATAATG
This sequence comes from Epistrophe grossulariae, assembly GCA_929447395.1. Lineage (NCBI taxonomy): Eukaryota > Metazoa > Arthropoda > Insecta > Diptera > Syrphidae > Epistrophe > Epistrophe grossulariae. The sequence continues at coordinate 137,954,912 of OV839566.1, forward strand.
CTCTAATTATCATAAAAGTTATAACATGGATTGGTTCAATAAAGTCTTCAAAACCTTATGTTAATGAAGCTTTAGACAATAAGTTGGAAAATTTAGAGGAAAATCTATTTTTTATCGAAGTTCATGCCAAGTGCAGCAGATAATCCTTTAACAGACAGACATCCTTCGCATCAATTTATTAGGTCCGTCAACAAGTGAAATTAAAAATTTGTAATGATTTAGGAATTTATTGCTAATTAAGTACTTTTTAAGTGCTGATTAAGTATTTTTTTAGTGCCAAATTAGTACAGCAATACTGATTTGAAACTAAAATTTCTTAACCCTCAAACTTGTGACGTTTCCAGCTTGACGTCAAGTAAGAAACACCACACCTCTTGACGGACTTCTGTTAAATTTTTTTTATCTTCATAAGAAACCAAAACTCCATCAGTTGAAATTTAATGCATATACGTAGTACAAAGTACAATAAAATCGTGAGACACCTTACATAATTTAGTGAGTTAAAATCCAAGTCGCAGTGCATCTTAAATAAATAACTGGCAATTAACCTAACTTTTATCTTCATTCTAACGTGAAGAATTTAAAAAATGAATACCCAAACTCAATTGGTGGAACATCGTTTTGCTGAAATCTTTAACTATGATTTCAAAATAACTCTCACAACAACGTGGTAAGTAATTGCTTCGTTTAATATCTTCGAACTTGTAATAAGAAGCTTTTAAGCGATACAAATGTGTTCCTATGTGTTTTATATAAATATCAATTTGCAACAATTTATCTTCTAAAAAAGTTTCACTAAGAATATTATAGAAATTTAACATAAAAAATCAAATACAACAAAGAAATACAAATTTTGTATAGGTAGATGCATATATTATTGTACTTTGAAGACAACAAAGAAAAAATAATAAAAAATAAACGGAAATTCAAACTCATTGATCGATTGTATTTAAACTGTAAGTCATCTTCCATAAAGCTTGTTTTATTTCTAAACGAAGCTTTTCAGAAGCCACTCTACTTGCATGAAATATGTAGTGATAAAAAAAAACTCTCCTAAGATTAAAAGTGAAATTTTCAAGGTTAAGATCAATCAATAAGGCTAACTCGAAATCTTATTGGAATAGGTATGTGAACATAAGAGTTGTACAAGTATCTACTTGATGGATTTACCTTTTAATTCCATTTGTTTTTCGCAAACCTGAATATAGGACAAATTTTGGGTAGGTACTAAATACCTTTATTTTGTTTATTTTACTTTTTGTAAAAAATTTAATTTGCATTTATTTTATGAAGGTACCTATACAAATATTCTAGGATGACCTTAAAAATTGTTTAAGTACAAAATCTGCAATCCTTTAATTTAATTATTTTTCTTCTTCTCATGGAACGATATTAAAAACGAAAAATCCAGTACGAAAGTAATATTTGTGAAAAGTCATTTGTATGGTTAAATAAAAGAAAAAAAAAACAAAATAAATAAAATAAATAAAAACCTCAACCTTTGAATGATTGCTCATGTTTCATTGCCTTTCTATAGGGTAAAGGTAGAAATCTCTAATTAGTTCAGGAAAAATAAAATACAAATATTATATTTTGTTTTCTAAAAACGAAAGGAAGCAATTAAAGCAATTACAAAAATGTAATTACAGGAACCTGCAATTATATAATTTCTTACTATAAAACTTTTTTTTTTTTGCTTCCTATAAAAAGTCTCGTCTACAAACACATCCACAATATTATTAATATTTTATACATTTTCATAATATAAAATAACTTTCACTCAAAGTGAATTCATAAATTTGTATACATATTCGTTTATAAAAAGTTTCGAAAGAAAATAGTGATGCACGTACGTTACTTATATCGTATATATACGTGATGTTTATTTACCTATACACACAAATATATATGAATAGAAATTAAAGGACTCAAAGGAGTTTATTATTACTTTCAATGGTAAAAGGGCAAATTATCCAATGTCCTTTGAATGCAAATGTGTAAACTCGTATAAGAGCAAAATGCTTCTCAAGCTATAATTTCACGTTTTTTTTTTTTTAAGTAGGTACTCTATATATATATAACACTTTCAAAAGAGAGGGCATATGGGACTTGGTATATGTCTAGACAAATTTAATGGATGTGATGTGATGTGATATTATTAGCCCAGAATTCCTTTTGGACAAGTAGGTATGTTATTAGAAGAACTTTTAAATGCTTTATTTAAGCAGGAGATTGCAGTTTTGATTTTCTTTTACAAATCTGTCACAGACACTTTTGTTACTTTTAGCTAAATGATGCAGAAAGTTTTGGGATATTAAAATCGAAATATTAAAATAGTTATTGCTCATTAGGTTTTTATGTTAATATAAATAAAAAAATATATAATGTATATAAATAAATAATAACATATCTATAATTTCAGCACTTTCCGTCTTTCAGTAAAAATCAGTTTTTAAAATAGTGAAAAGAAAAAAAATTATTTTTTAAGCTTTAAATATAACTTTAAGCTTTTAAAGAAAATTATTTTTTTTTGCAAACTGCTTCTAGTGCAATAGCGAACATAATTTTCACGATGCAACTTTATTTCCAAATAAGTGTATGATTATGCAACAAAAAAGCCATATTAGGACGTTATAGATTATTTCATGAAATAAATTATTGTATTAATAAACAATTAACTGCTAATTCACGTTAAGTTCGATTGTAGAAATATTACAATGCAAACAATTCTTTTTATCAATTTTAATTGAATTGGGTCGAAATAAAGTAACATCACTTCGGATGGTAATATTTAGAGAACCAGACCACGTATAATATTTCGACTTACAGGTGCGGATACAGTTTTCAAAAACCTTTCTTTTGATGTATATTTCGATGGATTTTGGAAACATTTACGAAAAAATTACTTTTTAGAGCAATAAGTAGCAAATTGGGCCCATTCTTTTTTCAAAGAGTCAATAAAATTTTATTTTTCAAGCTGTGGTTAAATGTTTACATATGACGGAACGCTCTGTGAATTTCCAATTCAGCACTGGAAACCGCAACGATTTACTTGCAGAAGTATCGCCATCCAAAAAATTTTGTTGATCAATTTTTTAATTGAATTGGGTCGAAATAAAGTAGGTAATGAAATATTTATAGCCACTGTTGTAGATGCAACCCATATGGACCAACCTTCTTCATCGGTTGCCAATTTTAAGAAACACATTTATTTGTTACAATCACACGAAGGCCATACAATTTTTTAAAGGTGGTATCTATAGTTTTTCGGGCATTCTTCTGATATGTCTTTTTTTCTCTAATTTTAAGGAACAAATATAACGGTAATTTTTTATAATATAAATTTTCGACCCTTTTTTTTCTCGACATTGTTATCTTAAGGTAAAAAAATTTCGAAAATGGTTATTAATGGCATCTTCCAAAAACTTTTTCTTCAAAACGTTTCAAGTGATTTCGCTTATTTTTTTATTGAAGAAATTTTTAAAAATGTTAATAATATTGTATACATAAATTTTTAAAAAAATATTATTTGATTAAAGAAAAAATTCAAATATTTCGAAAACAACTCGAATGACTTTTTTTTTAATATTGAAAGCTTAACGATTTTTTTAACACGCATTTAAACAAAGTGATCTTATAACAAAAAAAAGCTGCAAAGACATACCTATTATACCTACTGCTCAAAAAAAAAAAAGCCTTATTTTTCTTGGAAACGACTTAAACGATTTTCAAAAAAAAAATATTATCTATTTTCTGAAATTTTTTTTACCATTTTTAAATAGTTTTTAATAGTAACATTGCAAATTTTTTTTTAACTTCTTAATTACTTGCTTAACCATATTTGAATTAAATTTTTTATACAGAGTCTTCTAAAAAGTATATTAATAATATGTTCCTATATAACAAAATTTAAAAAATTATTATTAAATTATATTATTATTATTTTTTTGAAAATTCCATTCAAAAACGTTTAAAATTTTTAATCGCATCTTAAATAAAAGAAGTCAAAAGTATATTTTCTTAAGTACCTAATTAAAAAAAAATAATATATATACAAAATTAACTAACCCTACACCAAGTCCAGATCCCTTGCGGTTTTTTTCTGTAGACGCTTTTATTTTATTTATAAACAAAAAAAGCTATAAAAAAAGTATTTCAAAAATTAATTTTCAAACTAGATATTCAGAAATTAAACAAAATTACGAACAATCCCCGAAAATTTCATGCTTTTAGTACCAAAACTCAAAAAGTTATGAAGCTTTTAACATTTGAGAAAAATTCCGATTTTCAAAGATTTTTAAGCAAAATTATTGAAAAAACGCTGGTAGGGACCTCTAAATGGTGTTCGATTTTGAATTTGTTGGTCTTTATTTTTTGGTTTCAATCTATATGCTTCATAATTTCGTCTGGTCCTGGTTGAATTTCAAGAAAGGTGTTTTTTTGAATCACCCTAATATACGTGGATCCAGTAGCTCCTTTTATACTTAATACTTTATACTTAATACTTGACATCTTTGTTACCTGCACTTGCTTGCATGTCTGATACTCACAACACAAAAAAACACTCTCCAACAATAGACTTAAAAATATTTCCAACTTCCACAATGCAACTTAAATATTAATCTTTCAATCATAAATCCCATTTCCTATTTTTAAAGAGCTACAACAGTGAGTAACATCTTAGGTACCTACATATTATATACTATTAAAAGGTCATAAAAATGCAAATTAGTAACAAAACAAACTTTTCTCGTCATTTCGTCGTAAATGGTTGATGTCGTCGTCGTCATATGTCTATTCACAACACGTTTCATAAAAAACAAAAAACTTCATTCACTGCAAATCCGACAACAAACCAATTTCATTCAGAAGAAAATTACAAAAAAAAAAAACAAAAACAAAAACACCAGCAGCCAAACAATGAAGACAGGAAAATATGTGAAAAATGTTAACCGTGGAACTGCAACTGATAGCCTCGAAGCCTCATTCAACAAAAAACAAAAAAAACATCGCAGATCCGTTCTTCTATACCATATGTATATCTATACAAACAAATTTATAGGTACCTTCATACAAGTACGAGTGCTATGTCTCTGTTAAAATATTTAAACATGAATTCAACATACCAAGCCACTTCATTCCTTAGAAAATCTACAAGTTAAAGCAAACTGGTATATTAAAGTAGAGGCAACTTCATGGTATAGGAAAAACCAGTAAGAAAAACAACACAAAACTTTTCAGAATTTACAAAAAAAAAAAAACAAAAAAAAAATATCCCAACAAAAGTGAAGAAATTAAAAAAAAAACAACAAAACATTTAAAAAATTATTTAGCTGGTTCCATGTTATTTCCACTTCACTCAGCCACCTTGCAACAAATAACGCATTTCTGCGACAAAATCAACAACGACAAAAAAAAAAAAAACAGACAAAAGACGTACCTATGATCGTACGTTAGACTTAAAGGCCTCTTTATGAAAAAAAAAAATTATGCAGGTACATGCGTCCGCGATGCAAACGGATGTGGCAAAGTTGCAACTGCAGCATACAAAATGCGAAGAACAACTGCACACAGAACTTATGTAACATACAGCTGAAACATGATACCTTACTCGTATATAGGAGCTATGCCTGCTACGAAACCAGGTTAAGAGATTTTGGTATGTTTCAGGCTATACGGATGGCATATTATAGCCAGGAAGTTGTTTCAAACCAAACACACACGAACGCCCACAAGATGCACGACTTTTAGTGCGGCAGGCGTTTTATCTCCTTGATTTTCTATTTTTTTTTTGTATTTTTGTATTTTTGTTCGCCCGATCCGATGAAATATTCCATACCACGTAGGTATATATAATTTTTGTGTTGTATATGTGCTAAATGTGGATAACTTCAAGTCTGCCCCAAGAGAGTGTGGCCCAGATTCGAATAATGGGCTCCTCTGCATTATTGGCCAAAGAGATAACATTTTTCGTTGTCGATTTTAACACCCCAGCGCGCAATAGAAAAATTGCCTGACCTGAATTGTACTTCGACTTCCTACCTTAGGCGATATAGTATTAAAGTTTCCTCCTCTGTACACATAATATATTATGCCTGCGACTATTATAACTCCACCGCTCCACCCACCACCTCCTCTTATACCACGACTCCATGCATTCTTCTTAGGAACCAATTTTGGGTAAGGAATGCTTCATATACTTTTGGACTATTTTTGTCGAACATGCCAATTGAGAGCCATTAGTGCGCTAAAGGGGTATACATTCCCGTCTCCAACTATTCTTCTAGGAACTTAAAAACAAATTTATTTTTGCTCCTCACTTAAAAGGCCAAAAATATATAAGTGTAGTGCAGATAGATACAAGCTATGTAAGTGCTACCGATAGCTAACACTTAAATTTATACCCGTATAGGACTTGGTGTACATATAGCTCCAGCTCCAAATAAACTGAAGGATATCAGAAGCGATTATTCAGCTTTGATTGTTCCACTTATTTGGAGAATTTTGTTATTTATCGATACATAATGTGAGTATATCAGAGGTCAAAAGTCATATCTACCTACACTACTTCGAATGGATTGCTGTTGCCAAAGTGATTGGAACCAGACCATTTATAGGAAAACTTCCATTATATCCCCTCATAATTATTTTTACTAAGTGGCACCCATGTATCTCTTTATATTCATTCAAGTAATTAAAGAAATTCAATTTTCTAATGAGCTCATGGAAGATGCTTTTGGAGAAATTTTTCTAGGAAAGATGCAGAACTTTTTGGTGATTAACTTTAGCGACAAAAAGGGAGAAAAAATATATAATTTGGAAAAGTAGGTATGTTTCAGGGGATAAATTTATTGAATTTTATCTATGAGCCAAAAAACTAATCAAATTATGTGTTGTTTATATTCAAATTTTTGAAAGGATCTAAAGTTTTTGCTAATTGAAGTGGAATCTGCGAGAGATTTGCAGGTTTTTGAAACTTTTGCCAACTCCCTTAGTTATGGATTCGAAAAGGATTCTCTAAAAGAACTTGAAACAAGCTGTTTTTTTTATCGCATTTATACATAAATATATCCAAGTTGAAAATTGAAAAGAAGTAGAGATAATAGAGACAATATGCTGATTTGGAGATTTTTCGAAATTATCGCCGAAAATATGTTTGATTTGCGAACTGGTAAGCAATTTCGCCAATAACTTAAGAATTATGAAATTTTTTGATGAAAGTATTTCTTTAGTGATCTTTTTTTTTATAACTAAAAAATTGTGGTACTGAAAAGTTTTGTTTTTGGTTAAAGGAAACTATTAAAGTTCGAAAAAAGAACAGATTTTTGTACAGCACTAGTAAAAATTTTGATGAGCTGGTTTTTAAAATTCAAAATACTTGCTCCGATCAAAATCCCTTTAAATATTACTAGCTGCTTCCAGACTTAATTAAAAGTTTGGAAAAAAAAAATGATAGCAAAATTTTTTTCAGTTACTGACATAATATATTATGAATCTTATGACGTCATTGCCAGACCAAATAAGTTATCATTTCATGCAAATAGCAAAAGTGGGAATTTTGTAAGACAAAATAATTTCGAAATTTTTGAAGAGAAACCTGACATAAACTTGCAAACAAACATTGAAAAGATTTTCCGAAAGCTATCAAAAATGTTGCCGTTATCAGTATTTTAAAAATACGAAAGTGTAACACAAGCTTGCAGATAAAATTTTCTAACGACCCATACCCACAAGCCAAATGCACATAAGTAAAGAAAAATGCTCTCAGCGAAACATGCAGGAAATACAAAAGTACTCAATGACCAAGTCCAAACATTGAAAGCTCGAGATTTGCCCAGGAGTTTCTTTTTCGTAAATGTCTGGAAATATATATCGAAAGTACGCAGTACATCGTACTTTCGATATTATTTCGTTAAATTTACGAAAAGGAAACTCCTGGCCAAATTTCGAGCTTTTACTTTTTTTAATAAGATGAATGTTTTTTGGTCGATAAGATGTCTTAAAATTTTGTTACCTAATAGCCAGAAGAAGTGATAACTTCATTGTGAATGTTTCGATGAAAGGTAAATCATAATCTAAATTGTTGGTAATGGATTGGATATTTTTTTGGAAAATGAAAGAACTAAAACGTCGCACGAACTTGCTTTTTATGTACGATCATAATTTCAATTTTCTCAAAAACTAGAAGACATCATTCAAACATCTTTGGTCTTATTTATAAACGTTGTCTAACTTTAGACGACTGTCTAACTTTGGAAAATTTGTTCAAAAACCTTGTTTATTGTTGTCTTATAGCTTCCTAAATTAGACACAAGAGTAAATTGTCTTAACCGTGAATAATGTGATATTTATTTTTATTGAATAAAGCATATTTCCACCAATTTGAAAATAGTAGACAAAAATCTAATAAATACGACTGCTGGTTTTTAGTGTTTGACTAAAAATTAGTAAAGAAAATTAAAAACAAGTTGTTATTTAAAGTTTTTGATGAATGAAAAAACAGCTATTATACAAACGTAAAATTTTTAATAAATTAAATAATTTTACTGTTCAAAATTTTGAGTTTGAACATAAATTTATCAAAAATTGTTAACTAAAATAATTCAATTTAAAAAACAAGATTATGGATGGATTTCGTGCTTTAAAAAAAAATATATAATGACTTTTAAAGTGTTAACTTTGATTTTTAATAATTTGTTTTCTAATGAAAGTCGATGTTTTAGAAGCCGGTTAAACGGGGAAATATGCCCCCTTCCCATACGATTTTTTTTTGTTATCTTGACCTAACCTACATCGTTCTAGCTTTTTGTAACACTTTATATAAAATTTTTATAACATTTCTAAGAAAAAAAATTGGTATGCCATTTTTTGTATTTATTAATAAGGAGTTGAAAAATTAATTTTGAGAAGAAATCATCTTCCCATTTTCGAAGCCTTGACTTTTCAAAAAAAAAATTTTTTTTTTTTAAATCTTTAATGTTTTTTTGAAAAATTTTATAAGCAATATTAATTAAATTTATTAGAAGCTCTTGTATAAAAAAAGCTTGATCAAAATCGGTTCTACATATAATGAGACCGAAAAAATAGTTTTATGGGATATGTCCACAATAATAAATGGTTAATGTGAAATTTGTTTTAATAATGTGGTAGATCGTACTTATATTAGCTCACAAAAAAATTAAATCAGAATTGTAGCAGACGTTTTCTAGAAAAATATAAGATTTTCCTCAACCCTTTTTAAACACTTTTACGGTAGGTACAGCTATTTTTTGGTTATAGGAATAATTTAAAATTTTAGCTAAAAACTGGTAAGTGCCAAATTTAATAATAATTATTCAAATTAATAATTCAAATTATAAAGTTTAAAAGAAAAAAAAGTTTTTAAACTTTTTTTTAAACGTAAAAAATTAAATAATTTTGAAAATTTTGGTAGGTATATACACAATACTGAAAAAATTGTTCAGTTGAAACATTTTTGAGAAAATCGTTAATAGAATAAAATGATTCTATGAGAGGTAGGTACCATTTATAACCATTTTTATGAAATTTTTTTTGATACAAAAAATATATCTGAATTAAAAAAAAATATTTTGGCCAAGTTTTTGAGAAAAATAAGATCTTCATTAATTGCTAAAAGGATTTGTACGACAGGTACCTACCGTTACTTTTGATGCTAATTTTTTTTAACGTTTCGGGGGAGTGTCCAAAAAGTTACCAAGTTTAAAAAAATCGAACCATTCGTTTAGTTTAACTATCCTCCTTTCCCCCAGATACCGCAAGCTCTGGAGTCCATTTTCACAGAATATTAAACGACTAAGTCGCATCGAAAATCAAGTAAGGCAACCGAACAGACAGACAGACAAATCGGAAAGAAGCCCACTTTTTCAGAATTCGCTGCCACCGTAATGTAAATTTTGACTATCGCTTCTTTTTTTTTCTCTTTAAAAGTACATCCATCCATTTTTATCCGCAGTGTTAATTTCCCTTTTCAGAACAACTAAAAAATGGATGCACTTTCAAAGTAATTTCGAAATTTTCGAAAACGAATTAATTGCAAAAAATAGAATTTCATTTCTAGTAAAATTTAAAATCGATTTCATTCGAAATGCAGAACATGGGTATTAGATTTCCATTTAAAGGGCAATGGATTACAAAAATGACACCACAATAAAGGAAGAGAGCACTCATTAAGCTTCTTGATTTTTTTTTGAAAGCTATCCGGAATTTGACCAAGATGAATATCGTGGATAGAACTTATTTGGGATGCCTTTATTGCCTATCCAACTACTTCAATCAATCAATACCTGTATAACTGCTAAGTAATTTAAGCGAGGTTTATATTGATGAATTAAATACTCCGATATTATAGTTATCTGGGTTATTTTTATGTAGTAGTTGATATTATTGTTCCTTCTCCTAGCAAAATTTGACAAACAACGGTTGAACCATTAACGGGAAATATACGTGCGAAACTTTTGACCATTTTAGAATAACTTAAAAACAAAATATTTCCGTTATTCATTTGTTAAGCCAAAAACAGATACAAATTTTATAAAAAAAATTTCAAATATAACATTCAATAAAAAAAAGAAAATGTTACAAAAATATTAAAACACGTGGACATAGGCAAAAAATATAGTCATATATTGGTAAAAACACAAACCCACATGTTCGTTGTATTGTGAATGTTCAACCGAAAACTTGAAAAACACTTAAATTGCAATCACTTTGAGAATAATAATTAATATAAAAACGCAGTTTAATAACGTTCGTTATGGGTCGTCATTCAAGAAGCATTTTATCTTTGTGCTTCGTATTTGAGGAAAGATTCGATTTCATGACCAACGAGCCCACGGCCGTAGACAGCCATACGCTAGGGTGAGCTCAGCTCACCCAAAATTATTTGAGCTCACCCAAAAAAAATTGAAACATTGTAAAATTTTCCACATTATTTAAACTTGTGTGATAAAATATTTTTTTCATATCAAATTCTACTGGTTAAATTTTGCCATTTTTAATCCACACATTAATTTAATCAACAAGTTGAGAATTTCCCTTTAAAATTCTTCTTGTGTGTTTTGTTGTCATCTCCCTTATTGTTTTTTTTTTCAGTTAAAAGTCAAATGCGCTGAATACTTTGGGCAGATTAGAATTATCGAATACTTACACAGTTTTCACGTTCCACTTTAACCATTCATATTGGTTTCTCTCATTTAGTTGAAAACCCAGTTCAATATTATTTTTGTTGCTTTGATTTTTATTTAAATTATTGGGAATAATTGAAACAGCTAATAGAATTTTGCAACAAAGTGCAATCGGCTATATCGCAATGGTATGCCAATTATTCAGTCAGTTAAAGAAAATGTTAAAGATTTGCGAATTGATGAATCAGTTTTTGAATACAGCAGATAAAAATAGAATGCTGTTGAAAATTGTCCCTCTTTGTATCATGGAAAATGCAAATTCGATCTACCCGATTATGCGAATTCATTGTTATGTCTTCACTTAGGAAAAGGGATAATGACAATGAAGTAGCATTATTAAAGTAAGTTTGTTTTGAAATTATCGAATCAGTTATTTCAGAGATAAATGACAAACAGTTTGAGCATAATAATAACATACTGAATGCTGTCAATTTTACTACAGACTTTTTGAGCGAAAATTTTAACTACAAAGAGGCTCTGAAGACATTTGGTGATGGTACATCTTTGAACAAGTCATCAAATTCGGGACTTTCGAGAATAGACGCTCGGGGCTTAAAATGAAAAGCGCCTAATGACTGATCAACGATTGCGAAATTCTTTCTTTTATAGTATGTATTTGAACAAAAGACGTTTGTATTGAATAGAAAAAAAAATGATATTTTGCGTAAATTTGCCGAAAAAAACCGAAGAATACAACTTTTTTAATTCTAAGCATAAGATATCTCCTAATTGGTAATTTAAAAAACATGAAAGTGATATTGCTTATAACAACGGTTTTAATATAAAATACATTTTTCTAGACTAGATATTTTGACTTTCATTTAAAAAAAAATCCAGCTCACCCAAGAAAACTTGGAGCTCACCCACTCATTAGGTCCTGGCTACGGCCGTGAACGAGCCACAATAAAAAAAACATTTATTAGCATATCGTTCAATGGTTCATTTGAAAAGTATTGCAATTGATTAACTTCAAAACTTTTTGTTTATTTAAATTTTATATTTATGTCTCAGATGGGAGTTTTGATTGCAATTATAAATATAGGTATATACTTTGCAAAGAACATTTCACATAGATTGAATAATTCACAAAAGACATACAGCTCTACCTAATCCTATTGTGGTTGTTTTACATTTTTTCTTTTATTATTACAGAACTTCAAACGCTCAAACTCGAACGAAAAACAAAAGGGCAAAGTCCTACAATAATGTCATGCTATGTTGCATTAACAGCTTCTATTATTTAGAAACTTAATTCAATAATTCTATATATTTATTATGAAAGAGTTCTTAATACATTTTACAATGCAATGCCAAGATCTAAATGCCACTGTATAATCTGTGAGAATTAACCGCAACCAAACCAAGTTTCATCAGCTATATAGCAATTTATTGTGGAAACAAAATACCTTACCACAGCAAAAGTATCACATTATTATAATAATACTTCATGCTCAGTTCATCAATTTAAATAAATGACACTATTTAAGTCTAAAACCATCTAAGCATGATATCTCATCTTGTGGCGATGATTGTATGCAGGCTCTTTAAGGGTGAGTTATGTATTCGTGAAAAAAAAATTAACTCGATGTTTTAACTAAATACGGCACAATGAACATTGAGAGGTGAAAAAATTACAAACAACATGCCTTATGATTGAGAATGTTTGATAATTATAGATGTTGAATAAGGAGAACACTTAAATAGAAGAAAAAGAGGCGTGGTAGTGCGTAGATTTTATTTAAACCACCTTTAAAACCTTCCCGATGTTACAAAGAACTAACTCTGAAAATGCAAAATCAATCGGATTAGCAATCCGCGAAAACATAAGCGACAAACACACAAATATTGATTTTTGTTATATTACTTATTTTGCATTCTGAACCACTTGGCATTTTATTGCTCCAGTATTTATTTTGTTGGTATCTAAAATACAATCAAGCAAGCTTATTATGTGTTGATTTTTTATCTTAGAGCACGTTTTAGTGTGATTTGGCTCAGTTGGTTCATTAAGTGATAAAGTGTCACATACGTAACAAAATTAAATAATGTTAACACTAATTTGTCACATCCTTAACAATTTCAAAAAAAAAAATTTTCACAGTTTCGTTTCTTATTTTTAAACTAGTCCTGAATATCATTTGTTAACCATGAGTATAAAGGTGTCACATGCGTAACACTAATTTGACATATCCGTAACAATTTCAAAATAAAATTTTGTATTTTTTCACAATTTCTTTTCTTATTTTAAAATTAATCCGGAATATGATTTGTTAATCATGAGTATATCAGTGTCACACGCGTAACACTAATTTGTCACATCCGTAACAATTTCATAAACAAAATTTTTTTCACAGTTCCGTTTCTTATTCTTAAACTAGTCCTGAATATCATTTGTTAACCATGAGTATAAACGTGTCACATGCGTAACACCAATTTGACACATCCGTAACAATTTCAAAATAAAATTTTGTATTTTTTCACAATTTCGTTTCTAATTTTAAAACTTATCCGGAATATGAATTGTTAATCATGAGTATATCAGTGTCACACGGGTAACACTTATTTGTAACATCCGTAACAATTTCAATATAAAATTTTATATTTTTTTCAACAGTTTCGTTGCTCGTTTTTAAATTGGTCCTGAATATCATTTGTTAACCATGAGAATATCAGTGTCACACCCGTAACACTAATTTGTCACTTCCGTAACAATTTCGATATAAAATTTCGATTTTTTTTCACAGTTTCGTTTCATATTTTTAAATTGTTCTTGAATATGATGTGTTAACAATGAATATTATCAGTGTCACACCCGTAACAATTCAAACATCCACAACATTGATATATTTAAAAAATTTTGTCCCTTTAAATTATCATTCACATACATAAGAGCAACCTCTTGCAACCCAGTTGTTTCATTTATTATAATATTATCTTTGTAGACACAATATGAATCAGTGTAGATTAAAGAAGCCTGCTGTACATATATAGAAAGACCCCCTTTTAATAAATTTATGATGACGAACGACTATAACAACTACGATGATCAATTTACACCAGATTTTGAGACATTGTTTTATTTGTTTTGTACAAAATGTCGTCTTCGTATACACTTCAAAGAGTGATGCTATCAGATTTCCATTATCTTTGGGAAGAAGCAACTTAAAGTGATTCCCCAGGACAGATCATCGTCACTTCATAACCACATATCAGCTGCGTCCGCATTGAGTTCGGTGGGGGTTCTGATTCTGAAGAGTTTCGTGTTTTGATATAAAACACCACCAACTATACTATTTTTTTTTCAGCAACGGAAGGGGTTTTTTATTCTATTTGTAATCTAATACAATTTGTTTTTATAATTTTTCATTATTTAAACTCACAATCAGAGATGAAGAAATGTTAAAAAAAATAAAATAAGTTTTGAACTCTGGTGACCCAGTTGTTTAGTTATTTGTTTTGATTCGATATGTTATGTTGGTTGGTTGGATCGGTTGGAGATTGGAGAGTGGTATAGAAGCCTTCTATATCATATCAGGGGGAGATTGTGTTTTGTGTTTGGTTTATCGTATGAATATACTTTTAACTGGAGCAAATGTGATTTGATTAGTGTTTGGATGTGTAGTGGTATAGTGTAGAGTTATGGTTTACTGACTCTAATTGCCTTCGGATGAGTTGACGTTGAATGAGTGGAAATTATGTATGTCATGTTGTGGGCCCTGCATGGGGGATTATTAAAGTGCATTCAAACACATACAAATGTGTATAATACGAGTACCTACTGGCTTATCTATTTATTGGTGTCATACAGTAAATTAATTAATGGTATAAATATCTATAACCATTGGGAGTTCAGGTTACCTACACATTTATTTTGTCTATTCTTCCCCCCAAGAGGTCTCGATGGATATTCAGTCCAAGGTCTATGGGGTCGATCACCATCATGGTCATCCGATTAGATCGTGGTAATTCATTTTAAACATAAAAATAGTGACCAGGGATAGGTTTAACAATAGATCGTAACGCCTCTATCATCAATGAATTATATCTAAGCTCATGAGCAACTATATAGTCAATGTCAGTGCTTGTATAAGTTTGTATTTATACATACATCATCAGTACTATGGCTGATAGTTATCTGGAGGCTGTAGTTTCATGACGTTATTTGAAGTTCACACGCAAAGAAACGATTGGAACAACAAAACAATTAATATAGACTTATATAAAAGACCTTTGGCGGTTTATTTACTATCGTCTATTTATTTTCAAAAGACTAACCAAATAAACATTGTTTGGTAAATAAAAGTGGTAATTGGATATCAGATTAAATAAATATGATATAATTTCATATAAGCGCGGTGTTTTTGTTGTTGTAACTTTAAGGCCTTTAAACTTTTGAGTTTGTCATAATGAATCGTTTCTACATGATGCTTTTGAAGCTAATAACAAGTGATGTTATTCTTGAGAGGAAAAAGAACTTAGTTGTTTGTTTATATTTATTGTAAATATTTAATCATTTAAAAGGCTAAAATTAGTCTTTGGCATTCCGATGACAATTATTTTAAAGCCTTGGAAAAGTTGAAAGAAGCTCTGAGGGATACCTATTTATATGAAATAACAAGAGTTTACGATGACAAGGAAATGCTGTGTTATTTAAAATTTCCACGATGATGAAAATATTATTTACAAACTTAGTAACTTCTTTCATAATGAGACCTTAAAAACCTTTTATGGTAGAATAGTCCGAACAAATATCTGAACTACACTTCACACAAAAATCGTTTTAAATAACAGACGATAAACCCACAAAGGCGAACTATGATATCTAAAATTTCCGTCAAGTCAGCATTTAACAATTCAAAATTTTAAAGATCCATTCATATTGGATTACTAATGTATAGTGAATTTGTCATAAATTTGTCTTCAGAGAACAAAAAATGTCAGTTTTTTTTTTTTTTTTTTTTTTTAAGTAAAATGAAATAAATTTACCTGAAAAAATAACAAAAACGGAGTATGTCCATTGTCTTGAACCTGTAGTAAATTTTTCGTAAAAAATAAAAAAAAATACAGTAGACGTTCGATATAGTGAAGTAATTAAAAACAGGCTTGTTCACTATTTCGAGAGAGAAACTAAAAAGGCTTTACAATGTGGTTTTGATATAAAATGATTTTTTTAAATTTATTAAATCGTAAAATATTTTCAATTGGGAAAAAACATAAATATTTCATAATATTATAAATAACATGCAATAAACTTTATTTTTCATAAAAAACGAAAAATTTTATAGCTCCCTGTATAAATAAGTTTTTTTTTTGTAAATAAGAATGAAATTTAAAATAAATAATCATTTCTGTTTGTTTGTTTCTCAACTTTAAATTGATTTGCACTGCCTTTTCTTGTAAATGTTTCATAAATATCTTTAAAAAAAAGTCCATAATGCTGTAGACGCATTTCTGCTGGCATAATCTTGTTAAATATTGAAAAAATTGTGAGTTCACTATATCGAGATACAATTTGTTGACTATTTAGAATTGTCTGTATAAAATTTTGTGTGTTCACTATACTGGATAGTTCACTCTACCGAGATTCACTATATCGAACGTCTACTGTAGTGTGATTGCTGAGACTCACGGTTAAGATGTGTTAATATCAATTGTCGTCCAAGTGCCGTATAGTTTTGTTTTTGAAAGTATCCAACTACAAAATAGTGTGTGCACGTATAAGGTGTGACATGGAACGTATTACACGTAAAGGCTTAACTACATAAGCCAAAAAGTACTGAAGTACAAAAGTAAAAATATTTTTTTTACCGCTAGCGCCGTTGTTTTGTGAAAAAGAATACACAAATTTGTTTTTAAACCAAAATTTAAGCTTTCTGCATCATTTTTATAAGTTTTCTAGTCAGAAAAACTATCACAAAATCAATTTAAAAATTTTCACTTTTGCACTTTTTCACTTTTTTGGCTTATGTAGTTGAGGCTTAAGGCTCACGTTTAAAATCTGCCCCACCGCCAGCATACATAAATGTTTACACATCAAAAAATTATCGCTTTCGTTTCTTAGGGCCAGTTTCACAGTGCACACTTAACAAAATAAGTGGCACTTAATTTTCCCATTTTGGCACTTAAGTTGCAGTTTTACTACCTGAGTAAGTGGAACTTAAGTGGCCAACATCGGAGACTTAAGTGTCACTTATTCCGATAAGTTTACACTGTGAAATTGGGAATTAGTTTTCCATATTCGGCACTTAAGTGATACTTACTTCACTGTGAAACTGGCCCTTAGTAACATAAAATAAAATTACTTCAAAACAGTGGCGGATCCAGATTTTGGTCATGGGGGGCACAATGGTAGAATAAGTTGAAAGTTTTTAAACATCGGAAATGGCGCTGTTACTTAAAGCTTCCAAAAGTTTTTGTCCTTATATAAAGGCTGTAAATATGCGAATAATTTTTGAGCAAAATGCAGCACAACTTTAATGTTTTTGAAAATCGTAATTTTGCAAAAACAAAATCATCCCTAAAATTTCCAAATTTACAACCTAAAAAAAAAATATTTATGGCACATGGAGGCACGAGTTGAGCACAATATACATACGGCGACCATCCGTTCATTATAATAATGAATAGTTCAGTATTTGAAGACAATGTTCATTATGAATTATTTGTTGAACAAAAACACATAAATGTTCAGTATTTCAGAAGTTGTTCATTATTTTTTCTGTATTTAGTACAAATTCCTAAAAACAATAACATTAATATTAAAGCAAAATTCAATGTCAAAAAAAATATAAAATAAAGATGCTAACGTATCTTAACCGCTTGAACAAGACATCTAGTACAATTTTATTTTGTTAAATGCTCCTGCAGAGTTTTTTCTACGTACAGTTCAATAAGACCCGCGGAAATAAAGCCCATGGGTCATATTTCCAAAAAATGTAAATAAAACCTGCAGGCTATTTTTCCTTATTGGAGTGGCAATAAGACCCACCACAAAAAAGCATTAAAATTCGTTATAGTTTTTGCCTTTCTGAATTGGCATTAAGACCCACTATTAAAGTACCTTTTCATAATTTGCTTTAAAATGTTTTTCAATTAATGATTTTAAAACGAAAATGTTTTTAACTTTGTCAATAGTTTAAATGATACCTTGAATGCCCCGCTTCGCGGGTTCAAAAAAATATCAAAATCCGTAAAAATGAAATATGTTAATATAGATTTATTTTTTTTTATTTTTTGTAAGTATTTTTTGTTTTAAAATTTAAGTTTTATGCAAACAAAGACTGAATTTCGGATTTCTGTACCTTCATTTTTAAGTAGATATTTTTTTAATTAAATGGAATAATTTAAAACTGAATTGAATTTTGTTGCCTTTTTCACATTTTCATTATTTTAAATTCTAAAATATGGTCACCGTAAATATACAGCACAACTTTTTTTTTTTAAATCGAAAATGATGGTGCTTATTTCAAGCTAAGTTCCTCCGCAACTTTTGCGTTCTGTCCTATCTAAAAATACCAATGAATTTTTGCTATCATCTCACCCCTAAAAATAGCTTTAAGGTTCCTCCACACCAAGGCGAATATTTCGTGGCGACGACGAAAACAATAATAACAACACGTGGCTGTCAATGCAAACAACACGTTGTTATTATTGTTTCGTCGTCGCCACTACAGATTCGCGTTTCTGTGGGGGAACCTTATTAGTCTATATGTTATAGATATATGAAATAAAATTACTTAACAAAAAAAAAAATGAGTATTAGGTATGTCATTAACTGTAGTGAATTTGTCGTAAATTTGTCATGAATGAAAACAATTTGTAGCTCTTGTTTTTCTAAAAAATAATATGAAATAAAATTACCTAAAAATAAACTAAAAAAAATGTTGTCATTAAATGCCTTGATATTTTTCATGTTATTTAAAAAAAATAACTGAATTACCTGAGAATAAATTCGTCGTAAGTTTTTCGTGAAAAAAAAATTGTTGCGCTTGTTTTTTTTTTTAAATAATATGAAACAAAATTATTTAAAAATAAAATACAAAAATGAAGGAGGTTCCACAATTAAATTAAGTATCTGAATTTGTCGTAAATTTGTTGTAAAAAACAAAATTTATCGCCCTTATTTTTTTTTAAATACATAATATAAAATAAAATTACCTAAGAATAAGCCAAAAATCATAATAAGTCATTAACTCTCGTGAATTTGTCGTAAACTTGACACACTTTTTTTTTTTAATAATATGAAATAAAACTACCTGAACTCGTGAATTTTTAGTAATTTAGTCGTGAAAGAAAAAAATTAGAATGTCTCTTTTTTTAAATACATTTACTGTCAAATTAGCAATCGCGATAAATTTGTTCTCTTTCGAAAATTTTACTGTCGTGAATTTGTTGTAAATTTTCTGTGTTTTTTAAAAAATAGCATTTATTTCAATTAGGTAGATATACATATATATCTAAAAATAAAATGCAAAAAAAGAATATCTATGTCCAATAATTGGATTAATTGTTGTAAATTTTTCGTAAAAGTAAGAAATTTGTCGCGTTAATTTTTTTAATAATATATGTAATAAAATTACTTGAAAATAAACTAAAATTTAAGAAGTCATCAATTGTCGTGGATTTGTTGTAAATTTGTCGTAAAATTTTCCTATAGTTTCGATCGTGAACGAAAAAACTTTAGTGTTTTTTTTAAATAACTTTACTGTGAAGTTAGCAATTGCGATACATTTTTTCTTTCTCAACAATTTTACGACAGTTATTTACACCTTATTTTTTCCTTTTTTTTAATTTTTTTTACCTTTTTTGAGAAGTGAGGGGATATTTTTAAAAAACAATCGCAACCGTTTGTTTTCTAAAAATAAAAAATATATATGTTGACGATGCAAGGTATAAATGCTATATGGGTCATTATAATATAACCTAAAAAATCTCACTTTGAGGTTAAAAACGATTTTTGATTAACTGTACATTAATACCTATAAGGATGATACCCAAAATAAGTTCCTGCTTGGGCCGTTAATTCAATTTTTTTCTACGTCCTATGATGTTAGTAATATATACCTATAATGATATGTAATAAAAAAAAACAACAATTTTGAATCGATCATATAGGTACCTACCTATAACCAAAGAAAAGTTTTCCCTCACTTTTTTTTGTTTGCAAAAAAAAATGACATCCATCCAGGACATGCCGCCGCGCCGGCCGTCCATAAAGAGAATTTTTTTAGTGATGTAGGTTTTAGCTTAATTTATTTTTTTTTTTGTTAGATAATATCCAAACAAAACCACAAAGTCAACACATTCCCATATGTCATTTCCATAAAAACCAGGGCCTCCAACAAAACTACTATGTAGGAAGGTAATTCATTCTTTAAGTACCAATTAGCCATGTTGGCAATTAACCCAAAAAAAAGGTAAAATAATATATTACCATTTTACACACTCATGACCATAAGAAACGCGAATCTGCCATTGTGGTAACCCAAAAAATTGATTTTTGATAGTCGAATGTCTTTATTTTTAGCAAAAAAACCACAACCTATGTAAATATGTATATGTATAGGTATACCTGGTTCTTTACCTATAAATCCCTATAGATCCCTATACACAATTACACCGGAATTCAGCTCATGGTAGATAGATATCCATTCTCCAGCGAATATAGGTATATAGTATGTTATGCCATACCGCGTTATTCATTGTCATATTCATATATTTTTTGGCCAAATAAGCTGTTCTATACCACTGACAGCAACAAAAAAAAAAAGAAAAGAAAGAATGAATAACAGACATTATCCTTCCCCAAAACAGGATAGCAATGAATGAAATTTATGAACGACAAAAGCCAATAAAGCCCAACTGCCAACCATTAGGGAATATATAGTTCTGCCGCACAATATAATGAAAAAGAGCCTCCTTTCCTACTATATACACACATACACATACACATCTAAATAAACAACAACGCACCCTCTATATATGTATATACACATTCCGGGGAACGCCATCGAGATCCATGCCATATCCATAGCCATTACGGCCTCAGTCAAGCATGTGATGTATCATATTCTATATAGGTACGAGTATCTGAGTCAGGACTCTGGGAGTAAAAGTTTGACAACACGTCCTTGTCCTAAGATCCTTAAACTCAGTAAAACAGTCGAAAATTATTATTTAAATTCAACCAGTCAACGTGACATAAACTAGAGAGCCTTTTTGGAGCCACATCACATTTACATCTTCTTAGGTACAACCTATGTGTGTGTGTGTGCGAGTGAGTGTATGTGTATATATGTGTTGTAAATTTACAATATACGCGTTCATAATCATAAAAGATTTATGCATGCGTGTTGGGCGATAACATGCTCAGATACTTTTCATTTTGTATATCTTAAATGTCAACTTGGCTCAGAACTGGCTTAGAATATAGTTTCTTGTCAGCCTTACACCCGCCGTACACCGTATATTCCCCCGTACGGTCTTTCGAAAGAGCGTATATATAGTTTGTTTAATTTATATCCCATTTTTGTATGAAATATGAGATTGTTTGTGAAATGTTGTTTTCAGTTTAGCGGCAGAAAGGAGAGATGGTGAGGGGCTAGGAGGGGGGGTTGATAATGTAAAAAAGAGTTTACAACTGATAAGATCACATTTAGTCGGGACACTAAGTGATTTATTAACAAACGTGCTTTGAAGGATACGTGCTTGTGTTATAATAAGATAAGACGAACCTTTGACACGAATTTGTATCTTATTCTTTTGCCTCTCTACCTATGTATTATAATATATCCAATTTGTTTTATGGATTTTATGTGTAAATGTGATAAAGTTATTATATGAAGTTTGTTGTTGTTATATGGGTATGAAACTTTGGCTTTGTTAATTGGAATAGTTATAGATACAAATCGGAGTAAACATTTGATTCGAAAGTTTTGAATTTCGGTTTCAAAGAAAATAATTCAATTTATTAAGAAATTTTACTTGAAATATTATTACTTCTTCTATAGGTACCTTCGTGTAAAAAAAAATTCGGGATTTTAATCAAAAACTTACAAAATACGTTGATGGAGAAATAAGAAAAAGTAAGTTTAGTCATATCGTCTGTGGCTCTGTGTGGCTTTGCGCCTGTGCCTGAGTCCGTCCACTATAATTTGAGCTATATATAGAGTCTAAACGGGAGGAAATAATATTTTCTTCATGTGTACAGAATACTTTTATATGATTCTCTATAGATGAAATTTGAATATTTATTTTAGCTCATCTAAAACGGGTAGCTGCGATACAACGATTTCGGCTTTTTAAAAATTTCTCGAAAACGATATTAATAATTTTTGATTAAATTTTGTGCATATAATGACCAAAGTTATTTTAGGAAAACTGCGTTTCAATTTTTTTCCAAAAAAAAATCGCATTACGGAAATATATTTTGTACGTTTTTTTTTTAAAGAAAATAACCTTTGTTTTGGTTATAGTCACGTAAAGATTTTTAATCATGGGTTGACTGATTTTGTTGTATTTTTGCAATCGAGTTCTTCTGAATAGTATATACAAAATATTGCATTTTAAAATTTAGAAAACATTTTTTTTGAATCAAAAAGAAAATTAAACAAAAAATCCATTTTGAATTTTTAAACATTTTCTCGTTAATTCGTAGTCGTGCATATTTTTTTTAAGTTTCTTGAAAACGGATCTAACGAATTTTTATAAAACTTTTAAGTATGTAAAGTTTGAAGAAATTTTAATAAAATCGCCTTCCAGGTTTTTAGCAAAATAGAATAAGAAATAGAATTTTGATTTTTTTTAAATAAAATTCTCTTAGTCTTTCGTTTTTCACGAATGTATATATCGTCTTAATGACTTTACTGATTTTGATATATTTTTGCAACAGAATGCTTTTAATTAGATTAAATAATATTGCATTTAAAAATATTAGAAATATTTTTTATACAGTCAAACAAAAAAAATAATTTTTTAAATACCATCCTACTTCTGATTTTTGTATCATTTATTCTTTGAATAGAGCATTTATATTTGTATTTATTTATTTTAAAATCGATTACAAGGAAGGACAAGGGACTTATATGTATAAATTGAAAGCCTTAAAATTAATTAAAGAATTTGGCGCAAAATTTTAAACAACCTATTGTTAAGGGCTTAACATATTACTAGTTAGCAAATTGCTAAATAATTTAGTAATTTACTAGCTCTTCCAAAATTTTAATCTTTTTTTTCGTTTTACTAACTAGTAAATTACTAATTCCCTTTTATTAAAATAGTTGCATTTAAACACGTCCAAACAATGGCAGTTCATAAAGAAAAACAAAGCAAACAAACCTAAACTTAGGGAACGGTCCTAATATTTGGAATGTCAGCAGTCAAAGTGACAACCTACAATTTATTTTTTTATTTGTGAAAACTATTTTCTTATTTTATTTTGTTTATGTGCTTTTCCTATCGTTGCGTTGGGAAGATTTAATAGTTTTTTTTTAGTTTAAACTCACGGGAAGAACGAATGTCTGAGGATTTATTAAAACGACTTTTGAGTTTTGGCCACAGCAATCGATTCTGCAAGTGATAATGATAAAGTAAGATATTGTAAAGTTGTCATAGTCAAACCAAAGAAATCATTTAATATAACTTAAAAATTTAATAGGTTCACTAAAGCCATGCAGCTAACCATTTAAAGCTGCCAACATGGAGATCTTTAGTTCAAAACAGTGAGGAAAAGTTGGTTAAATAAGTGAATACAGATGGAAATTTACTTTGAAAAGAATTAGCACACGAAAAAAAACACAATTTAAATCTTTCAAATAAAATTGCCAAGAAATTATTTTCGAGGACAATGACAGATTTCATATGGATTTAGCGAATTACTAAAATTTAAAGTAGCCATTGTCTGATTTTAACTTTAGTAAAATGTTAAGAGTTAGTAAATTGCTAAAATCGTTTAAAATTACCAAAATCTTCTTTTTAACTTAGTAAATTACTAAAATGGTTTTAACATTTTACTTAATCGTTTAAAATTTTGCGCCTTTGAATTTAAATATTTAACAAACTATTTACATAAGTATCTATACATAATAAAAGAAGAGAAATATTTTTCATAATTATGGGTAGGGAATTCCAAGACATAAAACATAGAAGAATAATTGCGGCACAGTAATGAGAAAATTGTACCGAGGTTGTATAAGAGCAAATGACCTCTTGTTGAATAAGGGTATAATAAGAGTATCGAAAATTTTAACCAAAATAAGTAGGTACATACTTAATAAAGTTAAAATTTTGAAAAATATTATTATAAGTTCTTTTTTTGGGTTTTATTTTTAATATTTTGAGTTTGAAAATAATGTATTCAAAAACTAAGCACCAAAACAATTTCACTAAAAACCATAATTAAATATTGAGTTCTTGGCTTTAAAAAAAAGCTTTAATATGTGTTGACGTTGTGTTTTAATATTCATTTTAAGTTTAAGAATTTTATTTTTTTTATTTGCCCCTCCCACCTTAAGGGGCGGATACATTAAGTGGCCCAATATCTTAAAATCATGTTCATATATAATGTACCAACAATGAACAAAATTATATACTTTCATCCCATAAATGCACAATTTTTAACTAAGCCATTCCACCACATAGAAAAGTAAAACCCTTAACTCTACCAATTGGTTTATTTCTAAGACGTAATTTTTATGAAAAAAAGTATGTTAATATTTTTTGTAGGAAATTTTCTAAGCTTCAAATAAGTACTATAAATTTTTTTCTGTACAACTAACCATTTGGGAGTTATTTTTCAAAAACCATTTTGTAGGGATGAAATTTGGAGTGACCTGAAGAACACGGAGGATATTATAGACTCTTCCAATTTCTCTAATTAGATGTTCGTTCCATGTGAGGGAACAATTGAAAACTAGGAAAAGGTGTCTAAAACTGCTTACATAATCGATGGTTTCGTTTTCAAGCTTCAATTGACTTAAGACCTTTAAATAAAAGATTTTGTGATTGGTGGGAAGGGCTGCTGATTTGACAGGGTTTAGCCAAAGATGGTTTTTCTTAGAGCAACTTGAAATGAGATCAATGCAACGGCATCATTCTTCTTCCCGAATGTTTGAATTATGAGAAGTTGCACATCACGTGCGTAAAGATGAATCAAACAGTGCGTAACAACTTTTGGAAGATTATTTATGTAAAGTGAGAAGAGAATTGGGCCAAGAGTGGATCCCTATGGCACTTCAGTTAAAACATTTGCAACCACGCTTAGGTACGAAAAAACCAACTTACAGGACTCTAAAGAAAACAAAAAATAATTTTACAGTTTTTTTTTTTTTACATAGAATGGAATGGTTGACAGTGTCAAAAGCCTTTGAAAATTCTAAGAGCGTTAAAAGTGTAATTAGCCCAGTCGTTATTTACAAAAACAAGGCCTGATCTGGAAAAAATTTTACTCAACAATTTTGTTTCAGAATTCGTAAGAGGGAGTTATAAGAAGCATATGTTTTTCGAGAAAATCGGGCTTGAGATTAAGCCATCATCTTGAATTTTTTTTAAAACTGACTTAAAATAGAAAAAAATATTTCAAAACAACGGCAACACTTACAATGTCATGTTTTCTTTTTTTTTAAAGCTAGAAATCCATTCTTCAATTCTGTTTTAAATCAAATTATTTTACTGAACTCTTTTTGGAAAATTAATTTTAAACTCAAAGTTTAGAAAACAATTTTTTTTTACAAAATTTAGAAGCTATCTAATTTTTATTTCGAAATTTTTCATTACTAAGTACAGTTTTTATTTTTAGTATTTAATGATCTAATATACATTTTTGACAAACGCAAAAAACCAGATGCTAAAATGTTTTATAGTCTCTATTAATTTAGCTTCATTGGAAAGTAAGTAAATTTTGTTATTTTCAATTTTCTCAAAAACTTGAATTAATTTAAAGATCTAGTTTTTAGTGTTTGATTTAGAATTGATAGGAGCATTGAATA
Source organism: Epistrophe grossulariae (assembly GCA_929447395.1). Lineage (NCBI taxonomy): Eukaryota > Metazoa > Arthropoda > Insecta > Diptera > Syrphidae > Epistrophe > Epistrophe grossulariae. The sequence goes on from OV839566.1 coordinate 137,981,100, forward strand.
GCTAAAGCAACAATTGTACTGAATAATGAAAAATTTCGAAAAAAAATAAATTAAAATTTTTTTTTTTAATTTTGGGTTTGAATATTAATTTTTTTTAATGTAGGTATTCACTAAAATAATCTGATTTAAAAACAGATTTAAAGTATGGATTTTTGGCTTTGAAAAAAGATATAACATGATACTGTGTAGCTACACATTATATGCACTTATTACGATTGTCAATCTATCAATTCTTAGTTGATAAATATCGATATTTTAACAAATTAATTAAATTTTTGATCATTTAAAATCACCACTGTTTTTTTTTAAACAAATAAATGCATTGAAAATGAAATTTGAATATTTACCAACTACATAATTGATTAATTGTCATTTTTGTAAACGATACCTATTGCCTAAAAAAATGAGATTTAAATTAATCATTAGATTTTGGTAGATACAACTATAATGATCAACTGAAGGTTTACTAAGAAGAGCTTCACAAATCAGAATTCTTTATGTCAATTCGTTTTTTTTTAAATATTATCCTAACTTGAATACACAAAATTAAAAATACCAACAAATGTAGAGCTTTACTGTCAAATGCATGAAACGAAGCTTTTTAAATAGAAAACAAAATAATTACGGATAACACAAATAATTTTTAAAAATCTGCTGATTGGTATTAAATATTTGCATTACATCTATTTTATGTTTAACCAGTTAAGGTGTTTAGACAATCGAAACAAAACATCAAATCCATTAGTTAAGTGCTTTATAGACCACGTTATATACCAATTAGTGGATTAATAAACAAATTATGGGTATAAGGTATGATTGTGAAAATAATCAAATAAATATCTCAAGCAGTGGCGAGACGTCATATTGTTCATTTCGTTCATGAATTAGAACTTTCAATGATTACCATTGAAAAAACAAATTTTGCGACAGAAACAGTTGGAAGATTCTTTTCATTAAAATGTATTACAAATATTTTTGAAGTAATAAAGAAGATTTGAATTAGAATTTATGTAATACCAACATATGTACCTGTTAATTGTAAATATACAAAACATTTAAATAAATGATAATACCTACGGCAAAATTATATAGAACACAGGACAATTAATTAATCATCTTAAAACCACTTTCTTTTTCATTTCAGTACATCATCATCACTGGCGCCAGATTTGTCAACAACAGCTTAATAGGCATCCAAATCATGGCAGATAATAAATTGATCTCCTGCTGCTTCTCTATATACATTTATATATATATCCCTACATAATGTGTCTTCAATGAATTCATGAAAAGTGTATCATGCTACATTCAGTCCCCCTTCAGCTATCGTTGGGCGCCATTGCCAAAATTTAAACCAAATCCTATTACTCATTCTAATACGAATTTCCTTTGAATTTCTATTTTTGTCATATCATCGACCTGTGTTCCTTATATTATATAGGACTGCAAATTAATTAAATTCACAAATCTAGCAACAATAGGTAAGGCTAAGTCCCTTCTATTTTAATCTCAAATAACAAAAAAAAATAAAAAACTAAGTGCGTTCTTCTGGGTGGCTGAATGTAGCTAAAATTCAAGCGGTTTGACTGTTGGTTGATGATGATTCATAAAGTTGTTCCCTCTTCCTTGTTTGTTTTTTTTTTTTTTTCTTTCTTTTTTTAATTTTCAATTTACCGGGTTTATTATCCCTGAACGACCGGAGAGATTGATGGAAGCGGATGAGGAATAGAAGCCGACATTGATGCAGTAAATATCCATTAACCGTCCTTGATGCCAATGGAGCAAATGGTGAGTGCGGGTGGGCGCGGTGGTTATAATATGGAAACAGTGCACTATAGAATGTCTTTTCTCACATACTATGCGGCATTTTTGCCGCAGAAAAAGGGCAAAACCACTAACCTATCCTCGCCCCCATATATAGACTGCTAGTCTAATTATAGTTTTTTTTTTTTTTGGTTTGCAGAAAATTAGTTTTCCAAGACTGTGCATCTTTCTTTCAAAGTGAAAAGGAATGTGCGGCTTTTTTTATGCGATACAAACACCGCGCGTTCTTCATCATCATATAATCTTCATCGTCATCGCGCATCATCATCAGGAGCAACTATATAAAGGAAAAAGCAAAAACAAACTATATGTATATATAGAAATCGAATATAGAGGGAGCTGCATGTTAAAGCATTTGCTAGCTTTAAATAAGCAAACCCATCAACGGGTGAAAAGCAACCAACAACAAAAAAAGGGCAGACGAAACATCATCAGCCAGATGGAGAAGGAAAGCTGAATTTTCAATTTGATATGGGGTGCGGATTTATAGCCTCGTCGTCATTATCATCATCACAGTCATTTGGTTTAATGGGAAATTGTTAAATTAGCCAAGACATTGCGTTGGCTGGTTTTGGTGAGATATAATAGAAGTTTGGCCTTTGCAGATACATCCGCAACAATGGGATGACATTTATTTTTTGTTTATTTCTTCTGGGATGGGGGGGGGGGAGGAGGCTCTGTGGTGGAATACTTCAGGATATATTATTTATTTATTTTTTCTGTTTTAAAATCGTTTGATTTAATTTTATGGTTCAACTTACATGCTAATTAAAATCCTTCAATATTAAACACTCATTTTTTAAAATCCTTTTTTCCTCAACGTAAACTGTCTTATGTTTAATTTTAATATTTAAATTTCGTTTCAGCAAATGGATTTTATTATGTTAATTCTAAAAACAATAGAATTTGTATGACTTCGCTATTTTATTCCTTTCTGGTTATTTAAAATATGAAACCTAGCAAGCAGTGTTGTTTGTATTTTTCTGAATTCAGTCTATAATAATTATATAAACTTACTTATTCTTCCCACGTTCTTGCAAATTCTTTAGAAAAATTAAATTATTCATTTATAATTGCCGAAATAATTCAATTGAATTGATTTTCATATGTATATAAGAATTCAACCCGTATATCAAGTTTGGTTTAAGTCAAACCTGCAATTTAATTTAATCAAATTGATTATTAAAACTTTTCGAAGAACCAGACATTTAAGTTTTTTTATAAATAATTTTTAGAGCATAAATATGGGAACGTGATTTGCAGAAGATTGTAGTTGCTGCGAAAGAATGTTGAGTAGACCTATAAACATAGGCATAATGTTATCAAGTTATGAATAGAAAAATGCTGAAATATTTTTTTTTTTGAAAATTACTAATGGTGGATTAATGCTTAACATGTCTCCTCATGTGAATTCTGCAAAAAAAGAGGATGTAAAGATATAAATGTATATTTGTTGAATAGAGAGGGAGAGAGAGAGAGAGAGAGAGAGAAGAGATGCTCATTAAATGCAAATTAAAGGGAATTCAGATGAGGGATGAAAAATCGTATTTCAGCAATGTATCAAAAGTTTTAAAAAAAAAGTGTATCGAATTGTACTTCTTGATTTTTGTTCAACAAATAAATATTGTTTGAAGAATACCAAGATACAAAAAAATAAGCATATTATAGATTTACGTTTACAATTTATATTCACCATTAAACCGAGATTTAAGTAGATTTACACTTATAATTCTTAAAATCCCAAAGATTTCTCATACAAATTTATTTCGTTTTTAAAAAAGTCAAATCAACGTCAATTTGATCGTCAACTGATCGTCATTTTTGACTCTTAAACTGATATCGTCAAATATCCAATCTTCCTACTATAGCTTTAAAATTCAATAAATTGACCAAAAAAGCCCGAAAATACATTTTTTAATAATTGAAATTAAAAAGAATTGGTCACAAATAGTTTTATCAATTTTCTTGAATTCGAATTTATCGTTTATTACGAATCGGTCGATAATCAACACATACAATTATACATAGTGGAAACATGGAAACAAGAATACTTTGCGAACACAGCCACAGAAATAAACAGTGTATACATAAAAGTGGCTAAAGCGTTTTATTGGTACTTGCATTACTTGGCTAGCTATAAATTGGAAATAAAACGCAACTGATATTATCGAACATATGACTTAAGCAAACTGCGTTATAGAAAGAAAAACGACTTTGCATATAAAAATCTAGTTTTTTAACTTACAGCTGACTTTTCTGTATGCGCGTTTATGTCTATATATTGCAGTTGTATTTCAGACGCAAATGACGGTATGAAACGGTATTTGCATTTTGAAAAATACTGTATAAGTAAATCTTCTTGTTTATTTCTTTGCGTGTTTGAATCTTAACGAGTTTGACATTCGGGAAACATAGTAAACAATTAAAGGTAAAGTGGCTTAAGCAGTTTTCAGGAAAAACATTGTATCAGCAGATTTTTTACTGTCATTAAATTAGGCCGTTTTAACAAAACTAAAAACTATGGCGCAAAATTTTAAACATTTCAACGCGGCTCTAAATCTACTTTAAAATGGGAGTCGGCTCTTAATAATAACTTTAGAATGAGAGGCGGTTCTTTGTAAATTTTAAACGACATAAAGTATACTTTAGCGTTAAAGAGGTCTTCTAACTTTAAAACCAGCAAAACGCTTCTCTATCTTTTTAAAGTATGCTTTATCTGTGGGAAATTATCACTTTGAGTGTGAGTTACACAAACACAAATGCATCCACACAGAGAAGGCGTGCAGTTAGACAGCTAAATGCACCCAAAGGCATTTTGATCTGTTTTGTTTTAGGATTGTTTTGAAATTTTAAATCGTTAAAATAGTAAAAAAGCTTAGTAAATTAAAGAAACAAGTAATATAAAAGTAATTAAAGTGATTATATGCAATACAAAAATGTACAAAAATAGAAAACTACACGCGGTGCTGCGTTAAATACTGCACCTATATTTAAAAAAACCTATAACAAGCAGTGTAATTTTTGTTCATTTCACAGGTAAGCTGTATCTCATATTCCACATAAAGTAAGTAAAATTACTCTGCACTACGGGCGCTCAATGAATTTGAGCGCCTTGCCATCACCAACAAAAACTAATGCTACCCTGGACGAGAATTTTAATTTTCACAGATGGGGTTCAGCTAATTCCCGTGATTGAAGTGTATTTAAAGCAAAATGCTACGAAATATCAATTGAAAAGTATTCTCAGATAATGTTTTAGCCTAAAAAACATCACTTCACATTACTTTATGTGGAATATGAGACACAATCAGCCCGTGAGAAGAAAAATTTGAAAACTCCATATTATAGGTGTTTTTACACGATTTAACGCAGCACCTCATGTTGCTTTGTTTTTTTTTTATAAAATATTGCAATTATTCACTATGTTAAATTTTATTTCACTTTTTTATTTAGTATTTTCACTATTTTAACTCGAAATTTAAATCTCGAAACACTTTCCTATAGCTCGGCAAAATTACAGATTGGGTTCTTTTTGTTTTTTTTTTTTTTAATTTTTCGTTCTGTTTGATTTATTCAGCTGTCAAAATTAGGCGTGTTTCACAAAAGTTTGCTGACGTTTTGTTAAACACGTTCTTTAGTTAGAAGAGTTGTTTAAAGTGTTTAGAATTAAGAAAAATTTAAACAAGAATTTTTAAATAAAGGACTATTTTAACTAGAGTCGGGTTTATTGCTTAAACGAGAACTGTTTAAAATTTTGCGCCTATGTTTTTTAGTCCAAGCATTTGACTCGGAAAAAATCGCCGGAAAGCTGGATTTTGGTATATAGCTTCCTCATTGTGTTCTTAAGAAATTGTCAAAAGTCCCCATCGATATGACCGCCGCTAACAATTTTACGGGGGGTTGAAGGCTCCCCAAAATGGGTTTTCAAGAATAACTCCCAAATGGTAAGTTATACAAATAAAAGTGTCAAAGACTAATTTGTAGCTTGGAATATTTCCTATATAAAAACGTAAAACATATTTTTTTCATACAAATAACAGTTTTTGAAATAAACGAATCAAAAGAGTTAAGGGTTTTACTTTTCTATGTAGTTGGGCGACTTAATTCCAAAATTGTGCATTTTGTAATAAAAGCATCAATTTTTTATTTATTATTGATACATTATATGGACATTATAACTCCAAATCGAAAAATATTGAAACAAACCGCATTGCTTATTAAGCGACGATTGGTTTGCCAAACAAAAAACACAAAATGGCGGATTCAAAATATAGCGAAGAATTTAAAAATTAAATGAAACTTTGTGTAACAAAAACTATATCTCAGGTCAGGTGTTTGGGATCAAGGATTAGGTATTGATTTCATTGAAAAACAAAATGGAGAATAATGGCAAATTCTCTTAAGTATTCTATTATTTTGAAGTGAGAATATTCTTGTATTTATAACAGAACACATTTATACTTTCCATTAAAAAAAACCTTCTAAGGTTTAAGAAGAAAATTATTGTCTGATATAATTTACATTAAGTGTCCAAACTCGGCGGGACCTAGTACAAATGTTTTCTAAACTTTACATTTATCAACGAAAAATAATATAAATTTTAATAAACCACCGAGCCAATTCGTGCCAATTCATTATAGTATAACACCTATAGGTATTATCATGTTATAGTTATACAAATATTTTAAATCGATAGTAATTGTTGTATTCACGAGAAAGATCAATTTCATTCCATTTAAATTGGTTCGTTAAAAAAAACCCTTAACTATTTCAAAAAATGTTTTTTCTTTGTGAACATATTTTTGAATAAAATAAGATGAACTTCTTATGAATCATACAAAAAAAAAAAAAAAATATTTTCTATGAATGATGGCCGCAGCTTTTCAAAATTTGTATATCAAAATATTCATTATACCTTAGGGTAGTTTTGAAGCTGCCAGTTGCTCATAAGATTCTAATTAAATTTTATACAAATTGTCTCCAAGTCTTAAGATCTTTAGAATTATCTAATAAACTCAATAATCGATAAACTTAATAAACATGTTTTCTTTTTACAAAATCGTGAAACCTCTGATTTCCGTAAATTAACCTTCCCATTCATTAGCCATATTTCTGACGCTTTTACTATTTATCTTTTTTCAATATTTTATTAGTTACACGTTTATTTTTTCATAATTTTTCTATTTAATTATTTTTTTAATTATGTAATAAATATGTATGAATATTTATCGATTGAATAAAATTTGTATGTATTTATTTTTATTAACCTTTTTCTAATTTCATAAAATACCTACATTTATTTATTATTATTCACCAATCCAAATTTTATTTAATTGAAGTGTTTTATTAATAACGAAAATTTACCTTCCCTATCTTAATCTATCCTAAGCTCATTTTTAATAAATTTACATTTTCATTAAACAATATGTTTAAATTGTGCGTTGCATTATATATATAAAAATTAATTATATTATAAAAATTAATCTGCCTTATTTAATTTTAAAATTCTGCTTTATTTGTTAATTCAATTTTTTTTTAATTTTTTGGAATTTTTATTTTAACATATTTTGTATTTTAATATACATATTTTGTTTTATTTGATATTATTTGATTTGATTTGATTTGATTTGATTTGATTTTATTTTATTTTATTTTATTTTATTTTATTTTATTTTATTTTATTTTATTTTATTTTATTTTATTTTATTTTATTTTATTTTATATTATTTTATTTTATTTTATTTTATTTTATTTTATTTTATTATGTTTTATTTTATTTTATTTGATTTGATTTGATTTTATTTTATTATATTTTTCTGTTTAAATTGAGTGTTTGCTTAAACTTAAAAGTAAAAAAAATATAGTGGCGTATAATGAAATTGTATTAAATCTGCTTCAACAATATATTAAAAGATGTCAAACAAGGAAACCGTTTAGCCTAGTTACTTATTCTCTCCTCTGACTCTGGGGAGCCAAAAAAAATCAAACCATGTCAAAAAGACCCCTTCTACCTTAAGCATAATTATGCCGGTCGGTATAGTGGTAGTTCGGATACGGAGGAAAGTCAACTGGAAGCGTTAACTGCATAATTATTCATGATGTTTATATACATATACTTACTTCCTCATCTTAAATACAGTGATACTGATGTTGGCTTTGTTGTCATAGAAAAATTTTTACCTACATAGCGTAATTTTTGGTGGGGGGTCGGAACTCAGATTTAGTATTAAAATGAGTTTACTAGAGCTGCTGTATTTTTAATTTCCTTTCTTTTTTTTCTATCCTATTTTAAAATTAAAAAAAATAAGTAAAGAAAATACAAAATATATGTATATACAGTATACACAATTGTATTGTACCTACTATACGAAACAAAAAAACAAAATGGATACTTTTTTTGTTAACTGTTTGATAAAAAAAGGGCAAAATGTTGGGAAGGTTAAAAACATTTAAAGTTCCAAATTGAAAATTAAGGAAAATAAACTTTTTTTTTTGTGTTTGCTTGTGTTGTTGTCCTTGTTTTGATATACCTACCCCAGTAAAATAGGGAGACGTTTTTTTTAATTGGAAAAGGAAATCGTTGACACCGTGAGTAATTAAAAAAAAAAAGGAAATTGTCACATTTAGGACTATGGAGGTTATGCTGTAATTAAAACTGCGATTATTTTTTTGGTTACTTTCGTAACTACGAAAATCAAGAGTAATGGTTTTTTTTGCTGTTGTTTCTTAAAAGATACGCGTAGTCGTAAGTTGTAATCAAGAATAATACATACCTACCTATATACCTATACAACCAAAGAAATGTTGAACTTTTATTTTTACATTTTGTTTCATACTTTATTTACGAGCATGCTTTGGGACAAATAAGGCTTGTTTAGGTATACGCACGAAAAAAGTATGTACCTACGTCAGACGTTAGAAAATAAAAGAAACACATAAACATAGTTACAAAAAAAGTTAATTAAGATATATAAAGTTAACTTAATAGCATGGGAATATTTTTTGTGAAGATAAATGTTGTGGCGAACTTGTAGTAGAAGGAAGTTTTTGATTGAAATTTTTACGTTGAAGTTGAACATTTAAAAAATATAGGATTACTAGACGAAGGAGTTTTTTTCTATTTACATATTAACCTACTACTGAAATACATCAGCCAAGTATAGAAGATTTAACACTATGTACCTATTTAATTGGATCTGTTGAATTATTGATTCAAAATAGCTTTTGACGGCGCACAGTGGACCGTTTCGACTTTTATGGTTGCTAAAATCATCACTCTTAAAGGAATAAAATATTGTAACAATTTGTTTTTATCTTATAGGGAGTTTTTATGGCAAACAAGCTGTAAAGTTTTCAAACAAAATTGCTATACAGGGTGTTTCAGAATTTTCGGTTGAAAAAATGATTTTTACTAAGGACGATAAACATATATTTTGTATTTCACTTTACGAAAGCTTAGATTTTTGATTACCTAACAGCCTGTGTTTTAAAGCTTATTTGAGTGAAGCAGTGCGGGTAAGAAAAAACAATATGAGCTAAACAGTGGGGAAAAAATAAAATAAACCATTTTTTGAATATTTTTTTGTTTGTTTTATAAGTGTATAATATTTAAATTTTTTGTCAAGTTTTATTTTTATAAATTTAAATTCGAAAATGTCGAAAAAGTGCATGAAATGTGGTGTTTCAAAAAAAGTTTGAATTAAATATGTACTTTTAAAATGTATAACTTTTTTTTCATTTTTTATTTTAATATATCTACCTAAACAATTATACAGGGTGGCACATAAATAATGCGGTCCAAACTGAAACTAGTGATAGGCCAGGCCATGACCACTCAGAATTTAGTAACTTGTTTTTACCGCATTATTACGGTTTTCAAGTAACATCTGTTTTTTTTAATTTCGAAAAACCCCTACTTCGACCCAATTTTTTGGTCACCCTGTCCATAATTGATTTTTTTTTTATTTTTACACTTAAATATTGGTTAATAGTGAAACCAATTTCGTGCATTAAAATATTTTAAATTTTCTGTACCATTTTGTTTAAAATTAATAAATACATATTATGATGATGCTTTGATCAAATCTACTTTTTTACTTCGATTTTCAAAAGAACACCCTGAAAAAAATCGTATAACATGAAACTGGTTTTTACTTTTAAAAATTAGCCACATTCTTGAAGTCTCTTAAAAGGTATAAAACATGTCGATATTAGACTTAAGTCAAAAGTTATAACTATTTGAACTCAATAAAACAGGGTTCTTAAATAAATAAAAATAAATCTTTTTTTTTTAAATAATAGCTGTTTTATTAATTTGTATTTTTTTATTTTTATGGTTAGCTTAAATTTTTTCTTACTTAATTTACAAAAATTGTTCAAAATGGTCCTCTCTTGCACTTGTACAAGTAGGTACCTCTTATATGTAGATACAATTGTGTTAAATGTGGTAAATTATTCTTGGACATCATTCTAAAAAAGTACCTACATTATATCTACATGTGAGGGGAGTTTTTTTTTTCCCACGCTTTTGCAGGGGTGTATTTTTCTACAAAATGAGTTAAGTTTAATTTAGCAAAATTATTAAAGAGCAACCTAAAAATTATGTTATATGTACGTAGATTTTTTAAAGCAAGAAATAAGTTATTTAATTTCTATTTTGAAAAGATTTCGTCCATAAGCCTTGTATTGAAGATTTTCCATGAGCTGTCGCAATACCAATTAATTTTTGGTATATTTAAAAATTTTGAGAATAAAAGATAATTAAATTTATTTGAAGGTGTTTCAAAAAAAATCAAGCCAATGGAAACATCTGGATTAAGATATCTTATGAGCCCCAAATGTTACTGGAGGCATAATCTTATTTACAAATTTACGACAAATTCACGACATTTAATGACATACATAGGTACCTAATTATTTTTTTTTTTTGATTTTTTTTTGGGGGGTGGTAATGCTTACCTACTTGACCGTCAAGTTAGCACTACCCGGAGTTATTTAAAAAAAAAACAGTGGTAATGCTAACTTGACTATCAAGTGTTAGCATTACCAGCGGTTATTTTTTTAAAAACAAGCGCGACATTTTTTTTGTTTCACGACAAATTTACGACAAATTCACGACATTTAATGACATACTAATTTTTTTTTTGATTTTTTGTTGAGGTTGGTAATGGTAACTTGACCGTCAAGTTAGCATTACCAGGAGTTATTTTCAAAAAAACACGCGCGACAAATTTTTTTCTTTCACGACAAATTCATGACAATTAATCTAATTATTATGAATCTTTAAATTTTGAAATGGTAAAGCTAACTTAACGGACATAGGCATAAAATGAAAATCTAAAAAAAAGTATAGTATGGAAAAAAAATCCCGCTCCATCTTTAACCTCCTCAGGATGTTATTGAAAGTCTAGTTTAAAATATTCTTATATGTACCCTGCAGTGGCTTAAACTTAAAAATTACCTACCTACCTAATTTCTACCATATAGGTATACCTTTGTACTATCACTATATTGCACCCTAAGCTGTGCTTCCAGCTAAGAAGGCCTTGAAGATATTAAAAACCTCCTCTTACATTCATTTAATTGTCTGATGGAATAGCTTTACGTAGATATATAGCTACATCCTCTCAAGATTCATCAACATTGGATGCGCTCGATGTAATTAAAATGATTTCGTTCGCTCATATGCATAAATCTAACTCAGCAAGTTTGCATTCTCCTGTTTTTCCATCAAGGCAGCCAGCAAAAACAAGAAAGCAAAAATCACCTATCTATAGATACTCATTCGTTCCACATGATGCAATTTTATGAAATTAAATTCAAGTCAACCGAAAGAGCCATCACATCATATAGACAGAAGATATTTTAGGAGAAGAGTATAGACTTATGGAGTGAGGCGCATGGCGCATCCGTCCTAGATTTTCACCGGATTCAATGTTGATACTATATGTTCCTATAATATATCTAGTATCAAAGATGCCTTCAAGGTGCCGGTACTTTAGCCAAGCAAACACCATCGACCATCACTAAAAGTGTACCCACATACGATGGGACTCATCTAGAGCATACTGAAGTTGATGTGTATATCCACATGGGTGATAGAACAGTACACGGATTGTGCAATGTTCATCTCACTTTATATATCAAAATGCATAATTAAGTTTCTCTTTGATTAATGTTTGTTTGCAATCAATTACAGCGAATTGTAATTGATTGAATGTCCCATCTAGCATCATTTTCTATATAGCTAGGTCGGAGAGCTTAAGCTTGAGCTTTAAAAAAGTGCAAATTCCATAAACAAAAATAAAAAGAACACTTCATCGTTTTCCGATAGATCGATACACTAGAAATTGATCAATCTATTGAAAAGTTGCATGACATGCATCCATCCATCCATCTTTATCGACGATGATGATGACGACGACGACGACTACGACGACGACGCATCGATGACGAGGCCCGCATGTCTTTTGACAGATTGATTCTGTTTGATGTTGTGAAGTGAGAAAGGCAGCGAGTGGGTCGTTATTATACACTCGCAGGCTAATGAATGTGCCTATATCACCTAATTCATCGTTTTTATTGGCATAACCATCGAGAGTGATAAGGCCGCCGAGAATCGATATATGTACGAGGCTGAAGCTGCTGCTGCTGTAGGATAGACGTGTTGTCCTATCGAAATCGTTTAATTGAATCTAATTCGCTTGCCTTGATGTTGATAGCTCGGTAAGTCCGTGTGTCCGTTGTCGATGTAACTTTCTATATCACAATCTCTAGGCCCACACATATATAAACAGGACGGGTGTGTTTTAAGCTTTGGATGGGTGATGATAGTGATTGATTGATTCAGTGTCAACAAATCCGGATGTACCATGGTGGACGATGGAGAATAGTTTTACTACTATTAGCGCAATAGGGCAGTAGTTCGATGTTATAAAATTATAGCACTTTACTTGCTTCCATTATAGCTGTAGTGTAATTGAATTGGTTGAAAGGAATTCCTTTGCAAATGTATTGATAGGAAATGTAAATACAAAAATGGGATAATATGTTGGATTATATACCTAGTTTTTTAAAGTTCCTAGAAATCTAGATTTTGGCTCAACCTGCGTTTAGGTTGTGTAAAAACAAATTCCTCCTTTCGATTATCTTCTGAAAACGAGAAAAGTGGCTTCTAAAAATGTCAAAAATACATTTGAATGTTCAATGTGTGCGTTAGACCAGTTTATACCAATCAGTAGATAAATAAATGAAAAAGCTATAGACTTATACCTAAGAGCGGCAACAGCTTGCGTTTGAAATGTAGGTAGCTTGTATAACATAAGTAGGCGAACTAATACTACAGCAGCAGGTATATGAGGTATTTATCACTTTCTGTCAAACGGGAAAATGTTGCAACTCCGACTGCTTGCAGTCACGATTGTTCAGAACTATGAACCAATTATATACATTACATATAGAGTTACGAGACAAAAACCGACAAAACTGTTGTAAGTGATGTATCTCGGTCTTGTCAACATCGAAAATAAGACATCAGTATTGCCTCGTCCCCATTTCGTATAACATAAGTTTCGTATCATTTCATCCCGATCCCCTTGTTTCTTCTGAGTGTTTTTGGATGAAATATTGAACTTGGTTACCCGAGACGAGACCGAGACTTTTCTTAACTCGGTGGACAGCTCTATAAAACTAATTTCATAGTGAGTTTCCTCAGATTTCTGTTATAAGGGAAAAATCTTCAAGTTTTACAGATTTTTATATGCATATTTTTACCCACTGAATCGAATAAGATCGAAGAACTGTTTCAAATATGACTTTAAGGGATTGATGCCAAATACTTTTAGAGGAAAATTGTGTTGTATTCGCTTACTCAATTTTTTACGGAGGAGAATTGGTAATAATTTAGAACAAGGAAATTTTGTACTGCAGGTAGGTGTCATCTGACATCTGTCAAATTTTTATTGTTGGTTTTCACTTAAAAAGTTCTCGTCTTGCAAAGTAATCATTTAGTATTAGGTATAATTGATTCGTAGGTTTTATTTCGCTATGTTATCTTTCCGCAAAATCATGATTTCACATTTCGCATCCAGTTTGTACTTTGTATCATTCATTTCATTATTTCGCACTTATATTACTTAGCTTATAATTATTTCGTTAATTCGTTTAAAATATATCACTTCGCAAATTATTACGTATTTCACTTCGAAATTAATAAAAAAAAAACAAGTGTTTCTTTTTCCGAGCTATATACCTACTTCTTATTTTGCAAAATAAAGAAAATGAAAAAAAAACTTATAATCCACAAGATATTAAAAAAACGAGAATAATGGGTTAGCTTGCAAAATAGCAAAATGGCCAACTAATAATAAGCGATATTAAAAATGTTTGCGAAGTTATCGGCTTGCGGGTTGATTTAAGAGAGCAAGAGAAAATTTGCGAAACAACCATTTTGCGAAACTATTAAGGTTTATTTTGCGAAAAAGGCCTATTCATAGTCCAAACTCACTAAAAAATTGTACAATTATAGGCCGTTTCCGGAAACGTTATTTGCGTCAAAAATGCAATTGCAAAACATCCTTCAACCGTAAACGCAAACTGCAAAATTCAAATTTTTATGAAAAAGCATAATTTTTGACAATAGATCAGTTTGTTCAATCATAAGTTTAATAGCATCGCATATGCGGGGCAACTCTGAAGTATATCTACCTTCCTAATTACAAAATTTGTTTTTTAGAGCTTTTAATATCTACGAAGAATTCCTTGTCTGAAAACTTTTAAATGTAATTACATATACCTATATGCACCTTTGAAATCTTACAGCTGGAACTTTAAACAAAATTTCCTTCTTTCTATTCTTTAAAAAAAATTTTATTTAATAATTTTTACTTAAATTTTAAACCATAATATTTTTTCAATTTATAAGGATTAATTATATTGATTTGAGCGTGCAGTTCGTTAACTGGAATGCGTTTGGTATAAAATTGACTGATGTTGATTGTTGACTGAGGTTGACTGCATATTTTATACGATAGCAATATTTGCGTCAAAAAATGACGATCATTTAACGATTTCGAATTGACGTATTGATTTGACGTTTTTGAAAACGGCTATTTTCATTTTAAATATCAAAGATGATTCTCAACGAAATTGAAATAGGTATAGCTAATTGTTAAAATTGAAGGAAATTCCTTGCTTATACTTATTAGTAGAATATAATTATTATAGGTACACTGTGCTGATGCAAACGATTCAGTTACAAATTAATTTTGATCACCATTTATTTGAATGCTAGGTATGGTGAAGGTAATGAAAAAATATTTCTAAGTCTACATTTTAACTATTAAGCAGTGTTAATACATATAAAAAATTGTAAAAAAATATAAATCAGTTTTGGACAGGGTGACCCAAAATCAAAATCAAAGTAGAGGTCTTTTTAAATAAAAAAAAAGTGATAACACCGTAAGGATTTAAAAATAAAATACCTACATATATATAAATTCTTAAAAAAATGATTCAAAAAATGCATTTTGACGCACACGATGCATCCTGTTATTTCTACATTACGGTTATACCTACCTACGTAGTGTTTTTTTGAAAATAATGTTTAACCAAGTTTAAGCAAGAAATTAACTTTGAGCAGGTTCTTAGTGACTGAAATGTATTTTCGGTGTAACTAGACGTAATTTGAAGTTAACACTAAGTCCCAGATTCCTTGCAGTTTTTTCATGTAGGTAGGTAGACGCTTACTTTTTTGTTAAAAAACAAAAAAAAATAAATAAATTCAAATATTAATTTTCTACCTTGGTCTAAGTGTTTCTAGCGTTTCTGCTGACAACTACATAAACCTAACCTAACCTAACCTATTCAAAAAGTTTCTGAAAATTTAATGCTTCTAACATTTGAGAATAATTCCAATTTTGTTTGGTTTTGAATTTTTCGGTTTTAATTATTTGGTTTCAATTTTTGGACTTCTCTATTAATTATACAATATTAAATTTTATTTAAATCTTGGAATTATGTTTTACATGAAATCAATAGATATTACTTGGCCTAGGTGTCTATAGAGAAACTAAAAATAAAAATATGTAGGTACCATGTAAAGTAATAGGTACCAATTTACATATTTTGTTTACCTAAATCATGCAATTTTTTATGATCCTGAACTTTGCAGACAATGCGTCCGCTGAAGTTTGAACAACCACCAAAATCGTAACACTTTTTCGATTTCAAAAAACTAAAGGGCAATCGCTTTGTCTCGGCAAAATCAAGTGCCAAAATTTTTTAGTTTTTTTATTTGCCTCAAAAAAAAGTTATGGCCAAAAGATTCAAAAACCACCAAAAAATTAAATTAAAAAACTTTGGCCTTCAGTCACCACTGTAATTTTCGCCGGATTTTCATAAATATTACGGCAATCGCTTCGTCTCGACAAAATCTAGTGCCAATATTTTTTAGTTTTGTTTTTATTTGACTTAAAAAAAAAGTTATGGCTTTTTACAGAAAATTATTTAATTCAAAATCAAAGGTACCTACCTACCTACCTGATTCCAAAAAAACATTCTTGATGACCGAATGGAGAGTAGGTGCTGCGTAGGAAATTTACATCCAGAAGCTTAAAAGCTAAACAAAATTGGCAAAACTTGATTTCTTACTAAACAAACAAAAAAAATTCCTACCTACCTATCAATAAATTTAAAAGTCATTCATCTAAATTATCTTCAATTCTTGTCCTGTCACTAAGCAATAAATTAAAAAAAAAAAAAGAAGAGAAAAACAAACTATACCTATGACCAACTAATAAATCATGACAACATACACAATTCACATAAAAATAAATCACATTTATATCTAAACTCACACGCATCACAACACTAAAAATAAAAACATACCTTTTAAACCAAACAAAAATAAAATAAACCCCCAACCGCATACAAAAATACAAAAAAGTACAAAAAAAACATTCTTATTGTTCCCTTCATTCCCCACCACCGCATCTCCATTCACCACACTTTGGCAACCCTTCGAGGTGCCATTTGTCTAGATTAACCTCTTGATTCACCATTAACCCAAACCGACCTGCCATTTTATTGTGGAATTCATACCTTTCTCAAACTGTAAAATTTATTATTATTGAATTCTATTTGACAGGTAGAATTAAAAATAAAGAAATATCTACATAGCTGTTCTTCACGGTCACCGTTTCTATACACAAAAAAAGTCAATCTTCTGATCCCGTATCAATGACAGATAGAATAGAAACTGAACAGGTCCTGAGTAAGACACATTTTTAAAACTTCGATAAAAAAAAATTTGCTAAATTTCAACAATAACAACAACAACACCATAAAACGGGAAATACAATTTCTTATTTATTTATCTCTATTTTCAATATTTGAATTTCAGTAGTGGCGCTCCAAATTATGATAAGAACTCAATATTACCCATTAAGTATGAAATATGTTAGAAAAATAAACAACAAAAGTAAACAAAATACGTACACAATAATCTATCGAAGACGTCGATTGAAAACGTCACCGTCTCGCTATTTTGATTAGGTACTTGACGATATCTTTCATGCGGAACTGCTGTCAAAGTAAAATAAACACGTGAAGTTGACAGTTCTTTAAAGCACTGTAGTTGTATAATATCAAAAAATGCACCCCTAAATTTTATTACTTCATTAATTTAATTGGGGTTTTTCATGTATTTTCCTTATTTTTTCTATTTGATTTAGTTCAATACAAAACACTTCCATTCAATTACAACAAAACAAACATAAGAGCACAAGAAACACTGGTAATCCATTGCAACAAGAACACAGCGAAACAAAAAAAAAAACACAATTGCACTCAATGAGCTCCCACCTGGGCTTATGCACGCGACCGGATGTCCGACAGACAGAAAATCTCCCGTTTGTCTGTGTCTGATGTAGCTGCTGCTGCTGCTGCGAGGCGATGCACAAAACAAGCTAACACACAATTTCCATCGGAAGAAAAATGAAGAAAAAACACAAGGAAACAGTTCAACCGTCAACATAAAAAAAAAAATAAATGACAAAAACAAAAAGAACTGCAGTTCTATCAAAATAATATGATGACGAAAAAAACGATTTGATGTTTTTTTTTTTTTTTTTGACGAAACGCAAGACACCGATGTAACGTCGTGCTCAAATGACGACTCACGTTTTCATACTGAAACTGAATTGACTAAATGAATTCAAACGGTGCTATCGCAATCGCAGAAGTTCTGAATAAAATACAATTCTCAGGCCAAGTACACCGGTACACAAACAGCTGTGAAGTTTGACATTTCTCTTTTGTTCAATTTCGTTCAATCGAAAACAAGTTTTTGATAAGAGAGTCAGCAGATGAAGCAACTCTTTTGCTCATTTTAAAGTAAATGAACTTAAAATGAATGAAATAGTGAATAATTATTTAACAGAGTGAATTTTATAACAGCAGACAACAAAGAGACAACTTAACAGAAAAATTGATCCAATTTACTGTTAGAATAAAGGGGGTTTTCTTAAAGGTTCTTTATCATTTTCTATGAGAAAAAAAAAAAATAAAATATAAGGATATGAGTGGTGCGGTGCTGTCGCTCTGCACTGACATCCTCCTATACCGTTATTGTTATCTCTTCCTCGTTATATTCCTTATATTGTGCTTTGTGCTTGCTTCTTGGTTGTATATCATTTTCAATGGGAAAGAGTTCAAGTCAATGATGGTGGCGATATGTTATAGGGTTTGAGTTGGGGTTGGGAGGGGGTTGGTGGTGCCTTTTGGGTTGGCAAGTGGGATGAAAGTGAAAGTACCTACTTTATGCTGGAGGGAAGGATAGTAAGTGGTATACTGCTGTACATATATATAGATATAGAGACTGTTTGGAGTTTGAATGGTTGCTATAAAAAAAGGATACATCCCTACAACGACGTCAAAGCAGTTTTTTTTTTTTTTTTATCTCAACAATACTCCCTTTATATGAAGGATGGAATGGTTTTATGGGAATGTTATGGAAGGAAGATAGTTGGGATAGCCTTTTGTTGGTAGTTTTTATAGCTAAAGAGATTTCTTTTTTCTGAAATGAGATGACAATTTTGGTGCTTTATTGGGTTTAGTGAGGAGGAAACTCGAAAAGGTCCAATCATACAAATTTACCTGGTGAAATCATAATAATTTGAAGAAGATTTTGGGATTTATTTTAAATGCACATAAAATTGCAGATGTTTTTTCTTTAAAAGAAAAACAAACAAAAAATAAGATTTAAAGCTTTGTTTGTTTTTTTTTTATTAGACTTAGAGTGTGATTTTTTAGAATGTTGGGGAAAACATTTGAGGAATAAGAAAAAGGTGGTTTACTGCGAATTTTCATGGATTTAGTAGAGCAATAGCTTAAGAAAGTGAAAGTGAAAAACGATTGAACATAATAAAATTCCGCTATTTTTTGGAGGAAGTAGATAAAAATTTTTTGTTGACGCGTTTAAAATTTTGACGACTGTAGGCTGAATTAAGGGTGGCATGGCACAGAACCCAGGTAAAGATCTTCTGAATTGTTCCAAGAAATTCTGTTAATTCATTTATTGGAATTGGAAGATTCTGGTTCTGCAGGGCTCTATATTAACATTTTGATACAGCTATAAGAATTGTTAAAACTGACATATTGTATGTAGGGGAGAGTGGGGTCAATTGTAACACATTTTACTAAAACCGATGGTTCTCCTACAACTTTAGAAATAAGTCAACCAAACCTTTTTCAAATTATTGAGGCATGTTTTAACTACAAGATCCATCAAAAAAGTTCAAGAAAACCTAATTGTGCAAATATATTGCTTTCAAAAAAAAAATCGTGTTGTTTCAACTTACCCCGCCTATGGGGCAAAGTGAAACATATACCGGGGTAAGTTGTAACAAGAACAATACTTATGCAAAAAATATTTCATATTAGTTTGTTTTAAAAACAAATAGCCTTTGTTGCAATACAAAATAAATAAGATAATAAAATCAAAAAAATCACAATTAATTTGGTAAGAAAAAAGTAAAATAAAGTTTAATGAATTGAAATTATAGGAAGAATCTCCATCTGAATCACAGTTTAGGCAAACATATAAGCGAATGGATACTTTTGTATACTTGGTGTTTGTCCACTTCTGGCATAATATGCGCTGAAACCATTTTTCACCAGGCAATCCCTGAGAAAATGGATCACAGCAAATAAGGCACAAATATTGGCCATCTTGTTCTCTGTTTTTTTTGCTTAGTTTTGCTTCGTTTTTGGCCAAGGTTTTGTTTCTTTCTTCGAGAAGTTCTTGTTTCTCCGGAGTATCAGTTAAAATGGCATTTCTTGACTTTCTCGAAGTTATTTTTTTCCCGGTTGGGCTTTTGGATAAGGCCTAATTCTTTCCGGTCTAAAAGAAACTCTTTTTAGTCCCGATGGTCCCGGTGAGCAGTGAGGAGGGGGAGTCAAATGAGTTGCCTGAGGGCCTTGTTCATTGGTTGTGGGCTGGTCAGAAGCAGATATCATTTCGTTTTGTTCTATTGGTGTTAGATCGTCCAAAAGAAATGACATCTCAGCTATTGTCTCGTCGACAGGATTTTGTACTGGTAGATCTGTATCGTCTGGATTCGGACGATCGGTGACAAAACATATAAACCGTTCTCGATCGTTCTTGTTCAGAATTATCAGTTTGAATAAAATGTACGGGGTAGATTTTAACATGTTACAACTTGCCCCGGAAAACTGTTACAATTAGCCCCAGCATGAAATTTAACACAGAGAACAAAATTTAAAAAAAAAACCGAAATTCACAGACACATAACATACACACACAATTTTAGCCAAAACACGAATGCATTAAAAAAAAACGCTCAGCACTATATCTCTTTCATGTTAAGAGGTAGACCAAAAAAAAAAAAAGTTACAAACCTGCTTTTTTTTGGGCACCACTAGTAGAACTTCTCCAGCTGTCGAGTGTCGCCCAATCTGCAGCTGAAGAAGATATGCCGGTATGATATAGAAAAACTGATATTTTTTCTCTTTTACGCGATTCTTAATATTGAGAGGAACCCTGTTTTTTTTAGCTGTTACTTCTTACCCCTGTTACTTTTAACCCCACCCTCCCCTACCTATTTCTAAACTTTCTTTTTTATTTGGATTTAGTGGATGTAAGTTCAAATTCTCGAAAGATATAGGAACTAGTGAAGCTAGAAGTGTGGGATCCATTCTACAGCAATCGAAATTGCTCCATTTAATTGATCGCAATTCTGATAAAGTGGCTGGATACAAAGCCCCTGAATGGAAAACCTCAAATATGTATTTATTTTTTCTTTTGTATGCACTTCTAGAACTTAGTTCGGCACTACCGTGCCCTTTGATTTTTTACTTCTTTGAATTTTTGTTCCTTAAAAAAAATGCTTCTTGGAGAAAGAGAAAAAAAGAAAGGTGAACAAAATAAAAACATGGCGTCGCAAAACTTCTAAGTACAGTAGACTCTCGAAAAGATGAACAGATATAAAACAGGGCCCGTTCATCTTTTCAAATTGTTCATCTTTTCGAGCATCAACGTATGTATGTTTGAGGATAAAGATATAGTAAACATTAAAAATTATTTACATAACAAATTAAAACAAGCCCAAAAGTATTGTTCAGGAGGAACCAAAGGCAAAGAAGAAGTAAAAAATTATGTTGGGAATAAAGTATTCATCTTAATCCGTTCATCTTTTTGAACACTGAAAACTTTCCGTTCATCTTTCCGAGCTGTTCATCTTTTAGAACCGTTAATATTTCTGAGATTCTACTGTACTTACTTACTTAAGTATCTATACCTACTATTTTATAACTTACTTTTATGTGTATGAAAAAATCAGTCTTTCCTGTAAGTATTAATCGGATTTTTGTCGCTTCGTGTAAAATGTTAAATGTTCAAAAAAATCGATATCGATTTTTGTCAAAAAATTCACGTAACGAAAATAGGTTTTTGAAGCAAAAAGTTAAAGAATAAATCAGTTTTATGGATAATTTTTACTATTTAAACATAATGTCGTAACCTAAATAAAACTATGACACTTTACAACCTATATCAAGTTGTCCATTTTATTTCAATAAATTATGTATATGAATGTATGTATATGGAAAAAAGCAACATACAAATCTTTAAAGAGTTACTGCGCAAATAAAACCTAACTATACATCAGTGCTGGTTCTGATTCTGGCGCCACTTTATATACATTTACACCAAATCACTGTTGATTCTTCCGGTCAGAAGTCAAAAATGATGAAGAATTACAAAGCAAAAAGACAATCAAATCATGCAGCAAATTGATTAAGCTATCCTCTGTCCCTCTGTTGGCTTGGCGTCGTTGATGTCGCGTCGCATCGCGGTCGGTCAGCACTCAGCACTGATCTGCCATCGCAACTGCAATAAGAATATAGCGCATAAATTAATTGATCCAGTTACCCAGTCTTATTTGTTTGGTTGAGTTCAAGCATTATATTCTCAATACATCAGAGCAACAAGATTCAACTATATATTATATGTACTCTTCTTCATTCAGTGGAGGTGCCCCATAGCATCAGCCT
This sequence comes from Epistrophe grossulariae, assembly GCA_929447395.1. Lineage (NCBI taxonomy): Eukaryota > Metazoa > Arthropoda > Insecta > Diptera > Syrphidae > Epistrophe > Epistrophe grossulariae. The sequence goes on from OV839566.1 coordinate 138,003,495, forward strand.
CAGCTTCTACCAAGTGGTATAGGCATTTAAAGCAATTATTCAAATTGCCTTCCGTCTGTCGCATTGATTAAGTCCGTCCAAACTTGCTATACGCAGCCAGCAGTTGGCAATATATGACACTTTTTCATACACACGCATAAATTTAGTCTTTATATATAAATATATAGATAGGGAGCCTCTGATGAATTGTTGAGGCTCAGACCTTAAAGTGGCGCGTTGGCCTCAGCTCATTAGGGCTAATTTAAAACTTTAAATCGCATTTTCATTTCTGCATTCCAGTATTATTATAATTTGAGTGAAGAAATCTAAGAGGTTTTAAATTGTCGCCTTTTTTCAAACGCAGTTTCTTGGTTTTGTATTTCTGGGTTTAAGTTTATTAGATTTAAGTGCTAATTTTTTTTTTTTAAGAACTTAACTCAGGCGCGGATACGCAGTTTTTTGTGCGCGGGGAACATGTTTTTTGTGCGCGGGGAACATGTTATTCTGACTTATATGACATTTTTAATAATCAAAAGTTTTAAATAGTTTTATGTTCTTATGTAAAGCCATAACTTAATCGAGCTAAAACAGTTTTTAATTGACAATGTTATAATTTGTAAATTTTAATTACCTAATTGAATTTGAACATACTTAAGCTACGCGCAAACCGACGCGGTGGCGGTGGCGATCGCGATAACAATGTGGATGCCGCACACGTAAATCAATGGAGGGGCACACATCGACGCGATATGTGGATTGCGTTCACATTTCACTGCTGCGTTCAGTTACGCGACTTTTCTTGAACGCAGCAAGCACCATTTGATCGCTATATCGCCTGAAAAAAAAAGAGTCTAAAAAAGAAAATTTGAAAAACTGAAAAATTAATAGAAAAAATTAGGGGGAATTCCATTTTATATGTTTTTTTTTATTAAACTTCAAAAATTAAACGTTTGTATTGTCGCTGACAACTTAGCCCGCTACACAATATATCGCGTTGATGTGAGCAGGTTTTTGAACGCATCTTTATCGCGCGATAAAAGTTATCGCAATCGCCACCGCCATCGTGTCGGTTTGCGCATAGCTTTATACTCCATAATATATCACTTTGACATTTACAAATGTCATGATTTTTTTTTTAATCCAAATTTTTTTTTTTTTAATTATGTAAAATTATTCAAACTCGTTATAAGCTCTTGTGTAAGAAATTTCATTAAAATTAGTTCAACAGACATAATGAGATAATTGAAAACCAAACAAATAGTTCTATGAGAGATACCATTTTTAATCGATAGATAAATTTTTTTTTTTCAATAATATGATAGATCGTACTGATATTAGCTCACATAAAAATTTTGATCAAAACCCTAGAAGCCGTTTTTGAGAAAAATGAGATTTTTCTTATCGATTTTTAAATACTTATAAATATTATGGGAGACACCGTTTGGTTTAAAGAATAATTTTCATTTAAAATCTGCCAGATAATTAAAAAAAACTGCTGGATGCATAGTAAACTTTTTAAAAATCAAAAAAAAAAAATTGAGAAAATCGAAAATCAAAAGCCAAATCAATGCTCCATCTCCCCTTCCTTATAGCTACGCAACTTATCCATATTTACGCGCTTGACCAATTTGAGTGAATCTACTATGAAGAAAGATGTCAATTAATTGAGTTTTGCATTGTGAAACGTTATATGTGTGTTTGTGTACCAATTCAATTCAATGGCTTGTTCGCGTTTTGAGATTATGCAAAGTAAAGGGTGTTCCAATGAAGCATGATGGACGACTTCAACAATAAAAAGACTGTTACTTTTAGAACAAAAATGTTTGATTTTTTTATTGAATCATGCTAAATAGGAAAGGCTTCGGTGGCACACCTCGCACTTGATGGTCAAAATTCCTTATGAAATACCTGCATTGTTGCTCTGTAAACTATACATATACACCTTTATGCGCTCAGTATATCATTTTTTTTGTGTTGAATTTTTGTGTGTATGTTGCGGCAACGGATCCGTTGACGGATATAACGAATAGGGGTTACCAGAGATAATGATAATTATAAAGATTGAAATCTTTCGTACGTTCCATCTCCCAAAACCCATTTGCTTACATTGTTGTTTTTGTAATTTCATCTCGTGTGGATGGTGAATTCATACTTTTGGTTCAAATTTTTTTCTTGACATTTCTTCGAAAAGAAAATTTAAAAGCAATTTACAAATAAACTGATATTTGCTTTTTTTAACCACAAAATTGTTAACATTGGCTCAAAATGTATGGTAGATACTTTTAAAGATGTTTCAAAATGAACCATTAAAAAAATTCTCCGACAAAATTAAGATTTGTCGATTTTTTTCGAGGTTGGAGTCGAATTTTCTGGATAGGTATATTCATTCAAGGGTGGGCTGGAAGTCAAAGAGCCTCCCGGGACTTTAAGAAAAAGGGCCACAATATTGTAAAATGAGTAGAAGGTGTGAAAAAAAGTGAAAAAAATTAGCTCCGATTATTGTTCTTTCCTATTCTGTCTGTGGCCCTTAAATTAAACCAAAAGAATATTAAGTTTACCAAGAGTATTTTGGGGGCTCCTAAGGTTACCAATAGGGCCACAAAAGCTCAATATTTAGTGTGAAAGCTTTAACTATATTCCGTTTAAAGTATCTGGGGGCCCCTTGAGCTTGCAAAAGCTCAAGAATAATTAGTATGGGGTCCCATCAGTTTTCGTTAAAATAATCTTGAAGTGACTCAACAGCTTTATCCTCATTGATGGGAGCCCCTAACAGAGCTGTGTGGGCTTTCTGAGATTCCTTTGGGGCCACAAAGCTGTGGCCTGTGAAGCCCTAAGACATACAATTTTATGAGAAAGTTTTCTTTTAAAACAACGTAAAGTATTGTAGGGGCTTTCACGCACTTTCTGTTCACCCAGGGGCCCATCGGGGAAAGTCCCCATTGCCCGGTGGTCCAGTCTGCACCTGCCCACATTCATGTAAATGAGTAGGAATAACTATAATATATGGAATGAATCTTGATTTTTTTTTTCATGATATTTCAATGTGCACTAGGTTAGTCAACTATTAAAACGAACCCAATCCTTTACCCCAGTGATGGGTGTGGAAAATTGTAGAATAAAACAAAAAAAAATGTTTTTTTTTAAAACACTAAAATTTAATCAGACGTTTTAAAGTTGCTTATAAAATTTCCAATTTGAAAAAAAATTCTTAACTCCCCACCCCACATTTTTTCTAAGTATCTAAAATAAAAAAAAAATTCTATCATCTCCTCTCTTTAAATCTTCAATTTTAAAACTTCACAACAATCTTGAACTTGGTACATAATAGTTTTGGTTTTCTTTGCAATTTATAACCAGAAAATCTTTCGTTAGTATAAAGGATAAAGTTAAGGTGGTCTGTGTGTGCAGGCTTCCAAAAACGAAATAAAAATATAAACATCAACTCTTTGTGTATATGTATCTATCTATCTGGTGAGCATAATATACAACATTTACTCCCACGTTCCATAAAGTTGAAAGTTCATTTGACTTTCTTAGAATGTGGGTAGGTACAGATATTTATAGGTATGTATTAAATTATTATTCTGAAAGTTTATGCCAGACATCAAGTCGACAACATGCATATTACTTTCTTGGTCCTTTGTTATGGAGGATACGCTTCTGTTGGTTATATAAAGTTATTTTGATTTTCTATTATATATGTATGTATGTATATCCTACACAAGAAAATGTGTTGCTCTATAATATGCAAAATGCAATTTTTCTTCTTTATATCCTTGTTGCACAGTGCACAGTGTTGCACATACATACTAGACATGTGGAGGATATATATTTTATGATTTTATTTTTCAATATCAATGATATGATAATTTTGAGGAGATGAGTTATTTATATATAATATCATTTTAATTCAGGAAATTTGAGACCGATTACGAGACTGGTTAATGTCCTGCACCAGGATGCTCCCTGCAATAACAATTTTTGTGAAACAGCGTATTTATACAGCCAGATTAATAAACATTATTCCGTGGACTAAGTGCAAAATGTTATGAATAAAAGAAAATTTCTACTAAGTGACGTGTACTAACTTAAACCACCGAAGAAGGTTGTTTAGCGAAGGAATAAGAACTAGATGTGTCAAATTTATTCTCAAATTACAAAAAAAATAAATGAAGATTGATAGTTTAATTTTGAATAAAAATATCAACGTCTGCTAGATTTATCTAGTTTTTAAACCATTTCCAATTATTTGACAATCAGCCATCATTTACCAGAAAAAGAAAAATATACAAAATATATTATATGATCTGATGGAAGTGTTAAGTGAGGAGGATTTAAGGAAGAAATATTTGATTTTCCAAGGAAAATATGAGAAAACTCATTGCAGTTGTTGACGATGACCTAAATAAGGACCCAAGAGGTGGTTATAATCCTGTCGGTTAGCAAATTCTGGCTTCCATCAGAAAAATTCCATTTAAATAAATAAAATGATAATAATTTTGACAGAAATATATTAACAAGAGAATTCAGTGAGCTTTATTTTATTTTTTATTTTACAAATTTAGCCAGTTCAGGTTTCTTGAGATCTCACTCTCAGCAATCTCAGAAATCTGACGTAATTCCTCAGTGAGATTCCTCACTTTTGCTGTCAAAAAGCTGAGACTGAAATTTTTTGGATTCTTTTGCTCAATTATTTTTTTTCGCAGTTGATCAATTTATAAAAACGAGATGGAGAATGCTTTTGACTTCTAAAGGAGAAATTTCGTTCAGGTTTCTCCATCTCCTCAGTGGAGCTGACAGGCGTTTGCTCCAGTGAGATCTCAGAAACGTGAACTGGCTAATTATCACAATTTTCTGTCAAATTCCATACATAAAGCGAAACTTGGGGAAAGTTTCAAGTTACCAAACAGGCATCACATTTCACGTCACTTTACTATTCCACGAACACTGTTGCGGCGAAGTTTATTGGGTTCGATTCCTAGCCACCTTGAATAAAAAAAAACAGAAATGTTCTTCACGGGCTACAGCCTCTTGCGAGGAATCGACAAATCCTCCAACAGTATCTTTTGTCATGAAAATCTTCTTCTCACATTCGGCAGAAAATTTTAGGTCCCGTCCATTCCTGCCAATAACACTCACACAGGAACTGTTGAGAGTTGTAAATTACTAGATTCTACACAAGCTGTTGTGAACCCTCATTTTATTTGTTTTTTTATTTTATAAATCGATTCGTAAACTTTAAAAATATTATAGTCAATTTCAAAAACCGTTAAATTTGATTGTCTTTGTGTTGTAAAATGTCTGGAGTTAATCCCCTTTAATTTACCAGATGAATTTTGAAGCATGCAACTGCTTTCAAATTAACATGCAAATTACATTCATTTAATATTATTCCATTTCATTTAAACACCGAAGACATTTCCCCTCCTTTTCAATGAACTCGCACTCTTGGTTGTGATCTCCAAAATGATAACTTATCTTATCAAATAGATTAATTGCGTATCCTTTCTATTTATTATGTTGTCTGCGCAACACAATCGCATGTCTAGGTTGAAAATTTATAGTGACAACTAAATCCTTTTCACACTTGGTGTCTTCCAATTATATATAAATCCTCACAAGACCAAGTATGTATTTTCAACCAACCCTTTTTTGGTCATGAAAACCAATCACTCGTATCTCTATACCTACCTTCCTTCGATTTGAGAATAACAGAACATTCAATGAATGTCGCTAACAGTGTTAGAACACCATAAGGGCCCCATCATTAATCCTTGAAAGTCTGTTTCAGGTCAATTATACACGTCGTGTATAGCTGTATACCTAACCTATCATCAAATAGCACGCAGTCATGTCAAACGCACAAACTCCTTCTACAAAACGTTTATACCATCAACAACCACCAACTTCACAAAACATTATCTATACGACTCTCAATGACAACAGCTGTTCTCGTTTTAATGAGTAATTACCTTCGATTACACACACGTTTATACAGCGTCTCGCAACTGTCATTGGCACAAGAGTGTCCTTGTTGCTCAAAATGCACGTCAAAGGGTTCAGGAACTATCCAAAGTTTGCATGCTACAGACACGTCTTTTTGGGGGGAATGACATCGTTGCAGAAAACCATCCTAGGTATAGTGGAGTGGAGAGATCAGATGCTTTCTATCATCAAATCCATCTGTCAAACTATATTTGCTGTCAAAAAAACAAAAAGGAATAAAGCAAACTACGATTCTTTTGACAGTAGTTGCATGTGCGGTGTAGTTTTCCATCAAAGTCCTCCTCCTTCTCCTTCATGTCATTCTTCGTTCTATTTGATTAAATAACCGAACCACAAAGTGCACAAAAACACTACTCACAACCACCACAACTCACCCTTGAGCCTTGACATTGCCATTTTGTCAGCAGTTGGCATTATAGTTGGTATATACATATTATGTGTGTGTTTTGTTGTAGGTTTATTTCTAGATATGGGGAGCAATGCCCATAGATTTAATGTCCACCCTCTGGTAGTAGAACAGTGATAAGGGTGGGCATTCACATTGTCACATCACTCTTGTTCGCATCCTTTTTCAAATTCATACAAATGTCCTGAAACCACTAGAAAACATGAAAAGCAAAGACAGAATGGCGAAAAGGATATGTGTGAAACTTTGATCGACGTTATCGTTGTTGTGTCAGCGAATATTTTACAGTCCCTCATATATGTACGTACATTGTACATTTATACCTATATAGTGGGTCCCTTGGATATAACTACTTCTAGGAACTTATAGGTTGGCAGTGCAATGGTTGTGCTTCGAGCTCTATGAATAGCACTTTAAGTGTACCTATACTCTATATATAGTTACATATAGAGAGAAGTGGTTTTAAAATCATTTCACATTAATATGCAGCTCCATGGGCAAATTTTTTTTTTTGACAGAATACACGAGGCATCATGATGGTAGACGACAAAATAATGAATATGACATTACACATTGACAGGTGTTAACGCTGACAGTTGACATATGAAAAAAATCATATTGTGGTTTTCGGATGCATTTCATAATGATGGGGCTATTGATCATTACATTCTATACCTGATGTTATAGAAAAATATTGTTTGTTTATTGTTTACCTGGAAGGGGTCACGTTCTAGACAAATGTTTCTGTTTTAATAAAAAAAAAAAAAACTAAACTAATAACATTTCAAACTTAAAGAGAAATTGAATGACGTTTCACAGAAATGAATGATATCTCTTTTTTTGTTTAGCTATATAGGTACGTCAAATTGAAAGTTCTCTCGCATGCAACTATTGAGTCTGCGCTTTGAAATATATTTACTTGTACTCGGACATGCAAGTCTGGTGATGGTGAAAAACTGGAATTTTCATCAATAGATTCCACTCCTTTAACTTCAACATATAACAACAATAACAACCGAACAAACATCGCATGTCATATTAAATAGCATGTTTGGAATGGCAAAGTCTTTATTATGAAAAAAAAAAAAAAAAAAAAAATCTCAATGAATTCACATTAACTTTTACAACTATGTATCTTTGTTTGGAATTGGAACCAACTATCTATATAGAGGAGAAAAAGAGTGAAAACTTGGCAAAAGATTTAGACGATGAAGAGCGGAAATCAGGTGAGAATTATTCATGATGACATCGAAATTGATTTATATGACAGAAGACTATAGAAGAGAATGGTCATTTGGACTGGTTTGATTTAGTATCAGACAACATCCATATTATAAGACTAAAAGGATATGAATTAACATAGAATGAAAACATTTTTTTTCCTTCAGATTTTATGGTTAAATTATGGAACGAAAGGATTGAATGAAAGTTAGGAAATATCATATCGACTTTATTAATTTTGATACAATAGACAATTTAACATGTTTTTTGACAGTTTAATTGGGTTAGAAAAAGTTTTAATGATGAAAAGTCTACGCCCATATCTATATACCTTACTAGTTATCTTGATATACTTTAGCCAATTTATTGCGACCATATTCCGGAATAAATTATGAGAAATCTCCCGGAAATAACTTGCCAAGTAAAAGTCCAGTCAATTTGTTTTACTTTTGGTCTTGTTTTTATAATTTGGAGATTTTGAAAAATTACTATTGTAATGAAACAGAGCTTTTCAGGGTTTAAATTTAAAAGCTCGCATAAACTTAAATATAGGTATATGATATTTTGACTTTTTTAGCCATGAAATAATTTTACAGTCAAATGATTTTTATTTTTTGACGCACATACCTATTGCTATCGTCAAATATACAATCGTCCTGCTTGCATAAAATCTGTTTGATCTACGTCAGTTAATTTACTTATGCAATTGCAAATTTGACGTTTACGAACACACTCTTTGGCTTTTCAATATTTTTGCCATCAAGTCGAATTTTTTACTGCGTTTAAGAACATCTTGTTATTATATTTTTGACGCAGTAGAGGTTTTCGAAAACGGCCTCTGACAGGTGTGTGTCATAAAATCTTATCTAAATATATAGAATTGCCATAGTATCGCCCTCTCTGTTTCAGTACTGCACCCACAAATTCCTTAATATCGCAGTTTGATTTCTATAGATACTGAAAGTTAAAGTTAATCGTGATTTAATGCGGTTTCAATATTTATTATATATTTACTATATATTATTCAATATTTATTTATACCTAACTATGGTTAACCTTAAACTTAACTCAAGCACTGTAAATTTGAAATGTATGTAGGGGAAGTGGGGGCAAGACCGCACGTTTAGTGTTTGACTGCTTTAAAAACCATTAGAAAACGTGTTTTGATAAAAATAAATTCTTTCTTTACTTAGTCTTACATTTCTTTAAGGAAATTTAATTATAATAACAACAAAATAAATTACTCAAAAAAAGATAATAAACTTTTAAAAAACATCGTTAAAAAAACGGTCTTGCCCCCATGTGGGGGCAAAACCGCCCCATCAAAGTTTGTTGGCTGCAAGACCGTTTTTTCCTTTAAAATGCAACCTATTGACTAAAGTCACAGATATAATGACGCCTTCATCTGCTCCAACTCCAGCGCAAGCTTCGTGAGCTCACCCAGGGGACCGGACGTAGTGTATTAATCCAGCCATCAGTTGGATTCGATTGGATTTCGTACCATATTTGACTATAAAAAATAGTAATAAGAAAAATATTAAGGAAAAGTGAACACATAATAAAACATGGGGGCAAAACCGCATACGGCATAGGGGAAGACCGCGTTTTGCCCCCATCAGATCTTACCTGAATTTCTCGGAGTTTCTTATGATTTTTTTTTTCTTTATGTCTCTTTTCTTTCTTTAATAATTTTAAGTATTTTACTGGTAAGAGCCCAACTTAAATTACACCCAAACGATAACGTTTTGCCGAAAAATCACAAAAACTACCGTAACTTCTCACCATCTCAACCGAATTAGCACATACTGGAAGACATGATCGATCATACCAAAAGCCACGTGTTTTTCATTTTAAGTGTTGCCATTTCTATTTTTGTTCATAGAACATAGTACAAAAACGGTCTTGCCCCCATATGCGGTCTTGCCCCCACTTCCTCTACTATAACTCTCAATAATTTCTGTGCATATTTTGTAATTGTAAGACAGCAGCAATCGAGGGGACCAACAATTTTATTTTAAATCCGAATGATTAAGATGAGATGGGGAGAGGCAGTTCCCGTGAATAAAAACACGTCTCTTTTTAGGTGTTAGAGGCTGGGATAATTCGATCCCAAGAACTTCGGCGTAACTGTCCTAACGCACTCACCAGTATACCACGGGCAAATGTGATTAACAAGTCAAAGTAGGTTAACGCGATTAAAAAATAAATTAGACGGTGTGGTCCTAATTAAATTTGGTCAAGGTATACTGTTGCTTGTTACCCCCTTAGCGGAGCAACGGAGTTGCTTTTAGTGGGACAAAGGTCCCGAAAAGAGGGTTGAAACATTTTGAATCCGTGAAGATAGCTGAATAGCTAACTATTAGTAGTAGTGGAAGTCAAAAATATTAAAAAAGAAATAAAAAAAAATAAGTCTCCAAAATTGAAAATTAAATTTGGAGACTTATTTAATAATGAAATAACCATCGAATTTAAAGTCTTGTTCGCAGCTTAAACGAATCGAAAATTTGCGGTGGTCTCCAAATCAATAACGAAAATGTAAACGAACAAATATTAATGGAGAGTTTAATCAGTTAATGAGAAACGAAATTTGTCTGTGGTCTCTATAGGAAATCACAGCGAAAAAAATCCAATTAAAAGAATCACCAACTGGAAAAAAAATAAAAAAGGCAAACAATTGTCAATTTTGCTCGTTGAACAGCGAACTGCGGAACAAAAATAAGACCAACATTTTTCGTTTATAAGTTCGTTGCGTTATTTATTGTATGGAAATGTTCATTTCCTTTTAGCTGCTTTCTATATACTTAAAAATTAAATAAGTCCTCAAAAATCCTTGAAATAAATCCTTGGAGAGATTTTACAAATTAATAAAAACTCTCCACCGTTGTTTTTTTGTTTTGGGATACTTAAATTTTTATTTTTGGTAGTTATTTGATTGGGAAATTATACGAAGCACTTAAACTAAACTTTTGGTATATCACTTTAAAAGAAAAATTGGAGACAAATTTTGTCTAAATAAAACGACGAATTCAAAAAACTGTGCACCTCTCAGTTTTTGTTTGTATGGGGGGCGTATACTTAATTTTTTGTTTGAGGAGTTATTTGATTGGGAAATTATTTCACCGAGCCCCTGATTGAAATTGGAGACTGATTTTATTTGAATAAATCGATGAATCATAAAGAATTGTTGTGAGCTTTGATGCCTGCTAAAATTCAATTTAAAACACATACATACTACAGATATTTGAAAAGACTTGGACGTCAAACTTGCAATTCCAATCTTAAATGTAATACGAAAGCAGAAATGTACACATCTTCTTGTACCTATACCTAAGGCACGTATACCTTACCTACCTACCTCAATATAAAATCACAAAAATAATATCTACCTGCTTCAATTTGTATAAGGTCAACAACCGTGCACTGGGATATTGCATTTGAAATTACACCTGGCATTTGCTCATTACACACGTTCACTCTAATTATACTTTCAATTTGCTTTAGATACTTATACCTTCTTTTTTTCAAAACGAATTTTTCATCAATCATTTTTGTATAATTAACACACCAGCAGCCAAACAGGCGGCACAGCATGGTTCTGGTGTTCGACACCGTCGCGTTGTCGTCGTCGTCGGCAAGCTTTTTGGATTAGCATCACATCTGATTGCATATATCCTAGCTTCAAGGCGCACAAACATTTACCCAATCGGCAAACAAGTCATTAGCTTCGGGAAATATTGTTGCCTCAGTTGTCTTACATTTTATGTACACAAACATTTCAACCTTCAGTTTTTGTGTCCTGGAATAAAACGATTTTCACTTACACCTGTCATACCTACACATATATATCGTTTCAGAAGCTAAAAACACCGACAATCATGGCTACGTATACGGAGAAGGACGGAACAATTTAATTAAAGATTCCACCTTGGGGGCTGCCACAGCACGAAGCGTCACGAGTCAGCAACCGACCGACTTGTTCCTTTTTGGGTTCACATAAAGTTTAGTCGGACAGAGTTGACTTTTTAGCGGCTTTATCAAAGCTATATGTCATAATGCCTCATACTCTATACTTATGGCACATGCCACAGATGCATATAAGCGAGGTGGGGATTCATTAAGACTCGCAATCGTATATTCGTATACCTCGGGTCTTCTTGTGTTGTTGCTTATACTCTTCTTCGTCCAATTTGTAATTAGTGTCGAGACTCGAGTGTCCAGTAAGTCTGGCCTGGCCTGCCCTGGGATGGCATGGACTCGGACCGAACTGGATCGTCCGTTGTTGTTGTTGTTGTGGACCCGCATGTTTGCTCTCTCTTAACGGTTTAATATGTCGTAATTTCTTGTAGAAATCCTAGATTTTCTTCTTCTATTTAATTTTTTTTTTTTGTTCCTAATGCTCTGACTGCAGTGACAGGAACATGGTTTGGGAGGCGCGTTAGACGCTACATAAAATGTCTGTCTGTGTGTTTTAAACGCAAGAAAAAGAACAAGCACCGTACTAAGTGATGTTTCCAGCGAGTGGAATTGTCATAGACTCATGGGTATATAAAGACTTTGAGTGGGAAAACGGAAAATCCGTGATGGAACACGAGCAGAATAATATAGTTTCAACAGAGATTTCCCAGAAGGACTGCACTGCATTTAATGCCATTAGGAGGAGTGACAGCGTATATAATGTAGGTACATCAGGTGAGCAGGCAAACAGGGGTAGGGAATTTATATGTTGGTGATGGCTTGCGTGCAGATTTAGAGCTTCCTTCGGGCACTGGCACTGGCACTGATGTGTTTTATACAATATTTTATTCTATATGCGCTCTAGCTTGGTTCGCGTGGAGACATTGAACTTGACTTTCACTTCAACGATAATAATGTTGGATATATAAAAGAGAACAATCGGGTGATGTTGATGTCTGCAACTTGGTGGGTTTATGAAGTTTTTCTTACCTGAGAATGGGACCCATATATATGTATATATAGTTCTTCTACTTCATCACCTGTTGGGAAAAGGGTGTTTCTTGCGCATTTCTACGGATGCTTGAAATGGGGTACCATATATGAGCAACTTATAGGGTTGAAGTGGGCTTTCCAAAAAAAAAAACCTAATGGAGATGGGTAATGACAGCTCGACGTCAGAATTAATTTAGTCCTTCGTCGAAAGAACATTTACAGAAAGCATTCCTATAGTAACATTATAGTTAAAAAGTAGATATGTATGTTCCATTTGAAGGGCCAAACTAAAAGAATGGAAGCTGAACACAGATATAAGAGAAGAAAAGTAATTTACAGATAAATTGCATGGTATATAAGGTTGATCCCGCATCCCACCACATTATATAAGAAGGGATTTCAACTTGGATAGTCTGTACTACCAGAGTTACCTTCAAATAATTTAAGCTATAAGAACAATAGAAATTATGTATATGTAAGTATTTCTTCAATGGTTTATACTTAAAAGATAAGAACTAAGAAACATTAAATATGTAAGTTTTGGATTAGTATTGGATCAGTACTTTTATTTCAGGCTATTAGCATTAATGCTTTCTAAGGGATTAATGTTTCATTTATTGTTAGCTTTCGAATAAACTTTTTTTCATGCCAAGCCAAAACCATTTAACCCTCTACCGCATACGAAGCCAAATATGGCTTTCTACAATTATGTCCCTTTTTCTCCCGACTTCAATAAAAAGAAATGATCAAATCACAACACGATCCTCTTCTGTTTATTTCTGACAACAAATAGCTGTGCCTTTAAACACGTGCACCAAACAAGAAGGAATATATTCATGTTTGCAGGTCAGTGGGTTACTTGTTGTCATTGAAAACGGAAGTGTGAAAAATTTTCTTATTTCAAATAATAATAACTTTTGTGTTAGGTGAGTTACTTGGTCATACAAATATATTTCTGATTGTATGTCTAATTCTCTTTGAAATGAATACATTTTTATAAAAAAAAAAATATTACCTTGCTCGTTTGAGAGGTAAAGTGTTCGTATGCAGTAAGGGTTTGAAAATATACATAATTGGTAGAATTTTTTATTTAAATAAAAGACGTCTTAAAACAACCCAAAGAAGTAATTCTAAGCAAATTAAATTTTTTTCCTCTTTAAATAATAATTCATAGGGTAAATGGTTAAAAGTGAGACTAATTTGTACATATCACATGGCACCACGCCATCCATAACACTACACTAGAATTCTTTAAAAACAACATCAACGGTAGGTAGGTATAGAATATTTTCAACGAAAATGAATAGGTAATTTTCATTCAATTAATGTCGAAAATATTTTCGCGTAGGTACATCTTTTAAATGGTATAAACGCTAGGGAAAAGTACTTTTTTGTCATTTTTATTCATCCGATTAATCGTTTAATGACACAGAAATATTTTCGTGTATAGCTCCTAAACAGTAAGTTTTAACAAAAAATGCATTAGGCATGTTCAGGAAAATGACTTGAGATCTCGGGTCGGAGATCTCAGCAATCTCAGTTACATAAACAGGATTGCTATGCAAAATTTCTCAGCGTTGGTGTCAAAATTCTGATGAAATAAAATCTTGCATTCGCTTTTGAGTGAAAAAAACCTCCTGAGATCTCACTTTTCTGAACGCGGCTATTGAACAGCCAGAGATCGTGTTCGTAAACGTCAAATGCGTTTGCTGACGTTATATGAGCAAACAGATTTTGTGCAAGCAGCATAATATTTGCGTCAAATAATTACCCTGGGGCGCCAATAGAAATGAACCATTGCAAAATATGTATTATGTCGTCAAAATTTCTTGTGGAAGCCACTTATATGTCAAGAATATTTTTATTTTCAGACATAAATATCTTCATTTATATCTTGTCTTTGCAGAAGAAATAAATGTGGACATAAATTAGCTTTTACTGCGGTAAAAGCGCGAATAATGCGGTGCTAAGCTCGGCGGGGACATGATTGTAGTTAAAATTTTATGAAAAAATCTGCCCACTCAATGAAGAAATAAATACCTACTTCTGAAATTATTTCTGAAATAAAATTAGAAATAAAAATTGCTTGTAGAACCAGGGGGTTACGATCATTTGACGTTTCCAAAAATGGTCAGAAATATACATAGGTATAGGTATGTATTCAGTTATAATATGTCTGCTTGTTAACTGCAACTTCTTGCTACAGTTTACTATTTGTCAAATATTTCTATCAGATTTGACAGTAAATTGTGCGACGTCGTATACCTACAAGTTGTCAAGTTACCGATATAATCTATAGATCTTAATTAACTGAAAAATATTTATCAGGAGTTAACTCGGGTTTTACTCCAAAACTAAGATGATCTCGCAGCTCGCATTGAAAAACCGAGCCAAAATAACATGGTTCTCCCACGAGATCTATAAAAATAGAGTCGTATCTCGAAACAAAAATCTAAATTTATTTGAATTTGTTACACTTCATTTGACGGACCCTTTATAAAAGCTATACCTACCTAGGTATACCTATATTTCCTTGTTATAAGGGCACATGTCACACATGAAAGACATCCTATCTACCCAACCTATATAATTTCACAGAAAACATGTCATAATTAGTTAAGGGCAAGGGACCATAACCTAAACACAAAAAAAAAAAAAAAAACTCTAAATTTATCTTGTCATTTATGACCGTGACCCTGATATCTACAACATCAAAATGGAGACAAGTTCAGTGTTAAAAAAAAAATAAAATAAATTTACCTAAATAATTTCTTCATTAAAATATGTAGTTTGAGTTTAAAAATACCCCACCTACATCAATGTAGATACTTATTATATAGTCGAAGTTGCCTGTCTGCATTATCAATATATTGTATGTAGCGGTACTTGACCCCAGAGAAGATATATACATACTGCATTCATCTGATACATTAGGTCGTTATTATAAATACAAAAACATAAATGCAATGCAACAAAATGATTTCCTAAATAAACAATCTAGAAAATAAAGAAAAAACATTCGGTGGGGGAGAAACATTTATAATATAAACGAAAAACAACTTATGCGCGACGGCAACGGTCGTTCGTCGGTCGTCTTGTATAATCGTAGCCTCATAGCACTTCGTCGCGTCGCGTCGGCATGAATTTCCAAAAATATACACGCTCATCAAATTCCCACGAAATCAATTAACCACTTTGTTTCTGCCTTCCATTCCAATATAGAAAAGATACAATTTCATAGATAGAACATCGATAACTATAAGGAACGAGTATTAGTGATACGGAGTACGGAAGATATAGCAGATTCGATTATTGGGTTCATCATAATGTGAGGGGTCCATCATAGAACTTCATACTCATCTCATGAAACTCATGGGGGAACAAGCTAACGCCGCCGTCCGTGGTGTCAGCCGCCCGTGCGTCGTCTTCGTATAGTCATCGTCTCATGAGCAATTCCATCAAAGGGAATCAATTCTCACCCCATTAAGGACGCTAATGTGCACGAACAAGCATAACGACGATTTTTCTTCTTCATGGGTTTTTAATTATTTTATTTTCTTGTCCGGGCGTCTGCCAATAAAAGGAGATCTTCATTCGTCAGCAACAACGTCCGTCCACGTCATGAACCAAATATGGCAGGGAATAACAACATTTCCTTTTTACTAGAATTCATTTATTTTTTTTTTCTTTGTTTTCTTTATTTACTTGCGGTGTCCAGCTAATTTTCAAATCCATGTTGGTTCGGTTGAATAGGAGAACAGTTCCATTGAATTCACTTATTCGCGCTGACAACAAAGGGTGGATATTGTGTAATTATATTATAACAGTTGTGATAAAATTTGTCGAAGTTTGTGAGAATGATTCTTGGAAGGAATGCAAGCAATCCAAATGAAAAACAACAACAGATAATCGGAATGTAATGTGGTTGGGGAAGTGGTCAATGGTCAGACCATTTTACAATAATTAAGAATTGTGTGCATTCCATCAACTAATAAATCACGATATTGTTCTATTTTTGTCATTTTGGCATGCTCTTGAGAAATTGTGGCATTTCTTTAAATTTTAAATACAATGGCGCAAAATTTTAAACATTTTAACACGGCTCTAAATCTACTTTAAAATGGGAGTCGGCT
Organism: Epistrophe grossulariae; assembly: GCA_929447395.1. NCBI lineage: Eukaryota > Metazoa > Arthropoda > Insecta > Diptera > Syrphidae > Epistrophe > Epistrophe grossulariae. The sequence goes on from OV839566.1 coordinate 138,020,187, forward strand.
CTTAATAATAACTTTAGAATGAGAGGCGGCTCTTTGTAAATTTTAAACGACATAAAGTATACTTTAGCGTTAAAGAGGTCTTCTAACTTTAAAACCAGCAAAACGCTTCTCCATCTTTTTAAAGTATGCTTTATCTGTGGGAAATTATCACTTTGAGTGTGAGTTACACAAACACAAATGCATCCACACAGGGAAGGCGTGTAGTTAAACAGCTAAATGCACCCAAAGGCATTTTGATCTGTTTTGTTTTAGGATTGTTTTGAAATTTTAAATCGTTAAAATAGTAAAAAAGCTTAGTAAATTAAAGAAACAAGTAATATAAAAGTAAATAAAGTGATTACATGCAATACAAAAATGTACAAAAATAGAAAACTACACGCGGTGCTGCGTTAAATACTGCACCTATATTTAAAAACACCTATAACAAGCAGAGTAATGTTTGTTCATTTCACAGGTAAGCTGTATCTCATATTCCACATAAAGTAAGTAAAATTACTCTGCACTATATGGGCGCTCAATGGATTTGAGCGCCTTACCATCACCAACAAAAACTAATGCTACCCTGGACGAGAATTTCAATTTTCACAGATGGGTTCAGCTAATTCCCGTGATTGAAGTGTATTTTTATTTTCAAATAATTTGCTTTTTTAAAGCAAAATGCTACGAAATATCAATTGAAAAGTATTCTCAGATAATGTATTAGCCTAAAAAACATCACTTCACATTACTTTATGTGGAATATGAGACACAATCAGCCCATGAGAAGAAAAATTTGAAAACTCCATATTATAGGTGTTTTTGCACGATTTAACGCAGCACCTCATGTTGTTTTGTTTTTTTTTATAAAATATTGCAATTATTCACTATGTTAACTTTTATTTCACTTTTTTATTAAGTATTTTCACTATTTTAACTCGAAATTTAAATCTCGAAACACTTTCCTATAGCTCGGCAAAATTACAGATTGGGTTCTTTTTGTTTTTTTTTTTAATTTTTCGTTCTGTTTGATTTATTCAGCTGTCAAAATTAGGCGTGTTTCACAAAAGTTTGCTGACGTTTAGTTAGAAGAGTTGTTTAAAGTGTTTAAAATTAAGAAACATTTAAACAAGAATTTTTAAATAAAGGACTGTTTTACCTAGAGTCGGGTTTATGCTTAAACGAGAACTGTTTAAAATTGTGCCCCAATATCTACGAGTTTTAATTAAGTGTGAAATGTATAAACATAACATTTCAGTAAAAATTTTATTAAATAATAGATATTATTTTAAATAACTTAAAAACACTTATTTTATTTATTTATTTACTTAAATGCATTTCGGAAGCTATGCAAAAATAGAAATACATAATTTAATGAATAGTGACGATGGACCAATAAAAGATCCAATTTTAAAAAAATTTTATAATAGATCTTAAATTCACTATAAATTTGTTTGTGTAGTTTGTTTTTGTTTGTAATGAGTTATTTGTATTTAATATATCAAAAAAAAATTTGTTTGTATTATTATTTATATAAAACTTACTGACGATGGAAGCATATGTATAGGTATAAAATAAGTGTTTTTAAGTTATTTAAAATAATATCTTTTATTTATTTCATAAAAAAACACGTTAAAAATCTCCAATATCAAATCAAAAATTTTATTGTTTTTTTTTCATTCATTTGTTTAAATTAAAGCAAACATTAACAAAAATGCGTTGGGGGTAAAAGTGCGCAACAATTTTTGGGGCAAGTGTATTTCTACTGACTACGCATAGGAAATCGTTTGAAAAATCATGTGTTTTTTGATAAATTTTGATTTTAAAGACAAATTTCCATGAAAATTGTAATTTCTGACGAGTTGAGGTAACATTTATTTTAGTAGGTAGTTTGGTTTCTTTGAATTGTTACTAATTTTTGTAGAAATAATATTTATTTAGGTATATGGACTGTTAAAACAGTAGAAAATCAAAACTGTTTCAAGTTTAATTCAAAAAGTGACGTTGAATTTAAAATTCTGGGGACACTAACCCCTAACCAAAAATGTATATTTGTACATATTCTGATCATTCAAAGTCCAAAGTGCACACACAAACCACAATGCACAAACGACTTTTAATATTCAAAAAATTGAGATTTAAATCATACCTAAGATTACGAAGAAGATAATTTTTCGGTGTTCGCAGATGAAAACTCCTCCAAAAAGAATTTAAAAACCTCTAAAAAATATGATCCTGAACTTTGCAGACAATGCGTCCGCTGTAGTGTGAACAACCACCAAAGTCGTAATACTTGTTCGATTTTAAAAAACTAAAGGGCAATCGCTTCGTCTCGGCAAAATCTAAAGTGCCGATATTTTTTAGTTTTTTTTATTTGCCTTAAAAAAAGTTATGGCCGCTGGTGCTTGGTCGCTACAGTTTGGTGTTGAACTGGGCCTAAACCAAGAGTTTCCAATTTGGAGCATTGCATGGCGTCGACCTTAGAAATATACTTAAAACTCAGTCAAACAGACAGCGCCAAATTTGACGAGTTATAAAGTTATCCGCTGGCCTTGACATGATTCCATATAGACCATTAATCATTTATTAATAAGAACTACAAATTAATAGATGTGTTAGCCTCTGTTTCTGTGTTTCTATTTATAAATACTGCGGGTTTAATAGAAATGCAAATATGTACCCTTCATTATATTAGTAATGTTATGTTTAACTTCATTTTCAACAAACAGAATATCGACATTTTTCGTGACTAGTTATTATATTAATTTAAAATAAACATAACTAAAGTTTTAATATATAAGAAACATCTTGAAATAAATAAATTTCAAAATTTCACATTAATTTGATGCACCGCGATAAGGCGTTAAATATTTTGTAATTAATAATTATCACCCAACTAAGTGTTAAAGACCTCTTTATAAATTAGCATAATTGAGTATGAGGTTACATCTTGTGAAAGAAAATGGAAATATTTGCAATGCAATTTACTTTCAACAGACACAGATGTTATAAGGTGACCATCTGGTTTTTTTTTTTTGTCCAAGTGACAGTTCTTCAATTCAGAGAATAAGTAACGTGAGTAACTTTTGAAAATTCAATAATATAACATTCAGATTTCTACTTTATTATATATAGATATGTAACAACTAGGACATAGAATAATTTTTTTTTTGTATTTACAGTCGACTCTCTCTAAGGCGAAATTCTCTCTAACTCGAATTTTGTCGCCATATTTGATCATTCCCTTCAATTTTCCATTCTCTTAGTCGAACTCCCTCTAAGTCAAAACTAGCTCTCTCTAACTCGAACACATTGGGCCTTACCAATAACCAAATTTAACTTAAATATTTAAATCGTACCATGTTAGCTTGTTATATAGAGTATATACCACTATGGTCTATATATTTAAGTCGTCTCTAAATTTTGTTATTAGTAGTGCCCATTTTTTCGATTACTGGCATCTTTTTTCACCCCTTAACTCGAATTTTGTTAACCACAAAACAAAATAAAAAATATTATTCGGAATTCGTATTTGGCTATGAAACATACTACGCGAACCATCAAGTAAAAAGTTATTCATTTCGTTGTTTCAAGTTGTAAGCCCTGGCATTTGACACTTAGCTGTCATTTGAAGTGTCATAATATTTTTTGAATATTTGCTATTTACGATAATGGATCGCTTAACAATCGAACAACGCGTTAAAATTATTAAAACTTACTACTAAAGTGCGTACATTCAAACGTAGCCACTTTTCACGCATTACGCTATGATTATGGTCATCATAATCGACCGATTACGCAAGCAATTGTGAAGAAATTTGAAGAGTGTGGAAGCGTTACTGATGTCGTAAGACCTGTGCATCAACGTAATGCACGCTCAATTGAAAATATTGCTGCTGCAAGTGCAAGTGTTCCTGATGATCCGAATTTGTCGATTTCCCGGCGTTCGCAGCAATTGAACGTGTCGTAAACCTCACCATGGCGTATTTTGAATTTGGATTTGCATCTCCATCCTTATAAAGTTCAAATTAAATGCAACAATTGAAGCCTGCTGAACAGTGACCATTCACAACTCCGTAGATATTCTTCTTGGGGCGTGAGAAGTTTCCTGGTCGCGTAATTTCACGTTTTGGCGACGTTAATTGGCCACCAAGATCATGCGATTTGAATCGCATGCTGCAAATCTTCTCGAGGCGTCCATTTGAATGCTTTTGTTTTTCACACTTAATGGCAGAGTCCAAACTTTATAATGGAATAAAATTTTCATCAAAACTGTATCGCTGTGTGTGTTTTATTTAGCTTTACTTTCTACACCAAAAATGAATGCCCCTTTACCTACCTTCACGGAAGTTTTGTCTTTTTAAACTACATACAGTCATTAAAAAAAAAAAATAATATCTCCACCTGTGGGCTGTGATGACCAAATCAAGAATAAGACATTTTTTAGGTAATCTTTTTATTGTTCTGATATGTTATTTAATTTTAAATAATCAAGAAGATGTTTTTACTTTTATTAATTTTATATTTTTGTTTTGTTTCGATGAATTCATGAGTTCTTATTTTATTATTTTTTTTATTGAAGCAAAAAGCTATATTTTTTAACTGTTTTTTAAGAACATTAAACTTTTTTTTATTAAATAAACCCATTAAAACAAAAAAGTGTTTCTCTCTATAACTCGAATTTTTCCAAAATTCTCTCTAACTTGAACAATTCTTGGTATCCCGTGAAAATTTGAGTTAGGGGGAGTCGACTGTATTTTACTTATGATATTTATTTATTTAACTCAGCTAAGTACTAGCTTTACAAAGAATTTACAAAGAGTTTATATACAGATTATAAATAGTTGGCAAAAAAAGTTAACTTGAATTTACTCGATAAATTTATTCTTTGATCAAACAAATTGATATAAATATCATGAAATAATTAAATAATTTAAACATTCTATTTAAAGGAGAAAATTGTTCATAGTTGGTCCGATAGTTTGAGATATGTATGCAATCGGTCAAATTCCTCAGGCTTCTTTGGGGAACATTAAAGTTTATACGAGACAGAAGGTGCAAAGAGTCTATATTTCCATTTGTTAATTTAAAAATGAAGACAAAACATAAATAAGAACGTCTGCTCTCAAGACTCGGCATATCAATAAGTTTAAGTCTATGGTGGTAAGGTGGAAGATCGTAGGGATTATCCCATCCTAACCCCCTAAGTGCAAATCTTAGGAACCTTTTTTGGACCAGCTCTAGCCTGGCTTTATGGCAGGCATAATTGGGTGCCCAGACCTGACTTGCGTATTCTAGAATTGGTCGAACAAATGTTAAGAAAAGTTGTTTTATAACAAAAGGATCAGAAAATTATTTTGACTCTCTCTTAATCCAACCAAGAATTGAATTGGCCTTATAAGTTATAGAGTTTATGTGTTGTATGAACTTAAGTTTGCTATCAAATGACACACCAAGTATATAGACATATAGTTTACAACGAGATAATGATACACCATTAAACAAATAATTGAAAGAAATTAAAGAAAGCTTTCTCGTAAAGTTCAAAGTTTTACATTTATCGATGTTAAGAAGTAAACAGTTACGAGCACACCAATCAAAAAACGAATTAAGATCACATTGCAACTCTTCACAATCACGAGTATTTGATATAGTTTTAAAGATTGTTACATCATCAGCATAAATGAGGCACTTAGAGTGCTTCAACACAGACGGTAAATCGTTTATAAATAAAATGAAAAGGATAGGGCCCAAAAGACTACCTTGTGGAATTCCAGAATTAACTTTGAACTTGTTTGATTCACAACCATTGAAAAGTACAGAGTAAGATCTATCAAGTAAATAAGATTGGAGCCACTTTACAAAATGTTCACTAAATCCCAGCTTTCTTAATTTAAAAAGCAAAATATGATGTGAGAGAAGTCAATAAAAATACAGTCCAATTGTTTTTTATTTTTAAATGAGTCAATACAGTTTTCTGCAAGTTCCATTAAAAACGTTAGGTACGTAAATTTAATAAATTATTTAGTTAATTAAATGAAATGTCTAATTTGAGCCATTTTTTAGTTTAAAAAATTGATTTGTAGAAATATGTAATTTGGAAAAATACTTACTTTATTATTAAAAGCAAACAAAAGTTTAATTTTAAAATCTTTACAAAATTGCTGCTATGTAGATACCTATACATACATATGTGGGTACTTTTGAAAAAAAATGTTTTTATTAAAAGAATATTTTTTTTTTCAGAATAAAATAGCGGCGATCATTTCATAGCTATTTCAGTAATATTCTTATAGCCTACACCAAGCTCAAAACGCGGTTTTCGTGAAATTATCGGTTTTGGCGGTAAACCTAATCGAAAACTCTAGTTTTACGATATATTTTTGGTAAACCACAAGTTTTATATAAAACCTGTCGAAAACTAGTTAAAATTCAAAGTTGAACTAAACAAATAAACCTTTCGAAACATCCAGCACTCAATAATAATGTGAAAAAAAAACTGCTGAAGATCTGCTGACAAAAGAAATTGTGAGTGTGCTATGTAAATGAGATGTTTTGTTATTGTTTTTTTTGCAGGAGATGAGTTGGTGTTTGTGAAATGTCAAACGAAAACTTGTAAATGTTCAGTGTGAACGCTTTTCGAGTTTTTGAAAACTTTTTGCCGAAAACCCGGTTTTGGGTTTGGTGTGAAAAGCCTATTAATAAACTCCAAAAAGAATCAAATATCAGATCTGACCTGATTATAAATAAAATATTTTTAAGATATAAATGTGTTTCTTAAAAAATATGGTCACCATAATATGGTCAGTTCATTATAAGCAGATAGGTATAACAATAAGTAGATTACCATATATTTAATACTTTAAAAGGGATCAAAAACTACTTATACCTACCTATACTACTTACATAAATCTTTGTTTATTCTCAATACCTATCACATGGTGTCTCCAAAAGTTACTTAATTAAAAATTCCTCAACTTTTTTTTACTTTACTTACTTACTCGTTTATTCAAAACAAACAAAACTAACCAAAAACAAAAGAGTCGACGAATGAGGATATAAAATTTGTAATTGCCGGTCATTTAAAATTGCACATATTCAGCTGACAATGCCTATCTTAGACCAACACATTACTGCTAAAAAAAAAAAATAACGAAATTATGTAAATAACGGCGTCATATATGTAGATTGTAGGTACCTATAAGTTCATTATTAAGTAGGCAATACATATTCACAGGGCACTACGGATATGGTACCGTTTCTTGAGCGATTATTCACACCAATTAAATTGTGCTAAGAAATTAATTCCAGTCACGATTTTGTTGGAGATATTAAAAAAAAAAACTACTTTTATGTTGAGTCTTGTGAGTTATGACATAACAGAGACTGCACATTTTATCCTGCTGCTGTTATAGGTTAGATATACTTTGTCAACTCGTACATACATATATCACCCATTTGCCATACCATATAAGTATGTAAAATGTATATATGTTTCGTAGGTTGGTACCTCTATGAGTTCACGAGGAAGTGAACAATGATGAATGAAGTGAGATGTCAACTTACAAGTTTAATTTTCACGCGTGTGTAAGACGTAAGTGCACATATGGTGTACGAGTATAATGCTCTCATATAATTCATGGACTCTTGGGCAGATATAAGAACTTTCCTTTCGATGATGTTTCTTCTTTGGTTTTCAGATGGTTAAAATTTTTTGTAAAAATTGCGCAGCATGTCAAGTCACGTGGTAGGTAATAATAGGATAGGTATTGCTTTGATGTGACCTATCTTTTTTCTTTTGAAACAAAATACGAAACTAATAGGTGCGAAGTGTCAACGCGTGCCATTTGATTGTATCTTTGTATCTATCTATACGAGGGTGTCGACAACATTGACAAATGATTTTCAATGAAACTCTTGAAACTGGAAGATGGAGGAAATTGATTTTTGTATACGGGATTGCAGTTGATTTATGGTATTGGAGGATTGTTTTCTTACACTTTTTGTAAATATACATAGTTTAATTGTATAGTGGACAATTTCAAATAAATAACTGAATGTGATAGCTGTCTAAGGAAAATAAATGAAAATAAAAGATGAATCAAAGTTGCGTGTAAGATGAGAGTTACATAAGTTTAAGGAATTTAAAAATTGTAGTTGCAATAAAATTGATCCAAAGAAGGATTTGTGTTGCGCATAAAGTACCTAAATAATACATACCACATATTTTTTTTTACTTGTAAGCAATTCAGTATAGAAATTTTTCAATTGTCTATACTTAAATGGTAATCTTGACAATATTATGAAGATAATAAAAAAAGTTGTTGGTACAGAGCCTCTTTGGTTAAATATGCAGATTTATTTAAGTTACAAAGTTCTTAGTTAACTTTTAACAAGTTTCGTTTGTAAGTAGGTATATCCCATTTTTTTTTTCTTTTTCAAACAAGCGGCACCCGCTATGGAATTATGGTTAAAACCTGATGTTTAATTAAAATATTTTAAGGCCAAAAACGCTGATATTCATACGTTATAGTTGCTGAGATTAATAAATAAAATACACGGCTGGGTCGAATGAACTTGCTTTAATGTTAGTAGGTATATATACGGTCACGATGTTGTTTTTGAAATTAAGTGTGTAATCTGTTCATTCGAAGGCAAAGACAACCGGATTTGAACAATCCGAGATGAATCATCTATAGATATATAATTAGTATAAAACAACTACGACAATTTGTTTTAAATTTTTTTATAAAAATAAAATAAAATGTATAAAATTAGGCCCCTTGTGTGCCAAAAAAAAATAAAAAAAAATAAAATATCAATGTAATATTATATTAAATAGAATTAAGAGACAATTTGTACCTATAAAAGTAGGAAAATCATTACAACCCGAAATTACATATTTTCAGGGCTGAATGATGGCGATATCTAAATATTCCATTTCGTATATGAGAAGGAAAAAATATTGATTCTAAGGAATGACAAACACTACGAGATTGACAATTGATTAGTTTTGTTCCTCACGAAAATGGGATCAACAACAAATGGAGCTACCCTCTCAGAATGCTAAATTTATTGTAGCGTGTCAAAAATTTTCGGTTGTTTGAAGACCGAATATAAATTTCATTTTCACTTTTTAGAATGCTTAAATTAATGAAAAATTCCGTAGTGCAAAAAAATATATTATTATTTAAAACACTTGACAAAAATGACAACATAGTTCGTGCAATTTTTTGAAAATTTAATTTCTTAAATTAAATTTATTTAAACTTTTTAAAAAATGGTACGTCAATTTTTGGTATTTATTTAAGTAGAGTTAGGAATTCAATATCGAATTTTCAAAAAAAAACATAGTTTTGAATTTTTGTTTAGGGTAAAAGCGGGTGAGTTGGCGCAGCGGGGGAGATGGCGCACCTTTAATATCTCGTACATTTAATATTCAATCAAAACTTTTAAACCTTTTTTCTATGCATTTTATGATTTTAAATCGAAGTAGCAAGTATTTGCTGATTTGTCTGTATTGCAAAAAAAGAAAAAAATGTGAAATTAAAATCAGGTAGGTATTTTTTTCGAAAAATTTTTTTGCACTCTTTTTTGCATCGGTTTTTTTTGTGAGTCGATTGTTGCTTGGATGTCTATGATATATCAATACATACAAAAAAGTATTGTCTATGAACTCTCTATTAGAATTTTGTAAAAGTGGCAACGGGTGTTATTTTGTGCTTTAGAATAATGTAATATGACAAAGAGGGGGAGATGGTGCAGTTTTTTGAGGGTGAGTTGGCGCATTCCACATCACACATTTTCATTTTTGTGTACTATGGCCGCATACCATCTCACCCGCTAATTTACTTATTATTATTTCAAATATTTCAAAATATGAAGCGTTGTTTTTCTGAAATTTTTTTGGCACAAGTGAAGAAGTTTAAGGGCCAGTTTCACAGTGCATACTTAACTAAATAAGTGGCACTTAAATTTCCCATTCATGGACTTTAGACGTAGTTTTAATGTCTGAGTAAGTGGAACTTAAGTGGCCAATATGGGAGACTTAAGTGTCACTTATTTCGATAAGTTTACACTGTGAAATTGGGCATTATTTTTCCACATCTGGAACTTAAGTGACACTTACTTTACTGTGAAACTGGCCCTAAGTGGACGTATCAAACGTTTACTAGTTATTATCATTATTTCGCTAGTGGTCATGTGCTTAACTTTGTTTGCCCTTGTTTATCATATATGCGCCATCCCACCCACCTGGGTATACCATCTCCCCCACCCTGTAGGGGGAGATGGTTTTTCTTAATACTTTTTAATTTTTTATATTAAAAATAGAAATTACATTTATAAAACATTGTTATGGTAATATTACTTATGTAATATAATCAGGAATATTTATATAAAATAAAAAAAAAATATTGTATGCCATCTCACCCACATTTACCCTAATCGAAAAAACTTGATATGCAATATTCCGTTTTGCAAATATGCATGGAACTGAAAAATTGTAAAAAAAAATATCTGATTAAACATAAATTGATTAAACAACCTCTAAAATTGTTTTGACATCAATGCGATGCACATCATCCGATTTCTTAAGAAAATTTCAATTTATGAGAAAAAAAATTGAAAATCGTTGGAGCGGTTTTTATTTAACGAATTTTTACGAATATTTTTTGTTAAGAATATTACAGATTATATATTTAAAAAAAAACAATCGATGTGAAGTTTAATAAAAATCAACCAAGTTTTTATTATTATTTTATTTTTTTGAAATATTATGTTTTCAAAAAATAAAATCCCAAAAATACGTTTTTTTAGAAAATTTTGGTACACAATAATTTTAAGACTTTTTAAAACTTTTTCTGTAATTATAAAAATCAGTCGAATCTTTTTCGACAAATTCCAAAATAAAAAGAAATAATTCTATGTGAGGGCCATTAATAACCACTTTTTTGAAAAAAAAAAAAAAAAAAAAAAAAAAAATGGAATATTTTACCTAGATGATTAAATTAAATGTTTTTTTTTTTTTAGAAAAATTTGTGCAGCTATTTTTAAGCAAAATAAGATTATTCAAAAAATATACCATTATATATTTTGTTCTATGAAAAGGAAAAAAAATTGCTAGCGACTGCCCAAAAACGCTTGTTACCAAGTTTAAAGAAAATCGACCTATCCTAATTGAACATACAGGTAAAGACCAACTTTTTTCATCTTCTCTATCTCGTGCAGTCAAGTTTTATCAAAATATCAAGTTCTATATTTTTATGAATCGATAATGAGAACAAAAATTTGAATGCAGATACCGTTATTTTCATTATTCGCTGGTTAAAAAGGGTTTGGATGGTTGGACACTATTTTATTTGTTTTTTTTTTTTCTAAGACTCCTCAAAAAAGGGGGTTGTAATTTATAATATTGAAATGCTTTTTATATGTTGGCACCTTATTGGCTGTTTTGTGCGAATTTATACAACGTACAAATCTACAACAAGAATTTGCTCGCGGCTCTTGTATACAGTCTTATAGGGAATCACTTAAAAGTAATATATAGTAAATTTCTGGAAAATTTCCTCCATCTTTATATAAGAACTATAGATCTGGACAAAAACACTGACGAACAGCATGTCAAATAAATCGATTGTTTTTTTACACCAATACTAGTGCAAGTATTGGTTTTATGCCAAAAAAAAAGTAATTAAAAACGAAGATGTTCCTCCTATATTTCCTTATATAACCAATGTTATGCTGTAACTTTTCTTAAAAAAATTCCCATATTTTCATAAGAAAATTCGTCTAAAAAAATTTATGAAATTAATTACGAACATAATATTGAAGAAAATGTTAACGTCTATTAGTTTGTCACTATATTTATCACTTTAACCACAAAAAATCATAACCGCTTAGTAGTATAAGATTTAATCAATATGTCATTATATTTCTTTGACAAAGTACTTCAGACGCCACGACATGACACAACTCAACAAAAAAAAATAGCTTCTGTTTAATTTCTATATAGAATCAGTCATATTTAGTTTGAAGTTTCATGCAATCATCACCATCAATCGCAGCTATCAAAGCCCCTCAATATAGTTTTCCTCAACTTCCAACTATACCAAACAAATTGCTATAATAATCCATCACGTCTATAAAAAAAAACTAAATACTTAACCACACAAGTTCCATATGTATATGGGAATTGGGAATTCAAAGCTCAATTACATTTTGCGCCTTAAAACAAAAAACATTTTCGATATATTATTATTTTGTTCACTTCACACCCTAAAGGGTTTCAACTTTCATATATATACATTTGTACATAATATCGAAGCTAATTACATTGATAAAAACTGATTGCATCTGACACCCGCGAAACAAGGAAACTCTGTCATTAAACAATTTGTATCGTTAAGGGTCTATCAAGCCAAGCCAATATTGTTAATGGGGAGGAAATTATTAGACGAGAGACGGCGGAGATATTACGTAAAAAGCATTTTTCATATATGCCATCATAATAAACTTTAATGATCACCATACATCACACTCACTTTGCATTGATGTGTTGCATGCAATGATGACAATCAATAAAGATTCTACGAGTTTATGACGAATGAACTCCTGACCACATTTGCCAGCCACATTCATCCAACCACAGATACAATCTTCCGCCATTGCTATGAAATCGGTTGTTGAAGTCTTATTATCGCTTCTGCGCCGCTACCACACCGCCACTCCGTTCAAGCCATCAGTACAGTTTAATTACCTCTCAGTCTTGAATCGCTTATACGATATTATACTTATATGCATTTTAATAAAGCTATATGAACAAAAAATTCAAACCACACATCAGACTATGATATTGCATAACAATTCCGGATATTTCCTTCTTTAAAAGTAGCATCCCATGGAGGTCTTTTTCTTTATATGTATATGAGGCAGTAATGGCAAGAAGCAAAGTTAAATTTTAAAAGGGGGATCGAAGGAGGTTTATTAATTCCCTTCGATGTTTTTTTTTTGGCTTTTGGTTTCTTCAAGCATATAAGATTGTTGAAAGTCCATCACGAAACTGTGCTCAAACCAATTTCCAACAACCCCAAATTAAGATTCTAGAAAAAGTAGGCTTTGTGAAAACCTCTTTTTAGGGGTAAAGGTTGGTTTTACCTATATGACTATTTTTCAACAAAAACAAAAATATTTGAACAATCCGGAAAATCGGGAAAAGGTTGGAAAACTTACAAAAATAATGTGTGTATACATAAAACAGAGGCTGACTACATTCCCTTATATTAGGACTTCAAATTCAAATTTAAATACATTTTTTCTGGCAGCAAATAAAATTTCTAATGATATGTGGTTGATTGACCGTTATTCCAAATCATTTCTTTATCAACGAGCCTTTGTTATGGACTCAATAAAAGACTCAATTTAATGCAAGTCGAAAAAAATAAATTTAATTCAAGTTGAAAATATTTTGCATTAAAAACAATGCTTAATGCAAGTTGAAAATATTTTGCATTAAAAAAATATTTAATTCATGCTGAATATATTTTGCATAAGAAAATGCAAATTTAGTTCAAAAAAAAAATTAAAAATTTAATTAAATTTAATTAAAAATTTTTTTTTCGAATAGGTATTTAAAAAAAAAATGCAAATTTTGTTCGAACATTTTTTGCAATAAAAAATGCAAATTTCGTTCAAAAATTATTTGCATTAAAAATATAAAATTTTTTTTCGAATATGTTTTGCATTAAAAAAAAATGCAAATTTTGTTCGAACATTTTTTGCAATAAAAAATGCAAATTTCGTTCAAAAATTATTTGCATTAAAAATATAAAATTTTTTTTCGAATATGTTTTGCATTAAAAAACATGTTCTTCGAACATTTTTTGTAGTAAAAAAAATGCAAATTTTCTTCCAACATTTTTTGCATTAAAAAAAATGCAAATTTCTTTCGAAGATTTCTTGCATTAAAAAAATGCAAATTTTGTTCAAACATTTCTTGCATTCTAAAAAAATGCAAACATTTTTGGCGCAAAAAAATGCAATTTTTTTTTCAAATTTTTGTTTGCATTTAATGAGAATTTTTTTCGAAATTTGTTTGCATAAAAAAATGTGTTTTTTTTATCGAACATTTTGTGCGTAAAAAAAAAATTACTTCGCGACTGGGTGGTACGATTCCTGTTATGTACGATTAGTTCGTGGTTTTATTTTCTGAATATTGTTAACCTGTTCATTTGATTTTAAAAGAACTAAATTAGTTATGGAAGCCTTTATTTTATGCCACCTGATAAAAACGTAGTTTCGTTTAAGGAAGTATTATGTGTTTTATCCCCTATACAGGGTACTGGAAGCGTTCAATTAATTAAGCTATATTAAATTAAAAACAGGGTGCTTCCAGCAGAATCTCACAAATAACTAGGGCATGGTAGGTTGAAACCAGACAAGAAAAAAGTTTTATGGGAATATCAAAATCTGGAATAGAAATGCAAGAAAACTGAAAATTCCTGTTGTGGTCCCTTAAGAAGCCTATAGGTAACAATTGTTATGCCAATTTCACAGACGTCTCTGAGACTTTCTTTTCCTGAACATTGCTATTGAAGATATCTTGAAGTTTCGTTCCTATGTACTAATATTATGTGTTTCGTTAAGTTTTACAAAATATTATCAACTTCTTCGAACTCTCAACGAACTGAAAGGCCTTACCGTACTAACTTCTAATGACTACAAGTATTATCTTTACCTTTAATATTGTCATGAAACCACGCCACAGTAACACTACATAAGAGTAATCCTTATTTGGCTTAAGTTATGGCCGAAAAAAATCCAGCACAATCCAGTGTCTGGCTGGGTCGAAAAACCAGAATATCACTGTTTTACAGAAAACCATTGATACCTAACCTATATAAACCTATAGTATAGTTTCTGCATCATAGAAGTATCTTTATAAATATCTTTCCGTTTTAGCTGGTGGAATCGAATTATATTCACACCTGAGTGAATATCCTCTTCTGTGGCTGCACACTTCCTCTTGGCATCACATATCTACCTACTATCCGTTCATACCTACTTAAGGAAAACAACGAGGATGATAACCTGATGTGAGGTCTATCGTGGGAAGAAAGACCAAAATGCACTTTTTTTGCAATACTGCAGCTAGCATGCAATTAAGTGCCATGCATCGGTACATCTGCTTCGATATGGGATGGCTTTCCCATGCGATACGCTCTATTTATGCAATGTGAAGCCACTTAAGTGGAACTTTGCATCATTTACAGGTTGATGCTATGTATTATAATATGCTTAAAGGTATTTTGCTACTATCTTTGGATTTACACTATTGCAATAGTCGCTGATGCACCACCGAAACGCCCAGAGGAGCTTCTTTTTGTTTCCTAAGCCGAAGAAACAGGAGAGGCTCATTTCTATACATTGTACTGTGATGGTTCAACCGTGTGAATTCGATTTTTATCGGTTAGCAGAAAGAGTTTTTATATTTGTTTTACTCTCGAAGAAGTTCCACGTTTGATCATGTGTATAATGTATATAGGTATATTGTATATGGGAGGTAATTTTTCTTTTGTTTTTTGTAAGGAGCTAAGCAACAAACATATTATTTTTTTTAGTGATACAACAAAATAACATCATCACGGTAATGAATTGTTTCCTTTAAAAAGGTATAATGGAAACGTAGAAGACGTTCAATGAATTAGCTTTGCAAAAAAAATTACACCAACTTTTAAACGATTTTTTTTTATTGAGGAATTTATTCAAGTTTATATAATTACCAGGGACGAAATAAACCATGTAGAGGCCCATTGACAATGCAAGTACATATTTGATCCCTCTCACCTTGTATAAGCAGGTAATCTCTACACTTTAAAAATATTGGAAGTTATATTGATAATTAGGTATAGCTGGTTCCCAACAGAAAGTTGTTACAAAAAAATTGTGAAATTTAATTTTTTCCAACAAATTGACAAAAAGAAATTTTTGGTTTTTAATTTCTGTTTTTCTATTAAAAGAATTTTGACTGTAAAATTTGGAATTTCAATTCTTAAATTGATAGTTTTAATTGTTAAATTACAAATGATGTGCTAAACATTTGGAACTTGTTGGTCATCCCTTCCCCTTCCCCCTTGCCCCTTCCCCCTTGCCCCTTGCCCCCTTCCCCACTGCACCTTTTAACTTGCGTAAGGAATTTTTTTTGAACATGTTTCAATAGAGAGGAGTATACTTTATTGACCAAATTTTATTTTTTTTTGCTGCATTTGCATATTGTTTAAATTATACTATAGTTCAATTTTTTAACTGTTCCATGCAAACGGGCGGCGCGGCGGCGCGCGGGCGCACAGTGGGCCCAAATTGCATTTTGAATCTCAAAAATGCTTTTTTCGTAATTATTGTGGGAGCTTAAATTTGTATGCAAATAAATCAGGGAAAGGTCAAATTTTATATTGCAATCAAAATTTAATGAATTAAGTTGCATTATTTAATGATATGGCTACCAAAAGTGCTCACCATACACAATTCTAAATATGAATGGCAAAATGAAGAACGTTTTTAATAGAGTTTTCTTCAAGTTTTCTATAATGTGTTCACACAAGTGTTATATATCGTTGGAAAGCTTGTAATTTTATCTTTTTAAATCAATGAAAATTAAAAAAAGTAAAATAATTTCTCTAATAAATTTAATTATTTTTATTAACATGTTTTTTTTTGTTTGTTTCTATCTTTGATTAAGGTTTTAAATGGTTGCGCTGTTTTGTTTTATAGTGCATTTTATTCCTAAGTACATAAGTAACAAGGTTCAACAAAAAAAATGTGTTCCATTTCCCCCCCGTTTAGGCAGAAGGGGTAATTTTCTAAAAAATCGACTTGAATTATAAAAAAATTTATTTAAAATTAACAGCAACACCTGCAATGTCATGTTATACCTATAACCCATAAATCCATCTATTACTTCTGTTTTTAAATTAAATTTTTTTTTAGAATAATTTTGGAAAAATAAATTTTCAGACTCAAAATTAAAAAAAAATCATTTCTCTCCAGCACAGCTCTACATATTATGCAACTTTAGGTAGCTGAATTTTTGGGATTATGTGAACAAGGACATTAGGATTTTTTCCCGTTAATTTAAGGGAATTTATGGCATTTTTTTGTAACTAAATTTAAAAATGAAAAAGTGTGCCCAAAGTGTTATTTCCAAAAACATTGAATTCAAAAGTTTTTAATAAAAAAAAAATCATTTTGTATTTTTATAATAAACAAGTTTATCAAATAAAATAAAAAAAAACCAAATGTTTTTTCCTGTACTACCCTCATTTTTTACACTCAAAACTAAAAAAAAAACTAAAAAAATAATTTTTTTTCGTCACCGTAAAATTTTTTGTCACTTTTCCACAAGTCAAGTTATTTATCCAGCCGAATTTTTGTTAATTCAATAAACTTAAGAGTTTTGCATTTTGGACCCACCTCAAAAATGATTATATGCTTCTTATAGATTTGGACAAACGGACCACTGTGCGGCGGTGTAGCATGGTATTAAAGTTATGGCGGTGGTGACGGTGGTTCTTTTGTTGAATTTCGACGACAAAAATCATCATTTCCAACGACAATTCTTGACAAAAATAAATAAAAATTCGGTATTCTTAATGTTTTGAGGACGCTGAGTTCAGCGGTATTGCTTTTTATGTATTCAAAATGGGAAAATGAAAATTAAGGTCAGAATATAGTACGAAAATTCAAAATTCATAAATAGCATTGTCAAAGTCATGAATTTAGCGAACAAAATGTTGAACCGTTTTTGAAAAAAATTTGCTTATTTTCAATGCAGTTTTTAATTTTAATTTAAAAAAGAAAGTTCAAAATATTGTGCAATGTTACCAACGGATTATAATTACTATAGTTTTTTGTGATATTGGTTTGATATTTCTGAATTGAAAATAATTTTTAGATCAAATCTGATGAAATTTTACAGAAATTTGACAATTTTGACACTTAAGAAAAGTTGATAAATTCTCCGTTATAAAAACATCAAAATCTAGATTTTAATCGAACTTGAAGTCTAAAAGAGTGGATCTCGCATTTAAGTCTGTCTATCTGCTCTGTCCTTTAGGCTGCAGTCTAAAAGGGTGGTCGATTTTTTTGAACTTGGTACTTAGCGATTTTTTTAACTCCCCCGATAATTATTTTTTCATTTCTGGACTAAAAATATCGGTACCTGCCGTAACTTATATGTTTTTACCAATTTTTTTTTTAGCAAATAATGACAATCTTATTTTTCTCAAAAACGTGTCCCATTTTTAGAAATTCTGTAATTTTTTTTGTAAAAAGGGTACTTTTTTATAAACAAAAATTTCCGAAAAATGGTTATAAAATGGTAACTCCCATAGAACCTTTTTTTTATTTCCGATTTTTTCAAAAACTGTATACCGAAATTAAAAATAAATTTTTATAATTTTTTAAAAAAAGTTTAGATTTTGTTATTTGAAAACTTAATAATTAGAAAACGACTCGGTCGATTTTTATTAAACTAGCTATCCTGCAATTTTGATAACATTATCTATAGCTGATTTTAAATACAAAATTATTCTTATATAACTAAAAATAACGGTTCCTCCCATACAAGTGTTTAAAAACCGTTAAGGAAAATCTAATTTTTCTCAAAAACGGCTCCTTCAATTTTTATTAACATTTTTGTGAGTTTATATCAATACGATCTACGATTTTATTGGAATAAAAAATTTGTAAATACCGTTTAGTATTGTATATAGCATAGAGTCTATATGTTCTTTAAACAAAGGGTACAACTTTCAGTTCTAAGTAGACAAGCAAGAAAAGTTAAAGAATTTCAAATAAATAAAAATAAAATCTTGACTAACATGTGCGTAAACCCACAAAGGTTTAACTTACAAATTGTCTGTACATTACATGTGTGATTTAGCTGCTGTTTGTATCCCTTATGTAGATTAACAATCTTATGAGTTACGACAAAATATTAACTACATACATATTATATACTTTCATGCTGCAGTCCATTTTATTTTTACCGTTGTTATAATCATCGCTGTGTGCTGTGTTGACATATTTAAAACATTTTTTTTTTTTTTTCAATTAACTTTTAATACTCTTGCAACACAGTGAAAACTTTATATTTAATTGCCCTTCCAACTCAGCACATCAACGAGTATCCTGCAGTACTTTATACATTTATCTGTCTTTACTCAAGAAACAACAATTTGCAGAAGGTCCAACAATCAATTTAATATTTATGCAAATCGAGTCGAATAAAAACAGCACTATCACAGTTTCCATAAGCCGAATAAAATTAACGCTTCCAAAAAAACACCTGCCACATTCCCCCTTGTTGTTGTATATATAAAACAATAAACTAAAATAAAATCCCTCCAGGTATAACCAACATCATCGGTGTATTTAAGAGTATTTTTAATGGATGGAGATGAAAATCGCGATGAGTTCGAAATGATAAGGACACAACAAATTGCCCATCATTTGGATTGGACTTGTGGAGTCACCATGCTACGACGCGACGCGACGCGCGGTGCTGTCACGATTCAGCGCCAGCCTGCGATAAACATCTGTCTTCGCTGCTGTCATCCTGCCCATTAAATGGATCGTGTTTTTAGCTTGTTCCAAGTCGTTCATCTCTGACAGCTTGATGCAATGAAGTAATCTTTTGCTTGCTCACATAAACGATTTGGGTCAAAAGGATTCTCCATCATTATTACTGTATTAACTTACTCAAAACAGGTCACTCATATATGTATATGTAAGTATGTGTGTATGTATGTTAGCTGGGTATAGATGGGAAGATTCTTGAATTCCATCATCAAATGTTCTTGACCTCTCTCATGATGCACTAGCCAATAGCACCAACCTCAGCCAAGCCACCATCAACCATGTGCCGACAATTGGGATTGTTATTCAATTTTATGTTATCACGATGTTGGAACAGAATCTTCCGTTATAATGGAGAGGTAATGCATCAATTTTCTAAGACCGTCATCATCTGACGCCCTACATGATTCCTAGACAACGAAGAATCACTTTAAGTTGACTCCGACTTCGAATAATATAACGGAGGCGCTCACAATGGGAAAATGATTATATCTCTGCGCGCGTTCACGGTGGAGCAGCGAGTGCAGCAGCAGTTATGGACTATTGCTGTGAAATTACTCCGCATTTATCGGCAATCGGATCTTTTGACGGAACACGGGCCCCATAGAGATACACGCTGCAGTTCGGAGTATATAATATGGTATGTTCTGAGAACGATGGCTTCCACAATAACTGGCACAAATAAACGATTCACCATCAGTGACTGCTGCCGCCAAGTCAGTCCGTCATCATCAATCATCTAAAATCTAAAATCCCAAACGAGCATCATGGGCAGTGGTGGAAATATTTTAAATGAAAAATGCTCTCCGGCCAGGAGATGGACTTTCTTCTCCTTAAAGAAAAAAAAATATATTCCTTTAGCATCAAAAGATGGTTCCATTGCAGTTTGCTCGGATCGGCTTCAGCTATACGGAGAGGAGATATGAAAAGAATCGCGAAACCAGAATTCGATCAGCAGTGGCAGGAAAATTTATGCAGAACCATTTGAAAGCTATGAGCTCGAGGGTTATGGTTATGGACTATACGACCACAGAACCATGTATCATGTGTATTATGACAATCGGTGTAATGATCTGCTCTGATCATGCATCAAGATTAGAATTTGAAATTGCCCCCATCACATCGATATGGGCTTGGCATATAATATTAAAGGAACTCTCGACTCTGCGTGTGTTTTGATGTGAATGCTGAGATTAAACGCTTTCAGTTTTTGAATTCATTCCAAGCAATATGAGAGCAAATGCATTGCGTATAGCGATAGCGACACAAGGCGCCACCGATGAAAGTTGTATGGCATGTTTTATACTTGAAATATGCGACTGGACTGCCTCTGATGCCATGATGGTGGTCGGTTTAATCTTCGATTGAAAGTAAATCGACATTTTTGTTTTTTGTAAAACATTTTTTCCGGTTAATAGAACTTTTACAGAAGCCTAGAAACATTTATAAACACGAAAATAAATGGAAGAACGTCTTTGTGCCCTAAGAATTTGCATATAGATAAAGATCTGATATTGGCAGACTTAACCTAATATTCAAGAAAACTGCTGACTAGAAACCTGTTAGCTAAGGCCTAGGTGTCCCGAAAGTCAGACCCCAATGTACCTAGATAAAAAAAATAATACGGTTCGCTTTAAAAGCAACATAAAACAATAATACATTTTCTATTGTTTTATTGTTTTTTTTTTTAATAAAACATGATTAGAATTAAAAATTATAAGGTTATAGGAACACACTTGCGATTTCGATCACGCGACTTTTCACGCCGAATCTGGAACTTTATGGAGTTTCAATGTGAATGACTGCTCATCGTGGTATACCAAGAAATTGCTATACACTTAATAACTGAATTTTGTTTAATTTTTTTTTTGAGTGTCGCAAGTTTAAATAGATCGAACACAATTATTGTTGTAAGTTTGTGGATACATAAATTTCGAAGACCAAAAAATCGAAATTGCAAAATTCTTAATTCTCAAAAATGGTTTTAAATGGCAACTCCCATAGAACCATTGTTAAAAACAAGTTTTAATTTTTTTTTGAGAACTTAATAATTGGAAAACGAATTGGTCGATTTTTATTGATATTTATTGATCTTGGCACACAGATTTAAAATAAAAATTGTTCTTATAACCAAAATTAACGGTACCTCCCATACAAGTCTTTAAAAATCGGTAAGAAAAATCTCATTTTTACCAAAAACATCTCCAAGAATTTTGATTAAAATTTTGTTGTGAGCATTATATTAATCGATTATTAACGGTATCTCCCATAGAACCATTTTTTTGGTTTTCGGCTATATCATTATCTGATGAACCGATTTTAATGAAATTTTTTACACAAGAGCTTCGAATGAGTTTAAATAATATTGCATATCTATAAAAATTAAAAAAAAAAAAACACAAATATTGGATTAAAAAAAAATCAAAAAAAATATTTTTGGAAAATTCAATATTTCGAAAATGGGTATATATGTATATGATTTTTTCAAAAAATAATTTTTTGCTCCGTGTTAATAAATAATAAAAAAGGGCGATCTAATATTTTTTCGTATCCTAATTTGAATGTCAACTGGGGGTGTTCCACCACTCCCATGCAATTTTATTTTAACTGTATAATTTTGGTTTGGCTTGATTAAATATCTTAGGTATAATTTTCAACAAAAATTCTATTGGTATGAAATTTGTATAGCCTTTTAAATGATATTTTTTTGTTATAAGCTTTTATGGATCGATTTTTATTTGCATTTTAAGTTAAAAAAGCGCATTTCCGCAGATCGCGCTAAAATTTAGCTGCCACTTTTCTCTCCAAACATCAGCTAAAACCCTAGCTAAATTTTGACATAGCAGAGTTGTGGAGAATAGTGATTGAAATAAGTGGTCTGTTTGGTAACTTGCGAATTCGCACAAATTTTCACAAAATTTCAGAATTTGCTGTCAAAACCAATAGAAAAAAAAAATCAGTTTTGGGATATTTGTTGAAACAAAAAGTTATCAAACAGGCATAAGGGCATTGTGTAGAATATGTCAAAAACACCTGTTCTCCGAAAAAAAAATTTAAATTTAAGAAAGTTTGTTTGAAAAATTTCAAGTATTTTTACATTTAGAAACAAAATGTATACAAGGGAAATTGAAGATTTGGTGATTTGTGCAGCAGCACAAGTTGTGGCAATAGGAGCGATGGACCAGACACCATATATAGAAGGGTGTTCCTTTACAAGAGTAGCCAGTTTTTTTTTGTTTTCCATGCTGAACGTAATTTTATTTTTACCACGCATTCTTTTTTTCGGTTGTTTTTTTCCAAATCGGAATCCATTTTGTATGAAGGCAGCAACAATCTAGGTGTAAAAACAAAGCAAAATTCACACAAAATTAAAAAATACCAGAACCAGTCAAAATTTAGCTCGAGAATAATGTCCCAGACAATTATTTCGTGCAATAAATTTTGACAGATTAGTGATGTACAGTAAGAAACAAACATTTGATTTTTTAGCTGGAGCTGCGTACCTCTCAGCTAAAATGCTTTGCTTAATTTTAGCTTGGCTAAATTTTGGAGAGAATTTCGTATGGAAACTAAAATTTAAAGGCTTAACGAAATAATGAAGAAAATTAGAAATCTATTTCTGTTTTAGGTGGAGCGAATCCAACTGGTCGGGTCTGGACGAAACTTTTGAAGTCATTTGAACTTATAAATTCGAATAGCTTTTCTGTACAAAGTAGAAATTTGAAGCTGTAACAGTTTTTTTTATATTCAAAATTTCAAGTTAGCTCAAAGCGGCGCTGGGTGATTCTCTGCCAACTGTGATTCATTGTGTCCAGGGGTTTATTTGTAACTTAATGTAAAAATTTCTTATGAATTTCTGGTTTCAACTGTGGGTATAAGTTGGTACTACAATTTACATTATAGATTGTTTAAAAATTTGCTACCCTTTTCACTTGACTTGAAAAAGTATACGCAAAATGTCAGTACCGTGGCATGTCTCATCCTTGTTTCTCCAATTAAATCTACTATTTTCTATTAAAATACATCATCGAATAAAAATGTTGTTCTCAGAAAAGTTTGAGTACAATAGTTGCTTGATTATATTTTGAGAATATCAAGTCAAAATATTTGCTCTCTAATTAAATAATAATAATTGAATATTGTCCACGGATTTTATTTTCTTTTTGAATTAACAAAATTTACCGCTGAACCGCCATTTTGTTTTTAGTTTTATGGCATTTGTGTGGTGCCGTTTGTAAGAGGCACTATTTATTTATTGTTAACAAGAGTCAATTTATTTTACTAACGTAATATTTCTGTAAGAATGAAGTGTATTTACATATTCTAAAATCGTGTGTCACAAAATTACCTGTCAGTACCGTTGTAGTGTTATCCAAGCGTGTTATGAAATTTTTTGGGGTGATTTTTAGAATATTGTATTTCTTTTTAAGTCATATAAAATATTAAAATTATAACCGATTTTATTTTTCTCAGAAGCTTTGAGATATGAGCCATGAGGTTAGGTATATTAAAGCCTAAATATCAGGTCAGTTAATATGGGTGTCAGTACCGTGGTATATTTATTTAAAATGAACTTAAATTAAATTATTTCAAGCAATTTGTCTAAAAATCTTGTTATTTTTTTACTGAAAATGGTACCAGTACTTCGGACAAAACATATTAAAACAAATCCGTGCAATAAATGTTGAGTTATAACCTAGCATAAAAATAAAGAATCCAACCTCAAAAAACAGATTTGAAAAACTAAAAAACATACAATTTTGAATAATACATTGGCTTTCAAAGTTGAAAACGTCAAAACGTAAGAGAGAAATGAGAAACTCACCAAAAATATTGTCAAGAAGAGTTAGACCTTATAAGTGTCAACACCATGTCTTCGAGATTAAGTACTTTTTACGATATTTTTTGTTACTTATATAAGTTGTAGTAAAATGATCTTACAGTTTTAATACCATGTCTATTTAGGTAAAGCCAAATAAAATAAAAAAAAATTAATTTTCAATGATTTTTAATTTTTGCAGTTTTTTTTTAAATTACAGTATCACCTAGTTTCCAAAATCTAAAAAAAAACCGATTTTGTAGTTCGCATAGATGTTAAAACGTATAGGTCTTGTTCCCATACGATCAAACCCTAGAAGCAACAATTGGCTAAAGCTGACTTAGTATATAAAATTTAAAATCACAGTTTAATGGTATATAAGAGCAAGTTCGTACGACGCAGTCGTGAATTTTATTTTTATTTGAAAAGCGAGGTAAATTTACATTTTTAATTTGTTTTAATTTGAGTTCATTTGGTAAATGTTTAAAATATCTTTTACTTCCTGAAAATAAATAAGAGCTCGGCCACATAGTAAGCGATTATAAAATCCTGACCGACAAAAAAAAAGGAGAGATTTTATTGTTGCAACCACGAAGTCATTTCGGATCTAAGCAAAGCGTAGGGTAAAGACACTAGTATCCGGACACTTAACACATTTCTTCACTTTGATCTCAATTTATTTTCATACTATGAAGATTTAAGAAACAAATTATGGTTTTTCTAAAAGTTTGGATATTTGTTAATAATGTTACATTTAAATAACTTACTAATTTTATAATTGCATAATTTATACAATTTAAAAAAAAAAGTTCGATTTGCGCTAGTTTCCGGACAACAAAATTTAGTGCCCGGACACATTTATTTTAGTATCCGGACGCACTAGTTTTGTATGTAGTTTAAGTAAAATATAAAGTGTAAAAATTGAAAAAATCTCCTTTTTGTTAACTTAACATTATGTACATTACTATGTAAATACAGTGTATTTAGATGATTTCTGAACCCCAAACCGGCTCAGGGTAGTCAAATACCTACCAAGTATAGGTAGGTATACCAATTGATAAACTATGAAACTTATCAATTGATAGAAATATGTATAGAATTGATAAATGTTATTTTTATTCTGAATATTAAACAATCCTTACGATTGTGAGTAAATGCTTATTTGATTTAAAATTTCTTATACCTATTTCAGTTGAGTCTCTATAAAGTTTGTCGAGTTTTTTGCATAATGATTACTTCTATCTTCATAGAATCACAGAAGGTCTTCAGAATTGTCTTAAAGAATTCCCCCATTTTTCATTAAAAAACCTCAAAGTAAGCGTATTTAAGGAAAAATATTTTTAGAATTTAAATCCCAATTTTTTGACTTTTGTCCAATTAATATTTTCTGTTAGATGGTTGATCATATGCTCAACGACTTAAATTACGCAAGCCTCTTATCCTTAAATTATTTAAAGATTAAAGACACAAAAACCATAAACTTTATAAAAAATAGACTTGTTCGGATACTGAACTTCATGGATTTTTAGTATCCGGACAGAGTTTTCTGAGTGATAAAACCCTTGTTCTCACTGATAAAACCTTGTCCGAATACTGAAACTATATGAGAAAAATATATTTCTCTTCTTCTTAATCATGTAGAATATGCGTAACTATCATTTAAGGGCATTAAAATAAGAATTTAAGATTTTTCTCTTATTTTCAGTATCCGGACACCAAATATTTTGGTCAAAAACTAAGTTTATTTAACTTTTATGGTTTAATTATTAAAATTTATAATATTTTATAGAATGAAAGTCACTTTCTTTACCAATAAACTAATAAATACTGCGTAAAATAATTCCATCTTCAAAATGTTCATACTAATTTTTTTTTACTCAAATCGTCATTTTAATCGTTCTCTTAGATCTGAGAAAATGAAAGGTCGCAGAACTTTTATATTATATCCTTAATTTACTTGAAACTTTGCATATATATGTTTGTGATACATAAAGGATTGTATTTTGATTGTTATTTGGGACTATTTATGAATGATACGCTCTTAAAACGACAAAGTGTCCGGAGACTAGCACTGTCCGGATACTAGTGCATTTACCCTACTTGAATGAAAAGTTTACTAAATTCACCCGTGCAATTCAATAATAAACAAAATGACCACATAAATATACAATTCAAGGGGATCAAAAAAACTTTTGCATTTCATTAAAATTAAATATTTATCAAAGATTTATCCCTTGAAAAAAAAAAGCCTTGATTTGAAGATGCTTTTTATATATTTCAATGCAATTTTGTATATTGTATGTCCGTCCCATTCTTTAAGCGTCGATCAGTTCCAATTCCCTCTGTTTCTAAGCCTATGATTTTTATTACATGCGACATTACGTAACATTCTTTTTTTGCTTCGCTATATGGCTCTGAAAAAGTTTTGCGTGAAAGAAGTCGTTCAATCAAAATAAAGAATATTATGAAGATTTTTTCCACTTTAACAGTAAAGTTATACAAGAAATTGAGGCTGAATAATATAGTTTTCTTACTTATTTCCTTCCCTTCGATTTGGGTATGCAATAAAGCTTACGAATCTCGTTCAATTTGACATTTCCATAAAATCATCATTATCCCAATTTGTATTAACTTCAAATGACACTTACAGCTGAATGCAAAAGATTGGACAATCAGTACGAACCTATACACTGGCAATGACGTTTATTGTCATTCTCTATACCTATACCTACAGTGAGGATCTCAAGAAACAAAAAAGCATCATTCTATTCAACAACAAAAAGAGGCTATAATCATCTAATCTATACTAAGAATGCGCCTTACAAAAGAAGATGAAGCACGCCAATCAAAAGAAATTACTGTCATCAGAAAAATATGGCCACTTTGCATTGAATGAGAACGTTTTTCAAGGACAACTACCTTTGTCTGTTTTTTGTATTTGGCTGTGTGGGTGTCTTTTTCGAATGTCACGAATATAGAAGGTTCCCTATTCATTATTACACTCCTGTTTTTTTTCTGTTATTTTTTTTTTAACCAAACTTACCAGACAGAATGTCTTCGGTGCAGAAACCCCAGACCCAAAGAAAAGTAAAGTAAAGAACGAAAACAAGCTGTGGCAGTAGGTATAGGTACCAATAGCTTGGAAGCACGACAAGACTCTGCAGTCAGGAGAGGTGAGCGAAGAGAAGATATTATAAGAGAAGAGCCTCGACAAGATAAGGTGGAACCGTAGTGCGAACGAATTTGTATTCCAAACCGTCAGAACAAGGATATCAGTAGCATCCTTTGTCTAAGTTTGAATTCCTGTTGCTATGTTTCCTGCACACTACTACCTCCGCATCACTGCTTTCTCTCGAGGACATTACACTCCATTATAATTCCAAGGGATGTCAAGTTCAATGCCTCTGATGCCAGAACAGGCGAAAGTCCTTCTCGTCTTACCCTTCCTATGCGGGAGCACCCACCCGCATCATATAGATGCCATTTTTAGATATACAAACAAAAAAACATAAAGCACTCATTCAATGTCCTTTTCAGGATAGCGCAACGACCAAAATAATATAGATGGATCTGAAAATAGAATAAAAAAAAAAAAAAAACGACGTCCACAGAGGCTTCATTCTCAGTGGAATCACAGACGGAACAAGTAAATCTTTTGCTTTGGCCATCAAGGACTTTTTGTGTTTTTTTTCTTTTTTTTTCCTCAATTTGTATGAAATGCACGACCACATTTATGTGTGGCCTTAAGGTAAGTATATACATACCTTCACTAGGATAACCGAATCAAAAGTAAGGTGGTTGAATTCATCTTGAAAAAAGTTACGGTAGCCGAGTAGGTATAGTCCTGAGCCTGAACAATAGAAAGATGTGAATTATTTGGGATCATTTTCTTCTAGGGGGTGTACGTACATTCGTCCATTTAAACCATTATTGCCAATGCAATGATTTTTCCTTCCTATATATACCAAAAGGGTGTGATATAGAGGTCCTTTTGTGGCTAGGCTATAGAATATATACCATCGAATGAGATTATCCTTAGAACGCTTGAAATCTGAAACTACACTGTTTGGTTATATTATGGTAAAAGTTTTAATCGCCTTAGACGCAAAGTTTTGTACGTTTTTTGGCACTGTTTGAGTTTTAATGGGGGTGGGGGGGGGATGGGAGAGTGTGCGTTTAGCTAGCTGTGATTTTGGAAATACGTGTTCGGAATGGATTATAAGATTTATAATTCAAGTGGAGTTGCCTCAGTCTTAATTGAATTTTATCGGTTCGTTAGGATTTTTAAGTGCAAATAAATAGTGTGATAAGTTCTTTGTCATGCTAAAGTTGAAGTAGTAAATTGTATGTTTGTATACGTTTGAAAAGAAGTTGTCGTTGAAGTAAAGTGGTAAACATAAATAGAGATTAAGGTTTGAGTGTTAGTTAGAGGGTTCTGTACGATACGTAACTCTTTTTTCGAATATTGCCAAAAAAAAGTCACTTTCTATAATTGTTACTATTTTTTTTTAAATTAAACACGCTCTTTATTTTATAATTACATATACTATGAGTTTTTCAAATACGCGATGGTGAATTTTATTGCAAAACTTACCAGGATATATAACTATATATTTAATATAAGAGAAGTTCCGGAAATTTTCGCAAAAATATTATTCTTCCACTTTTCAAAAAAGGTGATGTTAATGATTCAAGCAATTATCGAGGCACATCGTTTATGAACTCGTGGTAATGCAAATATTTACTGGCGTCTTAAAAGACAGACTCACAACCTGGGTACAACAAAGTGGATTACTGAGCGAGTTCTAAGCAGGTTTTCGGAAGGATTAACTCGACGGTGGATAACATATTTTCACTCACTTGCACTGCATGGTTTGGTTAGGTTAGGTTAGTGGGCTGACAGTTGATCTTGTTACCGTCACACTTAGATCAATTTAAATCCATTGTGATACCTTAAAGAAAAACCTATGATAAAGACCTATGACAGAGCCCGTTAAGGTCGTGGATGGAGTTTCAGCGAGCTGTAGCCCGAAATGTCGGAGGGAGCCTTCAAGTTATTAAAGAAGTGTCAGTTTGCATAATCACAGCTGGGTGAGGAGAGGTTAACGCGTCAATGTCTTTTCTTGGGCTTGCTCCCCCCCTTATCACCCACAGGTTAGAATCATTCCTCCCCCATCTTGAAAATGGAAAAAATTATATGGATTCTTCGTAGATTTCGAAGGTGCTTTTGATTCAATCCACAGAAATGCCCTGTTTTACAAACTTAGCTGTTTGGGAATGTCTACAAAAATGCTTGCGGTGATACAAGGCCAACGTCAACTGGAGTTAAACAAGGCTGTTTACTTAGTCCGCTTTTTTCTCGCTCTTTTTAGAAGACATCATACATAAGCTTCGCTTGGAGGAATTCATTTTTTTAGAGTTCATATCAAAGCTTTTATGTATGCAGATGATATCGTCATACTAGGCGAGTCACCACAAATGATGCAAATGATGATAAACAAAATGCAATTGTATTGTCGTCTGTGGAACCTCATGGTTAACACCAATACATCGAAAATAATATGGTCTTCAGAAATGGAACAGGCAGAAATGCAAGAGAAGAAAAGTGAAAGTGGGAAAATGAACCACTGGAGATCGTTAAGGAGTATCAATACCAATAGGAGTAATGATAACGCCATAAATTTCTTTCAAAAAATACCTACAAGGAAAACTCATATATGATTCGAAAAAGACTATAAATTGTAATTGGAAGGGAGTTATTGGAAAAAAAAAACAAATGCTAAATATAAGGTTTTGAAGCGGTGATGAGTTCAATAGTGTGATAAGGGAACAGATTTGGGGATTTCGTCAGTATCATGATAAGGTAGAAAAACTGATAAGGTACTTTAACAAAAAATCTTTTGATTTTCGAAAAATACTCCTACTTATATGTTACACCTGGAGAGTTGTGTACCCCCGCTTTATCACTCACCCTGGATGCATTTTAACTACATGAGAAAAGTATTAACCCTTCCAGATCATCGACTGCGAAAAGTCACAATTCTTCAACGATCACAACTTTTTGTTAAATAAAATCACATTTCTACCAAAGGGTCATTCATTTTTCGGTTTCGAAAGTAAAGCTCTCTGCCATTAAGTGTGAAAGACAATATCATTCAAATGGCCACTTGAGGAAGATTCGCAGCATGCGATTCTTTTGAGGTAATTTTGAACTACTTTCTCGCACATTTCGGGCGTTATCTCGGCCATAAGTTGAGTAATGTTGGTTTTAAATGCGTTCAGGGATTATTCGCGTAAGCACGGTCTTTTGCGTAGTTCAACAGAAAAAATTTTTAACAGTGTCAAATCGCATGATATTGGTGGCCAATTGATGTCGACAAAACGTGAAATTACGCGACCAACGACGAAATTCTCACGCCAAGAAGTGTAGGTATCTACGACGTTGTGAATGGTCAGCATGCTTTAATTGGTCGCGTTCGGGGATCAATCCAAAGCTATCCGGATAGGTTTGTGTTGTTGTAATCCCATGTGACAAAACAGCTGATGCAACAACAACCAAACGTATCCAAAAAATTTTGGGATAGGTTGACACCCATTGGATAGATCCCCGAACGCGAGGATTGTTACGTAATTTGAACTTTATAAGGATGGAGATGTATGTAAATCCAAATGCAAAATACGTCATAGTGAGGTGTACGACACGTTCAAATTCAGATCATCATCACTTGCACTTGCAGCAGCAATATTTTCGACTGAGCGTGCATTACGATAATGTACAGGCCTAACGACATCAGTAACGCTTCCACTCTCTTCAAATTTTTTCACAATTTTACAAATTGCGTAGTCGGTCGATTATGACGACCATAATCATCGCTTAATGCGCGAAAAGTGGCTACGTTTGAATCACCACATTTGTAGTAAGTTTTAATAATTTTAATGCGTTGTTCGATTGCTTAGCGATCCATTATCGTAAATTGGCAAACATTCAACTAATATTATGACATTTCAAATGAGAGCTAAGTTTGACAGGTTTCAAATGCCAGCGCTACCAACTTGAAACTACTACACATAATTCTAATTAAAAAATTTGCTGTAATTAAATTTTTAGTAAAAATTGAATTTTTAATAAAAATTGAATTTCCGGAAAATTCATAATATCATCGAAAGCTAGAGCAAAATTTAAAAAGCTCTAAATTAGTCGAAATAGTTAAACAAAGTGGATTTACAAGCAAACTGATTCCTTTAGATACATCGAAGTTAAACAAATCTACTACTATTTGTGTACATTTAAAAAAAATATAACTTTTAATAATTACAGAAGCACAAATGAAGTGATATAGGTAGGTCTTATATACCTACATTTCTGTTATATAGTCAACAAAAAAGATATACGATGTATCACTCTTTAGCTAATGATGATACCTTCCATATCTACCTCTTCTACTATTATAGCTTGCAAATTGTAAAGCTGTCTGACATATATAATATCAAAACGCTTATCAGGAAGCAAAAGAACCTGATAAACCATTAAACTTTGCTTTGTTTGTCTCTAGCTCAAAGGACTCATTTTGTTTCTAAACATAAAACCTATGTAAAATAGTCAAACATTATAGAAGATTAAACAATCTTTTGTAAAACAAAAAGAAAAAACTAGGACACACATAAGGGGGTCACTTTGCAAATTATTGTCGTTAATTTATCCGCTTTTTAATCGGTCTGATGGTGAAAAGATTCAAAATAATAATGACGACGACGTCGACGATAAACAAAAAGGTGTGTCGTCCTTTCAAAGACCGGATGTGGATGCGTGTTGCTATATAGGTACAATTGAATGAGAACTCGCTGTTAAGGCAAACAATGCTGACAGAGACGGACAACACTAACCTCGCTGTTAGGCAGCCAGTCATGTGTAAGCTATTATAATCCCGCTCAAAGACAAATGCGGGCCACTTATATATTCAAAGCCCCGCAACTATACAACTATACGACTTCTAAAGTGTCAATTATAGAGTTGCTCTCTATTTTTGACGAATGTTCCACCTAAAAAAATATGTGTTATTTGTTTTTTTTGTGCCGCAAGTGAGTTGTATGATGCAGAACAGAGAATTGCATTTGTATCCACTAAATTTACTCGCTTCGCGCTTGTTGAAGTAGGTATCTATAGAAGGTGGGTGATTTCGGAGGAGGGTCTTTAATGCAAAACAACTAAAACGTTTTTAACGGGGGCACACACCTCAGTCTTCTTGTGATGTGTATTCGACTAAGTACCCGTGGAATTATTATACACGCTAATTCACCTTAGGTATATGCAAAAGGTGTTACACTTTGTTAACAAAGTTGGCAAATTGCATGCTTTTTATACTTTATACCAACTGTTGTTTGCTTGATGTGTTCGTTACGTTATGTTTGAGGTCGGAGTGCAGCAGTAACAGGTGCAGGTGCTGCAGACGTTTAATACGATTCCCGTTTGTCATTGTTTGATTGCAGGGAGATGCAGTTTACTTGAAGTGTAATTGCCGTGTAAGTGTGCATAACGAATTAACGGATGCAACAGTCGTAAAGGTACCTAAATGAATTTTTGTTTACAATGGAAATAAATGTGAAAGTTGAATTAATTTAAAATGAGATGGTCCCGTGATCGACACAAAAATTATTTTTATACATACAATATCCTACATATATATTTATGTACTTAGTAGTAAGAAAGAACTCATTTTTAGCATTTTGCGGTGACATACTTACTTAATTGAAAATAAAGGGGGTGTTCGTTGGGAATTGTATATAGTCCCTTAAAGTGTTTTTTTTTTTAGAAATTTGTAGCTGTAATGTTTTTTTTATATTCAAAATTTCATGTTAGCTCCAAACGCAGCTGCCAATATCTAAAAAAAATGATAAAATCGGATTTTTTTTAAATGCAAATAAAAAAATTATCCATACCTATAAGCTACAAAATTTATTTTGCACAAATCATCATTTCAAAAGCTACAATTTCTGAGAAAAAACTTCTGAAATTCATTTTTTTTTTATTTTGACCGTTACATTTCGTTCCCTTTTTGACTTTCTTAGGAACAACTTCTAGGTGAAGTGTAAGAGCAACAATAAGTTTTTAAAAGGGAGTCTGATTGTGTTTGAAAATTACTTGTAGAAGATGATTTATCAACTTAAATATTTGTAAAGGAAAAATTGTCAATAATTGAATCAATACTAGACAAATTATGGGTTAATTTTTCCAATCCCTTGGAGATCTTAAGAATTTCGGACAACCTCAATTTTTTTAAAACGACACCAATAAGTTTACCCTATTGAGTAAGTACAAAAATTGTTTTTCATTTTTCGGAAATTTTTTTCACCAAAAATTTGCTTTTCTTTATTAAAATTGTTATTTTTTTTATGTTAAGGAGCCATTTTTGAGAAATATAAGATTTTCCAATAATATTGTAAAAAAATTATGTCAGATGTCATTAATTTTGTTCCTACAAAAATTAAAAAAAAAGTTTTCTATTAATTGACATTAAAATGATATTAAGGACGAACAAAGTTGGTCTCGCAAATCTCTCCATCTGTACGTCTGTTTAGCTTCAGTCTAAAAGTATATACAGGTCAATTTTCTTTAAACTTTGTTCATATAGTTTTTTAGACCTTTCGGTAGAAAAACGTCAAAAATCCCATGTGATAAATTTTTTGTTTTGGTACAAAATGGCTGATATACTGAATACCTAAAATACATATTTTTTTTTAAAGATGTAGGTACTTTTTCATAAATTTTAACTGCTTCAAAAACATAGAGAACCATATAGTTTTGGCATTTTACTTAAAATTAATTAAATCATTGAATATTGAAAAACAAATTATTACTAATTATGTGCAAATTTTGTGGAAAAATAATAATTTCTTGTTCAATTCGTTTTCTTCAAAATTTTGAAAACATATCTTTAATGTTTTTGAAAATCGTAAATTTGCAAAAAAATTTCATCCTTAGAATTTGCAAATTTGCAAATTTGCGAATTAAAAAAAATATTTACGGCACACGGCGGAGTTCAGCACAATACAGCACAACTGTTTTTTTTTTTTTTTTTTGAAAATCGAAAATGGCAAAAATGGTTAATTTATGACTGCTAATTTAAAAAAAAAATTCATAAGCTAATGGGTGATTATGTGTAGAAAATATAATCACCCATTAGCTTATGATTTTTTTTTAAATCATAAGCCATCAATTAGCTTATGAATTAATTTTTTCTAATTCACAAATTCCAACTAGTTTATGATTTAATTTTTTTTCCAATTCACAAATTCCAAAAAGCTTGTGAATTTTGAATATTTTTAAATTCAAAAATCAAAAACAGCTTATGGCTTTAGGTTTTTTAATTCATAAACTCACAACCTTGTTTGGCGGCGCGGTGGTAACTTCACGCACATTTTAATGTTTTAATAATTATTTTTTTCCACTTTTTTTTTTTGAAAAATTACATCTTTAGATCCTGCCAAAATTTGAAGTAAAAAAAAAATTTGCTGAGTTATCTGAAGAATTTTCATGATATGTTAAAAATATAATATATAATTAAAAAAAAACTTAACTATTTGTCTGATATATCAAGGTAATCGTTTAAATACGAAATTGTCGTACAACGTCCCAGTGCAGCGCTGCAAACAACCAACTATAACATTTTAAACAATTTTTAATTTACGAATATTTCAATCGCATCAATTTTTATTATCATTAATTTTTTTTTATTTGACATCATCAGAACTTCTTTTGACTCCTAACTCATTTCAACCTTCAATAGTTCGATACGTCAAACTGAAAAAAAAAGCTACTGCTGCTTCACCAAACAAATCAAATTTCAAATTCAATGTTGAAATTGAAAAGAGTATCGTCTTCCATTTGTTGCATATCTTTGTAAAACTTTATAGACACATTTTTATTTTTTCTTCTTTATTTTTTTAATTCACTTCATAGAAGAAACACTTCCAAAAATATAAAACTATTTCAGAACAAAGACAATTCCATCTCTATATACTTCCAATGATGGTAAACGTAGCTGTATACCTATCTACTTGATGCAAGCTGTTGGAAGAGAAAAAAATTAATTTAAAGTTTTTTTTATTTTCTTTATTTTGTCGGAGAAAATAACTGAAGAAACTTTTTCAATTTACACTATATACGCGAACCCGGACTGTGTGGAGTCCATTTCTTTTCATTTCTCTCAATGAAAGTTCGATTCAATGATGATAGTTGTTGCAAAGGAAGAAGACAAAACAAAGTCGAAATCATTCCATTTTGTTGAGTGTTGGAAAATGTTAAAAGGTTTGGTTTTTATAGATGAGGGCTGGGTATAGGATATGTTTGTTCATATTAGAAATGCGTTTATTGCTGGGATTTAGTTACTTAAAAGTTAAGTTCGAATTTGTAACAAAAAAATTTGTTTAAATTTTGTATTAAACATGACCAGGGTTGCCATGTCTATGGTTCGATACTCCAACTTAAAAATATTTGTAATCTAAAATCTGAGCCGAAAAAGTAGCCCAATACCAAAAAAATGTGAGTGCCGGGACTCACGGTTAAGATGTGTTAACATACGTAACGTAACGTGGATCACAATCGCAGAATCACAATCACAATCATGATCACGATCTCAAGATACTTTACGTTTTTTGTTCACCCTACCGCCAGTATAGATGTTGACACATCAATAAGAAAAAAACAACAAAAAATAAAAAACACATTCTTTGTTCATAAAAAATTCTGGTAACAACAAAGAAACTAAATGAAATTAAAGTAAAAATTGGCGTAAGGCAATAACGCCCAAATCGATTTGGAAATATTTATTTTTTTACTTTTTTGCCCAAAAAATAAAAATTTGGGAATATCGCCCAAATTTATGTTTTTCCAAATCTTAAGTTGAAAATATCGCCCAAATATTTTCAATGTAAATTGTTTTTGTAAAATTTGGGGGTTATTTCTTCAATTTTGGGTTATATTTCCAAAGTGGAATTTTAATGATAAAATAGTCTTAAAAAAATCGCGGCGCATAAACAGTTAGGTTATACGCCGGTTTAATTTTCAAAAATCCATATGGTAAATGTTAGTACCTATTGAGTTTTATTATTATTTGGGCGTTATTTCCTAAGATTTGGACCATATTTCCTTTTTCTGAATTTCTTTTGGACATTATTTCACATTTGACTTTTAAAATATTCATTTTGCGCGTTCTTTTCTTTAAAAAAAAATTAAAAATTGGAAATAACGCCCAAATGGAGAAAAAAAAAACACCAATTGTTCAGAATTTTTCTGGGCGATATTTCCAAATCGATTTGGGCGTTATTGCCTAAAGCCTAGTACGCTGCTGATGCGAAACGAAAAATCCCATACAAAAATGACACATGGAAATCAGAAACGGAAAATTTCGTTCTGCTTTTCGTTTTGCAGTACGCTGTTCGAAGAGCGAAATTTATAATTGTAGTAGATTATTTGGAGAAGTCTCCGCTCCTTTTTCGCAATGAATTAATTATACAGACTATTTATTGTGTGCGGAAAAATGACATTTGGGTTTATTTGTGTTTTTTTTTTGTTTATCATTTTATTACATCATGGGTTTCTCTGATTTTTTGCGTTTATGTTTTTGGAATTAGTGAAACTCTCCAAGGATATTTTCCGTTGTGTTTTCGCAAGCGTTTCGTTGTCTGTTTGGAGATCACAGAAAAATTTCGTTTCGCATCAGCAGCGTACTAGGCTTAACGCCGTGTAAATTGGTACGTTTGATTTGAAATGTCAAAAAAGTAGTAGAGTATCTATATTCATTGAACAAAAAGTGCTGCCAAATTGTGTAAAGCGTAAGAGGTATGTTTGGGGGGATAAAAATAAAATGTTATATTTATACAAAAAAATAAAAAAAATGTTGCCCAAGATTAGATTTTGGTTATTTATGGCCCAATTATGACTGAGCTGTCATACTGAAATTGTTGTAGGCAATTTGGAAAAAAATAGCCCAATTTCCTATAAAAAGCCCTGCAATCCATTGCAAACCTGAACACGAGTCCAAAGTGCTCTAGAAGAGCATTCCAATATAGCCTGTTATATTTGTTATGAAGTAAAAGGAGTACTTAACCTCCGCTGAACTAATTCAAATACTTTAAATTTGATTGTTTCTGTAGGTAAGTATGTCAAAGTTTCTGAATGAATCTCAATCCCAATTTTAGGTTGTCATTGATCTCCGTGGTTAAGAAGAAATAAAGATTATGACTATTTTTTTTTTTTCAGAAATTTGCAAAACTAAAATTTTAAACTTGTCTGTTTTTACTTTAAATCTTCTGATATATCACAGAATTTTAAGATATTTTTGCACCCCATTTCATTTCACTGAACATGAATCTGGAAATTGAAATGTTCTGCATGTATACCCGGTCATTGATTTGTTGTCTTCTCTAGAATTCTTTATATTTAGTAACTAGAGGTCTTATACCTATTCCATCATATAAAAAACTTAAGAAGTTATAATCTTGATTGAAAAGTTTTCAGTTCTATATACATGTTAAGCTGACATCAGAAATGACCAGCAAACCAAAAACCCGCCTCCAAACTTTTATATCGCTCTTCACCTAATTGAAACCCAAATGAAATGAGATTTTTTAGTTCACTAGACATTCGCCTTAACTTCTTTTTCAAAAACATGGTTAAATGTAATATAAAGCTTTCGCTTACATATCTTTATTCTTCTGATGGTTCCATCCCGGATGCTCTTTCATCTATATATCTCTACACACTCGCACCCTTCTCAGAAACAAGCTTGCGTTGATGCGTATTGTGGCAGAAGATAGCCCATTAAATAAGGGCGACCATCAATATATAGCTGACTTATGGATATGTAGGTATATATGTACAGAACATCACATCAGGGTGTGTGGTTCATTGCTTGTCAGATTTTGATGGACTCCTTTTTCATTCCATCAATGGAGATTCTTTTGTATACTCTCTGGGATCCAAAAAAAAAGTCAATTCAAGGAACGATAAAACCCCAAGTGTTTGGTTGGGAGAATTTCCGATCCCACCCAACAAAAATCGAGATAAATTGTAATTTCAAAAATATATTTATATAAATAAAAACCAGTGTCAGAATGCCCATCATCAAAGCCTCCAGGGAGAGAAAGATCACCCTCCTCAATAAACCCCAACCCAACAACAACAAAAAAAGAAGAAAAATGTGGAAGGGAGATTCCTTAGCTTTTTCGTTTATTAAATTTGAATAATCATTCCGCTTCTGTGCGTTTAATTTAATAACAGTAATAAAAATGAATCATAAGAATATGATTCCAAAACATACACACACACACACACACACAAACACCGACCGATGCTGCAGTGGGATTGTGGGTGGGTGTGAAGTAGAAGTACGCGCTGCTGGCTGACTATAAAGACTCAAATGCAAACATTTCTGAAATATATTTTATTTTTTTATTTTTTCACATCTTGACGCAGCAAATTTTTTCTTCTAATTTTTGAAAGTGGTTATTTCTATGAAATGAAGATGGTTTTTTTTAAAGAGCTATAAAAATTGATTAAGGAAGAAAGAATCGTGCTGGTGGGAAAAATCTTATAAGCAGTGGCATAGATCTTGCATATGGAGTTTTGACTTTTTAACCAACCATAAAGCGCCAAAAGAAATTTAATTATTTTTATTTTATTTTAATTAATTAAATTCATTTAATTAGTTTTTTTGAAGAAAAGACACTTTGACAGGTAAATATATCTAGGTCCTAGACCAACATATTGTGTAAAAGTCCCAAATAATGCCACGTATAAGAAAATTGTGATTTTCTGCACTATTTCGATGCAATGTCGAACTCTCCAAAAATAGCTTTTGCTATGAGGAATTACTTCTCATTTTAGCTGTTTGGGTTTCACAAAAATTTGTACGTCCTCTAAATTCCTAAAATATTAAAGAAACAACATGCACACAGGAATAGTTTAAAGCCAGTAATTCAGTGCTCGAGTTAACTATGAGTTAAACCAAAGTAACCACAGTTAATCCTGCGAATAAACTGAACATGAGTTAATTAAGAGGTAATTTTTCAATATAGGATTCAACTTTGAAAATGAAAATGCGAAACTAATAACTATGATGATGAAATGTACTTTCATTGTCGAAACAAAGAGGGCGATATTTTGCGGCGCACTGTGGTCAAAAATCTTTTTTTTCTTTGCAAAAATCATTACTTTTGAACTTATGAAGATGAGTGCAGAGTGCGGAGTGCGGAGTGCGGAGTGCGGAGTGCGGAGTGCAGAGTGCGGAGTGCGGAGTGCAGAGTCAAAAACATGGTTGCCATAGTGAATGTTTCAAATGACGTCTTTGCGATATAATTCTTATGTTTTCTTCATATTCCGGAATGTAGTAAACCTTTTTGGTCACAAGAATGTTCATTTTTGTCTGTATGAACGGTAAAAAAAAAGAACTCTGAAAAATTAATACAATTTTTGAAGGCTGCTGGTAACTCAAGTCGTACTCAGGCAGAAACGTCAAATTTGTTGGAAAATGACAATCATATTTATTGATGTGATAGCTCTATAGCTATCAAATGTGATATCATCTTACAAAGATGATAAAGGATATATCAGCAGAAATTTGCAGAAAAAATTTTGAAACATTTTAATTTTCAATTTTTGGAGATCAATTAGCCCATTTTTTTAATGTAATTTTTGCCTCTTTCTCTTCTTTTTATATGTGCATTCATTGTTAAATTTATTTGAAACTCATTTTATAAAAACCTTTCGGCAGCTTCCCAATGTTTTTTTTATTGATTTTGAAGAAGTTTACCGAATTATTTTGCAATTCTTGGCATTTGTTTCAATACATAATGCT
The DNA here is from genome assembly GCA_929447395.1 of Epistrophe grossulariae. Classification (NCBI taxonomy): domain Eukaryota; kingdom Metazoa; phylum Arthropoda; class Insecta; order Diptera; family Syrphidae; genus Epistrophe; species Epistrophe grossulariae. Next base: position 138,060,468 of record OV839566.1, read on the forward strand.
TTCTCTTTTTTCTCACACATTTCGCTTATAATAAAACCAATTTATTTTTCCAGGGATGTGAAGGGAACTGGATTTTAACAAAAATTTCCCTGAAATTTCCCTTTTATAGATTGCAGGTGAAACTAAAAATATTTAAGGGCCTGATAAAATTTAAGAGGGTTTTCGATAAAAGTGCTTTTAGTGTTTGTTTATGAAATTGGAAATATGTCAAATATTACGATTTTGGCATTTGCTATCAAGTTTAATTTCAATTCCCCTTTATTTGTTGGGTTTTGAGATTATTTCAAGTTTTTAATAAATAATCATAATTTAATGGTTGTTTAACAACTTTCAACTGTCAGAATTTTTATATTGACCTTAGATTTTAATACAGTACCCATAATAATACATAATAACAACACTATTAAAACTATTATTTTTGATTAATTCATATTTTTGAGTCATTGACGTTCAAATTTCTATCAGAATCAGCCTTTGGAACATTTTGCAAAATTTAAGAGTTGCTTTTCGAAATTCGGTACATATCTAAATTGGTATTACCTTCATGTACCTACATTAAAAAAAAAAATTAAGAATAAGAAGAAGAAAAACATAATAATAAAAAAATTATTATTTTTGTTTTTGTTTTTGTGGGCTGAATGTATGCTTAGTTTTTGAATAAATGATTTTTAAACTCAAAATTTTAAAAATAAAATTTGAAAAAAAAAGTAATAATAATTTTGGTAATTTTCAATTTTCTCAAAAACTAAAAGATTTACGACCATCTGGTTTTTAGCGTTCGACTGAAACATATACTTTTCCAAGAAAAAAGCTTAAATCTAAAATTTTGGAAACACGGGTCTTTTAATTACTTATCTGCTTCTCTTTTTCTCCAACCTTTTTTTTTATTTTTTGCTTTCCAAACGTTTTTTTTTCTCGAGTCTTAGTTTTTTTAGGATTTTTTGTTGTAAAAAAAATCTATCGATTACAAAAAAAATCAATTCTCTATCATATTTGGTTTAGAAAATAGAATCTAGACCTTTTTCTTTGTTTACCCTAATTTACTTTACTCAAATTCCGATTTTAAGAAAAATCACGTATCTGTTTTAAAAATTTTAAATAAAGTTTCCTTTTACATGGTATTTTTGTTTTATCGGTAAAACCTACCATATCAGCTGGTTCAGATAATTGAAAAAAACCCAAAAACCGACCATTAAAGCGTGGCAACCCTATACCTTGACCATATTTCGCCAGGAAACCCATGCACAAAATGTTTGTTTGTACACCACACCTAAAAAACTGTATACTCTTTATCTGGTAACTCGATGGGGGTAGGTCGTCCTATGGCGGGATCTTAGACTATTTGTTCGACTTTACCATAAGATCACTCATAATGGTTTTTTTTTTAGATCGCGAAAAGTCCATTTCAGATTATTCTAAATTCGTTTACCGAGAAGAAACATGCTACACTATAAAGGGCTTCAAAAGCTAAAAAAAAAACTAAAACTATAACATAAGTTTTCAAAGATAAGAACGGATTTTTCTTTCAAAAAAATGTGTTAAAATTTAATTTATTTATCAGAAAGATAATTAATTGTTTTTTTTTTTTGAGACGGATATTTTCAAAAGAGATACATATTAAAACAAAAATAGCTATACAATATATATCCTTCCATATATTTTGTACCCTTTATTTTGGAGGATGAGGACCTTGAGGTGGCTTACAAACCATCATGAATTCACGAATATTATTACATGTCTCATCATTCTTCCATGCACTGGTTGGGCAATTCATTGTTATTTCCATTTTAACACAATGCATTAACATTGAAGCGCAAGGTTTGCATAAACCAGGTGGAGGTGATGGTCGAGGATCATTTGCTCTCATTGCATGTATTTCCTTAGCTACAAACAAATTATATTTAAATTGAAGAGTTAATATTGTATTTTGTTAATACTATACCTTTTTCGGCACATTTCACTATAGCATCTGACACAATTTGAACAAAATCAGGATTTGAAGCCATAACTTTAGTCAAATAGGTTTTAGTTTTTGCCTCATCAACTGCCATAGTATCAAAATTAACCAGTCCAGTTGCATTCATATTACATTCATCGTAGCACTATATATCACAAGAGAAAATATAAATGAAGATTATGTTTTGTCGGTAATAAGTGAGTCATATTATTTTACTGCATTTTTGTGAAATTTTCTTCCACCACCACCACGACCTCCTGGTCCTGGCCCACCAGGAGAACCTTCACCTTCCTTCAGATCTTTACAACTATCAGCAATTTCAGTGGTGATAAAATCATCATGGGGACAACAATCTTTTGCACTTTTAAAATCTGGTCGATTGTTGCAATCGATTGCAGTTACACTTGCAACCTTAAACAAATAGAAAATATATAAAAACTTTATTTGTAATTTCACAAAGCAAATCGCACAACACTAAGCAATACAATTAAATAATTATTACATTAAATATTTCAACCTACCAATCCAATGGCGACTAATAAATTAAGTACTCCGAAACGATTCATATTTTTATACGACACTCGATTAGATTGAAATAGTTTGAATATCGAATTTAAACTGATTCAGTGGAGGATTTTAGCAATGAGCTTTATATTGACAAAATTCAAAAAACATTTTAGTATATTCTCGAATTAATTCTTCACGCTTGACCGCGGAAAGTATTCATCATTGCTCGCAGTATTTATTATAATTATCATGAAATTTTCGCAGCTTATAAAAAAATTAACATTGCTTAAGTGAGGAAAAAAAAAAACGTTGATTTTGCAAACAAATTATACCAAAACTCATTACCTATACCCAAGCTCATTGTATATATGTCAGTTTTTAAATGCTCTTACTTCATTTCAACAATTATTTCATAGACTTCAGTAAGTTCTGATTTCTGACACAAAGCAAAGACCAAGACCAATTGTGTTACTTTTATAGTGATTTTTTTTTTGAAGTTCGACGATCTAAACAAGTGGGATATGGGAGGTAGATAAGCTTTTAATTGGAAAGTTTAATGTTTATTCTAACCAAGGTTCAATTATACTTATATGAAAAAGTTTAATGGGTGATGAGTTTTTTAAGCCGCAGACCTACTGACATTTCAAAATTACCATAAGTATAATTTGTCTGTTTGATTGTCAAACCGTAATATTATTAAAAACGATGTCAGAATCTTGTTGAGTAACCACTAGAAAAAAAAGTGAGCAATTGTCCAATCTATTGTTATTCCCGAAAATCACAAAAAAGATGTCTTTCAAAACCTCCCCGAAGGGTTGCCGCTACTTTCAATTAAAAAGTGAATTTGTTTCCAACTAATAACATCGGTATTTTGTTTTAAGCTTTAATTCGAATTCTGAGCTAACAGCCATTTGTAAAGAGTTTCTGCCATCTTGATTTCAAGAGTGTCAGTTTTAATATTTGCGAAACGAATTTTGGTTGTCAATTAATAGATTTAAACTAGAAGAAGTCTTAAGAATTGAGATATGAATTTTAAAAAGTCAAAAATAGAAAAGCAGACATTTAAGAAATAATGTGCAATAAATCATAGATGATGTTTGATAGTCGTGAATTTTTTAACTTTGCAAAGCTATAATAGATAGCTAATTGGATAAGAAAATGTGAAATGTGAAATGTGAAATTCAGACACATTTTGTTCACACCATAATTGATGAATAAAAATTACCAAATCGAGGTGAGAAAATTAAAATTCTCGAGAATGTCTGATAAAATCCGAACCAAATTACTGTTGTGGTTTAAGTTTAAAAAAAACTACTCATTGAAAATGTACATTTTTACTCGCGATATAATAAATATATAGATTTCGATGAAAAGAAGATAATTTTCTTTTAACATTTAATTTTTAACTCCACATATACTAATAAATCGCTGCCAGAGTACTTAAGTGCCGCATATACCTAAAAATTGTTCTTCAGAAAACGAATTTTAATTGGTTTGAAAAATAATTTCATTATTTTCTAGTTGAGAAATATGACTTTTGAATTTTAGTAGATATTATTTGAAGATATCTTGTTTGTAATTTAAAGGAATGAAGTTAAAAACTGTTATGGTTGTTCAAAAAAAAAAAAGTATGAAAAAAGTCAGAAATGGATATAGACCCCTCCTCCATACAAAATGCAAAACCTATGATAAAAAATCGAAATTTTCCATGGACATAAAACATTTATGCACTATGCAACGTAAAAAAGAACAATAAAAAAAAATTAAAAGCACTGACATTATTTATTTAAAAAAAAACTTTATTTTATTGATAAAAACGTAAAATAAAAATAAATTTTAATTCAATGACTATGCCTTGCTTAACATTACCTTTGATTATTATTAATTCAATAAAAAACGTCACAAATTGGTAAGTTATTCATTTACTTAATTATTAAAAATACTGAAAATTAACTTTGGACCTCAAAATTTACCAAGAAAAATACATTTAATTCAAAAGGGTATTACTTATAAAAACCCTTTTTTACACGTATAGTAAATAGGTTTTAAGTTTTTTCTTAATATTTCTTAATTTTCTTATATTATAAATTCACAATTCTTGTGTTTCTATCCACTTAAGTAAAACATAAATTAATGCATTATTAATATCGATTAAAACATCTACAAGACTTCATTAAATGCAGTTATGTAGTTAAGTAATGTGAAGGTTGTATGTAATCTTGTAGAAATTGTTTTAAAACAAAAAAACTGATTTTATTATTTTTTTCAAATTTTTTTATTTTACTCAAAAAACAAATACAAAATTATAAAATTCTTAAAACTAAAAATTTTAAATGCCTTCAAGAATACATTTAATGCGGTTAAGTAAATATCTTAATTTTTAAATGTATTTCCAATAATATTGATTTTTTTTTAATTTTAGTGCAACAAGAAAAACAGATGTCGTAAAATTAAGGCTTCCATAGTTAATTTATTTTTTTTTTAATCAGATGAATAGTTTTTAAAAATTAAGACTTTAAAACCACTGTTTGACCGTACGTAAGAGCACCCATCCGACCCAGTCGTACATATTATTTCTTAGTAGTATAATAAAGTTATTATATTTTTAATGACAAAATTGTAAAAAAGTTTTTTGTTTATACAAAATGATTTAAAAAATTTGTAAATGTAATATTATTTGAACTGAAAATACTGGATAACTAAATTCAAAACTTTAACAAAATCAATCCATCCATTATTTATAAGTGAATAACCCAAAAATATTACAATTTTCTTAAAAAAAAGTCAGAAAATTATTTCCCTTAGTTAGGTATACATTAACCATTTATTTTTGCTTTACTTTTCCCTTTCAAGTTTCATACAGTGTTGTTCGACTTTTTTACTTTACGTTTTTTACATACTTTTTTACGTTTTTTGTCCTGCTGTATTTTAATTATGCTTCCGTAAAAAAAAACGTAAAAAAGATAAAAAAGTAAAAAAAAACGAAAAATAATCAAAATTGTTTACCTTCAAGATTGAAGATGGCAGTTTTCTTTTCAATATAAAATGCTTCAATTATTTATTTGTTCTTTCGATATTTTTGGACGTCTTCCAATTTTTTTAAAATTTTATTTATTTAAATTTTGAATTTTGACAGATGCCTCTCATTTTTCTCAGTTATTTACTTTTTTACCCCTTCTTTACCTTTTTTACGAGTTTTTTGCGTGATTTTTACGTTTTTTACACTTATTTATGCGTTTTTTACCTACTCTAACATAAAAAACGTAAAACTAGTTTTTTACATGGATTTGAACAACACTGGATTCATAAATACAATTTTTTTTATTACCATGCTTACGTGCAATCAATTTAACTAATAAACGGGGGTGACATTCTGTATGGGGAAAGCGATCAAACGTTTTCGTTTTTGCGAAAGATTTGCTTCAAATCTTTATGCAAGTCTTTTGCACAAACAAAAATGTTTGATCGCTTTTTAAATACAGAATGTCACCCCGGATTTCTTCACTCTTCACCTACAATGATTGTCATTGTTCTTCTAGTCCTTTTTTTGATTGCAGTTTCAATAAAAGTAGATCAACATTATTTTTAGCCTGTTTAAAAAAAATATTCAAACAATATTGGGAGTAAATATTTGTCTGTAAAAGTGACCTCTGAAAGCAGTTATTCACGAAAAAATGGTGTTAGGGGGCTTTTGAACTCCTAAAAATGTTGTTGGTACTCAAATCGATGAAGAATATTTTCAGTTTTTTTTTGTCAAGAACATCAAAAGTAAGCTATATACACCAAAATTCAGTGTACATTTCGTATAGAGGCAATTTACGACGTAACTAATTTTATTAATTATATTTCAAAGGCAGTTATTTATATGATATAATTTATAAGCATATTTTTTGTAGTAATTTTATATGTAAAATTGACCATATCCGGGAGATATTCCTGAAGAAAACAGTTTTGCGAGGCCTTTAAACTCGACCTGCAAAATTTTTAGTGGCACTTGTATCGATTTGGAATACTCCTAGAGTTTTATGAGGAACACCATGAAAAGGCTTTATACCAAAATCCAGCTTTCCCGCAAATTTTCCCTGTTTAAAATGACTTTATTTATGTATGATTGATTTTATTTTTTTTATATATATTCATAAAAATAAAACATGTACATTCATATTACGAATAAAATTCAATTTATAGTTCAGTATCTATAGTTTCTTTTGGTTTTGCTAATTGTTGTTTGTTTTTTGAATTGTTAGTTTCAAGATAAGCAAACAATTAAAAAAAAAATATCCATTTTCATCCCAATTGAATAGTGTTGACTGTGGGGTGACGACACGGCAGTAGTATACCAAAGGATAATTAAATCGATTGTATTTTAATGGGATAAATCTAACAAAGGGTAACGCGATGAAGACTCAGTCAATTGATTATTAAAAAAAAATATTATAATAAAGTGCAAGTGCAAATGCAGATGCAAATGACAAAGTAGTGATAAGAAAATTAATTAAAAAAAAAATAAACACAATATGGCTGCATCGCACGTATACTTGGTCTTGTCGTATATACATACGTATTACGTATGTAATGTGCCTAAATATAGTAGATGTATCCTCGGTGTCGTGACTAAGGTCATATTTCCAAATATATGATTTTATGACGCTTTCGCAAAGTGACATAAAGCCATATTCAAGCTTGTGTCGCTTTGATGAAACATCATAATACCTTATTTTTTGCAACTTAAGACCTTATTTTAATATGGCCATTGGTCACCCATGGTATTGTTGTCCAAGAAAACTGTTAACATTTTGCGCCTGCCTGGCGACTGGTAAAGAAACAAAGTGACCTAATGCCATAATGACTATGCCATTTTAGAACAGCGACAAAATGCCATAATGTTGGAATATAGCCTTATGTCATATTGTGGAAGTGTATATCAATTAGCCATACTTCAAAATATGGCCTTATGCCACGACACCATATCCTCTATTGGTTTATTATATTTGCAATGATGTATACCTATATAACCTAAGATACATACTTAAGTGAGATATACTTCAAAACTTACTTAAAAAAAATAAATATTTTTCTCACATGATATTTTTCCCCCATGATATTTTTTTGCATGATATACATATTTCTTGGAATACATATACATACCTATATTTTTCTCGCATAATATATTTTCTACATGATTTACCTCTCGAATGATATATTTCTGTCATAAAATATTTTGTTTGCATGATGTATTTCTAGCACTATATATTTTTCAACTGATATTTTTCTCACTGATAATCGTATAATTTTAGAAAAATATATTTCTCGGATGATAGTTTTTTTGCATGATATATTTGTCGCATGGTATACCTACTTTTCGCTGATGATGACCCCTTTGCTCCAAAAATTGATTTTTTCAAAAATGTTTTAAAAAACCCATCGAAATGTATGTAATATCAAAAATCTTTAAAATCTGTATCCGCACGACCGCACCTGTAAGCCAAAAACTTCTACGAGGTCTGGTTCGACAAATTACGGAAAGCTGGTATAAGAAAATCTAAAAAATTATAAAAAATCTAAATAACCCAAACTACTTGCAGCCAGACTAACATTTTTATAATTGAAAACTTGTATACTTTTTTTTACAGGACTTCTACATACCTACATATCTCCTTTAAACCCGTAATAAATGTCCAAACACAAATAGAAAAAAAACCATATGTTCCAAATTAATTTTATTAAAACACACAATTTAAAAATGCCAATCGATTTCCATGATAGTTGTGACTGTTTTTAAAGCACCAACAGTCTTATAATTAAAAATCCACAAATCCGTAGAAAATACTAAACCCTCCCCAGCCATTAGCATAAATTCTATTTCCAAACATAATTTGTCACATGGTGATTTCGGTATCAATGTTATCGAAATTTCTCCACTTAATTGCTGAACAAATACAAGCCCCTGAAAGTATAATTCCTTTTCAATTGTTTTGTAATTATTTGACATCAAAATCCAACTCGAGTAGAATGGCTCAAAGTGCAGTGGATAGTAATATGGCCTTGTGATGAATTTCCTTGAAGCCTTAACAGCATCAAATTGACAATTTCGAAATTGAAGAAACCATTCGTCATTAGTAGTTGAACTCTCAGCGATTTTCCCTAATGCTGTTTCGATGGAAAAAAATTTTGCCATCATAAGATTTGTTTCAATATTACAAGGAAGACTGCTGAGGAATTCATTTGGATCTTCGAAAATAATTGAAAGAATCTTCTCCAGTGATTGAGTTGGATGGGAATCATGAATGATAACGGGAAGACCTTTTTCGAGGTAATTCTGTTCAATCATTGAATAAGTTACATTTGTAAGACTTGGCGGATATTCTAAAAGTAAAACAAAAATTACAAATTTAAGCAAAACAATGACTAAGTTTTAGTCCTTACCGAACTTTTCACACAGAAGGCAATTCATTTTGTCCGTTTCATATTTCCCCAGACTTGAAGATGCTTCGGTTTCCACTTTCTCAGCAACATTTCTATTTACTAAGCACTTCGCTTTATACAATGGTGTCCAATTCCAAAATGGCAGCAATTCGATAAGAATCAGTCTTCCAACAGCACTTAGCGACCAATTCAGCACTTCAACATTACAACACAACCACCATAAAATACTGACCAGAAAGACCACTAAACCAATTTTTCTCCAAAATCTCCATCTCCAGGCAGATAGAAGAGGTTCACAAATTATTTGATAATCCTTTGCAGTAAAATTCTTCTGTTCGCAAAAATTTAGAAAATTTTCAAAATCTTTTTCAAGTTCACTATGCGAAGAAAGAGACATTTTAAAAAAAAAAATATGTCAACTCTTCTTGAATGGAAATATTGAAATAAAATCAAAAACAACCTTCCACCATCAAGCACTTTGTTGATTTGAAATTGTTGAGAACAGAATAGGACATGCGCCAAGATTATATAGGAAACTGTGTAACTGGTTGCAAGTGATAACAGAAAATCTAATTTTCTATCACATTAGCTGTGAAAAGGAAATTTTTCAATTGCGTTTTCGATGCCACATCTGAGCCTTTTGTTGAATCAAAGGAAACAGCAAGGGGTTTGTTTGAGTAGGTTTTAAATGGTTCTAATAAATAGCTCCTCTAGACGAAACAACATGCTTGTTAAAGAGTGAACATTCTTATCTTGTACCAAAAGAAAATTATTCAACTCTAAACTTTATTTCAATTATGTGGAGAAAATGTATTCTATATGAGTTAAATGTTGCAGTTGCAGTACAACGGTCATTCAAAGTGCAGTCTTAAATTTGATTTAAATGTCTTAAAATTGTGTTTTGAAAAGAAGAAAAAATGAAAAATATTAACGTACCTTCATAATTCTTTTAAATAAATCTTTACACGCACTCGAAATTTTTATTTTCAGCCTTATTATGAGTTTCCCCCGAAAAATAATTTCACCTTATAACATTTTTTATTCGCCCGAAATTTGGCTGTTAATCAGCCTTATTGTGAGTTTCACCCGAAAAACATTCCACTCCGAAAATATGACATTTCACGTTTCGCCTATTGTGAGTTTCGAAAAATTCCCCTTACTGCGCACATTCATTTAGGGTGGAATGTAATGCCATTGACAGCCTAAATGTTCACTCATTTTTAGTGCGCGAACGAAATTTCATTCGGGTGAAACTTACAATAGCTTCTAAAATTCCGGGCGAGCAAAAATTTTAAAGTGAAATATTTTCGGGCAAAACTTACAATAAGGCGAAATGAATGTTCACAATAAGGGGAATCTTTCAAACATGAAATTTCGGGTGAAACTCAAAATTGGCGAAAAGTGAAATGCCAAATTTTCCGCGGGTGAAATATGTTTCGAGGGAAACTCACAATAAGGCTAAATGGCATTAGATTTCCACCCAAAATGAATGTTCACATAATAAAGGGAATTTTTCGAACATGAAATTTCGGGTGAAACTCGAATTAAGCGAAAAGTCAAATTTTCCGAGTGGAATGTTCGGTTGAAACGCACAATAAGGCTGATTGACAGCCTAATTTTGGCCGAAAAAAAATATTAAGGTGAATTTTTTTTCGAGTGAAACTCAAAATGAAGCTTAATCCTTCCCAAGTGAATGTTCACAATACGGGAAATTTTTCGAAAGTGAAATTTCGAGTGAAAATCACAATAGGCGAAAAGTGAAATCTCAAATTTCCTGAGTGAAATGATGTTCGGATGAAACGCACAGTAAGGCTGATTGACAGCCTAATTTCAGCCGAACTAAAAATTTTAAAGTGAAATATATTTCGGGTGGAACTCACAATAAGGCTTTATCCCCCCAAATGAATGTTCACAATAAGGGACATTTTTCGAAGATGAAATTTCGGGTGAAACTCACAATAGGCGAAAGGTGAAATGTTAAATTTTCCGCGGGTGCAATATTTTTCAAGTGAAATTCACAATAAGGCTAAATGGCATTAGATTTCGCCTGAAATGAATGTTCAAATAATAAGGGGAATTTTTCGAACCTGAAATTTTGGGGGAAACTCAAAATAAGGCTGAATGGTATTTGATTTCGGCCGGATTGAACATTATCATGGAAAATTTTTCGAAGATGAAATTTCGGATGAAACTCACAATAAGCGAAAAGTGAAATTTCAATGGGTGAAATTTTTTTTGGGTGAAACTCATAATAAGGCTAAATGGTATTAGATTTCGCCCGAAATGAATGTTCATATAGTAAGGGGAATTTTTCGAACATGAAATTTCGGGCGAAACTCACAATAGGCGAAAAAAGAAATGTCAGATTTCCGGTTGCATATTAATCCATAATGATTAAAAATTTAAATTGTCAAACACCTAATACCAAACCTGCAACAATCCATCACTTGGACATCGGACTCGATTTTCCTAGTCGAAACGTATTATTTATAACTCCATTAATATCACATTACAAAAATAATATTGCAGAATGCAGTGCAATTCTTGCGCCTTACGTTTGATCTCTCTCCTGTGTCGGTTTGGTCATCATGGTGTTGTTGTGTCGTGCAATAGTCCAGGAAATGTTTGGATTCCTCCTCCGACAAGCGTTGGTGTCAGAGCGGCACCACGCAAAGACCATCTCGCCATCGTGGTGCGGTGGCATGGCGGTGCGGTGGTGGTTTGCGGTGAAGAGTTGTTCTCTCTGACCAACCAACCAACTCGACTGCCACACTCGTAACAAAGTCGAATTAGATCATGTTCAGTGATTGTGTGTCGGCGGCGCGGCTGTGGCAGCCGATGGGACTGGTAATCAAATTGCAATTATCCATAATTTGCATAATTGAAAGTGAGCGAGGATGGGGGTTGTATATATCCATATTATACTCTCTGCGGGACTGGGATATCAACATCAGTTTCAGCGTGTTACTCAAAGCAACGTTGTCAGTATGGTAGCTGTAATTATGATAGGATAGCTATAGCACACAGTGGGAAGCTGCATATTTTGTGTTGCAGGTTGCACAGCAAGCAACTACCATCAACCCAACGCATCATAATCTAAAATATGCCTTTGAGGACGAGCTTATACCAAATGAATAGATACCTAGATAGATGCCTTTTTTATTTGCATGGGAATTCAGCTTGTGATAGATACTCCTACATATATGGTACTATAGAAACCTTTGTTTTTTGGTATCAGAAAGATATACCGCAAAATTGGGGCTATCGGACTATCGCTATTGTTATGGGAAATATACGCAATGCAAACCGCAAAATGATATTTGACTGAGGCATGAACATTTTTTTGTTGTGCCACAATATGTTGCAACATATTAATGTGTGGCCACAAATTTTCAAGAACGAATTTTTGATACAATACCGCAGCATGTTTATATTTTTGTTTTTTCTGGTGGTGGGCTTATCACAACGTTACTTTGCTTTGTTTGAAATAAAAGTTCGTAACCAATCTTACATATTTCTTTATTCCTCTTACAGCAATAACATTGATATGAGGGAAAATTGCTAAATTTGAGGTTTATTTATATGAAAAGTTTGGAATCTGTAACTGGAACAATACTTTTCGAATATTTACGCTTAGCTTTTAAAACTGTCAATGAAATGGGCCTCAGTTTTATGACATAAATAACCAATACCTAAGTTCATCACTTTTTCCTTGAAATCAAGTAATTTTTTTTTATCCGCTTCCGTTTTTTTGAGTGAAAAATAAAATGCATAACTGGGTCACACGAAATGACTCTTATTAACGATCACATTGTGGTTCTAAAGTTTTAATATTTTTAAAACTATAATTTGATCCAAGCCCCAAATATTTTTTGTTAACAATGGGACATAAGTCCCAAATTTTTTAGAGGCATAGAAGATAACAATAATTTGTTGATGTTTTATTTGAAATATGCTATAGCACCCTGCATTACGGCGTATAAACGCAGTGAGGTGTGTATGGGGGGCATGCTGCCCCCTGAAAAACCCCTGCTTGGGCCCACTATAGGATGTGCGGTAGTCGTGAGGTTGGGTGTTAGCAAATTTTCTTTTTATAATTTGGTATAGTTTTTATTTAATTGGGACATAACCAAAAATATAATTTGGGCATTATGTCCCTGGGCCTTATATCCCTGTGCCTGATGTACCACCATCTGATTTCTTAAGCAAATTTCAATTTATGAAAAAAAAAAACATTTAAAAATCTTTGGAGCGGTTTTTTAGAAAAATAATTTTTTATATACAAAATTTTTAAAACATTTTTAATGAAAAATATTTATACGCCATTTTCAAGTATTTATTAATGCGAAGTTAAGAAATTAATACAAAAAAATCTTCTACCCATTTTCGAAATATCGAATTTTCAAAAAACATATTTATTTAATATGCAATAGGTAACTATTATTAACACTTATTGGAAGCTCCAGTGTAAACAAAAAAAATCTATTAACATCGGTTTTAAACAGATAATGAGATAGTCGAAAACCAAAAAAAAAAGGTTCTATGAGAGATACCGTTAATATAATCGATTGATATTTTTTTTTTCCACATGGTGTAGATCGTAATCTTGTTAGTACGTTTGTGAGAATAATGATTTTTAAATACTTGTATGGTAGGTACCGTTATTTTTGGTTATATAAGAATAATTTTTGTTTTAAATCTGCTAGGTACCAAATTTAATAAAAATCGACCGAGTTTTCTAAAAAAAATGGAATCTGTTTTTAAAAATCAAAAAAAAAATATTTAAAATATTCTCCACAAAAAAATTTATCAAAATTTTTCTATGGGAGGTGCTATTTTTAACCAACAAACAAAAAAAAATATTTTTTTTTAGTTTGTTTTCGTAATTCTAAGTTTGAAAACAAAATTGTGAAAGAAAAATTGTGTGGCTAAAAAATATTCAACTTATATAATTTTGAACATTTAAACTCCTATTAATAAAAAATGCTTTATAGCTATCAACAATGTTGATAAACAATTGATTTATGAATTGATATATTTCATTTTTCGGCTTCGAAAGTAAAACTAAATAAAACACACACAGGAATACATTTTTTATGAACATTTTATTTCATTATAAAGTTTGGACTTTGCCATTAAGTATGAAAAACAATATCTTCTTCTTGTATTCTTTTTAGGTTATTTTTAACAAATTTTCCCCACATTTCGGGCCAGTTTTTCGACCATAACTTAAATAATGTTGGTTTTTATTGCGTCTAGAGTTCGGGGATTATTCGCGTGAACACGGTCTTTTGCGTAGCCCTATTGAAAAAAAATCTAACGGTGTCAAATCGCATGATCTTGGTGGCCAATTGACGTCGCCAAAAAACGTTACGACATCAGTAACGCTTCCACATCTCTTAAAATTTCTTCACAATTTTACCAATTGCTTGCGTAGTCGGTCAATTATAATGACCATATAATCATCGCGTAATGCGTGAAAAGTTGCTACGTTTGAATCACCATTTGTATTAAGTTTTAACAATTTAAACGCCTTGTTCGATTGCTAAGCGATCCATTATAGTAAGTGGCAAACATTCAACTAATATTATGAGACTTCAAATAAGAGCTGAGCTTGACAGGTGTCAAATGCCAGCGCTAGCAACTTGAAACCACGAAATGAATGACCCGTTATTTTGACTACGAATTATTTATTTTACTTTCTTCTATCTTGGTTTTCCCTTAACAACCATTCACTCTGTCACCTTTTAGCTGAAGTCTAAAAATCAAGTGTTTGTGTATGGTTAATGTTTAAGTATTTTACACATAACAGCATCACTTAAACATAAATTCAAAATAAACCTCTAATATTTGTATGTATATTTAAATGAATCAAATGTGGTCTCGGCCTATAAATTCTCAAAACCATCGTATAATTAATTTGGTAAAAATTAAACCAAAAACATCTCATTATATTTTGAATTTTAATTAAATACTGCTCATATATTTCACAATCAAAATGTCCATAAAAAAAAACATAAAAACAGACATTCCCTAAAGTAAAAAAAAAATAAAAAATAAAATAAAATAAAATAAAATTATCCAGTATATAGCATTCTTGTCCTTACTCAACTTACAACTGAAAAAACGATGCCAACAAAACCAAAAAAAAAAATTAAACGACGAAAACAAGAGATAAATCATTGAAACGGTAAACATATAAAACGTGTATAGTATATCCATACCATTGACCTAGTGTTCTATATTTTGCGTGGCTATATAACAGCTCCCTGTATCTCGCCATCATCAGTAACCTCATAAAAATCGATCCACCATCACTAGGACAATACTGAAAAAAAAACATTGTTTTCCAACACACCACCGAGGACAAATGCCAAAAAAGTTTGAACGCGGATGTGAAATAAACTTTATATGGAAACGTATATGTATAGGTACCGCAGTCTTGCAACGGGTGGAAGGCGCTTATTTCACGAGGGCGGGCGGCGGCGTCACGGCAGGTGGTGAATATTGAACAATGTTAAATTATAAATAAAATTAGCAATTTAAGTACGGCGCAGGGACATAAGGCCCAGGGACATAAAGCCCTAATTTAATTTTTTGGGGCTAATTGAATTTTGGCCTTAAGTCCCTCCCAAGTGAGACCCTTGCCCCAAATATCTTTTGTTAACAATGGGGCATAACTCCCAAATTCTTTAGAGGCATGGAAGATACTAATAATTTGTTGATGTTGGGTGCTAGCATTGTATTAATTTTTTTTCAAACAAAACATCAACAAATTATTATTATCTTCTATGCCTCTAAAGAATTTGGGAGTTATGTCCCATTGTTAACAAAAAAAAATTTTGGTGCTAGGGTCCCACTTGGGTTGGTCTTAAGGCCCAAAATCAATTTGGGATTTATGTCCCACCCAAGTGCAACATAAGCCTCTAAAATAAAATTTGGACTTTATGTCCCTGGGCCTTATGTCCATGCGCCTTACTTAAAGTGCTAATTTTATTTATAATATATTA
This sequence comes from Epistrophe grossulariae, assembly GCA_929447395.1. Classification (NCBI taxonomy): domain Eukaryota; kingdom Metazoa; phylum Arthropoda; class Insecta; order Diptera; family Syrphidae; genus Epistrophe; species Epistrophe grossulariae. The sequence goes on from OV839566.1 coordinate 138,076,368, forward strand.
TTTATTTATTTATATTTAGAAGAGATATCAATTGCAAAATTTCAATTTTCTATGGGAGTAATGTAATATGGAATCTCAGATATATAAGAAAAGTGGGCATGGTAAGGGCGGATTTCCAAAAAAAATACAAATGTGATGGTTTTGCCCAAGAGTGATTTATTATAAATTTATATACTTCTAAAGACGCCGCATAAATAAATAAGAAAAATGGGCGTGGTAGTGGGCGGCTTTATGATGAAGGAAGCTTAATTTCAAAATTGAAAATATTCTAAGGACGTTCAATATAAGGAGAAACCTAACATATGATAAAAGTGGGCGTGGCAGTGGGCAGATTTTATTAAAAAAAATTTTTTTAAACTTTCTCGCTGCTATACTAGGAAAAAATGTTTTTAAATTCCAACGTAATTGGTGCAGTTATTTTAAATCTTCATATACATATTTATTTAGGTACATATATATACTAGAAAATAAATAAAGTGGCGCCCTACCTGCACCGCCCCTGAACACATAATACAAATTGAATTATTTTTTAAAATGTTCCTGGATGTTCATAAATATATAGGACAAAAACAACACAACTTCAGAAAACTTCCAACAGCAAAATCCAAATCGAACAACAACAAAAAATAAAAAAAAAACTCGACTAAAATTGAAAATCATTGTGCAATCCTAGGACTGGCCCAACTATATTAGTGAAATGGTAGGAGCTGCTGAGAGCAGGAGGTGCTGCCCTATGCCATGTTGTATCACATTGAATAACATTTTTATATATATGTATTTTTATTTTCTTCTACAAAAAGGATTTTCGTGGTAAAAATAAAAATATACAGATGGCGCCAGACAGTCAGGAGGCGGACAAAATGAACCAAAAATTGGAGCAAGCTATATATCTACTCGTCGTCGTAGTATAAAAGGATAAAGTGTATAACTGTGCTATAAGGGATTTCGTCTGCTGGTTTACCATTGTTTGGGCGCCCGTTTTTTTTATTTTTTTTTTTTTGTTAAAATGTATGCTGGTTGATTTAGCGAGGATAAAATTGATTGAAACATAAATTCACCCAAGGATGTTGTTTCAGAATTATATATTTTTCGTATTATGCGAAATGCGGGGATAAACGACTTGAGGTACATATCTCTACCTACGTATAAAGGGGCTTAGTGGAATTTTGTCATGTTTATTGTATGAGTTTTTATTTCTGCGTTTTGACTTTTAACAACTTATGGACATTTTAAGTTGGGAATTTTTGATGTTTCAGGATTAAATAGGTGTAGGCACTTAAAATTTAATATTGAAGGAAAAGTTTAATTTAAATATGGACATTTTTATTGTCTTTTTCGCTACTTTCAGGATTAAGCTATAATGATCCTCAAAATGTATAAAATGTGAGAAGAAGAACTATAAATATAAATGTCACTTGAAATATCAATACCAGGAATATTGTTTGAAAAATTTTAAAAAAATATCGGACTATCATCTTTTTGTGAATTATCCGATGTCCAAACTTGACTTTAATAGCATTAATGTTCTTAAATCAAAATATTGGTAAATCGGGTTTTACCTATTTACATAGGTATTAAGGACGTTGAAAAGGTGAGCCAAGACGAGAGAAAACTAATATTTGGTTTGTTTTGTTGTGCATGAAATGAAATTTAAGCCCATTTGTTTCAAACGATTCTAACATGTTAACAAGTTAGAAAAAAGAAAAATTGTATGATCTGATTGGTATTATGGATTAAAATTTATTTTATAATGTTTGAAGTTTATAATTCAAAATAATATGAAGCATATGCTCAGCATGATGATTTTAGCGTTACGTGAACTTAATTTTGCATACGAACAGTCGTACGATCAGTGTGAGTAATGTTTAGATCAATTACTCGCATGTTAGGGGTCAAAAGACCAGCCAGCTGGTCAGCACCAGCTGGAGGCAGACGATCGAATGGGAAGCCCATAGGACGACGATCGGGATAGAGACGATCACGAACTCCACAGAATGATGATGCATCACTGCAGGTGCCAACCAAGTCTTGATCAATCTGAAGAAGAAAAGCAATCATTCAAAAAATGTCAATTTTAAAATGTCTGCATGAATGCTAAACGTACCCTATCGTCATCAAAGTTAGAAACCATGACAAACAATTCACAACGAAGACCTTGTGGCAGACCTTTGGGAATGAGCATGTGCTGTGGCCATCCGCATCCACAGAAGTTGAATTCAAGCTCTTCCGGTGCTCCAGCAGCTGGGCGGTTTGCGTCCAAGTTGCGGAAAGTCCTCTCAAAAGGAATTGTTATACTCGATTCAACTGATCGGCGGCGAACGGTGTTCTGACCAGGTTGGACTGCAAGAAAGCCAGATTACAAAACGTTTCGAAATTATTTTGAATCTATGTATGAACAACTTACGTGATACAACAAACTTATCCAATTCAACCATCATGTGACGTTGATCCCTGAGCAGCATGGGTTGACCGCGTTCGTCAGTTTTTGGGCCCAGGAATATACGAACTGTACCAAAACGTTGAGCTCCACCGGCATTGTCAATATTAATGGTGAAGGTGAAGGGTTGGTGTTGCAAATGTGTTACTCTAGCAAAAACATTTCCTCTGGGAACGAAGTCCAGACCACGAGAGAAATCAATGTCTGACTGTTGCCAAAATGTTTGGAGGTTATTGGTGCCACTTCCACCTTCGTTGTCAACCTGCAATCCGGAAATAGTTATGTCCTGATAGTTTAACTGATTTTGGTTGTATGGAGGAAGAGCTTCCTTGTGCTCTTGGAAGACATCATCGACAAATGCATGCCATTTATAGAAAGCAGGATCACGCATAGCAGTAGCCGAATCTCCAATCACTCCAAAGGACTCCAGGTAGCGATGGTCAGGATCGTGGCAATATGAGATAAAGACATGGCCCATGTTGTGAAGATCACCATAGAGCTGACGATTGGGTGAAAGGATCGATGATTCCATCATGTTACCAAGGATATCAATTCCAGTGTTCTCATCCAGTGTCATGCGATTTCCAGATTCCTAAAGCAACAAACAGTAAATGAAAAGGAGTTTCTTTATAAAATTTATTGGTAACTTACATCAACAACGAATCCTTGATGAATAGCTTCGAAGAACCTATCCCTCCAGCGCTCCAAGTCAGCCACATCCAATTTGATTTGATCCAGCTCACGGTCAAGATCTTTCATACCTGTGTTGGCAAAGCGCGGAGGCCATGCACGACTGGCAACAAGTGAGTCCATTTTTGGGAAGTAACCCTCAGGGATCGGATCACGTAAGTTGTTAAGGCGCTTCACACGGGACAAATTATTACTAAAACGTTCCATGTTGTACCTCGCAACGATCTGCTGATGCATGTAGTAGAAAAGTTCACCACGACGATCCTTCGCAACGATCGAGCGATCAGAAGCTTCGAATGGGTAAACCAAATGCCAATGCCAATGGTGAAGATTCACACCCATGTCCTCACGGAAATACCACAGACGATGTTCCTCATCAAGATCGGATGCAGTGTAGTCCCTGGGAATGATGATCGGCATACGGGAGCCATCAGGCACTACAGTGGCTTCCTCACGGAGCTGAGTAAATACCTTTGAATCGACGTATTTGTCTGGGAAAGTTTCCACAAACGATGGCAGATCAACTCCTTTTGTATCAGGACGATTGAGCAGAGCCACTGATAAAGCATAGTTGAACAGAAAAGCATTCACACGATCCCTGGCAAATACGGCAACACTTTGCAAATCTTCAATATTTCTCAAACCCATAAAGATATCAATCAATCTACCGGCAATGCGACGATGACGTGGAATGAACAACGAGAACTGTTCACGACGGCCAAGAGACATTGGAATCTTGAGGTCAGGAATGCTTATGTCCTTGACGGGAATTCTTTGCTCAGCTTTCTCCCCGAAACGCGACTGGACCTCACTTCCGATGGGGCGATAGCGGTCCGTGAGAAAATGGTCGGGAACATCGAAAATCGTCGAAACCTCGTGACCTTTTTCCATGAAAATAGGCTCCGCTGGTCGGTCCAACAACAAAACCAAATTCTTTTTACTTGCCATTTTGTTCTAAGTCTATTTGATTTTTGAAAGAAAGTCAAATAAATTTAAATTAAACTTTGAAAAAAACTTTTACTACTTTGATGTCTAATGGACAACTTCCAGAAGACAAGTGTGATTATTGCAGTGAAGCAATTTCGATTTTATACCTAAAATCGTAACCACAAAAACGATAAAATTTAAAATTCGATAGGGTGCAATATTTTTAGAAATATTATTTTCATTAATCTAATTTTCGGGTCAGGACATGAGATAATGATTTTGTGGTCTGAACTGAATAGTATGTTCGATGTACCTACACGAGTATTTGTATTCATAAAAATAGTGATAGCTATTCAAAACAGAGTGGAATTAAAAAGACCACAATTTTTGACACTGATTTCCACTGTTGTGGATAGTCGGGTATCTACTTTAATATAGTAGAACAAAGCGATAAAGAAATGGCCTTGATATTGTACTTATAATTATTTCGTATTTCTTATTTAAAATTAGTTTATAATTTTAAAATGGCCTCTTTTTTTCTAAAAAGAATCATTAACTGTATGCTCATCTAATATACAACAAATATGCAACGAAATTATTTTTGTTAACATACAATTTTTTGGTTAGAGTTGAATTTAAGCGGAGCTTCTATAAACCTTTTTGCTGCTTATGCATTGGTAGAAATGTTTATCACTTATCAAGATAGGAGATTAGACAATGAAAGGTACTTGGTGGAATAACCTGTAACGTCATAAATCCATGTTATTTCCTCATACTCGGCACAATTTCTCCCGAGTATTGTCAGGCCATAAAAGGGAACCCAAATAGAAGTTTGCACCTACAGTCAAATTCCACCTATAATTATGGGAAATTGTTATTTGAAGAATTAATTAAAACAATAATCCTTAAGCTGGACTCAGATATCAACGTAATCAATTCAAAGGAAGTACTCTCGATATTTATATCAAATCAAAAAAAAAAAAAAGTATCCCTCAAGGTTGTATTTTGAGTCCACTGTTTTTTTGTCAATTTCTTATCATTGATATTGATAATTATATTCCTGAAGTAATGCATTATGCAAGTTTGAGTTTGGCAAAATGATCTTCTCATTGTGGCTGATGATGTACTGACTCCCAAATCTTTATAATTTATCGACAGTAGCTATCTATATTCTGCAAATGCAGTCCCTCATATTGGCGTCTTCAGCGAACGGGTTGGCAAACAATAGTTGCATTTTACTTTTCGGCTTACAGAGCAAGATTCATTTTACGTACCCACATCAATCAATTTTAGGCAGAGGGGAGCGGGTATAATTTGGAATCATTTTCGTTAAACATATTCCCTATTGGAAGAAAATTCTTCTTAGTTGTAGTAGCCCGTGGCGTAATGGTTAGTGCGTAGGACTGTTACGCCGAAGGTCTTGGGTTCGATTTCCAGCCTATCCCTCCTTAGGTTAGGTTAAGTTATGTTTATGTGGTTGTCAGCAGAAACGCTAGACACACTTAGACCAGGCGGTTGGCCCATTGTGATACCACAGGAATCTAGGAAGTTTTCTTCCTACTCGTTGAACCACTTGGAGCTTCTTACGAATCGTGCGAGACTACTTATGTCATGATTTGCCAAATCACTAGGTGGAACCTACGTCTTTGAGATAGAGCAGGACATGTACAGAGAAGGTGAGGAATCGATTCTTCCTCTTCTTCGTCCATACAACTTCGGCAGAAATCGTTAGAAAATACTCAATAGCATAGGCCAGATCTGTTTTGTGGCCTGACATGTGGCAATGTTATTCCACCTAAGATTTGTTTTCTCTATTGCATCTTCAGCATGAGTTTACAAGTAGCGATGGGTATATCAATATTTGTCCGATTTAACAGTATAGGTAGTATAGTTCCACTTTTGGCGAGTTCATCTGATTTACAATTGACTGAAATGTCCCTATGACCCGGCACCCAGCAAAGGTGAATGTTGAACTGCTGTGCCATCTCCATGAGAGATGTTCGGCAATTAAGGGCAGTTTTTGAATTTGTAGAGACAGAGTCCAGAGATTTAATGGCTTCTAGGCTATCCGAGAAAATACGGATATCTGTGCTTGATATCACGTTTTCTTCTTCTCTTATCGCAAAAAGTTCCGCCTGAAACACGCTACAGTGATTGGGACGACGCAAGGAGAGACTTTGTTTCAGCCATTCTGAGTATACACCTTCACCAACCCCGTCATCAACCATCAGTATAGAAGTGGATCGATTCATCTTCCAGAAATGCCAGATCCTACCAGAGAGAGCTGAAAGGAATGGTAACTTGGAAGTTTTTATGGAAATGTATCTGTGGGGTGGTGTAATCTGTAATACTTGGAAGTGATGTGAATGTGTTCAGAATGATGGAGGGGCCAATTTCATTATTGGACCATTGTGAGGAGGCTTTAAGACGTATAGCTGTGGTTGCCGTCGTTTTTTTGCGCAATATATAGGTGTGAGATGGAACAGAATGTCCAATACAGTGGCAGAAGTCGTACGGAGTACTCCGCCCATGCATCGGCAGGCTGAATATTGGACCTTACTTAGTTTGCCAACATTTGTTGTCTTATCTAAGGCGATCCTCCATACTGATGCACCGTATGTTAGAATCGGTCTGACTACCGAAATGTATAGCCCAGTGAGCAATGCGGGGTTGGAGATCACATTTACTGCCGAGGGCCTTTGTAAATGTGAAGAGTGCTACAGTGGTTGTAAGTCACTAGGCTCTGGTTCTACACGAGCCAATTTATTTATTTTATTTTTATTTTAGACCGTGTAGTAGACTTCTTCTCTTGAATTACTTGGAGCTCCTTATATGGGAGACTACAAATATCTAGATCGCTAGGATCATTATGGTAGGAATTTCCCAAATAGAACCTATAATGTCTTTGCGATAGAGCAGCACCTACATGCAAAAGAAGGTTAGAGTCGATTTTTCCTTTTCCTAGCTCATACCAGTTCTGTCAAAAATTGTGGTCTACTTAATTTCACGCACTGTTTCGAATAGTTATCGCTACTTTTGTGAATGTACGAATGCTAATCAAACCACAAAATCATTATCTAAATTATGACCCGAAAATTAGATTAATATTTCTAACAAAAATTGTAGCCTATCGAATATTTGATATTTTATCTTCATATTTTCCAAGCTGTGGTTACGATTTTAGGTATAAAATCGAAATTTTTTCACTGCAATAATCACACTTGTCTTCTGGAAGTTGTCCATTAGACATCAAAGTAGTAAAAGTTTTTTTTTCAAAGCTTAATTTAAATTTAATTGACTTTCTTTCAAAAATCAAATAGACCTAGAACAAAATGGCAAATAAAAATAATTTGGTTTTGTTGTTGGACCGTCCAGCGGAGCCTATTTTCATGGAAAAAGGTCAGAAGGTATCGACGATTTTCGATGTTCCCGACCATTTTCTCACGGACCGCTATCGCCCCATCGGAAGTGAGGTCCAGTCGCGTTTCGGGGAGAAAGCGGAGCAAAGAATTCCCGTCAAGGACATAAGCATTCCTGACCTCAAGATTCCAATGTCTCTTGGCCGTCGTGAACAATTCTCGTTGTTCATTCCACGCCATCGGCGCATTGCCGGTAGATTGATTGATATCTTTATGGGTTTGAGAAATATTGAAGATTTGCAAAGTGTTGCCGTATACGCCAGGGATCGTGTGAATGCTTTTCTATTCAACTATGCTTTATCAGTGGCTCTGCTTAATCGTCCTGATACAAAAGGAGTTGATCTGCCGTCGTTTGTGGAAACTTTCCCAGACAAATACGTCGATTCGAAGGTATTTACTGAGCTTCGTGAGGAAGCCACTGTAGTACCTGATGGCTCCCGTATGCCGATCATCATTCCCAGGGACTACACCGCATCCGATCTGGATGAGGAACATCGTCTGTGGTATTTCCGTGAAGACATGGGTGTGAATCTTCACCATTGGCATTGGCATTTGGTTTACCCATTCGAAGCTTCTGATCGCTCGATCGTTGCGAAGGATCGTCGTGGTGAACTTTTCTACTACATGCATCAGCAGATCGTTGCGAGGTACAACATGGAACGTTTTAGTAATAATTTGGCCCGTGTGAAGCGCCTTAACAACTTACGTGAACCGATCCCTGAGGGTTACTTCCCAAAAATGGACTCACTTGTTGCCAGTCGTGCATGGCCTCCGCGCTTTGCCAACACTGCGATGCAGGATCTTGACCGTGAGTTGGATCAAATCAAATTAGATGTGGCTGATTTGGAGCGCTGGAGGGATAGGTTCTTCGAAGCTATTCACCAAGGATTCGTTGTTGATGTAAGTTACCAATAAATTTTATAAAGAAACTCCTTTTCATTTACTGTTTGTTGCTTTAGGAATCTGGAAATCGCATGACACTGGATGAGAACACTGGAATTGATATCCTTGGGAACATGATGGAATCATCGATCCTTTCACCCAATCGTCAGCTCTATGGTGATCTTCACAACATGGGCCATGTCTTTATCTCATATTGCCACGATCCTGACCATCGCTATCTGGAGTCCTTTGGAGTTATGGGAGATTCGGCTACTGCTATCCGTGATCCTGCTTTCTATAAATGGCATGCATTTGTCGATGATGTCTTCCAAGAGCACAAGGAAGCTCTTCCTCCATACAACCAAAATCAGTTAAACTATCGAGACATAACGATTTCCGGATTACAGGTTGACAACGAAGGTGGAAGTGGCACCAATAACCTCCAAACATTTTGGCAACAGTCAGACATTGATTTCTCTCGTGGTCTGGACTTCGTTCCCAGAGGAAATGTTTTTGCTAGAGTGACACATTTGCAACACCAACCTTTCACCTACACCATTAACATTGACAATGCCGGTGGAGCTCAACGTTTCGGTACAGTTCGTATATTCCTTGGACCAAAAACCGACGAACGCGGTCAACCCATGCTACTCAGGGATCAACGTCACATGATGGTTGAATTGGATAAGTTTGTTGTATCACGTAAGTTGTTCATAAATAGATTCAAAAGGAGTTCGAAACGCTTTAAAAACTTACTTTCTTGTAGTCCAACCTGGTCAGAACACCGTTCGCCGCCGATCAACTGATTCGAGTATAACAATTCCATTCGAGAGGACTTTCCGCAACTTGGATGCCAACCGCCCAGCTGCTGGAGCTCCCGAAGAGCTTGAATTCAACTTCTGTGGATGTGGATGGCCACAGCACATGCTCATTCCCAAAGGTCTGCCACAAGGTCTTCGTTGTGAATTGTTTGTCATGGTTTCTAACTTTGATGACGATAGGGTACGTTTAGCATTCATGCAGACATTTTAAAATTGACATTTTTTGAATGATTGCTTTCCTTCTTCAGATTGATCAAGACTTGGTTGGCACCTGCAGTGATGCATCATCATTCTGTGGAGTTCGTGATCGTCTCTATCCCGATCGTCGTCCTATGGGCTTCCCATTCGATCGTCTGCCTCCAGCTGGTGCTGACCAACTGGCTGGTCTTTTGACCCCTAACATGCGTGTGATTGATCTAAATATTACTCACACTGATCGTACAACTGTTCGTATGCAAAATTAAGTCAACAAATCTTATAATATTTTGAATTATAAACGATTAGAACATGAAATATATATTTTAATCTGTAGTACCAATATGACGGTACCTATATCCTATTTTTACTCTTTTTATTTCTTTTTTGTCAAAAAAGATCGTTTGATCTTTAAGCGTCAAATAATAAAATTCAATTGTTTTTAATTCTACCGCAATATGTTGAAACAATTAAAATGAATCTGCGTTTCTTGAAGAGTTCGCAAGCTTTCCAAAGTGCTTGAATGTGTTATCATCAAACCGACGCACGTCTTTATTATTTCCCTTACAAATTAATAATTTAATACAAATTGTCATGCCAAACAAATAACCTACCCTTGGAATTATTTGTTTATTACCCCTTGCATGCTCCCACATATTCAATTCGTTTTCACTCAAACCGCACAGTAAATTAGATAAACTAATATACGTCTGCGAGTCTGCACAGCGCAATGTTATTCAATTTATTTCATCCAGGCGCACTTTACAGCTTGGAGCTCATAAATTCGTTTCTAGAATGTAATGTCAGGCCAGGCCAGACCTCCGAGAGGGCTCTTTCGTAGATATATCTATGTACTGTACTTACTTCAGAGGGATTCTTGTTTTTTTTTTTAATAATCTTATTTCCTCAGCTGATAAAATGTCTGCATTCAGAATGCGAGTAATAAGCACATTTTAAAGATCTAAAGATACATTATCTCCAATCGTTGGCATTGTGTGCATATATATTCTGCGGGGGATGAAATAAAGACAGTATATTGTACCTACAGAGTTGCACAAAGGCGCTATAGATACACAAGACATATAATATCGCACACACCGTACACTCAAAATATAATAAAGAAGTCGAATATCGACAACGCCTCGTTTAATGTAGGTATTCCCCCCACACTGAAACTTCCGACATAATTTGTATGACCATAGAGGTTAGACTTGACTGCAGAATATAAGAAGTGCGCTCAACTTGCAATAAAAATATTGTGGCACGGATATGTGCTCAATTTTGAAATTATCTATTCTATGCCACGTATATAGCTGCAAGAGATACTTACTTATTTGGTCTCGATAAAATGCTCAAGGGCAAGCAATATTTTAAAAATCGTTGAAGGTGGGTTTTTGAATTGATTTGATGCTAGGGTTTTTGTAGAACGATTATAAATTTATTGATGGCATTTTTTTTTGACAGAAGAGTTTACGAAATGTTAAGAGAGTTACAGTACATTGAATGGAGAAATATCTAGAGGAAACAAAAAACGATTTGGAAAGAAGTTTGGAAATGTCAATAAACAGCTGAGGCCTATTTCACCAAATGGCAAATACTTTTCACTTTGCAAGAAAAGAATTTCCTGCAAAATAAAAGTGCAACGTGTTTCACCAATTTTTAATAGAACTTTGCATTTGAATTCGTATTTTGCAAAGTAAAACTTAAATTGTATTAATTTAGACCGCCTACGATTAGGCTTCACCAAAACTATGCTAAATTTATTGTCAACGTTTACTGTCTCAACGCGTGAAACAATGATGGTCACGCACGAGTGACACCAGTCGTTCAATACTGTCCCAAAATGCATTGAAGTGTTATCTGTACCAACGTGTTTTGAATCCTTTGTCGTCAACGCGTGGACATGTTGAACTATGACGATCACACGACTTGAACACATTCGAACTGAAAACAACCTTTTTTTGCGTTGACAATAACAAGATGTAAAAATATTAAATTGGGCAAAATATGAACTCCCAAAATTCCGCGATGTTGATACATAGATTAAAAAAAACTTTTAAAAAATCGAAATTCTTAGATTACATTTTATGCTCCGGAAAATGGCGTTTTTAGGGCTTTTTGATGACATATGAATCGAAATATTCAATATAAGTCAAGATATAGTTTTTTATCTTTATCTTTATCTGTCAAACTATAAATTGACAAATTCCATTGAAGGATGGCTACTATTTCGATGGATTAAAAAACATGTAAAAAATCATAAATTAATGAAATTTTATTTTGTGCTTCTGAAAAATGTGATTTTAAGTGTTTCGGGTGACATTTGAAAAGAAATATTCGATTTACCACCAAAATTAAGTTATCATCTATCTGTCAAGCCATAAAATGTCAAATTCCATTTAAGGATGGCTACGATATCAATGGATTAAAAAAAAACCCTAAAAAAAGACATTTTTAGAATTGAGATGGAGGATGACCCAAAAACTAAGAAGCAGAAGAAGAAGAAGAAGAAAAAAATTATTTCCAAAATATTAGGGAAGATCCCAAAAATAAAATATAAGACAAAAAATTTTAAATTCTTTGGTTCTTATTGTTAAATAAAATATTAAATTTTGAAAACATTTTTAAAGAAACAAAATCGGTACACCATTGTTAAGTACTTATTAATGCTGAGTTAAGAAATAAATTTCGAAAAAAAAAATAATTCACCTATTTCGAAAAATTGTTTTGAAAATTTTGTTTTTTTTTCAAAAATTTGAAAAAAATGTCATTAAAATCGATTGGACAGATGATATAGTCGAAAACATGAAAAAAACGGTTCTTTGACTGAAATGCGTTATTAATGGATTAATAAAAAATAAATACATTCCGGGAATTAGTACACATACAAATTTTAATCAAAATCGCAGGAGTTGGTTTTTAGAAAATGATATTTTTCGGCTTTTAAATACTTGTATGGTATATACCTACCGTTATTTTTGGTTATAAGAATAATTTGTATTTTAAATCTGCTTGATAATGTTAAAAACAGCTGAGTGCATAGTTTAATAAAAAATTTGAAACTTTTTAAAAATCCAAAAACAAAAAAAAAATTTGGAAAATGTTTGTATACCTACATTACTTTTAAGACTTTTTGAAACATTCTTCATAAAAATATTGATCAAAATCAGTTGAAGCGGTGTTGAAAAAATTTTAAATAAAATAATTGTTCTATGGGATGTAGGCACTATTTACAAACATTTTTAGCAATTTTTTTTAATAAAATGGTAGCCGTTTTGTAAAAAAAAATTACTGAAAAAGTTGTGGGCACGTTTTTGTAAAAAAAAAGTTTTTAATTTTTTTCTAAAAAAAATTTGTACGGCAGCTACTGTTGTGTTTGGTCCTAAAAATGCATAAATAGGGTGGCCAAAAATCGCAATGTACCAAATTTAAAGAAAATCGACCCATCCTATTTAGGCTGCAGCCAAAAGGACAGACAGGCTGACAGACAGAATTGCGAGACCCATCATCGTAATCTCAACTTTGATCAAGATCTGGAGCATGGAGTACCTATATTATCTAAAGAACCGACTCGTACCCCCCTTGCCTAAAAAACCCGCAAATTTTATTTTAGCACATTAAGAGAAAACTCTCTTAAATTTCCTGTCCGTGAGGCGTGAATACGTGTGAATTGTTGATACAATAACAAATAGCTCAAAAAGATGAAAAACACCCGATTTACGTTCATTTATTATCGTTCATGCTTATATCTTTAGATCCAATGTTCGGATTTTCAAAATTTAAATTAAAGCCAGAACGACAGGTTTGTACTAGAGCTCCCTATTACACGGATATTTAAAAACACGGATACACGTGTTCTTATAATATCCGGATTTGAATCCGTGTATTTCGTGTATCCGTGCATCCGTGCGTCCGTGCGTCCGTGTGTCCGTGTATCCGAAGATCCGTGTATTTTAAATAATCCAATCATCACTGGAGAGGGATTTTTTTGATAAAAATACGACAACGACTTGGTAGTCGAATCTGTCAATGGATTTAAATTTAGAATTTTTAAAAATTTTTCTTTAAAAATCGATTTTTTTGGAAAATCACCAAAAATAAAAATCTATAATATCCATTATCCCTCAAAATTTTGAGCTTGTAAGCCCACCCCTTGAAAAGATAAAAATTAAAAACCATTCCGTGACCAGAATCCGTGTAATAAAGATCCGTGTATGCTTAATATCCGGATACACGGTTCCATTTAAAATGCATTGGGCAACTAACACATGCTCAACCTTGTGGAGGAAATCTCTCAGTGGAGCTTGTAGGGTGAAAGAGAAAAAACCCTGAAGTCGGTTCTCAAGATAATATGGGTACTTACCTTGTATATACGCTGTGTATAGTGTGTACATACAATACCTACTTTCCGACTGCAAAAGCAGTATTTTGTCTACTGGAATATAAAAAGAAAGAGTTCGGGACACAAATGTTTTAATTCGGCATGGCGGTGGCCTTTTTTTGACAAATTATCACAATTTGCTGTCAAAAGTCAAAACCAATAAATAAAAACAAGTTTGCTTACTTATTGTAGTAGATTTTGGTAAACGTCTATTTTTACTATTTCTGGAACCGTTTTTTTTTTTTGTTAATGGACAATTTTAACACGTAACTTTACTTTTATTCTTTATTGTTTGGGAAACTCATGGAATAAAGGTGGAATAATCGTTTTTTTATTAATAGGACTGGGAGTATTTTTTTTTGTTTCAGTTATTCGTTTTATTTATTTACAATGTGTTCTGTTTCATTTTAAAAATTCGATTTTAAAATTTAACTGGAGGAAAATGAAACTTTAGTTTATTGGTCAGATCTTAAAATTCAACGAAGCTCAATTGAAAGGAAGTTATACATCAAAATTCAGCTTTTAATTTTTTTGGCAGTTAGTATTTTAAATGATTGAATTAATTAAACTAACAAAATGTCGGAATATACATAAATAAAAAAATTGAGTTCCCAAAGAGTAGACACATTTAGAAAAAAAATCGTTTTTAGAAGTTTATAACTTCAAAAGTTTGTTATGTAGTTATGTATATTTTAAAAATTTAAAAAAAGATCGGATTTTTCTCACATTTAAATCTTTAGACCTTGGATTTCTAACCCACATGAAACCTCTTAAATTGACGATTTGTGCAAATGTCTTAAAAAAACAACCAAAATTATTAATGCTATTGAAATTAATTTTAATATCGATGGTTAAAGTGCAGAACCTCGTATAAGTCTGCTTTGCATGTTCTTCAAAAATCAAAAAAAACCTGCCAAATTTTGTATGGAAATTTATAGTAAGACAATAGATTTTGAATTCTGGTCTTTTTTGTATATTGCCAAAAGTTTTTTTTATTATTTTGCATTTAAATATGTAAATCATTCCTGTATATAATTTGGTTGAAGAAGTCTTTAGAAAAATGTACCTACATAAATATTGTAACCAAAACCTCTGGACTAAATTCATTCCAGAAAATGGAAAAATATTCAATGAATGTTATAATAATTATTGCTTCCTATACTTATTAACCTTAAATTCCAACAAAAATCCATTGAATTTATTTAACAGCTTCCGCTTGTTACAGCATTCAGGTCACGCCCGGACATCGACAATGAACCTCGCTCATGGATGTAGCACTTGTTCAGGCCACCACTGCTGCTGTTGTCTTTGTACTGGTCACCAAAAATGTTCCAGCTTGTATGAAATAAATAAATATGACTATAAGTAAGTATGGTAGGTATAGTGTATAATGTATCCTTGTTCTCATAGAAAATAAACCCTCTATGTATTGAATGAATATAGAGAGTTATTATGCGACACATTTGGAATTGATCCAAGAATATTTTTGGCCGATTCCAGCAACATGGTGCTTTTCAGTTTACCATATAGTTCGATAGCCTTTTTATCCCCAATAGTATGAAGATACATAAGTACTAGCATGCAGATATTTTACGACAAAATTTCCCAGGAACATTATACATCACAACGACAAAGGCGCTGCTGGCTTGGCCCTATATGTTAAGATTCTTTTAAGGGTATACCAGTCTCGCCATTCCTGATGGGGCCATCCATCCGCCTTCGGGCCCAGTCTTTCAGGCTATATACAGTACATAATATGCTGGTACCACGGCCTTCATGTGGGTCTATGGGAAAAATGTTTGGTAGCCAAAATGTGAATGACCGCTCGATGGAGTGTAGAATTTTGTTGCAGGTTGTTTGGGTTTTTTTTTTGGTCTTTTAATAAATTTCTCTGAAAACGAGTTATTTAAATGGAATTTATTGGAAATGAAAATGGGACGGATGTTGTTTCTTTCTTATTGGTTGTAGCAATATAAAATTATTTCATGCAGAATATATAAAAAGAAGTTAAATTGACTACTCTCGAGGATAGGAAGGCAATTTTGTCTATTTGAGAGCAATAAATCAATGACAATGAAATTATTTCAAAAAGCTGTATAAGAACATGAAACTGTTTTTTCATCTTTTTCTTTTGTGTATGATGTGTGTTTATGGTCGACTATGTTACAATAATTCAGTAAAATATTTCTTTAAATCTTTAGAATATTTGAAAACAACTTTATTATTTCAGGAATCGACCGTAACATTACCTATATCACCGCGGTGGCTGTTGAATGCCAACCAATAGTTTAAGTCGAAACATTAACAAAACCACAAATCAATCCTTTTGCACTTCTTATGTACTCCGAAACAATCTTAGAAGAAACTTCACTACAATAAAAGGTATGAAATACTTATTTACTTAGGTCATTGGACCTGTCCGTAATATTCCCCTTGCGGGGTATACGGTCTTCACTACTCCTACGAGCCATCGTTTACGATTTCTGGAAATGTATCCAGCTCTCTCCAGTTCATCTGCAGTGGTTCAGATTCCTCTTCAACCGTTCTTCGCCAATTACTTCTACGTCGAAATACTTTCAATGATATTGGAAATTCTCTACCATCTCTAGTTGGTTTGTCCCAAAATATCTACATATTTGGAAGTTCCAAGGCTCATCCTTTTACTTTTTGCCGTATTGATCTTAAGCCCTACGATTTCAGCTTCTCTTTCCACCTTTGTTGTCATTTGATGGAGATCCTTGATCCTATACGAGAGATTAAGAATACCTCGCCCTCGTAGTCTAGATACATATTATTAGAGGGGTGTTATTGCAGTGTCCACTGAATTCCTCCATTACCAATCGACAAAGCTGCATGTAGTACATCACTTGTCACCAATAGAAACAGTATTATTGACAGTATATACAGCCTTGCCTAACCCCACTTTGGATTTTAAACTCCTTTAACATTGATAATAGCAATCAATTTATCTGGGAGACGCAGGGTCATAAGTCCACAATTGAGTTTTGACGCACTTGGGTGGATTACAAGTCAACAAATCTACTTTGGATTTATAACCCACCCTCATGAGCCAGAAGTCCACAAAAAAGTAGGCCAATATTCCATAATTTTAGAATGGCAGTGGGTCATAAGTCCACAAATACTTTCTGGAATGTTTTTAAATTACCCAAGGAACTGTTCATTAAGAAAACTGTTGACATTGGTGTCTGCCTGGCGACTGGACATAACAGAGTTGCTTGAGCGGTACAAAGCCCTCCAAAAAGGGAGTTAAAATCCTTGAATCCCGCGAAGCGGGTCATCCAAGGTACTGCAACGGAATTGCGTGAATGGTACAGTGGACCCAAAAATGGGGTTTAAATCCTTTGAACCCACTAGGAACCCTTAAACTGAATATTTTTTTAAACCACTAGAGTCAAAAATCATTAATCAATGGGTCAGAAGTCTAAAAGAAATGGGCCAGAAGTCCACAAAAATTTCTTGTAGACTTCTGGGCTTCTGGCCCAACAAGGTGGGTAACAAATCCACTGTAGATTTGTGGACTTTTAACGCACCACATATAATGGACGTTTGGCCTGTGGACTTATGACCCTGCTCCATCTGGGATACCCCTCCTGCGCATAGCACGCCAAATAAATTCTCTATTTACACTATGGAACGCCTTTTCAAAGTGGATGAACAACTGCAGGTGAAGTGGTGATCGATATTCAACTCAGAACTCAACTCCACACAGAAAGATCCAGTGCGGAATCCTGCTTTTTCGGCGTCGAGTGTTTCTTCGAGGTGGTGTTTTTATTTTGTCATTAATATTATTCTTGCTATTATTTTAGCTACTGCAGACAGCATGCATATTTCTCGCCAGTTTTCGCACTGCGTAAGGTCTACTTTTTTTGGAAGCTTGACATATCATTCCCTTTTTCCACTATTCAAGAAATCTATCTGTTTCCCAAGCTCTCTTAATAAGTGGGTGCAGGAGAACACTTGATGTTGTTGAGGATGCTCGTAAGATCTCTGCGATAATACCGTTAAGTCCGACCATTTTCTTGTTCTTCAGTGTTTTGATTGCGGTAATTATTCGAATTCGGGACTCGAGACTGGTCACTGGACCTTGGGTTCACTTCACTGGTGAAAATGCGATTTGAACCCGCAGAAAAGTGCTCCTTCCACCTTTTGAGCTGGTCTTCATCTGAAGATGGCAGGGATCCATCTGTGTCTTTTACAAGGTGTTGTTTAGAGCTGTGGACACTAATTGTGAGCTTTTATTCAAATTTTATAGACGGTCCTACTGTCACACCTATAGCTGCAGCTTATTCTGCTTCTGCGAATATCGACAAATCGTTCACCATTTTCATTGCAGTTACCAACACCATGCTTTCCCACGCCATGGCTAAGCCCAGTGAATTTTCATTTCCAACCTTGGTATTTAAATCCCCACATTACCATAATGATATCATCTCGTGGTGGACTATCATAAGCAGCACTCAGCCGGTTGTAAAATGTTTCCTTCTCCTGATCAAAAGAGAGCAACGTTGGGGCGTAACACTGTATGATGGTGCCTCAACGTACTCTAGTCATGGATCCTGGCTTTTAGGATTCTGTAAACTAAATGCTCCCACGATATTAAGTTTTTGAGAGCTGTTTTTGAAAGAAGCAATGCAACGCCAGATTCCCGAGAGCTTCCAGGTGCCTTTTCGGAATAGAATAGTAACAGTGTTACCATCTAATTTTACCTAAGCCTTAGATATCATCTTACACCGCAAGAATTCCTTCTCTAATTGGAGGAATCTGGCATTCTGAGGACCCTCACTTCCGTCATCAAGAAGCGTCTTCACATTCCAGAAACCAATATTTTTCCGGGTACAATAGCCAAAAGTCGTCAACGTGTTATCATTTCTTATCCGAGGCGTAGTGCCGGTTTCGGTAGCGTTATTATTTTCAATTACGAAGAATGCTAACCTCCGTAAACTATCCTAGAAAGCTAGGCCTATTCGCACTTGTTTATGTAATAAGTGTGTAGGGATACACAAATAGTTGCTTGGGGACCACTACTAGGAGATTAATCAAGTACTTCATCGTGACTCATTGTTGCGCTGCTGGCCCAGACTAAGCTCTGAGTAATCAATAGTTTCACGATCAGGCACGATACAGGTCGCCCGAAATAAAAAGTATGAAATAGCATTAAGCTATTTTTGAACAAAATATTTCTATCAAAATTTCATTTCACCATATCTATAGTTCACTTCTGCAGTTTCGCTTTAAATAGCCACTCAATATGCTTTCACATAAAAATAATCTTCTTTTCTTAAAAAAAAAAAAAAAAAATCTTATACCGCAACCACTTACTTTACCAACAGCTTCTGCTATAAACATATATACCAAACAAATCAGAATCTAAACGGCCAAAACCACTTCACAAGACTCCTTTTTAACTTTATTTTGATGCCAATGTCCTCTTTGGCCTACATCTACATCTACTTCTACGTACCACATCCAAAAACTCTAAACACCATGCATAAGGCTTTTTCCCTCTGCCATTTGAATCAGTGTGAAATCGTGCATAAGAACGATGCCCCATAAATTGACTAATCTCCAACATTACTTCGGCCGGAAAAGGCTTAAATTGTCTCTCCCTCTCACAGAGGATTCAGCTCATTGAGCTTTTCATGTTAAACGACGACGATGGGCTTCTACAACCACCACCACCGTATTGCAGGAGAAGCATTATATAGTTATAGGCAACCTTATAATATAAACCCTACAGATTTTAGTACAGGGGTCCATTGGCCCTATATACCTATACCTACGTCCTATACACTTAGGACAATGTCAAGGAGTTCATTCCACCCGCAATTCGCAGGGTCTTGAACAAAGCGCCCAAATGCTGACAGCACGAAAGTATATATACATTTTCGTTGTACCACTTTATTTCCATTTGTTCAGTACATTCTTTCTTTTTTTTTCTTTTTTTTTTAATCACCAACCAACACGCGCTGGAGCTGTCCTGATGGTTCACACAGAAATGAATCCTTTACGCTTCTGTGTATATAAAACAGTAGAAGTCATCCTAGCAAGTAAACAATCAACATTGGGTGTATATTGTAGCGCTGTAGCTTAATGAACACGCTGAATTGTGCTCGTATAATCAACATTCCTATATAGCGCTCATCATTATTATATGACTCTTCTTCCAGAGAGATCCCGAGAACCAGGCGGATTAGGGATTATTGTGTCAGTCGGTATTTGGGTTTTTTTTTTTTTTATTCCACTCCATTCCTCATTCAAGAGGTGCTACAGTGCCTTGCAAAACCTTCCTATACCTTGGCTATACAGGGCCATATATATAAGAAGAAGCTTTCACTGAGTGGTTTATGACGTATTTAAATTTTCCACACAAAAAAATGTTGCTAAAGTAAGGAGTTTCAAAAACTAAGTCCTCGCTGAATGTTTTATTAAAATTGTTATTAGGTATGGCTTACTTCAGCAGGCATAGGCAGTCAACGACTTCAAACGCGATGACGAGGCAAAGTAAAAACAAAAAAAAAAAAACACCGTTGTACTTGTGTCAGTTTTTGGCGGGAATTTAATATAACTTGTGTTGTGAGGTATCTATACATATACCAAGGAATGGAGAAATTCGATAAGTTTCCGCAATAATCGTTGAGGAGAATTATTTAGGCTGCTCAGTGCTCGTCCTAAAGAATTATTGTTCCAAATTGCCGAAGAGGGAATTTTCTTTATTATCGTTTTTTTGAATATACATATTGCAATTTTATGAACTTTAGTTTTAAGTGAAGAACTGGGTTTTAAGATTGTCATTTAAATATAAAGACATTTTTTTGAAAGAATATACAAGAATTGGGACAACGATGACAAAGTATAAATAGGTAGGTAATATCTGCTTGTATTTGACGAATATTTAACAAACAAAAGTTTAAGGGCTTGTTTTTTTTCAATAATCACAAGATAACCTATTTTAGGTATTTTTTAAACTTGGAAAATAATATTGCAGAGTACGGAGTGCCAGAGTGCAGAGTGTGGAGTGCAGAGTGCAGAATGCAGAGTGACGAGTGTGAAGTGCAGAGTGCAGGGTGCAGAGTGCAGACTGCAGAGTGCAGAATGCGGAGTGCAGAGTGCGGAGTGCAGAGTGCAACTTTATCAACGATTCCAAGTTCAACGCAACAACATGACAAAAAAGTAACTGCCAGGATTTTTTTTAATCTAATACTATGTTTTCATTGGAGCCGAAATGAGGTAATTTCGTAAATTAAAGAAAATGGCGTATATTCATATAGTCGTTTTTAGACCCCAGTTTATCTAAGCCTGGAGTTTATGTAAATTAGATAGGATAAACCCAGTATTTGTTTTAGAAACAACTTAAACTGTGACTATGAATATGCCCCAATGTGTTTACATTGAAAATTTGCTAATTTCTTTTGACAGATAATTTCATTTTGAATTTGATTTGGCAGTTAATAGCTAATTTTTGTTGTGTTCTCTTTCTGTTTTTTATACATCGAATTTTGATATTTTCAATGATTTTCAATGGGTTTGCACTATGGATACATTCCATTTGGGTGTGTTCATAAAGTTTTTACGTGATCTCCAACCAAATTTCGTGCAAATTTGATTGAAATTATCTTATTTCGAAATATGTGAATTTGTATGGGAAAGGAGATAATTTGGAAATGAATTTCGAAATTTTTAACGAAGTTACCTCATTTGCCCCAATGAAAACGTTATATAAATTTTTTGCTTATGGTATGTTTTGCAAAAATTTTGTGGACTTTTCGCGGGGGTTTATTTCCCCGATTTTCTTTCCGCATTTTGTTTGCTTAGCATTTTCTTGTTTGGCATTCTATGTTTTGCAAATAACATTTTGTCTTTTAAATGATTTGACAAATCATACTTCCGCATTTTTCATTTCGCAATTTTCATTTAGTTTTTTGTTTGATTGGCTTCTTGAAATTCGGTAATTTTTTATTTTGGCGAAATAACGCTTTTTTATTTGGCATTTTATTGTTTCGCTTTTTTTTATTTGGCAATCAATTGTTTTGCAATTTTTTTGGCTTCGATTAAATTACATGTCTTAATTTTTTTTTTCTTAAATTCGTTGCTCTAATTACTTCTTAATCAAAACCTGAAAACTAGATGATTTTATGTCTTCTAGTTCTTGAGAAAATTGAAAATTACTAAAACTATTTTGTATGAGATTCTTGTTTTTTTGCTTGCTAACATATGTAAATACAAAATGTACAAAAGGCCAAGCAACTATATAAACAGCGAAATGATCTACAGTAAAACCCGGATAAGTGCCTCTCGCATAAGTGCCTAACCCGCATAAGTACCTTTTTTTTGAGAACCAAAATTTTGAGATTTTTTTCATATAAAACGCATCTAATAAGTATCTTTCGCTTAACTACCTTCCCCGCTTAATTGCCTTTTATTTTGTATACTTTTATTGAAATTTACCTGAAAAAAATTCTTTTAAGTACACATTTTAAATCAGCAGAAAAAGACAAAAGCTTCTTTTCAGTCCTTCGTTGTGTTTCATGCTTTAAAATTCAAATATAAAAAATTAATCTACTACAATGGGGGACTGGGGAGACTAAGTGGGTAGCTGTCACTTTCAAAATTTAAACTATCAAAGTAATTTTATTTTGTTAAGGTAAATTGCCTGAAAAACTGACTTCACTTTCAATTAAACAAAAAACTACAAATCCTGGTTAAAAAACAAAACAAAATCAAGAAAGGAATTTTTTAAACAATTAAAATGCGATGTTTCTACTATTAATCGAGTAGCATAAAACAAAATAAAGCTGGAAGAAGCTGCACAAACAAACCAAAACAATAAACGAAAACGATTAACATCAGATTGAGGTACCTAATGTATTTTCTTATTTTTTAAATAACATTTAATGTTTTTTTATTGTAAATTTTGTTTGTATTTCTGTAAATATAGAGATAAGTGCTTATATGCACTTAAGCGAGTTTTTTATAACTGCCTAACCCACATAAGTACCTCTCAAAACGAGGCATTTATGGTGAGGCACTTATCCGGGTTTCACTGTAATATGAAACGGCGAAACGTTATTTCGCGAATAAAACACTTGGCCAATTACTAAACGGCTTAACAAAAAAAACCTAAACAATAAATTGCCAAATGAATTTTGCGAAATGATTGAAATTATAAAAAAAAAGCGAAATGTAAAAACGCCGAATGTTATTTGCGTAATGATTGAAAAACATAATCAGGCCTATCACAGAATCCATCGTGGAAAATCTCCGAATGGATTATTCCACTACGAACCCCGAAAAAAATGATTCACAAAATCCGAATGGAATCGAAAAAAGCAATGCCTCATTAAAAGAATTAATTCTGAATTTCTAAATCAGCTGTCCTATGTCACAGCAACACTTGGAGCTTATAAAATAAAAAAATCCCTTAAACTTTTTAAAAAGTCCCATCTTTTTCCCTTTTTTTTTACATAAAAAAAGCTGAACATTTGTGTTAAGTATGGCTAGACTCTTTGTTTTAATAAATATCGCAAAAACAAATCCCAAAATCCCTGAGCACTATTATAGCTGTCAAATGATTGAGATCGTGAAAAAAGTTGTGTTGTTGATATTTGTTTATTTATTCAAGTTTTGGCTTTTTTTTCTCAAGAAAATAGATTCAACATAAAAATAAATTGAATTGAATTTTTTTAAGGAACATAGTATTGTTTTGACTTCTTTGTAAATTGTTTCGGCGTGGTATTCAATTATTTTAAGAGTTTAAGAATTTTTAACAAAATAAAAATTGATTAATTTGCGTTTGCAACCATTGCAAATTCTACAATTTGTAAAAAAAACTATTTTTTAATGAAACACAATCGTTTACCACTTGGCTACGACAAGAATCAGTTGTCGTAGAAAAGGACGTCATATTTCGGTTTCATTCGGAATTTGTGATAAGAAATTTCCCGAATTTCGAAATTCTTAATAGATTTTCCACTACGAATGGATTCTGCAATACATTTTTCGTGATTCGTAGCAAATTTTCGATTACGATGGAATTTGTGATAGGGCTGAATGAATAAAAAACCAAACGTAAATTGCCAATTAAGCATTGCGAATTAATCGAAATATTTAACGACTAAAGTGAAACAAAGAAAATGAATTTTGCCATCATTACTGTGTTTTTATTTGGATTGTGGCAAAAACCAACATAAACATCCGGTTGTGAGATACACTTAGTTTAGAATAAAACCAAAAGTTTTACTCCGAAAGTCTGCAAGTTAGGAATTTCGTTAAATATATATGCTAGTGGTTTGTGTATACACTAGTTCTCTTTCACACTGTTTTACCAGCAGTATAAATTTCGTCA
Source organism: Epistrophe grossulariae (assembly GCA_929447395.1). Lineage (NCBI taxonomy): Eukaryota > Metazoa > Arthropoda > Insecta > Diptera > Syrphidae > Epistrophe > Epistrophe grossulariae. Next base: position 138,100,483 of record OV839566.1, read on the forward strand.
AATTTAACCGGAAACAGTTAAATTTGTAGCTAGGCTGTTTACAAGACGTTTTTTAAAATAAAAACTGCATTTGTTTGTTTGTTTTCGTGCATTTTTTTTTTTATGGATAATTTTCGCACGGATAGGCTAGTCCACTATAATATAATTGAAATGGTGGGTCTGTTTGGTAAGGTGAAATTTCGTGCGAATTTGCACAAATTTTTACAATTTACTGTCAAAACTCAAAGGAAAATAAATACAGTTTCAGGAATTTTTTTTTTAATTCAAGTTACCAAAAAAGCATATACTTTCTATAGATCGAGCGGTTTTCCATGGTGCTGCACTTACATATTGATAGGATTTTAACAAATTAAGATATTGATATCATCAAAAATATGCAATGGTTCTGTTTGCACAAAATCTGTTTGATTTGCAAACGCATTTGACGTTTACGAACATACTCTGTGGATTTTCATTATTATTGTAGCCAATTCAATTTTTTTACTGCAGAGTTGAGTTTGCAAAAACTGTTTTAAAAAATATGACATACAATTTTCGTTTTAGGTTTTCGAACAGTTGAATTTCGCAATTTGCTTTTAAAAACATCTTTACAACTGCATTTTTAACGCTATATTTACGTATTCAAAAACGGTCGTAGGTATACAGATGTACCTAAGGATCAATTTGGATTTTTATCAGTGATGGATTTCACCACGGTCATGGCGGCTCTAACACCTGAACTTAAATTTTTATGAAATATCAAATTTCCTGTCTACATCTATCAAGTTTTTATTTCCACGCACTTTTAGATACATCAGTTTATTTTGTATTCTGCTGAGTTTACATCAAAGCGATAACATAACAAAAACCTAAGTGAAAATCAGTGAACAAAATCGTGTGATTATTTAAACTTATTTTTATTTTACTCACAGAAGCTGCAGTTTCACCAAAAATGAATAATTTCCATTCAAGTTCACCAAAAAAAAAATCCTATCTAATAGCTCCATCAAAATCATGTGAACATTCTAATGATAAAAGTCCCCTATGAAGTGTCATTACTCATTACGTTTGATAAGTTAAATGAACTTAGCAGAATTACAAATTAACATCCTATCTATGTATTTATTTAACTTCTGTTAATTTCCTACTCAAAGCAAAGGCAAACACCGGTCGGGATAAAATAAAATCTAAATTATATTGTCAAAATAAATTAGGTTAAGCCTGCGCCAATAGCAGTTTGTACCTATGATACCTATATACCTAGTAACATTCCGCATTCTGCATTCAGCTTTCATCTTCAGCTCCTCTATACATTCAGATTAATTCTCATCTTCGAGTGCAAGTAATTAGTAACCGATATTATTGACCTCATTTTCATAGTGCAAACAAAAACAACAGGAAATGGAATCCTTTACCACCCACAAAGTTTCAATCATTTCAATCTATATCCCAACAACCGACCCAGCCCGATACTTGAAGACGTACTTTTATATAGATACCTATATGTATGTATAGTGAGTGCAATTAAATTGAATCCTTAGCAGATGGAGTTCGACTGATTTCGAATCCGAATCAATGTGAATGCAAACTAAGAACAAAAAAAAAACAAAACATAAACCAACAACATTTTCCAGGCGCAATTGTTATTGAAAGGAGCATCAGCATCGAATGGTGTACATATATAGACTGTACACTGTACAGTTTGTAGGTACTCGTGTAACAGTTTGTATGCTTTTTGTAACTAATAGAAAATTTAATTAGTTTTCTGGGGATAGATATAGAGAGATCCGAAAACATTTCACTTCAAAAACTATAAAAAAGGGTTAAATTTAATTCGATGTTGTAGACTGCTGCAGTCGAGAGGATATCGGAAGATATTTTAGGTTTTTAGTTGTGTATAAGACAGTTAAGTCATTTAACTTAAATGACATTAGCCTCGGTGTAGCGTGTTTTCATGAGACTTCTTAGCTTATTAGTCAGTAAAAATCTTACACGTATAGAAAAACAACATTGAATTTCTAAAAAACATTTTGTTTATACTTTGGAATAATATGGAATTCCAGAATACATATACTAAAAGTGGCTCAAATTGGAGTTTATTGTACACCGTTTTATTGAAAAGCTTCAATTGTATAAGCTGTATCTAAAAATGTCACCAAAAAACAAGGCTAATTGAACCATCAAAGTCAGGTTTCTGTTTAATAAAAATTGACAATTAGTGTGACAGGTAACAGTTTTTTTTTTAAGTGAAAAGTTGTCAATTGTCAAATTTTGTATCCATAAATATTTTGACAATTTTATAGAATTTTGTCGGAAAATATGCGGGAAATGTCATGTTATTGGGTCATAAAACACTTTTAATGACAATTACCTATTTGACAAATTAGGTCTGTTCGCGTACTCACCCGAAACTGCCAGATTCCAGCAGTTTTATTTTTTTATATGAACTTTGACAGTCTTTTGGGCTAAAACTGGTAGAAATGGATAGGTTTGGGAAGTAAACGAACAAGGTTATAATATGGCGTGTTTTTTTGGAAGCCCGGGGGAAATTGGTTGAAAAAAACGACAGCAGGGATTAGCGACGCCATGACAGTAAGCAACATGGAGTTTTCATACAAACTATCGATGACATGTATGCTATTCATGCCGGTAACACAGTTTTTCGGTGCGCTTAAGTTAAGCCCCGCGAATTCTCCGGGATTAGTTGTTGTTGCATTTACCATGTTAATTGTTTAGCACCGACGTCGTTTTTTCATCCCATTCCCCCCGGGCTTGCAAAAAAACACGGCTTATCTCACTGATACGTCCAATACAAGTCACAAAAACTTCACGAGGTGAAGTAAAATGGATTTTGTGAGATTTTTGTATTCTAGTAGCGCACTGTCACACTGTTGCTAGCCTGAAAATAACTATCGGAATTGTGATCTCCTTTTGAGTAGTTCACAACTCACAAGTGTAACATTTCATAATCACGAACAAAAAGTATTCGATAGGTCCGTTCAACAAAAAAAAAAAAAATTTCGGAACTTAAGAATCACAATAAAAAATTCCCCTTGCCGTGTGAGTTTTTTGTTTTGAGGTGTCTTATGAGAATTGTCTGAGAATACCGAAAATCTTATCGAATCACAACAACCTTACAAGAAATAAACTTCACAAGAGATTGTGATATTGTAAGCCCTCATAAAATGACAGAATAGCCCTGTTAATTGTCAAGAATTATCTGAGAATTTTAATGAATTCTCTGTTAAATTTATGTCCTTCAAGTTAGCAAACCAAAGTCAGCAGAACGAATTTTTTTTATGACCTCATCATTAGGCGCTTATTAATTGCTAAATGCTAATTAAGTACCCAAGAACAAAATTAAGTGCTCCAGTAGGTTGTAAGTTAATGTTCTGCGTACTTGATTTCAAGTTTTCTGAATTTTTTTTTATAAAGTGGTAGCCTTAAAAAAAAGGCCGATAAAAATATATAAGGTGTGTTCCATTACTTTGAAACTCTGTGCATTTGTGTGAATTTCTACAGATTTTATTTTTTTTTTAAGTGAACTTTGACAGACTATTGTGTAGAAATTCACACAATTGCACAGCGTTTCAAAGTAAAGAAACAAACCTATCTTCAGTTTTTACATAGAATAATTCCGATTGTCATAGATTTTCAAACAAAATTATTGAAAAAAAACCCTTTGAATAGTGTTCGATTTTGACTATTTTGCTCTTGATTATATAGTTCCAATCTTAGGCCGTGTGTGAATTGCGTTAAAATTGTTGGTTAAATTTTCTATACAACGATTAATTTTTGAAGTTTGGTTTGAGATGGGATCAAATTTAGCCTTTTGCTGTGTGAATTGCGTTAAGGGGATTTTTCCTCAAATTTCCTCAAGATAAAAGAAATTTCCCTGAAAAAATGTTTTTCTTTATTTAAGTTACTTAATTTTTTTGTACAAAATCCAACTTGAAATTTACAAAATTAAAAATCCGGCGATTAAAATGAGACAAAATCTTAATTTTACTTATTTTTCTGATGTCCTTTTCCAAAAGTAATTTTTGAAATCATTCTTTCTTCACTGACTTTGGGAATTCGTTTAAGCAAAATAGAGTGTTTTGACGTTCAGTAAGTAGGTATGTATTGATGAAATATGTCAAACATTACTTAGCCGATTTTTTAAAATTATTTTTTTTGTGGTTTGAGAGAAAACAATTAATATTTGTGATGAAAATGAAACCGAAACAAAATACTGACTGCATTTTATCCAGGAGGGATAATGGGGAAACAATTAATTTAATTAACCAATGAAATTGTGAAATTTTCGATCAAACTAAAATGCTTTATGCATTGTTCGATTTTCATAACTAGTAAGAAACAAAAATTCTAGGAATCAATCTTTTTTTACTTTTGGAAAAGACCACCAGTTTTGTATCTTTCATTTCATGTTTTAAAACAACAATCCCAAAACTTTGCAAAACAATTCCCATTATTTATTCGGTATATGAACACTAGTTTATTGTTTACGGTTTATTGTTTTGATTGCAAGCAAAAAAGAAACAAATACGATCTTTTCTGTTTATCTTGAGAAACGTCAAATTTTAACCACTTTTAGCCTGCTCACTGCTCAGCCATTTTATTCACCACAATAGTGTCAAAATTTAACCATGGTAGAAAATTTAACTAACAGTTTAACGTAGTTCACACACGGCATTAGCTTCATAATTTCACTCGGTATATATGTAAAGGGTCTTCCAATATAGGGACTTCCGAAATTTGACAGTTGATAGCGGCCATATTTTTGAAGCTACATATACATCTGTCAAATTGGCTGTCATTTATTCAGTCTGTTTTGCCAAATCACCATGGACGCGGATATAGTGTTCAACAACACGTGCAAATGATAAAATTGTTTTATCAAAACAAGTATTCTGTTCGGGCATCGCGATCGTCCCGCGCACTTCCGACATTTTACATCCGCCTTAATCGTCCTACCGCCAGAGGACTATTAGCAGTGTGGTTGATCAATTTGAGTTCACTGGTTCAGTAAAAGATCAACCAACACCCGTACGTCAACGAAACCCAAGATCTGCCGAAAACATAGTCGTCGCTGTCCGTGAGAGTTTGAAGGAGAATCCGATATCGCGTTGCTCACAAGAACTTGGCCTTTCGCAGATTACAACTTTTCGAATTTTTGTGTATAGATGACTTCGCCATCGAGATCGTGTGATTTGGTCCCGTTATACTTTTCCTTGTGTTGTTTTCTGAATTGTCCCAAATCTTTGCGAATGAGTCCTCAAATCCAACATAACCCATGTCATCGGTCAAATTCAGTTTGCGCCAGAATCATGGAAAATTTGACATTTTGGATGCGCTCCACCCAGAGAAGCCGCGCGGCGGACATTTGAATGATATTATAGCCCATATACATAGATAATGGCATCAATAAGTCTTTAAAATTAATAAAAAATGTCACATTTTGTTTTGTTTAAATTTAAAAGTATAGGAAGCTCTTAATCAAAGACCCTGTATAATACATATTAATAAAAGTAGGTAACCCATCAATCCGAAATTGTACTTTTAAGTTTAGTTTAAAAAAATTTTACTAGTTTTACACTTAGCACTTGAACGATTTTAAGGGTCTGTTTCGCAATGTTTGAGTAAGTTCTGATTAGTTACTCGACACATTAGATATTGACACAGGGTCATAATTTTACAAGAGAAAAACTTACAAATTATCTTTTGACGACTTGAATAGGTTTAAAATGCAAAAGAAATTATATTTGGCTAGGAGACTTATGACCCTGTTCCGATATTTATATGTCAAGTAACTATAATCAGAACCTTACTCAGAAATTGTGAAACAAGCCCTAAGAATTCAAAAATCTCATAATTTTATATATTAAAACTTCTAAAGGAATTGAAAACTATAAAAGAACGCCCAAATAATTGCACATCTACCAGGCACGCCAGCAGCAATTCAGTAAAAAAAAAAAAACAAATAAAATAAAATAAAAGCCCTGTTTTATAACCCCAATAACTACGAGCTTTTATCCATCCAGCTCTTGTGCAGCTATATTTGTCTGTCAAACAGTTGTAGGGCATGATGTATATAAATGACCAATATCCGATGATGCCAATTAATCATGCTTGCTAACTAGATTTTTTTTTCTCTAAAAAATTCCCGAGTATAGGTACATATATGTATGTATGTGATTTGAACTTTGGTGTTATTTGACTTTTGCCAGTTCAAAAGGTTGCATATAGTGAAATTTCATTTACAAACGACGAACTAACTCAATTTTTTCCTCTATATATAGTCGGCGGAATAATATTAGATTCATGTGGTGAAGTGACCTGCTGCAGCGCGTGCTACATGCAATTCTTCAATCTGTGGCTTTGGTATATAGAATTGTATGGTACCATTCCAATATTCTCTCTAGCCTGATGATTTGATTAAATATTCTTAGTTTGTTTTTTTGGGTATTTATTCATATGATTTGGCGGAATAGTCGTCATACAAATGCATAAATACAGGACATCCATGTCCTGCCATTCATCCTAGAACATATACACAATAAATGTCCAGAGTTGAAAAAAATTTTGTTTTTGTATTCTTGGCCTGTGAATAGCAATATATACCTAAATTGAGTTTTCCGATGGAACACTTGCCTTGAGCGAAGTTTGAATTTTAAAATTGTTGGTCATGTACGTTTATTTGAATTTTTTTAAACGCACCACTATATAACAAGTTAGATATTGAATTAATATATTTTTGACAATAATAGAACATTTTTATGTTTTACAAAAAATTGAACTGAATGGCGCAGTTATATTGATGGAGAATTAGGTCTCCTTCTGCATTATATTAGGAACAATGATGTCATGAATAGAACTTTTTTATGTTCATCTCTTCATTGCATCCAATATCCGACTGGAGCGTACAAAAAATACTCCTTGAAGAGGATTTTGATGTTCATTTGATTCATAAGACATTCACTTCCTGTGGCGATGATAATATTATATAGAATGAACTAAACAACATTTTTTTTTTTTTTTATATTTTCTTTAATAAAATTCTTGCGAAAATAAAAGTTTTTTAGCCTACTTTTTTGTACTATTCGATGAATACATATAGTTGAAGCCTTTGCCTTAAGGGGTTACCGCATTGCGGACAGTAGGTACCTATTGCAAATTGTCTGGAAGTAGTTAAAGTATTTCAATTTTATGACATGAAGAACATGAATATGCAAAAAATGAATAATGAAAAAAAAAAAACAGTATTTTAAGGATAGCATGTCAAATAACCGTTATGAGAAATTTCCATATATATAAGAGCCATACCTCATTATAAGGGCTGTAAAAATAAGAAGCAATGGGAGAATTAGCTATAACATTCAAAAAAATTTACAAAATTATTGTTTGTCCTTACAGTAATAAAAATTAAGAAATTTTTAGAAGGCTCTAAATGTGTTCTTTTTTTTTCTGCTGTCCATGTATTAATATTCTTGAGATTTATTCGATCACATGATATACACAATTCCTTCGGCTGAGTTTTATGTTTTCCAATGTCAATTTTTCAAATTGTTGGGAAATCGATGTGTTTAATGTTTTTTATTCAATCAACCAGATTTTTGTTCTAAAGTAATTTTTGTATGAAAGTTCAAACAATTTTGTATTTAATTATTAAAATATTTTAAAGATATTTAAAAGATAGAACATAAAAAAAAATGTTGTAACAAAGTTATTAATAGTAATATTGGACAAAAAATCTTCCTAATTTAGTGCATATTATGTACATATTTAAATTCGGTTTATTTTTTATCTGAGAACTTGGAAAACTCTTAAGTTATAACAAATAGATTATGCCTCGAAAAAAAATAGTGTATGAGGAATCATTTCTGATTTAATTAACGCAAAGTCTGGTGCACCCCAAGGTAGTCACTTAGGTCCACTAGTCCTTATAGTTTCTATAAATGTTGTTATTTCAATAGTAAAATTCTGTAGGGTGCTTATCTATACGCTGATAATATTAAGTTATTCAAAATCATAAGAAACCAGTCTGATTCTGAATCTCTTCAAAATGACCTTAATATCTTTTCTGATTGATGTACTCAGAAAAATTCTCTTGTGAATGTGTTAAAATGTCAATCGATGCCCTTTTCTAGGAAAGAAATGCAATATCTTTCAATTACAGCATAAAGCAATCTGTACTAAAGGGCGAGTAAGGTAGGGTGTCCATAATTTAAATGAAAAAAAAGAGAACATTTCCAATATGCAAACATAACCAAAAAAAAACATCAACCAAAAACGATTAAAATAACGACTTGTTCACAAAATATTTTTTTAATTTATTAAGAGAATTAGTTTCAGGTATAGAAGACAGAAGAGTTTGAATTTAAAACAGTTTCGAAAACATTAATCAATTGGCGTGTTCAGAAAAATGAGATCTCAGAGATTTTTCTCACTCAAAAAGTGAGCGAGCGAATCCAAGATTTTTTTTCCTCAGAGTTTTGACAGCAAAGCTGAGAAATTTTGCTGAGGAATCCTGTTCAGGTAACTGAGATTGCTGAGATCTCCGAGATCTCATTTTCCTGACCATGCCTATTAATTCAAAAACAATAGTCACGCTGTTCTGATTTCCATTCCGAATCAAATCCGTTAACAGAATATAAAAAAAAAATATAATGTGTAGAAATTCACACAAATGCACAGAATTTCAAACTAAAGGAACGCACCTTTTTAGCTGAAACAACATTTTTGAAATTTTGCCAATTCCAAATCGGATATAAAAATTCCAAACGTCAAGAATTTTCAATCCGATCGAAAATCAAAGCACACTCAATCCGCAAGTATTGAAAGCGAGAATTATTTCAAAACACCTATGTTCTTATTTATAAACGTTGTCTAACATTAGACAACTGCCTAACTTTGGAAAATGTATTCAAAAACCTTGTTTATTGTTGTCGTATAGCTGCCTAACTTAGACACAAGAGTAGATTGTCCAAACCGAGAATATTGAAAATTTGAAAATAGTTAGACAGTGTCTAAGTAGACACAAATCTAATAAGTACGACTGCTAGAGTTTGAAAACGATAGGATTTTATGACCGATGGGAATTCAGAACAGGGTGAATGTTATGATTCTTAATCTGAAGTTTCATATTTTTGAAAATTTCTTATTTGTGATGGGTATTTATTTTCATTTAAAAATATATTGTAAAACTTTTGAAAGTTTTAATCCTTCAAACTGTAAGCCACTATTAAAATTGACTTAACAGTTCCCAGTTCCCACTTTTAAACTGTTATTTATAGAATTTTGTCGGAAAATATGCGGGAAATGTCATGTTATTGGGTCATAAAACACTTTTAATGACAATTACCTATTTGACAAATTAGGTCTGTTCGCGTACTCACCCGAAACTGCCAGATTCCAGCAGTTTTATTTTTTTATATGAACTTTGACAGTCTTTTGGGCTAAAACTGGTAGAAATGGATAGGTTTGGGAAGTAAACGAACAAGGTTATAATATGGCGTGTTTTTTTGGAAGCCCGGGGGAAATTGGTTGAAAAAAACGACAGCAGGGATTAGCGACGCCATGACAGTAAGCAACATGGAGTTTTCATACAAACTATCGATGACATGTATGCTATTCATGCCGGTAACACAGTTTTTCGGTGCGCTTAAGTTAAGCCCCGCGAATTCTCCGGGATTAGTTGTTGTTGCATTTACCATGTTAATTGTTTAGCACCGACGTCGTTTTTTCATCCCATTCCCCCCGGGCTTGCAAAAAAACACGGCTTATCTCACTGATACGTCCAATACAAGTCACAAAAACTTCACGAGGTGAAGTAAAATGGATTTTGTGAGATTTTTGTATTCTAGTAGCGCACTGTCACACTGTTGCTAGCCTGAAAATAACTATCGGAATTGTGATCTCCTTTTGAGTAGTTCACAACTCACAAGTGTAACATTTCATAATCACGAACAAAAAGTATTCGATAGGTCCGTTCAACAAAAAAAAAAAAAATTTCGGAACTTAAGAATCACAATAAAAAATTCCCCTTGCCGTGTGAGTTTTTTGTTTTGAGGTGTCTTATGAGAATTGTCTGAGAATACCGAAAATCTTATCGAATCACAACAACCTTACAAGAAATAAACTTCACAAGAGATTGTGATATTGTAAGCCCTCATAAAATGACAGAATAGCCCTGTTAATTGTCAAGAATTATCTGAGAATTTTAATGAATTCTCTGTTAAATTTATGTCCTTCAAGTTAGCAAACCAAAGTCAGCAGAACGAATTTTTTTTATGACCTCATCATTAGGCGCTTATTAATTGCTAAATGCTAATTAAGTACCCAAGAACAAAATTAAGTGCTCCAGTAGGTTGTAAGTTAATGTTCTGCGTACTTGATTTCAAGTTTTCTGAATTTTTTTTTATAAAGTGGTAGCCTTAAAAAAAAGGCCGATAAAAATATATAAGGTGTGTTCCATTACTTTGAAACTCTGTGCATTTGTGTGAATTTCTACAGATTTTATTTTTTTTTTAAGTGAACTTTGACAGACTATTGTGTAGAAATTCACACAATTGCACAGCGTTTCAAAGTAAAGAAACAAACCTATCTTCAGTTTTTACATAGAATAATTCCGATTGTCATAGATTTTCAAACAAAATTATTGAAAAAAAACCCTTTGAATAGTGTTCGATTTTGACTATTTTGCTCTTGATTATATAGTTCCAATCTTAGGCCGTGTGTGAATTGCGTTAAAATTGTTGGTTAAATTTTCTATACAACGATTAATTTTTGAAGTTTGGTTTGAGATGGGATCAAATTTAGCCTTTTGCTGTGTGAATTGCGTTAAGGGGATTTTTCCTCAAATTTCCTCAAGATAAAAGAAATTTCCCTGAAAAAATGTTTTTCTTTATTTAAGTTACTTAATTTTTTTGTACAAAATCCAACTTGAAATTTACAAAATTAAAAATCCGGCGATTAAAATGAGACAAAATCTTAATTTTACTTATTTTTCTGATGTCCTTTTCCAAAAGTAATTTTTGAAATCATTCTTTCTTCACTGACTTTGGGAATTCGTTTAAGCAAAATAGAGTGTTTTGACGTTCAGTAAGTAGGTATGTATTGATGAAATATGTCAAACATTACTTAGCCGATTTTTTAAAATTATTTTTTTTGTGGTTTGAGAGAAAACAATTAATATTTGTGATGAAAATGAAACCGAAACAAAATACTGACTGCATTTTATCCAGGAGGGATAATGGGGAAACAATTAATTTAATTAACCAATGAAATTGTGAAATTTTCGATCAAACTAAAATGCTTTATGCATTGTTCGATTTTCATAACTAGTAAGAAACAAAAATTCTAGGAATCAATCTTTTTTTACTTTTGGAAAAGACCACCAGTTTTGTATCTTTCATTTCATGTTTTAAAACAACAATCCCAAAACTTTGCAAAACAATTCCCATTATTTATTCGGTATATGAACACTAGTTTATTGTTTACGGTTTATTGTTTTGATTGCAAGCAAAAAAGAAACAAATACGATCTTTTCTGTTTATCTTGAGAAACGTCAAATTTTAACCACTTTTAGCCTGCTCACTGCTCAGCCATTTTATTCACCACAATAGTGTCAAAATTTAACCATGGTAGAAAATTTAACTAACAGTTTAACGTAGTTCACACACGGCATTAGCTTCATAATTTCACTCGGTATATATGTAAAGGGTCTTCCAATATAGGGACTTCCGAAATTTGACAGTTGATAGCGGCCATATTTTTGAAGCTACATATACATCTGTCAAATTGGCTGTCATTTATTCAGTCTGTTTTGCCAAATCACCATGGACGCGGATATAGTGTTCAACAACACGTGCAAATGATAAAATTGTTTTATCAAAACAAGTATTCTGTTCGGGCATCGCGATCGTCCCGCGCACTTCCGACATTTTACATCCGCCTTAATCGTCCTACCGCCAGAGGACTATTAGCAGTGTGGTTGATCAATTTGAGTTCACTGGTTCAGTAAAAGATCAACCAACACCCGTACGTCAACGAAACCCAAGATCTGCCGAAAACATAGTCGTCGCTGTCCGTGAGAGTTTGAAGGAGAATCCGATATCGCGTTGCTCACAAGAACTTGGCCTTTCGCAGATTACAACTTTTCGAATTTTTGTGTATAGATGACTTCGCCATCGAGATCGTGTGATTTGGTCCCGTTATACTTTTCCTTGTGTTGTTTTCTGAATTGTCCCAAATCTTTGCGAATGAGTCCTCAAATCCAACATAACCCATGTCATCGGTCAAATTCAGTTTGCGCCAGAATCATGGAAAATTTGACATTTTGGATGCGCTCCACCCAGAGAAGCCGCGCGGCGGACATTTGAATGATATTATAGCCCATATACATAGATAATGGCATCAATAAGTCTTTAAAATTAATAAAAAATGTCACATTTTGTTTTGTTTAAATTTAAAAGTATAGGAAGCTCTTAATCAAAGACCCTGTATAATACATATTAATAAAAGTAGGTAACCCATCAATCCGAAATTGTACTTTTAAGTTTAGTTTAAAAAAATTTTACTAGTTTTACACTTAGCACTTGAACGATTTTAAGGGTCTGTTTCGCAATGTTTGAGTAAGTTCTGATTAGTTACTCGACACATTAGATATTGACACAGGGTCATAATTTTACAAGAGAAAAACTTACAAATTATCTTTTGACGACTTGAATAGGTTTAAAATGCAAAAGAAATTATATTTGGCTAGGAGACTTATGACCCTGTTCCGATATTTATATGTCAAGTAACTATAATCAGAACCTTACTCAGAAATTGTGAAACAAGCCCTAAGAATTCAAAAATCTCATAATTTTATATATTAAAACTTCTAAAGGAATTGAAAACTATAAAAGAACGCCCAAATAATTGCACATCTACCAGGCACGCCAGCAGCAATTCAGTAAAAAAAAAAAAACAAATAAAATAAAATAAAAGCCCTGTTTTATAACCCCAATAACTACGAGCTTTTATCCATCCAGCTCTTGTGCAGCTATATTTGTCTGTCAAACAGTTGTAGGGCATGATGTATATAAATGACCAATATCCGATGATGCCAATTAATCATGCTTGCTAACTAGATTTTTTTTTCTCTAAAAAATTCCCGAGTATAGGTACATATATCCCAAGTAACATCGATGGAGCTATTAGAAGTAAAATTGTTCTTCTGAAGCTCTAAGGTGATAAAATGCAAAACTATAGCTTTGTAAATAATAATTTCACAGCTCTCTACATTTGATTTAAAAATTATGTTCTATAATTGAAATTTAAAAACACTTTAAGCTCTATTAATTTTATGACACTTTAAGATTTAAAAATATGCTCCATTAAATCTTCATACATCTTCTAACGAGCAAACTCTCAATATTAAAAAATTTAAAGACATTGTAGAGCTCCTAACAACACATGTCCAAAATAATAACGCATGATCTTCTAAAATGTCAAAAAAAATAGCATTTATGGAGCTAAACAAAAAGCGACTGTAGCGTACTTCGTGAAGCGCATGCGCATTTTAAAGTTTTAAAAAACTTCTTTAACAGAGTGGATATAAAGCTGTATACTTAAAAGAAGAAATAGGAAGAAAAAAGTGTGAGTTAAACAAACATAAATACATTCACACAGGGAAGGCGTGCAGTCAAACAGTTAATTGATAAAGCGCCCAAAGAAATTTCTATGTGTTTTTTTGAAAAAAGTGTTTTGAGATTTTAAACCGTTAAAATAGTAAAAAAAGCTAAGTTAATTAAATAAACAAGTGAAATAAAAGTAAATAAAGTGAACATAATGCAATACTTCATTGAAAAAAAATATAAAACTACATGAGGTGCTGCGTTAAATCTTCTAAAAACAGTTATAATTAACAGTGTGGTTTTTGTTCATTTCATAGGTAAGCTGTGTCTCATATTCCACATAAAGTAAGTAAAATTACTCTGCACGACGGGCGCTCAATGAATTTGAGCGCCTTTCCATCACAAACAAAAACTAGTGCGACCCTGCACGAGAATTTCAATTTCGATACATTGGGTTTAGCTATAATTCCCGTGATTGAAGTGTATTTTAATTTCAAACAATTTGCTTTTTTATAGAAAAATGTTAAGAAATATCAATTGAAATGTATTCTAAGACAATGTATTTGCCTAAAAAACATCACTTCATATTACTTTATATGGAATATGAGACACAATCAGACCGCGAAAAGAAAAAATTGAAAACTCTATATTATAGGTGTTTTTACACGATTTAACGCAGCACTTATGTTGTTTTATAGTTTTTTTTAATAAATTACTGAAAATATTCACTGTTTTAACTTTTATTTAACTTTTTTATTTAGTATTTTCACTAATTTAATGTTTAAAAATCTCGAAACACATTCCTATAGTTCGGCAAAGTGACAGATCGGGTTCTTTTTGTTTTTTTTTTTTACAATTTAATGCTTCACTCACACACTGTATAGGTATGAGCTCGATATCAACAGTACTTAATATTGCAGCTCTAGAACAATAAAAAATATAGCGATTTGACAATATGGCGGCGAGGGAAAAAATGAATGCAATATTTGTTTTTTTTTGCAATTAAAAAAAGAAATATATATATCCGCTCTCACTTAAAAACACACGAAATTGCATTTTTTTCAAATGAAATTATTTCGGCTTTCGAAAATGTATTTCTTAGAGTTTTTTTTTTTTTTCTTGTTATTATTTTTTTTTATTTGACAACTAAATATCCAGAATTTCGAAGGCGCGTTTTAATTAAGCAAAGTACCGGCAATACGTTTGTGAAAAAATTTGATTCGCACATAAAATTCGCTAACATTTAACCGAAAAATATTAATTTCTGTTATTATTAATTTTCTTAGGAAATTATAGTTTGCATATCTTACAAAATTATTCATTATACATACATAATTTCAAACGATACATATTTATTCTACTGTAGTATTAAAGCGTGCCTGTGTTTATATTTTTTATCATAATATGTACCTACATATTACTCAAACCAATACAAACAAAATTCTGCCAAAGTAGTTCTTTAAAGATATATACCAAATACCTGCAGAGTCAGTCGCCGCTAACAACAAGCTTCTCACGAGCAAAAAAGAGCTCTCAAACTCAATGAATTAGCTGCAAGTGAGCGCGACGTTAGCTCTAAAGGTGTATCTAGAGCTACTTCTAAAATAAACGAGCTTTAAGATTAGCTCTGGGTGTGCTGTTAAAGCTATTAAACAACTAAAAATGTTACTTGGGATGTATGTATGTGATTTGAACTTTGGTGTTATTTGACTTTTGCCAGTTCAAAAGGTTGCATATAGTGAAATTTCATTTACAAACGACGAACTAACTCAATTTTTTCCTCTATATATAGTCGGCGGAATAATATTAGATTCATGTGGTGAAGTGACCTGCTGCAGCGCGTGCTACATGCAATTCTTCAATCTGTGGCTTTGGTATATAGAATTGTATGGTACCATTCCAATATTCTCTCTAGCCTGATGATTTGATTAAATATTCTTAGTTTGTTTTTTTGGGTATTTATTCATATGATTTGGCGGAATAGTCGTCATACAAATGCATAAATACAGGACATCCATGTCCTGCCATTCATCCTAGAACATATACACAATAAATGTCCAGAGTTGAAAAAAATTTTGTTTTTGTATTCTTGGCCTGTGAATAGCAATATATACCTAAATTGAGTTTTCCGATGGAACACTTGCCTTGAGCGAAGTTTGAATTTTAAAATTGTTGGTCATGTACGTTTATTTGAATTTTTTTAAACGCACCACTATATAACAAGTTAGATATTGAATTAATATATTTTTGACAATAATAGAACATTTTTATGTTTTACAAAAAATTGAACTGAATGGCGCAGTTATATTGATGGAGAATTAGGTCTCCTTCTGCATTATATTAGGAACAATGATGTCATGAATAGAACTTTTTTATGTTCATCTCTTCATTGCATCCAATATCCGACTGGAGCGTACAAAAAATACTCCTTGAAGAGGATTTTGATGTTCATTTGATTCATAAGACATTCACTTCCTGTGGCGATGATAATATTATATAGAATGAACTAAACAACATTTTTTTTTTTTTTTATATTTTCTTTAATAAAATTCTTGCGAAAATAAAAGTTTTTTAGCCTACTTTTTTGTACTATTCGATGAATACATATAGTTGAAGCCTTTGCCTTAAGGGGTTACCGCATTGCGGACAGTAGGTACCTATTGCAAATTGTCTGGAAGTAGTTAAAGTATTTCAATTTTATGACATGAAGAACATGAATATGCAAAAAATGAATAATGAAAAAAAAAAAACAGTATTTTAAGGATAGCATGTCAAATAACCGTTATGAGAAATTTCCATATATATAAGAGCCATACCTCATTATAAGGGCTGTAAAAATAAGAAGCAATGGGAGAATTAGCTATAACATTCAAAAAAATTTACAAAATTATTGTTTGTCCTTACAGTAATAAAAATTAAGAAATTTTTAGAAGGCTCTAAATGTGTTCTTTTTTTTTCTGCTGTCCATGTATTAATATTCTTGAGATTTATTCGATCACATGATATACACAATTCCTTCGGCTGAGTTTTATGTTTTCCAATGTCAATTTTTCAAATTGTTGGGAAATCGATGTGTTTAATGTTTTTTATTCAATCAACCAGATTTTTGTTCTAAAGTAATTTTTGTATGAAAGTTCAAACAATTTTGTATTTAATTATTAAAATATTTTAAAGATATTTAAAAGATAGAACATAAAAAAAAATGTTGTAACAAAGTTATTAATAGTAATATTGGACAAAAAATCTTCCTAATTTAGTGCATATTATGTACATATTTAAATTCGGTTTATTTTTTATCTGAGAACTTGGAAAACTCTTAAGTTATAACAAATAGATTATGCCTCGAAAAAAAATAGTGTATGAGGAATCATTTCTGATTTAATTAACGCAAAGTCTGGTGCACCCCAAGGTAGTCACTTAGGTCCACTAGTCCTTATAGTTTCTATAAATGTTGTTATTTCAATAGTAAAATTCTGTAGGGTGCTTATCTATACGCTGATAATATTAAGTTATTCAAAATCATAAGAAACCAGTCTGATTCTGAATCTCTTCAAAATGACCTTAATATCTTTTCTGATTGATGTACTCAGAAAAATTCTCTTGTGAATGTGTTAAAATGTCAATCGATGCCCTTTTCTAGGAAAGAAATGCAATATCTTTCAATTACAGCATAAAGCAATCTGTACTAAAGGGCGAGTAAGGTAGGGTGTCCATAATTTAAATGAAAAAAAAGAGAACATTTCCAATATGCAAACATAACCAAAAAAAAACATCAACCAAAAACGATTAAAATAACGACTTGTTCACAAAATATTTTTTTAATTTATTAAGAGAATTAGTTTCAGGTATAGAAGACAGAAGAGTTTGAATTTAAAACAGTTTCGAAAACATTAATCAATTGGCGTGTTCAGAAAAATGAGATCTCAGAGATTTTTCTCACTCAAAAAGTGAGCGAGCGAATCCAAGATTTTTTTTCCTCAGAGTTTTGACAGCAAAGCTGAGAAATTTTGCTGAGGAATCCTGTTCAGGTAACTGAGATTGCTGAGATCTCCGAGATCTCATTTTCCTGACCATGCCTATTAATTCAAAAACAATAGTCACGCTGTTCTGATTTCCATTCCGAATCAAATCCGTTAACAGAATATAAAAAAAAAATATAATGTGTAGAAATTCACACAAATGCACAGAATTTCAAACTAAAGGAACGCACCTTTTTAGCTGAAACAACATTTTTGAAATTTTGCCAATTCCAAATCGGATATAAAAATTCCAAACGTCAAGAATTTTCAATCCGATCGAAAATCAAAGCACACTCAATCCGCAAGTATTGAAAGCGAGAATTATTTCAAAACACCTATGTTCTTATTTATAAACGTTGTCTAACATTAGACAACTGCCTAACTTTGGAAAATGTATTCAAAAACCTTGTTTATTGTTGTCGTATAGCTGCCTAACTTAGACACAAGAGTAGATTGTCCAAACCGAGAATATTGAAAATTTGAAAATAGTTAGACAGTGTCTAAGTAGACACAAATCTAATAAGTACGACTGCTAGAGTTACTGTTATTTCCGAGGAAAACAGAAAAAAAAAAAAAATTTTTAAAAACTTCATACATAATTATATTAGGTATGTTCCTTTGGCCTGCATCATCTACTGTTAAGTACTTCTGGCTCCGTAGTCAAATAAGTTTAAAGCACTTCAATAATGTAGATACGAATTGTATCCACGCAAAAAAGCAGCACTATCAGTAAAAAGAAATTACATATATAGTAAATTACTGTTGTTGGTGTTTCTCTAATCAAAAATAATATACAAATACAAACAACAAAAATTACATTTATATTGAGGTTAGATTTGTTGGCAAAATTAAATTACTCCATTCATCATCTACTAGTAAATACCAAGAAGAAACTTTGCAAGGCCCTATGGAACAGACCTAAAAATAATAATAAATTCGGAAAGAAATTCAGAATTATTTGAAGAACAAAAAAAATTAACCCTTTTTTATCAGACACTGTTTTCCGAAAGTCTTCATTTTTTAGTTCCACATTCTCTAACATTTTTCAAAATCAAATATTCGCAACATCATCAAATCATTTAATGAAAATTGAAGTGTCCATTTTTCTATGTACTTAATATATTTTTTGTAACAATTAATACATTTTATTTCAAGCATTGTACTTCACTTTCAACCCGCTTTTATTTAAATTGTTAAGGATTGATTTAGGGCTGAGTGGAATACATTTTTTTTGAGAGAATCTAAAATTGTTGAAACTTCCAAGTTCCAATGGTGAATTGTTTTCAAAGTTGAGAATCACATAAAATTTGAAATACAATTAATTTTGAAGTTCATTTGTGGAAAACCTATTTTGTATTTCGAAAAAGAGACTAAAAAGAGGACGTGCAAAAAAAAGATAACAAAAAAAGAATTTTATGAAAAAAGAGAGTGCAAAAAAGATCGGAATGGAAAAAGAGAACATGTTCTCTATAAAAGAGATGTTCTGGAAACCCTAGAGTAAGGGCGACTTGTGATCTAGGTGTAAACTTTAAAAAGAATCTTGATTTTTCATTCCATATTAAGAAAATTGTTAATAAGGCCAATGCAATGGGTCTTGTGAATAAAAAAAAGTTAAAGCTTTTTTTGGAGGAAGCTAAAGCCAACTTGTCATAGCTTTTACTAGCAGCTAAAGCTAGACAGTTCTAGCTTAAGCTTTGTTTTATGTGAATAAAAAAATGATAACGCTAAATAGCTTGTGCTAGAAAATTCTAGTTTAAGCTTCGCAATTTAAATAGTTTGTTTTTTATTCACATGTTTCGACTAGGTAGCTTTAACTATGAGCTGTTCATATATACAGACCGAAAGGAAGGTTGTTTTGGATTTTGTTTTGCCACTATCTGTTCTATAGGACAAGTTTTGATTTTGGGTAAAAAATGTTTTCATCATATCGTCCGTCAGTCTCTGCGTCTATACGTTCACTGTGGACCAATTGGTTTCAAATTTGTACATAGGTCAGGTAGCTCCAATAAAACAGTTTTGATATTTTAAAAAGTATAAAGAAAATTGTCTTATTTTTGAGTTACTCTCTAACATTAATTTAATTAACAGCTAGCAAAATTTTTAAGTACCTGCTTCATAATTCTAAATTAACTTTGTAATTGTACCTTTTAATGGCTTATATATGTACCTACAATGCCTATCTACCTTACAGCAATAGCAAGTTCGTGCGATTGAATGGTACATTTAATTCATGATGCAACTGTCAACGACAACTACGTGCTTAACAGTCTTACATACAGAAGAGCGTTCAACTCTAAGATCTTGTCCTTCACCATACTGAAATCCAGGTTCACTTAGATATCTTCAAAATATCTGTATTCTCTGCTCAGAGGTCAGTGTATCTCTATGCTCCGTTGAGTCTTCTATAAAGTAATCAGAAAGCCACTGCACATTTCTTTTGAAAATCTAAATAAACTGAAAATCCTCATCACTTACTTCCAACCGTTTCTTCTAAAATTTTAATTTTCTTACCATAATCGCACTATAACTAAAGAGAATACTGAAATTAAGACCTAGTCCAACTTTCAAGACAGGGAGAAAAAATCTTGACATTTTTGTAGCTTTAACTTTAATATTCTAGTTGAAGCTATTTTTATTCACACAAATTGAAGTTTAAGCTGGGAAAACAAGCTAAAACTAAACGAATTTAGCGTTGGCTATTTTAAAATAGCTATGACTAGAAAACATCTTTACATAGCTAGCATAAGCTTATTTTTACTCACCAAAAATCTAGCATTTACTTAAAAATCCAAGTTTTAGCTTTAGCTTTTTTTTTATTCACAAGGCCCAATGCTTGGTTTTATTAAACGTTGGAGCAAAGAATTTTCGATTAGCGTCGTTACACCTTCCCTATACAACTCTTTTGTTCGTTCCAACTTAGAATATGCTAGTGTGGTATGGTCACCTCACTAATCTGTATACATTGATTGCATCGAATCTGTTCACCGTAAATATGTACATAGGTTAGGTTAGGTTTATGTGGTTGTCAGCAGAACGCTGGACACACTAAGACCATTGGTTGGCCCATTGTGATACCACAGGAATCTAGGAAACTTTCTTCCTACTCGTTGAACCATTTAGAGCTTCTTACGAAGCGAGCGAGACTATTAATGTCATGACTTGCCAGATCACTAGGATCATTGTAGTAAAATTCTCCTAAGTAGAGCCTACGTCGCGTCGTTGAGATAGAGCAGGGCATGTACAGAGAAGGTGAGGAATCGATTCTTCCTCTTTTTCGTCCATACAACTCCTGGAGAAGTCGTTAGAAAATACACCAAGCCTTGTTGCATGCTTGCCTATTAGACAGTGTCCAGTAATGACACCTATGACGGAGCTAATGTGCAGTCTGCTTAGAGATAACAAGTTCCTAGAGCGCTTCAGATCCAGCACAGGTCAGATCTGTTTTGTGGCCTGACATGTGGCAATATTACTCCACCTAAGGTTTGTTCTCTCTATATTGAATCTTGTTTTAGCAAAAGTTTACAGGTAGCGATGGGTATACCAATATTTGTCCAATTTGACGGTATAGGTAGTAAAGTTCCACTTTTGGCGAGTTCGTCTGCTTTGCACTGCTGTGCCATCTCCAAGAGAGATGATCGGCAATTAAGGGCAGTTTTAAATATGTACATACGTTTCGCACAAAGTTACTTGAACATGGATTGACCCAAATCAACTGCCTCCTTATAGCAATCGCCTTCTTCTTTTAAACATGATTACTCTGGAAAAACGTCGAAAAGTTACCGATGTTTTGTTTATTGAATATGTTTTGTTTATTGAACAAAACATACATGTTTTTTTTTTTGTTTAAAGAATTTAGAAATTGACGAAGTGCCATTTCTTCTAATTTTCCTTCAACAATGTGAAGTATGCGAAGATGATGGGAATTGTGGGCAAGTAAGGAACATGTCAGTTTATTTTAAACAAAATTTCCTAAGGTTTTCATGTGGGGGAAATCTACATTTCATGACG
Organism: Epistrophe grossulariae; assembly: GCA_929447395.1. Classification (NCBI taxonomy): domain Eukaryota; kingdom Metazoa; phylum Arthropoda; class Insecta; order Diptera; family Syrphidae; genus Epistrophe; species Epistrophe grossulariae. The sequence continues at coordinate 138,122,111 of OV839566.1, forward strand.
CTGATCATCCGTACAATGAAAAACTTTTCACTTTAAAAGAGAAGACAAACAGGATATACCGTCACGTGCCACACTATATGTTTGTATACAGCGTATACGTGTTCTATTTTAACAAGTGAAACATACAACTTCAATAAAATTCCTCAAAATACGGAAGTCAGTAGTAGAAAAGGAAAAACAAAATCATTCTTTCTCTACAATTCTCCTGCAGCCAATACTTATGTACATACATTCAGTCAAGAATTGCATCTTATAGGTATATACCGCAACAAGTCGAGTTCACATGTTGACACAAAAAATGTCTTCAGTTCAGTGAATCTTAACATTTAACAACCACCCTCAATATATACCTTTATTTTCTGTGTTTTATTTTATACATCTAAAACTATATAGGTTTGTAATGTGAAGGTACCCTTACTCAGATGATGAAATTGGATGCAAACCTCATTTCCTTTTGCCAATTAAAAAGTTTTCTATTACACTATGCAAGGACTTGGGAGTTAGGTATAGAGTTCGGTACTCTTTGAAAGTTTCTTTACCCACCGGATTTTTTTTCTCGAAATGTGTCAACATATCATATGATTAGACAACTATACGGAAACAGCATGTTTGAAGGAGGGTTTTCCATATACATACATATATTTAGTTGTATGGCCAAAAAACTCCACTTAAACAAAAAAAGGTGTTTTTAAAAAGAGTGAAAAAGTAGGTACATATAATTGTGTTCGTATACAAGTACTGAAAGGTGGAGAGAGATTTCTTAATTGAATTTTTCTATTTATTTTAATCAAGAAATGAAAATATTGAAAATGGTGTCGTCTTAAGTGTGTAAATTAAAGTTTGAAAGGAAATAGAACTGTAACGGTTGGATTTTGTGGGAGAAAATAAAAATAATATCATATGAACACTACCTACATGTCCTTTACATTTTTCTTATGCAAATAAATACTTTCTTAAAAGGAATTCATTTATATTCATCCTTAATTAGAATATATTTTTATAAAAGTTAATAATTACCTACTTTGAGGTAGGGTTTTTATTATTGCAGCAGACCATTAATATTCCTCAACTAACTTATACCATCTTCACCCAGTTCATAAGCTCACATTGCGCAAGTAGATTGCAGATTATAATTATAGTGATATAGGATTGATTCTCAAGTTTTGAAAATTTGCTGATTTCAGGAATTATCCACATCTATACATCGGAATTCAAGGCAGATCAGGGTAAAAACTTAAGTTTGCGCTTGGATTTAATTCACAAGCTATAATAACTGTATAGTTACTTATGATTTAAAAAAATGTAATTCATAAGCTCGTTATTGTGAATTATGAAATTAAAAAAAAATCATAGGTTTAGTTTGTTACTTATGGATTAAAAAAAAATTTAATTCATAAATCATAAGCTAAAGGTTGAAATGTGAGTACATATAAGAAAATTTGTAATTCATAAGTTAGCTAATGACCTCACCTTCTCTGTACATGCCCTGCTCTTACTCAAAGACGTAGGGTCCACTTAGGAGAATTCTACTACAATGATCCTAGTGATCTGGCAAGTCATGACATTAAAAGTCTCGCTCGCTTCGTAAGAAGCTCTAAATGGTTCAACGAGTAGTAAGAAAGTTTCCTAGATTCCTGTGGTATCACAATGGGCCAAGTGTGTCCAGCGTTCTGCTGACAACCACATAAACCTAACCTAAACCTAACCTAGCTACTGATATCATCGAAATTTTTCATTAGTTTGAAAGGCCTATCGATACAATTACGTATATGGAATACAACATCCTTCAAGTGTCCACCGCAGCTTATCTGGGTCATTGGTGGCACCGTCGCACATCGGAAATGTCCAATAACTCAATGAATCAGGCTGAATTTGAGCGATGGCATGGGTTATGTTGGCTTTGAGGACCACTTATTATTCGCTTATTCGCATAGACCTGCGACTTTGGAAAACCTCTCAAGAAAAAGTCTAACTCGGTGAAATCTCATGATCTCGGTGGCCAGTTCGCATCACTTCCACGTGAGATGACAGTGCCTTCAAATCGTTCGTGCTGAATTTCCAATTTGTGGCGTGAGCTGTGTGGTACGTAGCGCCATCCTGTTTAAATCACACGTCGCTGGTGTCCATACCATCCAATTCAGCTCAAAATATGTTGGCAATCCCAAAATCCACACCAAACAGTGACTTTTTCGGAATGCATTGGACATTCTTGGATCTCATGGGGATTGGTATCATCCCAAATTTGAGAATTTTTGTTGTTATCGTACCTACAATTCATCCAGAAATGGGCGTCATCACTTAAGATGATTTTTCGATGAAAATTAGGGTCAGTTTCCAACTTCTCCACAGCCCATTCAGCGAACACAAGTCCCAGTCACGATGCGAAATTCAACAAGTTGTGGTTCTGAGCTGTGGCTGAGTTCTTGTGAGCGACGCGAAATCGACTGCCTCGGAATCGGATTCTCTTGCACACTCTCACGGACAGCGGCGATGTTTTCGGCAAATCTTGCATTTCATCGATATACGGTTGTTGGTTGATCTTTTGCTGAGTCAGTGGACTCAAATTTATCTACCTCACTGAGAATAGTTATCTCGGTAGGACGATTGTAAGGACCGTGAAATGGGCGAAGTATAAGCGAAACGGTGCCCAAACAGAATACCCATTTTGAACAAGAAATTTGTCCATGGTGCAGATTTGGCAAAACAGACTTAATAAATGACAGCTCCAATTTGTCAGATGTAGTATATACAATATGGCCGCTATACCAACAGCTGTAAAAAATTAGGAAGTCCCTATTGGAAGACCCTTTACATGTAAAAGTACGTCTGTTTGGAACAAAATAACTAACAAAAAAAAACAAATCCCACAAACCTAAAAAACATAACATTGAAAATCCCCAAAACACAAAATTCGTAGCTTAGAAAACCCACAATCCAGTAAACTCAAAACCCAAAAACCCATTACCTATATTATATTTCCAAAACCGAAATCCCAAAAAATTATGCAAAATATAATAAATAGAAACCTTAGAGGGTGTTTCGCATAAGATACGACAAATTGTTGGGGCGATGTAAATTGACTAAAAGACAAGAAAACCCCCTAGTAAGGGGGGAGGGCCAATTTTCTAAAAATAATCCTTTTTTCAATTTTCTCAAAGGCTAGAAGTCATTCACCTGGTTTTTAATGCTTGCCTAAAAAATTGATTAGAGCATTGAATATGTACAAATTTTGAACAAAATTGTTTGAATTTTTTTCTTCAAAATTTTGAATTTGAAAATTAATTTTTCAAAATATATTGACTAAAATAATTTGATTTAAAAAAACAGAACTAGAAAATGGATTTCTTGCTTAAAAAAGGGTATAACATGAGATTTTTTTTGAAAATTACTCCTCCCGCCAAAACAGTGGGAACCCTTTCCTTACGTTTTTTCTTATCTTGGCTCAATTTACACTACCTAGCCTTTTGTCGCATCTTATTCAATTTAAACATCCTGAGATATTGAAAAAAAAAATCTATGACAGATCAATTGCTGAAACTGACTGACCATTTATGAGCAAATCCGGACCTTTTGTAAGGTATCCTTTTTTTGCTAAATCCAACAAATAAAGTGCTAAGATCGGCCAGCCGACAATTGTCCGCATATCTTAGAAATCCACTTAACCTGGTGAGCCACTTTTATCTGAAAGGCGCTCAATAGGATAAAAGGTATTGTATTCTTGGAGACTATAAATAGGTGTGTTTTTTTTTGCAATCTCGGGGACAATTGGTTAAAAAACATGACAACGGAAATTAGCGATGTCATCACCAAAACAAAATGGAGTTTTCATACAAACTAATATATAGCAAATATGTATATAATTGTGAATACAGTTTTTCTATGCGCTTAAGTTAAGCCCCGAGAATTATCTGGGTTAAGCTAAGTTCGCAGGGGATTAGTTGTTGTCGCATTTAACATGTAAATTGCTAAGCACTGACGTCGTTTTTTTCATCCAATTCCCCCCGGATTTTTTCTCGAATCTAAAGACTTTTAATTTTTTTTATTGAAACCTGTCTGAAAAAATGTATTTAAAAGAAAATTTTGACCTTTATAGATTTCGTATTTTTATTAGTAGGTAGGTACCTGTCTGAATATTTGCCACATAATTTAAAAATACATTATATTAACCCTATACTTTTCAATTCTCCTTTTAGCGACTGTTATATTTCTTAACCTTTTCAAGCCGACCAAAATATTAATTTTCGCCGCATACATATACTCAAAATATACAAATATTTACATATTAATAATACCCTATAATAAAACGAAACAACCTTATAGACGAACTTTAACTTCCCCCCAACCCAACATAACCGCATCATCTTAACCACATAAAGCAGTTTTATTTTAAATTATTTAAAATTAATTTACTGAAGCCTGCCTCAATCAATCATCATTCTCTGTCCTTTCCGACAACTTGAAAGTTTCCTCAAAACTAAAAACAAATTTATTACCTATTTATACATGCCTTGCACTGATGATGCTCTATTCGTTTAGGTATATAGGTGTTTAAGATGCCTTTTGAAAAATCATTTTCTAAGAAAGTCAAACAAAAACAACGCGCGCCGTCGCTGCCGTTCTATCACACTTATAATTTAAAAACTTTCCCATCATCCCCTGATGTCAGATTAAAAAAAAATAAAAACAAAAATATGGCAGCAAAAAATGTGTAACAGGTTAGACCTATAACGTCGTCTAAAGTTTTTTTTTTTTTTTTTTTTTTGAAAAGCCACAAAACGTCACCCAAAATCAAACAAACAAACGAGCAAACTATCGTTTCTATAAATTATAGTCTTGCAAATAAAAGTATGTATATATTTGTCTGGAAGTTGGCCAAAACCGGAACTCAACCACATAAACTGAAAACTTTCGTTTGACATAAACGAACAACATCATCGACGACAACGATGGAAGTTGACGATGACGATGATGAACGTTTTAACGAAAACATGAACACAAGAAGCCTCAAGAAGTGGCTTATTTTAATATGTCAAAGGTTATATAAGTCCATCCAAAAAGCGGAGAAATTTGCATTATATGGTTACTCGTTCAAGTTGAAGGGCTATTGCTATATAACCTCAAAGCAGAGGTTAAGGTAAGTATTTATAACCACAAAGTAAGCACATCAACTGCAAACTACAAGACTTTGGTACACTTGTAAAAGACTTGAATGGGAAATGTATACTGCAGGCTTTTGGCATAAATTTTGCATCCGATATAGATATGACACTTTCTCTATACATATATGTATGTACTTTTTGAAGCTGTTTAAATACATTTAAAATCATAAAGTTTCATCTTTTGCATCACCTGCTTATTTATTCAAATTAATATTCATAAAGAATTTTTGGTGAATTTATGCGCAGTTAATTTTACATAATATGGGATCACTTATTTAACATTTTTCGTAAAAGTGAACCCTTGAGATGTTAAAGTATGTAGGTATATACCTACCTACAACTGCTTTTTTTTCGATTAAAGCTTTACTGCAAGAGTAGGTTTCTATTTGCATATCGTCGCGTTGAAACTTTCAAGATTTGATTAAGAATATTTAAGATTTTTAGCTTGAGATAGAGAAGCTATAAGATTTTCACACAAGAATTTGTTAACTTTTGCATGGCTAAGTTCTAAAATTGGAGCAAGGACATTAATATATTCTCTGGAAAATGAATTCATATTTACTATTAATTCATATTTACTGTTAGATCAAGAAGACAAAGGAAAAAACTAGTATCTACATGTCGTATCTACTATACAGGGTGTCCCGAAATCACCGCCTCAGAAGAAAACCATGAGACGTTTTCATAATAATAAAAAAAAAAATTATACTTAGTAACGTGTTTTTGTGAAAAAAAAAAAAATCATATCGAAGTAAAAAAACTACCTAAAAATGCTTTAAAAAATTTGTTTTATAATAAATTGCGGGAAAATTGTTATCCACACAGAAAAAAGTTTTGCGGTAGATACAAATTTGTAACTGTTTTTGTTAAAATAAAAACAAAATTTTAATAATTTGTTGTGGTTTGGCAAAGTTAGAGCCAATCAAAGGAAAAAAGAACAAAAAATCATAAAAACCGTTATAACTCGAAAACTAAGCGAAAACGAGAAAATTATCTCTTAAGTTTTTCGACTTGAAATGATCTCAAAAATTCATGGTTTTCTTCCGAGGTGGTGATTTTGGGACACTCTGTATAGACAAGGCCTTCTTATTTGGAACGACTGTGTAATGCAAAATTCAATATTCTTCAGGTGAATCAAGAATGTTTTAACAATATGAATTTCTTAAATTTGGCACAGTAGTCGCCCCTCTGTTGAATTTAGACGAGAATGCGGTCTGCACTTTCAATACCGGTTCTATGACGAAAATTAATAAAATTTGGTAAAGTTACGGCTACTTGCATGAAAGATGTTTTTTTTTTTTTGACAGCAGAAATCACTGATGTACCTATACATTTTTGTACTGAAATAATGATTTTGGGACACTGAATCTTATGACACTGCTTATCAATGATGCCTGCAAAAGAGATTTTTAAATCCCAGTCGAATAAAAATCCCACAATTTTTGTACTGGAAAAAAATTTTTTTTTCTGACATACACCCCTATTGCTGTTGTCAATGATTAATTGATAGTTGATAAATTTTGAAAATCGATAGTAAAAAACCCAATTGATACAACTTTTGATCAATGGTGCAGAACGTTGTGAATTACAAATAATTATCACAGAAAAGTTGATCAGATTTTTAATAAATTGAGTATTAGGGCCAGTTTCACAGTGCACAAAATAAGTGGCACTTAATTCACCCATTTTGGCACTTTAAACGCAGTTTTACTACCTGAGTAAGTGGAACTTAAGTGACCAACATGGGAGACTTAAATATCACTTATTCCGATAAGTTTACACTGTGAAATTGAGAATTAGTTTTCCATATTTGGCACTTAAGTGACACTTACTTCACTGTGAAACTGGCCCTTAATGTACCAAATTTCAATTTTTATCAACTATCAATTGATCATTGACAACGGCAATACGGGTGATAATAATTATTCAACCTAAGTGCCTGTTTACATAGGCATTTTACTGAAGGGCGCATCCAGTGAGACATGTAGCTTTGCAAAAAAAAAAAAAAAAAAAAAAATATAAAAAAACAACCCGTAAGTGCCAAAATTCAGTTTCGAAAATTCTGTATTTCGAAATTCTGTAAGTCTGAAATTCTGTGTTCCAAAATTCTGACTTTCAAAATTTTTTAAAACCATTATTCCATAAATGCATTTCAAAATTCTGTATTTCAAAATTCTGTAAATTATAAAAGAAAAATTCTTTTGATAATGAAAAAAATAGCGCACTTTTACAAAGGTTCAGAATGCAAACAATTTTTATACCTACTAAGCTTTAATTAGAGTCCCTATTATTTTATTTTAACATTTTCAGAAAAAGTGTGTTCACTGTTCATCTCAAGTTTGTAACTTTTTTTCACAGCTGATTAAATTTCAGAATACACTTTGATATTTATTGAATGTACGGATTTATTGTTTTTCTATTTCCTTCCGATAACTCAATGTTCAAATTTTTTAACATAATTTCCAACCTAATTTTTTGGAAATGTATGTATTTTAAAATATAAAATTAATTGAGAGACAAACATTATTTATTATACAGTATTTAAAATTTTCCAGAATTTTGGAATAAAGAATAATAGATTTACAGAATAATGGAACACAGAATTATGTTCATACAGACTTTTCAATCCATTTACAGAATTTTGGTTACACCGAATTTGAAAAAATGACCAATTAAACGACAATTTTCGAATACCTGTTTATTTTTTTTGACCACTCCTAAAAATATTTTTTTTGTTTTTTAAAGATGACTATTGTGGAAAACAGAATTATCTAAAAAATAATGGGACACTTATTGGGGCCAAGTTAAAATATCTGCGATATAAAGGTACTACGTGGCAAACTCGAGATTTTAATTTGATCTTGACATTACGATGATAGCGAAGGCAAAAAAGTGTGTTTTTCAATTCCGTCCGTCTGTCTGTCTGCATGCCTAAGCTGTTGGGTGTCTAGCTTTTTGGGTATTCTCATTTCCCACTAAATTTTTTTTAAATACATATTTGTTAAGACCAAAAATAACGGTACCTGCCATAATTTTTTTATTTATAGTAACATTTACATATTGTAACTTTTTTTTTACATAAAAGTAAAAAGAAATTTCATAAACATAAACGGTGCTTCCCATAGAATTTTTTTTTTTGATTTTGGTTCAATTGATTTGATTTTGATTATTTTTTTTTTTTTTTCAATCAAAAATTGTCAAAATTGTTTATTTTTTTTTGTTCAATTTTTTTTGAAAACTTAATAATTCGAAAACGAGTTGCCCTATTTTTATTAAGTTTGGCACTTCGGAGTTTTTTAATAAGATTTTAAACTAAAAACAACGATACCTTTCATACAATGGGGAATCATCGGAGAAATGTTTTGAAGTGGTTCAAGTTTGAATGCAGTATTGTAGGGAGGTTGATTTCGAGTATAAATCTAAGTTTGCGGAAACTTCGGTTTTGTGGGAGTCCCCTTATCTTGAAAATAATTTTTTTTTATTTTTGTTCCATTTTTCTTTGTTTGTGCTACTTTTTATGAAAAAATGATAACATACTTTTTTGTTGCATTTATATTGTCTACAAATCCTTATAGAACATTTATGTGTAAAACAAATAACTTAGAGGTTGTAAACGAAAAACGAGTAAAAATTTTTACTTGATCACCCTTAATTTCAAATTGCTCCCAAACCGTTACATTAAAAAAAAAAACATAAAATACTTTTTTTTAGACAACCGAAATGGTATATGTACGTATTGTTTATTCATTACTGACAATTTTTAATGTCACTACGAAATACGAATATTTGAAGTACACAAAAAAGTCTTTTTTATTAGAAAAGTGAGAAATTTGAGATGGAATATTTTTAATAGAATTTGATTGTGTATAAAAGGTGGTATAGGTTGGGCCAAGATAAGAAAACAAATCATATGGGAGGTGGGATAAATCCCAACAATCAGGCTGGAGCGGCAATTAAAAAAAAAAATTAAATAACTGAATTAAAGCTTTACAACTGTTCTACAAGTAGTAGCCCGTGGGGTAATGGTCAGTGCTTAGGACTCTTGCGATGTATTGACAAATTCTCCAAGAGTACTTCTCACCTAAGCCGTTTGGATTCAGCAGAAAATTGTAGGTCACCTTCATCGCACAGAGGAATAGTTGAGAGTTGTTGTAAGGCACTAAGCCCTATGAACGATCAAAATCACTTGACCGTCAACCCGGAGATCTCTATTAATTCCCTTTAGCAAAAGGATAGGTAGATCCTGGTTGATGCGTTGACCAATTGTCAGCGGTAGCAAAAAAGCGAATTTATTCTATATTTAAACCTTACTGGTTTATTCGAAAACTTTTATCTTTTTAAAACAACGAAAGGACTTTTAATGGCTTATGAAAAAAGACCACAAAAGCAAGCGAAAGCAACGACGAAATTTGCAAAGTAAAAAGACAAAGATTTTCCCCTAAGGGTTATGATACAATCTCCTCATTTTATTTCGTAGACAGGTATTAATACAAAAATTTCAAGTATTTAATTTCGAAAGAGAGATTACGTTATATTTTAAGTTTTAGTTTAAGGCGCCAGATTTAAATTTGAAAATTAAAACAAGATAGTAAATTAAAATCAAAGATATTTTAAACATTATTTACAATTTTTCAATGAATGATATTTATAATAAGAAAAATTTATGATGATGAGTTATGATGTTTTTCTGCTTCAACACCCTAGTTTTCCACGAGCTGTTTCTCTACCAAATTTATGTATTTATAACTATATACAATCATAGCCGAATGACCTAACTTGCGGTAGGATCAGTATTTTATCCGATATCCTATTTCTAAGATGGCTAAAACTAAACAGCGATTGCACCGAAATAATTGCAAATTTTTTCTACTTTATAAAAGTGAATTTTTTTTAAATAAACCAAAAACTGAAAAAAGTCAGAATTTCGGGGTTTTTCAAGCACTATGCAGTTAGCACAGGTCTTTCGAAGGTTTAACACTGTTGGTATCCATCCTATATAACAACTTCCCCAAAAAATTCAGTAGGTACAGTGCATTTTTTTTGGACCAAATGCGATTTTTTTGTCTACGGTGACTGGCCTAATATATGTCTTATGATTAAATTGCTCTAACATAAGGCTATATTCGGAAATTGTTCAGGCATAGATTTTTTTTATGATTTAAAAAAAAATTCAAGGTCACAAGGACTTTTAGCACCTCATTTATGCATTTTTTTGATAAATTCCACAAATGAGGTGCTAAAAGTCTAATACTGTGACTTTGAATTTTTTTTTTTTTATTTCATAAAAAAAAATCTTCAGCTGACCAATTTCCGAAACTAGCTGACCTTTTATGAGGATTGAATTACCTTTCAGATGGTATATACTTTTTTCGAATATCCCACAAATGTGGTGTTAAAAATTGCTATGACCTTGAAAATTTTTTAAAAAATTATTAAAAAAAATATATGGCTGACCAATTACTGAAACTTCTTGACCTTTGATGACCTTTTACTGACTTTTTAAATTGGATACTTGTTTTTTATAAACTCCATAAATGAGATGCTAAAAGTCTTATACTGTGACCTTAACATTTTTTTTTTTTTGTTTCGTAAAAAAAAACTATGGCTGACCAATTACTGGAACTAGCTGACCTTTAATCATGATCCAGTGGCCTTTCAAATGGATTCCTCTTTGCGAATATCCCATAAATGAGGTGCCAAAAATCGCTAATGACCTTGAAAAAGTGGATTAAGTTTTCCAAGCCTGACTTATTTCCGAAAATAGATGACCGTTTATGACCAATTAGTGACCTTTTAGATGGCATATTTTTTTTGCGAATATCCCATATATGAGGTGCTAAGATCCCGGAGCCCTAAATATAATTAACTTTAAACCATTCCGAAGTATTTTTTTTTTTTTGTAAATACCTAAATTAAGTTTCCAAAAGAATCTCATTTATGTCAACGACTTAATTGATTTCTGTCCAAAGTTCCTGCTTTTTTGATTTAATATATTTATTTCATCATTTGTGAAATGGGGCAACCTTTATTCTTATTCAATTTCCTTTCATCGGTAGTGTGGGTATATACATATTATAGGAAGATGTAACATATACAAAAATAGAAAAAAAAAAAACATAGACATTTCAAACAGGTTGTCAACAAATTTTCTATATATGAACAAAAAAATCATGCAACGAACCTTATCCTACACCACACGTCACACAAAAATAATTCCACAAAAAAGGACACGTCGTCGTTGTCGGTCGCTCTTGAAATACCATTGTACCTAACCTACCATGAACCAAAGTTTGAGTACCTACATAGCTAGGAATTCAATAAAATGTCTCTGTTGTGTGATTGTGAGTTTTGTGACACTATCACTATTCTCGATACCTACCTACATAATATGCGGCATTGAACCCATACATTGACATTAGTCTTACTTAAAATTGTAGATAACATGGGTAAGGATTTCAGGTGAGCAAAGAAAAATAAACCTTCAAGTTTGTTGTTGTTATTTTTTTTTTTTTTCTCATTTGGTTGGAAAAGGACCCTTACAGCACAAAGGCATATATGACATGAAATTGGCAATAAGCCAAAAGCTTAGTGTGTGTGTGTGTTTTTTTTTTTTGCACCAAATCAACGAAATTAGGTAAACGGAACTTCTTTAACATTCCATACAATGGAAGAAGTGTACTTTAAATGGATTCTGATGGACGACAACGACGACGGCATGGAAGCAGAATAAGACGATTGGTTTTTCAAGAGAGGAGAATTCTATATATAATTTATAATGTACTCACAAAGACTACTGGACTATCGATTTGGAAAAATTGTACAATTTGGATGAATGTATGATGTTGTTTCGATTTGGCCATACCCATAGATATACCTATACATACATACATAGAGTCGTCTCTTGAAATGAAAACTTGAAATTCAATTTAAACTTTTTCGAATGATTTAACTTTAATTGAATATTCTAGGAGTTTTTTTTTTTTTTTTGATATATGGTGGATGGTTGTTTGCCTTGAAAGTTCATTCAGTTGATCTTGGTGGGGTTAATATTATTTGGTATATGTTCTTGAGTATATACTGATGATGTTTTGGATTTTGTTGGCAAAAGTAGGACTCTGTACTGCACATGATATAAACCTTATAATTTATACAGTTCAATGTAGATGACATCGGAATTAATTTGAAATGTACAGATTTTAGAAGTCTTTCTATCGTTTTTAAAATTATAGGTAAGTTGTAGGATCTCTTTGTAGATTTAAGTTTGAGATATTGAATGATTAAATAAATGCTAATTCCATAAAGGTATACAAATTCTGTAAGTTTATTAGATTTAAAAAAAAGTTTGAAACTGTAACGAAATGTTAAAATAATTGGGCAGAATGGGTACCCCCGTCGAAAAGAAATAAATAAATATATAAAATAAAATTGGGTTGCGAGACAGCTCGTCTACAGAAGGGTGGGCTGAATTTTATTCCTATGTATTTTCTTATAAAGCTTTATATTCTTCATAATCGAAGTGAAATTCATGTGAAAAAATGCGTATTTAGGGAAAAAAAATTTGAAGAAGTGAAAAATAGGTTAAAAAAAACTTAATAATGTTAACACTAAAACAAAAAGGCTCCAACAATTAAACAAATTAAAAACGGCACACAAAATTCACCTTATAAAGGGTCATTTATTTTTCGGTTTCGAAATGAAAGCAAAATAAAACACACACAGCGATACATTTTTGATGAAAATTTTATTTCATTATAAAGTTTGGACTTTGCCATTAAGTGGGAAAAACAATATCATTCAAATGGCCGCCTCGGGAAGATTCACAGCATGTGATTCTTTTGAGATAATTTTTAACCACTTTTTAACACATTTCGGGCGGTATCTCGGCCCTAACTGGAGTAATGTTGGATTTCAATGCCTCTAGACTTCGGAGATCATTCGCCTAAAAATGTTCTTTTGCGTAGCCCCACCGAAAAAAATCTAACGGTGTCAAATCGGATGATCTTGGTGGCCAATTGACGTCTCAAAAAGTGAAATTACGCGACCAGAAAACTTCTCACGCAATAAAGCCATAATTGGTCGTATTGTGTGGCTTGTTGACTCGTCTTATTGGAACCACACATCGTCCAAGTCGTGATCTTCAATCGCCTCCCGGTCAGAAAAAATCGGTTATCATTCGACCATTATGCTCCGAATTGACTGTAACCGTCTGCCCATTGGCATCTTCGAAGAAATACGGACCAACCTGACACCTTTCGCCCATAGAGCACACCAAACAGTCAATTTGTCTGGATGCAACGGCACCCCTTCGATCAGTTGTGGATTTTCTGAGCCCAATATGCGGCAATTTTGTTTGTTTTCATACCCACCGAGTGAGAAATGTGCTTCATCGCTGAAGAAAATGTTGTTCAAAATATGCGCGAAAAGTGGCTACGTTTGAATCAGCTTTTTAGTAGTAAGTTTTAAAAATTTTAACACGTTTTTCGATTGTTAATCGATCCATTATCGTAAATGGCAAGCATTTAACTAATATTATGACACTTCAAATGACAACTGAGTTTGACAGGTGTAAAATGCCAGCGCTACCAACTTGAAACCACGAAATGAATGACCCTTTAAAGGAAATCAGCCTCGTGTGTTTTTTAAGTGCCACTCATAAATTTTGATGCCAATAGCTTAATTGTCCTAATAGATTAAAAAAAAAATATTTTTAACCCCGCCAATTCTTCGACACATTTCTTAACATGAAATGAGCGAGATTGTTGAGTTTCAGGGCAACGAAAAGTATTTTCTTTAAAGCTACCATGTCACAGGCAGGCCGTCGAACGTTCTGTAAAAAATAGTGACGAAAGCTTCTATACGACCTTAATCCTTATGTGATAAAAAATCAAAAAAAGGCTCTATACAGACGAAACTTGCGCCCAGAAAATTTTAGAGCGAACGAGATTTTGTGTTTAAAACATACAAAAATAATTAATTTGTTTTTTTGTATTTATGAATATTTCTAAATGTATTTACATATGTTCTATGTTGATTGCTTATTTTTTTCCCATACAAAAGCGACCCACCTTAATGGCTGTCATTTTTTAAAAGATTGGGTCCATTATAGTTATTGTATTTTTTCTTTCCCATTTTCACCTGTTTGACTTATATCTTTTCAGAAAAAAAAAAAATATATAAAGACAAACATTTTTGACTCCAAAATTTCACACTTACGATCCTAACCTTATTTTCTTTTTAGTCAGTAACCGCACAAAGAAGGAAAATCTTTTAGTTTCCAAAGTTCAGAAAAAAATCAGATAGTTTAAGGACTAAGTCTGAAAAACTTCTTTTCAAATTTCAAATGTAGGAATCTTTTTTATTTGTTTTATTCTTCCACAATTCACTATGACCAATATTTATATAAAATAAATATTATGAAAAAAACTTCGACTTACCTCAATTTGATTTTAAATTCAAAAGACAGATTGACTTTACTTCGTGTGTATGTACATATGTTGATCTTTAGAATAAAATAGTTTTCTCCAAATATCTTTAATAAAAGAAAACTAACATGCATATACAGAAAATTACTTTATATAATTTTTGACATCAAGCCCTTCGTCCCATTTTCCTAGAATGATTGACCTCATTATATCACTAATAATGATGGAAAGTTTTTCCCAAGGTATTCCAAAACTATTACGAAACATTTTGTCAAAAAAATAGAAGTTTGTTTATCAACATTATACAAAACTCGATTTCGTCTTTGTATAAGTATATATGGATCGTATGGTATGACCCTTTTCTCACTCTAAAAGACAAGAAAAAACAAAAGTATAAAGTTGTTTCATTTAGAATAAATGATTGGAGTCTGTCTTATGTATCCTATTCTGTTGTATATAATATGCCTATATGAACACAACACAAAACTTCCTTATTTCCCAACAACAACGACCGCCCGACTAGGTATACACTATATGGATATATTCCATATAATTCTTTTTTGGAAGTTTATGAGTTTTTAAACCCTTATACTCTTTTATATGTTCCTTCATTACTTTGGAAAAAAACTAATCCAACTGACATAAATCTAAATTTAACCCTCTTGGATTTTGATCCTATACTACATATTTAGGTATGTAGGTACTTATATATCCTTACTTTACCTTACCTTAGGAGAACAATAAAATTCGCCATCATCATAGGAGAAAGTTTATCATTTCTGTGTTGTTTTATTTGGCTCCACTTATAGACGCTTTGGCACGTTTAAAAGTTTTCCAATTGTCGAAATTATTTTGGTGGTTGACGTATACCTCCGTTATGGTCTTTTTTTTCTCTTATATTGTATAATATTTAGACGAACTAAAATTCTGTCTTTTTTTGTTACGGTCTGCAGATTCTTTTTCGATATAAAAAAGCCTTTTTGAAAAGGTTCTTTCTCGATTACATAAAAAACCTTTCAAAAAAGTTTTATTTTTGTGTTTTTTTTTTATTTATATTTCGGTGTAAGGGTTAAGGGTTAAGGAAAGTAAATCTTGGAAATGAGGTTGATGATTGGTTTTTGAGGCTTTATTTCTTTTCAATAAAATAGTGGATGAGGAATACGTAGAGAGATATTTTACTTTATAATATTTTTTTTTGTGCTCACGAAATCAGAAACATAGTTATATGCTTACAAAGAACTATGTATTATATATAGGATTATAATTTCCCCTTTAGGAATCTATAGAAGATTATAAGGTGATGGAGTGAGTTGATAAACATATTTAAAAAAAAATAGATTTTATCAAATATTTAAAATGTCAATTATAGAAAAGTTCAAATAATTGATTGGTATATAGGTCAAAGAAAAACATCATTTAAAAGTTTAAAAAGTTTTTGTTAAATTTACAAGGCTCCATTAGAAAATTGTAGGAATCTCATAAAACTATAAGATTTCGATGGTAATGTATTCAATACTAGCTGGTCTGCCTGGATTTGCACAGAATTTTTTATCAACTTAATGGCCTCTTTCCACAATCTCTTAGTAAATTTCTGATTAGTTACTCGACACAATAATTGGAATGGGGTCATAAGTCCACAAAAGAAAAATCACTGTTATCTTTTGAACCACACGACATGAGTTATAAATGCAAAAATATTTTTTTTCGTATAGTGGACTTATGACCCTGGTGGTCATATTTAATGTATGTAAATTATCAGGACATTTGCTCAAACATTGTGAAACAGGCCCCTAGTATTTAAAAAAAATGAAAAAAACAAAATTATATAAAATAGTAAAAATTTAATTAAGACATAATTTTATAAAAAAAAAAAACAAAATTCACAAGTTAGTTTTTTGTTCCAATAATTAAATTAAAATTACCTATGTTCTTTCTCAATAATTTTGAAAAAATAATTTCATTATGTATCAAATAAAATAAACCCCTGAAGAAGTTGTGAGCAACGACGAAACGTTGGGAATAAGATGAAATAAAGTTTGCATTCAAATTCAAATCGACCAAAAAAGCCTGCATAAATATCCACAAAGGTGCTAGTCAATAACGCCCAAGGAAATAACGTCCAAATTAATTTGGAAATATCGCCCAAAAAAATTCAGAACAATTGTTGGTTTTTTTTCCTGATTTGGGCGTTATTTACAATTTTTTTTAAATTTTTTTTGTAAAGGAAAGAACGCCCAATAAAAATTTAAAAAGTCAAATGGGAAATAACGCCAAAAATTGGAAATATCTACCAAAAAAATCCAGAAAATGGAAATAATGCCCAAATCTTAGCAAATAACGAAAAATAATAATAAAAATTAAAATACTAACATTTACAATATGAATTTTTGAAAATTTAAACGGCGCGGTGGCCGGCGTATAAACAGTAAGGTAACCCTGCTTGGGCAATTTATAGGATTTGGAGTAGGTGCGAGGCTGGGTGTATGCAAAGTTTCTTTAAATGCAAAAGAGATTTTATATACACCCAGCCTCACACCATACCCCAAATCCTATAATGGGCTCTAGCTCCGCGATTTAATTTAAGACGATCTTATCATTGAAATTTCACTTTGGAAATATCGCCCAAATAAAAAAAAAATATAGAAATATCGCTCAAAATTGAAGAAATAACGTCCAAATTTTACAAAAACGATTTAAATTGAAAATATTTGGGCGATATTTCCCATTTAAAATTTGGAAAAATATAAATTTGGGTGATATTTCCAATTTGTTTTTTTTTTTTGGGCGATAAAAAAATTGGGTGATATTTCCAAATTAATTTGACCGTTAACGCCATCCACAAAATATACTATACAAAATTGGTCGCATAATATATTCAAATATGTAAAATTTATTTTAAAACGAATTCTTTGGGACGCTCAAATAAAATTTCTACATATATACACAAATGTAGTAGTCTGAGAGGGTAACGCCATCTTTTGGTGTTCCAATTTTCGTGAGGGGCAAAATTATTCGATAACCAATTCTGTGGTGTTTTTTTCATTCCTTAGAATCAATAATTTTTTCATTTTCATACAAAATGGAATTTTCATTCAGATATCACCACCATCCATCCCTGAAAGTATACAATTTTTGTTTCCGACGTTTTCCTACATTTTCAGCTAACTTTTTAATTTTCGTGAGGAACAAAAAAAGTCTATTGTCAATTTCGTAGTGTTTGTCATTTTTTAGAATCAATATTTTCTCCTTTTTATACAAAATGGAATTTTACGACATCGTCGGCACTATATACACAATACTAAAAGTATGTAATTTTTCGTTATCGAGATTTTCTTAAATTTTCAGCAAAAAATTTCTAATTTTCGGATCCCATTTTCGTGAGGGACAAAATTAGCTGATTTTCAATTCCGTTTGTCATTCCTTAGAATCAATGTTTTCCGACACAATATGCAATATTCAGATATCACCACCAACCTCCCCTGAAAGTATACAACTTTGTGTTTTCACGATTTTACAATTTTTCCGGTAAATCCATGTAAATCTCATGCTTCATTTTTATATAATATGTACATATATATTTATTAAATTAAAATATAATTAAATCCTATAATTTTATAGGCTTCAAAAGAAGGATTCAATTATATTTAAATTAAAAAGGTCACGAAAAAGGAATTATTATTTATTTAATTAACATGGCATTTCTTTTGATAACATTTTAGATAATTTAAGAAGATATCATTTTATTTTAATCTAGAAATTTCTTAAAAATTAGGACATTTTTAATTTTTACCAAGTTTGTATTATTTTAACATTGCTTCTTGTCAATTTTACTACATAACCATTTATTTTAACGTTCCATACAATTATTTTAACAATTTTGTATCTGATGATGTTAACTTGGTGACTTAACCTTAAACGATTCCAAAAATTATCAAATATTCCCCCACCCCCAAAAAGGACAAAGTCACATCATATAACGAGCTGCTTATCTTTAAACGAACATATTTAGTCACATGAACGCCGAATATATCCGCATTTGTGTTTGGATAAACATATCGTGCGTTCGTCGCCAATAAAGCTATTATCATCAAGAGTTCATGTTATAGCCTTTTCCTATATTATCATCACTTTCCCTTCACTCTATATTATAGAATATAACACAGATACAGTTTAAAATTCATAACGAGCATAATCAGCACGTGCAGCACACATTTTATAATATTAACGTACATATAAACAGAAATATCAAATTACTTCCCGCATCGTAGCATGGGGCAATTTCGCAAATCAACGACATAAAAAAAAAAACAACTTTTCTTGCAACATGACATGGCATACCAATTATCTATCCCATGTCAACAAGTTCCATATTTATATCATGTATAGTGTGTATGTATGTATAACGTTTTTGGCGTTGGCCATGTTCCATCATCCATCATTGCCAGCTCATTATCATCTTCGGTTGCCAACAGTCCAACTCACTTAACATCATCATCTGTCAGAAATGTCAGGACCACTAATAATCATCTGCAGCTGGCTGTCCCACACCGACGACTTTTGGCAGAAAATAAGGTTCACATCAACATCACTATCATTACACTTCTCTTGGACGACGAGGAATACATGTGACGAAAAGCTTCGCCCACCCGATGACCGAGTTTATATACCAACAACACCAAGCCTCATTATAATTCCCAACAACCCCTAACCAAACTAGATTTTCATTCTAACTCACACTTCTTATATAAATATTATGATATGGCAGCGCTTAGATGGTTTAAAATTTCATTGAAAAATTTGGATAGCTGAAATTAAAAAAAAAATTAAATCTAAATAAAAATAAAAATCAAAACGTTACCTTTTAAAAAAAAAATACTTACGTCGAAGAAGATTACTATATGGTATGAAAAAGCTTACCGATAGAATGACAGCGAATTTGATTATGAAGACTTTTGTTATTGCGCGTCCAAATTTGTTGGTTTAGGTACACTTTGGTACACAAGTAAGGTTCAAAAATCTAAAATTTAGTAGATATACAATTTTGACTAAGTTCGCTCGTCTCTTTGTGGAAATTGGATTAAATCTGATCAATTGGTTCATTTTTGACTTTCGATTCACAAAGATATAATACAATTAATCAAATGGGGTTGTAAGGTTATTCGAAGTAC
Source organism: Epistrophe grossulariae (assembly GCA_929447395.1). NCBI lineage: Eukaryota > Metazoa > Arthropoda > Insecta > Diptera > Syrphidae > Epistrophe > Epistrophe grossulariae. Next base: position 138,141,860 of record OV839566.1, read on the forward strand.
GAATGATACTAGAAATTATGTTTGGATAAAAACGCGATACATTAATTGTTTTGCAAAACATTTAAAAAAAAATCATTTTGAAAAAAATAATTGGAAAATAAGCCAGAAATATTAAAAATTGTGCCAGAAAAAAAATTAAGATAGCGAACATCTAATAACGCCAGAATATTATATTTTGGCGTAATTTCCGGAATTCTGAAAATAAAAACAAAATCAGAAAACTTTGTGCAAAACATTCTGGATATTCTGGGAAAGTTGAACCAGAAATAAAAAAAAAATATATATTTTCATTTTTTCAAAAAAAAAAAAAAATCAAGAAAAAAATCGTTGTTTTTGGGAGCCTGCATATTTGACCAAGAATCAAAGAAATTTTATTTGAAAAAATCGGGATAATAATACACCGGGATTTTTGAAAACAGGATTAAAAAAAAAAAACATTATTTTGGTAGAAGGGATTTTTTTCGGGATTGTTTTAAAAACCTGGTGTACGATACGCTCCCTTATTAGATGATGGGAGATGAAAATAACAAATTTTCAAAATTTGGACAGTATTTCCACCCTTCAAAATCCCAAAAAAAAAATTATATGTCAATATATTGTGCAACCAATTTTTTAACGTATGTTTGTCAGTAATTATGCAGGCTTTTTTGGTCGATTTGAATTTAAATGCAAATAAAACAAACTTTATTTCATCTTTTTAACTCAATAAAAGACGGGTGTATTTTTCATAGCCTTTTGGTATGCTTGAGATGCCTGGAATAATTTTTTGTTATTAACTTCGGACCGTAAGTAAGAAAGTTAATTACTAATTTAAAATATTGATATTTATTCGTTATTAGAAATTAAATGCAATAAATAGTGTTGCAGTTGTTAAGGCGTTTATACAAACGAATGGTCGGTAAATAAAATTTTGTCGACTGGTTAAAATTTCGATTTATATGGATTTTTCTGATTTTTGTTTTTTGACTGGTTTGCGAAATATTGAAATTTTGAACAAAATTCAAGGAAAAAATTGACTTGTTGAAACTCCTTTAACCCTCGAGAGGGCCAAAAAGATACTGGGTGGATGGAAATAAAAACTCATCAAAATTATCATAATGCTGACTTTTGAATTCCGATTCATTAAATGTCGATAAGTGTTTCAATTTCAATTTTTAAGATTTATTTCAATTTCAATTTAGCTTAATACAAGCATGCAAGCTTAAATCTATGGTGGGCTTTTCGTTCAACATTTAATAAAAAAATTTACGCATTTTTTTATTTTTTTTTTTTAAGTTTTGGTGAGTCAGTCGAGTTTTTTTGTCGAGATTATAAAAATGGTCATTATTGAGTATTTTCTATTTACAAAATTGATGTATCATACACAATCTTTTACGTTTCGTATTTTTTTGTTTGTATTTCTTAAGCCGGAACCACATTTATCTCGTGTGATGAAAAGATAATCAGAATTTTACGTTAGAATCTGTCATTTATTGTTATACTATATTTACTTATATTCCCTTTCCCCGAGCACTGTCTTTTCTACAGAAAAATATATCTCTCAAACACTGGAGGGTATGGCGCAATGGCAATAAGATTGATTCCGACACAACACACCACACCACACCAAAACATCATCACACGAGACAAATATGGCTTTAAATATGAAATTAGATTTAATCGATAGCGATAAAACTCCACATTACATCATCATACGAGATAATTGTGGTTTCAGCTTTATTTTAATTTAATTCTTCTCAAAATTTAATTTTTTTTCATTTTCAATTGTTCATTTTATTTTCTTCTTCTTTTACAAAATTAAAATTACAAGTATATTAACTTAAAAATAATAATTTAAAAGGTCAATTTTTATTCAAAACAAAAGAGGAGGATCATGCTCCTTTTTCCTCCTTAATGGAGGAGATGCTATTTTCTTTAGAATTGAAAAATTGTTATTTAAACACAATGGCAACACTTTCACTTTCACACTTTGTATTTGTTTTTAAAATAAGAAATTTAGTCTTTAACTTTATTTTTGAATTAAATTGTTCCATCAATGAATTAATATCGAAAGAAAATATTTTAAAACTCAAAAGATTAAAAAAAAACCGAAAAGAAAAATAATACTGATTTTTTAAATATCTTATTTAAAGAAAATATACTATTTAAGTAATAAATGATTTTATAATTTTTTAATCGAATATAAATAGTTTAAGGTTCTCAGAAAAATGAAAATTACTACAAATGAATGAAAAAAATGTTTGTTAATGCTGTACCTACGTTCTGTAACTCTCGCATCGTTAAAATTTTGTCGAAAAACGTTGAAAAATGGAACAAAACTCATACGATTTGTTTCAATTTTCATCGTTTCTCGACTGATTTTGTCGATGCGAGAGTTACAGAACGTGGGCACTGGTCATGTTGAAGGTTTAAATAAAACAACAACAAACATTTTGGTTGAGCTATACCAGCAAGAAGTTTTTTAAGGCTGGAGTTATATATGTTTATATGCGGTTATGTTTTTTTCGCTTATACTTTAGTCTTATTTAAGCAAAATACACGCGATTTTTTTAAGTGAAAATAATAATAAATAAATAATAAATATAAATAAGCAGTAAAAAAGCTATAAATAAATATAAAATTAAAAATTTTGAAATTGAAACGCGGTTTTTTTAAATTTAAATTTCACAAACTAAATTTCCATAAAGCTACAAAATTATTTTTTACCCAACAAACTAACATTAAAAAGGCTTAAAAACAAATCATAAGAAAAACTTTTAAATTCTATGTTTTATGATTTTGATTGATATTTTCAGGAAGTTCCAATTGAAACGCGCATTTCAAAATTTTGAATTACACAAAATATATAAAAATTTGAAAAATAATTAATGCGCAATAAGTAAAAAATTTTAAAAGCAACAAATTTGAACAACAAAAAAAATGTTCGTATTTTCGCCAGGTTCAGTCTTATTTTGGCGGAAACTTTAATAATAAAAAAAAACCATTCTTACTACAAAATCGAAGCATTTAATTGGGTAAACAAAAATAATTCGTATTATTTCAGATTTTGTCCGCTAACATTTAGACTTACTTTTGAAAAATTTAATTATACATACAAAAAGTGGGTTGGGGTCATTATTCTGTGAGTGCCAAAATTCAGTTTCCAAAATTCTGTATTTCAAAAGTCTGTAATTTAAAATTCTGTAAAACTAAAATTCTGTATTTCAAAATTCTGAAATTCTAAAATTCTGTTTTTCAAAATTCTGCAAAACCATTATTCTGTATTTCAAAATTCTGTATTCCAAAATTCTGTATTTCCAAATTCTGTAAATTATGAAAAATTGTTTTGATAGTGAAAAAAATTGCGGACTTTTTTTCATTATCAAAACAATTTTTCTTTTATAATTTACAGAATTTTTGAAATTCAGCATTTCGGAGTTCAGAATATACAGTATTTATAATTTTCCAGAATTTTGTATTTACAGAATTTTGATATACAGAATTATAGATTTAGAGAATTTTGATATACAGAATTATAGATTTACAGAATTTTGATATATAGAATTCTGGATTTAGAGAATTTTTGAATACAGAATAAAAGATTTACAGCATAATGAAATACGGAATTATGATCATACAGAATTTTCAATTCATTTACAGAATTTCGGTCATACAGAATTTTGTAATACAGAATATAGACCCGTTCCCATAAAAAGTATTTGAGCTACAAACTTGTGTATATAGTTTACTCAATAAATTAACATTTAAATTAGCTATAGAAAATAAGATATTTACTAACATTTTTTCATTATGTTAAAATATATCTAAAATGTATGTTGCTTGTATAATATAAATCTGTCAGTCAATCTTTGAACGATAAAACATTTGATTTACAAGAAGTTCGTGAATGTTTTTTATTTGTACACCCTAAATTCATATATTCTTGGGCCAATTTGTTTCCACTACAATTTGCGAACATTTTAAAACATTTTCTATGATTGAGTGATTTTGACGACAGCACTGGCCTAATGATTAAAAAAAAAAAACAGAAATTACCTTGCTGCACACACTGTTTTAATATAATAGATTTCATTTATAAACCATAATCTACTCTAAGGCCAGTTTACTGATAAGAAGATCACAAATCTTTGACTCGTAAATTGTCCGAACAGCACGCCGCCGCACCATCGTTCAGCTGATAAGTTCATCTCTTGATTCTTGAAGTGGTTAATGTAGTCGCTTGAGATAAGTTGCCGCGTATAAGTCATAATAACTAAAACTAATATTGTATATTAAAAAAAAAAAACAAAAATCAGTCACATCGTTCAGTGCACAGACAAACAAAAACGGTACGTGAAATCAATATAGCTTTTCCATATACACATATCAAATTCTATAATATTCAAAACAACAAAAAACAACAACAACAATACACAAATCCGACATTTGCTTAAACTTGCAGCTTCATATCTTTGCTAACATTTAGTCCGCCAGTATACCTATACCAGCTATACTCTCGCTGAAAAGTCTTCTTGTTTCCTTTAAACTGGATTTACATATTACATAAACATAAATCAATCATCTGGTAAATCATACATATTTACAATATCAATTCTTCTTTCCTTCGTCCCTACTTTATCGACCCCCTCCTCCCCTCACCCCCACTCATGTCCCTAGTGAGTCCTTTCTCAATAGTGCAAAGAGTAACATCAGGCGGAACGGAAAATCCCTCCTCGTGAATGATTCGCAAATACTTTTTCATCGATTGTTTGTGTAGTAATTGTAAACATTGCAACATTGAATATATAGAAATGGAAACGGCTTTGGAAAATGGGGGTGCAGCGGGTGGAGTGACACGGGCGGCGCGGCGCGGGGCAATGACGGAGAAAGCAAGCGTTCTCATGCTCTCCTACGCTTTAACAGATATGGTTCTTCTCCTGGGAATCGGGGTCATTGGGGTGGATTGAAGTGGATTTATGTGTTGTTTTTTCCATTTAACAACAAAAACAAAAGTGAATCTTTTTTTATTTCCTATACCTACTTTTTTATTTTATTTTATTTTTATTTTTTTTTTTTTAAGTTAAAATCGAAATAAAAACAAACAGCAAAAAATATTTCTTATCATCATCCAGTGTTCTTCGTTCGTAGAAAAAGACTATAAAGTGTCACGTTCATGTATAAGTGATGTTTTTTTTTAAGTTGCTATAAATGTAACACTTAAGTGTTTATAAGAGTGAGCTATATGTCATCGATTTGGAAAGAAAAAGGTTTTTTAAAGTGATTTTATATGATGCTGAGAGCTTACTGAGTATAACACATGCCCACACACAGCCATACACACAACATTCACCAATATTTTATCTTACAAGAATTTATTATGAAATCAATAAAGTTTTTGTTTATCAATACATATTTGCAATCTAGATAGCCAAACATAAATAAAATTTTGAGGGTTTGAATAAATTAATAATCCGATAGCAATTATTTTTCTGAAAAAAATTGAAACAAGAATTAATAATATAAATGTGTTTTAAGAAGGTTTTTTTAATAATACAAATTCTATATACTATACTACTGAAATACATCAGCCAAATAGAAGACTTAGCACTATTTTAATGGTTAAAAGCTATTTTGAATCAATAATTCAACAAAGTCCATTAAAATAGTGCTTCTTCTACTTGGCTGATGTATTTCAGTAGTATAGTATATAGAATTTGTATTATTAAAAAAACCTTCTTATATAATCTAGCTAGGCCCTGGGCTAAAAACAAAAACAAAAACTTCCAATTTAATGATTAGGAATTCTAGTCTTGTTGGATATAGTTCACACTAGGTATTCGTCACGAAATCTATGTTAGATGAACTGAACTTAGCAAAAATTGCGTATTGACAAAGGCCCTCACTATAGTCAACTGATAAGTCCAAGTGAGATCGCCGGGACGAAACGCCAATTTTTGTAGGACTTAAAGGCCGTTAAAAGCTATTTTGAATCAATAAATGTGTTTTGCTTATTTATATCAGCAGGGTTGAATCGCAGCACACAGCTAGGTATAGTTTTATACACTGAAAAAAAAATCGTTTGTAATATCAATAAACACCGTTTATTGACTGTTTTTTCATTGTCTCAATAAACTTTTTGTTGATACTACGAACATTTATTGTTTAAAAAATTTGTATTCGATAAACGATTTGTTGGCTCAACAAAACTCCGTTTATTGAAAATTAAAATTTAAAAATTAATAACCGGTTGCTAGTGTCAATAAACTTTTTTTTTGGCACAATAAACTCATACATTGCGCCAAACAATTTTTTTATAAAACTTCTTTTTTTACTTTGATAAAATGCTTTTATTGGCGCAATAAACAATTTATTAAATGGCAATAAACATTTTAATTGGTTTTAACATTTTTGTTTATTATCGTAATAAACTGTTTATTGGCTCAATAAACTATTTATTGTCCCAATAAAGTTTTAAGGAGTAGCTAAATATTTTATTTTTTTCAAATTATGGTCGATTCTCATAAAATTCACAGTCTGTTCATGCTGTGATTTTTATATAGAGTCGGTAAGCATTAACCATAATTTGCATCTTAGATGGGTGCGACAGCAAATATTACGAAACGCATTCTGGAGTTGAGGTCACTTGAATAAAAATTAAAATTTCAAGTGACAAAATGCGTTTTGTAAAATGCTGTCGCACCCTTCTAAGACGCAAATTATGTTCGATGCTTAGCGACTCTTATAAGAATCACAGCATGTACACAATGTGAATTCTATAACAGTCAATTATAATTAAAAAAACAAAATTAAACTTATTAACACTTTATAGGGATAATAAATAGTTTATTGGGACAGTAAATAGTTTATTGAGCCAATACAAAAAGTACATTGACGCAACTCACCATTTTTGTAAAAAAATAAATAATTCAATAAATAATTTCTTGTCTCAACAAACGTTTATTGGGCCAATAAACCACTTTTTCTTGTATCAATAAACGTTTATTGGGACAACAAACCACTTTTGCTTGTATAAATTAACGTTCATTGGGTCAATAAACGTTTATTGGGTCAATAAACGCTTTTGCTTGTATCAACAAAATGTTTATTGGGCCAATAAACAGATTTAGCTTGTATCAATAAACGTTTATTGGGTTAATAAACCGCTTTTGCTTGTATCAATAAATATTTATTGGGCCAATAAACCGCTTTTTATTGGCCCAATAAACCAGTTTGTTGGACGAAAATTGATTAATAAATTTATTATCCCAACAAACTTTTTTATTGTATTTACGTACCTTTTTGGTTCAGTGTACCCTTGGCACCGAACGGAATAAGTGGCACTCAAGTTTCCAATAATATTGAGACATTAAGGTCCATCTGCAAGGTCAGAGTAAGTGGTCGTTATCTATACCACTTTCTCTCTAAACATGAAGATGGACCCTAATGTCTTTGATAGTTGAATTTCATATTTGGCTCTTACATTCTAAAGTTTAAATTCTATTTTTATTTTGAAACGAAGGCAAAATAGAGTTAAACAAAATTCAAGGCATTACTAAAAGAAAGAGCTATCTCCTTTCGATCTATAATTAAGATCGAAAGGAGATAGATTAGGATGCTTTTCATTTTCCATCTGAGGTAGGTCAGTGGGTCCAGGTTTAGAAAGACTAAAGGCCCAACTATAATAGGCATGAGCTAGCTTATGCACGCTTAAGCCAACAAGCGAATATATGAAATTCCTATTGAGTAGCCATAATGGAGTCTACGTTTCGTCCAATTTTTCTAAGTTTCGTTCAATTAACCAAACATATAAGCAAGAGCGGTCCGGTTCGCTCAGCGCATAAGTGAATTTGACAGATACGGTTCAACCCATACAAAATACACATCAAACCCATCGTCTGTGCAAATGATTCGAGATTAATGAAAATGTATGTGTGATATCTTTGCTACCTCGTTGTCGTTGATTCAATGTTCACACTCAACAAAATTAAACAGCTGTGAATTTGATTTTGACAGCTGCTTTTGCGCGCGTAAGTTATTATGGCTATGCTTGCGACTTTTTGAAACTTAAGCAAACTTTTCGATAGGTTAACTGACATTAGTTTATGTTTGCTTAAGCCTATTATAGTTGACCTTAAATCCAACACGTTTTCATATAAACTACAAATAAAATAATTTGTTTGTTGCATGGCAGCACAAACTGAGCTTAAAACATCGCAAGTATAATTTTTTAAAAAATATTAATTTTGAAAAAAAATTTCATCCGTATACAATTAGCGATTTAAAAAAAATTTACTGCACATGGTGGCACAAGTTTTTTTTTGTTTTGAAAAATTGAAAATGGCAGTGCTTACTTTACGCTTCTCAAAATTTATTTTAGCTCTATAAAAGCCGCAAATATGCGATTTTTTTTATCTTTTCGCTTCTTAGTAACATTTTTTGAGCATAATACAGCACATCTTTGATTTTTTTGAAACTCGTAATTTTGCAAAAAAAATCATAATCATAAAACTTGCAAATTTGCGATTTAAAAAAAATATTTTACGACACATGGCACAAGTTGAGCACATTTATTTTTGTTTTGGAAATCGATATTGGTGGTGCTATAACTTCACGCTTAGGCGGTTCGCAAAATTTGCGTTCGGTTGCAAAAGCTGCAAATATGCGATTTTTTTTATAACAGCACAACTTTAGAAAAAACTTAGGAAAAACTTAATTTAGAAAAAAAAAATATTATCCTTAAAATTTGCAAATTTGCGAAATTTTCAAAAATATTTACGGCACATCGGAGCTTGAGTACAACACTTTTTTTTTTTGAGAATCGAAAATGGTGAGCCTCTTAAAACCATATTATGCTTAGTACGAATTTTTTTTAATACGGCAAATGCCAGCACAAGTAGGGCACACCGTAGCACAACCGTTTGTTTTTTTTTTTTGCAAAAATCAAAAATGGCGGTCCTTAGTAACTTCGCACTCTTTGATTAATTCCCTAGCCTAAGCCGAAGCCCAAGCAAAATTTCCCAAAAACGTGGCCAAAATTATTTGTTGTTATTTTTTTTTTTGGTCTATTATTGCATTACTTATATTATTTTAAAAATTAATTTTAAAGTTAATTCACTATTTTTAATAAAATTATTTTTTTTATTTTGTTAAAATAAAAAAAAAATATATTTTGGAAGTTGTTTTAATTGTTTTCAATTTTTAGTTATTTTCAATTATAAATGTAGTTCTTAGCCTTCGATTAAAAAACAATAAAAGAATTAAAACTTAAAGGAAAAATAGTAGATATTTTTAACAAAAGTTTTTGTTAAAAAACAGTAATATTAATTATAAGTTTATAGACCAAAGGTTTTTTTTCGCTGTTTTTAACATCTTGCACTGCCATTATCTTGAAAATTCTCAAAAATCTACGATGGCTTTTAATTGATTTTTAATCAGAATATTTCAATGTAAATTTAAAGCCTTATTTCAATGCCCAACAATGACAAACTTTTTCTTTACGAAACACAAAATAACATTTTTCACCCAAAATTATTTTTTTGCACAAAAAAAAATCTGTCCCATACTTAAAATATCTCGAAATAAAATAATTATAGTTATTCTACATACCTACCATTAGCAAAATACTTCGTAATAATTTTTTTTTTATCAAAAAGCATTAAAAGAAAGAAAAATAAATTAAATCATTTGTTATCGCACACCAAAATTGGTACTAAATATCCTCTCTAAAAGCTTTCACTTTACTGCTTTCAAAAAGTGTCGTATGTCATTTTTTTATCTGCCCACAATGAACTGTACTTTTTTTTATATATTTTAAAGAAGAAATGTACCTCTGCATTTAGATTTCCTTCAAGGTTCTTCAGGATTCGGCCTGTTAGTTCTAACATATGCTGGTCAATTGGGACCACACCTGCTATCTCGTAGAGTATCTTATTTGGCCAGTACTTCCTTGTGAGGGGGGTTTCGATACTTTCCTATGCATGTTCTTAAGATCTTCCTCTGGAAGAGTTGTATCTTTTTCATAGTTGATGGTGATATGGTGAACCAATGGGATAGGCATACGTAAGAACGGGCTTGTAGATGAGTAACTTGGTCTTCTTGCTGAGTCTGTTCTGTCGACCTAGGCAGAACCACACTTTTACCATCCCTTTTGCTTACGCCAGTGATAAGTGAATGTGAATTGTATAAACATAGAAAAACACCATCACTGTCATCAATCAATCTCGTGGGCGCCTTGAAGTATGACGTGATATTTGTGTTTTGTGGATATTTTCTTGTTGATTTCTGAGCTGACGGTTAGGCGCAGCTAAAACAGTGTTACTTCCTCAAAAGTTATACTTTATCGTAGTAAAAATGTTCCTAGGTTTTGTTTTGATTTACCACACCATTTCGTCAATGTTTTATGACCTTAAGCGAAAAGAATTATTTCCAAAAGCTAAAAGTTTTTCTTTTTGATTTCAGATGATGAGGAAAGCTTCATTAATCGTGTGTATCCTCCTTTGGACGTCTTATGCAGAAGCCCAAAATCAAAATTCCACAACGACAACAATCGACTATGAAGCTAAAGCCGCACAATTAATTGAAAATGCCAATCTTCATATGAAAGATCATTATGCTAAGCTCCGCAGTGTTTTTCTTAATTCAGCAAAAAAATTTCACCTCAATCTACCAACAGCACAAACTAACGATATACAAAATAGTTTTCGAGCTTTCTCCAATCAATTAGCATACAATCTAAGTATAATTCCCTTGGCTGAAATTAAAAATGAAACACTTCGAAGACAAGTTAAGATACTTGGTAAATTACAACTGAACGGTCTTGAACATGAAGATTATGAAAAATCAATGCATATTATCAGATCAATGTTGGGATCAGCAACAACTAAAAATGTCTGTCACTATCGTGCTGGTGCTAATGTTTGTAATCGTATTTCATATATGCCACAAATTCATGATATCATTTCGAAATCACGAATTCTTGATGAATTGAATTATTATTGGACGAATTGGAGGAATGAAATTGGTGCTGAAGCCAGAGAGAGATTTATTGAGTATGTGCATTTCTTTCGAAAAGCTGCTGCATATAATGGTAAGTTAAATGATATTTATATTCAAAAACTGTATTAAAACAATAATCTTACATCAGGTCATGTTTCGCCTTCGAAGACCTGGTATCTCTACTATGAGGAAGATGATCTATTAATAGAGCTCGAAGAAGTGATGTGGGATATTATGCCACTTTATAAGGAACTGCATGCATTTATAAGAAATGTACTGCGTTCGAAATACGGACAAAATATTATGACTGATGATAGCCCAATTCCGCAAAATCTTATGGAACAAGTTTTTCAACATGCATGGAAGGCTAAGAGTATATTTGATCCACCATTTCCAGATAAAAAACTACCGGATATAAAGCATAAGATAGATGAAGACATTTCTACACCAAAAAAGATCAATGAATTGGCATCATATTTCTTTCAGTCACTGGGAATGAACAATTTTCCTGCGTAAGAAAAAAGTTAATTCTTTCATTCAGAACTTATTTTTCTTATTTTTGCTGATGAAAAGAAAATCAAATATTTAAATTTAACTTTAGAAGTTATGAGACAGTTTACGATAAGTCCCTTGTCGTTTTACTGCAAAGGTTCATCCAGTGTGTAAGGCAGATTTTAAGATAACGGTAGATTCCTACGGTAATTCTCCAACGCACCAGTTTCAAAATTATTCTCAGCTTCATTGAAAAAATGTCTAGAATAAATTCTAAAAACAAAAAATTTCAAACTTGGAGTACCAGTTGCTCAAAAAGTCCTTAGTTCTAGAATTTTCCATTATCAATGAAATAATTGTACACAACATTCTGAAAAAAATCTTCTTTCTTTTTGCTTTTAATAGACATTTCTGGGATACATATGCTCGAAAGATGTCCGATGAAGATACTGGAGATGATTGTAAAGCTGTTGTTTTTTATTTCCCACCTGATGTTGGTCTTCGTTATTGTTCTAAAGTTGATTTCAAAAAACTCCTTCAAATGCACGGCCATATGAGTGAGCTGCAATATAATTTATACAAAGCTCATTTGCCTATAGGTCTTGATCGTGAAGCTTGTCCAGGATTTGGTAGTGCTATTGGAGAATCTGCAATTGTGTCAGCAGGAAGTCCAAGACATCTTGAAACAATTGGATTGATGAAAAATTACACACTAGACAATGAGTTATCAATGAATCGTCTATTTCGATTGGTAAATATAAAAAAACTTTTCTTATTGGGTGAATATGAATACAAATTGAGCATATACTCAGAGTAGGTGCTCAGAGCAGATTCTATAAAGAAAACTGAGCATATGCTATGAAAATAAAAGTATTCAAAAATTTTATTCATATCAAATGCGAAGAAACTGCTCCGAAAAGTGGAGTTTTGAGCTATTGCTCCATTTTATTAAAAAATTGTTGTTTTTTTTGTTACAGGGAGTCCATACTCTTATATCAATTCCAATGTACTTTAGCAATGAAAAATTTATTGTGGACTCAATAGAATCTCGTATTAAATCGGATAACTTGAATTGTGGTTATTGGAATATTCAAACTAAATATGCCGGTGTTGCACCACCAGCGGAACGTAATGAAGATCACTTTGATCCTAGTTACATTTTGTATAAGGGTTTAAATCCCATAAAACAAAATACTGTGTAAGTAAAATAATGAAGCTTAAATAAAAGACATTATTGATTTTTGTTTTATTTTTGTATTTTTTAGAAAAATCATTTCAGAGGTTCTTGGCTATCAAATTTATAAAGGACTTTGTATTGCTTCGAAACAGTACATTCCGGGGGATCCTAACCATCCCCTTAACAACTGTGACTATTATGCTAAGGAAGAAGCTGGAAGGCTTTTGAAGTGAGTTTATTAAATTAAAGTTGAAAAAAAAAAAAACCTTAAACAAAAAATTCGAATATCAATTCATCATTATTTCCAGAGATCTTATGAAATTGGGTTCGACAAAACATTGGCGAGATGCAATGGAATTGGTAACAAATGAGAGGAAATTAAGTGGCAAAGCCATTATGGAGTATTACGAACCCTTGTATATTTGGCTTAAAGATCAAAATAAAATAAATGGCGTACAAGTTGGGTGGGACGAAAGTGCGACGAGTAAGTTTTTTTTTTTTTAATTTTTATCAAAATTACATATGTCATTTGTGGTTTAAAATTATTTTTTTTTTCAATTTTTTCAGACTGCCAAACCAAGGAATAAATTTTAAATTTATTTAATTGTTTCTTTTGTAAACATTTTTTTGTAAGAAGTATCTATATTTTTTAAATTAAATACATTTTAGAAATTACAAATTTGTTATTTTAATAAATGTCGTAAACATTTTAAGACAAGAAGCAAAAAGGGGAAACATCATGTAAAATTAGACAGAAATTAATCAGTTATCAGGATATTTTTTTTGTTAACAGTTAAGTATTTAACAAGATTCAATTGAAAATTTTACAACAAGTAGGGGATAAATCATGTAAAATTAAAAAGAAATTATAATAAATTATCAGGTTGTTATTTTCAACATGACTGATCATATTTAAGTATTTAACAAGATCAACGATTTAAAATCAACAAAAATTACTCGAAAAGTATAATTTTTAAACAAACTATACTCACTATATATTTTAAATAAGTAAACCAGTCAAACTTATATGACAATCTGTATAAATTAACATGGTTTTCTGTTAAACTGATAAGATTATTTAATATAATCTAGATCATTGAAGGTTCAATCCAGTAGTACCAAATTGGTATGAATTTACATGGCACACTATAATCTTAACAGTACTCACATATCTAGTTTACATGATACCTGGTCAAATTAAACAAATGGACATGTTAATGTAGAAAGAAATGAATAAGACTGGCTTAATAAAATTTCGACTACAGACTATTCAACATATTTCGCCTGAACTAACATCTTTAGCTGAAAAATTTAAAGTTAAAACAATTAATCAATAAACTTTAAATAACAAAAAATTTTCAATTGAAAGGAAAACAGGAATTTTTATTAATTTTTTTTTCAAAATTTTATCTTTTCATTCATATTTTTTCTCTTAAACTTTTTTAAAATTAGTATTTGTTTTTCAATGTTATTTAATATGTACATTTTATATTTGTATTAATATTAAATTTATATTTATTTTTATTTATACTTTTTTAAATATATGCTTTTATTAAATTCATAGTATCCCGTGGCGTAATGATTAGTGAGTAAGACTGTTACGTTGAAGGTCTTGGGTTCAATTCCCAACCTAAAAAAAAAAAAAAAACAGATATGGGTGATTCTCTGCCAACTGTGATTCTTTGTGTCCAGGGCTTTTTTTGTAGCTTAATGTAAAAATTTCTTATGAATTTCTGGTTTGAATTGTGGCAATAAGTTGGTACTACAATTTACATTACAGATTGTTTAAAAATTTGCTAACCTTTCCCCTTGACTTGAAAAAGTATACGCAAAATGTCAGTACCGTGGCATGTCCCATCCTTGTTTTTCCAATTAAATCTACAATTTTCTATCAAAATACATCATTGAATAAAAATGTTGTTCTCAGAAAAGTTTGAGTACAATAGTTGCTTGATTATATTTTGAGAATATCAAGTCAAAATATTTGCTCTCTAATTAAATAATAAAAATTGAATGTTGTCCACAGATTTCATTTTCTTTTTGAATTCAAAAGATTAACCGCTGAAGCGCCATTTTGTTTTTAGTTTTATGGCATTTGTGTGGTGCCGTTTGAAAGAGGCACTATTTATTTATAGTTAACGAAATTCAATTTATTTTACTTACGTAATTTTGTGGTAAGAGTGAAGTGTTTTATTCTAAAATCGTGTGTCACAAAATTACCTGTCAGTACCGTGGTAGGATTATCCGAGCGTGTTATGAAGTTTGTTGAAGTGATTTTTAGAATATTGTATTTCTTTTTAAGTCATATCAGTTAAAATTATAACGGATTTAATTTTTCTCAGAAGCTTTGAGATATGAGGTTATATTAAAGCCTAAATGTTAGTACCGTGGGTGTCAGTACCGTGGTATACTTATTTATGATGAACTTAAATTAAATGATTTCAAGCAATTTCGCTAAAAATCTTGTTATTTTTTTATTAAGAATGGTACCAGTACTTCGGACAAAACATATTAAAACAAATTTGTGCAACAAATGTTGAGTTATAACCTAGCATTCAAATAAAGACTCCAACCTCAAAGAACAGATTTGAAAAACTAAAAAAGATACAATTTTGAATAAAACGTTGGCAAGTTGAAAACGTCAAAATGTAAGAGAGAATTTAGAAACTCAACAAAAATGTTTTCAAAAAGAGTTAGAACGTATACAAATTCAAAAATAAGAAATCAGTGTCAGCACCATGTCTTCGTGATTTAGTACTTTTATACCATATTTTTTGTTCCTTAAAAGTTGTAGTAAAATGTTCTTACAGATTTAATACCATGTCTATTTAAAGACAAATAAAACAAAAAAAATTTATTTTCAATGACTTTTAATTTTAGCAAAATTCTTATTTAAAAAATCACAGTTGGCAGAGAATCACCCATATGTTTTTCACGCACGACAAAAGGAAAGTTTTTATGCTGATGCCTTTACTTTTTACTTTTTAACTCAAAGATTCAAAGTTCGTGAAATCAATATAAAGTTTTATATTTTTATATAAATTAAAATCGATTTATTTACGGATTTCACGCGGTTTAACTTCAAAAGAATCTATATTCATTGTACACTTTTCTATCATTATTCGTTAGAGGTTATTAGGAGCATATATGTGGAAAATCAAGGATGAGCTTTAGCCGCCATCTTAGATTTTCTAAAAAAATTGACTTAAAATAGAAAAAAAAAAATGTTTAATAAATAGGGCAACACTTATAATGTCATGTTTTTTTTAAGACAGAAATCCAATCTTCAATTCTGTTTTTTGTTTAATCACATTTTTTAAGTGAAAAGAAAAAAAGTACATTTTGTTATTTTTAATTTTCTCAAAAACTAAAAGTAAAAAATATGTTTTCCAAGTTTTTTTTTTTAATTTGGTTTTTTTTTTTTTTAAACTTTGTGTTTGGAAATTAATTTTTCAAGAAGAATTCAGTCAAAAAAAATTAGAATGGATTTCTGGCTTTGAAAAAAATATAACATGTCGTTGTAAGTGTGTTGTTCTAAAATTTTAGTTTTTCTATTTTAAGTATTTTTTTTTTCTATAAAATTCCAAGATTGCGGCTTTAGTTCCAAGCCGCTCTAGCCCGATTTTCCCGAAAAACTACGCATGTACTACTAAAAACCCCATCTAACGAATAGTGAAAGAAAAATGTACAGTTAATTTTTTTCCTAGTCAAATGTTTATTCCAACTGGGCTATGTGTTATAACGATTCCGTTAAGTGTGAAGGTACAAGAAAATTTAGTATTAAGTTCTTTCTTTATTAAGACTCCGATTTCAAATGTAATTTAACAAAGTTTTAAATTATATTTATATAAAGAATCTTCTTAATAAAATATCGGTCGGCTGCTGCAGTACTTGTATTTCTCCAGGCTGCTCAATTTTCGTTCGGTTACTCAGATCGGCTATTCTTGGCTAGAATAGATTATAAACGGCTATATACCGACTTATCAGTGGCTTTTAACCGGCTTATCAGCGGCTATCAACCGGTTTATCAGCGCCTATTAAGCGGCTTATCAACGGCTTTTAATCGGTTTTTCAATGGCTTTTAGCCGGCTTATCAACGGCTTTTAACCAGCTTATCAACAGTTTTTAAACGGCTTGCGTTTATTTCTTCTTAAAGCGAGACCCCTTACCACTGGTGGGGGTAAGTCTTCTTCGTTTGTAGTAAAACCACTCACTTACTTTACTTCTGGTACAATTACTAAAGTACCCACGGTCACTTACTCTTTAATTTTTAATATTTAATTAAAATGTTTACTTTGTTTTTTTTTCCATGTCTTTTTGGGTGTTGGTTGGTTTCCTCTCGTTATACATTAAGTTGCAAGTGAGTGTTAACTCTAAATTTGCAAAGTGCACATTTTCATACGATCGCCCATATATTCTCGTCGCCTGTCACTCCCCTATCCTTGTTCTATGCAAACGGGAGTACCTCTATTTTTGTTGCGTCATGGGGGGTTTGCAGGTGGCGGGGGAGTTGTTGCTAGAATTTGTTAGAAATTGTGCTCCGGTATACCGTTAGTTATAATTGTATCAATTTTGTAGTTGGTTTCTGTTCACCTCTATTTAATTGCAAAATTCACCATCGAGGTGCTTGATCGTTTACTTTATGTGCACTTTACCTCTGCTTTGTTTGTTCTATTTGTTATTTTGGAGTTCACCACACCTACTGGTGTTGTTGTTGTGATATGGTTGGGTGTGGTGAATATATTGATTATTATCTCACCACAGTTGTTATCAATAGGCGTTTTTCTTTTTTAGATCAGAATAGAGTTTGAACAGAGTGCGAGCATACCGAGCATGCTCTGAACATCCTCTGAACAAAGCGTGTTCTGAGCGCTCTGAACTATTTTTGAAACACACCTGAACACTTGGCTTTTTTTTTCAATTATACCTGTCAAATGCTTGTGTTCAGCATTCAACTCAGTCTGCTCAGTTATTTTATTCTGAGCTCATAGAGCGCGCTCTGAACAAGCTCAGAACATGTTCAGAACGAAAAAAGAAACACAAATTTAAAGCTCTGAACGTTCAGAGGTAAAAAAGAAACACAATTTTTTGTTTGACAGTTCTGACTGGGGATCGAACCCACACATCCAGGTTAGCAGTCAAGCACTACTTCCACTGTGCCAGGCCACCCCCGGCTTATCGCTATAGTTCGTATTTTATATGTGTCTTCTGGCCGGGGAGAGGAATAAAATGTAATGCTTCATTAAAAAGTTAGTACCTGGGAGACCGAGCTTCGCTCGGCTTTTCCTAATTGAAAATTGAAATATGTATGACAGAAGATGGCAGTTAGTGGAAAACAACATTATGCCATTCATTAAATTTGTTTCTTTATAAATGAATTCAATAATGGAAAAACCCAAAATTAAAAATATGTGTTGTATGAGGGAATTCAAATATAAAAAACTTCCTAAACCATCTTCCTGCAAGGTCTTAGAAATAAAAACTTGCACTATTTTTTTTATATTTGAAACGAATTGAGGAGGTGTCCCGTTCAAAATTTAACGATGATCTTTATAAGCACTCAACTTATATCCATAATGTTCAATTATAATATTATAATAATTTTATATATAATATTATATAACGCTTAGTGGTTGCTATATAACTCCACCTTAACCCTAACAACAACATGGCGTCCAATTTTAAATTTTTCACTCGTTCATAAGAACAAAATCTTCAAAATTTTATCAAAATCGTTGCTCCTTTTAGTGACGCCCCGCCCCGTTAGACTTGAAATAGAATTCAGCGTTCTTTGGCACCTCCTTAGTAAAGGGCCTGGATGACACTTATTTTGATTAGCTACGAAAGTTAAAATATTATCTAAACACAAAATTTCATCCAAATTGTTAAAACTGTCGCTTAAGTGAACCTGAGTTAAGGGCCTGTATGATACAACTAGTAGACCCGTGCTCGCCTTGCTTCGCAAAAATTTAAGAATTAATATTAACATACATATATACCGATAGTACTAAATAGGGCTACCGCTACCCGTACCTAATTTCTATTTCATCTTATTAACAAAAAGTTTATACATTATACACTTACGTTTTGATAAATGTGAGTTCTTAAAAAATGGTTTAAATATTTGTATGTTAAGTAGGTTCATGTTTGACACATAAACAGAACCTTTATCTCCCGTTGATTTTCTTATTGCATATACAAATATACACAAATATACTTCGCACCCAAGTAAACATCTTCTTCTTGCCTGACTACCTGCAACCAGGGTTGGCCGAATTAACTACTTTTCATTTTCTACATGATTAACTACGCGTAGCTAATTTAATAAACTACACGCCTTATATACTACAAAATGTTACGTTTGCTACATACATAGTAAAGCTAGGTAAATAATAAAATTTCAATAAAAGCAGTTCAACTCAAATTCAATCTTCAAAGTTTACTACATATCTAAACTACGTGACAAATGTAAAAAATGTAGTTTATTCCAAAAAGCGTTAGTTCGGCCATCCCTGCCTGCAGCGTTATACTCAAAATGTTCCATTGTGGAAAAAGAGTAAACAAAGAGAAACCTGCACAACATAAATAAAAAAACATAAGGGAGGTAGAGAAAATGCAAAAGGGTGGAAATGATATGAAATGAAACAAAGCAGCGACCTCGTGAATGCGATTGAATTAAATTTCTGGATTTAAAAAAATAGAAAAAGTTAATGACTTAGACATTTGTTTATATTTATTTCTCAGGTTATATGCATAATTAAGAAAAGATTTAGGGCTTAAAATTTGCATACAAAAATGTACTTTATGAAATAATTTTTGTTTTTTTCAATTATCAATTAGTTTCGTATTTATAAGTGAATATGTAAGTCAAAATCAAGAAAAAAGTTGACTATCAATTTAAAAAAATTAATTTTAGTATTAAACAAACGAATTAGATAAACAAAAACTATCTTATTACAATCTTCTAAAGATAAAGAATATTGTAGAAAAAATTTCAAGTTAATCAGGTAAATAGTTTCTGAGATTTCGCGTGACAAACTAAATAATCGTTTCGTCTTTATATAATGTTATAGATATAGATTATAGATTATAGATTATAGATTATAGATTATAGATATAGATAAAAGTGGGCGGTTTTTATCCAAAAATATTTTTTGAATTTTTTGTCTTATTCATCAGTACACTTAATGATAATTTCATCCAAATCGCTGAATCCATTTACGAGATTTCAATATATTCCAAAAGTGGGCGTGGTATTTTACAGAATCAAATTTTTCGTAATTTTTCACAAAATGAGTATAGAATAAACTCCAAAAATTTCATGCAAATCGTTGAAGCCGGATAAACCAAAAAAGTGGGCGGAGCTTTGGGAGGATGTAACTATTTTTTTCAATTTTTCTCACTCATAAGGATGAACTCTAAAACTTTCATTCAAATCGTTTGAGTTGTTTCCGAGAAATACAGACATTACTAAACTAAGGAATATGAGATGATTTGCCTCAATCTAGTTTCTCGTTCGTAACAAAAAACTCTGAAAATTTCAAAAAAAAACAAGAGCCGTTTCCGACACAAAAGATATTAAAAATGGGCGTGGCAGTGGGTGGAGTTTAGGAAAAGAATTTTTCATTTTTTATTATAAGAACAAGTTCTAAGAAATTCATTCAAATCATTTGAATTGTTTCCGAGAAACTAAGAAATAATAAAAGTGGGCGTGCCAGTGGGCGAATTTAACTAAATCCAATGTTAAATTTTTTCCTTGTTCATAAAAATAACCTGAAATTCATTTAAATCGTTAGAACCGTTTTCGAGAAACCAAAAAATAATAAAAGTGGGTGTGGTAGTAGGCGGATTTTACTTATTTCATTTTTTTAATTTTATTCGTACCCATAAAAGTAAACTCTGAAAATTTCATTCAAATCGTTTTAGCCGTTTCCGAGAAATAAAGACATTTTCGACCGTTTCCGTCATACTAAGAAGTAAGAAAGTAGGCGTGGGAGTGGGCGGATTTTACTTAATTCAATTTTTATTTTTTTTTCTTGTTCATCGCAATAAACTCTCAAAATTTGATAAAAATCGTTGGAGCCATTTCCGAGAAACCAAATATATACATATAAATACAGTCGACTCTCCCTAAGTCGAATTTTCACGGGATACCAAGATTTGTTCGAGTTAGAGAGAGTTTTGGAAAAATTCGAGTTATAGAGAGAAACATTTTTTTTATTTTAAAAGGTTTATTTAATAAATAAAGGTTAATATATTTATATAAAGCAACCAACAACACAAAGAAAAGGATAACAATCCTTTTTTTGTTTTTGCGTTGTAACGTTGTTATGAATAAGAAGAAACGCAAAGAGCTGACGATGATTGTACACGCGATGCTACACATATATACATATGTATTAAGGTTTTGATGGTTCGTAGTTAAACTTAACCCAAATACGAATTCCGAAGGGGTAATGTTTTTGTATTGTGTTTTGTTCTAAACAAAATTCGACTTAAGGGGTGAAAAAAGATGCCAAATATCGAGAAAATGTGTTCGAGTTAGAGAGAGTTCGACTTATAGGGAGTTCGACTTAGAGAATGGTTTTTGTATGGAAAATTGAAAGGAATGGTAAAATATGGCGAAAAAGTTCGAGTTAGAGAGAAATTCGACTTAGAGAGAGTACGACTTAGGGAGAGTCGACTGTATATAAATAAATATATATACAAGAATAACTCGTTTAAAGTAATAAGATAGTAGCAAATAAAAACAGAATTTATCATATTTTGATTTGAAGTGTTTTCTACCAAGAAAATAAATAATGTTTGCATTAAAAAGAAATTCACGACATAATATTATATCTTCACTTACACTGACAAATACCTACACACTTCCGAAATTTGTATCTCATATACTAACTTTAAATATATTTTTAAGATGTCGCTAATGAGTTTTTAATTGATCTTTTTATTTTAACACAAATTGTTTGCCTTCCCAGAAATCAAAGGTGTCAATTGTTAATTTTAATTTTTAATTTAAAATCCTTATTTCCTGTTACCCGCAAATAAATATTAAAGATTTTGGTATGATTCTCTTCCTCACTCCAAAAGCATTTAAATAAAAATCAAATTCAAACATTTCTATATAAGAAATAATATTTCCCACCAAACGTTTTCCCTCCCCTAATGCAATGCAATAAAAAAACATCCATAAATATAACAACAACAACACATTTTCACAATACCTAATTAGATTTTACCCACTCTAATCTAATTTCTACTTTACACAATTAAATTCCCTTAATTAGCATTTTGCCATTTTGCTTGCAGAGAGTGTGATCAAAGGGAACACGAAATCCATGCTACCCTCTTTATACCTGGCTATCATTGCGACAAAAACAAAAACAAAACAACAACAAATAAAGCTTTGAGTTACTTCCAGCAGTTAGGCTCATGATTTCAATCTTAAAGACCTGGAAAATTATATCCCCACAATTCCATATTAACGTGTGCTTAAAATTCCATCAGTAAAATATAATTAAACTGACGGAAAGGGAAAGGTGGTTTCTCTTATGTGACAAAGGTAAAATTTCTATGTGCGTATACAAATTTTAACAGGAATCACATAGAAGATACATACATATAATATAGAAGGGACCCAATAACCCGAATTTGACTTCATTTAAAGGAATTTTAAAAATGTCCTTTTCTAACAGATTGTGTTTTCTTTGGGAAATTTTAATGTTCATTTACAATTTTCTTAACATAGAGAGGAGCAAAAATCCTTTTTGTATCCCATTCTTTTAAGGATTCTGTTAAAATATCCTAAATTTTTTCCGGGATTTCATATAGCTTTTTGTTTGCTTTACCGGAAAACTGATCCAGTCATGCGCTCTAGAAGTACCGAAATAAAATTCCCATACTTGTTTAGCCTACTTTTACATATACAGTAAAGGATTTGTTTTTTTTTTTAAATTTTAATCATATGTTTTACGATTCCGCTTCTTCCTTATGGTTGGAAGGACTCTGTTTATGTTTTTCATACCGCGCTCCGCTTAGCGCTCTTTGTGGCTTCTCTATACATGTATCTATATATATTGTGTGAAATCTATAATTTATATCTGTGTTGCCGCGATGATGATTGCTTTTATTTGGGCTTTAAAAGTTCTATACAGTCCTTCGTACTGCTAATAATGGATATTAGGTTTTAGGATGACGGGCACGAGATGGGGTATATGAGGGTTGGTTGATTTATTTGATTGGGCTCAGAGTGAAAAGTTGAAAACATTTGACATAAATGTTTTGGGTTGAGGTGAGCTACGTACATATACACCGGGTTAGGTTGGTAGCTTAGTGTATATAGGAAGGAATCACAATCGAATTTTAATGACTTGGAGTTTTTGTTTTATTACAGTGGTAAGGTGACGTGGATTGTGGTAAATGGTGAGCGGTTTAAAATGAAAAGTTGATGTTAAGCATTAAAAAAAAAAATTTTATTTATTTTAGCTCACAGAAAAAAAAACAAAAAATAGTCTTTGACACGAATTTTGTTTTTGTGTGTCCCATGAAAAGGAAAAAAAGGCTTATTTGAGTTTTTGATTTTATTTTTAAAGAATTAACTCTTGAGTGAAATTTATAAATAGGTAACATATACAGACCAAGAATTTTTATAATACACATCCTTTCAAGGTTGTTTTTGTAAAGCTGGAACCCTAAGAACTATAGCATTAGAATTATTGCAGGATAAAAACGTATCTTTTCAGCTTGTTTTGTGGACCGGAAAAAATTACTGTCTTTTGTTGCAAAAGAAGAAGAATAAGAAGATGACAAAAAAAAAAAAGAAAAAGGCGAACGACAAAAAAAAAAATAGAGAGTGGTATTGTTTTTCTGGACTATAATGAATCCTTTGTTTCATAAATTAAATAATTAATCGCTCATCTCACTATGTAATGACATTAGTGTTTTTTTTTTTTATATATTTTACAGAATGAATATTTTATCTTTACCTTTTTGATATTGGTGTTTTAGTTTAAGCAAACATTGAGGCATACTCATAGTCATATTTTAAACCCGAATATAACTGAACCGGAGTATAATTTTAAGACATAGGTTAGAAACAGTAGCTATTCATTAAAAATTTGGCAGCTCTGTTAAGTTAGAAACAGGTTAAAGTATATTCCTTCTTAATTCTACTACAATTTTCCTTGAATCTTCCAAAAAAGAATACTAACCGTAAAACTGCAAGCAGCTGTTGTCTTCTTATTTTGTTATTGGGTATTTAAAAAAAATAATAAGTAAAGTTAGAAATTTATAAACATGTTTTTGATTTAAAAAATGACATTTTAACAACACCGAATTTAAAAATATGTGATTGCAGATGAATAAAAAGGAAAATTTAGCTGTTTACATTTTTTTTATTTTTATATTTCATCTATGTATATTAAAATCAAGTGAATTTTCTATTTTGTTATATTAAAAACATTAAAATCAAATCACTCGCGCTGAAACTTCTGAATAATGAATATTATTTCTAAGATTATGTTCGACGAATTAAAAACAGCTTAAGCATACCTTCTGTCGTGTTTATTATTAGACTCCAGGCAGGACTGCAAAAGCTTAAGTCAATTGTTAGCTTAAGCTTATTTTTAATTCACAAGCTAGTTAGTGACTTATGAATTAAAAAAATTTAATTCAAAGACAAGTGAGTGACTTGTGAATTAAAAAAAATTAATTCATAAGTTAAGTAGTGAATTGGAAGCTTGTTTTGACTGCATAATTATTAACGATAGTGGCTATCAAGCTTTTGAATAATTTTGTGTGATTTGCCGTTTATGCATTCTCATAACCCAATTGAATAAAAATCAATATTTATAGAAAATTTTTGCAGAGCTAATATGTTACCATGCTGAATGCTCTCTCTCTCCAATTCTAAATTGCTTTTATAATTCATAAGACCCTTAATGGCTTATGATTATTTTTTTAATTCATAAGTCACTTACTTGCTTGTGAATTACTCAAGTCACTTACCTACTTGTTTTTGAATTAAATTTTTTAATTCATAAGTCACTTACTAGCTTATGAATTAAATTATTTTAATTCATAAGTCATCAACTAGGATATGACTTAAAGATTTTTTAATTCAAAAATTCGCAACCCTGACTCCAGGTTATCGTTTAAAAATGGGTTTAAATTTTGTATGAATATCATATAAACTGGAGTTCAGTTTAGCAAAGAGAAAATCAGAACTTATCGCAAAGAACTATGAATATGCCCCATTGTCTTTTTAGCTTGAATTCTTAAGAAAAATCAACAAAAGAGTTCGCATGACACATGATGTGCATGAAAACCAAATATACCCAAAGTAAAATGTTCTCAACGCCACATGCACAAAATATACAAAAGTATTCAACAACTGATCTATATTGCTACATATTTATACGAAAAAGAAAGACACGCTTTTATTTTGACACATAGTCATAAATGCTCTGGCCAAAAGTCCACAATGTATATTTTTTAAATTGATTTTTGGATATACATTTTTTTCATAATTGAATTTTGGTGATTAGTTTTCTGTTGATGTTCTTAAAAAAAAAACTGTAAGAATTTCGTATTAATGTGAGCAGTACTATGAAGCAGATGAGAACCACCATCAATAAGAATAATAAAAAGTATTATTTCAATTAACAATATGTATTTAGGTGCATAAATAAAATTCCAAGAAAAAGATTTAAAATTCTAAAAAAAATAAAAAAGTAAGTATACGCCCGAGTGAATATTACAATTCTCCTATTTAGTTTGACAACTACTTTTCCAAGTTATATGATTAATATAATTTTTATTTGTTACTCATATTAGAGTCTGTCCACCCATTGAAATTGCAGGTGAATGAACAGACTTACATACAAACGTCTGTCTGTAAGTTCGTCTGCAGCCTAAACGGGTGGGTCAATTCTCTTTAAACCATTTTTATTATACAAAAGCTTCTAAAAAGCACATCAAAATTTTCAAAAAAGTTTTCAAAACTAGTTTTTGAAAATTGGATATTTCGAAAATGGCTAGAAAATTTTTTTTTCAAAAATAATTTTTAAACTCCGTATTAATAAATATGTAAAAAATGATGTACCAATTTTGGTTCTAAATGTTTACAATCTCATTTCTTTAAACGAGCTATTCTTGTATATTTATATATACTGTGGACTCTCCCTCAACAAAGAACATTATTGCCTTATAAAATAACTCATTTTTCGGCTGACGGCATAAGCCAATGTCTTTTCTGTGGATATTTTAAACAAGAACTATGTAATAATTTATTAATGTATATTTATTTATGTCAATAAAATCACACTTTATTATATGTATTTGGTTTCTCGGAGATGGCTATAACGATTTTGATGAAATTTTATATTATGACATAATTTTACTTTGCAAAATGATCAAGACAGGTGTCATCCAGGTCCGTAGCCCAGGGGTGCTTATTTCCACAATGGGTTGAATGAATTGGTTTAAGTTTTGCATTTGGATAATATTCTTCTTTCGAAGGTAATAAAAATAGGTATCATCCAGGCCCGTAACTAAGAAGGTGCCGAAGGACGCTAAATTTTATTTTAAGGCTAACGATTTGGATGCAATTTTATGTTTAGAAGAGGCGCTAAGCTTCAGTTTTTTACAACTTTGATGAAATTTTGTATTAAGATAATATTTTGCTTTCCAAGTTTATCTTAACAAAACAGTTGATGTAGCCCAAGGCCGTACCTCTGGCTGTGTCAAAAAAGTGAAAAGGGCTCTACCGAATTCCCTCCTATACTACACATATTTTGATTAGGAGGTTTTCCTTATTGAACGCAATTATAAAGTGAACAAATTTAATAGATGGCATATGTCTCCTTCTCTCATACATATTTCAATTTCCTCGATTAGGAAAAGCCGAGCAAAGCTTGTTTTTTTATTTTTTTAAACCACTCTAACGATTTTCAAATTTTTTTTCTCATAAATTGAGTCTCGTTTAAGGATTTAAATGGTGAACTTCTCGTTGGTGTAAAAACAATTTCCGATTTTGTTTAATCACTTAAATATAATTCTAATTTTTCAATCATTCAAAGTTTTGGGAGAAACAAATTTGAATTTGTTATTCCTTTTGATTTTTAGTAGCCCGTAGCGTAATATGGTTAGTTGTAGACTGTCATGCCAAAGGTCTTGGAGGCGAATCCAATCCTATAAGCTGCTACCACCAAACAGAAGGCCCGTGCCTTTTGCGAGAAAATGACAAATACTTCAAGAATATCTCTCTCTCTCATCTTCAGGTTGAACTATCACTTAAATCTTTAAACAACATCTACCTTTTTTTTGGGGAAAAGTTTAAATTTTTATAAAATCTATTTACGATATTTTGAATGAAAAAATTACAAGTACTTTTTCAATTACCAAAATAAAACTGACTTATAACGGGTTTTATTACAAAATAATAACAAAGGTGAAGAAAATTAGAAAAATACTTCTGTTTAAATAGAGCGATAGAATATAATTCAAATTATAAGATGACCTCAAATCCAAAAGTGTGTTTCGCTCAGATACGCAATTTTAGAGATGAGGACATTTGAACTTATAATTTGGGTTTTGTTACTGATTAGTGATTACTTTAATATAACAGAAACTCAAATTCGGGTTAACTAAATCCCGAAAAGATAATCCGTCCTAAACCAATATTTAGAAACTTTGATGCTGTTCACCTTTGGTCTCAGGATTTTAAATATCCATATTTTCTTGAGTGCAATTGCATCTTAATTTTCCGATTTTTTTTTGTTATTAATTAAAAGTTTAAAATAGCTGTTCAATAATAAATATGTAGGCTTTTTCAGAAGAAGATTTAAGCAAATTAATTATTTTTTTATATTAATCTGTTAATTTCTATAAAATGTAGTTGACTTCATAGTTTAACAATTCTATAAAATGCTTAAATACACCTAATATGAAACTCTGGCCGAAAAAGTATAAAAGTGCAATTTTATATCTAAAGCCCTTGCTATAGATTGAACTTATCCAGTACAGAGAATTTTTTCAAATAAGAGAAAAATGACTGAGAAATTTTCAACCACGAGATGAAGTTAAAACAGATACAAGACAAAAGCGGTTAAACATAAATGTAGCATACATATACCTGAAAATTTACCTACAAAAATCCAACAAAATCTGTAAATTGTAAAATTCCCTAAACAAGAATCTAAAATTCCCACTATTTTTCACCAAACACCACATTATGTATAGATATTCTTCCCCCAATAGGGAACACTTCTGCGCAGAATAACTATAATACCCCATTACACCCCAAAAAACCGTTTCAACTCTTTATTTTCCCAACAGATTGCGTTACTACCGAATACTCCTTTTTCATCTCTCTGAGGAAAAACACTGGGAATTTTCTCTCGTTTTACCTAGAAAAAGGATTACGTCAATCCTGCCCAATGTAGGATTCAGTAGCCGACTAACTTTTCAGATGAGCTGAGGTCCCCGTAGGTTCGCACAGTTTTCGAAATCAATACATATTAACCAACCATCAGTATACACACACATCAAATAAACACATACATATTAAGTGTACACACATAAAAAAAATATTCTATAAGAAAAAATAAGATTTAATCAAAAAAAAAAAAAAATATTTACTTTAAAAAAAAATGAATAAAAATAAAAATAAAATGTGAAAAATAATTGTTGCTAATATTCAAAGAGGAAAAGTCCCAAAACAGTGATGGTGGCAAATAAGTGAACAAAAATTCAAAATTCTTCCAGCTTCCAGCTGCAAGTTTTCCCCTATTTCTGAGAGATTAAGTTTGCGAGTTTTTGAAATTTTCTCAAAGTGCGTTGCGTTTTGGCTGAGGAAAGTACCCTTTCTTTTTCACTATCATCAGCCATCAGCGAGCGTTGTTAGCCAGTTTGAAAAGTTGAAAGTTGTTGAAAATTGAAATTCCCAGAAAAAGTGATTTGCAGTAAAAGAAAACGGAAAAGGAAAAGGATTTCGCTCATTCCAAAAAAAAAAAAAAAAATGTTGGTGTACATGCAATATTCATATGTATCCAATGGCTAAATCGGTCACAAGAGTTCCACGGCAAATTGTTTCGACAGCCTCGTCGTCGTCCTAGTTGTTGCCATCGTCGTCGTTGTCGGTTGTTAGCATAGCATAGCATAGAATTGTCGCGATTATTCGTTTTTGGGTCATAAAGTGACACGATATGGTGGTGGTGCCATGAGCAGCAAAGTGGGGTCAATGCGGTAGTTGGACGCGGCGCGCAACAATCCGCATAGCTCATAAATTTCTGCTCCCTGAATAATTAAAAACTGTCTCTGTGTATCTGGAAACATTACCTAAAGTCGAGTCGGCCATAACTTGTTCCGCGAAATGAGAATTTGTTTTCTCTCCTGTTCTGTGTTAAATATTATAGTTAAGTTCTCAACCTCATCGCAGCTTTTAGCTCATCTGAATTATAAACTACGGTACAGGTCCGGAAGTGCTCGTTTCGTTTTCTCACATTTTATTTTACCTCAATAATTCTACCCTCAAATGTGAATGCGGAGCCCACGCAAAGATACTAGACCAAGAATAATTTTCACTTGCTATAATAGTCCTGCTGCTTGCCTGCCTGCTTGCCTGCCAGCCAGCCTGCTTTGTGTCAGTGTTGTGTAAAGCTCAATCACCCCGGAAAACGAATTAATATTTAAAAAAGGATTTCATCTTGCTTCCTATTTTTATTTCTCTTTCCTTGTGAATTCCCTGCCCCTGCACAAGTTGCCCGCTTCCACACAGTGGCCTGGCCAAAAAAACAACGCCGCTCGAGCTCAGATGTACATTTTTATTCAGGACATTCATAGCCTCTACCTGTATCGCGTCGTTATTAAAACCAACAACTCCCAAACCACCCAAGACCTAGAGGAGGATAATAAAAATGCATCAACACCGTGGTGACGGTGGACTACGAGAACGATGTTTTAGTGGTGGTAGTTCGAATAGGATAACTGAGGATGCAGGGTGGTTCAGCAACAGTGGGTGTGGAAATAGCTATACAGTGGCTTCTCCACTATCTCGTCATTCTTTAGTAGCAGTTCGGTTAGTTACAGTACCACATTCCTTTTAACAACAACCAAATCATAAAAAAAAGGATATTATTCATCATGCGCGAATTGTGTTTGCCTGTCATGTAAATAAGATTGCCACAGAAAAAAAAATATTAAAAATAAAAAAAAAAGGAACTTAGGTATCCCTCTTTATACTGCTGCTTCTGTATTTTTCGCTTTCGGATTAATCTTGGCGTGAGAAATAAGTGTAAATTAAATTCAAATGTTTTTTTTTTTTGTTTTTCCTGCATATAAGTGTTATTGATGTGTGTAAAAAATAAATAGAATTAAATATTTCTGTAACAAAAAATAAAATATTTTTTTCGTTATAACAAGTAGTTTTAAAATTAAAAAAAAACTAATACCTAGTGATTAAGTGTTAAATATAAATTAATAAAATTTATTAAAAAAAAAATCTTCAGAATTTGTTCGCTGCTTATACGATCTTCCGCTTATTAGAAATAGAGAAATAAAAATATACGTGATTTTCAGCTTGTTAAAAAAAAATTATAATCAAAATATATATAAAACAAAATTAAATATAATTAAAATATTAAAGAAAAAAAAATATCTATATATAGTGAAATAAATTAAAAAAAAAAATACAAATATTGTTCCATCATAAAATCGTTGTGTTTTTATAAATGTAAAATAGAGAATATTTATAAAAAATTAAATAATTATAAAAAAATATAAATAAGTGAATTTTGTGAATATAGTGAAAGTTAAAATAAAATTTTAAATATTAAATTAAATTTAATTAGAATTTAAGACATCGAACGGATTATTATTATAGTGGATACCTAATTTGGTTACCAGATTATATAATTGTGAGTAAAGATTTTAAATTATTGATTTTGTTATATTTTTTTTATTTGGTATACATTTCCTTCTTATAAGAATGCCAAGTAAATAAAGCGATATTTCTTTATATTATGCGATTTAAATAAATTAATAATGAAAAAAATATTTTTGGATTAAAGACTTTAATATTCCGTTTCAAAATATCGATCTAGGACATTACAATAATTTGTAAGAGACTGGACTTTTGCATTTTATTATTCCTCAAATTCTTAAGCGTATAAAACAAATTTTTGGCGTATTCCTTCTCCCAGAGTTTTGAGACTTTTGTTTTTTAAGACGATTTATTTAAATTCCTGTTATTTCGAGAAAAAAACTGGGTACCTAGGCAAAAAATATTTATCTTGCTAATTTTGAACATTTCATCTTTTGGGATCAAATCTCAGCAGATGCCACCTAAACTCTAGTATGTGCACCTCCCGTGAAATGAAAAATAAAAAAAAATTCAATATGAACCCGCATAATTAATTCTTCAAGTGAATTTTTAATACGTCTTAGTTTGGAATATCAAATACTCACTTTGAATGAAAACAAAATTATTAATTTGAATGAGTGTCATCAAATTCTTGAAAAGGTTCGTAAAACATCGTGTTAAAATTCCTTTCTTTTTTCACCCTTAATGAAAATAAAAACACTGGAAAAGACAATCGTTTAATTCGAAATAGATTTTTTTATTTCAGAAATGAGTAAAAAAAAATTTATTAACAAAATGTTACTTTTGTATGAGAATTTCTTTTCACTCAAACTGAGTACTAGGCTAAAAAATACAAATATTTTTCACAGGTACCTTCTGCCTCTTGCGAAAAAATGCTTCTTAACTTAGACGCTCGGATTTTGCAGAAAATTGTAGGGCCTCTTCATTCCTGCCGATAACATGTATACAGGATTGATTGAGTCTAGTCATAAGTCACTATAGGCCCTATGATTCTCCATCAAGCTCTCGTGCAAGTTTATTTATTTTATTTTATTTATATTCATAGGACAGTTATCGGTTTTGTGTAAAATTAAAATCAAGGTTTTAGTTCATATACATATATTGTACAAAAGTGGATTT
The DNA here is from genome assembly GCA_929447395.1 of Epistrophe grossulariae. Classification (NCBI taxonomy): domain Eukaryota; kingdom Metazoa; phylum Arthropoda; class Insecta; order Diptera; family Syrphidae; genus Epistrophe; species Epistrophe grossulariae. The sequence goes on from OV839566.1 coordinate 138,173,503, forward strand.
CCGTCGGCGACGCGGCGCGTCGGTCGGTGTGTGTTTGCTTGGGGCCACAAACACACACCGACGAACGGTTAAACAGTTTTGCTTTAAATTTTCTACATGGCTATTTTATGTAATTCTCTAAATTGGAATTTCTGTTTTAGCTCATTCCGAATGGGTAGCTCCGAAATATATGTACAACAATTTTGATTTTTTAATCATTTTTTTCGAAAGCCGATTATAAATTTGCATCTGTAGTATTAAAAATTATTGAAATGAAAAGTCGTTTAAGATTTTTGATTGACATTTTTATAAAACTGCTAAATTTTGTAATTATTCCCGTAGGTTCATCTTGCTAGTTTCTTTGTTAAAAAAAATTGTTAATAAGTACTTCTAACAATTCAAATAATATTAAAAATTATATTTATTATAAATACATTTTTAAGTTATTGTAGGTACCTACTTAAGACATTTTTAACCATTTTTTTTTTTAATTTGTTACATTTCCATCATTAAGTTTTTAAGATAAGATTGTGTGTTTCAGAATTCATTTTTTTTGGGTTTTGAAACAGAAAACATATTTTTTATTCAAATACACATAAATAGAAATTAAACAAAATTTACGATTGTTAGGAAGATTTTAATATTTTATTTAAAAAGTATTTATATCTAAAATTATTTTTTTTATAATAATATAAATACCCGTGAAATTGTAAATGGTTTTTGTATGATAACACACTTGCAGTTAGGCTGCCAAATGAAATAGTGTTCACACAACAAAATTGAATCCATCTGATTTATTTAATAAATCTATCAAAAAAAAAATTTTTGATTGTACTATGTTATAGTTATAAAATATATAAAACTTCTTTAATATTACTAAAAATAAAATTATTAAATACTAAGTTACTAAAAGTATTAATTGAATTTTCCAAAAAAAATAAGCTTTCTTAAAGATCTAAAATGTAGTTTATGGTGGTAGCAATTACGTTGTTATTGTTGTTTCATTCAAAAATGTTCAATTTGAATTGTTGTATGCTTTGAAGCCATGTACATCATGGTTGTATGGGTATTTAAATTATAAAACCCCCTTACAAAATACACAATACATTTTAAATTTTGGAAGACAAAATATTTATCGACAGAAAAGGTAAATTATCTGAAGCCCATTTCATTTTTTAGGAGAACAAAAATACTCTTTTTTGGGTACCTTCTTTTAAGAATTATTTTTTTTCTTTCCTGAAAAATTTTAGAAATGGGCTTAAGATGATTTACCTTTTTATTTTTTAGTCAATATTTACTTCTTCAATAAAATATTATTATTAAATTAATATTGTCTAAAGATTTTATTTTATTCTTGAAATAAAATGATTTCACACTGAATTCCCATCTTTGTTTAAAATTACACGGGGAGCGGCGGTGTTTGATTTAGATATTAGCCGAGCTTTTGTGAAAGTGTATAGCAACTCAGTTAAATCTTTAGACAGAAACAATAACAAATAATTGTTTTGTGTCACTTTTTTGTTATTGTTTATAAGTTACGTATATACGTATTACGTTATTTGCCCAATTGACCATACGATTAACACCAGATGACGTGCCTAGGGTATGCTTCAATTGCCCAGTAATTACAATACATATGGTATACGTCAAATGCAACACAGCGTGCCGTCAACAATCAACGAATTGCCTCCAGAACTTGTCAACATACAAAAATTTCTTCTTAAACTCAGTTAACTAATAAATTGTGTATACAATTTTTGAATTATATTTTAACAATTTATAAATTGCATATTCAGCTTTGTTCCCTATTTAATTTAAACTATCTTTTTAAAAACATGTTCTTTCACTTTAAAACTTACTGTAACAATTAAATATCCTGAAACACAATCTTCTGCAGACAAGCCGAATGGCTTCGCTGGAAATCTTAAACAATGTTAAGTTTACAAGAATACATGAATAATAAAAAAAATAAACAATTTTGTTACACTTAAAAAAAAAGGTTAATATATATATGTATGTATGTATATTATTTAGACAGTTTATTTTTGTATGAAATTATAGATACTTTAAGAGTGAAATGTTTTTCTTTCGAAGAAAGTGGGTCACAAAATTACTTGTCTATAACGTGGTATTGTCATCAAAGTGTGTTATGATATTGCATTGGTTGATTATAATTTTACAATTTTTTATTTTTTATTCAATGGCATAAGTTTTATTTTTCTAGGACATTTTTTCCCATTTGTGAGCTAATTTATTAAAGTCTAAATATCAGTCCTGAGATATTCAAATTTTTATTGAACTAAAATCAAATTATTTCTCGCAGTAAAAATATAATTAAAGTTAATATTTCTATTTTGAATTGAAAAAATAGTTCGGAAAATCCAACAAAATATTCTTTCTAATATACCTAACCCTAAAATTTGAACACAAAAATAAAAGTTGTCACAACAGCTCGTGGAGAACCAGGATCTGTAGCGACTTTCAGTTCTTATCAATTCCTGTGTATGCAGCTGAAGCCAAACGAATATTTTCTGTGGTCACAAAATTGATAACGAAAACATAAACGAAACGACTACGGAAAAAATTAATGTCACCAATTGCAAAAAAAAAAAATCACAGAAACCTATGCTGTAATCAAAGAAACAACAAATAAAAATATAAATAAAACTCGAATGTCACTTTTCTGCTACAATTAATGGTTTGTGAAAATAATAAAGTGTGAAAAAGAGTGAAAACTTCTCCAAATAATCTGCTACACTTATCAATTTCGCTCATTGAACATCGTAATGGCCCTACGAACTAACTCCCAAATGAACTAATTCCCAATGAACTAACTCCCAATGAAATTAGGACTTGGTTCATTATGAACTAATTCCCATTATTTTTGGAACTAACACCCAACATAAAATAAACTAAGTTCCAAAATGCAAATGAAGGGTTATTTCCGTTCAAATAAAAAGAAACTTTAAACCCAACCTCACACTTACCTCAAATCCTATAGTGTGCCCAAGCAGGGGGTTGCAGGGGGGCACCATGCCACCCATACATACCTTACTTTTTATTAAAATCGTTGGGACTTATTTCATGATGAACTAACTCCAAAATTTATGAACTAAGGCCCGTTTGCTGATACTACACATAACGATTTAAGTTGAACTTAAAATCTTAAAGGGTACTTTTTCCATGTCATAAAGTGATACTTAAAAAATTAAGTTCAAATTAAATCGTTATGTGTAGTATCAGCAAACCTCCCTAAGACCCAACGAAATTTTGTTGGGAGTTACTTCATTTTGGCTATTGCGAGTTAACTCCTTTGGGAGTTAGTTCATAGGGCTCAGCGTACTACAGAAAAAAAAATAAAAATTAATATTTTCGTTGATGATTTCGTTGTTTCAATTTTTGTATGGGAATTTTCGTTTCGCTTCAGCTGCGTACTTAAGAAGGGCACAAACAAATTTTTTAGCTAATCAAATAATTTGTCTTGGTTCTTTTGCCATTTTTGAAAATGGAGAATAATATATCAGAATAAATTTTGGAAACATTCAGAAATTCTGGAAAAGGTATACAAAAATTAGATGCAAATTAATCTGGTAAATTAATTTGTAGATATATTTTTTATTCCAAAAAATTTAACAAATCAGAATTTACGAGATAAAAAGCTTTAAAAATCGTTAGAGCGGATTTTTTAATAAATAATTTTGTATATGTATATATGTATGTATCTTTACAAAATTAGTGTGCAATTTTGTAGTACCTATTTATTTTTTCGGAGTTAAAAAATGAATTTTGAAGAAAAATCTTCTACGCAGTTTCGAAATATCGAAATTAATATTTTTTTTTTAAACCGATAATTTGTTTTTGGGAAATTTTGATATGCAAAATTATTAAAACTTATAAGAACCTCTTGTATAAAACATTTCATTAAAATCGTTTCAACAGATAATGAAATATTCGTTAACTCGTTAAAAAGGTTCGATGAGAGATAATGTTAATAATGGAATAATACAGAAATGTGTTCCAATAATGTTGTACACAGTACTGGTCTTAGCTTACATACAGATTTTAATCAATGAGTCGTTTTTGAGAAAAATGATATTTTCCTTTACGGTTTTTAAACACTTACATATATATGTCCACAGGAACCATTATTTTTTGGCTAGATTATGTAATAAAAACAGCTCGGTGCCAAGTTTTATAAAAATCGACTAAATAAAAACAAACTTTTATATTTTAAATATTCTCTTTTAATCAGTTGAACTGTTTTTTAAGAAAATTGAAAATAAAAAAAATCGTTTATAACCATTTTTCGTAATTGAAGCCTTTTTGTAAAAAAAAAAGTTACTGATTATTTTTTTTTTAAGTAGGTAGTCAGCACGTTTTTGAGAAAAATAAGATTTTCATTAATTGCTAAAAAATACCGTTATTTTATGCCCTAAAAAAATTAAAAAAAAGGTAAGGGTAAGTTTCAAATATGTATTATATAATTTAATAAATAAAAAAAAAAATTTAGCCTGATGTTTTAAAAGGAATTGAAATGCATTTTTTTTGCCAAAGAAATTCATTAATTCAGTATATAATATCTAATTTAAATTGATTGAGTTTATACGATAGCTGGGTCAATAACGGTCTTTCGATAATTAAGATATGCTTGCATTCCATTGGAAGCCACATTCTAAGGCCCAGTTTCACAATCGAAGCAAGTGAAAAATATAAAAAACTAATGTTCAATTTCAAAGTGTAAATTTATTGGAATAAGTGACACTTAAGTCTCCAATATTGGCCATTTAAGTGCCACTTACTCAGACAGTAAATCTGAACTTAAAGTTTCAATATGGAAAATTTGTAAATGCCACTTATTTGGTTGCACTGTGAAACTGGCCCTAAGTGTCAAATATGTGTATATGGAGAAATTAGCTATCAGTATATCCTCAACTAATAAACTAAGATACGAATCGTTCTCGGCTAAATATGAAATGATGACTTTTGAAGTTGTTTTAGGCGTAAAACAATAGCAATATTCTTTTCAGTACATGTTCTGGGTTAGCTCATAAATAACAATTCGTGGTTTATATTTTTGTACTTCATCTATACTTCATTTGAATGTAAATAAACCACTAAAATCACTTTCTTCGTGTTCTAGTAATATGCTCGAAGACATGACTTTTTCCCTTATATTTGCCTTTCGTTAATTTATGAACTTGATAAACATATCAAAATACATAGGTAAGTTTACTTTGAAGTAGGTAGATATAAACCATGTCTTTGTTCTTCTTTAAATTGTTGACTGATTTAGATATTTTATATATTCCCAAGAAAATGTTTTTATTTTTTTGAAAAACCCCACTGTACAATCTACATCTAAGAACAAAAATGATTAAAATCTTATTTTCATTTAAAACTACCTAACCTACCTTACCTACCTAAACTACCTATCATAAACATCCAGAAAGTTTAGCCTCAAAATGCAAATTTCCATAAATCTTAACCGTCTTCTTTTGTTCTATATATATGTACATACATATATAACCAAGCTTGCTGTCCGTTAAATGCTATTTATATACATTTTTTTCAAAATATTATATTCGGTCACATCTGAAATGAACCTCAGTTAATTTAAAATAAAAAATAAAAAAAAACCATTGCTCCTCCTTTACCGTGACAGCACACACAATATCAGTTAACATTATTTTTAGCTCAGTTACGGTAAGTATTTCATATAGGAGTGGAATGAATTGTATATACACTGATACACAACACACTCCTCTTGCCGGCATAAATCGTCCTTGGATGTACATAATTATGTTCGTGTGTTTCATGTGTTTGTGTTTTTTTTTATTGTGGGTAGGACACGAAAGGAGGCAAAAAATATACAATATACAAAATATTCACATACATATGTACATATATATGTTTTTCAATATTATTTTATGCAAAACAAAATATATATACAATGTACCTACCTAACCTATTATGAAGTTCCATATGGGGAAAAATAAATCTCTACTTCCACATGTGCTTTGTGCACCGCAAATAGGGTTACCATATTATGTGTAGAGGAATTTTATTTTGCAATGTATTTACATAGCTTTATATTTATTTACTTCTCTTAAAAGGATCATGCAACTTTTTGTATCAAAATCTGTACAACCTGTCTCCTTTGTTTTTACAAAGTTTTCAAAAATTCTTCTAAACAATTCCCATATTACATATTAGTCGTGTTTTTTTTTGCAAGCCCGGGGGAATTGGTTGAAAAAAACGACAACGGGGATTAGCGATACCATCACATAAACAAAATGGAGTTTTCATACAAACTATCGATAACTTGCATGTAATTCACGCCCGTAATACAGTTTTTCGGCGCACTTAAGTGAAGCCCCGAGAATTCTCTAAGATTAACTAAGCCCGCAGGGGATGAATTGTTGTTGCATTTAACACGTAAATTATTTAGCATCGACTTCGTTTTTTTCATCCAATTCCCCCCTGCTTGTAAAAAAACACGCTTTTAATAATAGTTAGGTATATGAAAATGAATGAAGCTAAATTAGAGCTATTTAAGCGCAATTAGTGCCTTGTGTTTATGGTGAAATTGTATATAGCAAATTTTGTTCAAGCAAACAATAGCAACAAATTTTTTATTTTAAGTACAAACAATTACAAAGTCATTATAATCATTTTTATTTTGATATATTGCTATTCTTACGTCGTGTAAGAAAATTTACTGAGTTGCTATACAATTTTTCACAAAAACATGGCTATTATACTTACAGACTATACAGTCGTTTTAGCTTATTTCCATGTGAATAAAATTCAGAAAAATTACAAAAGTATCCCAAAGCGTGAGTATTTAGTGACCCGAAATATCAAGCCAAAGGTTTTGGGTTCAAATTCAAGACTTAAATGAATTTTTCAGGGGTACTTCTTCTTGTGAAGAAGTGTCAAATTTTGAATTTTTTTTTCTTTTTAATTTTTTTTTTTCTTAATTATAATGGGTTAATAGCACTTACTTATTAGGAATCAGTTTTTAATGTGTTAGAAAATTTCAGGTTTTCTTGACCCTTCATTTCTGTCAGCTAAGAACACAAATTTATTGTGTTTTTAGGGTTGGGGTCATTATTCTGTAAGTACCAAAATTCAGTTTCCAAAATTCTGTATTTCAAAATTCTATAATTTAAAATTCTGTAAAACTAAAATTCTGTATTTCAAAATTCTGAAAATCTAAAATTCTGTTTTTCAATATTCTGTATTCAAAAAATAAAAGAAAAATTGTTTTGATAATGAAAATTAGTGCACATTTTTTTTCACCATCAAAATAATTTTTCTTGTATAATTTACAGAAATTCAGCAAAATTTCAGAATTTTGATATACAGAATTCTGGATTTACAGAATTTTTGAATACAGAATAATGAAATACAGAACTATGATAATACAGAATTTTACATTCATTTACAGAATTTTGGTAATACAGAATAACGACCCGTTCCCGTGGTTTTACTATGGAACTGATGGTTCTCCATGAACTTTTGCCTTATTAGTTTATATCATTTTTTTTTTACTAGAGTTCGTGCTAAAGTCCTAGGTGATGGAGGAGGACATGAGATTCACAACCTACTAGCATCCCCTTTATTTTTAATTCTGAAAAAAAAAAACAATAATATATTCCTGCCCTATGGAGTATGTACCATAAAAACATCGCTAGTGCCAAGTTAAACGCTGAATAGGGCATTTAGGGCCATTTTTTCACTATTGCTCAACTTGAGGCAAACTCTCGAGTTGGTCAACTTGAGAGTTGACTATAACTCGAGAGTTGAAACGCAAGTTGAAATTTCTTTTTATTCACTATTTATTTTCTCAACTCTCCAGTTCTAAATGTAAATACAAATAATTAATAGCAGACAAAAAAAACTTTCATGTGCCCGAAGAAAAATGATTACTTTGGAACATAAGTAGGAGCGAACGTGTTTTTGTAACAAATATAAACAACAAAATTTGTGTACCTTCGTAAAATCTCAAGTTTGCTCGGTCAACTTCTACTATTTCCAAGAGTTGACAAATCTCAAATTGATCCACTCTAGAGTTTAAAATCGAAAGTTGAAAACGCAAACTTTGAGTGAATAAAAAGAAATTCACAAGTTGAAAATAAAAATCCTCAAGTTGTGTTTAACTTCGAGTGAATAAAATCGGCCTTATTATATTACATATTTAGGTAGCTAATTTAAATATATTATGTTCAACTGAAGAAATCGATTTTATTTAATAAATTGATTTAAAATAAAATTAAGAAAAAACTTTAATTTACATGCTGAACATTCTTGATTTAAAAAAAAACAACCAGAATATAAGATTTTATCAAAAATATTAATAGGTTATGGAAAGGCTTAAGTTTAAGTAAATAATTCTTTTAATATTTTATTCGAAAGATTTCAGGACCAAGTTATTAGTTCTAATTTTTTTAAATATGGTAATACGTTATTATTAATTTTATTTCCTTTCAAATTTGAAGAACCTTTAGAGATTTCTAAACATTTTTAATTTATTAAGATAAAAACGATTACTCCAGTTTTCTCAAATAAAAATAAAACCAAAAGTAAATTATCTCGAAGTTTTGGGTTTTGACATAAAATTCAAGATTAGAAGTTATTTAGTTATTTTGACGTAGGTGAAGAAGCAGCATCCAACAGCATTTCCAGTTAAACATTAAATTTCATACTCTGTCTATTTGTATTCAATAATAGAAGAAATATGAGAAAACAAAAATTAAAAAGCTTCTAGTTTCCGAAAATTTGAGTTCTCAGAAAGATAATTCAAGAAAAACAAAGGAACAAAATTCATGAAATACAAATTTCTTTGAGTTTAGATGAAGATAAGCTGCTTCCAATCAATATTAGTAGCACTTTTTAAGCTTATGATCAACGAAAACATTAAAAACTGTGATGAAAAATAAGTCCAAATTTTTTTTCAGTGTAAGCCAAACAATCAATATTTTCAAAAAGGTCTTATATTGAAAAAAAAAATGTTCATGATCATCCATTATCCTTTAAAAAAAAAAGCTAAAAATTGTTGACTATTAAACTTAATTTAAAAAAGTTAATATGTTTGATGTTCTTCATTTTTTTTTAATTTTTTCTCATCTAGTTCCAAACCAAAACAAATATTTAGAGGTATACGGGCTCTGATGACAAGCCATTGCCCTTTTCATGAAAGACTTTGCACAAAAACGTGGCTGAGCTTGAGAATTGTTTCTGGTTGATTCGCATAAGCCCGTGATTTCATAATCGCGTTAAATCTCGTGATTCCAGTTGACACCAGAATTTCGTGATTTGGTTAAGAAATCGTTGCTGAAAAACATCGATTGCTTTATGGGGGATGTGGCAGGTGACGCCACAGTTCTTCTGAAATCACTTGTTATATAGATGACATGCTGAGTAGGGGCCACGAGGACTAATTTGTCATTTTCATTGTTGAAACATTATTAGGTGCACTTTCTCGACCGGAAATTTCACATAGATTGCGAGCGGTCTCAACTTAACTTTCTCCATTTTTGTAACGGGTTTTCACAATAATAACGCATTCTTCTTTTGCGTAACACTTACTTTTTAATAATCGAGACAATCATACTAAGTAGCAGCTATCAAATTTCAAAGCTCCCACTTGCACGAAAAAAAAATTTCACAAAATTTAAATAGTGCACGATGTCACATTGTACACTTAAAAAATTAGTGCCACTTAATTTTACCTTACTTTACTTTTTAGCTGCAGTTTTACTGTCTGAGTAAGTGGAACTTAAGTGGCCAACATGGGAGACTTAAGTGTCACTTATTACGATAAGTTTACACTGCAGTAAAGGATCCCCCACACCAAGGCGATTCTATCGCGACGACGACGAAAACAATAATAACAACCTGTTATTTTCATTGACAACCACGTGTTGTTATTATTGTTTTCGTCGTTGTCGCAACAGATTCGCGTTGGTGTGGGGGATCGTTAAAATTGCGAATTAGTTTTCCATATTTGGCACTTAAGTGACACTTAATCGAGTGTGAAACTGGGCCTTATTGAGACATCGTTTATTTTATTTGATTTTATTTTATTTTGATTTGGGATTATTTAATTTTTATAAAAAAACACAAGTTTATCACTGTTTTCCCATAGACTAGTTTGATATTAAATTTTTTTACTGCTTTGTATTTAGTTGATGCTCACATTGGTAGTGTTTTTGAGACCAGGTCTCAATTTTATAAAAATTAACAAGTGTGACAGGTGACAAGTTGAAAATTGTCAAATTTCTGACCTTAAAATAATAGGTTAGCCATAACTGTCAGTTTCTACCAATTTTATTTTTTTAATTATGAACTTAGGATTCAAAATTATATAAATGGGCAGTTTTGGGAATACCTGAAAACATGTGACAGTAAATTGTCGAATTATCAGATCATATAAGAACTTTCATTATGATAAATTTATCAAGCATTTTATGAGAATTTTATTTCTGCTTATAATTTTTTAATGAGTTAAACAAAATGAAAGCGGGTCGAAATTCTATTTTTTTTTTTCAAACTTCTCCCTTCTCATACAAAAGTATACTTCTTATCGAAATTTACAACAACAAAATAGTAAATGAGTATCATATTTTTAAGTATAAACAAATATCATTAAAAATAATCTAAGAATAGAGTTTAAGTTAAGAATTTTTGTAAAAAAGCTGCATTTTGAAGTGCATAATTTAAAAAAAGAAGGATCTTCAAATAAAGAATTTTAATGCAGGCATAATTTTGACCCCAAACCATAAAAAAATAGATTACCGTGCAGCGTCATATGTCGTCAGTCTTAAAGTCCACAATGGATTTTTGACTCACCACTCACCTATAGGCGGGCTAAAAGTCCACAAATCTATTGTGAATTTTTAACACACCTTTGTGATCCAGAGAAGTCCAAAGGAATTTCTTGTGGACTTCTTGCCTACAGATTTTGGATTTCTGACTCAGTTTAGACCCAGAGAAATCCACAGGAAATTCTTGTGGACTTCTGGTCTACATATTGAGGATTTCTGACTCAGTTTAGTGATTTCAAAAATATTCTGTTCATCATTTAAAAAAAAAACACATTTATTCCTTTTTAAGATTAAGATGCATTTTAAGACTTAATTTCTTAAGTTCCAAACAACCGCTGGAGGCTGATATGTTCCAGAAGGGTTTTTTTTAACAACCAGTTCATTGGGTGACAGGCTTTCCGGCTTGCAAAAAATTTTAACTCCCTTTTTGGGTCCTCTGCCCCGCTATGTTCAGTCGCCAAGCCTACAAATTAAAGAATATCAGCCTTTTTCTAGCAACTGATTGTGTTTTTCTTAACTGCTTTTAACTTATGATGGTAACCCTAGTCAAATGGTAAATTCCCCTTGATTGAAGAAAATTTTTACCCGCACATCTTTTATTTTATATGGAGCATAAGAGGGAATAGAGGTTGGAAGCACACAGCTTGTAAAAATTTATTCAATCTCAGCTAAAATCTCGACCTGCGGGTAACCTCAAGAGCTCACTTCAACTTGCATGGGGCTACTATATATCTACAAACCTATTTTTTTCTAAATTCCAAAAGATGAATGAATATTTAAAAAGATTTTTATTTAATCTCAATAGATTTATATATGGGTTGGGTATTATTGAGGTAAAAAAAAATGGTTAGGGTACATTTATGTAGGTTATTGAAATCTCAAACAAAATTTTGTTTGGAGTCAAGAGTCTTCCTTCAAAACTCAACTTCATATCACATATCTACAAAAAAAAAAAAAAAAAAAAAACCCAAACCAGGATATCCTTCCATTGGACTTTGATATGAAGTTAGAAATCAGTGATGAAAAGGCAGAAGAAGTCAAGGAAGCAAAGTGAAACCAGGAAACACAATAAGCTCCTTGGATACCTATATACAAACTGTAAAGCCACTGAAATCGATTAAATGCCCGCATCGATTTCCTTGTTCGTCACTCTTGTTCAGCTGAGCTTCTATATAACGTCGGTCGTGTGACGAAGAAGGCAAAGCACGGTGGTGGCGGCCTCTTACATTTGATTTAGATATTAAACCCTTCTGTTGATTTATTAATCGATACTATTTGACACGGACAAGGACGAAAGACGACGAAACGATACCAAATCGGCTTCAATCTAAAGAAACAAGTTAAGTTAGGTACCTATAATATAAGACGAGATTGCTTTTTGTTATGTTCTTGTTGGTTTTTCTATTGTGTGTTTATAAATGTGTTGCTTCGATTTCGATTTCGATAGCTAGTTCTGGTGCTGGACGACTAGAATGGACGACAAGGCAAATTGAGCCTCTGGGATTGGTTTTGGTGTGTGGTGGCGACAACAACGACTTTGTTTGTTGATGGAATTATTTATTTAGAAACTGACACAATATGGCGGTATACCTATAAGAGTTGTATTATGTAGCACATTTGTTAGTTGATTGTTGGTCATTCATTTGGCTTTCTTGTATTTTTTTTTTTTTTTTGATTTTGTAGATATCCCCATTTGGCCACTTTTTGTCACAGTCAAAAAAAAAAATGGGAGGACCAACTCGATTTTTGGGTAAACATTCGTATGTATGTACCTACCTATATTTACAGTTTAGTTACCTAATAGCCATGAAAACTTCCCGTTTAGGGACAACTCTTAGAAAATCCAAAAATAATATTCAGGTGGGAGTAGTTATTTTGACAAGATATAGTAGGTATATGTACTTGGACAAAATTAATAGGGGAAGTGATCGCTTACACAAGTAGAATTATTAATAGGTTGCATTAATAAAATATTGATTAATATTTGGTTCTATATTGATTCTAGTTTTGTTTATTTAAGCTTTTAAAAATAATGGAACAAGTTAAGAAAATTGAAGTTTAACTTATTGTTAATACCCAAATTAGTTCGAGACTTGTATTTGACCAATAAAACATTGGATTTACAAGGAAATATGGCAACCATAAATGAATCATAAATATTTATTGTGAAATTAATTTTGGTCAATTGATTTTAAGTGCAAATAAAAAACTTTATTTCATCTTTTACCCAACGTTTCGTCGCTATTCACAACTTCTTCAGGGGTTTTTATTGATATGAATATTCGTTAAAAAATTGGTCACATAAAACATATACATATATAAATTTAGGAGAATTGTAGGCGTGGTATAGAATGGGATTTGACTTATCATGTTTGTATACTTCGTTAAACTTATAGAACAAATCTAATTTTAAATTAAGAAATATTCATGCCATATCTAAAGCTAATATTTCAGCGAACACTTAAAATTATATTAAAAAGAATCATTCAAGGCCGAGAGACTTTTAAAAGAGAGTCTTTGCAAATTTAAATGCTTTCAATATCCCCTTGGCAGAAAAAATATTTATAAAGAAGTTGGGAAAATACGGATATTTTGAACATGTAGCTACTACATTACCTATATATGGCAAGTTATGGATTCGTTAAATAAAATCGAATGCAAGATTTTGTTCAAACCTCACATAACGATGAAAAACATGTTTCTCGTTTTGTTTGTTTGTCAACAGCGTAAACCTTGGTACTGAGTGTTTTTTGGATATTTTCCCAAAACGATTTTTTTTTTGTTCGTAGCAGCATAACGGTACCTGCCATTTAAATTTATAGGTAGATATTTTAATTTTTCTCAACAATAGCTCTTTTTGTTGAAAAAAAATTCATGAAAAATTAATATTAATCGTACATACCTCCCATAGAAACATTTTTTTTTTTATTTACCCTTTTCTCGAATACGGTTCAACTGATTTTTATCTTTTTTTTATGGAGAATTTTTTAAGAAGTCAAAATAGTTTTGGAACATTAAAAAAAAATACTTTTCGGATTTTAAAAAAAATAAAATACTATTTCTTTTTGAAAATTCTCAGAAAACGACTTAATTAATTTTTTATTTAACTTGGCCCTAAGTTGTTTTTTTTTTTATATTATTTAGCAGATTTTTAAATAATTCTTAAAGAGCAAATTAGCTGTACCTTCCACATACAAATGTTTAAAAATTGTAAGGGAAAATCTTGTTTTTCTCGAAAACGATTCCTACGATTTTAATGAATTTTTCTTTCTGTGTTCTGGTATTAATGCCGTCTTCCATATAATTGGAACTAATTTTACACTGTGCCATTATTAACGGTAGCTCTCATAGAACCATTTTTACTTGTGATATACATAAATATAGCTACACAAGTATTTGAAGCAGATAGAATATAGGTAAGTACAAATCGTGAAAGCAGAACCATTAAGAAGTATAATAAAAAGTGTATTTTCAATTGAAAATTCTAAGGTGCATAAAATAAAAATCAATATAATAAAACGACAAACACGAATTTTGGGGTACCATTTACGCGGTCTACAAAAGCCGAAAGTATATAAATTATATATCGATGGAAAGGTTTTTTTGCACAGAAGTGCACAAAGCAAAAATTTATTAAATAATTTTACCATAAAGACTAAAAAACAATAAAGTAAAATTGCATTATAAGTGCGAGGAGAGCGAGAACCATAGCAAGAGCCAGAGCGAGACCGAGTATTTGTTCACAACACTTATTATATTTTCGTTAAATGCAATGGTTCGTGCATTTAATATATTCGTTAAGATGGTTAGTGAATTCGAGTGAGGGATTTTTGTGGGAAGAATTTTATTTCTGAGGATTTTTATCTGTTATGTTGGATTTTCGGCCATTGGTCGATTTAATGCGAGGAAGCATAAATTATTTATAGTTGTAGGTATATTGGTTTTGCATGGTAATATTCTGCAATCTATTGTGTCTCTCGCTCATTGGGTGTTGTTTTTAAATTGAAATAAAATGTGAGCAAAAAAGGAAGACTGCTTTCAATTTGTAGATGTAGTGTGAGGGATGTTAAAGCTGAGGCGTGGAACAATAACTTTTTATTTATATTCCTCGCTCCAATTCACTAACCATCTTAACGAATAGATATATTAAATACACGAATCAATGTATTCGACGAGTTTTATTTTCGATATAAATTTAATTGGTCTTTATGACTACTTCCGGGATGGTCTTGGGACCAGTGGTTCTGGGATCGGCTAAATCCAGCCCGGCAGCGTTCAGTGCTACAGGAAATAATAATAAGTAGCTCATATAAAATAACTAGCTCAGTTTTTCTCCACGTCGCGCCGCTCGAGACTGCTTTTAAACGATGGAATTATTCTTGCGATTTTTACTTAATGTTGGAGTATCCACATCCAAAAATCGTATGCATCGAAAAATAAAGTTTTCTAGAATTTCATGTGAATTACAATATATTTTCTAGAAGTTGTTTTTCAATTAGACGATAATTTTATTAGCACTCGAGTTTCGGGGGCTGGACGTACTAGTTCCAATAAAAACGTTACTTATTCTATGAAATTGAAAAAAGTACGCATACGCCCGAGTGAACATTAAAATTCTATTTTCTTTAAACTATGTATACAGTGTTTTTTGGGGATTCACCGACACATTTTTTTATTTTTTAAAGATACAAATAACGGTACTTGCGATGGAAAATTTTTTAGCAATTATTTATTAACGAAAATCTTATTTTTTCTCAAAAGCGTGCCCAAAACTTTGTTAGAAAAAATTCAGTAATTTTGTATGTGTAAAATGAAAACCGGTGGTAGGGAAAATAAAAACGTAATGTTTTATGAGTTATACGTTCCGTTTCACACATTACGTGTCACTACTTTACTTTGTAATTGATGTCTACACATCTTAACGGTGTTCTGAAGCTCAGACACTTTTTTTTAACGTATACTACATACTAGGCTACCTACCAATATGGAGACATTTTTTCGGAAAATTGGTTATAGAACTATTTTTTGATTTTTGAAATCGTTTAAAATGATTTGTATAATTTTTTTTACGGAGATTATTATAAAAAGTTTAAATGTTTTTATATCAAAATTTTCAAAAAAATGTTGTTTTTTGATTAAAAAAAAAATTTAATTTAGTTTTTGAAAAGTTTATAATTTTAAAATGACAAGATTGATATTTGTATTATATTTGGCACCAGTAATTTTTTTTATTATTATCTAACATATTTTAAACATAATTATATTCTTGCAACCAAAAAATGCTCTAACGATTTAAAAAAAATTTCTTCTCATAAATTAAGATTTGTTTAAAAAAATGTTAAATCAATTAAATTCTAATTATTTTGATTTTAAACAATATTTTTCAGTTTAAACTTCAATTTCCGTACATTTTATAATTGTGTCAAAAAATATATAGGTTTCCGCATAACAATAAATGTATTTCTTTTTTCAAATTAGTAGAATTATGGGTTTACAATATTTATGGCCAGTTTCACAGTGCACACTTAATAAAATAAGTGGCCCATTTTGGCACCTAAGCCGCAGTTTTACTACCTGAGTAAGTGGAACTTAAGTGGCCAACATGGGAGACTTAAGTGTCACTTATTCCGATAAGTTTACAATGTGAAACTGGGAATTAGTTTTCCATATTTGCCACTTAAGTGACACTTACTTCACTGTGAAACCGGCCCTTAGGCTTTAAGACCAAGTTTGTGCAACTTAGTCGTGGATTTTATTGTAAAATAGCACAATTTGTCCTTCACTATGAATAGAGATGAAAAATAATCGGAATTTCGCAACGTTTCGAAATTTTCAATTTTCCTAAAAAGTTCTGCCATTTCGTACTCAACAATTATAGTGCTGCCATGTATCGCCATAGAAATAAAAATATCGTAAATTTGTAACTTTTACAACCGAAAATTAATCTTGATTAGGTTTATATAAGCATCCTTCCTTTCGATACAAAACAAAAATAGGAAGTTGTGCTGCTAGAGATAAAATAAAATTAGCAAATTTGCAAATTTTACGGAGGAAACATTTTTTTTTTATTTTCCAATTTCAGAAACACACAAGTCCGTCAAGATAATTTTTTTGTAAGATTTGTAAATTTGCAAAATTTAGTAGATAGCAGCAAAACTTGCTAACAATTGCTAATCAAAATTGGAGAGGTTCAAGTTTAGTGAAATTTATTTTCCACCGTCAAGGTTTCAAAGTTTCAAATTTACAATATTCTTGTATGTAAATCACACACCATATACATACCTTACTTTGCAGAGAACTTTGCAAAGTTTTCAAAGTGAAACATATTGGGCCCTTCCAACAACAAAATTTAGAGATGACTTAAATATTTAAGTAAAATGGACCATAATGGTATATAACCTATATTTAACAAAACAAACATGTTATGACTTAAATATTTAAGTAGACCCTACGGACTCTCAAATATGAAACATGTGATATATGGGTCATTATTTACAGTCCATACCATTATGGTTCATTTTACTTGAATATTTAAGTTGTCTTTAAATTTGGTTATTGGTAATGCCCATTGTGTATTGTATGTTAGCTAAATAAAATTATAAGATTTTGTCGTTACAAAAATAAAATTTAGCGTTTAATAAAATGCAATCGAACATTCTGTCCAAAATTAAATATTACTGCAATCTATACTCGGTAAGTTGTTGCAAATTTCAAAATTACTTATATGTTTTTCAAGACCTTTCTAAAATTGTGTACCTATAAGTTTTTAAAAACCTTTCGTTAACTTAAAACTAAAAAATTTTACAAGGTCTAGTTCTCGAAATGTTTTCATCCAAAGTCATGTACATATTTCCTTATTGCTGCCAAATTCAATTAAATTTGTTCAAACAAAATTGTTTGAATGGCGATATTTCTGCAACCGAGACTCGTAAAATTTTTAGATCTGAGCTGGATTTTTTCTAATTTTTTTTCAAAACCAAACGAAATATACATCAAAATAAAGGTATTTAAAAACTGTACGTGGTAAAATCTTCTACGTGGTCTGATTCTCGAAATATTTCCATCTAAAGTGCAGTTACTTTGTTTCGATGCAACCCCTAAAAAGTGGTTGGATGACGATATTTCTGCATTCAGGACTGGTTAGTGGTTGTAAATTTCAAAACTGTGTATAAGTTTTTCAAGATTTGTCTTAAACTGAAAACCAATAAATTTTTCGAGTTCTGAGGCCTATTTTACAGAACATACATCACTTACATCATAGAAATGTTTGTGACGTAAAATAGGCCTCATATGAGTGGGTGTACATTTTGTTTTTAAATTATGCGTTTTCTAAGTTGACGCATAGTTTTTCTAAAAATTCAAAATTTACAATGAGCCAAATTTGGCAAACATTCATACAATGTATGTGATGTACTTATGTTCCGTGAAATAGGAAAGTGATATATTACCTTATTTCTGCCCAATTCAATTAAATTTGATCAGTTGACGCAGTTTTTGTTATAAATGGAAGATTTCTAGAGCTAAAGAACTAAATACTATTTATTTCAACATTTAATTTTACCTTAAAATTAGATATCCATTTACGTTTTTTTTAAATATTATTTTAACGAAAATATGCAAAATCCAAGATTTGGAAATGAAAAAAAACTATAAAAACTAATAAATTGGGAAGCGCGACAGCTCGTGTAGAACCAGGACCTAGCGACTTACAACTCTCCACCATTCCTGTGTGCATGTTATTGGCAGTAATAAAGGGGACCAACAATTTTCTGCTAAATCCAAACAGCTAAGGTGACTTTTCTTGACAAGTGATATTCTTGGAGAATTTGTCAATTCCTCGCAAGAGGCAGTAACCCGTGAAACTTTTGTTTTTTTATACGCACTAATCAAGTCCAAAAGAATTGTTTAAAATTGAATAAAAAATGAGAGTTCCCGGTAGCAAACAAAGAGTTCTAGAGTTCCTAATACTTTTTTTTCAATAGTTCTGGCGAATAAAGTGTTAAAATTCGAAAAAAAATTTGTTTGCTAACTTCACGCAGCAAGGATTTTTTTGAGAAAAAGAGTTCTGAGCATGTTTTTCAACTTAATATCAAGAGTTCTAGAGTTCCTGATGGCTTTTAGAAAGAGATCTGCAAAATTGGAAAAGTTAGGGCAAATTAAAGTGCCCATTGACTAATTAGAACCAAAAATTTTCAAAATCCAACAAAATCTGAAAAAAGGAGTTGTGATTAGAGTTCCCGATAGCAAACAAAGAGTTCTAAACATTTTCCTAACAACAATTTTTTTTTTCTAAAACTAATTTTTCAAGAGTTATTCGCAAATTTAGGTGCCCATTGACTTAGAACCAAAATTTTTCAAAATCCAAAAACATAAAAAAAAGGAGTTCTGATTGGAGTTCGCGATAGCAAACAAAGAGTTTTTAACATTTTCTTAACAACTTTTTTTTCTAAAATTAAATTTTAAAAAGTTATTCGGAAATTGACTTAAATTTTTGGTTCTAAGTCAATGGGCACCTAAATTTGCAAATAAATTTTGAAAAATTAGTTTTAGACAAAAAAGTTATTAAGAAAATGTTTAGAAAATGTTTTGAATTTTGTAGAGATTTATGTTTTTGTTTGATTGACTCTGTGTAATGCTTAAATTTATAAATTCCAACCTTTTCAATAAATGGGTATGTACCTATTTGGAAATAAAAAAATTAAGTTAGCTACATTTTTAGTTGTATATTGAAGTTTCGTTAAGGCTTCTCTGTAAAGCAATTTCCGTTTTCATGTCAAAGTTAAAGGTATCAAATAGGTAAGGGTATTAATTTTGTCTATATATCGCACCTTTAGGATGAAAGTGACCTAACTGAAAAATTCAGCATCTTTTTTACAACCTGGTTATAGAGCCCATTTCGCTTTTAAATGTCAGTTTATTCAAAAATCAGAAGTTACAGAAACTTTGAGTTAGATCACTTTCATTCTAAAAGTGCGATATGAATCTTAACAAATGCGATAAGCACAGTTTTTTATATAATATTAATATTTATTTTGTAAGATATGTACCTAGGTAGATTTCCTACTTAAAATATATTTCTATAAGGCCTTTCAAAAATCAATGCTTCTGAATGAGAAGAAACATTCCCAACAATCAATTTGCTTCCACCCTTCAACAAAAAAAAAAGCTCTCTATTCCACTCAGCAAACAATAAGGAGACTCAGACTATATATACTTACCTACTTTGATAAATTCTCTACTTTATAAAGTGTCATTTCAACATCATGATGTCAATCTCCTCCTTGTCACAATATTTTTTATCAACACAGCTTATTCCTACGTCTAGGCCTGTCATAATATTTATAAAAGCTTTCACAAAATAATAAAAAAAAAAAAAATATATATCTACGTAGGCACGAGTAGGTTAGGTTTGTATATATTTATAAAATCATTTTTTATTTCACATAGTTAGGTATATAATATGGGCTACCAAAAAAAAAAACAAAAAACGAAAAAAAATCCATTCATTATAATTATGTTAAATATCAGGTCATAACCAGGAAAACATTATTCACAAGGAAAAATTTCAAAAGTCCGCACTTTAACATGCATAATTCCCTAAAATCTGACATCCAGACAAACAGGAGCAGTCTAGTTTCATGTTTCGGCCACGAATAGGTATACCTAGTTCATTTCATAATAAAGCTTAATAACGCCATTGCAGGATAAAAACAAAACACCAGCAACAATATAACAACAACAAAATCACCACAAAGGTGTGTTCCCAGGTAATATATACCTACCTACCTTACCTACCAACCAACATTCATATAGATGTTTATCTTCATGACAAGGCGAACGACTTTACCACAGTGGATAAGCCGATTGACATCCTCTGCAAAAGCAAAGAAACACAAAAAAAAAAAAAGCCAAGCACGAATTCCATTACACACAAAAACCTCTAAAATCCTTTGCCTAGTCAGATTCAGATTTTAACTGAATATACCTACATAGTTGTTGTAGAAAATCGTAGATGAGCCTTAAGTGTAGGACTAAAGCGAAAAAAAAAACAGTCACAATCACAGATATTAGTATATACAGAACCAAGAGGGCGACACAGCAGGAAAGCTTCCTTTCCGTGAAAATTGTACGAAATTACAAAAAACTTAATGCAGAAAAAAGAATTCCTTGAACTCTTAGCCCCTCTGCTGCGTGGCTCCAACGCAAAGCAAAGCAAAAGCAAAGTCGAACAGTTTACACTCCGCAGGGCTGTCGGGTTATATGCGGACTGGTTGTTCATGTGCGAGTGCGCCTCCTCTATATCTACTCCTTCTGGGCGTTATGAAGGGAGAGGGAGGACAAATTTGTATTCACCACGTTTTTTATTCGGTACGAATGTGTTTTTGTACGCCCGAATGAATCGTAGATACACCGTCAAAGGATGCGCAACGGCAGCGGAAAATATACAATTCTCTTTCCTCTTCTACGCTGCCGCCGTCATACTGCACCTCACCTCTCATCAAAGGATAACTGCTTCGTCCTTTCTGTATATGTACATATATATATGGCCACCAGGCCACCACCCTATACCATCATCTAATCTAGTCGTGGAAAGGATCTAATTCATTCATTTATTCGTGTGTGCCTTTATGGTTGGATTTGTATGCCAAAATAAAGCAAAAAAAAAAATTGACAGAGGTTTGTTTCACGCAAGGATTGCCGAGTTAACCTTGACGTTGTCTTCCTATGCACAAAAGCCATCAACGAAGACAACGACTGACGGACAAACAAACGGACGGCTATATTTGGCAATTCCAAAAAAGGATACAAAAATCAGAACAGGAAATGAAGCACACAAAACTTCCTCTACTTAGATTATTATCCTTTGGCTTATTACATAATTTAGAAAATGAAAGTCCAGGTTTGTGTTTGATTTGATTTTGTAATTTTCTTGCTGTATTAGGTTCTCGTATATTATGCTAAGGCATTGTTATGGTTTTCTAGAAATATGTAATCGAATTAGAGATATAAAAAAAAGTTGCAGTAAAAATAACATGGAAACCGGAAACATTGGTCCGAAAATACAGCGAAATTATAGGTCATAAGCGGGTAACAAGGTTTTTCATAGCTTAGAAAAGGTCAATTAACTAGATTGCAAAATTTGGAAGACGCATTAATTTTATTTAGAATCTGTGGCCCAGTTGCTATATACAAAAAAAAACCTAAATCCCTAATTCCCCCATCATTTTTTTTTTTGAAATTTTTTGTTTGGAGGTGTGGTGTTCCTAGCTTGACGTCAAGCTTGGAACGTCACAAGTTTGAGGGGGTAGGGTTTTTAATTCTAAGTCGGGATTGCGGTACAAAATTGGTTAAATTGCAAACCAAACTGAAGCTGTTTGACAGTGACACAAGGTACTAAACACACGTCAGCTGTCAAAACCAGTGTTGCCAAAACCAAACCAGTTAAAAAATCACCCGTTATTTCGCCTTGGAAATTCAGCTGATTGCGGTGGAATGAAATACTCTATATATGTACGTTAAAAGTTTATCCCATATATCAGTCAATTAAAAGTTGCAAAATTCCATTGAACAATGATTACGATGTTCTTCTTCTATTAAAGTGTTTAAATATTTTAAGCAAGAGGAAAGTTCCCCCAGGGCCCAAAAGTGACAAATATGTAATTTTCAAAGAAAACACTAATGGCACATTTTTACGACTGACAAGATAAGTTTTTATAGATAGATAGATAGATCTTTATTTTCGTATTTACAATTGCATTTGGTAAGCTACCGCACAGTTTACATACAGAGATTTGATATACTACATATGATATCTTTCTACTGAATAATTAAATTAATTTATATTGAATTTAAATAAAGTTAAGAAATTAATTTTGAAGGAAAATACAAACAAAACCTTCAGTGCGAATCGAAAAGGGCAGGTACATTTGACTCGAATAAAATTAAAACTTCAAAACCATAGTTATGAAGAGGGTTAGTAAAAATGAGGTTAGTATAAATAATAATAAATAAGTATATTTGAGTATATTAGTAGTTGGTTAGTAAATAACTATGGTAAATAAATCAATCAATAAATAAATAAATAAATAAATAAATAAATAAGTAAATAAATAAATAAATAAATATATAAATATATAAATAAATAAATAAATAAACAAACAAATAAATTAACAAATAATTAAATAAATAGATAAATAATTAAATCAATGAATAAATAAATAAATAAATAAATAGTGTATAAATATATATAAATAAACAATTAAACAAATAGATACATGAAAAAACAAATAAGTTAATAATTATTTTACAAAATTTTACTACAAATAACACAGAAAATGGTTAAGGAATTAGTTCATTAATAAGTGGATTGTCAGAGGCTTCGCAATTTTGTAAGAAAGTCCTATTGAGTTTATTAATTCTAAAAGAAATCATTTCAACATTTGCCTTGTCATGTAGATCTAAGGTTGAATGGTAACGTGGGAGGTTTAACATAATTTTGAGTAGCTTGTTTTGTGATACTTGCAGTTTTTTAAGGTGACTTTTTGCACATTTTCCCCAAACCTGGCGTCCATACAAAAGGATCGCTTGGAATACTACTTTTTGGATTATCATTTTATTATCTTTGCTAAGGCTTGACTTCCTATTTATAAAAGGATATAATATATTTATGGCAATACTTACTTTTTGAAGAGTCTTAGCAATATGCTCTCTAAAAGTGAGTTTTTGATCTTAGTAAATACCGAGGTATTTCACATTTGAGTCCCATTTGACATTCACACCATTTACGTTAAGCTGATTGCTTGGAAGATAACAAGACTTTCGTTTTCTACTAAAAAAGATAGCTTGTAGTTTGTCAGCATTCAGCTTTATTTTCCATTTAGTATAATACTTGGTCATCAATTCGATTGCATTTCTTAAATTTGTCTCAATGTTAAGACTAAATTCATGCGATGAAAAGATGCCTGTATCATCCGCGAATATAGCTATTTGACAATTCGGTAATCTGGGAATGTCAGATGTATAAATATTGTACAAAAAAGGACCTAGAACTGATCCTTGCGGGACACCTTGGTTGACGTGATAATTGTTGGACGGACTGTTATTGACAAAAACACTAAAGTAGCGGTTAGACAAAAAACTTTGAACAATTTTTACGAGATATATGGGAAATCTGAAACATACCATCTTGTGCACAATCCCATCATGCCACACTGAGTCAAATGCCTTTTCTATGTCCAGTAGAATAAGACCAGTCGATTTGCCAATAGATTAGGTATTTGTCTGTTTTTATTTTTAATAATTTTGGCTAAGTTCCAAAAGGGTTTAGCATTTTTTTCCAACTTACTAAGCTTGTCATTCCAATTTTTATTTCGAAACTTACTTATTTCCTCTGCAATCTTTTTGTTGTACAATTTAACTTCAATGCGGTATTCAGGTAAGCGGTAACGTTGCCATTGCCTGTTAAGCGAATTCCTTATACGAATGTATTCTAGAATGTATTCCGGCATTTTAATAAAAAAAGGTCTTTTGTTTTTTTTTGGGACACATGAATGTACTGATTCTAGAATTTGGTTGGAGAAGACATCAACATGAGCATCATAAGTTTTTATAATTTCTTCTATTTTCTTAAGATTTAAACTTCATCGTCTTAATGCTTTAAAAATTCATAAAAATTGACAAATGCAACTGACGTTTAATCTAGACATAAAACCGGCCTCGCGTCGTATAAATATTGTGAAAATATTTTTTTTTTACTTCGTGTAAAAAAATTTCCTTCATTATTTTGGAACAGAAGTTTGAAAAGTCGTGCAAATCTTTTGGTTTGCATCTCGCAAAAGAAAAACCACCTGTTTAATTTTTGATTCAGTTACGATTTTTGCATTTTATTTTTTTTTTCAAATTGAAATTATTTAAAAACTATTTTTAGTTGTATTTATAATAAGTGAAGTTTTTAAAAATATTATTTTTCACTACTAGAGCCAAAATTAATTTTTAATTATGGACAAAAAAAAAAATGTTAGAAAAACTCAGATATACATTTTTTCTTGTTATTTCAATCTTTCAACAGTTACTCAACCCAACCTTCATACAACCCTTCCTCCTAATTTAAATTCACATAAAAAAGACAATATTTTTCCAACACATCCCTTAACTTTTTAAAAAGGAAATTAGTCATTAGTAGGTAAGGGGTACATATTTCGTTTTTGTTTTTGGAAAAAAAAAATCACCAAGTGCTGATCCATAATACATAGTATAAAATATTAGTATAATTATATTAACATATAGCGCAACAATTCTCGTCCAAATAAATGCCAATTTTAATTTGTATTTTTTTTTTTTTCATATAATTTTTCATTTCGGCGACAGCTGATTTTGACACGCATACTAACTTTGCGACGATTTAAAAGTGGATATAATAGTGATTATAACATTTTATTCGGACTTCCTAGACTTTGAGGTTTCAGACTTCAAAATATGCATTACCATTTAATTGAATCAAATAGATTGCAATAATTTTTTCCCATTCATTTTACAACAATCAATTAAAAATCTTTAGGGAACTCATATATTCTTTGCATTCTTTTGAATTTATGGAGGGAAATGGTAATGCAAGGAATGAAAAGAATGCAAAACGCCCAGGAAATAATGCCCAAAATTATCGCCAAAAAAATTAGAAATATTGTCTAAATTTTTATTTTTCCAAATCTTAAGTTGAAGATATCGCCCAAATATATTCAATGTAAATTGTTTTGTAAAATTTGGGGTTATTTCCTCAATTTTGGGCGGTATTTCCAAAAAATTTTTTTAATTTGGATGTTCTTTCCTAAATTTTAGGCGATATTTCCAAAGTGAAATTTCAATGATAATATAATTTTAAAAAACATCGCGGTGCATAAACAGTGAGGTATGTATGCAACCCCCCTGCTTGGGCACATTATAGGATTTGGGGTATCTGCGGTTGGGCGTTATTTCCTTTTTTTGGATTTTTTTAGTCGATATTTCCAATTTTGTTTCCGTTATTTCCCATTTGACTTTTAAAATTTTTATTTTCCCTTACAAAAAAAATTTAAAAATTGCAAACGCCCAAATCAAGAAAAACGAACCAACAAAAATTGTTCAGAATTTTTTTGGGCGATAGCTTTTTCCAAATCGATTTGGGTGTTATTGCCTAACGCCAGTGATATCACCTTAGAAACCTGGTGATTTGTATTTATATGGTCGAAAATATTACCTGAAAACTATGTCTCATTCTTTTTCAAATATTAACTTGAAAATTTTATACCAATTTAGAAATCAGTTTTTGAAACTAATTCAAAAATCTTCAAAATGTACTTTTTAATTTTTTTTTAATTTTTAGGTATGTGCTACGAAATATGATTTTGAGGTATTTATAAACAAAATTCGAATGGCTTATTACAGTTATAATAGGTGTGTTTTATTCATTGCTGCATAGCCAGCGCAGCACAAGTCTGAATAAAACGAAAGTTCACTATATACGTTCATTTCAATAATTGAAAGCTCTATCGCCAGCACAGCCATCTTTATTTTTACTGACTTCTTTTTCGCCAGCAATCAAATTGTTTTTGTTTGCCACGGGAAATTTTGCTGCGCTGGCTATGCAGCAATGAATAAAACACACCTAATAAGTGTAATAATTTCCCACATTAATAAGGAAATACATGTCTACTGGAAAAATCAAACTCATTGATTTATTTATGCCTGGAAAAAACAATGCCAAGGTGAGTTTTAACCTCAAAGTTACTATATATTCTGGAGTAAATACCAAAATAAAGACATAAAGAAAATTTGAATGATTAAATTTGTCCAGATTTTTTTGAAGAATTCTAAAAATTAAATCAATTAATTTTCTTACAAATGTTTTCCTTAATTTCTATATATCAATACATTTTTTTCTATAACTTAAAAATTCTTCTTAAGCAGGTAAAATCTATAAATTTGAGTTCAACTACTTGCGACCAGGTGTTCATTCAATTTTCCTAACGAGTCAGTATACATGCGTGAATTACACGTGCGTCACTATATCGTTATATGTGGAGTTTGAGATTTATGTTTTTGTATGATATTTACGACTAAAGCTATTTTGGGTTTTCAAGAAGTATACTATACTAGGTGTCGGTGGTGACTGCAGAGCGGTGCGGTGGGATTACGTGGCGCCCCACGGTGCGGCGGCGGCAAGGCTCAGCAGCAATATAATATTATATGAACTAGAACACTCTGTTGCTCTATTTCGTCAAAGTTTTGACATAAGGATTTAATCATGGCAGTGGGAATATTTATATTAATCCAATGGGATGCCAAAGCACTGTCATGTCGTCGTGCTTCGGTCGCGTCCTAATATAAAATATTCAAAAAACAATGCAAGGTAAATGAGTAGTGATTTGAATAATTAATAAGGAACGAGTTTAATTGGTTTTGCTTTTAGTTGTTATATCCCGCCAATATACATACATACATAAATAATATAGTGAGGTGTGGAGGCCGCCCTATTAGTGGAGTGAAGGGGATTTTGTAGATATTATATACCTACATTTCGAAGAGAGTGGATAACTAAACTGCCATTCTTAATCCAAAAAGCAATTTTGTTTTTTTGCTAAAAGGAATATTCTTAGAGATTAAATTTATTATTATTAAAAATATAGGAGTATATAGACTTGTAGTTAAGCTGATTAGAAAATAAAATTGCACAGCTTTTATAATACGGCAGGAGAATTTATAATTTATATGTTAATGGAAGGACAGACAGACTGGGTTAAAAAAAAATATTAAAGTTCAAATATAAGATTTCATGTAATGTTAATACAAATACATATAACTTGAAAGGTAAAGGTTTTTCCAATAAGAGGTTTCATTTTGAATAACCCGCTATTTGGGCAGCTGTCTGGTTTGAAGCTGTCATCTTTTGACATTTGACAAGTAAAAAACTACGCCATTACTAAAAATGGAACAATACACGCTTCAACAATGCATTGAAATTGTTAAAATTCACTACAAAAATGTTGAACGTGCTACAAAAGCAACGAAACAATCGCAATTTTGCAAGAAAAGTTTCCTGATCGTGTTATTTCTCGGAGAGGTGCTCAGAATTGGCCACCGAGATCTTGTGATTAAACACCTTTAGTCTTTTTTCTTTGGGGCCACGTGAAAGATAAGGTCTATGCCAATGCTCCACAATCGATTCAAGACCTTAAAGATGGAATTCATGAAGTTATCAAGGACATACAGTCACAAATGTGCGAAGTGGTCATGGGAAATTTCATGAAAAGGATATGGTGCTGCAACCGTATAGCCATGGCGGCCAATCGGCTGATATCGTTTTCCATTTTTAATGGCAAACCTTCGTCTTTACAATGAAACAAACATACATTGATTTCTCTTAACTCATTTTTTTTTTATCAAAATGAAACCTCTTATTGGAAACCCCTATAGATACTGGAAATGGTTTTTTTCTTTTACAATTCAAAATCATGCTTAATTTTATTTTGATTTTCTTTTTGTCTTCAAGATAAATAAATTTAATTTAAATTTTGCAACGGCATATGGGAGTAAACAAAATTGACAAATAAAATACATTGCTAATATAACAATCACAGAACACAGTAAGTAAAAACATAGGTATCTTCTAACTCGCATTTGGAATCATGGCAGCTAAACCTAACAACACAATTTTGTTTTTTTAATATTTGATTATTTTTCAAATAAGTACAATCGTAACCTAAAGGCAATGAAATATAAAATGAACGAATGGATTAGACGTTCTTTTGTGCTTCATTGCTAAGCAATGAGGCTGGTTTATTAAAACCAGGATAATATTAAATACAAAATTCGAAAAAAGTATTTAAACATTGATTTATTTCTTTTCGAATTTTTTAACAAAACAAATTAAGTGCACGACTGGGTCGCACCACTATTCATCTGATGAAAGAAAGAATTTAATTATGAGAGGCTATATTGTATGCCAACTGTCAAAAACATAGCTTGGTTTAAGGTAGTATTATTTTATTGCATAAATATGAACAATAAAGCACCGTGTTGAACAAATGTATGCATGGAATCTACAGTTAAGACTTAAAAATTGTAAAAAATACAAATAAATTGATCAATATAATTTATAGAAAAATTATTTTTTGACACCAACGTAATGTACCCCATCTGGTTTCTTAAACAAATTTCAATTTATGAAATTGAAATTTTAAAAATCGTTGAAGCGGTTTTTTAAACAAATAATTTCTTATATACAAAAATTTGGAAACACTTTTAAGAAATCAATTTGGTACACTATATTTTTTATATTTATTAATATGGAATTAACAAAATTATTTGGAAAAGGAATCATTAAACCCATTTTTGAAATGTCGAATTTTTTTTTAAATCCAAAAATTGTTGTTTTGAAAATTTTAATATACAATATTTTTTAAATTTATTAGAAGCACTTTAGTAAACATTTTATTAAAATCGGAACAATTGATAATGAGATAGTCGAAAACCAAAGAAATTATTCTATGAGATATACCGTTAATAATGAATTAATTCAAAAATTAATCCAAAAATATTATGGTAGATTGTATTTAATTTTAATAAAAATTGTAAGAGTAATTTTTTGAGAAAAATAAGATCTTCCTTAACGGTTTTTTTTAACTCTTGTATGGTAGCGTTGTTTTTTTGTTTTTGAGAAAAATAAGATCTTCCTTACCGGTTTTTTTTTACTCTATTGTATGGTAGCGTTTTTGGTAATAAAAATTATTTTTTGAAAAAAAAACTTCTCTGTGCCAAATTTAATAAAAGTTGTTTTAGAATTATTAAGTTCTCAAACATTCTCTATTAAAAATTTATCAATATCAATTAAATTGTTTTTGAGAAAATCGAAAATAAATTGCAACGATTTAAGCGGGACAGCTATAACCTTTCTAAAAACAATGTCTTAAAATAGAAAAAAAAATTATTAAAAATCAACGACAATAATAATCGTGTCAAAATAAAGCTTTTTTTAAAGTCTGAAAAACATTAAATTTTGACTTAAAATTGATGAGTATTAGAAACAAAAATAGTAGGTACTTATAAAATAACAACGTGAAATTCTCCAAAAAAAAAGTTTTAATTTTGTTTTCTTCAAAATTTTGAGCTTAAGAAATTATTTTTCCAAAAACTAAGTGAAAGAATGGCTTAAGCACGAGATGACAACGTGAAAAATAAATGTACCTTTCCATCATATGATTTTTTTTTTTCTTTTTTAAACCCAATCTGCACAGTCTTAACTTTTGATAAAAACGATTGAAGTAGTCAGAAAATATCTAAAAAAAAAAGATAATTTTAAAGTTTTTTGGTTTCGGAATTTGTAGCTTTTATTTTTTGCACAAAATTCCGATTTTATAGGTGCAAAAAAACCTAAAAAAATCGGAGTTTTGTGTAACAAGGTAAAGATTCCGACAGCAAAAAATATTGAAATGCTTATTTTTTAAGGGGAAAGTAACCATATCTTAGACAGTTGTGAAACACTTGTGCATCTCAGACAAATATATATGGGACTTGATCACATAAATTATAGCAAATTAACCTTTCAAAAATACTCCATCCAGTAGTAAAGTTCTTCAAATTAACTAATTTAGTGGAAGAGCTGTAAATGAGCATTCTTATCCGGCTCTGTGATGGGGGAACAATAGATCTTAAGGTCACAGTGCAATTTATACCTCAAAATATTCATTCATCATTAATAGGTGGAAATAACCTTTTCAATTACATACAATATACATACGAGTTATATAGAAAATTAATTTCTGCTACAATTTTTGACAGCCAAAAAAATATTTTTTTTATAATACTTTCGTCCGCTAACTTCAGTTTTAATTTAGCAAAAATTTGAATATATTAAAAAAAACAAAGGTTCAAGCTACAAAATTGAGGTTGAGTAACCATAGAAGCAATCAATACAAACAACAATTTCAGATACCAAAATTATTTAATTCCACCAAAAAGTGTCTGACAAAATAAGCGATACAAATAGATATTAAATTCAACAATAATTCTCAATCGATTTAATTAAAGATTTTAAAAGAGAAAAAAAAAATATATAGAATGTTAGGAACATATTGCATTATAGAAAATATCTTTCGTATAAACTATGTTGGTAACCAGGGACGGACTGGGCCACTGGGCAATAGGGATTTTTCCCGGTGGATCCATGGAAGAACAAAGAGTGCATGAAAGCCTGTTCAGTACTTTTGTGCTGGTTTTTTAGGGGTCTTACCGTAAATATACAGCTTTTGTGGCCCCAAAAGAATCTCATGAAGCCCACCATATCGTGTTAGGGGCCCCAACAATGAGCATACAGCTGTTGGATGCCAAGATTATTTTAACGAAAAAATTATAGTTAAGCTGATGGGGCCCCACACTAATAATTATTATTGAGATATTCTTTACCTATTGGTAACCTAAAATTTTTTAAAGTAGTTTTAGTTCATATGAAGGAAAGCTTTCACCCAAAATAGAAAAGAAAAACAACGATATTTCGATAGATGTGTGTATTTTCGGTACAAGTCGAAAACATCAATTATAGAATTTGTATTAAAACAGTAAACAGTAGCTTCCTAATGTTTTCAAAAATCAAGTTACATTTTTTGTTAACTCAAATACATAATTTTGCAGACTATTGTTGGCTTCAATTACACAACGATACAATTTTTTTATCGTCGTTTTTGGAGCTTATTCTCTTTCACTCCTACTACTAGTTTTACTATTTTGTGACCTTTTGTTGAAGTTTTGGGAGGCCTTTTGCGTTTTGACTCCCAGTCCGCCCCTGTTAAGGTACCTATATATTTAAGTATAGGAGTATTTCCCGCACACTCATAGCCATTGTATTAACTCAGGGAATTGTGTTAAAATAAAAAAAGATTAAAATAGAGTGAAAAATTCGAGTTTATCACCTTACTCGGATGATAACGCACTGTAAAAGTTGGGCCTTAGGAATTTAGATTATATATTATAGCTTTAAAAAATTATAAATATAAATTTATTTTAGGTTCTTCAAAATCCACGCATTCTAGATGTTAAATAAATTAAAATTTTGAACATAAAAGTAAATTTTGTTTAATTATTAAACATTTTTCAAGCTGGCACTGTATAGTAACAGTAAAAAAGCTTGTTTTCAAATATGCAAAATCAGGTTTTGTAACATCTTCATAAATGATAAATTAGAAAAGTATATCATAAAGTTTAGTTCAATCATACAAAAATCACACGACAATAGCTGGCAGGATAAAACATAATTCAACCCCTATATAGGTAATATAGAAACATGTGTTTCAGAATTTGCTTAATTTTCAGTTTAAAATACATTTGTTCAACACGCCATTCAACATGCCAGCTACCCGCCATCCAAACGACCTTGTTCACACACAAAATAGTCGAGCTTGTTCACACACAAAATAGTCGAGCAAGTTAAAATTAAAACCCTGCTGCTGATTATTCACTGATTCGCAGTTTGTATAGGTTTCGTAAAACAACATGGTTTCGTTTCGTTTCATTTCGACTGTATACACATTTGGCCTTATATCCTTCTATATACATATATTTTGTATATAGATAGATATGCATGATAACCGCAGAGTATAGAACAGAACTTCATCAGTGTACAGTTTAAACAAGTGATAGGTATATCCATGACAACTTGCCCTTGTTTCAGCTTGGATAATTATTTCACAATCGCGCTGTCAGAAAAACGGGTCGAAAGTACTCTCAGCCATCAGAATCAGATTCAGCGCCGAGTTTAAATGAAAACTCAAAATCAGTTGAAATTGAAAGCCAACACACACATTTCAGGGAGTGTGTTCTTGCTTATATTACCTATATTCGTATATAGCAATTCAGTTTCATTTCGCAATATGTATATATTTTCGCGACCGTTACCGCACATTTCCGTGCTCCTAACTATATAGAATACCCATATATACTATTCCGTTTCGTCCTAATCTATTTAGTGAGATTATTATTTCAAATTCAACCCGGTTTCCAGCTGGGGTCTCTTTATATATTATGTACGTTACATACTATTATCTCTTCTCATTTGAATACCACATTCAAACTAACTTCATTTTATTTCATTTCAAAACAACTAGGTATACTGCATTGCGATGAATTCTAGAGAGGACTAATTAAAAACTATCACCCTGTTTGGAAGAGGTCCTTTTAAGTTGTGCTTGTGCCATATATGCATCACTGTGGCATACTATATACGTTACGTTGGTATAACTGTATAATGGTGCGGCACAAAGGAGCATTGAGTGGGTACATACAACAATGGCATTTCAATACCTAACCTCTTCAACATACACATATGTACATATACTTTGTCAGCCTTCACCTGATGTTCTGTTATCGTGCAAAGAAAAAGGACCAAATATTAATTGCTTGAGTATTTACTTATATCCTACACCTGTGGCTAAGAGAGACTGGGATAATAGTGGGCAGTTTGCTTTAGCGCAATCAAATAAGCCTACATCAGCAATAGACTATCCGAATTTATAGATTGTTCAGGGCCGTAATTGAGCACTGGAAGGCCCTTAAAGCCCTTTGATATATATTGTCATTTAACAGATGCGATGCAATTCAGATATGCATATGTTACTGATGGTACTGATGGTGGTAGGAATTGAATTGACAAATCTATATTTATTTACTGTTTTTTTTGGTCGGATTGCAAAATAAAAGAAAAATGTTGAAAAGAATGAAATAATTTTTTTTAAGATGCATAAAAACAAATAATTTAAAAAGTGCAAAATATTTTCGTGTTATGGGAGTCATATACCATACCAATATAAACCTTTTTCGGATTTTTAATTACCAAACTGTAGTCTTTATGGGTGATTATCTGCCAACTGTGATTTAAAAAAATAATTTGCAAAAATTAAAAATTATTGAAAATTATTTTTTTTTATTTATTTGTCTTTTATTTATTTGGTATTAATTCTGTAAGAGCATTTTACTACAACTTTTAAGGAACAAAAAATATCGTAAAAAGTACTAAATCTCGAAGGCATGATGCTGACACTGATTTTTTATTTTTGAATTTTTAAACGTTTTTATTCATTTTGACAATATTTTTGGTGAGTTTCTTAATTCCCTCTTACGTTTTGACGTTTTCAACTTTGAAAGTCAATGTTATAATCAAAATTATATGTTTTTTAGTTTTTGAAATTTGTTTTTTGAGGTTGGAGTCTTAATTTGTATGCTAGGTTATAACACAACATTTATTGCACGGATTTGTTTTTATATGTTTTGTCCGAAGTACTGGTACCATTCTTAATAAAAAAAATAACAAGATTTTTAGCAAAATTGCTTGAAATCATTTAATTTAAGTTCATTATAAATAAATGTACCACGGTACAGACACCCACGGTACTGATATTTAGGCTTTAATATAACCTCATATCTCAAAGCTTCTGAGAAAAATAAAATCCGTTATAATTCTATTATTAATATTCTAAAAATCACCCAAAAAAATTTCATAACACGCTTGGATAACACTACCACAGTACTGACAGGTCATTTTGTGACACACGATTTTAGAATAAAAACACTACACTCTTACAGCAAAATTACGTTAGTAAAATAAATTGACTTTTGTTAACAATAAATAAATAGTGCCTCTTTAAAACGGTACCATACAAATGACATAAAACTAAAAACAAATTGGCCCGTTCAGCGGTAAATCTTTTGAATTCAAAGATAAAATGAAATCCGTGGACAACATTCAATTACTATTATTTAATTTGAAAACAAATATTTTGACTTGATATTCTCAAAATTTAATCAAGCACCTATTGTACTCAAACTTTTCTGAGAACAAACATTTTTATTCATTGATGTATAGAAAATAGTAGATTTAAATGGAAAAAAAGGAAGGGACGGTACCATAATTTGCGTCTTAGAAGGGTATGACAGCATCTAACTGATGAGCCCAACTGTCGTACCTGGGTGAAACGCAATCTTTGGAGTTGAGGTCACTTGAACTTATATTAATTCAAAATTCTGTATGTTCAAAAATTTAAATTCTGTTTTTGGAACTCAATTTTTCAAAATTGTGCCTTTCCCTTCAAAAATTTTGTTTTTTCAAAATATACCATATACATGTATATATTTTAATTTAAGCCGTTCATAGAACCGCTTTTGTTTATTCGTGTACACAATTTTTCAAGAAACAATGGTGCGGAATTTTAAATATAATGATGTTAATGCATATTTAGCATGATACTATAC
This sequence comes from Epistrophe grossulariae, assembly GCA_929447395.1. Lineage (NCBI taxonomy): Eukaryota > Metazoa > Arthropoda > Insecta > Diptera > Syrphidae > Epistrophe > Epistrophe grossulariae. Next base: position 138,208,581 of record OV839566.1, read on the forward strand.
TTAACATTTTTTTTTAAATATTAAAAAGATATTGTATATATGTACATAGGTATCCAAAAAATGTTTGTGGAAATTTTGAAAAATGTTGTTGCTTCTACTGCATTAATTGAAACCGAAAATCGATATTTTTAATTTAACAGAGACATATTTGTAGGTTCAACCAACAAATTTTGATATTATATAAGATGCATCAAAAATTTAGAGCATCAATTTAGGCAGTTAAAAATTAAAATAAATATGTATTTTGGTTGGCAGTTTTGCAGCTTAAAAAAAAGTCTTTCGTTTAAGTTATTGTGATAATTTTAACAATTTTTTTATGAAAATGAAAGTAAACACTGTTAGATTTGCAACTAATTTTTAATTTTATCGTATTTGGTGTTAAATTCACAAATTTGGAAGTAATTTGTAGTTTTAACTACCCCGTATTGTAAAATTTTCAGCGAAGATTTTTTTGGGTTAAAGATTCTAACTCATTTAAAACTTGGACAATCCCGTTTTTAACATAACATAATTAAAGTGCTTTAGCATTGTACTAATTTGTCTAAAATTTTGCGCCAATATTTTACAGGATATGGTCTTAATTTTTTTTTTTTTTAATTGGTAATTTCGAAAACGGATTGATGCTTTTTTTTTAAATATAGTTTTTTACTGCACATTAAATAAATGCTAAATATTTTTCTTAAAAAATGAAAAGTTGATTGATTGTCCGAATTATAAAGAAAACTGAAAAAACTGGGGCTGAATTACGGCATCAGTGAATGAACGACGCGCGAGGGAAATTTCATACAAAATATCGATGATATTCGATATTTTTTATGAAATTTCCCTTTCGTATCGTTCAGTCACTGATGCCATAATTCGGCCCCTGGTAATTTTTAGATTTTTTCTCAAAAAGGAAACTTCAGATTTGGATTCGGCACCACAAAAAACATACAAAATGAACGGAAACAAAATAACCTCCAATTTTCCCGCTATATAGATGGTCACAAATTGACTGTAGTACAGGGCGCTCCAATAGCCTCGGCAAAAACTTGACTTACCCAAAGTTTTTTTTTTTCGAGACCGCGCGAAGCTTGTTACATGATTCTTAATTTGTACACACGCAGAAAAATAAAAAAACTGCCTATTTCTCGTATAAATTAAATAAGTGATGTTGCTAATAAACAACCTGAAAACTAACTCTGTTAATATCACCTGAGTGAACTAGGTTAAAAGAAAGAAATAGGTTAAATTAACAACCTGATACGGTTAGAGCGGACTAAATTAAACAAGTTTCTCGGTTTGTATAACAAGTTTTTCGGTTAATATAACAAAGTCTTTCGTTTAACCTTCTTTTAGTTTATCTTAAACAATTTCATTTAACCGAGGCGACTATGTTAATTTTAACTTAATGCACTACGTAGTTTTTACCCGAAACTACGTTATTTTTACCCATTACTTTTTGACCCAATCGGTTAAAAACTATTTTTCTGCGTGCACGACTGGGTCGCTCTTATGTGCGATCACACCGATGTTTTTAAAGTTTTAATATTTCAAAAACTATATTTATCTTATAAAATAAATAAATTAGTTATGGGAGCCTTTAATGTATACCACCAAATTTCTTAAGGAAATCTCAATTTATGAGAAAAAAAAAATTGAAAATCGTTGAAGCAGTTTAAAAAAAAAAAGTGTTTTATATACAAAATTTTGAAAAAAAATGGTACTCAATTTTTTAGCCTTTATTGTTGCGGAGTTAAAAATTAATTAAAAAAATATCATTTACCCATTTTCGGAATATGGAAATAATTTTCAAAAAATAATTTTAAAATTTTTTTAAAAATCAATAATTTATTTTTTTTTTAAATTTTGGTATGCAATATTATTAGAACTTATTTTAGTAGTTTTTGAATTATTAAGATCTCAAAAAAAAAATTTGAAACTTTTTTTAAAAATCCAAAAAAATTTTTTTTGAAAATTTTGGAATACAAAACTTTTAAAATTTTTTCAAAGATTCTACATAAAAATATTGACCAATATCAGTTAAACTGTTTTTGAGAAAATCGAAAATCAAAAAAAAATGGTTCTATGGGAGGTACCATTTTTAAACATTTTTCGGATTTTTTTTTTTCTAAAATGGTTGCCTTTTTGTAAAAAAATTACTAATTTTTTTTTAAATAGTTGTGGGCACATTTTTGAGAAAAAAAAAAAAGATTTTCAATTTTTGCTAAAAAAAATTGTACGGCAGGCATATACTGTTATTTTTGGTCTTAAGAAAAATGAAAAAAAAAACGTGTGGCCAAAAAACGCTGAGGTCATCATTTTTGAAGAAAATCGACTGACCCGTTTAGGCTGCAGCCAAAAGGACAGACATACAGACGGACAGAATTGCGAGACCCACTTTTTTCGACTTCACTGTCATCGTTATGTCAACTTTGATCAAAATCTCGATTTCGATTTTTTTTACGAATCCATAGAAGAACTTGCCATATAGTACCTAGTATATATCGCAAGTAAAAATATGGAAAAAATATCCTGAAGAGCAATCTCGTTGAAGTTTTACCAAAACCCGATTATAAAATCGGAAATTAAGAATACGTATCTTTTGCTTTATCATAATTGAAAGACTTGCAAAAATAAATTATATAAATTTATTGAGTTTACATATTCAGTTTCTATTATTTTGTTTCCTTTTCTTCTTATAGCACAGTCCTCCGTGTATACGTAATCCTAATTTCATGTAATACATTATGCATTCCTTCAGCTTCGGACACCAAATAGATTGGGCGGGTGTGCTCTATCTTTGGAGTTACGCAATATTAGAGGTGGTCTTCCTTTCATGTGACTTTTACAACCCCAATCCCACTTGGGTGGCTCAAAGATCTTGAAGGTTGGTGCGTTGTATGATACAATATGTACATCACTGAAACCGCATTCTCCATTGTGATGTCAATTGTTAATATTTGTCTCACACCTTGAAGACGCGGAGTTATGCATGAACGAATTCTTGGTTGACATCGAAGGTCTTATTTAAGTTCATTCCTACATACCTTAATGCAGCTTCCAGTGTTTCCATAGAGTCATCCTATATATAGATGGATGAATTTGTGGTGGATATTTCAAAATTTGGTATGTCAAGTCATACTCTATATAGCTATTTAAAGAATGTGATAGGTGTTCAAAATTCCATTAATTTTGTTTAAATTGAAGCGCATAAGACAATTGGATTAAAAGAAATTCTAAAATCGTGCAAATCATTCAAATTAATTAAAACTTTTAATTTGTGTGAATTTGCGTTTCCGTACTTTTTTGCAGTTCCAAGATTTTTGAGAGAATTTCCTCCTCCCTCTTGCGAATATGACAGTTTCTGTATACAAAACTCAAAGTATCAGGCTCAGGCCTATAATTTCAAATGCGGCCCAGAATGGATGAATACATACTGATATAAAAAAGTCAGCACACAATATTATCGATTAGTTTAACCTGAAAAAAACACTAAGAGCTACAACAGAATTCTATCCATTTAAAGAGGGTTAATAAAGCAGCTATATAAGGGTTGCCAAGTTATATGGCTAAAGGATATCCTTTCTTCATTTTGTCCTTATGCTTCGTGGTTGATGGTTTTTTTTTTTACATTTCCTTCCGGAAGTAACTGAATCACCTTGCCGTTCTTTTCTTTGAGGTAAAAGTTTTAACAACCATCGTTGACGACAGTGACAACACAGCCGCCTACACCACCGCCACCGCAGCACCGCACCACGCTGGTCACCGCACCGTGTGCTGTTGCTGGTTCCGCACGTCATTGTTAACGTCCCTGTGCCGCCACCCGCCCGCGTCACCGCGCGCAGTAGTCACGACCTGGCCATATGATGGTCGCATTTCAATTGCAGGACATTAAAGCTTTTTTCAGCTTTATTAATTTTTAATGGGTTCACATTCCAATTATTGCCGCCCATATACATACCACCCATTACCAACGCTCCCATCACAACGCCATCCGTTATCGATTTCCTGCCGCGTTTTTTGCCGCCATCACTCACACCAGGTAGGTAGGTATATACGAGTATAAGAGTAGGTAAACCTTTTTTACTGCTTCCACACTTCCACACAGTCACTTCTGGTTCTATAGTGGCTGATGGTGTTGCGTTTAGGAATGTAGATACCTACCTATATAGCTGGAAATATTTTATGTTTTTTGTAAGATTTTTTTTTTTTTTTCTTATTTGGCACCGGATCCTGTTCACCCACACTTGTTGTTGTTGTTTTTTTTTATTGGAGGAATATGTGTAATGGGATGTATGAGTGTGCGTGATTGAATTTTTTTTTTTGCTTCGTATATGAAAAAATAATGAGAACTTGAATTTTTTTTTTTTTTTCTATTCCCTCCCTCGTCTGATCATATAAATGTTATAGGTAATCGGTTGGTTAATGGAATCAAGGTGATCGGAGAATGATTCCTAATGCATGACCAACGGACGAAAGTTCATATACATACGTATGTGTAGATATGTTTATGATACCTACCTATATACTTCCTTTTAGACGAGGGAAAGGTCAAAGGATATGATGGGATTATATATCTTTTACTATTTCTTCCTGCCTGATGGTGTTCTGGGAATTGTGCAAATTTGTTGGGTTATATGTGGAGAGCTTTTATTTTTTTTTTCTTATAGGTATGAAAATCCAGCTAATACATAAAAAAATGTTAAGAAATAAAATTTCTTTACGATGTTTTGAAGAACAACGAAGTAAGTGGGTGTTTTTTTTGGGATTCAGCTTACCTACGAGTTGTATAGAATTATAGCGCTGGGAAATTCTCTTGAGAGATATTTTAATGGAGACCCTTTTAATAAAATGAAGACTTACTCTTATTACAAAGGTATGCGTATTATACCATGTATAAGGTTTCTTGAGGATATAGAATATTTTATTTCGATGTAGGTAAATGTCCAATTTTAATGTTACGAGATAATTTCAAAAATTCAAATTATCTATAATAACCTATCATATAAATTTATATTGCATTGTGCAGATTATTGCCATCAAATTTGCAATAAAATAGGTTGGATATTATCGATGAAAAATTCAATCTATTTAAAAAAGTTTTGAAAAGCTTTTGAAAATAAAACTCAAAAATTATTACCTACATATGTAGATACCTAGACCTAGAGTTAGACCTAGAAACTGAATAATAAGCGATTAGGGGACAAACTGAACTCAAAATATAACAGCAGCTGTAACCAAAATATTAAAAACATAATACATATATATTTTATATTACAAAATTGGCGCATGTTATTTTAAGTTATGTAATTTTTATTTCTTCAATTTTGGTGTTTTTTCCACTAAATTATGTACTTTTAAGACAATTCACAATTTTGAAAGGAAAGAGTGCGCCTGCGAAAAATTTAAACCTTCAATAATATTGTGAAATATTTTGAATATCGTTGATGGGGAAGTCGAGATATTATTTGAGCTTGAAATTGCCGATTACAAAATAAATATTTTGGGTTTTTTTTTCATTAAATTATTCACAAAGTGCGAAATAATTAACGTAGAAAAATGATATTGATATCAAATGAAAAATATTTTTCTATGTTAAATACATTGAAAGCTCCTATTGCGGACAACTCCCTTTAGCGGAAAATCCCCTTGAGCGGACAAATTCTCACGACCGTGGATCTTGAATTTAAATTCCATGCATTTTAGGATCCTTTAAGCGGACATTCCCTTAGCCAGACGCGGACAAGAATATCAGATGCAATTTGTCAAATTTAATTCTTAATTTCAACTATTATTTTCACCAACACTTTTCCACATCTTTTCTTGTACTAAAAACGTTCAGATTCGTTAGCAGCGGCAAGAGATGTGAACGAACAAGCCACACTAACTAACTAAAACGAAAATAACAAAAAAAATAATAATGTAGCACACTGTATGAGTGGTGCATACCACCAAATTACAATGTCTGTGATGAAATGTATAACGGATTTTATTTCTGCAGCTGTGATCTGTTTTTGTATCTTGTTTCTTGTATATTTATTTTTTTTTAATTGGTTTAATTTTTTCCCTTGGACTGACAACTCCGTTAGACGGACAAAAGTTCTGCGACCGTTGCTGTCCACCAAGGGAGCTTTCACTGTAAATTTCGATTAATTTTTTTTTAATTTTTAACTTCTTGAAACACACAACTGTTTTGTGCTGTGTTTGTGCATATAAACCGCATAGGAAAGATAAATTCTACGACATAAAAGTAGCTAATTTTCGTTCAATACAAACATAATATAACATAACATCATTTTTAATCCAAAGTGACGTAGCTAACACCAAACAAATACGACTAAAAACAAAAATATTGTAGTCTTTTTTACAAAATTATGACTTTATTTTCATTTAATTAACATATTGAATTCAAAAATACGCAGGTTGTTTTGAAGAATATGCAACAAAAAGTTGAGCCAAAACAAGAAAAAAATCGTATGGGAGGAGGGGTTCAACTTCCCCCTGGTTTGTCGGGAGGGGAAATTTTATAAAAAAATTACACGGAAAAGAGTAGTTGACGTTATTTTTGGAGCGAAACAAAAAAATAATCAACCAATTTTAGAAAAATTATTTTGATTTTTTATTTAATCCAAAATTTATTGTTTTGAAAATGTTGATATTCAATATTATCCAAACTTATGAGAAGCTCTTGTGTAAAAAAAATTCATTAAAATGGGTTCACCAAAAAATGAAATATGTAGTCAAAAATCAAAAAAATGGTTCTATGAGTGACTTGTACTGATATAAGTTGGCAAGCAAAATTTTATCAAAATCGTAGGAGTCGTTTTTGAGAAAAATGAGAATTTCCTCACCGGTTTTTAAACATATATGGGAAGTACCGTTATTTTTGGTTATAAGAATATTTTTTATTTAAAATCTACTAGATATTAAGTTCTCAACAAAAAAAATTTTGAAGCTTTTTTTAAAAATCCAAACAAAAAATTGTGAAAATTAAAAAAAAACTTTTTGAAACATTCTTCATAAAAAAAATTGATCAAAATCGGTCGAACTGTGATAAAATCAAAAAAAAAAAAATGGTTCTATGAGAGGTACCCTTTATAACCATTTTGTCTGTTTTGTTTTAATGGTTTTTTTTTTTTTTTTTAATTACTGATTTTGTTTTTTTTTTTAGTTGTGGGCACGTTTTTGGAAAATTATAAGATTTTCATTTTTTGCTAAAAAAAGTTGGACAGCTATTTTAATTTTTGATCTTAAGAATACAAAATAAACGTGTCGGGAGAATGCAAGGCTAGGTACTATATTTTAAGAAAATTGACGCATCCGTTTAGGCTGCAGCTGAAAGGACAGGACATAGAGAAAGACAGACAGATATAATTACGAGACCCACTTTTTCAACTTCGCTATCATCGTAATTTTAACTTTGGTTAAAATATCGAGTACGATTTTTTTATGGGTCCATAATTTGCTATATAGAACCTATGTATGCATATATCGCAAGTAAAAATCAACATACCTATAGTTTTTTTTTGTGGTAAAAATGGTAAAAATTGTTGAAAATGTTTTTCGGCTTGAATATCTTGAAAAAAAACATTGATTTCGAAGTTTGGACAATTTTATTCTACATACAAAGATATAGTTAATAACCGATAAAGATTGTAGAAACATTCAACTGACAGTTTTTTTAAAGCAACAAAATTGCAAAATAAAACTATGTACTAAATTTTTTTTAAATGTTTTCCAGCTCAAATATCTCGAAAACAAACAATTATATCGACTCCAGAATAATTTTATTTTATACACAATGCTGTAACTAAGAATTGATTGGGTTTGTAAAAAAAATTCAATTGACAGCCTTGTTTAAATCTAAAAATACTACCAAAATAGCTGAAAAATATAATACGCCCCAACTTTCGTTTCACTTGTTGGTTCGTATCCAGCCTATTTCATGTAAAATGTTCTTACTATAATGGGAATTTTTTTTCGACTTCTATATAGTCATTAAGTATTTATGTATGTATGTATGTATGTAATGTCAATTTCAAAAATAATCCCGATTCGTAATTTTCACACGGTCCTTAACTCTGCCTTTCAAACACCTCAGGTCAAAGAAACTACATAGATAATTTTGTTTATTTTATTTTGATTTTATGAACCTTAGGAAGTAATTTTTCATTCCATCACAGTGTCATATTTATAGCCTCAAGGAGACAAAAAAAAAGCTGCTTTTGATGAAACTTTTAATACAAAAAATATATTTGTATACATAATTTCTTTCCATGATGTTTGAATATGAAATGACAAATTTATATATTCCTTTTCTTCTATTGAATTGACTATGCGAAACCTTAAGGACATTGAGCAATGTCATGGAATCCTTGTCACTATATATTATTTTCCTTTTGTTCACTCATGTGATTGTTAGAAAATGAAATAAATTGTCTACGTCTTTGACTGCCTCTTCTGCGACTCTGTGCAATAAAATTAAGTTTGCGTGCAAAGGCAGATCTATAAAAACTTTTTATCACACACGAACTTTTAAAATGCTTACGCCTTCGATTCGAGCATCAGTGCACATCAGACAAAGGCAAATTTTATTTTTATTGTTTGATCACGTTTTATTATACAAAAACAAAAATGTTTCTTTTTTTCCCAAAGTTTTCTTCTTTTTGAAATTATTAACATAAAATAGGTATTTAAATTCTTCTATTGGAAAATTAATTCCAATGGTAATATTATATTAGAAATGGAAATCTATGAAACGTGTGATGATTTTCTGAAGAGTGCTTAACTTGTATATATACAAAATATTACCTACAGAGAACCAAAAGGCAATTTATGTTTCAAATAAACGATCCACTAGACATTTTGTCGCTTTCATTTTATTCAAAAAACCCTCAAGAACTCTCCAAAAAAATTAATCACCGAAACTATTAAATTTTTTTTAACAACCATTCATTTTACATTTACAACTTTTAACTTTGCATCGAAAAGACTTGTGAAGTGAATAATTTACCAAAATTTTTATTAGCTATTCATATTCAAAGTTAAAAGCCATCAAAATTTAAACCGCACACTTAGAAAGGTATAACATGCTGCTTCAAATAAAAAAAGGGAACAAAAAAAGATAATCTTTAGTGCTCGTAATAGTTTGATGAACCATTCAAGTGCACCACACTTCACTATCATCAACATCAACAAGTTCCTGTATATTTGAACTTCCACGTTCCACGTTCAAGTATTATGTTCTGCTTCGGAGTATAGCAGGAACAACAACAACAAAAAAATGTTATTTCTTGCTTCATGAAGCTATAAAGTGAATTTGGTATCGTTTTGCCAAAAAGATATCCATGCTGCACTGCATGCACCTTGTTTAGCTTAGGACATCGAAAGGATATATAGCAAAGAAGTCATGGACAGGGGCGGACTGGGCAACCGGGTAACCGAGATTTTGCCCGGTGGGGCCCTGGGAGAACCAAAAGTGCACGAAAACCCCTGCAATACTTTTTTTTTTCTTTTTTTTTAAAGAAAACTTTCTCATAAAATTGTATTTCTAAGGGCTTTACAAAAAATTTACAATTTTTGTGGCCCGAAAGAAACTCGGGAAGGCCAAACAGCTCTGGGTGATTCTCTGCCAACTGTGATTCTTTGTGTCCAGGGCTTTATTTGTAACTTAATATAAAATTTTCTTATAAATTTCTGGTTTGAATTGTGGAAATAATTTTGTACTACAATTTACATTACATATTGTTTAAAAATTTGCTACCCTTTCCCCTTGGCATGTAAAAGTATACGCAAAATGTCAGTACCGTGGCATGTCCCATCCTTGTTTTTCCAATTAAATCTACTATTTTCTATTAAAATACATAATTGAATAAAAATGTTGTCCTCAGAGGAGTTTGAGTACAATAGTTGGTTGATTTAATTTTGACAATATCAAATCAAAATATTTGTTTTCAAATTAAGTAATAGTAATTGAATGTTGTCCACGGATTTCATTTTATCTTTGAATTCAAAAGATTTACCGCTGAACGGGCCATTTTGTTTTTAGTTTTATGGCATTTGTGTGGTACCGTTTGAAAGAGGCACTATTTATTTATTCTTAACAAAAGTCAATTTATTTTACTAACGTTATTTTACTGTAAGAGTGAAGTGTTTTTATTCTAAAATCGTGTGTCACAAAATGACCTGTCAGTACCGTGGTAGTGTTATCCAAGCGTGTTATGAAATTTGTTGGGGTAATTTTTAGAATATTGTATTTCTTTTGCAGTCATATAAATTAAAATTATAACGAATTTTATTTTTCTCAGAAGCTTTGAGATATAAGGTTATATTAAAGCCCAAATGTCAGTACCGTGGGTGTCAGTACCGTGGTACATTTATTTATAATGAACTTAAATTAAATGATTTCAAGCAATTTTGCTAAAAATCTTGTTATTTTTTTATTAAGAATGGTACCAGTACTTCGGACAAAACATATAAAAACAAATCCGTGCAATAAATGTTGAGTTATAACTTAGCATAAAAATAAAGACTCCAACCTCAAAAAACAAATTTCAAAAACTAAAAAACATATAATTTTGAATAAAACATTGACTTTCAAAGTTGAAAACGTCAAAACGTAAGAGGGAATTAAGAAACTCACCAAAAATATTGTAAAAATGAATAAAAACGTTTAAAAATTCAAAAATAAAAAATCAGTGTCAGCATCATGCCTTCGAGATTTAGTACTTTTTACGATATTTTTTGTTCCTTTAAAGTTGTAGTAAAATGCTCTTACAGATTTAATACCATTTAATAAAATAAAAAAAAACTAATTTTCAATGACTTTTAATTTTAGCAAAATTTTAAACATTAAAAAATCACAGTTGGCAGAGAATCACCCCTCTGTTATGGGCCCCCACAATGAGGATGAAGATTTTAGGTCCCTACAAGATTATTTTAACAAAACTTTTGTTAAAATTATTATTATTATTGAGCTGTTGTTGGCCGAAAAAGGCCCTCACAGTACTCTGAGACAATTTAAACAAAACTATAGTTGGAGCTCCCACACCAAATATTAAAGTTTTGTGGCCCCGTTGACAACCTAAAGAGGCCCCCAAATTAATCTTAGTAAACTCAATATTCTACAGATTTTTGAAGTACTTTCAGTTCATTCAAAGAAGCTTTCACACAAAATTTCAGGGCCGCAGCAACAGAATATAGAAAAGAACAACAATGATATTTCAATTTCTGTGAGTGGTTTCGAAGTTTTGGTACGAAAAATCGTTTATAAAATTTGCACTATTTCCAGTAATGTTTTCAAAAATCAAGTCACATTTTTTGGTAACTTAAATACATAATAGACATTTATGATTTCAGACTATTTATGGTTTCAATTACACAATGATAACATTTTTTTACTTTAATTATTTTACTATTTTGTGGCCCTTTTTTTAAAAGTCTTGGGAGGCCCTTGTCTCCCAGTCCGGCTATGGTCATGGATAATAATTTACATAAGTCTAGTCACGTGAATTTATATAAAATTATGTGTCATTTGTATGTGGTTGTCTATTATCATCCCATAAGCTTAAAAATTATGTAGAATTTTACTTACAGTAGTTTTTGTTTTGCTCTATAGGCTAATTCCCCCATATTATTCACTCTGAATTGGATTTAAGTTAATTTTATATTTTGTCTTTAATTCTGGGAGCGTGTAAATTTATAAAAATATTAAAAAGAAGTAAATAATATGACGGTGAATTTTAATATGGATTTAGGTAGGTACTTAAACTGTCCTCAGGAGACCAATTTAAATCCAATTGGATTTATCGTCACTTTATTTAAAAAAAAACTGTCACCCCTATTACAATTGTCAATTATCAATAATAATTGATAAATTTTAAATTCGTTATTTAAAAACCCAACCGATAAATGTTTTGATTACTGAGAATGATGCACACCGTTGCGAATCACAAACAAATTTAAAATTATAAAAAAGAATAGTATGATCAGTTTTTTACTGTGGTATACATACATATATAATATATATATGCAGGTACTATATGGCTAGTTATGGATTCGTAACAAAAATCGAACTCGGGATTTTGATTGAAGTTGACATTACGATGATAACGAAGTTGAAAAAAGTGGGGTCTCGCAATTCTGTCCATCTGTTTGTCTGTCTGTATGTCCTTTCAGCTGCAGCCTTAACGCGGGATTTTGTTCAAAGTTGATACCTAGTGTTTCCCCAACAGGTTTTTTTTTTAATTTTTTTTTAAGACCAAAAATAACGGAACCTACCTTACAAATTTTTTTTAGCAAAAAGTGAAAATCTTGTTTTTCTCAAAAACGTGCCCACAACAGTTTTTTTTTTAATTTAGTAATTTTGTTTACAAAAAGGCAACCATTTTGTAAAAATAAATTCCGAAAAATGGTACCTCCCATAGAACCATTTTTTTTATTTTCTATTTTCTCAAAAACAGTTTAGGTGATTTAGATAAAAAATTTTATAAAGATAAAATAAATATAAATAGGCGATAAAAGTATTGTAGGTGAGGGTGGGGTTAAAAGTAACAGAGGTAAGAAGTAACAGCTGAAAAAAACAGGGTTCCTCTCAGTATTAAGAATCGCGTAAAAGAGACAAATTTTCAGTTTTTCTATATCTACCGGCATATCTTCTTCAGCTGCAGATTGGACGTCGACGGGAGAAGTTATACTAGTCGTGCCCAAAAAAAGCAGATTTGTAACTTTTTTTTTATTTTTTGTCTACCTCTTTACATGAAAGAGATATAGTGCTGAGCGTTTTTTTTAATGCATTCGTGTTTTGGATAAAATTGTGTGTATATGTTATGTGTCTGTGAATTTCGTTTTTTTTTTTCAATTTTGTTCTCTGTGTTAAATTTCATGCTGGGGCTAGTTGCAACAGTTTTCCGGGGCAAGTTGTAATAAAACCTACCCCGTACATTTTTTTTAAAACTGATAATTCTGAACAAGAACGATCGCAAACTGTTTATATGTTTTGTCACCGATCGTCCGAATCCAGTTGATCCAGTCTAACAGTAGAAAATCCTGCCGACGAGACAATAGTCGAGATGTCATTTCTTTTGGGCGAACCAACACCATAGAACAAAACGAAATGATATATGCTTCTGACCAGCCCACAACCAATGAACAAGGGCCTCAGGCAACTCATTTGACTCCCCCTCCTCACTGCTCACCGGGACCATCGGGACTAAAAAAGAGTTTCTTTTAACCCGGAAAGAATTAGGCCTTATCCAAAAGCCCAACCGGGAAAAAAATAACTTGGAGAAAGTCAAGAAATGCCATTTTAACTGATACTCCGGAGAAACAAGCACTTCTTGAAGAAAGAAACAAAACCTTGGCCAAAAAGGAAGCAAAACCAAGCAAAAAAAAAACAGAGAAGATGGCCAATACTTGTGCCTTATTGTGAACCATTTTCTCAGGGTTTGCCTGGTGAAAAATGGGTTCAGCGCATATTATACTAGAAGTGGACACACACCAAGTATACAAAAGTATCCATTCGCTTATATGTTTGCCTAAACTGTGATTCAGAAGGAGATTCCTCCTATAATTTCAATTCATTCAACTTTATTTTACTTTTTTCTAACAAAATTAATTGTGATTTTTTTGTTTTTACTATCTTATTTATTTTGTATTGCAACAAAGACTGTTTGTTTTTAAAACAAACTAATATAAAATATTTTTTGCAATAAATATTGTTCTTGTTACAACTTACCCCGGTATATGTTACACTTTGCCCCATAGGCGGGGTAAGTTGAAACAACAAGATTTTTTTTTTAAAGCAATATCTTTGCACAATACGGTTAGGTTTTCCTGAACTTTTTTGATGGATCTTGTAGTTAAAACATGACTCAATAATTTGAAAAAGGTTTGGTTGACTTATTTCTAAAGTTGTATGAGGACCATTGGTTTTAGTAAAAAGTGTTACATTTGGCCCCACTCTCCCCTACACCAAAATTTTCAATTTGTTTTTTTTTTTTTTATTTAAAAAAAAATTTTTATTTTTTGAGAATTAAATAATTCAATAACGACTTAGTCGATTTTTATTAAAATTGGCATCCAACAGTTTTTAAACAAATTTAAAATTTAAAATAAAAATTCTTCTTATAACCAAAAATGACGGTACCTCTCATACAATTGTTTAAATCTGAAAATCTGATTTTTCTCAAAAACGGCTCCTAAGATTTTTATTAAAATTCTTGTATGAGCTAACATCAGTACAATCTACCATATTATTTATAACGAAATTGTATGTATCGATTAAAAATGCTATCTCCTCTATAGAACCATTTTTTTTTGTTTTTGACTATCGCATTAGCCTTTGAACCGATTTTAATGAAATTTTTCACACAAGAGCTTCTAATAAGTTTGAAGCTGATGTGAAAGGCACTTTTTCATGAAAAGAGGTACTCTTTGATAGAAATTTTAAATTTCTCACAAGTAATAGAAATTGTACATACTTTAAATCTGCATGCCATCAACAAGAAATATTTAATTTATTTAAAAATACCTCAAAGTAAATGATTCCATGTGCTTTAATTTTTTATAAACAAATCCCTTTATAAAAAAAAAAAAAAAAAAAATATATATATACAACAAACTCAATTAAATCTTAGGCATGCAAAGCGTTAGAAAATTTATTCAAACCCCTAACATATCAAACAAATATTTAGAAAGGTAATCTTTTCAGAGTTCACTCGGGCGTATGAGCAATCAAAACCCAATTTCTTTACATTTATGTACCTACATGAAATGTATATTCATCCTTCTATTCCAGTTAAGACAAAAAAAATCCTAGAACGATGTTGTTTTAAGATTTATGAGCAATATGATTGTATTATTTCCTAAAGATCACATTAAATTAGCAACAGCAAACACCTTATACCAATAATATAAGAAGAAAGGAAGTAAAAAAAAAAAAATAAATAAAACCTTTTACAAAGCTTCCTCATCCATGAACATGAGATAATAACAATTTATTATTATGCGAACGTAACATTTAAAATGAAAGGAAGAAAAATATATATGTATCTACATATATCGTATCTTCGTTTCCTTCTATACTGATTCCATTCAGTTCCCTCTCTTCATTTCTAAAAGGTGGTAAAAAAAAATCATTTTATACAAAAATATTATGTAGGTACTCATTAAATTAAGCCTAAGAGCCTTTGGAAACGTCAAAAAAAACAATTGCAAACAATGCAAAAAAAAAGGAAGAAAATAAAATGAAATCATTTATGTCAAAAAAAGGAAAAACAATCTCCACGCCATTTCTTTTTTTTTATTTTCGGTTGAGAATAAAAATAAAAACGATATATTTTTTCTGTTGGTATTTATCCTTCCAATTTGTGCTATAGTAATTGTTCTTTATATCCTGCATAGAAGAGTTTTTTTTTATATTTTTTGTCCATAGACAAGCTCCTTGTCTACACTTTGCCAATAGAGAAGTTCTTATATAAAACACGCTAACACAATCCAGCCAAGGTGAGTTATTTATTGTGCGTGGCCTCTTAAATTATAATCTCTCATATACACATACACACATGCTCATATGATATTTGTGTATGTGCAAACATAAAGAAAAAGGATATCTGATTTCTCTTCTCAATCCAATACTTTTATATCTTTGGTAACGGTGGCGGTGGCGATGTGCGTTGGAGTGAAAATGATGGATCTTTTAACAAAAGCACATCGACAAAATGTGGTAAGCTATATTTTTCTGTAAGTGAAGTAGAAGAGGCTATACTATATACCTATTCATGCATGGCTAAACCCTCGTAGTCCTTGTCAACTTGAAGCCAAGGTGAAGATGATCCTTTCTTGAATAATAAATTATATAATAGAAAAAAAGGATTTTCCTTAATGACATTAAATTTGAGTTTGGAAAAAAAAAGAGATAATGGAAGACAATTTCTAGTCTTTCAACTAATGCATTAGCATCCTTCTTGAATTTTTTTTTCTATTTCAACACTTCTTTGCTCAGCCATTATCAGAAGATAAAGTGTATATTCTGTCATTGAATTTCTGACTTTTTCGTAAAAAAAAGAAGTGTTTTATGCTTTTGACATGTTATTGTTCAGCCAGAACCAGAAGGACACCGTTTGTATGATGAATTTGATACAGATACCATCATAAATAGTCTAAGAGATCATGTTGTAATTTTGACATGAAGGTTCGATTTGTCTGGGAAGTCTTAGAATCAAAATATGTTTACAATTTGTTTTTTCTTCGTTCGATTGGTTTTTCTCTTCTGGATTACCAATCAAAAACGTATTTAACTTCTATAAAATGACAATGTAAAAGTATAGCTTAAATTGTATAAAGAGGCATAAGGAAGTTTGGTCTTGTCAAAACATTGACTATAAGAAATCCGTTGATAAAATTAATTTTTATGGTAAACTTATTCAGATATCAGAATTTGAATTGACTATTGCTTCTCATAAAAATAGTTAAATAACTATAGAAAGGCTTTTATCACTCCTATCATGTGTGGCAATTCCTCACCATTTAAATATAAAATATGTAAAATTTATACTACAATGGGATTTTTTGTTTATCTTCTTCAAAAGCTAATGAATAGATATATCTTATTTTTATTGCAAAAAATAAATAACAACAAAAAAATAGAGGATACATTTGACGCATTGATTGCACCCCCTGGTGCCAATTTGTTGACCCAGTTTTCCCTTTTTTGTCTGTGGCAGATTGAAAACCAATTGAAAGACAAAAAGGAAAGAAAGAAAAATACGTAGGTATAATACGAGTATATCAAAAAGAAACTTCAGTTTGTTTTGTTGCATATTGGGGGGGGGGGGGGGTCTTACAAAGACTTATAATATATAATGTATAAGAGTTTTCTCATCCTTTTGTTTTATATATGTAAGTGAAGGAGATAATATGTTTTAAGGACAACAAACATATATGTAGACACATTTTTCTCATACCTACTATATATGTATACCTAACCTATAAACTTATATCTTTTTATTTTTTTTTTTCTAACTCCATTGGCAAACCATATAACTGTTGGATACTATAATTTTCTACTTTTATGACTTTTTGTTCCATGTATGTATATAAAAATCGTTGTTTCAATTCTCAGCATTATTTATGGCCCAAGAGGAGAGAGATATAGGGTTTTGTTTATTTTTTATTACATGCTGTATTCATTGACTGTAAGGTATTATTATGAGGATTTGCTTATATTTTCATTTAAATTTACACTTAAAAAAGACACCAATGTGTAAAAATGTGTTAACATATTTTACATTTTGTTGAAATTAATTTAATGCATGGAGTATGGGCTAAGTCTTTATGGAAAATTGGAGATTAAATTAAATCGTATAAAATTCATGGAAATTAATCCTTTTGAATCCTTTTTAATTTTATGGTTTTTAGTGTGTGGACTAAATTAAACCATTTTTTATATTTTGTTCTTTGGCGCGTATATTAGTTAAGGGTGTGGACAAAAAGAAAAGGTTTTATTCAATCATAACTTCCAAAAAGTGAGTTTTGTTAAACCTATCATCTCTCGATCTTAATTCGAGCTTCCGTACATCTAAACATCGAGCTACAAGCAAATTTTTATTTCGGAAATTGTTCAGGCATAGATTTCTTTATGGATTTTTGCATTTTTTGGCGAGATTCCACACAGGTGCTAAAAGTCTTATACTAGTGCCCTTGAAAAAATTTTTAAAAATCAATAAAAAAAAAAATCTATGCCTCACCAATTTCCGAATATAGCTGAACTTTTATGAGGATTGAGTTATCTTTCAAATGATATATATTTTTTTCGAATATCCCATAAATGAGGTGCTAAAGGTAAATGTGACCTTGTATGACCTTAAAAAATTAAAAAGCTTATAAAAAAATCTATAGCTGACCAATTACTGAAACTATCTGACATTTTATGACCTTTTACTGACCTTTTAAATTGCATACTTGTTTTTTATAAATTCCACTAATGAATTGCTAAAAGTCTTATGCTGTGACCTTGAAATTTTTTTTTTTAAATTCATAAAAAAACCTATGCCTCACCAATTAGTGAAACTAGCTGACCTTTTATCACGATCCGGTGGCCTTTCAAATGGTATACTTTTTTTGCGAATAAATAAATGAGGTGCCAAAAATCGCCAATGACCTTGAAAAAGTTCAAGCTTGGATTACAAGTTTTCTAAGCTTGACCAATTTCTGAAAATAGCTGACCTTTTATGACAAATTAGTGACCTTTTAGATGGCATAGTTTTTTTGCGAATATCCCATATATGAGGTGCTAAGATCCCGGAGGCCATTTTTACACTCAAAAGTAAAAAAAAATTAAGTGCAATAACATTTTAATTTCAAAAGCTGTTATTACATTCTGTTACCTCTAACGTCACACTAAAGATGTCACTAAAATTTTCAAGTTATTTTTTATCGTAATTTTGCAAGTCGTGTTTTGTTTCATCGTTCATGTATTTTTCCTTTTTTAATTTGAAATATGTTCAATATAAGTGTGAAATAAAATTTTTCTAATTATAAAGTTGCAATGAACATATCTCTTATATTTTATCTGAGCCAAAAAATAAAATTGATTTTTTAACAAAAAATTTTTGGTCCTTCGAGCCAGATATAAAATAAATCTGTGATTAATTGATCGTTAGTAGGCACTTCAATGTTCGTCACAAGTAATATTGATACATTAATGAAACACAAAATTATTTTGATTTTCTTCAATGTTCATTGACAAAATATTTGATTTACTGAACTACACTAACAAATTCCCTAACAAAATTATCAATGTTCATTGATCATGTGGAGGCTTTTTTGTCATCAATTTTACCTAACGGAAAAAACGTCAATGTAAGGCTCTTTAGACTTATTTAAAAGCTGTGATATAAATGTAGATTTCTTCGTATACCGCCGTCCCGTCAGCATTCTTGTATGTCCTGTCAAATTCAGTCAGCGTTAAATTTTCTATTAAATTTTTACTTTACTTCCTTCCAAATACATGCCAGTGACTGTAGAAATGAAATGTACTTAACAACTTTCACAAATAAAGTTGCAACGAAAACAAAATCAAAAAACCTACATATAGTGCTTATAATAATTATGACTATTATTTTAAAAAATTCATATTTACATATTTTCGCTCATATCTTTTTTAGAGATTAAATCTGTCATTATTTCTATAAGAAATTCTATTTGTTACAAACTCGTAAACAGTGAAAATCGATTCCTTAACAGTGTTTTTCAAATCTATGTAAAAAAACAATTTTTTACCTTTTCTATGTAAAAGTAGGTAAAAAACGCGTAAATAAATGTAAAAACAGTGTAAAAAAAGTAAATAACTGAGAAAAAAGAGAGAAAATGAGAGGCATCTGTCAAAATTTAAGTAAATAAAGTAAAATGTTCAAAAATATCGAAAGAACAAATAAATAATTGAAGCATTTTATATTGAAAAACTTGTACTGAAATAGATTAGAGAATCTGTTTTTTAATCATTTTGTTGAAAATAAAATAAAAACCCAATAGGTTTTTATCCAACAGTCATCTTCAATCTTAACAGTAACATTTTTGTTAATTTCCGCGGGTTTTTACTTTTTTACTTTTTTCACGTTTTTTACATAAGCATAATTAAAATTCAGTAAGTAAAAAACGATTATAAAAAACGTAAAAAAAAACTATTTAAAAAACGTAAAGTAAAAAGTCGAACAACACTGTTCCTTAACTAATTTACAAGTTGACTTTTGTCTTAGTATCTTCCCCAAAAAAAGTTTTATTCCTCTTTTTTTCATTTCAATTAATTGCTACAATATAGGGCTTTGTTTCCAATATTTATTGAAAATACATGTATCTATAACAATATTGGTTCACATTTTGGAAATTCTTTTAGAATTTTCGTTTTATTTACCTCACATAATGGGATTTCTTTCACAAGACCTATAAACAAGACCTATGCAAATATATCGACTTCGTTTTTGCTAATATTATCAAAACTGTGACATTTAACTTTTGATTAGATTCGAGGCAATAGATCCTTTGGGGTAAACCTGACCCTTTTTTAAGTTAATTTCATAGAAACTTATTGTCCCGACTTTTTGATTGAACGATGGGAGTATTTTTGAGTTTACGACTTCTATAATTCAGAATGTTTTTTTTGTCAACAATGTTTTTTTACACAAACCTTTAATATATATTTAACCTCAAAGACATACTTTATTTATTTTATAAGTATATCATAAAGCTCAAAATTGACAATATATGTATATGTACTACGGTTCAGATTTTAACTCTAAAAGAAGAAGGATGTTGATGGAAATGAAGCTTTGGAAATTAAAAACTTCAAACCTACCAAAAGCGATAAGAACATAATTATTAAAGTACCTTTTTCTTTATAAAACAAACAAATTAACTTGGTTATTCTTATAAGTAGGTAAAGAATTATGCAAGGACTTTTTTTCCATTTTAAATGCATATTACCGTTATTTTTTAACCAAACAAATTTTTAATTACAATTACAAAATTTTATTTTTTTTTTAACTCCTATTTTTTTCTTTTCTTTCAGAATTAAAATAAAATAATCAAACATTCGAAGGAAAACCAAAAACTAATAAAAATAATTTCCAATTCCAATAAATAAAATGAAAACTTGCACTAAAATTTAATTCTATATAATAAAACAAAAAACAAAGAAAAAATCAAAAATATATAAAATAAAATTTAAATCGAGAAAAAAAAAAAAACAAAACTCAAAAGGACCAACAAAATGTAACCGCAAAGCTGAGTAAGAAAAAAATCAAACAAACGAATCGCATTTGAATTGCTGAACAACAGAGTATAACGTATAAACAGTGAGAGGTACAAACAACAAGGAAACACAGGAAGACCATTCAAGATGACTGATGATCATACGCCCAGCGATGACAAAGGTAAGTATTTGGTTTTATATTTCATATACGAAATGCTCCATTTGCTTAAAATTGGTTTATCTTTCATAAAGTTTATAAAATATAGCAAACATACATGTACGGATGTGTGTATGGGTGTATTGTATGTATTTAAAGGAAAAAGGATGTAAATCAAAGAAATTTGCAATGTAATAAATTTAACTTTTACTCACAAAAGAATAAATTCAATTCTCAATAATAAATGTTCAATATACATACAAAAGTTTTATCTGCTCTACCAAGCATGAAAATCATAAATGAATAAACACTCAATATACGTACATATAGTATATAGTATCAGGTGCAATCCACCATGAAGTATTTACCTACCTTCATTTGGTTTGTGATGTGTTGCATTTATTTGGTCCTTTTATTCTTGGACAATTGATATAGTACAAAAGTCAGAAAGACATTTTCTGTGAAGTTTTAAAATGTGATTTGCTTAAACAAAGTTTATTGGGTTCATCAATAAATTCTTTTTTCTTTTATTTATGATTCTTCATTTTGTTCAGTCCTTGAAAGATATTTTTTCAAAAAATAAAAGGAGTTGAACTATACGAAGAAAGGATCGAGTTGAAATATATGGGACTTGACCAGAAAAATTCTTCTCAAATGAACTAAATATGATATTTCGATATTTTTTGAACTACAGGAATAGTCAAGTCAATAAATGTTTTTAATTGGAACTTTTAATGTGAAGCTCTGATTTTGATGTTTTTTTCTTTATATATTTTTTTGGCAACTGTTTGTATTTTTTAAATTACAATAAAGATTTTTATGGACAAAAGTAATTTTTGGCTCAGCTAAATTTCCCATAAGATGCGACAGAAGGCTAGGTAATGATGCAAATTAAGTCCAATTACCAAACAAGAAACACATTAGTAGGGGAGGGGGTCTATTGCCATCCTTTCTGAAGATACGTCAAATTTCCTATAAAATATATTCAAAGTGGAAAAAAAAATTTTTTAATTTGTTTCAATTTTTTATACTTTCGATTTACATATTATATGTATGTAGAAGGTAGTGTACATTGTACACCTACATAATTTCAAGTTATTGAATTGTTAAAAAATGGAACTCGAGATTTTGATCAAAGTTTACATTACGATGCGAAGTCGATAAAAGTGCATCTCGGAATTCTGTCTGTCTGACCTTTCGACTGCAGCCTAAATGGGTAGGTCGATTTTCTTTTGACTAAGTATACATAACGTTTTTTGGGCATTGCCCCCACACGTTTTTTTTCATTTTTTTGGGACCAAAAATATCAGTAGCTACAGTAAAAATTTTTTGGAAAATAATGAAAATCTTATTTTCTCAAAAACGTACCCACAATTTAAAAAAAAGTCTTTAATTTTGTTTAAACTAGTTATAAATGGTACTTCCCATAGAACCATTTTTTTTTATTTTCAATTTTCCCAAAAACGGTTCAACTGATTACGATAAATTTTTTTAATGTTTCAAAAAGTTTTAAAAGTATTGTATATCAATAATATATAATTTTTTTTTTTTTTGGATTTTTAAAAAAAATTTCAAAATTTTTTCTTTGAGAACTTAATATTTTTATTAAATTTGGCACCCAGCAGTTTTTAATATTATCTAGCAGATTTTAAATGAAATTTATTCTTGTAACCAAAAATAACGGTACCTCCCATCCCATAAAAATAACAAAACCGGAAAGGAAAATCTCATTTTTCTCACAAACGATTTTGATTAAAAATTTTATGTGAGCCAATATTATGCAGCAGGATCTGACATATTATTGGCAAACAAAATTTCTATTGATTAAAAATGGTATCTCTCATAAAATAATTTTTTTGGTTTTCGAGTGTCTCATTATCTGTTGGACCGATTTTGATGAAATTTTTTAAACAAGAGCTTCTAATAAGTTTGAAAAATATTGCATATTAAAAATTAAAAAAAAAAACAAATTTTGTATTAAAAAAAAAAATTTTAAAATTAAATGATCAACCAATTTTTTTCATAAAAATGTTTTCAGAATTTCATAAATGTATAAAAATTATTTTTTTGAAAAAACCGCTTAAAAGATTTTTGAAATTTTGTTCTCATAATTTAAGATTTATTTATTTATTTATTTTTCATGTTCTAAATATATGAGAACGAATTGGTTTTTTTGTTTGTATGCGCATAACTCGCCCGAATATCATCCGATTTACAAGGGGATTTTTTTGCATTCGTATTGACCTAGGTAAACACATAACGAAACTCTGAATTTCGAATGGAAATATTGGAAAATCGTGAAAAATTTAAATTGCATACTTTCAGGGTGTGATGCTGATGATATCTAATAATTTCATTTTGTATTCGGAAGGAGAAAATATTAATTCTATAAAGAATGACAAACACTTCGGGATTGGCAATCGACTTCTTTTTTTTTTCCTTCACGAAAATCGCCAACAGATGGCGCTACGACGCTCTCTGTTAAATTTGTGTTTACAAATTATAAGAGAGCGCCAAAAAAATTGAGTGATTTTTTTGCTTTGTTTGAATTTTATTTTCACTTTTAAAAATGTTAAAATTGATGAAAAATTCTAATTCAAAAAGCTAGTTCGTTATAAAATAATTTAAAAAAAACACGTGAAAAAACAACTTCCATAAAAACATAAAAGCAGATACGTGCGACTCAATCGTGAACTTTATTTAAATAAACGGGACAATTGCTTTTGGTATAAGACAATTTTCAAATATAAATACTTTCTGGAAATGTATATTCATTATTTTCACCTGTTTAGTTCTAGGAAATAGGTCGTAGCTAAACAAAAATATTCCACATAAACAATTTTCTTACAGCATTTTAAAATTTCTTTGTGTTTGCCCTTAAATCTCTTTTAAATAATTCAGGTTTGAGTGTAAAACTTTTTGAAGTGAACTAACAAAAACCACTGACAGTTATTTTCTTCGAACTATATCGTATACTTACTTTCCATGAAACGAACAATATTTACTTTCACCCATCAGCCACAAATAGTATCAAATAAGAAGCTCAACAAAAATTCTGTCTCTATGTAGATACCATTCATGGTTTGTCCTTTTTTCAACAATATACCAACAACTTACTAGAATAAAAGAAATACTACATAAAATCTAAAAGGTTTTTGTTTTTTTTTTCAATTTTGCGGTTATTTTAAACTCAAACTCACACAATTGTGTGTGTTTTCTGTTTTCAATTTAATAGCAGGAGTGAAACTTACATATTTGCAAAGGGATTTTCAGTTTCTAAGTGAAGAGATTGTTCAATGTTCATGTTGGACTCTTTGGACAGTCGAGCAGAAGATTTGCTGAAAACGTTATATGAATATTTATTGTGCGGTGAAATGATATATATACACAGATGCAATTTTCTATATAAATTTCTATACGAAGGCTTATCCAGATTGCTGTAATATAGCAAAATAAAATGTTAGTCACGTTTGCATTGGCAGGAAACTTATCAATTGTCTGGAGTGAATAATAAATAGCCAAATTGTATACATGCAGCTAGTATAAATATCCTGGTAATGTCACTTCCGAAACCAGTAATTCCAATTCAAGTTAACCTATATAAGATTCCCATTGAGGTCTTTAATGGACGCAAAGAACGTAAAAATGGCTAAAATGCATCTGATCTTGATTGATTCGATTGCTCCCTAAAATTGTAAGATGCTTTTTATCAAAGCCTGTGGTATGATCTTTGGGTCTAAGGTTTAACCAAAGAAGCAACAAAAGCTAGTGTTATTGAGGTTATTTTTATTCACCAATTACTGGTTCTTTATAATTTCAATGCATGTTAAAATTTACTTATAACTAATAATACGAATATATGAATTTTGTCTTATGTAAGTCATAAGACAAAATTCATATATTCTTATAACTAAAGTTATATGTAAGTTAAATTACAGTCTGATATAGCAGACGCCATAAAATTACAGTCTGACGTAGTATACGCCATAAAATTACAGTACGCCAGTAAATTACAGTCTGATTTAGAAGACACCACTAAGTTTCAGTCTGAGATATCAGACGCCTTGAAATTACAGTCTGACGTAGTAGACGCCATTAAATTACAGTACGCCACTTAATTACAGTCTGAGATAGCAGATGTCACTAAATTACAGTCTGAGATTGTAAGCGCCACAAAATTACAGCCTGAGACAGCAGGCGCCTCTAACTACTTTAACCTGGGCTTCTCCTGTCACTTTTGGAACTTAAAGCTAGAACTAAAGGGTGTTTTTTTTAGAAATAAAACGCATATAATTTAATGTTATGGTCAATAAATAAGCTTTATTATAAAGATAAAGGTTTGCCAAGGGTGGCCGCCGCAGCTAGCTCAAATAAGTTCCAGCCGAGAGGCCCAATTTTCGACCACTTTTTGCAGCAATTGGGGCCGTATGTCAGCAATAGCGCGCCGAATATACTCTTCCAAGGCGTCAATCGTCTCGGGCTTATCTGCGTAGACAAGCGACTTCACATAACCCCACAAAAAATAGTCCAGCGGTGTATGTAGCGCCATCTTGTTGGAACCAAAGGTCTTCCACATCAACATCCTCCAATTCAGGTAAGAAAAAGTCATTAAACATGGCTCTATAGCGTTCCCCATTGACTGTAATATTATGGCCGTCTTCATTTTTGGAGAAATATGGACCAATGATTACCTCTGCCCATAGAGCACACAGTGACTTTTTGAGGATGTAACGGCGTTTCAATAATGGCTTGTGGATTATATATACAACAATTTTGCTTATTAACGTACCCATTACACCAAAAGTGAGCTTCATCGCTGAACAAAATTTTCATGTGAAAATCGGGATTGGTGACCATCTCGAACCATTATTTTGGTAATAAATTTGCACGATTTGCAAACGTTGTTCAGGAGTAAGTCCATTAATTGTTAAATGACAAACCAAACTGAGCATAAATCAAGTGACAGCTGTCAACAAGATCGAAAAAAGTATTGCCAGATTGAAAACCACACGTCTAAAAAAAACACCTTTTATAATAGTCAGAAACTGTCGGAAGAAAATTCCAAAACAGAACGAAAAGTCAAATGCAAAAGTCACCCATAATCAAAGATACTAAATATAAAAATTCCAAACCTTCTCTCTGAGTTCATAATTATCTATTTGCTCATAAAAAATAAGAAGGAATGTGTAAAACAACCCACACATAGATATTTTTTATCGGTGCATTCCTTCAACTTGTTGTTCTGTTTCACTTGTCAATTTATGTACACGAATTGAAATTACAAAAAACAACAGAGTAAGCAAATGGGTTTTGGTATTTGGAGGGTAAAACATACGAATATAAAAAGAGCTTTGATACGTCTCTCAGTTCTCTGAGTTCACTTACGCATGGAGCGGTCAGTGAGCTCTCTTCACTTCCGAAAGCAAAAGTTAACGAAAATTGGACGAAACGAAGCAAACCTCAATAATGGGCATGTCATATGAATTCTTTGTATTCTTTCGTACCACTTTTGTCGGCTTCCGACTATTACAGTCTATGTACCTTAAGTCTTTCAAAAGGCTAATCCTCAAATACTCTGGATTTTGGTACTTTATTCAAACTATGGCAAAGCTCGGTTTTCTTCTGTTTGTTCACGATCTTTTTTATGTATATATTTTGGTTCAATCCGAGTGTGAATTATAATATCACAGAAAAAATAACATTCAAATTTTAATGAACTTCATCAGAGATGGGAGTGTTGACGGGTATTTGTATTTTTGGAAGTTGAAAACTAATCTGTTCCAAAATGGCAATATTTTGTGATAAAAAAATATAAATTAATAAGTTAATAATGGACATTGGACATGGGCTGGGCAGAGCCATTGTTATCAATACAATTGCCACCATGATTGTTTTAAGCGATGCATAGTCAAACAAATCCCCGGGAATTTGGTAGAAATTGAATCCTTTAAAAAAAAGCTTACAAAAAATTTGTTGGGGTTGTCTTTAGGTAATAAAGTTATTTAAACGTATAGAAAATTGGGTATTCAAAAATGAAAGAATTTATTATGAATTATATTGTTATTGTACCAAAGCTATATGATATTTAAAATAATAAAAGAGCCAAAATCTGACTTTTTCATTAACTTTATAAGTTAAACCTTCTTATTCATAGCATCAGATTTTAAATATTTTTTTTTTGACAAAGTAAATACCTCCTTGTCATATTTCTGTCATTTACAGATTCATCAGGGTACGCTTTGCGAGTGATAAAGGTTTCTGCCAAAAAGTGCACGACGATATAGCTATATAGAGTTCAAAATGGCTAAAAAAAAAACAATTTCTTTGAAAAAGAATTTATATTTTCTTCTTAGGTACATTTTTATTTTGTTACGACGTCTTATGACTGTCGCAATTTTATTTTTTTTTTTTTTTGAAGGGTGGATAATCCCCATCATATTCTAGTAAATGGATATGAGTTTGTTTGGCATTATAAAATAAGCGTGGGTATTTTAACCAAAAAAAAGAATATTTGCAAAAAATAAGAATTTCGTGTTATATCATCATCTGATAAAAGCTCACTTCAGAGCATTATTTGCCGTTTTGATGATTTTATATAACTCTTTAACAGATTATGATCAATTTATTTATTTAAATTTGGCTGATGGAATATAAAATTCGATGAATCTGTAATGCGGGGAGAGAACAATTTTGTCATGCAATGAGTTTCTATTTTAGTCTTACTTATAACAGACAAATAAAACACAAACAAAAATAAATACGAAAATAATATAGAACCAAAGCCTTCGGACTTAATTTCTTACCCATTATTTATTAGTCAGCAAGAATGTAGAGGACTTAGAATTTTCTCCCCCATCTGGTATTCAAACTTTAAGTATAATATGTACAATCCGAACTTAGAATGTTATATGTATGAAAAAAAAAGAAAAAAGATTAAAAAATTCTATTCTCGGTAATTCATTCATCTTATCTGATATCAGGATAAACTAAGTATTAGTTATCAACGAGAGTTTATGTTTTTTTATTTCAAAAGCCTATACTTATATTAAACTCCAAATAAATTAAATCATACATTGAAATTAAATGCACGGCTTGAGCTTTAGTTTAAGCTTTTATTACTCAAGGCTTTTAGAGTTGAAACCTACACCCCCCCCCAGAAAATTTACGTCTGGAAATAGGAGTCTCCTGTTTTGCATATACCAAGTACTTATACTTGAGTTAAGCATGCCTTTCTTAAATCATTTCAATCAAGTTTTTTATATCAAAAATAATTTAAAAAAAAAACAGAAGGAAAGAAATTTAATTGGTAAAACCATTTATTTTATTTTATATTATATTATTTTTTTAAATTCAATTTCTTATTAAACGAATCACAAATCCAAAATCGATAACTTATAGTTCTCTAATTACACAGATCATTCCATCTTCTCCATTTCCGCAACTTTTATAATATCTGCGCATATTACCGTGAGCTCTGCAGCATTCGTCCTTTTCTGCGTCAATTCTATTGCAAACTTGGTCACAAGGATAAACACGTGTAACAACTACATCACGAGCTTCAGTTTTAATTATCATTGCAACACAAACAATGAACAAAAGGAAAACGAATGTTTTGTTGAAAACTGCCATTTTGTATGATAAAAAATTAATTGATAAGAATTGAAATTTCTCTCTCCAAGAACCAAATATCTGTAAGAGTACTGATTTTAGAATGTGAAGTTTAAAATATTTGCATTCACTATTTATAGCTTGATGCCATCAAATAATTAATCTGATTATAGTTATTATTTAATTTTATAGTTAAAAAATAGAATTGAGTACATTAGGTTGATGTTTTGGTTTTGTAAAAAAAAACTGGAATTTTAAATCTTTATTAAAAAAATTATTTTTTTTATACATATGTATGTACATGTATATAATTGAATCTTTAAATATTTAAAAAAAAAATTGGTTCTTCATTTTTAGGTATTTATTGATTCTGAGTTAAAAAAATTATTTTGAACAAAAAATCATTTCCCCATTTTCGAAACAACGTACTTTCAAAACCTAATTTTGAAATTGTTTAAAATCAAAAAAATATTTTTTAATTTGATATGCAACATTATTTTAAATTAATAGACGCTTTAGTGTACCAAGTTTCATTAAAATCAGTTCCACAAATAATGATATAGTCGAGAACCAGAAAAATTGACGTTTTTAAAAAAGATAAGATTTTTCTTTACGGTTTTTAAACCACTTTATGGAAGGTTCCGTTATTGTTGTCTAAAATCTTTTAGATAATGAAATATAATAAAAAACAAACTGCTTGGTGCCAGATAATAAAAATCGACCAATTCGTTTTCGAATTATTACTTTTTTTTAATTTTGAAACATTTTTAAATATAAAAAAAAAATATAAAATAATATCCATAAAATAAAATGATCAAAAGCAGTTGAACCGGTTTTGAGAAAATCGAAGATCAAAACTAGGAACCATAACCATTTTTCTGAAATTTTTTTACAGAAAGGGGACCGTTATTATGTAAACAAAATTATTGATTGCACTTTTTTGAGAAAAATAAGTTTTTCATTAATTGGTAAAAAAAAATGTACGCATGGCAACGTTATTATTTTAGGTCTTAAAAAAATTTGATCAAAATCTCGAGTTCGATTTTTTTTACGAATCCATGGGCCTTGTGAATAAAAAAGAAACTATAGCTAAAACTTAGATTTTTAAGTCAAAGCTAGGTTTTTGGTGAATAAAAATAGGCTAGTTAAAGATATTTTCTAGTTTTAGCTAATTTAATTTAGTTTTAGATTATTTTCCCAGTCTATAAGCTTCAATTTGTGTGAATGAAAATAGCTTAAACTAGAATATTTTAGTAAAAACTAAACAAAATATTAAGAATTTTTCGCTCTGCCTAGAAAGCTTTGACTATAGATATTATTTTTAGTATTCTCTTTATTTATGGTGTGAATGTGGTCAAGTTCTTACGCATAATAGTTAATTAAATGTTATAGAATAACCCTAACTCAATTTCCTTAAAATAATCGACACTATAATATTTCCGATATGTTTTATTAAAATTGCGTTAATTAGTACATGTACCTATACCTACGAAGATTAATTAAAATCATTAGAGTCCTTTTGTGAAAGTCTTTAAAATATCAAAACTGTTGTATTGTAGTTACCCAGCCTAGTTGAGCTATATAGCACAAAAAAAGGAATTACCCCTCTATAAAATGTCATACAAATTTAAACAAATTAACCCACTTATTTAGGGTAGAGCTTAATATACAGTGGATGTCAGACACAAAGACTAATAGACGATATGATAAAAAATACTTTTTATAAGCTACCAATACTTGCCCTTTAGAGCAGATAAAAAGTTTTGAAAAACAAAATTCTAAACCCTCTTGCTTTACGATTCGGTCTTAATAAAACAGTTCTAGCTATAGCTTCCTAAGTCCAAACATGTGAATAAACAAAAAAAAACCTTAAATTCCGAAGCTAAAGCTAAAATTTTCTAGCTCAGCTCAGCTAGTAAGCGTAGTGTTTTTTTTGCTCACATAAAACGGAGCTTAAGCTAGTAGTAAAAGCTATGACACTTAGCTTGACCTTCCTTCAAAAAAAACTTTTACTTTTTTTTTATTCACAAGACCCCACAACTTGCCATATAGTCTATATATGCCGCAAGTAAAACTTCACTAAGAGAAGATCAATTCTCAGACATTTTAAATTTCACAACACAAATTAATATATTACGTCCCTTTTGCGAATTTCTAATTTAATTTCTTATTGATTTTCCTTTATACAATTTTTTGGTTCTTAAGTAAATGTTTCCAAAATAAGCCGAAATATCTACAAACAAAATTCTAAGAAATTTTGTGTGTCTGTATACAAATCTCCTTGGGGATTCTTAATCAATAACATTTGAACACAAGGAAATTTGCGTTATCCACCATTTAAAAAACCCATGTTGTAACCCTTAAATGCGATTTTTGTTAGGTTATATTGTTAGGTACTATTTAAGTATTTAATGTAGAAGAACATATTGTATAAACTTTTACTTGTACACATTTTTGACAATTAATTTTACCACTAAAAAGTTAATGTGCAAAAACGTAATTCAAAAAGGGTAGCTATAATGCTCACTGTAGCTTCCATTGACAATTTAAATGAAAATAGTTTTGGTATATCCAACTCGAACGAAGTACCAACTTGGACATTATTTAAGCTCTTTCGGAGAATGCTTAGCTATAATTAAAAAGAAAACGCCTGAACTCTACACAGTGTAGGTGGTGATGTGTACATGATTTTAAGAATGTACGATTCTAGTTTCGAAACTAAATCGAACGAATAAATCTCATAATGCTATAAGTTAACTTATTTTTTCATGGACAAAATTATTCTCTGCCTATTGAAATTTTTAAATTTTTTCTGGTTTAAATTTTTATTTTCACTTAAAATCTAAATAGGTATACAAAAATTTAGAAAATTTAGTGATCTACAAGAAATAACTGAAGCAATAACGTTTATTGGACCTTAAAAACATAATTCTTATTACAAAATTATACAGTTTTTCGATAAAAAATTTTTTAGTGGAGAGAATTGTTAAAATACTTGTAAGCTAATGTTTCAGAAAATATTTGTTTCTACAAAATACAAAATAAAAATAAACTTCTCTGCGAAGAGAAGTTGGGAAAAAGTCGCATAAAAAGTCATCATAAAATTTTTGTTTTTTCAAACATTTAAGTCTGCTCTTTTCCGACCTATGCCCCGACTTTTATCTGAACTTTTTTTCCTACTCCTGTTCCGACTCTTATTTTGTCGTTTTTTTTTCTCAGTTGTGTTTCTATTTTTGCTTTGACTTCTATTCCGACTTTTTTGGTGATATTCTGACAGCTTCCCCATATTTTCCCTTAGCTCACAGTATGTTGCATTTGGTTGGACAAATTTTGAATGAACCGCAAAATGCTTTACATTATTTCACTATCTTTCTGATTTTGTATTCCCTCAACAAATAATGGAACATTTACTCCGTTATATCGTTCTACAAAACCTTACTTCCCTGCCTTATCCCTATTTTCATTTCTTAATTATTTTTGTACGATTTTTGTGAAGATTTTTCTTAAATTTAAACCCTCATTTTATTGCATTTTATAATACTTACTCCTCCGCTTTGACTAACTGTCTATAATATCAAAATTCTTTAATAAAGGTAAAAAATAATAGCACATTTCTACAATCTAAAAGTGCATCTTTAATTACATATGACTGCAGACCTTACAATATGAAGGTATGGCCAACAAAAAAAAACACAAACTTTATACAAACAGACAAAAATAATAATAATTTGATAAGAACTTGTATAAATGTTCAATTTATTAAGATTTAAGATTGATTGATTTGTAGTAATTTTTACAATGTGTATTTTATGGGGAATTCCAGTCGCATCGCAAATTATAATCTACTCAGTTCCTGAGAATTCGACGAGATAATGTGATATTTAATATCAAATAAACACCTTAGCAAATTATAAAAGTATACAGTGAACCCTACATAACCGGACACTGATGGTACCCAGAAATTTTTCCGGTTATTAATTACATTATTAATTAAATTGAAAACTATTTAAAAAAGACATAAGCATATTCTAGAATTTTGTACTTTTAAAACAGAATACGAGATACACCAAAATTTCACATGTGAATGAATTTCTGTCCAAAAAAATTTTGTGGTTTTTTTCTTGCCAGGATGTCACCCCTATAATCTTCATATTTCTACAAGTTATGTAATTTACTATTCAAAAATACTGAAATGGACCTTAAAAAAATTGAAAAATAGTATCTATCCACATGCACCTTGTCCGCTTATGAGAGAGCCAAACTGTATTGCGGTTATTAAATCTGTTGTCCGCGTCCGGTTATGGCCAGAGTTATTGCCTACTATGAAAAATCATGAATTAAATTCTGTCCTTTGAAATCTGTCCGTTTATAAGAGGTGTCCGCTTGTGAGAGGTGTCCGTTTGCAGAGAGTATACTGTATATAGGTACAACAAATCTGTTAAACCTATAATTTCCAATTAGCTAAATTCTTGCGAATTTATCTTCTATTGTTAGCATTAACCTGTCGTATTGTTATCATTTTAATGAAGAATTGTTAACAAGTTTTGACAACATATAAGCAAAGAAATTCTAATGAAGTAACTATTTGCTTTGCACATATTATAAAGAATTGTTGTTATACTTAGGTTTTTGATGATTTTTTTTTTTTGCTCATTAAGTATATGACTGCCCAGAAGAGTAAAGTTGATCTTTTGTAGGTTAAGAACTTGTTACCGTGATTACTCTGTTTGTAAGTTTGTGTGGCTGCAGCCAAACAATATTTTGCTTTAAAATTCTTACTTTAATACACCAGAAAAAATGTACAAACAAATAATAAATCTGCAGAAAAAAATAAATAGAAGATTTTTAAATGCAATTATCTTTATTTTGGGAGAAGGAATACTGCCTAAAAACTGCATTGTCTTGTTTTAAAAAGTTATACAAGAAAACATGGCGAAAATACAAGTAACACTTTTCTATATTTTTAATTATTCAAGGGACCCGGCTTTATTTTTTTTAACAAAAAAGTGGAAAGTGTTTGAACATATTCGCTTACTAAGAAGTTTTTCAAATATGCCATAACACTATACACACTTCCTTCCCTTAAACAAAAAGTGTCCTAAAAAACTATTTTTTACGGAATCTTATAATTTTGCTATCTGAATTTAAAACAAATCAAATAAAATATTTGTAAGTCAACAATTTTTTTTAATATTCAAGTTTCCGCTTAAATAAGCTCATACTGCCAAAGTCACCGAAAAAAAATCTAAAAATAGCAATAATGTTGGTTGCCTGAATTAGAACCTTCTCTATACTAGATTTCCGTACAAATCATGATTTTGTAGCTCGTATAGACTTGTATATTCAATTTCCAGCTAAAAATTCAGTTTTGTTTTCAAAGGTCAGCTGCGCAACTTATGCACCAATATCTCAGTGGAAGAACTCAAGCTGTTTCTGCGAACTCCCATAGCTTTCCGATTTTCTCCCAACAATGTCCGGTGTGACGCAAGGCTCAATTTTGGGTCCTTTGTTATTTTCAATATTCGTAAATGATCTTCCATCTACCCTTAAATTCTGTGATATTATAATCTACGCTCATGATGTTCAAATATATCTGAGCTACCCCATAGATATCCAAAATATTAACATTGCCAATGTTTCCAATACCAATTGGGAAAATTGGAAAATTGGATTTTGGGGGCTGAAATGATCTTAATTATTTTTTTGTAAATTGTTCGAAACTGATCGCTTATGTCGGTTCAAAAATATTGGCTTATATAATTTTCTTCACTTAAAAGATTTTATTAAAACAAACAACTCTGGTGCATGTTTTGTCTCTAAAATGTTAACTTTGGGCGTTCCTAAATGGGAAAAGTGTAACACTGTGTAACATTATGAATTGTCATTAAATCGTTACTAAATTCGGTGTTGGAGTGTCCGAGTGTTACATTTTATAACAATTTTCAACTCACCTTCTTGAATGAATGAATTAAAGTGCTGATCTGTCAAAAGCTGCAGCTTGTGTACTTTTCGATCTTTGGATTTGGAATTATTTTAATTTTTGTGTTTCTTTTAAACATAATTTACTTTTTTGTGGATTTTGAGTAATGCAATATTATTCAGTTATATTCTGTTATATCCTACAGAGGAAATTTGGGTCCATTATGAATGGAAAAAAAATTCTATAAATTTCGCGTAATGATTAAATTTTGTAAAAAAAAAAAGTTAATGTGAATTAAATTTAAATATTGTAGATAATATGCATTTACATAAGTGATCATAATATCAAAAAATTTGTTTGATTATTTTCATTCTTAATGGTCTTTCCTAAATAAGGAACTTTTTGGAATTTACATAAAAGACGTTAAAACAAAGCTCTCGAGAAAATTTTCCACGTTGAAATAACCCTAAAAACTTTAGCTCTAAAATCAAAAACATCCCGAAGATTTTTCCTTATCCGAACAAATTTTATTTTTTAAATTT
Organism: Epistrophe grossulariae; assembly: GCA_929447395.1. Taxonomy (NCBI): domain Eukaryota; kingdom Metazoa; phylum Arthropoda; class Insecta; order Diptera; family Syrphidae; genus Epistrophe; species Epistrophe grossulariae. Next base: position 138,243,539 of record OV839566.1, read on the forward strand.
ACAAAGAACATTATGTTATTTAATTTTATATAAATATGTATTGAAAAAACCTAGATGGATGGGATTTGACGGTATTTTAGAAGGTGGGATTATAATACATCCCGATTTATAAGCCGGATTTTAGGAGAAGGGATTTTAAAAATACAACATTTTAGTAGACGAGATTTGAAAACCTTTTTTTTGGGATTTATTAAAAACTGGGATCCCAATACGCTCCCAAATAAAACCATCCACAAAAATTCAGCATTTTGCGGATCTTTTTTTAAAATATTGGCTTTTTTAAATTTTATTTTCCAGTGCTAAAAGACAAAGAGTAAACTCTGGGCATTTTATTACAACGAATATTTTTTTTCGTTGACTAGTTATAAACTCAAAACGAAAAATTTTTATAATTCAAAGTTTTTGTGCCAAAAAAACCAAGAAAATACAATTATCTATTCTATAGCTTTATTAAGCGCACTTAGCTTAAAACTCTTTGACTAATAAAATCCAAGGTTTGCATGCATATTAGCTTTTATTGTTGCTTACTAAACGTGGAACTAAATTAAAATATTTTCTATTCTGATTTCTGACGACATCAGTTTGTTTTTTTTTATTAATCTTTATTTCTTATAATTTTGTTTGTACTTTTATTCAAAACACAACATTGTTCCTCTACCGCAGCTATGATGTCTTGAATGGCCATGAGCTCTGCAGCACTCGTCTTTCTCTGGATTGGTTCTTCTGCAGACCTCGTCACATGGTGGAACACGCACTAGGGCTTCTCCACTTGAAATTATCATTGTACAAACAAGGAAGAAAAGGAAAATGGATGTCTTGTTAAAAACTGCCATTTTTTTTTTATTTAAAAAGTATACAATTTATAATTTCTATTCGAAATATCGAAGCTAAAATATACCACTCTGTTAGAAGTGAATTTTATTCTGTAATGAATCGCTTATTTACATTCACTATTTATATATGCTTTCGATAGTGACTGCAGTGAATCGTAATAAAGATTTAATTTAAATACATAATATCGCCTACAATCAAATTAATCTTGTGTGACCTTTTTAGAAATCAAAACAAGCCACAAAATTCTGATGAAAAACGATATTACAATATACGAGTAAGCTATAAATAATCTTAATTGGAATTTTGTATAAATATGTTAATAATATGGTACACAAATAAAAATACGTATGTATGCATGTATAATAATATTGAGAAACAAGTTATTAAACAGGTAAGTATGTATGAACTTTGTTTCTTAGTAAAGTTTCTGCAAATCAAAACAACATTAACCTGGGTATGAAATAAAGATTCTAGATTCGAGTCGTAAGTTTAATGTTGATGTTTTATGATTAACAAAGTCTTATATATGAGAATTGAACAATTATATAATTATTATGTTTATGCTCTTAAAAAAAATCGAAATTTTTAATAACTGTTGTTCAAAAATGAATACAAATGTTTACTATTTTTGTGTGTATTTTTAATTAAAGTCTTAAAGTCGCATCGTTCCCTTTTTATATTTACTCTTTTTAGCACAAGCATTGGTTTTACGTAAAAAAAAATGTCTTGGCGCCACACTGCCTACCGATCTGACAACAAGGCGTGTTGATATATTGATGAAATAGTTGTTGATAAAATAAGCTTAGTTATAATCAAAGGGCACGGTAGTGTCCAGCCAAGTTCTGGCACTACAACCTTTTTACAGGAACAAACTCAGGGGATTTTCGACCCTCCTTTAACTTCAGTACCCATAAAGTCAGAAACTCCAAATTTGAAATATTTGTTAGGCTGACTAAGCATAGGCGCTTTATCAAATTTGAACCCCCTAGCATAAGTGGTTCCTGGGGGCGTGGTATCCGCCCATTTTCCCAGAATTGTTATCAATTATATGGAGCACTACCGATTGCGGTAGAATGACGAAATTTGGTAAAGCGATAGGTTTTCGAAATAAATAAAAAATAAAAATTAAATATCTGAGGTTTTCCATTCAGGGGGCGTTGTATCCGCCTACTTTCTCAGAATTGCGGTCAATTAAATGTATAGCACTTCCGATTCCTGTAGAATTATGAAATTTGGTAGAGCAGTAGGGCTTGAGGTGCATACAAAGGAAAACGTAGAAAATTTGAGGTTTTTCATTCATGGGGCGTGGTATGCTCCTACTTTCTCAGAATTGCGATCAATTAAATGAAGCAATTCCGATTCCTATAGAACAAGTATACATTTCTAGCTTCACTATAGTATATCTTTAAAGATTTTGACCTGGCAAAAAATAAAAATCTTTGCAAAAAAGAGTGAGATCAGAACAAAAATATAAATGTTAAAAAGTAATACATTTTTGTCGTTTTTGACTCCAAGTTGTGTTTAAATAATATATTTTTTAATTAAATAAATAAAAGAAAAGAAACTTTAGTTTTTATTTTGTTTAATTTTAATTTTTAATATTTAACAATTTTCAGGAGTAGAGTAATATTAAAACAACACCAAATCAGCTCAATAAAAAAATAAAAAAAATAAGGAACATCGCCCTTAGAGAAACGTATGCTCTACATATTATGACCTAGCTGCACGTCTAAAAAAAAATCTAACTTAAAAAGTTTAGAAACTCAGTTAAAAAAAATATAAAGAGGTTCAATTCAAATAAAGTAACGGACATCGCCCCTGGAAAAACTTGCCCTCAACAATTTGGTGTTTAAATTTTTTCAATACCATTGATACTTATCGAGAGCTGCAAGTCTAAAGAAAAAAAAAACTTCGGATGCAGCGATCCACGAAACGTTTTGACAAAAATAAAATATTTGTTTCATTTGACCTGAAGACCATTCAACAAAAGTTTACAAGTCAACTATCGTGAAAGTGAAAGTTAATAAATATTGAAATTTAATACATTTAAACTTAATTTATTTAAAAAAAACATCATCAACTATTCCGTGAAAAATATCAATTTTATTGTTATTCACAAACTTTCAACAATTGGATTCTTAAATATCAAAAATTTATCAACTATCAATAGATAATTGACATTTTACCATTTGGGTGATAGAGTATAATACCTCAGTAACAATGAAACCATAGTTTTGTTCAGAAATGTATTAAATTATTTTATTTATACTTTGACAATTAAAAAACTTTGTTTTTCACAAATATTATTAAATTTATTAAAAAAAAAACATTAACATTTTTTTTTCAATGTTAAACAATTTCTAGTCTTCACATATAAAATCTCCTCTACCGCAGCTGTAAAATCTTGCATGTCCATGAGCCTTGCAGCACTCGTTCTTCTCTGGGTCACTTCTATTACAAACCTCACCACACTCTGTAACGCGTGTGAGAGGACCTGCTTCGGTTGTTGTTATTATCATTGCACAAACAAAAAATACTGCAAGAAATACAAATGTCTTGTTAATAGTTGCCATTTCTATATGTTTTCTTTAATTAAAAAAGAAGTCTTCTTAAAGAGAATTTATTGTATAAAGTGAAGTAAAAATTTGTCTTTATTCACATTTTATACTTTTTCGTATTTACAAATTTTAATAAATTATTAAAAAAAAACTTGTTTCTATAATATAATAATTTGTTTATTTTGAAATTAACCAATTTGTCATATAATCAACTGATCATTGTTACCTAATATTATTTAAATTAAACTGTAATGAACTTCTAAAATTAAAACACATTATAACCGGAATTTAAGGCATTTTATTTTTAAGCAACAATTTTTTGGTAAAAAAAAACGCAACAACAAAATTGTATATATTTATAAATAATTAAAATAAAAATAGTAACTCATCTTGAATGATAATATATTGCAACATAAAGAATATATGTATTAGAATTGGAAATTCCATTCATTTGTTTTTTTTTCTGCTATTTTTGTTTCTTGATTCCTACAAAACAAAATTAAATTCAAGGTTTTACCCAACTGCCAATTTAATTATTTAATACTTTTTAGATTTTAATAACGTTCACAACTTAGGGCCTAAAATATCTACAAAAAAAGAAGAGTTTAAAAATGACCAGGCAATTACAAGGTTATTTTTGTTTTATATAAAATATTTTTTTTAAATGAAAGTACATAAATTGCTTTCAATATTTTATAGTATCTAATCGGACAAATCAAAGGGCACGGTAGTGCCCAGCCAAGTTCTGGCACTACACCCTTTTTACAGGAACAAACTCAGGCGATTTTCGACCTCCTCCCTCTAACTTCAGTATCAATAAAGTCAGGAACTTCAAATTCGGAACATTTGATAGGCTAGCCAAGCACAAGCACCACACCAAATTTCAACTCCTTGGCGTAAGTGGTTCCCGAGATATAAGACGTCAAAAAACCGTAACTGACTCACTGACTCACTGACAGATCATCAAAATTATGGAGCACTTCCCGACACCGCAGAAACTTGTTATTTAGCACAGCGGTAGGCCTGGTGGTGCATACGAAGGAAAAAATCCAAAAATTTTAGGTTTTCCATTCAGGGGGCGTGGTATCCGCCTACTTTCTCAGAATTGCAATCATTTAAATGGAGCACTTCCGATTGTTGTAAAATGATGAAATTTGGTAGAGCGTAGGGCTTAAAATGCATACAAAGAAAAAAATTGAATATTTGAATATATTTCAAAAATGGGTCGATGATTAATTTAAAAATTAATTTGTTAACTCTGGAATAATAAATTTTAAAAAATTACGTACAAATTTCGTTTTCTTAAAATGTTTAAAAAAATTTTATATACATGAATAAAAAATTAATTTTTTAAAAGACCAACGATTTTCAATTTTTTTTTCTCATAAATTGAGATTTATTAAAGAAATCAGATGACGTACATAGCGTTGGTGTCAAAAAAAATTTTAGAGGTTGTTTGATCAATTTATTTTTATAATTATATTGATTTTTTAACAATTTTCAGTCTAAACTGTAATTTCTTTTGTATCAATCTTTTGTATCAATTCAACTTTTTTTTCAAATCGATTTTTCGGTGAAAATTGAAATACAGTGGTTCCTATATTTTTCAATGAGTCTCTACAATTTTGAAGAAGAATATTAATTGTGTAGTATCTTTGTTAAAGATTAGTTATTATTAAAATTAATATAGAAAACCGATATGCTGCGGGGGGACAGAAAGGGAGAAGTGCAATTTGACTTACCTCGGAACAACAAAAAGACAACTAGGTATAAGAATGACGGAGCACAAAGCGGACATAAAAAAGAAGAAACCATCAACAGGGATATCGCAACACATAATTGATAGCGGCCATATACCTAATTTCGATGATGTAAGAGTACTCGACAAAGAGAAGAGAACGACGACGAGGTATACTCTTGAAAGCTTGCGCATACAACGAAAATTAAAAAGAACGATGAACACACAAGAAGATCGAGAAAACACCATTGTAAGCTACGCATTAGCAATAAAATAAGTACCTGAACTACACTGTGATAATTTAAGTTTGTCTTTTTAATTTATTAGTCTCTTGTTTTCAATGTTAATTTATTAAATAGTTTAAATATCTTTCTCACAAACTAAATAAAAACAACAGTTACAAAACAAAACAAAAAACAATGTAAAATACAACAAAAAAACAACATGTAAATCTTAAAAATAACCAACTATAGAAAATTGTATAAAATAATAAACGAAAAAAAAAAATTGACCAAAATAGCCTGCATTACCAAATATAAATCTACACAAAAACCGATATGTATTTAACAACCCAATTGATCTTAATCACTAAGAATTATGGTTTAATTCATTGTGAATTACGAGAAAATTGATATTTATCACTCAATATAGTTGATCAATTTTTGTTTTAATAAATTAATTTTAAAATGACATAATTTCAATATTTATCAACTAAATCGTAATAAGGGTTAAGAAGGTATATCTTGATTTAAAGCAATAGATCAAACCATTAAAACCCCGCTATCTTTTTTTTTGAATGATATTGATTTTTTCGGAATTTTTGCATAAAACAACGGTTTAAATCTTTAAATCTTTGTTTTGTATAAAATTCTTAACTTAACTACATAGCCCTTATCCTTCCAAAATACCTATACGTTATATGAGTTAGACACTATAGACAGATCCAAAACATTTTAATTAATATAAATTTTCTGCAACATCTTTTTGCGACATCTTTCATTTTCCAATTATTGTGGAAGAATATTCCGGGGAAAAATTTCGTCCTGACGATAAATTTCAATAAACGAAAATGGCAACTTTTCTAAATATAGAAATAAATGAAGCTACAAAAGATTTATTACCTAACACCGCACCTCAAAGCACACAAAGTGCTGATGCAGTGGACAAAGAAATTATAATATTCGCCCTTTTATCAAAAGAACTAAAATAACCATCATCAGTGTAGTGTATATAACCTCGCCGGCAATTAAAACCTTATCCTTGCAAACAATAAGATTAAATTATATTTTATAACATTTTGAAAGACTTCACAGCTTTTTTTTTTTTTTTATTTTGAATTCTCGTCGTCGTCATTGCTATCATTATTGTCGTCGTATCGTTTATACATTTTGCCCTGCAGAAGAAGTCTTTTCTTTCATTAGTATAGTATCGAAACTTAACCCTTTGTTAACAAACAGTTCACAAAAGTAATCAGTTTTTAGTCCCCCAAGGCAACCTCATTTCTCTCCTTTAATAAAAAAAAAAAAAAACCGTATAATAATTCATTATGTTACAATTCCCATTTGACTTAACTGCTTTGGTATATACACACTTTTTTTTCTGATACACACGATGACCTAGTAACACATTATTTGCCTGGCCTAGCTTGGAAGAATTTGTCCTGCGATAGAAGCTGATGCGAGTCCCCATTTGCTTTGCACCAAGAGGGCCCACCCATTAATCCTAGTAACGCGCGTATAAGTACAACAATCGTATACAACACAATACTACAACTCAAGTTAATACGAGTACCTACCATGGACGAAAACACGCTCTCTGATGAACGAAAGGAGGGAGGGGGGTTGGTTATAGGGGCTGCGTTTCTTCAGCTCCATTGTTTATTCTAACTTTGCATTATATTTCATCTGGGGCAGGATATGGGGAAGGGTATTATAGAACTTGCTCAACTGCAAATGTTGTTTCTGCTGTTGGATTCGTACACCTTTCCTCGAGCCAAGTAGGATATATGTACTTACCTACATCTAGTCTACACACACTTGTGTATAAATGTGGGTAGCTGAACTGTATCTGTTGTATACGGTTATATGCACTGGCACACACAGGTACTGATGTAGGTATACTGGGGTTAGCGCAAACATTTTAATGGTTGTTTAAGGCCATGTGATACTATGGCTGCACACTTGGCATTATTGGTGGCAAAAAGGCTGCATGCAGTTCACGGCAATTTAACAGAAAAGTAACTTTTTTTTTGTTATGCCCATCCCATTCCATCGCTGCTGCTGCTGCTGCTGCTGTTGCTGTTGCCTCCATCACGTGTTCTTAAACGTATCGTTTGTACATATGTACATGAATGTGTCCTTGAAAAAGCAATGTGGTGAAATGTCAGACATCAGTCGAACTGATTCTGGTTTATAACCATTATTACAAAAGACTCCCCCGCGCACAGACCTCATCTCACCTCCTTATACCACCTCTTTCTTATACCCAAGCAAATAAACAGTAGTTATAGGTACTGCAAAAGCTCGTGCACTGTATAACAGCAATAAAGCTCTTTATTTTAAGGAACCAATGATCAACTTCTGACATTTTGTGAAGTGAGGGTGGAAGCGGCGGCGGCGGCAATGACGATGGTTGTATATAAATATAACTGTTTGTATTCGAAGGATAGCATAATAGCATTATTATTTCAGAAAACAAAGATATAAGAATGTGAAACGAAGTATTTTTTCCGTCTCTTCTAACTGTTTGTACGAGTATAGGTACCTTCTTATACTTACTGTGATAATAATTCGTTTCACGATTCCCAAGGGGATTAAAGCATGAAAAATTAATTTCTAATTTCCCAAGACTAACGTATATAGGTATAACCTACTACATACCTATACTCGTTCATATATACGATGGGAATATAAAGTCGGAATGATTATTGGAAATGAACTTAGAAATGAATATATGAACGAACATGGCAGCTATACCTATGGGCTAGGGCTATAAGGCTTTGGCAACATTTTCTTTTCTCAGGAGAAGAAAAAAAAAATAAAGAAATATTTTTATCTCCTCTGCAGTTGTTTATGTATGGGAAGTCGTAAGTAGGTTTTGTTTTTGGGCATTTTTAGGGGCGAACAAAATTCCACTTTAATTTGTTGGCCCTTCAGTCTTTGGTAAGATTAGGTACATTGAAAAAAAAAATTCAATTTTGTTGTTTGTTATTTGTCCTTTGATTCAACTGGGTTTTGTTTTAATTGATTTTTATTTTTGTGAACGATGGATTATCTTCATATACCTATATCCTTGTTACGTGGGTTCACAAGATATTCATTTAATTAATGGAAAAATGAGCAGTATTTTTGAATATAAATTACCTTTTTCTGAACTATATATATACTAGGTATACTAATAGGTATACGGTAGATTATTCAACTCAACCTTTGCTTTATAATCAAATCAAAGCACTGAATTTTTAATGTGGACTTGTGCTATCTTCTCCCAAAAGCATTATATAATATAGCTTACCTACATAGAATTGTCGATCCACGGGGGGGGGGGGGGGGGTTCTTGAATCACCGTGAGCATTTAAACCAAATATTTTTATAATAATTTATTTATTTATTAAATATATTTATTTCTTATCGACCTAAATTTGGTCTACGTTTGACCTCATTAATTCCAGAAAGCCCATATTTTTATAAAATTTAGACTAAAAATTTCTCCAAAACTTCAAATTCATCTTAGTGGAAAAAGGAGTATACCTTCTTATACTACGCTTTCATTGGGCCAAATGAGGTAATTTCGTTGAAAATTTCCAAATTCGATTCCAAATTATCTCATTTCCCATACAAATTCACATTTCGAAATGAGGTAATTTCAACTAAATTTTCACGAAATTAGGTTGGAAATTACGTAAAAACCTTATGAACACACCCAAGTGGAATGTATCCGCAGTGGAAACCCAGTAGAAACATTGAAAATGTCAAAATTTTATGTATAAGAAACAGAAACAGAAAGAGAACACAAGAAAAAGAAGCTATTAACTGCCAAATCAAATTCAAAATGAAGTTATCTGTCAAACGAAATTAGCAAATTTGCAATGAAAACAACTTTTCTGTAATTTACGAAATTAGCTCATTTCAGCTCCAATGAAAACGTAGTATTACATTAGATTGCGTAACAGTTTTATGACGAAAACTTAGTTCAAGAGCTTAAGTTATGATAAATTTTGAAGACTTAGTCAATTTATCATACCTCTCCAAAGCAACAATATATTAAAATACTATTCAATATTATAAGGACAAAAAAAGAAGTTAGCACCGCCATTTTTCATTTTCGTAAAAAAAACGGTTTTACTACGAGTATGGGTTTTTAGAGACTATCCATACTTTTAGCGTGAAGTTATATCGACGCCATATTTAGTTTTGCAAAAAAGGGCAATATTGTGCTCAACTTGTGCTATGATGTGCCGTAAATATATTTTGAAAATTTCGCAAATTTTCAAATTTTGAGGATGGAATTTTTTTCAAAATTAAGTTTTTCTAAAAACTTTAAGTTGTGCTGTTTTGTGCTCAAAAAATGATACAACCGAAGAGATAAAAAAACTCGCATATTTGCAACTTTTCGGACCGAAAGGAAATGTTGCCAAGGAACTTAGCGTGAAATGTGAAATGTTAGCGCCATCATGTTCAATTTTCAGTTGTGCTGTATTGTGCTCAACTTGTGCCGCCATGTGCCATAAATATTTTTTTTTTTCAATTCGCAAATTTGGAAATTTTAGGGATGAATTATTTTAGCAAAATTATGATTTTCAAAAGCATTAAAGTTGTGCTGTATTTTTCTCAAAAAATGATTCGCATATTTACAGCTTTTAGGGCCAAAAATAAATTTTGGGAAGTGTTGCCATTCGATTTTCAAAAAAAAAAGTAAAGTTGCGCACTGTATTGTGTTCAACTTGCGCCGGCATTGCGCCGTTAATATTTTTTAATATGTAGATGAAGAAAATTAGAAAATTACTTCTGTTTAAGTGGAGCGACTGAATGAAATTCAATATATAAGTTCAAGTGACCTCAACTCCAAAAGATTGCGTTTCGCCTAGGTACGACAGTTAGGCTCATCAGTTAGATGCTGTCGTACCCTTCTAAGACGCAAATTATGGTCGATGTTTACCGACTCTTATAAAAATCACAGCATGGATATACTGTGAATTTAATATTTCTAAGGGAATTTGATTAAATTCAGACACTTAGAAAGAGTCGGTAAACATCGACCATAATTTGCGTCTTAGAAGGGTACGACTGCATCTAACTGATGAGCCTAACTGTCGTACCTAGGCGAAACGCAATCTTTTGGAGTTGAGGTCACTTGTTAATATTTTTTTTTAATTCGCAAATTTGGAATTTTTTGTCAAAATTACGATATTTTTGAAAGTTATACTAGCCCTGTTTAAAGCGCAGTTTGTGCTTGTTTTTGTTATTTTTTTTTTAATAGAAAATAGCGGTGCTAACTTCACCCACATAAATAATGTAGCACAAAGTCCACGCAAGTTTTATTTAGGTATATTTAAGTTTTCTATTTGTAGTTGGACCCCCCTCCAGGACCAAATTCTGGATCCACCACTGCCTACATATATAATAATGCCAACAAAACTAATAGCAGCATGATACACGTACAGTATCGTCTCGAAAATCGCTGGTCAGAAAAAAAAAATGCTTTTCTATTAAAAACTAATATGCCAGTACAACTTAGCACCACTAAAGAATTGTATTATGATCGCATTATTTGCGGTGAAATAGCTACAAAAAATATTATCTTAGATTAATCTCTGGATTTTTAGTTAAGTTGAGGCAGATATGTACCTACTGTACTGTACCTAATATAAAACGGTTTTAAATATTTTAGGAAATGTAGCTGGGATGGAAGCTTTTAATTTGAAGCCATAATTTTGAATAATTTTTTTTGTATTATTTTAGCAGGAAATTTAGGAAAGATTCTATGAGAGCAAATGGTTTCCAAAAACCCATAACTTCTTATTAGTTATTTTGCATACGTAAATAACATTTAAAAGGCTATCAGATAAATAAAATATCAAAGTTAGAAATATGGTAAGTACATATATTATGTATTTTTTTTTAAACAATGTCAAAATAAATAAAATGCACAACTGAATCGCACGAACTTGCTCTTTTTATGTGCGATCACACTGTGGTTTTAAAGTGTGAATAGTTTAGATAAATTAATCTGATTTTAAGAGAAATAAATTAGATATGGGAGTCTATATTTTATGCCACCTGCTATACAACCATATAGTTAACTTTAAGGTATTTTTATGTGAGTACATATTTATATATGAACAATTGGCACACAATATGGAACTAACATTTTAGACTGAAAAATTGTTAAAAAATCAATGTAATTAGAAATAAATCGATTTAACAACCTCTGAAGTTGTTTTGATACCAACAGGATACACACCATCTGATTTCCTAAACAAATCTCCATTATATAAGAACAAATTTTGAAAATCGTTGCAACGGTTTTATTTATATACAAAATTTTGTAACCATTTTTAAGAAATTGGTACGCAATTTTTTAGCATTTTATAGCGGAATTAAAAAATTATTAAAAAAATCATTTACCCATTTTCGAAATATCGAATTTTGAAAAAAATTATTTTGAATTTTTTTTTAATCAAACATTTGTTTAAAATAATGTGTAAAAAAATTTCATTAAAATCAGTTCCACATATATAAGGAGATAGTTGAAAACAAAAAAAAAAATGGTTCTATGAAAGATACCATTTTTCATCGATTGACAAATTTTGTTTTCCAATAATATGGTAGATCGTAGTAATTTTAGCTCACATTAAAATTTTAATCAAAATTGTAGCAGTTGTTTTTGAGAAAAATTAGACTTTAGTTAGCGGCTTTGGAACACTTGTATGGGACGTACCGTTATTTTAAATTATAAGAATAAAACGCAAGATCTCCCGAAAACATCGCCGCTATATTCGTGAGAGTGTGCAGGAGAATCCGAGGCAGTTGATTTCGCGTCGATCACAACAACTTATCGAATTTTACATCGTGACTTGAGCCTATTCAACTGACCCATCAGGACCTGAAGCTAAACGACCATAGACAACGACTTGTGTTCGCTGAATAGGCTCTGGAGCAGTTCGAAACTGACCCAATTTTCATGGAAAAATCATCTTCAGCGATGAGGCTGAAGCTGAGTACGTCAACAAACAAAATTGTCGATTTTGGGACGATACCAACCCACATGAGTTCCAAGAGCGTCCAACGCATCTCGAAAAAGTCACTGTTTGGTATGGATTTTGGGCTAGGCGCGTCATCTGTCCATATTTCTTTGAGAACGATATTGGCCAGGCCATCATCATCAACGGCGAGAGCTATAGGTCGATGATTACCAATTTCTTTATGGCCTGAATTGGATGATATGGGCACCTAACGATATGTAGTTTCAACAGGACGGTACAACGCAAAATAATTGGAAATTCTGTGCGAGCGCATCGAGGGCATGGTCTTCTCACATGGAGGTGATGTGAACTGGCAGCCGAGTTCGTGCGATTTGACCCATTAGAATTTTTTTCTTGGGGCCCTCAATCGGTCAAATTCAGATGAGCGGCACCCAGAGAAGACGCGGTGGACGTTTGAACGATGTAATATTCCATATACAAAATGCCATCGATAGGCCTTTCAAACGAATAAAAAATTTCGATAATATCTCACACACACTTTATTTTATTTAAATTTAAAAATAAGAAGCATTTAATGAAAGACCCTGCATATAGTATAGGTTGAATTGGAATTGCTGTATACTGATTTGCTTATTTATGAACAATAACATTAAAACTAAAAAAAAAATGTATTTAGTTCAAGTTAATAAAGGCAACTATTGAGTTCCTCACATAAATGCCTTTAGTAAATATTTTGATTGCAAGCCTAATTAAAACTACAATACATATAGGTACGTACTCAACAATATTTATAGGTTAGATATACACCTACGTACATATCTGTTATTCAAAATAAACATAATTGTCACCCACAAATTCAAGAATCTAAATTGTTCAATTAATTTTGTCCAAAATGTCCACACCACACAAGTATACACGTTTAGGTACTCAAACAAATAAATTTTTTCAAATTGAAATTTGTTTAATTTTCCGGAGCTAAATTACTATTCCACCAGCTTCCACACCGCCTGGCCCATCCCCAAGCATTTGAGAGAATGAAAATTGAAATTAGACCATATCGAGAGGTTCTTTTGAAATTGGACATTAATGTTTGTGGCAGACGAATGCAACCAGTTTCATTGCAATTTGTGGCCAAGTTTTGTATTCCTGTCGAACTCAACTACATTCACATTATATTTTGGCACATATCCAACTTACATATATACAATGAGAGGTTATTTAAATGCCTCTTAAGTGTGGGTGTTTTGCGCTGAAAAATTACTAACTGGTGATAAATTGGGTTCGGTTTTCCACATGAAATGCTCATTAGGGTATAGCTAAAGTACCTACATATACATCCATTGCCAAAATGCAATCAATTAGAGCCAGCAGTTCATGTAATCCGAGAATAGGTTAGGTATATAGGACATAGGTATAGAAAAAACGTTAAATATTGCACGGAAAACATTTGGTGAATGCTAATGACACTAATTAAGATTTTTTTTTTTTTGCCATTTTTATGGAACAATATTTAAGGTAATAATTAATTTTTCTCTTTCTGTTTAGAACGTGCACAAACTCAGGAAAAAATAAAGCTTCCAATATATATCCAACTCTACAGTCTATACCCTACCTCATCCCATATACTCGATATATAACCCTTATTTATTAATTTAGGCTGTGTGGTATAAAAACAAAAAAATGGTACCAGCTGAGTAAAAGGTTGCGCAAAGTTAAGGGTTGACACTTAAAACCTCCAACAGTTGTTCTTTCCGTGTTTAGGTTTGTATTTTATTTGAGAAAGAGCAAATAATTTAAACTTAATAACACCACCCAAGTAGCTTTATGTTTTTTTCTTTTTGTTTCTCAAGTTATTGAAATTGTATTTTTTAAGATAAAGAGGTTGACGATTTTTCTTAGGTCTGGAGTCGTATAAATAAAAATGAGGAGAGGTATATGAAGGATAAAACAAACCGTTGCGGTAGGAAAATTTGGTAAATATAATTTTAATATTTTAACACGAAGAGAGGAGAGAGTTCCAACCGATTCCCGTTTCCAGAAGTTTTATTAGTTTATTACAACCAAACATTTAAACCATCATATATTTACAAAAGCGTTTTTAGTCCCCGCTTAAGATTTAAAATGAGGCAGAATTGTAACGATAAATTAGATGAATGGGAAGGTACGTATAAAGGGAAATCTTGTTAATGTATTTTTCTTTTATTTGAAGTAGTCGAACGAGTTCAGCGTTGTATTTATGGGTATTAAGTAACATACGGTGTTGGAATATTATTTCGCAAATTTATGACGGTTAGTAAAATTAGATAGACGATTTATTTTTAAGACCGATTGGATTATATTAATCCAATTTAATATTAAAAATAATGAACTTGTGGTTTTCAAATAAAATTTATCTTCATAAATTAAATATGGATGCAGGCCGTCATAAGTCCACAGGCTAAAAGTGCATAATGGATTTTTGACCCTCTTATAGGTGTGTAAAAAATCTACAAATCTACTATGGATTTTTAACCCACATTGGTGAGCCAGAAGTTCAAAAAGTGGATTTTTGACCCGCAGTGAAAAATATCCAGTTCATTATTTTTGAAAAAAAAAAAAAAACATGCCCGTTTCGTAGGTTCAAAGGATTATAACTCCCTGTTTGTGTCATCTGACACTCACTTCGTCAGGGAATGTCATAAAATTTCTTAATAAACAGTAGGTACTTTGGGTAATTTCAAAATTCTAAAATTTCTTTCTAAAATTGGGAATTTTTACCCCATTGTTTTGTGTACTTCTGGCTCATTAGGGTGTGTTATAAAAATCCATAATTTATTTGTGGACTTGGAACCTACCCAAGTGGGTCAAAATTGGACTTTTGGTCTGTGGATATATCACCCATGTGCCATAAATATGCATGTAAAAATGTAATGATATCTTTAACGAGAAAATGTTTAAAATTGGAATTTTTCTATGATATTCATAGGGCATATTCAATGCCCTTATCAATTCTTAGTCAAACGCTAAGAAACGGATGTTAAAATGTGTCCTAGTTTTTGAGAAAATTGAAAATAACAAAATGTAGGTACTTTACTATACTTTTTTAGTGGAAATATGATTTTAAGAGCAAATTACACCAAGTATTTAAGCCAAATTAATGAAAATATATTTACAGTTTTCTTTCAAAATTCGTTAGACGGGGTTATTAGAAGCATATTTAAGGTTTTTTTGGGGAAAATCGAGGTGGAGCTTAAGCCGCTATTTTGTATTTTCTAAAAAATTGACTTAAAATAGAAAAAAAAAAAATAGAAAAAACACGGCAACATTTGTCATTTTATATTTTTTTTCAAAATTTTTCGTAATTAAGGAGAATTTTTATTCTTCAATTTTATCTAATCAAATTAAAGTCAAACGCTAAAAACTAGATATATCAGAAATAAAGTCTTATTAATTAGGCTTCAATCCCTGGTTTAAATTCCTCTAAAAATCATATTTCCACTAAAAAAGTAATAAAATATATTTTGTTATTTTCAATTTTCTCAAAAACTAGGAGACATTACCACGTCGAAGTCAGCCGGCGAACTTTCGATTTTCGTAAAAAAAAAATGCCAGGCGATGTATCTCTAATTGCTCATCATATTTATGCAATTAATTAATTGCTCATTTCATTTGTTGTTTTTTAAAAAATATAAACAAATTGCACTTTGTATGGAAACTTCAAATGCCTATATCTCTGTGACCACGTAACATTTCATTATGGAAACAGGCTTAAATAATTGCTCATCTTGCAATTTAATTTGCTCAGCTAAAATTTTAACTTAAAAACCCCCCACTAATTAATAAATCAATAATTAAAATTTTAGTCGACGGGCTAGTAAGATTTTACAAGTAACTCTTATATAACTTTAAACCGCTAAATATCTGATAAGGTATAGCCCAATGGGAGAGCAGCCGGTTGAGTTGTCGGTGGTCACAGGTTCAAATCCCGCAAATAAAAATTTTTTTTTTTTTGCAAATCATACATCAATACAATTTCGACATACATTTTCCATAAATAAAATTTAAAAAAATATCATGGTAACAAAAATTTTACGAATTAAGTGAAATTGCTTAAAACATACCAAATTGCACCTACATACCCATACTAAAATCGCGATATCTTTTTAACCAGATGGAATTTTGAGCTGATTATAGTTTTGAACAATTGCTCAACTCAAAATTGAATTTGCTCAGGCAAAATTATAATTTGCTCACCCTTGGTTAACTAAAAAAATCGCCGATTAAGTGAAATTGCTTAAAACATACCAAATTGCACCTACATACCCATACTAAAATCGCGATATCTTTTTAACCAGACGGAATTTTGAGCTGATTATAGTTTTGAACAATTGCTCAACTCAAAATTGAATTTGCTCAGGCAAAATTATAATTTGCTCACCCTTGGTTAACTAAAAAAATCGTCGATTAAGTGAAATTGCTTAAAACATACCAAATTGCACCTACATACCCATACTAAAATCGCGATATCTTTTTAACCAGATGGAATTTTGAGCTGATTATAGTTTTGAACAATTGCTCAACTCAAAATTGAATTTGCCCAGGCAAAATTATAATTTGCTCACCCTTGGTTAACTAAAAAAATCGCCGATTAAGTGAAATTGCTTAAAACATACCAAATTGCACCTACATACCCATACTAAAATCGCGATATCTTTTTAACCAGATGGAATTTTGAGCTGATTATAGTTTTGAACAATTGCTCAACTCAAAATTGAATTTGCTCGGGCAAAATTATAATTTGCTCACCCTTGGTTAACTAAAAAAATCGTCGATTAAGTGAAATTGCTTAAAACATACCAAATTGCACCTACATACCCATACTAAAATCGCGATATCTTTTTAACCAGATGGAATTTTGAGCTGATTATAGTTTTGAACAATTGCTCAACTCAAAATTGAATTTGCTCAGGCAAAATTATAATTTGCTCACCCTTGGTTAACTAAAAAAATCTCCGATTAAGTGAAATTGCTTAAAACATACCAAATTGCACCTACATACCCATACTAAAATCGCGATATCTTTTTAACCAGATGGAATTTTGAGCTGATTATAGTTTTGAACAATTGCTCAACTCAAAATTTAATTTGCTCAGGCAAAATTATAATTTGCTCACCCTTGGTTAACTAAAAAAATCGCCGATTAAGTGAAATTGCTTAAAACATACCAAATTGCACCTACATACCCATACTAAAATCGCGATATCTTTTTAACCAGATGGAATTTTGAGCTGATTATAGTTTTGAACAATTGCTCAACTCAAAATTGAATTTGCTCAGGCAAAATTATAATTTGCTCACCCTTGGTTAACTAAAAAAATCTCCGATTAAGTGAAATTGCTTAAAACATACCAAATTGCACCTACATACCCATACTAAAATCGCGATATCTTTTTAACCAGATGGAATTTTGAGCTGATTATAGTTTTGAACAATTGCTCAACTCAAAATTGAATTTTCTCAGGCAAAATTATAGTTTGTTAACCCTTGGTCAACTAATAAATCGCTGATTAAGTGAAATTGCTTAAAACATACAAAATTGCACCTACATACCCATACTAAAATCGCGATATCTTTTTAACCAGATGGAATTTTGAGCTGATTATAGTTTTGAACAATTGCTCAACTCAAAATTGAATTTGCTCAGGCAAAATTATAATTTGCTCACCCTTGGTTAACTAAAAAAATCGCCGATTAAGTGAAATTGCTTAAAACATACCAAATTGCACCTACATACCCATACTAAAATCGCGATATCTTTTTAACCAGATGGAATTTTGAGCTGATTATAGTTTTGAACAATTGCTCAACTCAAAATTGAATTTGCTCAGGCAAAATTATAATTTGCTCACCCTTGGTTAACTAAAAAAATCTCCGATTAAGTGAAATTGCTTAAAACATACCAAATTGCACCTACATACCCATACTAAAATCGCGATATCTTTTTAACCAGATGGAATTTTGAGCTGATTATAGTTTTGAACAATTGCTCAACTCAAAATTGAATTTTCTCAGGCAAAATTATAGTTTGTTAACCTTTGGTCAACTAATAAATCGCTGATTAAGTGAAATTGCTTAAAACATACAAAATTGCACCTACATACCCATACTAAAATCGCGATATCTTTTTAACCAGATGGAATTTTGAGCTGATTATAGTTTTGAACAATTGCTCAACTCAAAATTGAATTTGCTCAGGCAAAATTATAATTTGCTCACCCTTGGTTAACTAAAAAAATCTCCGATTAAGTGAAATTGCTTAAAACATACCAAATTGCACCTACATACCCATACTAAAATCGCGATATCTTTTTAACCAGATGGAATTTTGAGCTGATTATAGTTTTGAACAATTGCTCAACTCAAAATTGAATTTGCTCAGGCAAAATTATAATTTGCTCACCCTTGGTTAACTAAAAAAATCTCCGATTAAGTGAAATTGCTTAAAACATACCAAATTGCACCTACATACCCATACTAAAATCGCGATATCTTTTTAACCAGATGGAATTTTGAGCTGATTATAGTTTTGAACAATTGCTCAACTCAAAATTGAATTTGCTCAGGCAAAATTATAATTTGCTCACCCTTGGTTAACTAAAAAAATCGCCGATTAAGTGAAATTGCTTAAAACATACCAAATTGCACCTACATACCCATACTAAAATCGCGATATCTTTTTAACCAGATGGAATTTTTAGCTGATTATAGTTTTAAACAATTGCTCAACTCAAAATTGAATTTGCTCAGCCAAAATTATAATTTGCTCACCCTTGGTTAACTAAAAAAATCGCCGATTAAGTGAAATTGCTTAAAACATACCAAATTGCACCTACATACCCATACTAAAATCGCGATATCTTTTTAACCAGATGGAATTTTGAGCTGATTATAGTTTTGAACAATTGCTCAACTCAAAATTGAATTTGCTCAGGCAAAATTATAATTTGCTCACCCTTGGTTAACTAATAAATCTCATGAAAGCAACAATTTTGTCTATTCCCTTGACGTTGTGCCCTCTTCGTCCATAAGGAGTTTCACATTTTTAATATTGTTTTGATTTTAGCACATTGTTAGTAGGTATATGCCTGCGCTTAAACATTTCTAATGTTAAAAATGGACTCGTGAAAAGCCGGCATGTAGTTATTTAAACAATCCAAATTTTAAGATAAACATGCAAATAAATAGTATACACAAATTAGCTGTATTTTTTGTTCATATATCTGATCTAGATCATAGCATGAAAATAAAGGAAGCCAAAGATCACATCGACAATATAAGTGGCTGTTTACATAGGCATTTTACTGAAGGGCGCATCCAGTGAGACAGGTAGATTTTATGTGCGTAGAAACGAGAAGGATTTTGGGATGGAATTTACGCTTCTCGTTTCTACGCACACATAAATCTACCTGTCTCACTGGTTGCGTCTTTCAGTAAAATGCCTATGTAAACAGGCTATAATATTATTATACCCAACACTTACTGATTGCCCATCCCTAGTCTTAGTTTTTTTTCTTTGCACTATTACCGCCATTTGCAAATTATAATTGCCATCTACCCGTCAAGAAGAACTATTTTTTTAATGAAGTGATAAGGGTGTTTGTTTAAAATGGATTTGGAAATCCAGGGATGGCATGGTGTAAGGTGACTTGCGATAAGTGAGAGTGAGGTTAGGAACTGAACTTCACGACTTTTGTAAGAAATTGTATGAGCTATATATCGCACTAAGGGGCAACTGCACTTCACGTGGCGCGGCTCTATGCGACAAAATTGATAATCTGACCAACTTTGTCGCGACATGAAATTCCGTTCAGTTTCGTGTGAAAGTGCACGCGGTGTCGCTGAAACGCAGTTCCACCGAGTGCGCGGTTTTACCTTCACATTTTTCACATTTAAAAATTAGGGGTATTCCCGATCCGATGCAAACCGGTCTTGCATCATTGCAAAAGTGCAAAGTTTTTTTTTACAATGGGGTTAGGGAATAGCAATTCTACACTTTTGCATTTTTGCAATGATACAAGACTAGTTGCATCGGATCGGGAATAACGATGCAATCACCCCTTGCGATTTTTAAGAAACTAGGCGGGGGACGTATGTGGTGTCCGGGGTAGACAAAATTGCTGAGGTTGAAAACATTGCAGAGCTATCGCCCTTTCTTCTTTGTGCCTTTTCGTGTTTTTTGAGACATAAGCAGAGTGAAGAGTGTGCAGATATGTTTCCTTTTCAATTAACAAAAATTGCAACCATTAAAAATCGCAGTGTTTAAAAGCATCCTTGCAACCTAAAGAAGACCAAAAGAAAAACGCCGCTTAAAAATCACAATCGTCTAAAAGCAGTCAATGGACAACCGCAAATTCGCATCATACAAGCTGCAAATCGCCGGGCATACAGCACTGTCAGGCCAGGCGCGCACTTGCAACCAAACTATTTGGTTTTGATTTTGAGTACTATAGGATTATATGAGACCCCGCGGAAGTTTATGTGCGCGCACTTCCATATAAGCCCGTTGTGATAATTTACGGGGCTTAACTTTAGCACGGAGAAAAATTGTATGACCGGCGGGAATTACATACTTGTTATCGATTGTTTGTAGCCCGGGTGTAATTGGATGAAAAAAACGACATCGGTGCTAAGCAATTAACATGTTTAATTCAACAACAACTAATCCCAGAGAATTCTCGGGGCTTAACTTAAGCGCACAGAAAACTATGCTACCGGCATGAATTACATACATGTTATCGATAGTTTGTATGAAAACTCCATATTTTTTATTGTGATGGCGTTGCTTATCGCCGTTGTCTTTTTTTTCAACCAATTCTCCCTGGGCTTGCAAAAAAACACGCCTTATCTATGGGTCTGGGTCTGGTCCAAATTTGGATCCAGGTTTCTATCGGGGTTTGCTTCAGATATAAGTTCTTAAGCCTCAACTACATAAGCCAAAAAAGTGAAAAAGTGCAAAAGTGAAAATTTTTAAATTGATTTTGTGATAGTTTTTCTGACTAGAAAACTTATAAAAATGATGCAGAAAGCTTAAATTTTGGTTTAAAAACAAATTTGTGTATTCTTTTTCACAAAACAATGGCGCTAGCGGTAAAAAAAATATTTTTACTTTTGTACTTCAGTACTTTTTGGCTTATGTAGTTAAGCCTTTACTCTGATGGGGTATCGCCACCGTCATCGTGTTGGTTTGCGGGTACCTTAACTATCGCATCGACAAAATCAGTCGAGAAACGATGAAATTTGAAACAAATCGTATGTTTTTTTTTCCATTTGTCAATGTTTCTCCACCAATTTCAACGATGCGAGAGATTCGCATTGGTGTGGTGAAACCTATATTTTTGTTTGTATGAAAGGTTGAAAAAAAGAACTCAAAAAAGTTGTAAAATTTTTGTAAGGTGGTGGTATCTCTTGTCGTACTGCGGTGGTTACGGCAAATTTGTTGGAAAATGACAATAGGGGTATTCTCGATCCGATGCAAACTGGTCTTGCATCATTGCAAAAGTGCAAAGTTTTTTTTACAATGGGGTTAGGGTATAGCAATTCTACACTTTTGCATTTTTGCAATGATACAAGACCAGTTGCATCGGATCGGGAATACCCCTAATTTTTAAATGTGAAAAATGTGAAGGTAAAACCGCGCACTCGGTGGAACTGCGTTTCAGCGACACCGCGTGCACTTTCACACGAAACTGAACGGAATTTCATGTCGCGACAAAGTTGGTCAGATTATCAATTTTGTCGCATAGAGCCGCGCCACGTGAAGTGCAGTTGCCCCTTAGTGCGATATATAGCTCATACAATTTCTTACAAAAGTCGTGAAGTTCAGTTCCTAACCTCACTCTCACTTATCGCAAGTCACCTTACACCATGCCATCCCTGGATTTCCAAATCCATTTTAAACAAACACCCTTATCACTTCATTAAAAAAATAGTTCTTCTTGACGGGTAGATGGCAATTATAATTTGCAAATGGCGGTAATAGTGCAAAGAAAAAAAACTAAGACTAGGGATGGGCAATCAGTAAGTGTTGGGTATAATAATATTATAGCCTGTTTACATAGGCATTTTACTGAAAGACGCAACCAGTGAGACAGGTAGATTTATGTGTGCGTAGAAACGAGAAGCGTAAATTCCATCCCAAAATCCTTCTCGTTTCTACGCACATAAAATCTACCTGTCTCACTGGATGCGCCCTTCAGTAAAATGCCTATGTAAACAGCCACTTATATTGTCGATGTGATCTTTGGCTTCCTTTATTTTCATGCTATGATCTAGATCAGATATATGAACAAAAAATACAGCTAATTTGTGTATACTATTTATTTGCATGTTTATCTTAAAATTTGGATTGTTTAAATAACTACATGCCGGCTTTTCACGAGTCCATTTTTAACATTAGAAATGTTTAAGCGCAGGCATATACCTACTAACAATGTGCTAAAATCAAAACAATATTAAAAATGTGAAACTCCTTATGGACGAAGAGGGCACAACGTCAAGGGAATAGACAAAATTGTTGCTTTCATGAGATTTATTAGTTAACCAAGGGTGAGCAAATTATAATTTTGCCTGAGCAAATTCAATTTTGAGTTGAGCAATTGTTCAAAACTATAATCAGCTCAAAATTCCATCTGGTTAAAAAGATATCGCGATTTTAGTATGGGTATGTAGGTGCAATTTGGTATGTTTTAAGCAATTTCACTTAATCAGCGATTTATTAGTTGACCAAAGGTTAACAAACTATAATTTTGCCTGAGAAAATTCAATTTTGAGTTGAGCAATTGTTCAAAACTATAATCAGCTCAAAATTCCATCTGGTTAAAAAGATATCGCGATTTTAGTATGGGTATGTAGGTGCAATTTGGTATGTTTTAAGCAATTTCACTTAATCGGAGATTTTTTTAGTTAACCAAGGGTGAGCAAATTATAATTTTGCCTGAGCAAATTCAATTTTGAGTTGAGCAATTGTTCAAAACTATAATCAGCTCAAAATTCCATCTGGTTAAAAAGATATCGCGATTTTAGTATGGGTATGTAGGTGCAATTTGGTATGTTTTAAGCAATTTCACTTAATCGGAGATTTTTTTAGTTAACCAAGGGTGAGCAAATTATAATTTTGCCTGAGCAAATTCAATTTTGAGTTGAGCAATTGTTCAAAACTATAATCAGCTCAAAATTCCATCTGGTTAAAAAGATATCGCGATTTTAGTATGGGTATGTAGGTGCAATTTGGTATGTTTTAAGCAATTTCACTTAATCGGCGATTTTTTTAGTTAACCAAGGGTGAGCAAATTATAATTTTGCCTGAGCAAATTCAATTTTGAGTTGAGCAATTGTTCAAAACTATAATCAGCTCAAAATTCCATCTGGTTAAAAAGATATCGCGATTTTAGTATGGGTATAAAGGTGCAATTTTGTATGTTTTAAGCAATTTCACTTAATCAGCGATTTATTAGTTGACCAAGGGTTAACAAACTATAATTTTGCCTGAGAAAATTCAATTTTGAGTTGAGCAATTGTTCAAAACTATAATCAGCTCAAAATTCTATCTGGTTAAAAAGATATCGCGATTTTAGTATGGGTATGTAGGTGCAATTTGGTATGTTTTAAGCAATTTCACTTAATCGACGATTTTTTTAGTTAACCAAGGGTGAGCAAATTATAATTTTGCCCGAGCAAATTCAATTTTGAGTTGAGCAATTGTTCAAAACTATAATCAGCTCAAAATTCCATCTGGTTAAAAAGATATCGCGATTTTAGTATGGGTATGTAGGTGCAATTTGGTATGTTTTAAGCAATTTCACTTAATCGGCGATTTTTTTAGTTAACCAAGGGTGAGCAAATTATAATTTTGCCTGAGCAAATTCAATTTTGAGTTGAGCAATTGTTCAAAACTATAATCAGCTCAAAATTCCATCTGGTTAAAAAGATATCGCGATTTTAGTATGGGTATGTAGGTGCAATTTGGTATGTTTTAAGCAATTTCACTTAATCGGCGATTTTTTTAGTTAACCAAGGGTGAGCAAATTATAATTTTGCCTGAGCAAATTCAATTTTGAGTTGAGCAATTGTTCAAAACTATAATCAGCTCAAAATTCCATCTGGTTAAAAAGATATCGCGATTTTAGTATGGGTATGTAGGTGCAATTTGGTATGTTTTAAGCAATTTCACTTAATCGACGATTTTTTTAGTTAACCAAGGGTGAGCAAATTATAATTTTGCCTGAGCAAATTCAATTTTGAGTTGAGCAATTGTTCAAAACTATAATCAGCTCAAAATTCCGTCTGGTTAAAAAGATATCGCGATTTTAGTATGGGTATGTAGGTGCAATTTGGTATGTTTTAAGCAATTTCACTTAATCGGCGATTTTTTTAGTTAACCAAGGGTGAGCAAATTATAATTTTGCCTGAGCAAATTCAATTTTGAGTTGAGCAATTGTTCAAAACTATAATCAGCTCAAAATTCCATCTGGTTAAAAAGATATCGCGATTTTAGTATGGGTATGTAGGTGCAATTTGGTATGTTTTAAGCAATTTCACTTAATTCGTAAAATTTTTGTTACCATGATATTTTTTTAAATTTTATTTATGGAAAATGTATGTCGAAATTGTATTGATGTATGATTTGCAAAAAAAAAAAAATTTTTATTTGCGGGATTTGAACCTGTGACCACCGACAACTCAACCGGCTGCTCTCCCATTGGGCTATACCTTATCAGATATTTAGCGGTTTAAAGTTATATAAGAGTTACTTGTAAAATCTTACTAGCCCGTCGACTAAAATTTTAATTATTGATTTATTAATTAGTGGGGGGTTTTTAAGTTAAAATTTTGGCTGAGCAAATTAAATTGCAAGATGAGCAATTATTTAAGCCTGTTTCCATAATGAAATGTTACGTGGTCACAGAGATATAGGCATTTGAAGTTTCCATACAAAGTGCAATTTGTTTATATTTTTTAAAAAACAACAAATGAAATGAGCAATTAATTAATTGCATAAATATGATGAGCAATTAGAGATACATCGCCTGGCATTTTTTTTTTTACGAAAATCGAAAGTTCGCCGGCTGACTTCGACGTGGTGGAGACATTTTAACATCTGGTTTTTAGTGTTTGACTAAGAATTGATAAGGGCATTTAATATTAGAAAAAAATACTACTTAATACCGTAAAATTAAAAAAAAAAATTTTATTTTTTACAAAATTTTGAATTTTAAAATTTAGTTTTCAAAAAGTATTGGCTAGAATAATTTGATTTAAAGAAGGAATTTCTGGCTTTAAAAAAAACATGATACTGTGTTGCCGTGTTTTTTGAATATTTTTTCTATTTCAAGTCAATTTTAAAAAAAAAAATTCCAATATGGCCCTGGCGTAAGCTCCAGCCCGATTTTCCCGAAAACTACACATGTGCTCCTAATAAACCCCTTTAATGAATAGTGACAGAAAAGTGTAGGGGATAACATAAATTATGCTCTGTTTCAATTTTGTAGGAAATCGGTGAACCCATTTAAGCTCTAACTAAAATTAATGAAGATCTCACAGCTACATTGGTGTGACAAATACTAATTTTTCGGAATTCACTCCATCATAAAAGTGTCGAAGCATCAAATTTTTTTTAAACGATTTTCTCAAATTTCGCTACATTCCCCAGACACTTTTTTTAATTTTGTGTGACAAAAATTAAAGGTATGTACATGCCTTATATTAAAATTTTCAAGCCTTAAAGGAATAACGAATTTTTCTCAAAAACCGTATAGCAATAATTTTGAAAAAAAAAATAAAAAAACCCTTCCTTTTGGTATTTATTCCGAAAAATCATTTTTGACGGTATACTTTCCGAATAAAAAAATTTTTTTTTTAATTTTCGACTTACCCAAAAACACTTTATCAAATTTCGTATGCATAAACTTTTTATTCTCAAAAATTTATAATTTTTTATTTATTATTATTATTTTCAAAAAAGATATTTTTACTAAACAAAAAAAATATAATATTATATATATATATATAATTAAAAATATGGATCTAGAAGATTTTAAAAAAGATTATACATATGTAGGTACCAACTTATGTAATTTTTTTCAGTGCGAGATTATCGCAGTTTAACTCCAGGAAATTGTTTGTTGGTCAATTTAGATTTCGAGTTAAACTTTTCAAATTTGCTGAATTAACTCTAGTTTAAATAAATATAGATGTTTCTGACAGACCTGTTTTGGCAACTCCATTAAAATGAAGAGGGCGGCACTACCATTTCCAGACTGCCACAGCCCGCATAGTGTCGCCCTCTCTGATTTTCAGCAGGTGTTAAAACGATTGGTTATAAATATGATATTTTTGAAATCCCCAGGTTGAGTTTGCTGCTTCACAGGTTTGGAAAACTATACATTTCCCAATAAAACATACCTACAGTTAACTGCTCCCTGTAATACAGGGTGGCGCACGAATCGTGCTACAAAAATAAAACGTAATAACTTTTTTTCTGTGTGAGTAATCGGCTTATTTTTTTTTTTATTTTGTAGGTTACTATTTAGATTTATAAAAATGGATGCTTGGGATACGGAGAAAAGAATTTGGATAGTGCAACGGTACCATGCTTTGCAGTCCATCATTTCCGTCCAAAGGGAATTTAGGCGGGAGTTTGGCGGTAATCCCCCGAGTAGATGGACCATTATGAGGTTTGTAAACATGTTTGCCGAATCTGGAAGCATCGCACGAAGGCCGTACCATCGAGATGCCAATGTTCGGGTTCAGGATACAATCGCAGCAGTAGCATCTGCAATACAGGCCAATCCGAACGTTTCGACCCGAAACTTATCGGGGCAAATTGGAATTAGTAGACGGTCATTACAACGGATACTTCATGACGATTTAAACTTGTTTCCGTACAAAGTCCAAATTACTAGCAAGTTAAACCCTCAGGATTTGCCTGTTCGCCTGGAATTTTGCCAAAAAATGATATCAATGGCCGAAGAAGACAACACATTGATCAATTGTTTGTTCATGTCTGATGAGGCCCATTTTGATCTTAACGGCAATGTAAACAAGCAAAATTGCCGTATATGGAATGAGTCTAATCCAGAAATGCTCCATGAGACGGAACTGCACCCAGAACGAGTCACTGTGTGGTGCGCAGTTTCATCAAGGTGTATTGTCGGGCCGTACTTCTTTGAAGAAAACGGTGTAACCGTTACTGTCAATGGGGACCGTTATTTAAAGAAGTTGAAGGAGTTTTTTTTACCCAGAACTGCGCCGAAGACGTATACCATTCAACAGCGTTTGGTTTCAGCAAGATGGAGCAACTGCACATATAGCCAGACCAGTTATGGCGGAGCTAAACAAAAAATTCGCAAACAAATTAATTTCTAGGAACTCCACTCTTCGCTGGCCCCCAAGGTCACCTGACCTGACTGCACCAGACTTCTTTTTATGGGGTTATGTCAAGCAAGAGGTGTATAAAACGAAGCCCAGGAATTTAACTGAATTAAAGCAGTCCATAACGACAATAATTGAGGCGATCCCAACTTCAACTCTTCAGGCCGCAATGAATAATTTTTTGACCAGGTGCCGCATATGCGTGGGACAGCGTGGAGGTCATTTGCGGTCTATAATCTTTAAAAACAACTAACTATTTAAAATAAAATTTAATTTTCTAACCAATAAAAAAAAAATAAATGAAATACATCGATTAAAAAAAAAGTTATTTGAATTTCTTATTGTACCACAATTGGTGCGCCACCCTGTACTCCTACTGAGTAACCTCCACTTCAATTTATTCACAAGAGTTGGCAAAAACCGTTAAGAAAAATATTATTTTTTCTTGAAAAGCGACTCTTACAATTGTTTCTAAAAATATACGTTTGTACTTAAATAAGTGCGATCTACCTTAAAGCTTAAGAAACAAATTACCAAAAGTCTTTATTAACATAATTACCCTGTAAGCGTTTTTTTTTAGAAATTTCGACATTCTCATTACTATTTTGTTTATCAAAATGTTCCCAAGATTAGGTTTGTTCGTTTAGTTCTCAAAACTGCCAATTAAATAAGTTCATCATCTGGCTTCATTTTCAAGCCTATTTGATGGAATAGAGAACTTAAATCAACTTTCTAAGACCTTTCTTATCTCCTTATAACAAAAAAAGTTACCTAATCAATCAATGCATTTTTCTTCCAATATATTTTAAGGACTTTTATTTAATATTTCTTGTTGGTTACTAAGATTAACCCACTTATTTAAAATAAGTTTGGTTTCCGCCTAATTTATTTATTTTTTTCCTTATATCTTCAATATAATATCCATCATTAAAGCTATCCTCAATCCTTTGGCTTGTTTTTCTTAACTTTTCCAACAACAACAACAACATCTAAAATAAACCCTTTTAACCTCAATCATTTTCTTTTCTTTTTTTTTCTCAATTTGTATGATATATAGATTCACTTCAACTCTACTTATACAAATAATCCATTTACAGTTTACCTTAGTTATGTTGGCAAAAAAGAAAAAAAAATTAAAGGAAGAGTCTTATTTAACGCCCCATCAACCCAAAGAAAAAGCTGACTTAAAAATTCGTCAGAAAAAAAAAAAACAAAAGCAAAAAAAAAGTCCTTTTTTCAGTTGAAATTTATTTTTCCATTCACGTCAGAACCACTCGCTACGAAATTATCCCTCGTCGACATTTTTACCAAACAACATCAATGATCCGGTGTTTTGCTTCAATTTTTTCTTCGTTTATCTTAAAACATCTAAAACATCACTGCTGACCCAAAAATAAAAAAAAAATAAACAAATATAAAAAAAGTACCCAAGAAAGAAAAAAAAAAAACAAGAAAAATTATTTACTCATCTTGATTAATGGCCATGAAATACGCTTCTCCGCTTTTCCTCCTTCGAAATAACCAAGTCCCCCCGGGGCTGTTCAACAGCTACAAAGTGTTAAATCTACTTTCTATTGAGTTTGGGCATATTTCCAGATCCAGATCCTTTGCAGTATAGCTACACTAGCATGGCCATGTTGGTTCTTCTTCCATCATATATGTATGAATCAAGGGGTGAGGATTAAAAGGTCGAGCGGTATTTGTGCCTTCTGTTTGTTCCCTCAGCGGCAACAGTGGAAATTGCTGTTGCAGGATTTTAATTTTTGTGTTGCCTTTTTTTGTTTTGTTTTTTGTTAAGTTCAACTATTAAGAACGGTTCAAAGGCACCGAGCGGTGTTTTTACCTTACACAAGCAAAACGAATTCCATGCCAACCTTATCAAAGAAGAAATATACTTACGTGAAAAGTGGAAATTAAAAACTTGCCACTAAAAAAGTGAGCCCAAGGGAACTGGTGAAGGTGAGGTGTGTGGAGGTGTAGGCAATGGCAACGCTACGACTTCAATAACCCAAAAGGCCATTTTTCTGGCACTTTATTCCAGGCCTCTGATTTTGTATGTTGGTGCTTTTGTGTGTGTATACTCGTATAAATCGAAATTCCCTGTTGTTATAATAAAAGCAAAAATAATGTTAACCGAGTGTTGGGCGCCACTTAAGGACCCTTCATTATTGTTGTGGTTGTGTATGTCAATAGGCTGCTTGCAATGGAAGTCATGTCTCCTATCGTATGGGCAGTAGTGTTATGACGTGACGGAGACAATTATAAGCCGCGAATTTACATTCCGGAGGACTGCTGCTTGCCTCCCTAACCACAGGACGAAATGCCATGGCATATGGTAATGCCGCAGCAGGTGCCGTGCTGATAGTTTATATTTTTTTTTTATTTTTTTTTTGACTCTTGTTTCTGCGCATAACCGAGAGCTATCACATAACCGAATCTTGTTATAGCTGCGGAAAGTCAACACTGTGTGGCCTGCCACCGGAACCCCATGGCAAAATGAATAATCGCAATATTTTTTTTTTATTTTTTTGATTCCATATGTGGTGACATGACATGCACATGCACACACACATATACATTGATTTGAATGAGCTTGTGTGGGTGTTTACTTGAGATTTACAGTTTTCATATTTTGAAGTATAGTTTTTACCACTTGAAAACTGGAGAGGCTTCTAATGCGAAAGTGCTTACTTTCAGCAAATCTGATGAGGAAGTAGTTCGTGATGTAGGAGTACTTGGGCAATTTAAGCTTAAAAGTTGAACCATAATCGTGATATATATCAGGATATAAAATATTATTTTTTTTTCTTTGAATTGTTGGTTATAATTAAGTATATTAAAATCAAAAAATTGACATTTGTTTGTGTGCGTTTGGAGCAAAATTCATATCTTGATATTTATTTTTTTTATTTTAGAAAACAAGCTAATTTGAGTAAATTAACAAAAAGAAAAATAATTGCGGAAAGGGATTTTAATGTCCAATTTTGACGTGATTATGGGCTTTTTAAGGAGGACAATTTATGTTTGCTATTTAGATTTGAAAACTTTTGTCAGGCTCAAGAAAAACATATTATCGATTTTTGAATGCGAAAAGATTGAAGTCCTTAAGTGTTTAAGTAAAGCTGAACTGTTATCAATAAAATCATGAGGGATAAAAGAAAGTTGAATTATTGTTTCTACACTTTAAATAGAGAATATATCTACGAATCACAGGGGAATTTTTATAAACATACATCACATAATTCAGTCAAGGAATTTTTTGTTAGAAGGGGTAGAAGTGGAACAAAATCATACCTTTATATTGAAAATTTCTTCCTTTTGAGCCACACAATCTTGATAATTAGAACTCATATCCTTTTGCGAAATGATTAAGTGCATAGGACTACCAGGCCAGAGTTTTGGGTTTTAATTCAACCTATTCTATCCAAAATATTCCTTAAGAGATATTATGTACTTCGTGCCTCTTGTACTTGTACTTGAAAAATCCTCCAAGAAATTATTTTGTCAAGACAAGGTGCTTATATATGAAGCTTTTCAGAATCGGTAAAAAAATGTAGGTTCTATTCTATTTTATCTTTGGTCAGTATGCTTTGACACACTTGATTGCGGACGTTTCATTTCATTTCATTTTATTTTATTTTAATTTATTTTATTTTATTTTATTTTATTTTATTTTGATTTATTTTATTTTATTTTATTTTATTTTATTTATTTTACTTTATTTTATTCTATTTTATTTTACTTTATTTTATTTTATTTTATTTTATTTTATTTTATTTTATTTTATTTTATTTTATTTTATTTTATTTTATTTTTGTTTTTATTTTCATAGGCTACAATATAAATAAATTAATGTCGTCCGGAATTATTTTACTTTATTTTTTTATTTTATTTTATTTTATATTATTTTATTTTTTTTATTTTATTTATTTTATTTTATTTTATTTTATTTTATTCTTGTTTAAAAAATCGAACCAAAAAAATTATTTTTACACCCGTGAACTTCTGCCGATTTTGTTAAAACTTCGACAAGGATATTTTTTTTTTATTGTTCAACTAACTCAGTTCACAAGCATTTAAAAAAATATTAAATGTATATTTTTAGCACAGAAACTTACAAACTGTCAAAATTTAAATGAATGGAGATGAAAATCTCTCAAAAATGTCAAAATTACGAACGCAAATGCACAGTGTTTCGTGTTACCTTTTATTAATGAAACACAGCAAACGATGTTTGGCTTTCATTATTTCTTCCTTAACTGTCAATTTTCTGCCTCTTAATCTTTGCCCAAAGGAATTTTTTGCAAGGAAAAATCACAGATAAGATCAATCAAGAGGCTCCTTTTTGTGAAAAACTATAAATTGAAATTCACAATATAGGAATTGTACTATTTTTTTAATTAATTTATGAACAACTTATAACCTAACCAAAAAGAACATTTATTCAAAATTAATTAAAACAAAAATGTCTGCTATAACTTCAAATGTTTGACTTTTTAATCTGACGTCAGATTAAAATAACCAAGATTACTTAGTCTGCTCGTTTTCTTCCCAAAACCAGGTTTAAAATTGTCTTCATCATGTCATTACACTAATGTCAATACGATTGGAGATACAAATTCCATTGCGAGCAGCCATTGACATACACAACCACCACAATAATGAAGGAACCTTAAGTGGCGCCCAACACTCGGTTGTCATTACTTTTCTAAAAACATTTAAGTCTATTTAAATTTAATCTAAATAATAACTAAAATTGGAATAAAATTTTGGGAATCAAACAAAATGAGGTAATATTGAAATAAAAATTCAAACTTTGTCTTCCACTTTCAAGCTGTCAAACTTGTCAAGCTTTTATCAGATTTTTGTAAAGAAACAACTCAAAATGATTTAAGTTAAAACACACATATCAAAGCACAATAGCACAAACTTTTAAGTTTTTATGCTTTGGGAACATTTCGTAACATTTTTTACTGTTTTTTTTTTTTTCTTCTAAATTTGGAACATACCTGCATTGGAATCCATTTCATATAAAAAATTGCTTTCAAGCACATATTTTAAGAAAATTCAAAGGCATCAATTTGACATAATTCCTGACTTTGACAGTTAATTTCTTTTTAATTTTGCAATTTTCTAGCATCCGACCTATACGTAAATATTGAAGACGCGCTATTTTGAAAAAGTAAAGTAACAAGTAGTAACACTGCATATACAGGGAAACCCGGGCAACAAAGGCGCAGTGGATTTAATTCTTGACTTCAAACTTAAATATGTGGGTTTGAGCCACACTCTAGGCAGCATTCTTTTCTATTTCTCAGTTTCGACTGAACACCAGATTCCATGAGATATTAAAAACCTTACTTCTCGATCCATTGTGCCAACTTAAATTCTTTCCTTTTTTTCTTATCCTTATAACTAGTTTCGTAAAATTTTGGTTTCAATTAAAAAGACCGTAAGTCTCACAGGCGTATAGTTAAATTATTTAATATGTCACTTAATTTATTTCTGCCGTCAAGAATTCAGAATGTTTAACAAAATCTTAAAAAAAATATTCTTTTTCTTGAAGGACAAAATATATTAAGTCTAGTTCAGATGACAAAAAAAATAAGCAAACACCTAGATTAATTAACCATAGACGATTTCTAAAAATAATTTAATTAAAATTCATATTAATTGATAAAGTAAACCAAACAAAAAGTAAAAGAAAAGTTACACCAAATAAAATTAAAAGTACGTATACGCCTGAGTGAACCATCTGTTTTTACAACGTATCCTTTATGATAATTGTTATGATTTTAATCATGGATATTTAAATATTCTCCGACACTAAGTTTATTTTTAAATGTTTGTTTATACTTATTGAATAGAATTGTAGTAATATACAAATACAAATGGTTCCTTGGAAGACAATTAATTATTTAATTTGATTTACCACAACACGTTTCTAAAACTGCGACTTTTCTTTTAAATTACGATACAGATTTTTTGTTTGTTCTAGTTATTATTGTAAGAAAATTATTAAAACTTCTTAAGCACCTTAAATTAAAATCTCACTACAAAAACACGCCCTCCATTGTCTCAAACTTGAGTGGCAAAGAAAAACAATAAAGCATTATTAGACCAACCTCAGCCATTCTTATTTGTATTCAAAGTGCTCAACAACGTTGGATAAATTTAAATGATGTCCATTTACTTACCGAAAATTCAAAGCAAACAACATTGTGTTTTTTTTTTTTCTGTACAAACAACCAACTTAAATCATCAACCGGCCTTCTTTATAGTGTCTGCGTAGATATACCTACTCTCGTCTCTCCTATCTGGAAATAGAACTTGGAATGGCTCAAGTAAAGTCGCCCTTATAGTCTGTTCGTTCTTATGAAAACAAGTAGAACACACAACTTTTGCTTAATTAAGAACTATGTACAAGTATAATAGCGTGATGTGTTAGTGTACACATAGTACTAGATCTTTTCAGCGCTAGCGGCACATACCTATATATAGAGAAAGAGCGAGAGTCTTTGGTTTACCCTTTCTATATATTGTGATACTATGCTGACATGTCCTGCTTCTATTCATTTTCTTTGGCTTTTTGTTTCGTGTTCTTTCACCACAAGGATTTATTTCGACAAATTTTCAAGTGTCATCCGAGTACTTCGGGTTCTTTACTTGTTTTTTTTTTTTTTTATTTTAGAATAAGTAAATATTCAAGTGCAAATAAGTATTTCATAAAGCAACAAACAACACAGTTGCTACACGACCTACGATTCCTCAGTCCTTGAGGTAAAAAACTTTCTAAACGTTAGAACTCAAATATATATATATACAGTTCCATACATATACTGTGATTTCTTAGAAAGTTTAATTAAATTATCTTTTCATTTAAAGTTATACGATGCAGTGCGAGAATGAGAATGAGGTCAGATTTAGAACTTCTCGCAGTTTTTAGAAATGGATTACAGAGAAGTATACAAAAAGAAAAGCAAGAAATTTAAGTTATTTATGAAGCAAGAAGTGGAATGATGGGAGTAGGTATAATCTTATTAGCATAAAGAATTTAACTTAAGAAATGAAGAGACGGAAAATGTTCATCATATAAATTCCACCAAAAGGGTAGATGTTATTTTTATTTTTGTCTTTAAGATAAAAATGCTTCTTGGGTGTTTTTATTCAGATTTGGCAGCTGTCAAGAATAGTTGAATAGTTTTAAATAAAGAATTTATTCATTTTGAAAAGCTTCGTAACATTAATATCTTGAAGTTGTTACATATTTCAAATAAAATCGGATTAAAAAAAATTATTTAATTATGAAAATTTGTAATATTATTGCCATGAAATTAAATCAAAGTTAAAATATAAATTTTGAATTTTGTTAAACTTCGGTTGGGAATACAACTTAACCTTTTCGTCCCTATTAATAAAAAATGCTTTATTATGTTCTTATTCACAAATCAACTAAAACTTTTTTTTTAATCAATACAAAATGTCCTATTGTATTCTAATTCAGCTGAAACATTGATTAATTTTTTATCAACGTGTTAGATGATTTGTGAATTAGAACATAATTAAGCATTTTGTATGAAATAGGGATTCACGAAATAAAATATCTCATTAATAAACAAATAATAGCTAATTCACTTTAAATAGCAAATGTTAATGAAAATAAAATAAAATCAACAAGAATTCTGCTGTAGGTATAATATTTATTCATTACACATACATTTCCTCCTAAAGTATATGATTTTTTCCACTCATACTTAATTATTATTGGTTTGAAAATAACATATACACTAAGGTCCATTTGAATACGTTTTCATATTTAACTTAACAGCGGAGTGAAAAATAGTTTTAGAATCTCTCTGTATTCTCTATTTTCTGCATTCTCTAGATTTTAAAACTGTTTTCCTATACAAACATCAATTTACTGTACAAAGTAACAAAGCATAAACGAAGTATGTAAACAGAGTTGGAAATTCAAACAAAAAAATCCTTTCACTTCAATAAAGGTGGTTGTGAAGTTAACTGCATTCGTAAATATTTGATATATAGAAATCCATCTTATGTAACGAATTAAAGACACATTATTCTCGTGTAAGTAAAATAAAAGTGAATTCTCTCTATTCAAGTGAACCGTGGTGTATGTGTGACTAGCATTTGTTTTTTTTAGTCCATGGCAAAAATATCTTAGGAATTTCTTTAACTTGGTTGGGTTCTTGTTAAACCATGATGAATTAACACTTCAAACTTACTGCACTTACTAAACATAATTCGTGTTTGATTTGAGTTTATTATTAGACGTGACAGAGATCAATTAAATCGGCATTCCCCCGACAAAAAAAAAAGTTCGATTCGCATTTTTTGTGGACACATTTTCCCAATAAAAAAATGTTATTAGCACTTAACAAAAAAAAAACTCATTTTGTGGTTCGGTTTGGTAAATATTACTGTTTCTATCGTTTGCAAGTAAAATTTAAATTTAAGTATATAGAATCACGATTTTTATTTTGTTATTAATGATGGCAAAAATTATTTAACAAGAATAACAAAATTTAACAATAATACTAATTAAAAGATAATTACCAAAAGTTTCCTTCTACCTTTAGTCAAATTCTTGGTTCTCTAACATTGTATTTTGTTTTATTTTTTTTTTAAATCGTGCGCTCGGCCACGAATGCAAAACTCGAATCCACATTCAAAATTGCTTTATGAGGTCTGGTTCATTTGAAACTAGAGTTTAGAAAAGTAAAAACTCCCTTCTAACGGTATTTTGACCTTAATAACAGCGAGAGAAATACTTTTTCAGCACAAATTAGATCGATTTTGAAATGTAGGTACTATTTTTGTCTTTAAAATTTGGTTTAAATCTTTCCAGTATTTCCTTTTTGAGAAATCTTTTGTTGTATTATTCTAAAATTATGAAGACTATTTAGTAGCTAAATATTTCATCGGAGAAAAAACAAAAGATACTGCAAATATTTAAGCTAAATTTTGAAAAAGAAGATCAGTACCGTTAAACATTTTTTTAAAAAAGGAATAATTGAAAAATACGTCATCTCTTCATTTATGAATCAAACTGTGAAATAAATTCAAAACATTTAACTTTTTAACTTACTGTTTTTACTAATACTATCTGAAACAAGAATTTCAGTCTTATTATATGCATCCCATTTTTACATTTTTTTTTTAAACATTTAGCTTTTTGTTTTATTTTTATTTTATTTTTATTTTATTTTATTTTATTTTATTTTATTTTATTTTATTTTATTTTATTTTATTTTATTTTATTTTATTTTATTTTATTTTATTTTATTTTATTTTATTTTATTTTATTTTATTTTTATTTTTATTTTTATTTTTATTTTATTTTATTTTATTTTATTTTATTTTATTTTATTTTATATTTGTTTATATTTTAAATAAGTTGCATGCATATGCATTCTGCTTTTCAAACTTCTTCTTCTTTTAAAAGCTTCAAAATGAAATTTTTTTGTATTTACATCGATGCTTTGTCCCCTTAAACTTGTAAACTTGTCAGAAAAAATCTAAAAATGTCAGTTAAGGTGTTTTGTCTGGAAGTTTTCTTGCTAAATTACTCGAAAAAAACTTTGAAATCTTTATTTCTGAATTTTTTAGTTTTAAATTTCGACCAGTTTTTGTCTTGAACATTTAATTCGGTCTGCAGAACTACCTAAAAAAAAAATTGTCAAATGGAAAAATGTGAAATAATTTGTTTTTAACATTAAAGGGCTATTCAATAATGACGGTTTCTTTCTTATATATGTACCTTTGGTTAATGTAAAGGTATGTTAAATTTATACTATATTGACCGCTTTTTAAGGTTCAAACATTTTAGAAATATTGAGATTATGATATTTTCGTCGCATAAATGCATAAAATTCCTTGAATTTTTTTTTTGAATTCAAAAATAATTTTAAATTGACAATTTTAAAAACTACTCTCTTATTAAATCCATAAGCAAATTTTAAAAATATAGCCACAAAAATGAACTGTAAGATTTTGTTATAAATATGGGCTATTGCTAATAAATTTGAGAAAGAATTTTGACCAAAAATATATAATATGAGAAAAATTGAAAAATATTGATCAATTTTAATTTTTTTACAAATATGAAAAGAATTTTGTCACCTTAATTTTTTTAATTTTTTCAACAATATTAAATAAAAATTAAAAAAAAAATATTGAGGGCAAAAGTCAAACTTATATTTTTTTAATTGTGTTAAGAAAATATTCTTCAAACTTTCCCTATTTTCAGACCTAACATTTGCAGCAAAAGAAGATGTATAGAATAAATCGTAGCACGAAGACTTCAAAAAATATCTTTTTTTATGCCGAATTGTTGAACACAAAAAAATTGTTTGTTTTTTTTGTCAATTTTTATAATTAAAACAATCTTAATACTTTCACTTACTTATAACATTTTAAATTTTCTTTCACTCAATCTTAATTCTAAATATATGATGTCTGCCGAAACTTTTTGATCACTTTTTAAATAATAGATTCAGAAGCTTCTCTAAAAGACTTATGGCAAGTTGCACCAAAATCCACTAAAACCAGTTTTTGCTAAAATTCCAATAAAATTTATCGGCTTGATAAATTTTTTGGGTTGCTCGAATGTATTTCTCTGATTTTTTAGCTAAAATGCTGTTTGCGAACCATCCCTGGATTTTGTCAGCTAATTTTTAAACTGAACGAAAAAGCTTCATTAGTGTAAGTAAGATAACGATATGAGAGATGACACCTGGTTTAAAATGGAAGCGAGTGCAACTACCCTTTTGAAACTTGTATTGAAGCTAAAGAAGAGTTCTATCCTTTTTTGTTTCACCACACACATTTTTCTTGCGGAAAAAAAATTTTTTCGCCACCATTTTTTTTTTTGTTGAAAAGATTTGATGTAGGTATGTTATAGGCTTGAATAGGAAATAATTTAAAAGAAAAATAATGGATTTTACCTGTTCATTTTTATTTTTATTTATTTTTAACCTCCAACGATCTATTTAATGTTGACATTTTTTTATTGTAATTTTCAAATGTCCTATCAAAAGTGAAATATTGTTTTTTAAGATATTTTCGTTAAAACTCGCTTTTAAAATTTAACTAGAGGAAAATGGCATTTTAGTATATTGGCGTGTTTATCGGCCTTTTAAAACTAAAATTGGTTGGTCCAACCGATAAATGCCATTTTAAAATTTAACGAAGCAGTAAATATTTAAAAGCGTTTGGTGCAACTGGCCATTACACTGATGAAACTTTTTCTTTCAGTTCATAAATTAGCTGACAAAATGTAGGGATGGTTCGCAAACAACATTTTAGCTAAAAAATCAGAGAAATACATTCGTGCAATCCAAAAAAAATTATCAAGCCTATAAATTTTATAAGAATTTTAGCAAAAACCGGTTTGTGGATTTTGGTGCAACTGGCCATTAAACAACAAAAAACTAAACTCTTCATATAAAATTTATCGTAAAGTTTAAGAGATTATTTTTAATTTTCCAGTTGCTTAGTTTAGTAAAGTGACCTTTTTATCATCGCACTATA
Organism: Epistrophe grossulariae; assembly: GCA_929447395.1. Lineage (NCBI taxonomy): Eukaryota > Metazoa > Arthropoda > Insecta > Diptera > Syrphidae > Epistrophe > Epistrophe grossulariae. Next base: position 138,282,834 of record OV839566.1, read on the forward strand.
TGGGGTGGCCTCACTGTACGACACACATCTCAATTTCCTGCTGCATTGTCAATCAGGCTTAAAATAAATTTAATTGTTTCTGCTTATGGACCACTCAAAAAAGCATTTCATTCGGAAAAAATCGCGGAAAAGCTGGATTTTGGAATATAGCCACCTCAAACCGTCCATAAGAAACTAACAAAAGTCCCCATCCATAAGATATAAATATAATAGAGGTTGAAGTCCTATACCAAAATGGTTTTTCAGGAATAACTCCCAAATGGTAAATTGGACAGAAAAAACGCTAGGAACTTTTTAGTAGCTTAGAAAATTTCCTAAAAACTTAAGCATACTTTTTTCATAAAAATAACCGTTTTCGAAATAAACCAATCTGATAAAATTAAGGGTTTTACTTTTCTATATACCTAGTGGGGTGGCTTATTTCAAAAATTGTCCATTTTGTGATAAAAGCATACATTTTTTTTATTGTTGGTACATTATATGAACCTGATTAAAAAAAAAATATAGAAAATAGAAAATTAATATAAAACACAACGGCAACACTTACAATATCATGCTATAGATTTTAAAGCCAGTAATTCATTCTTTAATTATGTTTTTAAATGAAGTTATTTTAGTGCTTAGTTTTTGAATAAATAATTTCTAAACTCAAAATTTTTCGAATTTTGAGGTTAAAAATTTTAATAATAATTTATTCAAAAACTAGTGCTTAGTTATAATTATATAGAATTACTGGATGAAAAAAATCCATAACGTAACGCAACTGAAAAAAACGCATGGATTAAAAAAATGAAACATGTTCTAATTTTTTAGTGATTTTTGTAGTCACTAAATTTAATAAAATAAATCAAATGGAATCAAATTAGACTGAGATTTTAATAAAATTCTTTTCATATTAAACTATTTAAACTGTGAATGAAAAATCGCGCGATAAAAATCTCAAGTGCTTTCAAACCAAAAAATATCTATCAAAAAATATTTTTTTGAGCGTTGATTTTCATTAAAAGATACATATATAATTATGTATATGTTCTTTTCGTTTGTGATATAAACAAATCGCGCGAGTGTAAACCACAAGAACCCGTATCCCGCTCTCAAAACCACTAGTTTTTTTATTTCTTTTTATAAAATCTCCGCGTGTGTTTCGATTGAGAGAATTTTAAACTGAAAGACTGGAAATGCCCTCTTCTCTGTACGCACAGAGTCTTCTTCTTCTCCTGGTTCGATACTTTTCTTGAATTTTTGGTGATAACTTGTAAATCCTGAAAGGTTTTTTTTTGCCAATTGACTTAATTTTTCTTGGGATCTAAGTTTCAAAGATAAATGTATTTTTTCAAGGGATGCGAAAAATCTCAAAATTCAACTCAAAAAGGTAAAGTGACTTAAGTCGACTTCAGCCAAAAATGGTTTTTCTTATTAAAAATGGATCATAACTGATTTTTTAAATTTATTATTTTTAACGCTGCAGCATTTAATTCGAAAAGAGTGATTAATAATTGATATTTGGTTGAAGTTTGAGCCTCCCATAATTTTCTTCAAATAATTATTTAATAAATTATTAAACTAATTATTTAATAAAATTATAACTTTGTAAAGATTTACTGAAAAGTTCTAAAAATCGACTTAAGCCACTTTACCTTTTGAGTAAAGAAATTAATATTAACATTAATGGCTCATTTTTCTATAGTGACGTTTTTCAAGATCCCAAAAGCAATCGACTTTTCATTTTAAAATTTAAATAGAAGAAAAAAAAACATTTTTTTTTAATTTGATCCACCTTTTTACTAAAGTATATGATTTCAATTTTATGTCTCTCAAAACACTGGATTTATTTCAAGAAAAAAAAAAACTAAATATTAAATAACATTTCAATAAGATACCGATGTACATAATTTAAGTGTATCCTCTTGCTCAACGAATAAACTATTTTTAGAAATCCAATAACTGATGCTCCCAATACACAGACACAATTTTACAAATCACAAAGTAAACTTACTAATCCCCAAATATCTTATATATGTATGAACATTGTACAACCTGAAAAAATCATATAATCCTTGTTTCAATATAAGATAAACTGTAATCGAACATTTTTTTTTGTTTTTTTTTTTTTGTGTATCTACCAGAACCTGAATCAAGTAAGTAATTCTTTTTTTCCTTTTATTTCGTTCTTTCCCGACCTTTCTCTATAAAATATTTACTAAGCAAGGTCATGCCTAAAACTCAGTTCAGTTTCACTTACCAGTACAGTAATCTACACACACACAAAACAAACTAAATATAAGGATAACATTCCAAACTTTATTTACTTTACAAAGGCATCCCTTTATGCTCAATATAAAATAAGGTATACCTTACGAGTAATATAAAAAAACAAAACAAAAAAAAATATAACAAGGACGTAGCGCACATACTTCCATTATGAGGATATCCTTTGCGACATCATTGTAAAGGATAACACCCCACCAAACAGTAAAAACAAAATTATATCCGAAATTTTTTTAAAAGAACATACCTACCCGTATTTTAGATGGAACAGCTGATGGGGATGGTTGAGAACATTGTTTCACAAGTTAGACGGTTCGGGGACCAATAACTAACTTGGAGTTGGGTCAAATATATAAAGAGACTGGGCGAATTTCAGTAGTCCCTTTGAATTTTTTTTTTTTTTTTTGTCACTTAGGTCATGAACAAACACATTTTGCTGCAGTGTCACAATGTACCTAAAGCCAGTTACAACGATATGGCGAACAAAATGTCAACTAATCGGATCATAAAGTCAATATTTATCCAGTTATCCTTGTTCTTGCATTTTGGGACCGTTTTTACTTTGTGCAAAGGAGGATACGATGACTCATCGTAAACCTACAAAAACTATTACCAAGCATCCTGTTCCTCATCCTGTTAGTATATTGTATTAAGTCCACATGGTCCACCCTTCTATTTTTAAAGCTCAAAAGTACGAAATGAAAAATAATAAAGAACAGGATGTGGACATAAGTTTTTCATTTGTCCTTCCCGTGTCGCATATATAGTCGGTCGTCGGTCCCACCATTGTCTGTGCACCCTATATAAGGTATAGGTCCTATACTTTTTCGAACATTTAGAAAACTATGAACAAACATTTCAAAGGATTTTGTATTCTATACATGGGAGTGTGTGTCCGTATGTATATAAATAAGTATCACTGGTGTAAATTCAGTTTATGTTAAGTCCAAGATAACAGGAGGAAATACTTAAATACTGCCAGATAAAAGGTTAAAAGTTGAACGGATAACATGATACCTAATATTTGGTTTGGTACCTATAACACTAAAAAGGATAATGGATCTCTATATATTCTTGTGTGTGTGTGTGTTTGTGTTTGTGTGTTTTAGAAAACATTCACTCAAACCCAATCCAACAAATAGAAACCTCACTTAACAATGCTCTACCTATATACCCTTAAGATATCGAGGCAGCTGATGAGGGCAGCCAGAGGGTAAGACCCAACATCCATCCATTGAGTACGTATAATGTTTTATGATGATGCTTTATCCTACTTTATGCTCAATGAAAATTTACACCTCCTATAGATAAATTGCAGAGGATAATACAAAACACAGTTTGCCTTTGTAGGTTAGTGATGCTGATGTTCAACATAGAATCAAGGCAGCACCACAGTACTATATATGTATTTATAGGACAGACATCAGGAGGAGGCAGCAAACAGGTCCTATTTTACCAACATTATATGATAGAGGACATAAAGGGTTTATGAAAACATTGGTAATATGCCTCAACAATAAAGAACCAAGGAGAAGAGCGATTTATATTGCGTAATATAACCTACCTAGAGAGTTCGGTAAAGGAAGAGCCGTACTTAGAATCTTTCTATTTTCCTCTTCTTCTTCTCTCTCTCTCTCTATCTCTCTCTTTCTTTCTCTGTTGAATTTTATCTGAAAATTAAGGTTGAGAATTGAGATAACAATAATTATTGGGTGGTACTTTTGGTTTTCATTTTTGTATAAAATGATTATCTAGATTGAACTTAAGTTAAGGGTTCATATACATATATTGTGTCCTTGGGAAGATAGTGTTTTTCCTGTTTTATGTTAAAGTGTATAGGTATTATGTATAAATTTAAGTTGACAAGTTTCAAAATCTTGTACCTTTATTTTATACATATTGAGGTTAGATTAAATGGACTTTGAAACTTTTTGAAAGAATCTCTTTAAAACTTTGATGTTTCATGTTTTTGAATATATGTAGATAAAGATCATGCTGGTGAATCAAATCTGTTCCACTAAGGCAAAAGATGACAAGTCAAAAAAAAAATTTTTTTGTTTTCTCTTCCAGATTTAGGTGTAATTTTTGGAAGAATTCTTTATTTCGACAAATTCTTTTGAATATTTTTAAAGGATATTCTCTTTGATAGCCATCCACATTTAGGAGGTTGTAAAGCGATGTTTCCAAATTCCCAAAGTTCAAATCGGCTCAATAAAGTTTGCTGTATTATATGTTCATTTCAACCGGTTCAGGGGGTCGATTCTCGTTCTGTGAAGCTGTAAAGTGATGAAAAAAATATCATTTCGGCGAAAATACTCAAAGCCCAATTACCCAATATCAAAACCATCCCCACTTGGGCTGAAGGCGCTAATTTGCTTTTAAATACTGAACTGAATACGTAAGAGAAGGTACATATTTAGCTTCCAATTTTTAAGTTCAAGTGACCTCAACTCCAAAAGTTGCGTTTCGCCCAGGTACGACAGTTGGGCTCATCATATATTCAATCGCTCCACTTAAACAGAAGTAGTTTTCGAATTATCTTCATTCACGTTATTATTTTGCTTCCAACAATGAAATTAATTTTCAAACAATTATGTAGAAATTTTATGGTAACAGAATCTCTTGATGAACCCTACCAGTTATGGAGATATATTGCGTCACCGAATGTGAAATCTTATACACTTTTAAAAAGTTCAGTGAAAAAGTTATACAGGGCTTCAAAAATCATGCTAAAATGTTTTACATAACATTTCTGCTATGATATTAGAAAAAGATTGGATTTCGATGACGTTTTCTTAAACGCACTTCAAAATTTCTCACAAAGCGCAGTATTGGATGGACTCCATCGTTCCATCGACTCCATCGTTCAATTTGTTTTAAAGTTTTTTCCTAATGAACACACAATTATTGAAGCTATAAGCAACAAATATAGAGCTCTAGCTGACTGCGAATATATTAAGAAAATGAGAAATGTTGGGCAAAAATTTGGTTTTTGGAAAGTGAATGCTGATAGAAACCAAAAATCTTTTAAAAAAGGAATGTTGTCACAGTTTTGTAATTAATAAGGATCTTGTGAATAAAAACGTGACAAAAAATCCTCTTCAAAAAGAAGAACTTTTAGAGTAAAAAAAATTTTAAATTACCTAACTTACTATTATTTTTTAATCTCTGAGATATCATTTTTCTGAACACACTAAATGATTTAGGATTTTAAAAACCTCAAAACTAAAAATTTAAATATTCAATGATGAGATTCAATGAAACCTACAACCTGGCTCCTTACTGTGATACGGGATCCGTCCGTTATTTATTTAGCTATAATAATGAAGTTCCTTTACTATAATGTTACCTTAATATTTATAACAAATGAATTTTTTTTTGTTCTTGTTAATAAATCAATTTTATTTTTGAATTTGTGTGTTTGCTAGTTTTTATCCATTTAAAAGAGCCCAGTACTATTTGTTCTTTTTCAGTACTATTTTGTTTCAGCGTTCAGTACAATCGAAAAAAGTCGATTTCCATCACTGGTACATCATCTGATTTTTTAAACGGGAACGTAAATGGATTGAAAATTCTGTATGATCATAATTCTGTATTTCAAAATTCTGTAAATCTAGAATTCTGTATATCAAAATTCTGTAAATACAAAATTCTGGAAAATTATAAATACTGTATATTCTGAACTGCAAAATGCTGAATTTAAAAAATTCTGTAAATTATAAAAGAAAAATAGTTTCGATAATGAAAAAAAAGTGCGCCACTTTTGTTCACTATCAAAACAATTTTTCTTTTATAATTTACAGAATTTTGAAATACAGAATTTTGGAATACAAAATTTTGAAATACAGAATAATGGTTTTACAGAATTTTGAAAAACAGAATTTTAGATTTTCAGAATTTTGAATTACAGAATTTTAAATTTACAGAATTTTAAATTACAGAATTTTGAAATACAGAATTTTGGAAACTGAATTTTGGCACTTACAGAATAATGATCCGAACCCTTTTTAAACAAATCTCAATTTATGAGAAAAAAAAAGTCCAAAAATCGTTAGAGCGTTTATTAAAAAAATAATTTTTTAAATATAAAATTTTGTAAACATTTTTCAAATAAAAAAAGGTACGCAATTTTTTAAAATTTATTAATGCTGAGCTAAAAAATTAATTTATTATTTAGCCATTTTCGAAATATCGAGTTTTCAAAAAATGATTTATAATTTTTTTTTTCGACTAAGTCTTTTACGAAATATGTATATATTAATTTAAAAAAAAAAATAAACATTTTTTAAAAATCTAAAGAAAAATTAAAAAAATTGGAAGACAATACTCTTCAAAATTTTTGAAATATTCTCTAAAAAAAAATGGTCAAAATAAGTTGATTTTTTTTTTGAGAAAATCGAAATTCAAAAAAGCTGCTCTTATTGGAGTTCCATTTATAACCATTTTTCAGATTTTTTTTATAAAATGGTAGCTTTGATGAAAAAAAAGTAATGATTTTTTTTAAGTAGTGGGCAATAAGTAGTGAAAAATAGGATTTTCATTAATTACTAAAAAAAAACATTGAACATTGTAGTATTCAGCAAGAAGGTATAATATTTTATATTTTGTGGCAATTTTTTATTTCCCTGTTTTAGGTTCATTTCATAGTGAAAAATTATCCCAATTTAAAAAAAAAATTAAAAGGATCAAGGATTATTATAAAAAAATCTCACATTCTTTTTTGTACTTGTACTTTATAATTTGTTCATCTAATTGCTGTCGATTTTTATGTTTAAAAAAAACTCTAGCCAATTTTCACTTAAAGATTGATGTAATTTTTTACTATGTTCAAACTTCATGTTCTAAAAAATTTTGAATATTTTTGTGAAATATTAAAAATTATGACTAAGTCCCAAGTTGGGCAAAAAGTTTTTGAATCAGTTTATGTTGTTTTTGCTTTTCATAATTTTTGCGGCTAATTTTTCATTTTTAATTTTAGTAACTACCCATTTTTTTTAATTTAATTTGTGACTTTTTCCATTATTTGTTTTGGTTAATTTTTTAACGGGGCCAAATTTTATGCATCCATAATTTTATTTTATCTAGAAAATTAGATTATTTATTTTATTATTGAGTTAATAACACTAACTGGCATATTACAAATCCTAAGGAATTGAAATAATGTAAATAACAAGTAGAAAGCTCTTTTTCCACGATTGTAACGACCGGACGCGACGAAGCGACGCACGTGACGGGCTAACACATTAAAACTTTTTCAAAAATAAACGCATTTCTTAACGAACATTCATTTTGCAGGACCATCATTAAAGAAAAAGAATAGATAAAATTTTTAACAAGTCATAAATCTAATAAATTAGGCGTAATGTTTAGAATTGTAGAATCCCATTAAGCTGATTTAATTCTCATTCACGAGTCCGAATACACGAGATTACCTATATAAGCGATAGTAGGTATATAAGTCAATCTTATTTTCTAGATTAAGCCTTGTGTACCGATGCTGATGCGATATGATATATTTTCGCTTTTTGTTCAGTAATACACTGTTCGATGAACGAAATTGGTAATATTGAAGCAGATTATTTGAAAGAGTCTCCACTCTACTCTTTTTTCGCTCTAAATTAATACTCAATTCATTTGAGTTTTATTATTTTTATAGTTTCTTTCATTTAGTTTATTTAAGATTCCGACTGGGCTTAGTGATAAATAAATATCTGTAACCTTTCGAGATTGTTTCCTATCCAACAAAATTAAATACCTAGCTGTAAAAAGTTGGAGATATCGTGAAATGGACTCTGGAGTAGGCTGACAAGTCCCCTTTTTGACCTAAGCAACTTTTGTCCAGTATCTTTTTGAATTTGATTTGTCCTCTTTTTTAGGTTTTTAAATTTTAAAATGAAAGAAAACAACAATACAAAATTTAAGATATTTTTAAATTATTCGGATTAGCCGTATTATAAATATTTAATATTTAGCGAGTTCAATGTAGTACTCGGGGTTTGCTTCAAATTACATCGAGAGTGGTAACCGGGAAACTGCCATGAAAATGTTATAAGCGATGTTTGCTACGCAAGTTGTAGCGGTGCGTAGGGGGTTCTATATCTTGCTGTTGTTGTTGTTGGTGAAACGCAAGTTGGGAGCAAACCGTGCTCACTGCATCCCTGTTCGTATTAAGCGGCAATTGGATCGACCGAGAGGCGTTTAAAATGGGATCCCATGTTCGCGACAGGTTGAAACTGTCGTCTCGATTGAAATTTTGGTGGCGTTTAATTTCAATCGCTTCGCGTACCAAACGAGGGATGTAAAGTGGCTCGTTTCCTCTTATGTAAACAACCGCGAAAACCTTAAAAGTTATAATAAAAAATTTATTTTGGTGTGAAAACGGTCTTAAAAGTGCTTTCAAAACAAAAAAATGAACTTTGAATTCACTCATTTCTAAATCACAAAAAAAATATGCCTATTTTTACAACTATATTTTAAAGACCCCTGATATTTTAATCAAAATAAGGATAAATAAAGGGTGTCCCAAAAATTCAAGTAATTTTGATAGAAGACATGGGCTTTTATTTTTGTTATTGATTCATAAAATATAGGGTTATGTCTGGAATAGAATACTAGAAATAGAAATTTTTTATTACCGTTCCGCATAAAGCATAAATGTGAAGCAATCAGTGAAAAGATGTGAATGGATTTGTTTCTCAACAATCAACCGTGTGTTTTTTGAACGCCAAATGCGACAACTTTGAAGTTAACGAAGCCATGAAGAATTACTATTTCAAACTGCTACTAAATAATGCAAACGCGTTGATCTTTCGTGTAGCGCTCCATTTTAAAAAACCCTAACTGTCAACTGTCATGCTGTCTTTTTTATTGTTATTGTTTTTTTATTATATATCACACTATATACGTTATGGTCTTTTTTGACTCAATAAATCAAAAAAATATATTTTTCTTAATTTTTTAATTTTCTTTTGAGATTTTTTTGGATGTCCTCTTTTCATTGAAGATAGATCTGGTCACCCTACTCTGGAGGTACTTTTTAATGCAAGATTGCTCTATTATTTCACATTAAAAGTGATTTTATATAAATATGATTATTTTTATTGTGGGATGCTGCTGGATAATTTCCCAATAGGAACAATTTTCTTCAATTCCTGTTATGAGCCCTTTTCCATGTAGCATCGCAAATTGATTGGTTAAATTATATATTCGTACCCACTTTTGTTGTTGCCGAAATTGATACAAACTGTAGTGTACTCACCTAAACCTACGAAAATTAATCCTCTTTTGACATTCAAACGCACTTAGAGAGCCATTATGTGTAAAGTGTATCCTACAAATTAATAGTTGAACACTTTGTTAGCTTTACGAAAGGTTTGAAGATTTTAATTTGCATTTTCAAAATTTTCAAGTATGTACTTAAATCAATTCACGAATGAATCGATCAATTGATTAACTATTCGACAGTAATATAATCATATATTCAAATTATACGAAAACACAGTCAATTTATCAACCCAATAATCCTGCCTCTGTAATAATCCATAATCCCAAAAAAATGGAATGGCCTATTTTCAAAACATTTTCACCCTATATACATATACATATATGGAATATTTTCATACGTTAACTATCAAACATGAAGTTACTACAACCAAGATTTATCAAGACCACATACATAAATACAAACAAATTTCAATACAAAATCTCGACAAAATATTCAATTCAAAATCTACTAAATATCAGAGTATATCTATTATCTATAGACAAATTGTATCCTTCGAAGTTCGAGAGGTTAGAGTACCTTCTCTCTCATCGGTGAATATAGTTACAATTTCAATTTATTCCGTATTCTTATATACATATCAATATAAGGTAAGGTATTCTCTATGTTCCAAATATTTTGCTCTCTACAAAGTAAGAGGAATATGACAATTTACAAAAAAATTTGCATAAATAATTTGAGAAAATGTTTGTTCCTTTTTCTTGTGATGTTTGTCTCTTGTGAAATTTCCATTTCAAATTGAATAAAATTAATCACATCGATTCTCTTTGCCCAAAAAAAAAAAAAAATTATGATGAAAAAGCAAAAATATATTATTTTATTGGGCTATGGTAGATGATTGTATTTACACTCGTACTATGTAGAAATGTAATGGATATTATTCTGGTATACAAATTAAATTTCAAAATTTCCATTTAAATAGAGTAACATGTTGCAAAAAAAAATCCAATATAATTCTCATACCCACCTAGTTCCGGTTTTCAAAGCACAATATTTATAAAAAATGCCTTGCAATATTATATAGTAAGGGATGTGATGTTGAAAAAAAAAACTATGTAAAAAAAAAAAAACAATTTTGTTTTATTTTATTTTAAGTAAGGAATAAATAAAAACATAGAAAGCCTCTTCTAAATCAATTTTTCAATTTTGAATGTCAAGAGCCGAAGTGATTTTCTACTCATATACCTACAATAATTTAAAAACCAAAACGTAGACTGACAATTTATCTCAATTTAAAGACATTCAGGCGTATTTATTAGGCATGTTCAGGAAAATGAGATCTCGGAGATCTCAGCAATCTCAGTTACCTGAGCAGGATTCCTCAACAAAATTTCTCAGCTTTGCTGTCAAAACACTGAGGAAAAAAAATCTTGGATTCGCTTGCTCACTTTTTGAGTGAGAAAAATATCTGAGATCTACAATTAAATTGTTGACTAGTTAGACAGGGTTATGAAAATATGCTTTGAAAAATATGATTTAAAAAATGTAACAAGGTTAAGGCAACCTAGTCTGTTGTCTATGTTAGATAATTCTTGAACATCAACTATAAAAATGTTTATCTATATAACTTTGATGGCTGTCCAAAGTTAGACAACGTTGATAAATACGACCACTCAACTTCGAAGGCCGTTTTTTTCAAAAACTTTTAAATATATATTTATTTTTTCTGAAAATTTTAAACCTTGAAGCCTTTACCACATATCCTGCTGCTTGCCTCAGACTTTAGAAAAATTTCATCAAATTTGGCATAACATATCCATTTGATCTGACAACAAAAACAAAAAGAATGTCAATAATTGGATTTGAATCTGTATATAGGGCTGCTGTTGTAGTAGCTTAGATGTAGGTATCCTTCAAAATGAAAGCTGGTTTTGTCATAATTATATAATGTGTGTCGACACAAGGTGCATCTGTGCGTCTGTGGTTCTGCGCGTCTATGTGTGGACCGATTTCCTTCAAATTTGGTGAAGAGCAGTTTTATAAGATTCCCTAAAGTGGAAACTCGATTTTTTTAGGCCATCTAGAACGGGTATCTCACATAAACCGATTTTGTTTTTGTTTTTTCAAATTTTCTCAAAAGCGGCAAAAAGGCTTCTTTTTAAATTTCGTTCATGTAATTCCTGAAGCAATCATAATATTTTATCATTTAAGATTTTTTTCAAAAAATTCGCATATAGCAAGTACGATCCATGGTGACCAAAATCTAGCATTTTATTATTAAAATTTTAATTTAAGAGGAAAAAATCATTTATCTAATAATTATTCCTATATAATGTAACGCTATCTCCCCGACTATATATGAACAAATGATCCAAATAACCCAAAAAAAGATATCCGTTTCTTGTCTACTGTATGGTTAGATTCTAGTTTCATCAGGTCAACAAGCGTGGGCCACATCAGTACCATTTATGTAACCAGCTGGTGGTCTAGTATTCTTTGACGCAAGCCACAAAATCCACAGCAACCACCGACACCGACCCCGTCCAGAATCGTCCACATCCAGCTTCAAATTTTGTTGACACAAATTGAAGTGCCATAACTTTTGAAGCATCCCCTAGTCAAGTTCCCATCAAAAAACATCGTTACGGGCAGCGACGACGACCGACGCGACGGTACCGTACCTACCTCTATATTATATTTCTATTTTTAATGAAATGTAACAAAAAAAAACTCCAACACAAACAAACAAACCTACACCTCCCCCTCCTCACACACTCTATGTAGATAACATATCCATTTGATTTGATTTGGGTACCACAACAAAAACAAAAAGAATGTCCCTAATTGGATTTGAATCTGTATATAGGGCTGCTGTTGTAGTAGCTTAGATGTAGGTATCCTTCAAAATGAAAAAAAAAAGAAAGAAAAAACTAACAAACTTTGACATTTCCCCAAAGTCGGGGGTGGATTTTTTTTATTATTATTTTAACACCTTCTCTCTTTCTCATCTCACATGATTTGCTTCATTTTCTCATACACACCAAAGTACAGGGCTGTTGATACACCGGCTTTTATAAGAGTTGGTCCCATGCCTTTGTAGAAGCCAAGAACACCCTCTTCTCGCAGCGTCAGTCGAATACAACTGAGTATACCATCGCAGGTGACATTTCTACCGAATGTTTTTCGATGTTCATGGAATCCCTGTACTTGCAATCGTCGTTTGATAAAATCTAAAGGATATACAGCCATTTTCGAAAAGGCTCCCGTTACACCACCAGATAACAGAATAATCCAAGTCGGTAGAAGCTTATGGTCTTTGATTTTCATGAAATTCGCAGCAACATCATTGAAAATTCCATAGAATGCAAAATTCGCTCCAACCAGAGGTACAATTTGAATAAGTGACGTTCCCAGGCCACGATATAGCCCTCGTACGCCTTCTTTGCGTAGTATATGTGGAATGGCTGCGGTAGCATTTCGATACCCACTTCCTGTATCTTGTACCACTAATCTTGTGCGAACAACATCGAATGGCATTGATACCATAGTTGCAATGGCTCCCGATGTAGCACCACTGATAAAACGATTGGCATTCGGTCGGTCTTCCAACAATGGTGTTTGACTAAATTGTAATTCTAATTGTTCGTAGGACCAAAATTGTGAAACTCCATAGACTATACTTAATAGCTGGCCAGCATTGTGACCTTTCCAAAAGGCAGTCAGTCCTTCTTCGTGATAAATAAGTTTACAAGCTTGCAAAAATGATTTATATTTTGAGGTATGATGACCGGATTTGTGATGGACCGGTTCGACTTGAAGTTGAAATCGTATTTTTAGTACTTCAAATGGTTGAACTATGAAACGGGTGACAATTGATGAAGTTGCACCGCCAGCAATTTGTTTGAGTTGAGATTCGAGATCGTATGATTTAACACCATCGTGTAGGGAGTCATGTTTTGCTGGGGGTTCGGGGGACATATTTCGTCTGAAAATAAAAAAAAAAAAGATTTTGGATCATGATGCTTTTTCTTAAAATTTGACTTAAAATTTAAAACTGATGATTCAACTGTCAAAACCGGAAACGAAATAAATACAAAAGTTTAAAAGTACTGTATACCTCAAATTTTAATGAATTCTTTATGAATAAAAATGTAAATTTTTGTTTGGTCAAAATTTTAAATCTCCGAAAGTTATGTTTGCCGTTTTTCATTTTCCAGAAGGGTTTTGGTTTCGACTCCGAAATAAAATCCCGAAGAAGACCTGTCATTTTGAAGATTTTAGAAAAATTCTTGACGACCTATAGGACATTATTCATATATAATATAATATTTTGAAAAAAAAAAACAGCGCCACCTATTTTAAAGAAATTCCTCCTAAAATTTTATCAGTTTAGCGTAAAAAAGTTTTACAAGTTGGAAACGTGCGACTCACTGTGATCCAAAAAAAAACAAAAGTCGCGGCAAAAATACAAAATCTCTTTGTTTTTCATTTCGAATGGAAATAATATGTATAGACAAAGCTTCAGAAACAGCAAACAAAATGAATTTTTGTTGATTGCTTTTCAAAGTTGGGCAATTTTGTTTTACAGTAAAACAAAAAAAAACATTAACAAAAACCGAATTTATTTATTTTCTTCAATGAAAATCTTAATTTCCTCCATTGTTACGTAGTTGTTTTATTTGCAAAATTAAAAAAAAAGGATTTAATATTTTTAAAAAAATTAACAAAACAAAAAACACTTTTTGTTCTGAGTTTTTGAGGTTTGAATAAGCTACAAAAAGAATCTCGTTAATTCCCGCTGAAAAATTATGCCAAGATATTTTAGTCTAATTATTTTTTAAACCATATTACAAAACTCCAGCTGCAATTTTTTGCAATGTTTTGAGATAATGTAATTTGTTTAAAAAAAGAATGTTCCAGGTGCTATAACATTTTGGAATGTTTATAAGTTATTCCTTTTTCATTAGAGTTGAGGACGTGAAATTTTCTTCTTATTTCAATTAGAAAACATTTTTTTGTAATCTAAATAGTAAACACTATCCGCCCACTTCCACGCCCCTTTTTATTTATTTGGCAATTGCTTAAAAAAATGACCTTACAATCTTGTAAACAATCTACTGATATTGTTATATTGAACATTATTTTTTTTTAATCCGCCCACTTTCACGCCCCTTTTTGAATAAATTACTCCAAAACTTTAGTTTTAAAACTAAAGTAGGTAAATAGGAATAATAGGAATAGAAATAAACGTTGACAAAAAAGGAAATCATTTTAACGATTTTTTGTTTTAATGAAACCTGTCGAAAGTAGGAGATTAATTTCTTTATATTGTCAACAATACCAAAAAGGTGAAAAGAAAAACTAATATTAATTTCTTTTTGCCTGCTTCATGAAAAAGTCGAAAGAAATATGTATCGTAGCTCAGTTAGGTTGCTGGTTATAAAACCAACCGTTGATCTTTCACCTTCTGTTTGACCATTTTGGTCTAAAACCCGTCACAATAATAAATTAAAAGACAAAACCTTTTAGAGTGGAAAATAATTAAAAACCACTATCTTTATTCCGTCACGACCTTCTCTCATTGCTAGTACAAGACAACTAACTCTTCGTTATACATTTTCATATTGCCAAATATCTTTCGTTAAGTTTTATATAAAGTTCCAATACATTCTCATAAAACATCGACTGCAGAGCTTCACACTCATGCAGTACGATACAAAATATTTAACTATATGGATTATTTTTGTATGATCCAATAAAAAAGGTAGCAGGAAATATTAAGTTTTTACCATTACCCCAAAAAATAGGTTATGAACAATGTAAAGGGTGTTACTTTTAGACGTCTGGTTTTCAAGAAAAAATAAAACGGATATAATTTAATGTTATGGCCAAGAATTTAGCTTTATTATAAAGATAAGGTGAAATGTTTTTTGATCATATGCTTATTAAACTTTAAAATAGTTTTGTTATTGGGCTTGAATGATCATTTTCAATGGATGCAATTAATAAAACACTAATTCATCTTTGGTTTACCCTACGTTTCGCCGGCTTTTTTAAAGCTTCCTCAGGGGATTTTTATGTATTTTTCTATATTTTTATTATTTTTTTTTTGTTTCCTATAAAGGGTTTGCCATTACGTTTTAAAAATGATTGCGGGCAAAAGGCCTCCGCGGCTGGCTCGAATAAATTCCAGCCGAATGGCCCAATTTTCGACCGCTTTTTGCAGCAATTGGGCCATATGTCAGCAATAAAGCGCCGAATATTCTCTTCCAAGGCGTCAATCGTCTCGGGCTTATCTACGTAGACAAGCGACTTCACATAACCCCACAAAAAATAGTCAAGTGGTGTTAAATCGCACGATCTTGGAGGCCACGCCACAGGCCCACGACTCGAAATAATGCGCTCACCAAAAGTTTCCTTCAATAAATTGATTGTTTCGTTGGCTGTATGGCATGTAGCGCGCGTCTTGTTGGAACCAAAGGTCGTCCACAGCAACATCCTCCTATTCATTATGAAATGACAAACCAAACTGAGCATAAATCAAGTGACAGCTGTCAAAAAGACCAACTCCGAAAAAAGTATTACCAGTTTGAAAACCACACGTCTAAAAACAACACCATATACATTGGGTGGCAGGTAAAATAATCCTCCTACATATAAACACTTTAGATCTACTAAAAACTATACATACAATCACTAACTTCTGACCACAAGACCTCACAAATTTCTGAACCATGGTGGAGAACTTATTAAGCATCAATAAGCTTCAAAAGAAGCACAAGAATCAAAGAATAATGACTACAAGCGATATCGATACCAAAATACCTGAAATGTTTCAGGGAAAGTTCAAAATGAAGATTTTCATAATAGGTGTGTTTTATTCATTGCTGCATAGCCAGCGCAACAAAAGTCTGAATAAAACGATCACTCACTCTATACGTTCATTTCAATAATTGAAAGCTCTATCGTTAGCACAGCCATCTTTTTTTTTACTGACTACTTTTTCGCCAGCAATCAAATTGTTTTTGTTTGTCAAGGGAAATTTTGCTACGCTGGCTATGCAGCAATGAATAAAACACACCTAATATTCTGGCTAAATCGGACCCTCTTATTTCATCTTAAAGACATGTGAGATCTCAAAAAAAATTCTAGCCTAGAACTAGTAAGTCTATTAAATGTTGAAAATGATGATGATTCCAATGATTTTTTTTTCTGAAAATTAAAATCTGTAATTTATTTAAAAAAGGCGTATTATAAAATCTATTTATATTTTATAAAAAAAAATTGAAAAATTATTTTTTTAAATTTTGGTCCGTTTGCTTTTTTCCTACACTGTTTCACATAAAATTGGACACTATATGGTTTTTGAACACATTTTCCAAATTTGGACAGTTGTATAAAGTTAGACAACTTTTATAAATAAGACCGTCTTTCTTAAACCAAAGATTACAAAAAAACCCTGTGAAGCAAGTTTCTTAAAATTCACTATTTTTATAGCCTTGGAAATTTCCTTTAAGAAACAAAAAAATTGTAGCTTTATCTTCATGCGTTCAAAAAGTTATGAGTCAAAAATCATTTTGGATCACAGTGGCGTGCGTCGTCGGGTGAAATGGTATAAAACAAATGGTATCCGATTTTAAAAATTCTTTTTGTGTTTGAAAGGTAATATTTTGAGGATGGATTAAGAGAATCATTATTGGACTAGTAGTACGGGCAATGGGGAGTAATTTTCATACCAACTGGGAAAAGTTTTGATGTGGTCCAAGTTTGAATGCAGTATTGAAGCCGGGTTGATTTTGAGTATATGAATCTGAGTTTGGGGGAAATTCGGGTTTGTTATCTTGAAAATAAAATTTTTTCCGTTTTTTTTTTTTTTTCTTTTTCTCTATATTTTGAATTTATATATTATCTACAAATTCCTATACAACATTATACTATCACTATTATTATTTTTACTATTATTTTTTTTTAAACTGCCCCGCCCGTGTGAATGGGAGGATATCCGCCCGTTCAGCAATTTTTTGCGAAGCTTTATTTTTTTTTTTTCAATTTTTTTCGAGGCGCCTCTACTATATATAAACACGATAAGACTAATTCCTATCCGGACTGAATCTTCCAATTTAAGCAGGGTCTATGTTATGTGCCTGCAGCAGAGTTGCAAAGGCTTAAGCTCTTTTTTAGCTTAAGCCCTCGTTCAATTCACAAGTCAGTAATGGACTCGTGAATGGAAAATAATTCAATTCATAACCTACATTGTTGGGATTTGTGAATTGAAAAATTTTCAATTCATATAAGCTAGCTTAGAAGAATTTTCAATTCATAAGCAAGCTTAAGCTAGATTAAGCTAGCTTATGAATTGAAAATGTTTCTATTTCTTAATCACCAACTATCTTATGATTTAAATTTGTTTCGATTCACAAATCCCAAATAGCTTATGAATTAATTTTGTTTCAATTCACAAATCCTGCAACTAGTTTATGAATTAAATTTTTTTCAATATTCCAAAAAGCTTGTGAATTGAATATTTTCCAATTCAAAAATCATATAAAAAAATATGCGATGAAAACGGAGGTTTGGAACTGCAATTTTAAAACTCTCTTGGCTAATGGAACATTATCGTTCATTCACGATAATAATTTCACCTCAAAATCGTGCCCGATTATCCGTCAAGAATTTTTCTTTGCAAACGCCCCTTATTTAGTATCAGCCCTCTATTTCGGTGTATTTTCCAAACCTGGAGGATGAGGAATTTCTACTGCAAAGTAAGCCTATAGGCATTCACACTAATGAAAAGAAACTTGTAATTGAACCACTCTGTACATACTTACATTTAAATTATATTCGGTTTACCTTTACTTTTCTTTTTTTTTTATTTGGAGCTTATTCCCGACCTCCCACAAAAAAAGTTCTATCCTAAGTTTCGATTCGATTGGGGACAAAAATGTCCCATTGACTATGTTGATTTAATTCCATATTGTTGGATTTAAATGTTTTTTTTTTTATATTATGCTTTATTGTGTGCTTCTTGAAAAAGACCCTAAAATAAAATTTTAAGACCACATAGATTTTATATAAGTTATTGTCTTTAATTTAAAACAAACGAACCGAAAAGACTGCTTAATTCTTAATCTTCCCCTTTGTATCCTTTTTCAAAAATCAAAGAGATAAATAATTAACAATGTTTTGTTTTTTTTTTTGAAATAAAAGCAATCATGAAAAAAAATCTTCGTTAAATCAGAAAAGGTTTAGCTTATCTTCAGCTGTCTTATTTTTGTTTTTTTTTTTTTTGTCTAATGAGATTTTCATTTCAAACGTTAAACGAAATCATCCTCCCATGAAGAAGACATTTTAATGCTTTTCGCTAATCCAACGACATGGCACTTATATCCTCTTGAATTTCTTCTTCTTTCGATATGATTTTTCATTCCATATCAACCGAGCCGAACCAAGCCAAGCCCAGCCGAGTCAACTGCATAAATATTTATTTTTAAAACGATTTCTGAGAGATTTATCAGTTGTTTCAATCTCGGGGGTTAATTCCTTTTGCTTGAACAAAAATGAAACAAATTTAACGACTTCACCATCATGCTTCTCATCATCATCATCATCATCATCATCAAAATCACCAGTGATGCACGCACAAGGATGTACATTTATAAGATATTTTGTGCCATTATCGCGAAAAGGAAGCAAAATTTATTTATGTAGGATATATCAGCAAAGAGCATAAAACGCTAAAAAGATATCACTTCCATTTGTTATTGATTGCTATTTTGTAAATTAGATGGTTTGACTTGGGTGAACGATCCTCTGAGAACCATAATTCACTTTAATACCATAAATCTATATGTAAGTACAAGTAGTAAGAGAAATGAAAAATCACCAAGGATAACGACGAGATTACAAAAAATATGGAAATACAAGCTGTCAATGAATTTTTCACGCCACATTTTCCAATATAAGAATTAAAGAGGATCCCAGGGGTCAGGGTAGGTACAGAAAGAAAAAAACAATATTAAAATAAATTTCTTATACCTACCTTGTTCCGGATTTAAATTTTGAATTCATGAATTCCGAAAATATTAAATCTCCAAAAAGAGGAACAATTAATTCTTAATTAATTTGCATACTTCCATTGAATAAAATTAAAAAAAAAAAAAAACAAAAAAAAACAAGCAAGGACTACAGTTGAACATAATATTAATCTGTTGATGCGGATTCGAATTTATAATGACCAATAATTGGATTTTCTCATTTAGGGATAATAATAGCTCTTTAATTTGTTGGTTAAATCCAAGGTAATTTTTGTATGTAGTCACATTATTAAAATTAATTGCATTTTCATATTAAAAAAAAATAATTGAATTTTAGGTCTGATTGAATTAACATTAATAATTATTATTTAAAGATTATAATGGACCTTACTATATTAACTTAATTATACAATTCAATTAGGCAGTATTATAGAGAGGATTTTGTAGAAATAAGCATTTAAAATTAAGGAATAATACATAAATGGATTAAGCAACTTTCAAAAATTTATTGATATTAAAGTGATGTTAACCATCTGATTTCTTTCAGAAATCATAATTTATGAGTTCCTTGTTAGAACCGTTTTTTTTTAATAACTTTATGTTTACAAAATTTAAATTTTTTTAAGAAAATAAAACTTCATTTGAATATTTCTTAATATGCAGATAAAAATTAAATTTGTAAAAAAATCATTGATTTAACATTTTGAAATATCGAATTAAAAAAAAAAATATTATTGTATTTTGGTATAAGTACAGTACTATTTCTCTCCATAAGCTTTTGCATAAGAAATATTTATAATCAAAACCAATTTAAACGTTTGCAAGTGCTCCAGTGATGCCAGACTTTGGGAGCAGGTTTTCCCACATTGATACTTAAGAATTCCCTTTTATCCCACGTTTTTCTGATAAATATCCCACAATTATCCCTTTTCGAAAAATTTAAAAAAATCTATATTTCTTTGTAATTTATAAACAAATTTTCATGCCGCATTGGCAGAAACGTTAAAAATTCACATTGAATGCATAAGTTTAACCTTTTGCAAAAAAAAAAAACAAAAATAAAATCACAGAAATTCATCTGAACAACAAAAAAAGCAATTAAACTCAAGTGTCATTTAATTATTCATGCTCAAAAAAAGAGAAAAAACTTTTCCAAATATTGTGCTTGTATTATCAATTTCGTTCATCGAGCATAGTTTTGGAGAACAAAAACTAGAACGACAGTTTTCGTTCATGGTAAAAAAATTTCGTTTCGCATCTGTAGCGTACTAGATTTTAGTAGATCAAATGCAAAAATCTAAATGAACAGATTCAGATATTTAGAATGAGTTCGTTATATGCATGACATCGTTTCATTCGACCATAGCTGAATACAATTTAAGAAATAAAATTGAGCAAACCCTAAAATCCCTTTTTTGTACTATGAGATTCTTAAAATCCCTTTTTCCCTTTTAGCTTATTTTAGACGTGAAATTCCCACAAAAAGGGATAAATCCTACGATCTGGCGTCAAGTGGTGCTCACATCAGTTTAAAAAAAGAATATATATTCTCAAATTCAGATAAGTTTTTGTATAAATGATAGCCTACTTTTAGGCTCCTCAGTAACTTTAGTTTAGTTAGTTCGTTTTTTCTAATTTTGCAAGAGCGTAGGTTGTTTGAATAAAATATTTAAAAAGGTACAAAATAGGTTATAATTTTGTAGGTATATTTCGTGATGTTCAATGTTGCAGAAGAAATTCGTTGTATTTCAGAGCACTTGGGTTAAGACTTTTCTTAAGACATTTGCCTATACTCAAAGCTGTTTTATTGAACGTAATAGATTTTTGTTGCATTATTGGCTGTGTATCATCTGATTTCCATGGGTTGAATTCATGTTGAACCAGTTAAACATTCTACGGAGCCGATAATTGGATATTTCTATCGGAAACTCGTTAAATTTGCATATTTTCAGGGGTGAATGGTGGCGATATCTGAAAATTCAATTTTGTATGGGAATTACAGAATTGGCAATTGTCTAATTTTTTCCCTCACAAAAATGCGATCGCGATCGAGTTATGCTCTCAGACTGCTGAATTCGGGTATACAAATTTTTGGACCATACGCCAAAAAATTTATTGCAGTAGAGGTAGAGGGTTGTTTGAAGCCAGCTATAAATTTTATTTTCAGATTTTCTTAAAAATACTTAAATTGATGAAAGCTTTCGGGCGAAGCCGGGCGGACCAGTTAGTTTAATATATATGTTTTTTATACTTTTTTATAATTCTAAGCCACCTTGAACCACAAGAGCAAGTTCGTGAGATGATTCAGTGGAGCATTTTATTATTATATTACAGCAAGATTTTCAAAATAAAAATAAGCCTTAAAATTAATTGGAAAGTCCTGCGTCACTCACAATCATTAAAGTTTAAAATCTCATCATAATCAGTTCAGTCGTTTCGAAGATTAGCTTAGCCAAACAGATGGACCGGAACAAATAATATAAAAATGAACGATTTGATTGCACAACTTAACTGGTAAAAAAAAATAAAATCATACATAATATTGAAAATGTAGGTACACTCTCTTTATATCTTGCCTTAGATAGATTTCAAAATAGAACTTGAAAAAAAGGTGATAAAACTACCCACATAGTATGTGTATGCACCGCCATTTTCCTTTTTTTTTCAAACAAAAATTACTGTATTGTACTCAACTTGTGGAGAAAAAAATCACAATTTTTTTTTTAATTTCTTCTTTCTTAAAAATTTAAGATAATAAAAAAAAATTCAGAAAAATGGTTAAAAATGGTATCCCCATAGAACCATTTTTTGATTTTCGATTTTCTCAAAGACAATTCAACTGATTATGATGGAAGATGTTTGAAAAAGTTTTAAAAGTTTTGTATACCAAAATTTTCAAAAAAATTTTCTTTTGATTTTTTAAAAAAGTTAAAAAAAAATTTTTTTGAGAACTTAATACATAATTTGAAAACGGCTTGATCAGTTTTTATTAAACTGGGCACCCAGCAGTTTTTTAACATTATCTAGCAGATTTTATATGAAAATTATTCTTAAAACCAAAAATAACGGTAAGTACCTCCCATACAAATGTTTAAAAACCGGTATTAAAAATCTCATATTTCTCAAAAACGGCTCCTACGATTTTAATTAAAATTTTTGTGTGTACGATCTACCATATTATTGAAAAAAAAATTATCTATCGTTTAAAAATGGTATCTCTTATAATATAGAACCATTTTTTTTATTTTCGACTATCCCGCATTGTTAAACTGATTTTAATGAATTTTTTTGCACAAAAGCTTCAAATAAATTCTAATAATATTGCATACAAAAATTTTCAAAAGAATTTAAATTATTGATTTAAAAAAAAAAAATTTAATTATTTTTTGAAAATTCCATATTTCGAGAATAGGTAGATGATATTTTTCTTTTATTAATTTTTTAACTCCGCATTAATAAAGGCTAAAAAATTGCGTACCATTTGTTTTAATTTTGTATATAAAAACTGTTTTTTTTTTAAACCGCTCTAACGATTTTCAATTTTTTTTTTTCTCATAAATTGGGATTTCCTTAAGAAAACCAATGCGATGATGTACATCGCATTGGTGTCAAAACAATTTCAGAGATTGTTTAATCATTTTATGTTTAATTACATATTTTTTCTTACAATTTTTTAGTCTAAACTGTAAGTTCCATGCATTTTTGCAACAAGGAGCTACATATATTGTTCATAAATAAATTTACCTACTCGCATAACACTATACTTAAACTTAACTACGTTTTAAGCAGGTGGTATACAATATAGGCTCCCATAACTAATTTATTTCTTTTATAAGATAAATATGGTTTTTGAAATATTTAAACTTTAAAAAACAGTGTGATCGCACTTAAGAG
This sequence comes from Epistrophe grossulariae, assembly GCA_929447395.1. NCBI lineage: Eukaryota > Metazoa > Arthropoda > Insecta > Diptera > Syrphidae > Epistrophe > Epistrophe grossulariae. The sequence goes on from OV839566.1 coordinate 138,306,252, forward strand.
CAAGGTCGTGCGACCCAGACGTGCACCAATTTTTTTATTCAAAAAATCAAAACAATCTACATTTGTATTTTAATATTCATTCCCTCTTTTCTAACACAACCCTCGCATTCTATTCATCAATTCACATTGAGCATATTAAAATATGAAGAAAAAAAATAAACTTTATGCCTTCCCCACATTTCAATCTACATATATCTACAATCTTTTCATAAAGTGGTCTTAAATCCAGAAAATTCATAATACCTATGAGTATATAGGATACATATGTAGTTTAATATTAAATTCTGATATTTATTTTTAATGTTATAGAATTTTTTTGTATAATATTTGAGTCTTCATAAAATATTCATGAAAACCAAAAAAAAAAAAGTAAAAATGTTGATGGTAGAGCCACTGTCCCCAAAGGCATTTAATTTTTCATCTTTCACTCTTGATGTCGTTGGCTTGGGCTCACACAGGAAACCAATTTATATAATTGATCAATTATCGAAAGTGGATGTTAAAATATTTTCGGTTCTCTGCTTCTCTCTCTCTCTCTGTCCCAAAGGATTATATAATATATATAATTTTATTAAAAGTGTACTTAAATTGAAAATTTAGCACATCCTTTTTTTTTGCAAAAGGAAAAACAAAGCTATAAAAAAAAATAAATAAAAATAAAACGAAAAATCGGGCATATAAATAGACGTCACACCGACTATATGGCTTGAAAAAAAAAAAAACAATTTTATGAAGCCAACAGAATGCGGGATTTTTATTTTTCTTCTGCTGGTGCTGTTGTTGTTAACATAAGCCTCAGAGAGAAAAAAAAATTCCAGAAGAAATAAACTGGGCCAATCAGATAAAATTCACTTTCCTCATTGGACCTTTTGAAAACTTTAATAAATTCGAAAGTAATTTTTCTCCCTTTTACTTTGGAGTGTTTTTTTTTTTTTTTATTTTTATTTTAAATAAAATATATGTAGGTACACATAAATGTGTATCTACATTCAGAAATGAATTCTATCAAAGGTCTAAATGGTGTTTTTTTTTTTTTGTTATTTACAGTTGCCAAACAGCAAGTTGTTGCCTACACTCAAAAGTCTCAGATTAAACATGAAAATCGCCATATACAGTTGGTACGCGAATATGGATTCCATCCAAGGACGAAAGCCACTGTCGAGGATGGCGATGTCCTGCCGAGAAAATTCGAACCATTTCCTGAGAATATGTACGGGAAACCTCTGGAGGAAATCGATAATTTTATCTATGAAGAGGTAAGTGAGATATTTTGGCCTATAATATATATATACCTTCACTATAAAAGTCAAGTTTTTATCCTTAAATGAAAATAGTATACTATAAGGATGAGAATGGGATTTGGGAATGAGGATAAGGGAGGGGGGGGAGTTAACATCATGAGTAAACATATTACAATTTTCCTGACAGGTTTTTACATTTTTCTCTTTGAAATTGAAATATTTCTTTGGTAGACTTAAATAAGATTGAAAAATGAACATCCCAGTTCCGAGGGATTTTCTACTTTTTTTTTTTTATTATTTTTACAAAACCTGACTAACAAGGGTGGACTTTTTGAAATATGCTCCTTAAGTAGAAGGACAGAAATCCATTTACTTACATACTTAAAGGCACATGGGCCTCGTGGCTATGGGGGATATAGATTCTTTTTATCGGAGGCATTTTTATAATATCCCCGGAAGTAGGGTTGCATTTTTTTTTTTTTTTTTTTTTTAAATAAATACAAATTTAGTTTACCTCCTGTCGCATGTTGGAGATGTTTAGGCCGAACGATTTTTGAGTTTCCATGGTGCAGATATTAATCATGCACATTTTGTAAAAGTCACAAGGTTACACAGTGACACTATAAGTGAATACAGTTACACTGTAATACAGTCATACTGTTATAAAGTTACACTGTAATGCAGTCACACTGTAACACAGTCACACTGTCATACAGTCACACTGTAATACAGTCACACTTTCATACAGTCACACTGTCACACTGTCATACAGTCATACAGTCACACTGTAATACAGTCACACTGTTAAACAGTCACACTGTAATATAGTCACTCTGTAATACAGTCACACTGTAATACAGTCACACTGTAACACAGTGATACTGTTACACATTCACACTGTATTAAGTCACACTGTTACACATTCACACTGTATTAAGTCACACTGTAATACAATCACACTGTAACGCCGCCGTCACACTGAAACACGGTCACACTTTAACTGAGACTCACTGGGACACTTAAAACCAAATAAACCTGACATGTTACATGTTAACGTTACACACTCTCCTGCGATAAAACTGTTACTCCTTCAAGTTTGTTACATTTAAAAAAATGAAGGATTTATTTTTTTCTTAGCAGTTGAAAAAGAAAAGGTCATTAGACAAAATTTGAGGATTTTTTATTTTTTTTTTGGAAGAAGATTGAATTTAGTACCCTATTAGTTAGATAATCACACCCGGACGAGGTTTGGGTCTACTCCACATAAAATATTTTGTTCAGCGGAATTCAGGGGTAACAAATCCCCCAAATATATCTCTATTCATTATAAAGTTTCTACCAATAGTTCAGATTTGACATAAAATTGTAGGTCCCTTCCATTCCTGCCAAATAATAACACATACAGGAGTGGTTAAGAATTCTTCACCAGCTGCCGCGCCATTCATTTATTTATAATTATAGATTTTCTTCCAGATAATACCATAATAACCTTTAAAAATGATAAATTTTGATCTGGGGAAACCCTGAAGCCACACTTGTTGATTACGCTTATTCGATTCTTTAGATTTTTCACGATTGAGTTCACCTAATTCCTTGTGGGGCCAACATTTGAACGAGTGTTAAAAAATTACTTGCAAATTAATTTGCAACGCTTTCTACACGGACTATGAATAGGGGCATATATATACATACACCCTAAGCTTCGCATCAATTTAAATAAAGCTAGTAGACCACAGAGCGATCCTAGCTACAGATGCTATTGTCCCCTGTACATACATAGGTACCTATAGGATCGTGGGTATAAGGAGTGATTTTGAATTGAATCAATTTTGCCCAGGCTACTACAACTGTCTTTTGAAACGAAAACGAGAATGATTGGGTCTTTCTTTAAACTAATCGGTTCATCACCATCATTATTATCAGTCTATATTTATATACCACCATGGCAAATTGGGTTTAATTCCAAGAAAATTACCCCCAATATTGTGGATTTGATTGGGATGATTATGCACAGACATCTGGGTGAAAAGAAGGACAATAAGATTTGTGTTTGTATAATTTAACTGAGAGAATACGCCAGGTGAATGAAATTGATAGGATTCACAGTCGCAATCTATCACAAGTTATATATTTTATGAATGCGCACTTTATTATAATAAATGATGAGAGCGGGAGGGTATACTCGTACACACCTACCTAAACCTATATTGACAGAGATTTATAGTTGACTTATTAATTTGAAAGGAATGCCCGCAATTGACTTCAATTCAATACCTTGAACTTTGACATTTGATTTCGTGTAGGTATTTGCATTAAATGAATTTTTGGTGTCAATCAGTTTGTTTTGATAAGATCTTTATATACGTTCTAGAAAAATGTCAGATTTTGCTGTATGAAGTAGTACCTAACTATAGTACCCATGTCCCAAAGGATTGATGAATACCTACCTACACAGTGAAAAATTATAGGACTTTGACCTTTACTCTATAAGAATCGGGTTTTTACTTTCTTGTAATTTGTATTTTATATGGAAAAATATAATCATATATGTAGTATAATATGAACAACCAAAGTATATCATTAAAAGTTTTATTTATATAATTAAATTCATACACGCGTGTTGTACGTGTTGTAAATTTCTTTAGTTCATTTTTTTTTTTAATCAATTCGGGTGCAATGTGATTGAATGGAATTTTTAAGGTCTCAGTACAATTTTACAAATTAATAATTAACAGAAGAAGGACATTTTTTATACTTTGGATCTTCACCTGCGGTATGTCAAGAAAACTCTGTTTGACTTCAATGAAAGTAGGCTACCACATCGGCTCTCAAAAATTCTTTTACGGAAAAATCAGTTTTGGGTAAAAGAGCTAAATGACATCGGTTCGGAATTCGGAGTACATTCGGATGAACATTTGGGGTCAGCGGAAGAATGGATAGGCAAAAGTCTTGTACTGTGTGATTCTCTCAAGTTTAAGTCACATCAAGAAAATAAAAGAAGAGCATTAGCAAGCAGTTCACACATCTAAAAGTTCTTAGATCATACAAGGGGACTTAACTATATCACGACAAGATTTGATGTTTTTAAAATAAGCTATATATTCAAAGATGTGTGTCTTTCTGAATGGAAGCAGTTATAGCGGCAATGCATCGTCCTTATGTACCCTTTGCAATATAAGGGAAGACGAAAATATTCAACACTTTTTGGGCAGATCCCCAGTACTGCGAGAATTCAGAATCAGATACTTCGGAAAAGCTGCAATGGAGGAGAACGAGATAATACGTTTGCTAAATGGTGAAGACTTGTTAGATTGCGACAAACTGGTCAAATATATAACTGTGGCCATAACCTACAGAAGATTGCTGGTTGAAGAGTTCAATTAATTAAATAAATAACATAGTTTCAATTATCTTTTAATATAGTTTCAAATATTTGAATGCCTTTTTAAATTGCAAATTAAAAATTTTTTAAATTTAAAATTATGATTGTTACTTGTGGTTTTGTTAAATCTTTTTAAATTTTTGGTTGACATAATTTATAAAATCTATTTATAAACAGTGTTTTAAATAAATATTTATTAATAAACTATCCGACAGACGACTCTTAAGGACATTGTCGTAGGTTTGAAATTTTAACAATATTTAAAAACAAGGCAAATTAAAATCTATGTATATATTTAAGATTTTAGTTAAAATAAAAACAATTTACATACATACATACATACATACATAATTAACAGAATTAGAGGGGGGTACTTTTCAATAGTAAGTTAATTTTTAGTTTAATCAGAGCCAGTTTTTCTACAAACTTAATTAACCTTAGTTATTTCATGAAGCAATTTTTCATTGTTGGGGGATTAACTTTAATTTTTCTTGTAAAAAATCTGTAGACATCGAGGTGTGTGGTTCTAAAGGAACCAACTCTGCACTACCGAAATCGATTTTCAAAACTTCGATTTAATATTTTATTTTTTTTTTGAGACGAATACAAAATCGTATTTTTTGAGTAGTTACAATATTTTTTAAACGTTCGTAAATATGTATACAAAAATTGACAATGAAAAAAAAATGTAGAAAGGGCATTTTTATAAATATTAAATATTTTGTCTATAAAACCAAATTTAATATTTTTTAAAATTCAATAATTTCTATAATTATTTGGTAAATAAGCGGAAATTATTCACATACATTCAAAAGACAGGGGCGTATAGTTGGTTCAACTGCAACTCTCTCCCGGATTTCTGATGGGGTAGTTAATTTCAATCCGTTATCTGGTTTTTTGTTCCCTTTTTTAGAATGGAAAATAAAAAAACCCATATTTCTTAGTATAGTATTTCTTAGCTTAATGGTTAGAGTTTAAATTCAGCCTTTTCCATTTCAAATGTACTTGTCAGGGTTATATCTCTTGCAAAGCATTGATAAATCCTCCAAGAGTAACGCTTGTTAAGATAAATTGTCTCAAACTTAGTTTTTAGCATTTTTTTTGGAAATATTACAAACTTACAAAATTTGTATAAATCTGATATGAGTATAAACTGACTGAAAACTTATAGTTGTGTTCGAAATTCTTTATGACACAAAATGCTGCATGCCAAAATTATGTTTTTAAAAAATCTGGTTGTACAAAATTCAGCATGACCAAAATTATGTAAGTCAAAATTCTACATGTTCAAAATTCTGATTTAAAAATTGTGTTTTTAAAAATGCTGCTGTTATATGTTCTATAAGAAAAACCGCGGTTTTGATGTTGTAAACACTTTTTTTCTTTTACTACATATTCACAGCTTTTTAAAAACAGGATTTAAGTAATGCCATTTTTTGATGCCAAATTTTTTGATACGACTTTTCTTTAAGTTTTTTTTATATCAACATTTTTAGGCATATATACTTAATACATAGTATAATATTGAAAACATATGACCAACATCCACATGCCTACATTCACATAAATAATTTGAAAATTACTTATACTTTTCAATTACCTAATAAATTGTTTTCACGTCGAACTAGAAATAACCAATTAAAGTTCTTATATGGTGAGTGTAAAATGTGTTATCTTTAACTGTAAATTCAGATGATGAGGTTAAGTCATTTTAAAAATTGTGAAAATAAATGAATTATAATACGTTATAGATATAATTTCATTTAAAACATCCAAATTCGGGTTATAAATTATTTAATTTACAATACAAAAATATTTCAAAAATAGAAAAAAAAATATGTGAAAATGAATTATAAAAATTTTTTTCTAGAAAATGTTGAAATAACATAGTTTGTACTGTACTCTAATGAAAGTTTAATAGGAATGAACAATTTTTCTGTATTCTGAACAGAATTATGGCTGTACAGAATTTTTGAGAAGCAAAATTTTAGATTTACAGAATTTTGAAATAAAGAAATTTGGAATACACAATTTTTTAAAACCAAACTCTGACCCTTACAGAATTAAGATGCTAACCCAAAAAGTTAAAAAAAAAAAAAAAAAACATCAAAAGCAACAAATTCATTGTCTTTGTACTAAAATAAGTACGATCTACCATTCAACATGAAGAAATTATATTTTTAACTGTAGGAAGGGGTTGGCTACGTTTTACCGCGGCACGTTTTCCCGCGGCACGTTTTCCCGCGTCACGTTTTCCCGCGTACGTTTTCCCGCAAAACGTTTTCCCGCAGAACGATATCCCGTGTAACGTTTACCCGCCGATTGCTACTTTTTCAATACTAATCGACAGCGCATGAACAAAATTCATTTCAATAGCAGTTTTCTTTTACAAAAGTCTTTTCTTGTGTCAAAGTGAGGTATGTATGAGGGGGCAGCATGCAACCCCCCTGCTTGGCACACTATAGGATTTGGGCTAGGTGCGAGGTTGAGTGTATGAAAAGTTTCTTTTTATCATTTGGTAGTTTTTTTATGAAAATTGCCAAATAGCCCTTTTAGCCGTATGAAATAAAAAACCGCTTAAATTGAAAAAAAAATTAAATATTTTAACAAACATAAAATATTTATTGCATAAATGCAAAATAGTATTGTCAAAAAGTACTAATTAGTATTGCCTATCTCGCCGCCAATCCCGTGGAAAATTTTATAGGCAATTGTTCCGCGGGATATCGTGCTGCGGGATTGTAGCAAAAAAACTACCTTTCAAATCGGCGGGCAAACGTTACACGGGAAAACGATCGCGGGAAAACGTAGTGATCCCGTAGGAAGATACCTCTTTTAGAACCATATTTGTCATTCTCAAGCATCTAATTATCTGTTTCGAGTTATTTATTATTTTTTTATACAAGAGCTTCAAATAAGTTTAAATAATAAAAGATACAAATCAAAATTTTCACAAAGTAAAATTTTGGATTTTTAAAAAAGATAAAAAATTTATTTTTTTGATAATAGATCTTTTTTTTTTTTCAAAATGTTTGTTCTTAAAAATTTCACAAAATTTTATATATTATGTAGGTAACATTTTGTTTTTTTTTTTTTTAAGAACTGCAAGGATTTTTTTTTAAATACCTAAGGTATTTTTTTTAATTGCAAGCTGTGGTCTATTTCACCATTTTACAATATACAACTACAAATTTCTAATAGCGTTTTTATTTTTTTTCTGACACTCAAAAACGCTTCAGACAAGTTTAAATGAATACAAAATTGCAGAAAACTTCACAGATCAACTTTCACCTTTTAAAATTTTCTTACAAAATTCAACGAATTTGTAAAATAACTTATTTATAATGTATGCAATTACTTACATTTGAATGCAAGATCAGTACTTGTTTCTAATTGTAAATTGTAAAATGGTGAAATAGACCACTGAATTGCACGACACTAGTTGGAAGGAATAGAAGAATAGGAAAGAATTTTTTTTCTCATAAATAAAAATAATGATATCTAATCACAAAAATAAAGGCTTCGATATTTGTTTTAATTTCTTTCTTTTAAAATCAAATGACATGTCGACAATATTCTGAATGTTTAAAACCCACAGTGTGATCTAGAGTTGGGCAGTTTTGTTCATTTGAGTGAGCGATCAATTTAGTTCAATTCACGCTACTGAACAAGTTCGTTCATTTTAGTTCAATTTAGTTCAAAATATTTTTTCACGGAAATTTTTTGTACAGAAATTAAAAAAAAAAACTTTTGCTAATTTGAATCGCGTCTAAGCGTCAGTAAAATTAAAATAATTGCAAAGTTAGATCACAGAACAAAAATTCATTATTTTATTTAAAATCACAAGCTGAAAGCAAAATATCAAGAATATAGAGTTTTGCCATTTAAGCTAAAGTTCCATCGAACTTCAATATTTCTATAACGTTGAATTACCTTTTATCTAAAGAACGTGGCAAGTTAAGGCTCTCCCAAACCAATGCGAGTTGTTCGTATGTGAAACATTCGTATTGTATTTTGTTGTTGTTTTCAATGACAACTACGTGTTGTTATTCTTGCTTTCGTCGTCGTCAACGAATGAATCCCATTTGTTTGGGTGTTTAACTTTTTTAATTAAAAAAACTTAATAATTCAAATAAAATAGTCTATCATGTCATGATTGAATTCTGTAGTCTGCGAAAAAAAATTCATTTAGGATAAAATCATGTTGATTTCAAGTAACGCAATTATATTAAAATTGAACTAAAATGAACTATTGAACTAGATGTCTGAACTAGTTCGTTCGCGAACTACACAAGCCTAGTGTGATCGTACACAAGAGCAAGTTCGTGTGACCTAATCATGAAATTTATTTTTGTTTGAGGTGATATAATTTTGAACGATACGACGATACACGGAACGTTAAGAAGGTGTATATCTTTTAGAAGATCCCGAGAATTTTTTGTTCTCTATTTTATAACTTTAGTCACTTCAGTCACTGTTATTATAGTATGGTCGAAACGTATAAGGAAATTGAATTTTCTTTAAAAAAGGTTTTTACTTCTTATTTAATTAATGTACTTCTTCATGTTATCAAAAGTTTTCCACAATATATATACAAAACCACAGATAATTTAATTTTTTTTTAATCAGTCTAATGTTTACATATTTTGTGGCAAATACCTACTTTATTTTACATGCATATATGAAAACCACGCTATTTAATATTTAAATATTTTATATTTATATATATATAATATTTCACTATAAGGTTGTTTTAAATAACCAATTATGAAAATTTCCAAAAAAAAAACCCAATGAACAATTTAAATTACAACAAAAAATTAATTTGATATCTCCCGAGTATAGTGTCTAAAAAAAACCCAAAAGTATGTGAAAATTAGCAGTTAGTTTAAATAAATGAATATTATTTAAATTAGATTTAGTAAAATTTATCCTTCATGTTCATTTATGATCATTTTAACAACCACAAACCAAACAATCATAATAAATGTAAATTTAAATATCAATTAACTATGTATATTGAAATTTAATATACGAGTATTTGTATATATTGTGTATCTATATTTAAAAATTCTATCTCTCATTTTAAATACATTTCATTTAAATTGTCCTAGGTATACATGTAACCTTGTCGATAATTAACATGAAGCTTTTAGGTACATCTATTCAATTAAGTAAATGTTTACACAAAAAAAAACAAAACAAAATAAATTGGAGGTTAGGAGTCGTAGGAATTTGCACTTATTGTTTGAAGCTCTGTTTATTAAAAAATATTTTAACAAAAAAGTGTTTTTTTTTAAAGAGGTTTATTTGGATTTTTTGAAATTTTTTTAGCAATATTACTTGGTCTTCTTGCGTAGAATTTGTTTAAAAATATAACGAATAAGAGAGAAAATGAGCAAGAGTAAGTACAAAATACATTTTATCACAATGGGCCATCAATTGGCCTAAGTGTGTCGGTCTCTTCGCCGCCAACCACTTCTACCTAAGTGCATATTTTTACTTTTTACTTAATGATCTTAAATGCAATTTTCGTACAAGCACTTTTAGTCAAAACTGTTAGAAACACTTTCAATAAGATCCAAAATAAATCAAAACCTTTGTACTCACGGTACCCATTCTAGATATGAAGTTAAACAAAAATACGAAGCTTTCTTCTAAGGATCAACTCTATCAACTATGATTATGGTATCCGCATACAATTATTTAAGCAAAACCCCATCGGATAAATGTGGCAAGTGTTTCAAAATAAAAAAAGGTATTTTTGAATTTCTCCTCATATTGTCGTAGAATTAGGTTTGATTAAAACCTGATTTTTTTTTTTGTTGTTACATCCAAACCAATACTTCCCCCACTGGTACAGTCAACAAAAAAAAAAAGAATAACTATTGGAAATGATGGGATGCCGATTGCTAAAATGGTTGCGATAAAATCCAATATGTGGTTTAACTAAAGTTCATTCAACATCCATATGAAAGCTGCAGCCACCAACTGACCCAAAATATACATACATACATATATACCTATGTCGGTGTGGTAAAACGCAAAAAATCGATTGTTTTAAATGGTTCGCTGTTATAGGTTTATATGTGGCCAAATTGGATGGCAGAGATTTTATAAGATCGAAAGTTGGAAAAAGCTATTGAAAAAAAAATCAAAATGGGTATAAGTGGGAGTAAGGGAAGAGCAATTTGAATAATTTTTCAACAGAAATAACCCATTTAAATCGAACAAAAAAATAATGAAAAAAAAAGCCAACGCATATTGAAGTTTTTTTCTAGAATTATATTTATTGGCCCTAAATCATAAAGCAACATTTTGCTTCGGGTACCTATGTGGTTTTGCTTTCGAAGCTCATTTATATTTAGTTTTCTTTTTTCTAATGTGTGGCCTCATTTTTTAATGTATGGATATCCATTGAATTTTTCTAACCTTATGCCCCATAGGTCAGGACTCAGGAGGTTTATAGTTATACTTCTAGAAAAGAAAAAAAAAAACAAACATATCAGCATCACTTGAATTTTTTTTTTTTTCTTTTGACAATAACAGAAAAACCCACTGGACTTTCAGATACTTTTTATTCTAGGCGATATTCAACGAAATATCAAACACATTGCTCCACTTAAAAAGTGAGTGTCCTACTTGTTTAGGTATATGTGTATGCATTGAAAACTGAGCCCTCATTTTTTTTTTTTTTTTTTTGTACTACCTATATTTTTGATAAAAAGCTAAAGTATTGCCCCAGTTAAGCTTGCACTTAACTAGTTTTTTTTTTTTTATTTTATTTTTTTTTTATTTTCACGTTAGCCTTGCGCTATTCGATTTCATTTTGAACATTTTACTCAAATGAAACTCTCACAATTCACCGAGTTTTGAATTTCAATATTTTTAGTTCAATGGATTCAAACAAAAGATTACCATAGCGAATAGGTACAGAAAAAAAAATCAAATAATGTTTATATTGTAGAAACTTTGATCAAAGGAATCATATATAAGAATCGAATAGGATGCAATTATTAAACATTAAAAACATGCAGACGCGGTGCCCTGTTATGGAAGCATTGACAATTGAAAATGACAATAGTTTTTGTCCTTGCTTTTTAACCAATGATGGCAATCATATAGTGAAAAAGTATTTAATACAAAATTTTAAATGGTATTTCTGAAATAAATTCTACAATAAAAAAGAGTTCTTAAAAGCTCCTAATACATACATACTTCATATTTTTTAAAGTAATTATTTTTGTTTTTTTTTTTTTTTGGGGGGCACTAATTTATTTTTTTGATGCCTCATACCGCCTAATTTTGTGGAGCTCTCTGTCTAATATGAATTTTCAATCGAAATCTTCAAAAGTTGTTTTATTGCAAATATATTTTCATTAAAAGTTTAATCAACATTTTTAAAGTCGTTTTTGAGAACTTAAGGTTGATTTCAACAAATAGGTTTTTTGTACTAAATTTCTATAATTTTATTAAACAGTTGGGATGTGAAATGATTTTTGTGGCCAAAATTTAATAAACACACTTTTTCGTAAGAACTTACAAAAATCGAGATATTTAATCAAAACTAAAATCCAAGAAGGCGGCCAAAGGATTAATTTCACTAATGTGAAAAATAAAACGTATGACATCTGATTTCGATGTGCTTCCCTTCAAATTAATAAAAAAATAATGTTTATAAATGCACTGAACTATTAAAGCTGGTCGTAAATGTGATGTGTGTGTTTTTTTTTTTTTTTTGCGAATGTCGTTCAAACTTCAACGTTCAATGCGACAAAAATCGATCGTATCAAACACATGGACCTGTTTAAATTTAAAGTTATCTTTATGGCTCTATGCTCAAGCAACAACAGCTTAAAGCCTAGATACATACTTCCTCGTGAAGTGAACAAACATCAGTGGAGAAAGTGAATTTTTGACACAATTTGCTTGAATTTTGCAGCTTTTATCTTCAAATTGTCAAAGCTACACCAAAAATCAAAGAGTTCCCGTACATTTTGCGCGAGAATTGGTTCACCGCTCGTGAACGCAAACTCTTCACTTATTGTAATTGTTCCACGAGCACGTTCACGGATGAATTCACGACATGATTCACAAGTATGTACTAGGCTTAAGGGCCAGTTTCACAGTTAAGTAAGTGTCACTTAAGTGCTAAATATGTAAAACTAATTCCCAATTTCACAGTGTAAACTTATCGGAATAAGTGACACTTAAGTCTCCCATGTTGGCCACTTAAGTTCCACTTACTCAGGTAGTAAAACTGCGGCTAAAGTGCCAAAATGGGAAAATTAAGTGCCACTTATTTTGTTAAGTGCGCACTGTGAAACTGGCCCTAAGACATGGGAGATTATACGAATTAAATGATTGAAGTTATTTCGTAGGACCGACCGACCGTTTAACAGTCTTGAAACTTGTTCTTCAGATCTTTAAAGCTGTTTTGATTTAACTTTAAATTGCACTAAACGAGGCTAGCTGTAAATGTGCAATGTTTTCTTTGGTGAGCCTTATTGCGAATGTCGTTCTTTTAATGCGACAAAAGTCGATCGTATCAAAAACTTAGATTCGTTCAAATTGTTATCAAAAGTTATGTTTGTGAATCTATGCTGTTGTAATCCCATGTGACGGCTCAGGCAACAACAGCTTGAGATATCTTGAATTTCCGATAATCGACTTAATGGATAAAAATCTTTTTTCGGTAAACGAACGACACTCGCAATAAGTGCCAGTACATAAAGCGGAAAACACAAAGTTACTTTTCTGTTAGCGCTGACTCCGTTACGCTACTATACTTTCGATTGTACTTTGACTGACGTCTGTCATTTTGGTAATCAGCTGTTAAAAAATTTGTTTGTTTTCATTTCAAATTATTTGAAATCAATAATTTTCCCAATAGACAAAAAAAAATTGATTAAATAGGAAAATTCATATTTTTACCCATTTTTACCTGCACAAATATTTATTTATCATTAAAAACAATTTTTTTTTCACAAAATAATGACTTATTTTTTGAAAATTCCCGCAAACAAAAAATCAACTAAAATATCTGTAACAAAAAAAAAATAGAAAACATGTCACTTAAACATATCCATATCAACTAAATGTAGAAAACATTTCAACTTTAACAACTGCTTTTGCCACGTTACGTATATGTTCCGTTCTCTTTGTGTATGTCAAATTGGAGGTTGAGCGAAAAAGCTATATTGTGATAGGTTGTTAGCGATTCCTATTGTCCAACTTTAGACGTCACTCAACGCTAACACAAAAGTAGCTTTGTGTTTTCCGCTTAATTATCTTTGCCTTAAATATTTATTTTAAGTTAACCTTCCTACTTTACTTAGAGTACATACCTGCATAGGTATATAATATCAGAGGTAAAACTATAGATTAAAGAATTAAATACAAAAAAAGTACTAAATTTTGGATCTTCACAAGTTCCTGCAAACAAAATTTTTAGCATTTTAAGAACTTAAATAAATCTTTCAGAGGGCAAATTCAAAAAATTGACATGATTCAAAATGTTAAATCAAATTTAATCTACACAGAATTAAATGCAGAAAATAATACAAAAAGTACCTAAACAAAAAGTAAGTAAAAAATACTATTTTCATAAATTGTCATCCCTAACACAAATTTTTATTCTTATAATATGGTTCTCTTTGTTTTTTCCGCATGAGGTAAAGTTGCAACTGTTTAATAAGAGGCATTTCTGTGAAAAGAACAATAAAGACACTTCCTTTCAGTTGAATTACTTGTGTTTCAATTCACTGGTAGATAGGTACTTACTACTCAGCAATCCTTAACTGTAAAGTATATAAGCCACAAAAAACAAAAACAAAAGAATCCTTTAGGTTTTTAAGACCTTCAGAATAATAATAAAAAATCGGTTTTTATTTTTTAACAATCAAAACTATAATAGTTTTCTTCTTTTATGAAAGAATATTATAGTTGTAAAAAAAGCCGCTGTCATCAATTTTATGTATTTTAGCAGACCGGAAATGCTTTTTTTAAACTTAATTAAATTATTGCGCAACAAATTATCATTTTAAAGGCTACAATTTATAAGAAAAAAATCTAAAATTCATTATTTTTTTTTTATTTTCACCGTTAGGTTCATATTGGAATAACGTCTTATTTTAGCGGAAACAAAAAAAACCATGCGAGCTACAAAATCGGATTTTGCGCGTTTAATTTAGGGATATTTCAAATTTGTACAAAAAAACAATTCAAGTTTCTGTTTTTTTTTAGATTTTGGCAGCTAACCTTTAAACTTCAATATAAAAAAAGCCACAAGTTTCTACTTAGTGCAGAAAAATAGCATTTAAAAAGCTACAATTTCTGGCAAACAAAAAATTAAAAACATAATTTTTTTTTATTTTTTGTCCACTAATTTCCATTTTATTTTAAATGACCGGAAATGTACATTTTAAACTTAAAATACAAATAAAAATTGATTCATAAAAGCTACAATATTTGCGCAAAAAATTAGCATTTATAAAAAGCTTAAATTTTTGACAGAAAGAGAATTATTGTTTTCGGATTTTCGTCCACTTACTTCAGACTTGAAAAAAAAAAATAAATAAACTATTTGAGCTACAAAATCGAGGAGCATTTGCAAAGCTACAAATTATGGATGTCAATCAAACTTAAAAATTCGTATATTGTTTTAGATTTCGTCCGCTAATTTTAGACATATTTTTGCGAAAAATTTAATAACTAACTACACGAGCAATAAATTAGCATTAAATTATAGGTACAAATTTGAATACAAATTTTTTTTTGATTTCGCCAAAAAGTGTCTCCGAATTTGAGGGATAAAGTCAATACTTGTGTTGCTGAAGCACTCACGCACGACCTTGACGCACGCGCAAGTTATATATTCAAGCATCAATTTAGTTGAAACAACTGAGTTAAAAACCAAATTGAATCGTGTATTGGTTGCTTTAAGAGGAAAAATGTGGTTTCAATTGTGTATACTGACGCACAAAGGAAAAGTTATCAGTTTAAATAGGTCCTTGGAGGTAACGCATTTGAGAACATAATGTGTCGGTTTTATTATATAGATACCTGCTCTTCTATATCAAGCTTAGCAAAGAATGCCTTAAAAAAATCAAATTTTTGTGGAATGATAGGATTGCGCGGTGTGTGTGTGTTTTATCGTTTTTTCTTTTTTTTCTAAAGAATTTCAACGAGGGTGCAGGACTGCATTTACAGCGCAGGGACATAAGGCCCAAGGCCATAAAGGCCAATTTTTATTTTTGGGGCTTATGTCCTACTTGAGTGGGATATAAAGCCCAAATTAAATTTGGGCCTTAAGTCCCATCCAAGTGGGACCCAAGCCCAAATATTTTTTGTTAACAATATGGGACATAAGTCCCAAATTTTTTAGAGGCATAGAAGATTATAATAATTTGTTGATGTTTTATTTGAAAGAAACTTAGTACAGTGCTAGCACCCAGCATAACGGCGAATAATCAGTGAGGTATGTATGGGGGGGGGGCATGCTGCCCCCTGCAACCGCCTGCTTGGACACACTATAGGATTTGAGGTAGGTGCTTATGTCCCACTTGAGTGGGACTTAAGGCCCAAATTAAATTTGGGCTTTATGTCCTACTCAAGTTGGACATGACTCATGAGCCCCAAAAATAAAATTTGGGCTTTATGTCCCTGCGCCTGCATTTATACTCGCAAGTAATTAGGACTATACATTATTCAACACAAGGCAAACAAAACCCTTTGAATGTACTTAAACATTTTAAGGCTATAATGCTACAGCGCCTTATGTACACATGTACGTCGCGCGCTGTAATGAAAACGCTGAACAACATTGAACATTAAAATTTTGTTTTATAAACCTTTCGAAAAGTGATATCAGACTTAGGACTTAATTTGAAGATTTGGTAGCAATAACCGGGGTATTTTTTATTAATCGGTTGATTAATTGTTTCCCAATCGTTTTAACAATGATTTTCTTCAAAGCTGCCATCTTAAAAATTTCGATTAAACTACGCTTTTGACAAAAAAAAAAAAACTTTATTCAAATTTGGATCCACTGCAAAGGATTTAAATTTAAATTTTCTATAATTTTAATTTTCTAAAATTCTAATTTTCTAAAATTTTAATTTTCTAAAATTTTAATTTTCTAAAATTTTAATTTTCTAAAATTTTAGTTTTGTTAAATTTGAGCTCAATACGACTTTTCTATGATTTTTCGGGGAAATTGTGGAATATTATTCGAAATAAATGTTTGAAGTTTGACCGACCGACGCACGCGACTGTTTGACACAGTCTTGGAACTTGGTCTTCAGATCCATAAAGCTTTTTTTTAAACTGGAAACAGGTAATAAAGGAGCTGTTTTAACCAAACTTCAAAATTGAAAAACAAATTCCAAAACATTCAAGAACGAAATAACTAAATTAAAGACTTTCTGGTAACATATGCCTCACAATTGGTTAAGCTCAAGGTTATTAATATCGTAAATACAACCCTGTTTAATCATTTTAAGACATTTGAGTGAAATGAGAAGAACGATCGCAAGTAATTTACTTATAATTACAAAGACTTCACCACGTTAATGTCATATGTGGGCATGAAGCGTTTCAAGCATTTTGGGTAATTAACATAATTTTCTTTTTCTGTTACCCAAAAACGGTGGCTGTTCATTATGTTAGATGGATGAAAACACATAAAATATACATATATATATTATCAAAGCAAAAGCACGTCGTATCCTTGCCGTTGTCGTTGTTGTTGGTGTTTTGTTGTTGTCTTAGTCATCTTCGTCGTTGTCGTTGTCGTCCTTGATGAAAAAAAAACTCTTGCGATAAATTATGAGATAATGAAAGAAAGAAGTATTCAAAGCAAGCTGTGACATAAAAATGGATGATGGAAAAAGCTAAATTATTCAGGTGTAATGGGAAGAGCGGATGGTGGGAGTTGAGTGAATTCTGGTGTAGAAAAAAATTTAATTTGCAATTTATATTATTGTTTGTTCCAATTTTTTGATTGGAAAATTTTCTTTGATTCGAATTGAATTTGAACGAAAAAAAAATAAATTACAGGCGCTGTAAACGTTTATTATGGAAACATCAAAATGAAAGATGGGTAAGTAGAGGTGTTTTACGATTTTTCAGAAATATAATTGGAACTTCTTTTCTGTGTCGATATAGAATTTATTGATTTGCCGGTTCCAGTCGTTGATTTGAAAGGGATTTTCACACACTTGCCATTTTTGTTTTTGAGTATTTTGGTATTCATAAATAAGATGAAATATAATAGTAGAAGAACGCCATAGAACGACCTACCCTCATCGAGATTTAAGGAGTATACAGTTTTGTAGGTAGTGCCTAAACTTACATTTTGCGCATGGGTTGCCTGGCGAAATATGGTCAAGGCATAGGGTTGCCAAGCTTTAAAGGTGCATTTTTGGGTTTTTTCAATTGCCTGGCCCAGCTGATTGGTAGGGTTTAATTTTATAAAAAAAATATTATGTGATAGGAAACTTAATTTCAAAATTTTAAAATAGGTACGTGATTTTTTTTTAAATCGGAATTTCAGTAGGGTAAATTAGGGTAAACAAAAAAAAAAGCCTACAATCTAATTTCTAAATGAAAAATGATATGAGAGTTTTTTGTTTCTTTAAGATAGATCTTATAAAAAGAGGACAGTCATACATATAAAAGAAATTCCAGAAAATCTAAAACTCGAGATAAAAACATTTGAAGAACAAAAAATGATAAATAGACTTCGGATAAAAAATTCATATAAATTCAGGATGAATTATATGAAATAGTTTTATAGTTTCGGGAAGCAAATAAGAAATTAAAAGACCCGTGTTTGAAAAAATTTCGAATTAACTTTTTTTCTTGGCTAGGTGAATTTTTATAGAATATATATTTTTTGTTTCATCAAATTTCGTTGGTTTTTATTTTTCCTTTTTTACTCTCATTGGCATTTTCATTTAAAACAACATCAACATGAAGAGAATTCTATTACTAGTACGATGGTACTATGGTGTTTCCAAAAACATTGTCCACACTTGGAGTTTCTGAACTTTTAACCATCGATATTTCCATTTTAATTCTCACAAAGATATTTGTACTCAAGAGAGGATATAAAAGGTGTTTTTTTTTAGACGTGTGGTATTCAATCTGGCAATACTTTTTTCGAAGTTGGTCTTTTTGACAGCTGTCACTTGATTTAAGCTCAGTTTGGTTGGCCATTTTATAATGAATAGACTTATTCCTGAACAACATTTGCAAATCGTACAAATTTATGGTTCGGTTCGCGCGACACATCGCGCGCTGTGTCCAATATTCGGTCGACATAATCGCCCAGCAGAGTAATTCGAGCAACCATGGATCGGTTTCGCACCACGTTTACTCTAGTGGATAATAAGCATCCTCGGAGACGCCGTACAGTGTGCACCGAAGACGCTATTGCTGCTGTGGAGCAAAGTATCGAAGAAGACCCGAATGAGTCCATCCGCCATCGCGCGCAAGAATTGGAGCTGGGTCCTCTCGGCTGGAATTTATTCGAACCAGCCGCGGCGGCCACTTGCCCGAAATTATTTTTAAAACATAATGGCAAACCCTTATCTTTATAATAAAGCTAAATTCTTTGCCATAACATTAAATTATATGCGTGTGTGAAAAACAATATCATTCAAAGGGTCGCCTCGGGAAGATTCGCAGCATGCGATTCTTTTGAGGTAATTTTTAACAACTTCTTCGCACATTTCGGGCGGTATCTCGGCCATAACTTGGGTAATGTTGCTTTTTAATGCGCCAAGAGTTCGGGTATTATTCGCGTAAGCACGCGGTTTTTTGTGTAGCCCCACAGAAAAAAATCGAACCGTGTCAAATCGCATGATCTTGGTGGCTAATTGAGGTCGCCAAAAAAGTGAAATTACGCGATCAGGAAACTTCTCACGCAATAAAACCATAATTGGTCGTGTTGTGTGGCTTGTTGGAACCACATATCGTCCAACTCATGATCTTCAATCGCCGGCCAAAAAAAAAAACGGTTATCATTCGACCATATCGCTCCGAATTGACTGTAACCGTCTGCCCATTGGCATCTTTGAAGAAATACGGACCAATGACACCTTTCGACCATAGAGCACACCAAACAGACACTAATTTGTCTGGATACAACGGCACCTCTTCGATCACTTGTGGGTTTCTGAGCCCCATATGCGGCAATTTTCTTTGTTTACATACTCATCGAGTGAGAAATGTGCCTCATCGCTGAAGAAAATGTTGTTCGAAATATGCGCAAAAAGTGGTTACGTTTGAATCACCACTTTTGTAGTAAATTTTAATAAATTTAACGCGTTGTTCGATTGCTAAGTGATCTATTATCGTAAATGGCAAACATTCAAATAATATTATGACACTTCAAATGACAGCTGAGTTTAACAGGTGTCAAATACCAGCGCTACCAACAAAAAACCATAAAATTAATGACCCTGTAGTAATTCATCAAAAATAATATCTGGGACGGAATCATGTAAGGTGATTTGGGATAAGTGAGAGTCACATTCAAACAATTCAGTCTGTGTAAGATGATATCACATTTGATAGCCAAAGAGCTATCACATCAAAAATGTGATTGTCATTTTCCAACAAATTTTACGTATCTGCCGCCGTACGACTAGAGTTACCACCAGCCTACAAAAATTGAAAAACTTTTTCAGAGTTCCTTTTTTTTCCCATTCATACAAACAAAAATAAACATTCTTGTGACCAAAAAAGTTTACTAAATTCCGGAAGATGAAGAAAAAATAAGAATTATATCGCAAGGACGTCATTTTCTTTATATATTTTCTATTGCTCATTACAAACATTTGAAACATTCACTATGGCAACCATGTTTTTGACAAATTATATTAAAAAAAGTGTGCGTACTTATGTACACGCGCTAGAAGTAAAACTTCTTTCACGACAACAGGGCAAGTATTTTTCAAGTCCTACCACTCAGAGCACCCGATTTGAAACTCAGAACCGTTGCAAAATCGTGACGCTGAATTTTGTAATTCGTGACGGGAATTTGTATGTCGGTTTGACATGTCACTGACCGACTGACATGTCACCACGCCGCAAAAGAAGTTTTACTTCAACAACACCCAATGAGCGAGAGACACAATAGATTGCAGAATATTTCCATGCAAAACCAATAAACCTACAACTATACATAATTTATGCTTCCTCGCATTAAATCGACCAATGGCCGAAAATCCAACACAACAGAAAAAAATCCTCAGAAATAAAATTCTTCCCACAAAAAACCCTTACTCGAATTCACTAACCATCTTAACGAATATATTAAATGCACGAACCATTGCATTTAACGAAAATATAATATCGTGACGCTGAATTTTGTAATTCGTGACGGGAATTTGTATGTCGGTTTGACATGTCACTGACAGCTCCATAGAAAAATTTTTTACCCCCATGCCGCAAAAGAAGTTTTACTTCAAAAAGTATTCAATTGAATTGAATTGAGTTTAATCACCTTACCCAAACGGAAAACTAAATGACAATCACATATGACTATGGTTGATGTGACAATCATTTATCACCTTAGACGATTCCACCCCCGGGAATCACTGTTTTCATATCCGATTTGTCATAAACTTGGATTTTTGCCACCGCTAACCGCAAAAAAAAACAAAAGCTAATGTACGTAGATGTATAGAAATTTATATTCAATGAGTGCAGATATCCATTATGCATTTTATTAATTTAAATTTTTTTTTAAATTAAACTCACGTTCTGACGTCAATTTGACACTGATATTGAGGTGATGTTACAGGGATAAAATTCTTTTGTCAAATCCAATAAAGTGTCTGAATACGAAATAGGATTACTTTGAATTTTAAACTAAAAAAAACTAAAATTTATGAAAAATCTCAGGTACATGCTTACTTAAACAAATTCTTCCAAAGTCCCTTCTTAATTGCATCAAATATAAATGAACTCCCAGTTTTCTTGTTTCCAACAACTTTACATTCCTGCATGTTAAAAAATAAATCTATTATTATGTTATTCGTGATCCTACTCCTACTCCTACTCCTACTTCTGCTTTAACTTTTATTCAATGTCAGCTTTTGAACTTATTTTCAAGTTCAAAAAACATCAATAGTTATATGTATGTATAGATAAGGTCTATATGTGTCATTAATTATGGTCGGTACCTACATTTTAAATAATTTAAGAGAGAATTTTCCAACTTAGACCGCAAAAAGTCAACTATGGAACTTCTGCGGAAAGTTTTTTTTTTTTTTAACAAAATGATTAAGCTTCGTGGAGTTCTTTTACAACAAATGAATGTTTAAAATTGCTACAAGAAAAAGTAAACAAAATTTATTTAGTGGATATTCTAAAAATAATAAACTATTTGGGGTTGGAAAATGATTGTGTATGTGTAGGTTAGGTACTTACAAAAATATCGAAAGCTATTTAAATGAATTATTAGTTAAAAACAACCAAACATCCTTCTGGTGTCCTGTCCATATACACATTTATGGGTTGTATGTATGGGAGTATAGGTATCCATGTATCCATAAAAAGTAGAATCTATAAAAAAGATTTATTGATGCAACTTATATTGCGAAAAAACACATTTGAGTGGAACAAAAGGGTTTCTGAAATATTTATTTATTTTTTTTTGATGATTTATTTACGTAGTTTTTTATGAAATTCAAAATAACAATGATCTTTTTTATTGCAAGGCCCCCAAAGAAAGCGTCTGGTTGAAATGTTCCTCCACAAATTGCCGAAAAAGAAATTTTTTAAATTTAATTTTTATATAAACATTGGAATTCCAGTGTAAGATGATTTATAATTTTTTTTTTGTGTAAAGGTATGGTTATTTTAATTGCTTAGCAAAAATCCTTTAAAAAAACAAACATGGGATTTTATATGTATAATCCTCTTTCTGACCGCCATTATAGAACCTCGCAGTGTTATAATCATAAACTTTGTACATCTCAGCCGTTTTAACTGCCTCATTGAGTTTAACACTCCTTTTTTTTGACATTTCCCTTTTTTTTAACACATAAGCATTAAGCATCAGACGAAGGGATTACACACAGTTAAGTTCGACTTAACTGCTTAACAACGCTAATCTTTTCAAGCAGCCAGTCAGTGTATATGAAAAAAAAAATACACACATATTTTGTTTGTTGTTATTTCTATGCTTATTTTTTCGGAAAATAAAATTCGTATATTATGTAGGTTTATATACGAGTGTGTAAGTGTGTAATTTGATGAGGAAATTAATTCTTTATCCGGAATTCAGAATAGAGAGGATGTTGAGGGTGCAGAAAATGACGGAAGTATTTATTAAATTGAGCGAAGTAAAAGTAATAAATAATAAAATTCTTCTATATTTTGTATTAGCCCTTTTTTCTCATAATAAATTAGATTGAGAGAAGATTGTTATATATTTTACGTAAACTGCTTTATAAAACTTTAGTATTGGATAATTGTATCTACTATGTATATGAATAATGGATATGGGAAAAATAAAAGAACAATAATAAGATTTTGATTCAAAATAGATTTTAATGCGAATGAAAGTTTTTTTTCCATGGGATTTTTTAATGATCTTATGGAATCCATAACTCACAATTCGAAAGATGAATTAGTGTAATTATTTTTTTTTCTAATCTACACTCAGCGGCACGGAATCTTGGTCACACTTGATTTTTGTTGTAACTCGCCCTCAAATATTTTTTTTGTTAATGGTTTGATTGTAATTATGTTAAATGTGCATATTTTGATTGTTTTAAACCCGTTTATGATAATTCCAAGGTTTAAATAAAAAACAGTATAAAATGAAAAATTACGTATTTTCGGGAGGGGGGGGGGGGGGTGATTTGAGACGTGTCAGTATCGTGTGTTCCCTCATTTTGGCCATACTACAGCCTGCATTCGATCTGGCATACTCAGGATAATGTTTTTAACATCCCTTCACGATAAGATCTCCCAGCCGGCCAGTTGCGTATATGAATACCTTCAGTGCACTGGTATTCAAAAACTGCAGTGGCTCGCCCGCAGTCCGGATTCAAATCTCATAGAGCATATCTAGGACAACAGTTACAACAAAAATTAAGTGTGGCCAAGATTCTGTGACGCTGAGTGTATTTGCACGGTCTTTAAAGTCGTTTTAGTAAATTCCGCCCACTGCCACGTTCAATTTTATTTTAAATTTGAGTTTTCTGCGTATTGTGCACTCATATAAATATTAAATTTTAACATTTAACTTAAAATGTGTAATTTGTTCGGAAATCAGCCCACAGCCACGCCCAATTTTATTATAGTTGATTTTTTCTTCTCATTTAACAGTAATAGAAAGCTGAAATTTTATAATTAAATTATCTATATTTTACATAAAGCATCAAATATGTAATTTGTTCGGAAATCAGCCCACAGCCACGCCCAATTTTATTATAGTTTATTTTTCTCCTCATTCAACAGCCACAGAAAGCTGCCATTTTGTTAATAAGCTATATTTAACATTAAACATAAAATATGTTATTTGTTTGGAAATCCGCCTATACTGTCACGCCTACTTTTATTAAAGTTTAGTTTTCTCCTCATTTAACAGCCATAGAAAGCTTTAATTTTATAATTGAGTGAAATTTAAGATAAACCATGAAATATATATTTTTATTTTTTTTTTAATTTCGCCCACTGCCACGCCTACTTTTATTATAGTTGAA
Source organism: Epistrophe grossulariae (assembly GCA_929447395.1). NCBI lineage: Eukaryota > Metazoa > Arthropoda > Insecta > Diptera > Syrphidae > Epistrophe > Epistrophe grossulariae. The sequence continues at coordinate 138,330,602 of OV839566.1, forward strand.
TTTTCTCCACATTAAACAATCATAGAAAGCTGAAATTTTATAACTAAGCAATATTTAACATAAAGTATAAAATATGTAATTTTTTCGGAAATTCGCCCACTGTAACGCCCATTTTTATTATAGTTGAGTTTTCTCCTCATTTGAGGAGAGCCATAGAGAGTTATAAAATTTTGTGATTGAACTGTATTTAACATAAAGCATGCGAAATATGATTTTTTTAAATTCCGCCCACTGTCATGCCTATTTTGCTTTTCTGTATTTGAGTATATACATACATATGTATGTACATATGTATTTACCATTAAAATAAATCTTAAATATTCGAATTATATTTTAATTAGTTTGGAAATATGTCATTTGACACGCCTACTTTTCATTGATTTTCATAATTTTCTTAACAAATTTAACAAACCTATATTCCTACGTCAAGAAACTTAAAATATTGTAATTGAGTTCTACAGAATCTAAGAAATAACATGCTTCATTTTACCGCCCACTGCCACGCCCATCTATTTATATAAAAATACACACATCGTGAAATCTGGAAACCAATCATTTTTTGATACAAAATTTTAAGTATTTTTAAGAACACATATTGGACTTTAATAATAAAAAGAAAAAAATTATACTTCATAACGTGTTTTTTAGAAAAAAAAAAACAACCTCAAAATGCTTAAAAAAAAGTGTTTGATAATAAATTGCGGGAAAACCGTTATCCACACAGAAAAAAGTTGTATGACAGATAAAATTCTATAACTGTTTTTGTTTTTTAAAATTTAAAATTTTTAAAAAATTTATAAAATCTGTTGTAGTTTGGCAGAGTTATAGCCAGTAAAAGGAAAAAATAATAAAAATCATAAAAACCGTTATAAGTCGAAAAGGAAGCGAACACGAGAAAATCACCTCATAAGTTTTTCGACTTGAAATTACTTCAGGAACTTCTGGTTTTCTTCTGAGGCGGTGATTTCGGGACACCCTATACATATGTGTAAGTGGGAGAAAATTTATAAAATTATATTATAGTTATTATATTTGAATGTTCTGCTTATTTAAGGTTCTTAATAAGAATCTAAAAGTTAATTTTAACAGAAATGTTTTCACGGGAACTTTCTTTGCAACGAATTGAAAAATTCTTCAAAATAAAATCATCAGAATCAGATCCATATGTTTTGACATTTTCAGGGTCACAATGTTGTTCTGAACATTTTACAGAAAAAAAAAGACATGAGTTTCTGCACTTTAACCGTTGATCGTCGTTATACTGAATTTACTTAACATTAAAAGGGAAATACAACCTTCCAGATTTTGTATTATTAATTATTAAATACCCACATTGTAGATGTGGGAACTAAGCCCACATTTAAAAAAGTAGATTTATAATAATTTATAATAATAATTGAGAACTTAGTCCTTTGGTAAACTTAGTCCCTTTTTTCCTTGCACCTTCCAGATGTATTGTCTTTGAACATATATATATTTACATAATTTGATTTAGTTTATTCATTTTGAAGAGATTATTCAACTTGAATCAGTTTATAGTTTTATTTTTTTTACTCTCCATAAAATCCTTCAACAAAAAAAAAAAAACCTTTTAAACACTTTTATGCAGATAGTAAAGTTTATATAAACGAGGATTTATGAATGCCAACTATAATAACTCTTATCAAACTCTAAACGATGGTGTTCATAAATTCAACCTTGGCTACAAAAAGTATACTTATTCACTACAAATTTTATTTTACAAAAAAATCCTTCTAGGCATGTAAGCTTCTGGCTACATATGTATAGCTATATCATTGTCGTCGTGTTTATACATAGGAAGTAAGTATTTTACAAATATTTTGAGATTTCTGACGAAAAATACATCAGCATATACACATTTACATCATCATACATATAGGTACATATATTCGAAGCTTTAATTTATGCGAAACAGGATGACATACGAAAGAAGCAAAGGCATTAAGCATGCATAACATTATTTCATAAAGTTTTCATCTGAACAATTTTATTCCTGATATATGTAGGTATAGGAGTATAGGAACGTACATACATAAAATGTATAGGCATAGCTGGCATATAAACTGGAGTAACTAAAAAAAAAAAGAAAGAAGGACAGCTCCCCAGCACATCAGGATGTTGATTGAAATGGTTTCCTGTTTTCCGAACCATAACCAACCAACACCTGTGCTCAAGTTAGATAGGTGGTGTTTTCTTTTTTAACACCCCCCCCCCCCCCTCCCCATCGTAGGAATGTAGATATAGGGTAAAGTGATCTATGTTTGAAAATTGAAATTGAAATACGTGCTTAAAATTTTTTTTTACAAATTTCACTTTACTTTAATTAATGAGAAAAGCAAGAATCCAACAAAAACATGGCAGTGTGTGCAAACCAAGTCATTGTCGTAAGATATGTCCCTAAAGTTGAAGCCAAAAATAACAATTTTTTCACAAACATCGGCTTCATTCCGTAAAACGAAAACGAAAACGATCAAACGATATCGTTTTGGCAATACCCATCTCTATCACATCTAAAGGAAAAGATAGGGACAGCTATTGCCAAAACGATATCGTTCGATCGTTTTTGTTTTACGAAATAAGGCCCCTGAATTGTGAAGTTTAATCTTGATTTGAGGTTAAAAAAAGAGAAACGACAAATTCTCGAAAACTATCGGTTTTTATTTTTTTTTTTAATATCACAGTTCATGTTTTAGCTTATGGAATTTTACACGAAAAATAATGATTTTTTTTTTCAAAAAGTCAATATAGATTAATGGTGTAGTACACATGTAATTTTAGTCAACAAAATTGAGTAGGTATACATCTTGTCATTATCAAAACAAACTTAGTGGGGTAGACGTAGAGCTTAGGAAAACGTCGCAATCTTGAAAAATATTGTTTTCTTTTAAAAACTCGTAAGCATTTCATCTTGATACAAAATGGCAATTATGCAATTTTTTTAGAAAATTAAAATATCTTTAAAAAAAAATAAAAGTTTGCGTTAGCCGCCATTTTGGAAAAAAAAATCGTTCTAACACTTTAACGAGATTTTGTCGACTCCTCTTTTTCATGGCTACTTTTTCTCTTTAAGTTTTGAAGGAGAAAATATTATTCCAGAAATATTAAGGTGATAATCATTTTGACAACTCATTGCATTAAAAATTATTGTTAAACTTTCGAGCTTTGTGGGAACCAGTGATGGCAGAAGTGATTTAAAAAATCCCACTGGATTCGAAAAAAAATCCCACTATTTCTTAAAATGAACGGAAAAATAATCAACATATTTACAGCTCATGATAACAACACAAATCGCGATGCTTATAAACTGAAATTTGTTTTACACTGTACATTCATATGTTCATGAGACTTAAAATTGAAGCTATTAAAATAATGAAACTGATTCTTCTTTTTGAGCGTTTTTTTGTCGCAAAATTAAATATATCAAAGGGAAACAAATAAGGATGCACGCACTTCCGATTAAAATAAAAGTCTTTTTATATTCTATTTTTTCAACTAAATAGTCGCGCAATTTAAATCTCAAGTGCGTTTTAGCCTTATTATTCGACAAACAAATCGTTAACTGAAAACTTTTTTAAACGTTGAAATTTTATTTGTAGAAAATGCGTGCATTTATTAAAAGATCGCTATTTTTGAATCGCAACGAATGATTACTAGCCTTATTCCTACTTTAAGAACAAAATTCCCGAAAACGATCAACAACAAAACACTCTTATAGCCACTGATAGTGCAATAATGCACCGTCCAACAATTGCACTCGTTTCCTGTATAAGGACATGTTTTAAGCCTATGGCTTTACAAGATTTTGAATGTGAATGGGTTGCCTTGTTTTAGAATCAGACTTTGGAGACACAAAATTTTTGTTCTCTGGGATAGGTTAATTGTTTTGGGAAGATGCAAGCCAAGAAGGAAGATTGCTGTTGCAATTTAGTGACCGGAAAACTTATTTTGTTTTTTTTTTTTTAAAGAAGAATGAAAGATTGTTTGCTTGTTTGACCGGTTTTCTGTGTCAATGATGGTCAGACCAAATATTTTTTTTAACTTATAAATGTAATAGGTAAAAAAACAAAATGGAAAGAAAATAGGTAGGTTTCAAAGTTTAGCAAGTTAAAAATATTATTTTCCCCCCTATAAAATAACGTTTGGAATATATTTTCCCACCATTAATATTTTCCCACCAAACTCATTTTTTCCCACCATTTTGGTTTAAAAAAAACCACCAGTCTGTGAACACTGGCTGGAACCAAAAATTGTTTTTAGCGTTACTCTGGCCAAGCGACAAAAAATGGTTAAAATACAGACAGATTGACAAAATGCAAAATGTTCAGTGAATAATATTTTACCAGATAGTTTTAAAGTTTCATCTCGTATCTTTTGTTGCATTTACCTAAACAAGGCATTCACCCTTATTGCGTTAGGCGTTTTAGTAAAACGCCAGTAAAACGACTGGGCTTCAAAAAGCGTTAATCGGCGTTTAAGTAAAACTAAACCTTAACCGTTCTCTTCTTTCTTCACCCCTCTATTTACTAAACTCATTACTAAAACGCCTAGCGCAATAAGGCTAGATTATCACATTTTTGTTAAGGAAGATTGGGGATGAATAACTACATACGTATTTAGAATATTAATTTTTAAAATTATGAAATTATTTTTTTTCAACTTTTGCTTTTTAAAAATCGAAAATCTCTTTGATGTGGGCCTAATAACCTCTCTAGCTGGTCCGCACGGCTTCATCACCAATTTTGTATCAATTCTAGCATTTTAAAAATTTTAAAAAGTGAAAATAAAATTTATAAAGGCTACAAAAAACCCTTTACAATGATTTTTTTTACACGCTCCAGAAATTTGTATATCGACACCATCCACCCTTGGAAGTATGCTATTTTTAGATTTCAAGATTTTACAACTTTTCCAGTCCAAATTTCCAACTTCGTGAAGGACAAAATCAGCCGATTGTCAATTCCGAAGTGTTTGTCATTCGTTAGAATAAATATTTTCTCCTTCCCATTCAAAATGGAATTTCAAGATAACACGACCATCCAATCCAGAAAGTATACAATTTTTCGTTTTCAAAATGTTCCCAAATTTCTATCCAAAATTTCCAATTTTCGACTCATAATGGACAGAATTAGTCGGTTTTTCATTCCGTAGTTTTCATCATTCCTTAGAATCAATATTTTCCTTCAAATACCAATTGGAGTTTTTATGATATCGCCACCATAAACACCTGAAAGTATGCAATGTTTAGTTTTCAAGGTTTTGCTGTTTCTCGAGCCAAAATTTTCAATTTTCAGCTCCGTATTATTATTACCTGGTTTAATACAAATCCAACAAAAATATCCCTATACAAATCGGATGATGTTCAGCCGAGTTATTCGCAAATACAAACAACAATAAATTAGATTTTTTTTTGTAAATTCAAAATTTTTGTAATACATATTTTTAATAAAGTTAAGTTTTAGTAAAATTGTATTCACCACAATTTTTGATTCATATTTTCTTCGATGGAGAAAATTTATAACTATTTAATAAAAAATATAAAATATAAAATAACTTAATTTTAAAATTATTTTGAAAAATTTTAAATTGTATGTAGATATTAAATAAACTTCAATTTTCTACTTGTCAAAATTTGGTAAATCCAACATTTTTCACAGATGTACAAAAAAATTTGTAGAATGTTTACTTTTTAAGTTTTATGAAATAGGGTAAATTTGTAATGTTTTTTCATTAAATCGAGCATTCCTTTTTGATTTTTTATTTTGTGTTTAAGAAAAAATCTTCTCACTCCCACAGTTTTTTTTTTTTTAAATTGAAATGAATTCTTTTGGTAATCTCGTTGTATATAGAAGAAAATTTTCAATTATCTTCAGAACCAAGGAAAATTCATCCTCTACAGCTTGACAATGGTTGAAAATAGAACATTCAGATGGAGATGGATGGTCATGGTTTTAGCAAAAAAAAAAAAAGTGTGTGTGTGTGTGTGAGATGTGCATTCGCATATATCCCATATATATGTATGACTTGAATGAATAGAATGACCTACATTCACTCAGTAACAAGACAAATCTAAAGAAAACAAAAAAAGTTTTCAAATTTATAAAATAAAAAAAAAAAAAAAAAAACTGACAGGCAGAAGAAAAGTTAAGGCTGTAAATTGTATGTCATTTGGTTTGGATTGGATGTAGATGTTCGATTGGTGTTATTCATCCAGAAAAAAAAGAAAACAAAAAAGAAAAAAAACACAAACCTGACTTTCCATCAATTAAATTGATTGAAGACGGTACAGGGAGGTATAGAAAACTTCAAGCTAAAATGTGACTGATTTTACTTTTCGAACAAAAAGTTAAGTCATCAAATTGAATTTATGTGAAAATTGATAATGTCAGCTTGCAAAGTCCTAAAAGGCAACTGGTGGCGGAATCTCTCTCTGGATTTTCCTTCATCAACACCTGTAAGTAGCTTAAAATAGTCTCTCATGAATTTTAAAGGCCTCCTAGTCATACATCATACCTATATAGGTATACGATTTGTATAGGTACGGTGCCAAAAAAAAAACATCTTTCCTATACAAGAAGAATTTCACAACCCAGCACCTCCTCCTTATTTTCCTTGTATGCCTATGCGGAGCATCCTGCTGTCATGATAATAAATCATTTCACTTTGGCTTTATAGCCAGGTACTTAAGATATATGTATATATGTATGTATAGTGATCACAGCAATAAACTTTCGTTAAGTCCCTCTGGGCAATCATATTTGTGTACCTCTACATATAAATGTCTTATAAGGTTTGAGAAGTTAAATTTAATCAGTTCACTCACAACCATATAATCATCAATTCTCACTTCCCACTATACTACTTTTCTTCTTCTTCTTCATTTATTTGTTGCAAACTTTTACAGGAAATTTATTGCTTTAATCTTTCGTTGCAAGTTCTTCCACCAATAAATAACATGGATGGTATAGGCTTATACAAAATAACGCGCGGAATGGTCTATGGGAAATGTATGAGACAAGAGGCATCATGTTGTTGCAGGGTGTCAAAATAGAGATAGTATATGTGTGGGTTGAGTATACATATTCTCTGCCTTTTGTTTCGGTTGACTATAGATATGTATAACCTACTTAAGGTTTGCATTTTCATGATGCTCTATAATAACTTAGGTTCCATTTTCATTTTACCCAAAGAAAATATTTTATATATTCAGGGTTAAAAAGGAAGGGAAAGTTTGTTATTGCGGAACTTTCTTTTTTTTTGTTCTTTTTTTCTTCGTGTTGTTTGTTTGTTTGTTTGTTTGGTTTTCTAAGAGTACAGTGATGGCGAACCTATGACACGGGTGCCAAATTTGTTTTTTTTAAGTTAAAGAAAATTGATTAAATTTCGGCTAAAGTTTAATGCAGTGTTATAGACAGTTCGTGGTAAAATAATAACTTTGTAGGTAAACACAATATTATTGTTTAATACCTTTTAAACAGGTGCAGTGCAAAAAGACCCGCGAAAATAAAGCTAGTGGGTTATATTTTCCAAAATAAATGGAAAAAACACCCGCGGGATATTTTTTTCTTTTTTGGATTAGCAATTTCATTTTAATCTTAGAGGTTGATATACGAGTATTACATGAAGTGCTCATTTTTATTTCAAATTGAAGCTTTCATAGGGGGCGCTGTCGAACTTTCAGTGACCACTTATAGTTTATCAAGATATTCAGTAGCACTTTTTCCGTGGGCAGAGGATTATAACTTTCGTCACAAATATCTTTAAAACAATTTAAAAAAAAAATATAAAATAAAATAATATAAAATTTTGAGAGAAAATATAAGAAAATTTTGACTGATAGTTGAACTTTAAGTGGTCACCGAAAGTGAAACAGTGCCCCCTATCACGGCTTTGCATTAGGTATAGGAACAAGTACTCCGTATAAAAAAAATATGCTTTAAGATTTTAATTTGGGAAATAAGACCCATCGGGTCTTATTGTCTCATTGCACTGCACCTCTTAAACTGTTGACAAAAAAAACTGTCATTCGATTTAACAATATTAGGTGGGTGTGTTTTATTCAATGCTGCATAGCTAGGGCAGCACAAGTCTGAATAAAACGATTACTCGCTCTATACGTTCATTTCAATAATTCAAAGTTCTATCGCCAGCACAGCCATTTTTTTTTACTGACTTCTTTTTCGCCAGCAATGAAATTGTTTTTGTTTGCCAAGGGAAATTTTGGTGCCCTGGGTATGAAGCAATGAATAAGACATACCTATTATCAAAAAATCAATTTTTGTTGTTTGTCACCAATTTCAATTTCAAGAAATAAGTTCCAATAAGAAAATAAAAAACAAACATTCAAAAATAAAATTCAAATAATTTCTAATCTCCAAATAAATACAAATGCTAAGGAATTGCACTTAAAATTAAGAACATTTTTTTTTAACTAAGTACATATGTATATAATGATAAGGTATTAAAATTAAATTTACTATAGAATAGGGTACGCATGTTAAAATGAGTTCGCCACCACTAGCTAGGCTAAGTGTATATTTTAATCAGAATTCTTTCTATATATATGTAGGTATGAAAAAGATGCTCATCTTTTTATAGAAGAAAAAAGCGCACAAATAAAAAAGAAAAATACTCAGTAAAACATGGTACACATAAACAATTTAGTAGAGTAGGAGCAGAGGTACATATATAATTTTAAGAATTTAAAGATGTGAAAATTTCCTATAAAAAGATGTTTTTATTTTTTTTTTTGTCTTTCCTTTTTTTTAATGGGGATTAAAAAGAGAAATTTTAATTTCATTTTAAAACTTAATCCTATATTCACAGTTTTCTTCGTGAGAATTATAAAAACGCCTTTGTAGCTCTGTAGTAGCAAGAACAATAGGCAAATTACTCTCTCGCTCTCACGATAAGATTTTCTTTTATCAATTTTAAAGTACATAATTGTAATTATAAATTAGTTAAGTTTAAATTTCATATTTTTTTTTAATTCAATTAGTACGGGAAAATGTTGAAACATTTAGGTAAGATGTTATAAAATGAGTCTTTTAATGTTGTTAATTTTATATTCATTAATTTATACTCTATAGTTTTTCTGTTCATATACTTCCCAATTAATCAAGTCATAAGAGATTTAATACGTTGCACTAACCTGAAAGTAAAAATAAAAAAAAATTAGATTAGATTAGGTCGTATGCGTATAGGTATGTGAATATAAAATTGAAAATATGTAATTTTAAATAAGGCAAGTGGGGTAGTGTAATGTATAGAGATCCTAAACATTATTCACTATTTTGTGGTCGTTAAAAAAAGTTCATCTTGGATGGGTCTAAATCAGCTCCAGATGAAGAAAAAATAATTCCCTAATTTTTTTGAGTTTTCTAAAATATGTAATTACTTTAAATGAATACAAATTTATTAAGAATCAACGAAAAAACTTACAACACTATTCTTACAAATTTGTATTTTACTTATAAAACTGTAGCCAGACATTCATTCTAATATTTGTTTTTTTTTTTAAATTAAGTTATTTTAATGAAAAGTTTTTGCAAAAATGAATGTATTCAATTAATTAATATTTGTAATTAATGTTCATTGCATATTTTTTAAAGCTAATTCTCAAAAATATAATAATCAGTCGAAGAAATGTTGGCAACCCTAGACATGGCCCTTCTGAACTCCACCATTTTTTTTTAATTGATAAATATTGAAATTCGATCTTTAACACCAGTGGACAAAAGTTTTGATCATTGAGAATCATTTAAAGCCTTGTGAATTACAAGTTATCAATTTTCTTATAAAGTGAGTTTTATAAAATACGAAATTTCAATATTTATTCAATTGATAGCACTGGTCAATACTGATTTTGCCACACAAACTTTGACCGCTAATTCTGTTATACCAATTTACCCTCATTATTAAATCGCAGTTGTCATGTGTCAATTATAGCCTCATTAATAGTACTACGGTAATAAGAACATTGGAAAGTTCGCGAGTAACTTGCCATAAATCTATTTGTCGGTGGATTTGATTGAATTTTTGTGATTTATTAACTTTTTTAACATGTCAAGAAAAAGTTATAATGATTCTAACTCTTTTTGCTGTTTGTGGAGAATCTATGTTCAAAATACAACGAATAAAATTTTACGAAACTTTTTTGGGTAACCATAAGAGTGACAGCTAAAGAGTGTTGTTTAGCAAGCTATTGCTATAGCTTATCAAGCATTGGGTTGCAACATTTCACTCAAGATCATTTTTTTAGATTCACTCCTGGATTTTTTCCCTGACAATTTGGGACTGTCAGCGACGAGTACGGTGAGAGGTTCCATCAGGACATTTCTAAGATGGAAAAGCGATAATCCGGGCCAATGGAACCCAAATATGTTAGCAGATTACTGCTGGGCAATTAAAAGGGGCCAACCGCAGGACCTTAATTTTCAAGAAACTCTCAGATCATCACTTCATAATAAAAAAAATAAACTTTTGATTTATGAGGTCATTGTTTTACCTTCATATTTTAAATTACTCAATAGAATGAAATTCTTGGCTAACAAATTTTTGTTTCTATGTATTAGTTTTTACTTACAACCACCAATTAAAGTAAAAAATATCAAAAAAGTTCGTCAACAAAGTTAAAATTTTGTTGTCCAGCGTATTTGTCAATCGTAATACGGGTGTTAAGTTGCAGCCTGAAGGTAATGAAATCATCTGTAATTCGTTGATTTTTTCTTGTGCGGGCAATATTGTTTAGGTTATGTTGTTTTAATTTTATATTTGTTCACTTTTTTATTTTTATTTTATTTTATTTTATTTTATTTTATTTTTGTGTTTTTTCGTTTTCTAAAGGGTGTTTTTTTTTAGACGTGTTGTTTTCAAGAAGAAATTATAACGCATATAATTTAATGTTATGGCCAAGAATTAAGCTTTATTATAAAGATAAGGGTTTTCCATTATGTTTTAAAAATGATTTCGGGCAAGTGGCCGCTGCGGCTGGCTCGAATAAATTCCAGGCAAGAGGCCCAAGAGGCTCTAGCTCTAATTGTTGCGCGCGATGGCGGATGGACTCATTCGGATCTTCTTCGATACTCTGCTCCACAGCAACAATAGCATCTTCGGTGCGCACTGTACGGCGTCTCTGAGGATGCTTATTATCCACTAGAGTAAACGTGGTGCGAAAACGATCCATGGTTGCTCGAATTACACTGCTGGGCGATTATGTCGACCGAATATTGGACGCAGCGCGCGAACCCAACCATTATTTTGGTAATAAATTTGCACTATTTGCAAACGTTGTTCAGAAGTAAGTCTATTCATTATGAAAACTAAACTGAGCATAAATCAAGTAACAGCTGTCAAAAAGACAAACTCCAAAAAGATTGAAAACCCACACGTCTAAAAAAAACACCCTTTATAAGAAGCTTAAATAAAATTATAAGAGCGAAAAATTTCCAAACATTTTTGCTATATACGATAAGATGAAGCGATATATCAGTTCAAAATTACAGATTACAATTAATAATAAGGGGGATTTTTAAAAAACCATATGGTGTCGCATTGATCATTTTTAGTATATTGTATTGTAAGATTTGCTCAAAAAGTTAAATTAAAGAAAAAATTTGAAAAATTCAAATATTCTTTAGATAAATTAAAAATAAATAAACAAGGAATATGATCTTCCATAATCCTGCGAATCCCAAAATCCCACATGAATTATAGAATTTTGCTTTGGTATAAAAAATCGCTTTTGGCATTTGCCCTGTTCTATTTTCAAACCTATGGTCATTCCTACAGCCTTAAAGAGTTTTCTTCAAATTTGGAATAAAACTGTCAGAATTTTAATATTTTAATAACATGTAAAAGGTAGAACGTCTTTGGCTAGACGAAAACAATAATACTAACGTGTTGTTTTCATTGACAACCACGTGTTGTTATTGTTGTTTTCCCCACTGTCCCACGTCCCCACTGAAAATTCGCGTTGGTGTGGGGGAAGCTTAAATGTTTTAATAATTATTATTGGTTTTTTTTTTTTATTTTGCTAAACACCCTAATTAACATTATAAGTCTACAAATTTCTTTTAAATTCTTATAATCGGGAAAAGGAATCCTTGTTAGCTACATATTTGTTTCTGCGGCAGACATTCCAATTAGACAAAAATTTTCAGTATCATTATATTATATAATATACCACCCAAACATTAACTAGACAAAAAGATTTTAATTAAAATTGGTCGCCTTTAAATTACATAGATACACAATACACATACATATAGAAGACAAGACAACGTCCGTTTGGGAAATGTCCCATTGGAAAATTTATCACCCAATTCATGTCAAATGCAGTTTATGTACATTGTTTGTGTGTACCAGATCGGGTATATATGGAATGCTTTAGAAATTCTCACAGGGATTAGAAATTTTGATATGGGTTTCCTTTTAACTCAAAATGGATTTTCTTGGTTTATAATAATAAGAGACTCGTAATGAAAACTTCTTGTTTTATTTTGTATTACATATACATATGTATTTTTTTTTTTGTATTTATTTTAATTGCGAGTATAAAAATAAGTAAACTGTTTAATTAAAAAAAAAATACAGTATAAATTGATCATGTATTAAAAGTGATTTAATTTAATTTCGATATTAAAAGTAATTGATCTGTTAAATATTTATGCAACTAATCCATTTTTTAAATATTCCTGAAGAAAATTGAATTCAATTGAATTGATTTAAAAAAAAATTTTTTTTTAAAGAGCAGTCATGTCGTATAAAACTTGTCATGAAAAAGAGCTCTCATCCTAGCCATTTGGATTCGACAGAAAATTGTACTTCCCCTTTATTCCTGCCGACTAACAAAACCCATATCCATAGGAATGGTTGAAAATTTGTAAGAGGAGTACGGAAATGCTCGCTCATATTAAGATCTGCTCGCGAATGTGCTGTACAATATCGAATGATTACTTATAAGAAGATCTCGCTCTTGAGTAATTATCTATGAGCATTTTATTTTTACTCACGCTCGCGAGTGATCGAATTATAATATAACGAAACTGCTTGCCTCGTGACTCGTGAACTTAAGACGATAGCTAGTACTCAGCGTGTTATTCACGTATACAGACAGAATCCACCAATTATTCATAAATGCGTGTTGTACCTATTAAAAAAAAAATACCCTTTATACTCACTATTGCTCAGTAAGACATTTCTTATACCTATAATGCTTTTTTTAAAATTACATATGAGTGAGCATTCTCTACGTTCCCTCACACTCATGATTTTTTTCAAAATTGCTCACAATCGCGAGCAAAATGTGAGCAAACAACTGTTTAATGAACTCGCTCAGGAGTGAACATTTCCAAACCCTGGGGGCCAATTCTGGTTCTGTGAAAAAGTTAATCGAATAACTTTTCACCTAAAATCCGATTCTCGTTCTGCGAAAATGTGAAACCAAACATCAAAAACATTCATGAATCTGTGAATAGAAAGGGTGAATACGAACAAAAAAATGCTCAATTCAACCACATCTTCTTCCCTCGTCCTATTCATGAAGAAAAAAATATTTCTGTCTCATGCGTTTCTCTTGCCTCTTAAAAAAAAGGAGAAAAATGAGAGAATTGCATTGACTGCGCATGCGCTTCAGGAGAAATGATAAGGAAGTTCGGGATGGGTAATATAGTTCGTAAGAGAATTTTATTCAATGAACCAGAATCGCTTATTTACACAAAGTAAATCGAAAAGATGAAAGCAATGCATGAGAGCGAATGTGAAAACAATTTATTAGGTGTATTTTATTCATTGCTGCATAGCCAGCACAGCATTCAAGTCTGAATAAAACGATTTAACTCACTCGCCATCTTCATTTCAATAATTCACAGTGATATCGCCAGCACAGCCATCTTTTTTTTTACTGACTTCTTTTTCGCCAGCAATCAAATTGTTTTTGTTGGCCAAGGGAAATTTTGCTGCGCTGGCTATGCAGCAATATGCAGCTTTTTCACAGAACCAGAATCGGCCCCAGAGCTTTAGGTCACTATAAGCCCTGGTTCTCCACAAGTCTTCGCTCCAACAAAAGTATTTATTTAATTTGATTATATATATCTGGAATATATATTTATCTACATTTTAACTAAAATTAATTAATTAATGTTGAAAACAAAAATTCTGAATCAAAAACAAATAATTGAGATTTTTCAATAAAAATTTACTTACACAAAAAAAAGAGCATAAATAATAAAATTCCACATTTTAAAAATGCCTAGGTATATAAACAGTTTTGTATAATTTAATATGAAACCATTGTAATAAAAAGCAACCTATACAGTAACAATGCATATTATGTTCAATATATCTACCTACAATAATCATAAAGTTTATTTTTCCATTCTTCAATCAAAAACCAAATCTAGTGCAATATAAATCCCATATAAAAAAAACTTTTTTATTTGGTAAAAAAAAATATAAAAAATAAAAAAGCAACTCACATCCGTTCCATTTTCATTTCCACACTTTTTATCCTTTTTTTTTGTTGTTCAATTCGTGGCAAATGGAAATGGCCACTTGCAGTTTAATGTAAATCTACTGCATATCCACACTACACTACATATGTACATGTGTGAGTACGTCACGTCACGTCGTTATCGTCTGCAATTGCAATGCAACTGTGGGCTGTGGGGATTTATTTTGTATCACAGCTTTGATGGCATAACAAACCTAAAAAAAAAAAGAAGTCCAACAATAATAATTATCATCTCTTTCCCTCTTGGGAAGAAGAGTGATGAATGATGCTGCTGCCAGTCATTGTTGTTGTTACCTACTTACTATTTTCCACTGTAAAAATCCTTTATCTGCAAAACTTTACAATTATTATGTTCGTAGGTATGTATAATATCTATACATATGTATGGATAAACATACTTTTCACGTTCTATTTAAAGTAGAAGAATATTTGTAAAAATTAATAATTTTTCCTTCAACTGAAATGGAACTTAATGGCCCTTGAGATGTGAACGTAATAATTATCATGAAACGCATATACCTACACATGATATTAGGTATAAGGTATACCTCACGTGATAGACTGCCACTGCCAAGCCAAAGTACCAGACTTTTGTTGGATAATAATTGTATGGGGAACTTGGGATTAAATAATTTTTAATTAATCGTTCTCGGTTTCACTGCAGAGCGAACGCAGTGTTATGAGATGATTGTGGTGATGGTAGCAATGAAGGAGAAAATATTACTCTCACATAATACATATGTATATTGATATGGATATGGTGACCAGCTTAGGTAGTTTTTTTCTAATTCTTTTTCTTCAAAGGATTTTCTAATATGCGTAATTTAAAATTCTATTCACAAAAAAAACAGACCAACTTTGTTTTCTTGATATGAATTGATAAATAAAATCAATTAATATTTTATCAAAACAAATAAAATTGTCCTTATTTTCATATTGAATGACCAAAAAGTAATTTAAACTCTGCACCAAATTTAAAATATACCTACTATTTTAGGAAATGCCTAAAGCCCGTATGACACAACAATTTTTTCTCATTTTTAATTCATAAAAAATGAAACTAAAGAATTCATTACTGAAAATTCCGTCATGACTAAGTGTGCACACAATTAATCCCAAAAATGAGAAAATGTCACAAAAAATGTATTAAAAATGTGATTCCATCTACATTTTTCAGCTTTTAGATTTCAGATTTGAAAATTTTAATAAATTTCAAAAAACATAAAAAGAAAACATTTTTTACAATACGGACAAAATGTCAATTATATTTTGTGTTGTCGGTAATATAAATTTATAAAATATTGCAGAGATAACAACAAAAAGATTTTTAAAGAATGTTGACAATTAATATTGTTTTTTTTTTGCCAGATAACTGTTTTTTTTTTACTTTAATACAACATCTTTCTCTATTTCTGAGACTTTGGTATGATTTAATGAGCTAAAAATGAAGAAAAAAATGTAGTGTCATACGGGCTTATGACATACAAATATAATTCTCTAATAAAACTAAACTTTGCTTGAATTTCTATAAAACACTTTACTTTCTTACAACCAAACAATTTATTATTCAACACTGGAATAAACTTATTTCTTATTGCAACCAACTTTACTCTTTCACCATTAAAAACAAACTGTATCCTCTGTCGGTCAAACAGTTGCTTCTATACTTATTACACAGGTTTTCTCAAAATTGCTTGAAGGTTCTGGTATCTGCTTCTCGAACATTCCATAGAAGAAGCTTCTCGATGTTTTTGAGCTTTGGCATTCGATTTTGAATTAACAGTTTTATTTCATTTTTTGGAGCAATTTTCCAGGTCTTAACACTGCTTTTCATTTGTGCTATGCTTCTAAAATGCTATAAAATTCACTTCTAAAAAATTTTTACATATCAAGCTGAATTTTGTTGGAGAGCTTTATTTGTATATCTTAAAAATTTATTAAATAATCGTCTTAATTTGGACAAGGGTTATTTGGATATGTGTAATAAAAGGAACACATTTCATTTGCTGACGACTTGGTCGAAAACTATCAATTCTTGGAATAAATGTCGGGAACAAATTTTCCAGGATAATTTCACTCCCAATTATACATTTGATTTTTAATCAAGAGAAATTTATTCCGGGAAAGATTCACGATAGCGTAAACCTTTTTTCAAGGGAGTAAAACATTCCGAAGAAAACAAAAATTCCCCCGTGATTTCTGATAGGGCCAATTTTTACAAACCTATATATTGAGGTGAGGTGAGGAGTCAAAAATTAGCATTCACTAAAATTTCCTAGCCGTTTGAATTCGGAACAAAAATTGTAGATACCCTTTATCACTATACTAACTTACTGAGAACATCGTGCAGACATCAGGAATTATTAATAGTGTAAGGAACTAGACCTGCGCTCTATTTCATACAAATTGATAAGTGTGACAAGTGACAATTTCTAAAGTGACGAGTTGACAATTTTCAAAATTTCTGACACATCAAAAGTTTGATAAATTTTGTAGAACTGTCACAAAATATGCAACAATTTGTTAAATTTTCAGATCTTCCAGAATTTTTTATGAATTCTCTGAAAAATTTTGTACTGACAATTTTTCTATGAGAGAAAACAATTAATACATATCGGATTGACTTATATTTGTCAGTAGATATATAATTGACAATTGTGACAGGCAATTTAGTTTGGATCAGGGGGAACAATTCTGGTTCTGTGAAAAAGTGAATTGAATAACTTTTCACCTTTCACCTAAAATCCGATTCTCTTTCTGCGAAAATGTAAAACCAAACATCAAAAACATTCTGCGAGTTTAACGCACATCTGAAAATTCAGATTTCTGAATTTTTCTGGCTTCTGATTCGGCAGCTGTCATAAAAAGTTAGATGACTTTTAAAGTATAAGAAGCTTCAAAAATTAAGAAATCTGAATTTTCAGATGTGCGTTGAACCCGTGGAATAATAATAATGAATAATTTACTTTCACGTCGGCATTTGGAAGTGAATCTGTGAATAGAAACGGTGAATACGAACAAAAAATGCTCAATTTAACCACATCTTCTTCACTCGTCCCATATATATTCATGAAGAAAATAATAGTTCTATCTTATGCGTTTCTCTTGCATCTTAAGAAAATAAGAAAAATGGGAGAATTGCATTGACTGCGCATGCGCTTCAGGGTAAATGATAAGTACTAAGGAGGTTCGGGATCGGTAATATAGTTCGTAAGAGAATTTTATTCTCTGAACCAGAATCGAATAAATTGTTTTCACATTCGCTCTCATGCATTGCTTCCACTTTTTCGATTCACTTTGTGCAAATAAGCAATAAGCAGACGCAATTTGATAAATTTTATTAATTATCAGCAATACTTTATCATATCTTCATTTGCAATAAAAACGTTCCCACTCGTTCACGGTGGCAATAGATGCAAAGAATAAAGACAAACGAACTGACAAAACTTACTAAAATAACAAAAATGCAACAATGTAGCACAATATGCACATTGCACATGCCACTAAATCACTGTCTGTGATGAAATACATAACGAATTTTATTTCTGCAGCTGTGGTATTTTTTTGTTACTTGTTTCTTGTATAATAATTAAAAATTTTTGTCATGACAAATAAGTCATACTCTCAAAATGAACAAATTGTCAGGACACATTTGCCATTGTATTTAAATGACAATTATATGAACCGTCAATATTTAATAAACTAAATTTGTTTTGTCAGACAAGCGCAACAAATACATATGTATGTAGAATTGTCATCTGTCAATTTTTATGGAATATCACCCCGTTTTTCGCGAACTGTCCAGCCATTTATTTATTTTGATGCCATCAAGAATGTTTTAGTTTCTAATTCTATTGACAA
This sequence comes from Epistrophe grossulariae, assembly GCA_929447395.1. Lineage (NCBI taxonomy): Eukaryota > Metazoa > Arthropoda > Insecta > Diptera > Syrphidae > Epistrophe > Epistrophe grossulariae. The sequence continues at coordinate 138,348,993 of OV839566.1, forward strand.
AAAATATATGCGGTCTGGTCACCTTGCATTCATTATATGATGCTATACAATGAAAAGTACGTTGAACACGCAACATAATATGCTTACGTAAAAATCAAAGAATCTTATATGTGTATGTGTGTAGTAGATACTTGTGGATTGTGGTATTTTCTGTGTTTGAAACTTCATTTGATTTTGCGGTTCGACAAAGAATATTTTAGGTTCAACCATAAAATTTCACTGAGGTATATAAAAACTAATAAGTGCTGGTTTTCAATTGAGTTTTATTTAGAAAGTTTTAATTTCTGATCCAACAAATTCATTATATTCAAGGAGAGAATTTTGCAAATTAACTTTTTATACTTTTACAAATACATACTTACATTTTCGTGAGTTAAAATATGATACAAATACATATGTATATGTAGGTATGTTTGTACATTTCAAATAGGATGTCGAAAATTGAAAGATTGAATTTTTGAGAAATTCAATATGCTACGTGACAGATGCTTGAATATTATAATTAAGAATCTGTGGCTTTTTTTTAGCACGCACCTGTAAATAAACACGAAAATCGATAACACATTACATTACCATCCATAATCCAGATCCCATGGGATGGATGGTGTACAAAGGAAAACACAAATTTAAAACAACCTCTTTCAGCTTTTAAGTTTTAATTGAATCCTTAAAGTTTTAAGATTAAATTGTAATGAATTTTTTTTTTTATATGTGTACGAGTACACGCAGAAAAATCTGAAGTAACCGCAAGAGCGTTTTTCGGTGGGTTACAAAAAAAATTTGTTAAATATTATATACGTAGTTAAGGGTAAAATTTACATAGTTTGTTAGATAATTCTAACAAAGTCGACTCGATTAAAATAAATTGTTTAAAATAAAAACCTTAAAAGGTTATAAATTATAATATATTAATGGAGAAAATTTGGTTAGGATTTGCAATTTTGAAATTTTTAATGTTAAACGAGTAGCTTGCTTAAATCCAATAATTATATTTATAGTTAATTTCGCACATCTCAGAGTAGATTGGTTATGCAGGGTCATTCATTTCGTGGTTTCAAGTTGGTAGCGCTGGCATTTGACACCTGTCAAACTCAGCTGTCATTTGAAGTGTTATAATATTAGTTGAATGTTTGCCATTTTTTATAATGGATCGCTTAACAATCGAACAAGGCGTTAAAATTAATAAACTTACTACAAAAGTGGTGATTCAAACGTAGCCACTTTTCGCTTTCACTTTCGAACAACATTTTCTTCAGCAATGAGGCACATTTCTCACTCGCTGGGGGTATGTAAACAAACAAAATTGCCGCATATGGGGCTCAGAAAACCCACAAGTGATCGAAGAAGTTGCGTTGCATCCAGAAATTAGTGTCTGCTTAGTGTTTGGTGTGATATATATTGTCGAAAGGTGTCATTGGTCCGTATTTCTTCGAAGATGCCAATGGGCAGACGGTTACAGTCAATTCGGAGCGATATGGTCGAACGGTAACCGATTTTTTTTTTGGCCGGCGATTGAAGATAATGACTTGGACGATATGTGGTTCCAACAAGACGGGGCAACAAGCCACACAACACGACCAATTATGGTTTTATTGCGTGAGAAGTTTCCTTGTCGTGTAATTTCACGTTTTGGCGACGTCGATTGTCCACCAAGATCATACACCGTTAGATTTTTTTTCTGTGGGGTTACAGAAAAGACCGCGTGTTTACGCGAATAATACCCGAACTCTAGACGCATTAAAAACCAACATTACTCAAGTTATGGCCGACATACCGCCCGAAATGTTCGAAAAATTGGTTAAAAATTACCTCAAAAGAATCGCATGCTGCAAATCTTCCCAAGCTGGCGATTTAAATGATTTAAGATATTGTTTTTCACACTTAATGGCAAAGTCCAAACTTTATAATGAAATAAAATTTTCATCAAAAATGTATCGCTGTGTGTTTTTTATTAAGCTTTATTTTCGAAACCGAAAAATGAAAGACCCACTACTATGAGTGATTTAATATGTTTGATTAACTAACTTAATTGGATATTGAAAGCGAACAAACTAACCCAGAAGTAGTATAATACAATTTAGTACACTTTAACGGAATCAGTGTGTAGATTTAAATACATTTTTGTATCGAGTTTACTCGTGTAATTTAACCTGACGAGTTTGCTGGTTGGTTCTATATTTACAATGTTTGTTATTTAATTTAACCGATTTTTTGTTTTTAACCGATTATTTTTCTTCATGTATGCAGATGGCTCAAATAATTTTTTTTTTTATTTTTATATAAAGTTTCTAAGCTTTGATTTTATAGGTTGTAAGACAAAATATCAAAGGCTTCGAATTCAGACGCCAGATGCCAAGAATAAGTCCAAAATGTAAGCCAATAACTAATCGACTTATTCAATTCTCAATTTCATGTTCTGTCATAACTTATATAAAAGTTCCCCAGTTTCAGTTTTAAGGTGTGGGTATTTATAATTTAACTCAATTGACCTAAAAACAATTCGCTCTACATATACAATTTGAAATCAACTTTTTTTTTACATTACTTTGTTCTCGTCAGTTTAACCACGATGTCAAAATTCGATTTGTCTATAAAAAAAACATTTCAACTTCCTTCTTTTTTTTTTACTCCAAACAACAACAAATCCTTTATTTTCCTTCACAAATAGCATATATTCTATATAAAGTCGAGTATTTACAACACATTGTTAACATAAAACATTCTATAGCCAGAGGGGGAGAGGGATAGAAAAGAGGATTTGAATCCAAATGCAATCCATCGCATTATACCATTGGGTTTTTGACCATAAATACCCGTGTGTATGTGGTGCAATCATCATGCTGTTTCTGACATGAATTTTTAATAACTAAATAGAGTGCAAGGCAATGGATGGAGGAAATGCAGTTCAATGGGTTTGGTCCCGGAAAACACGTTTCGACCATCACCATCATCAGGCAACAGCAGCAACGGCATATACGAGCAACTACATATTCGCTGTATTCGTAACGTTTATTGGGCCAGAGGGTCACGAATGGCAAAAGCCATTTGCGTTGACCATGTTGGGATTAGGTGTTGAATATAGGATACCTCAATTAGCAATGCGATCCGGATTAAAAGTTATATGTTGGCGTCGTACAGCGGCGGCAGCGGAGTGGCGGTGGCAGTGGTTAGTATTTTTGGGTTTAACTATATACTATATTGGTTAATTTATGTGATAGAATTATTTAATATATCTCTGATGGAGTTGAATTGGAATGAATTCAATTGGATAGATTTTTAATTAAATTTTTCAGAAAATAACCTTTGTTAATATATGTATGTAACTTGTCAGGTATATTAAGTGGTATTTGATTTCTTAAATAAATTTTAATTTATGAGACAAAAAATCGTTTGATTTTTAAAGAAAATAATTTTTTACATATAAAATTTTGTAAACTTTTTTTTAGAAAAAAAAATTAAAAATTGATACGCCATTTTTAAGTATTTGTTAATGAGGAACTAAGAATTTAATTTTGAAAAAAAAATCATCTACTCATTTTCGAAATATCGAAATTTCTTCAAAAAAATATTTTAAAAATCCAAAATTTGTTTTTTTTGAAAAATTTTATACGGAATATTATTCAAACTTATTGGAAGCTCTTGCGTAAAAAATTTCATTAAAATCGGTTCAATAAATATAATAAGATAGTCAAAAACCAAAAAAAAAAAAATGAGATTGATAGGTACAATTTTTTTTTTCAAAAATATGGTAGAAAAATTTAATCAAAATCGTAGGAGTCATTTTTGAAAAAAAAATAAGGTTTTAAAACACTTGTGTGAAAAGCACATTTAATTTTGGATCTAAGAATAAATTTTATTTAAAATGATAATAGCCGTGTTTTTATGGGATTTTATATACATATATTATAGTAAGAAATTCCAAAAAATACCCATCCGCAGTAGCCTACCCATCCGCAGTAGGATTCTACTTCTGCTTTTATTTATTCAAATCGTGTAGAATCCTACTGTACTGTGAATAGATTTACCAACAAAACACGACTAATGTTAAAAAACTGCTCGGTTCCAAGTTTGATAAAAATCGATCGAGTCGTTTTCGAATTACATATTTATTAAGTTCTCAAAAAATATTTGAAACATTTTTTAAAAATAAAAAAAATTTTAAAATTTAGGTTTACAAAACTCTTTAAAACATTCTACATAAAAAAATTGATAAAAATCTGTTGAACTGTTTTTTTAGAAAATCGAAAATCAAAAAAATGGTTCTATGGGAAGTACTATTTATGACCATTTTTCGGGCATTTTTTTGTTATAAAACGGTAGCCTTTTTTTAAAAAAAAAAATTTCCCTTTTTGTCCCTTTTTGCAAAAAAAAAAAGAATTTGTACGCCAGCTACTGTTACAAACATTCACTCACTTTCTCATTATTTTGGATAGTAAAACATTTTATTTTGTTAAATTTCTCATATTTTCAATTTTAATTTAGAAAAGAAGCAAAAATCAAAATTTTAACGTCAAATTTGATTTCCTTGGTAATGGAAAACAATAATTTGCCTTTTAAATTTCAAGGCAATGATCAAAGCAATAAACTCATCTTCGTCCTGATTAGCAATTACAAAAACAGATAAATGAGCTGTGGTAGGAGTCCGAATCACTTTTGCCGTAATTATCGATTATTGAATCCAAGGTTACTTTACGCTTCAACAAATTATTTTGTTTTAAATCCGCAGACATAAGTCTTTCGGATCAATAGATCGAAACTATATTTTGACGTTTCAATACAAACTATCAACAAAAAAAAAAGTTCTGATTCACGTGCGTCGTTGATACAGTTTTTATCGGCGCTAAGAGTTAAGATGCCAGTAAAAGTTATCATTTAAATTTTTAATAATTGTATCAGAATAAACAATTAAAATTTCCAACGATGTGGGATAATTGGCGCGTTTTTTTTCTTATGCGTCCAACATCCATTGAGCGTTCATTATGCATTTTATCAACTTTTCACTGTTGTTAATTTGGTTAGTAAAATTCACAGCAGTAAAAGTTCAATGATTTTGACATCACCTCCTATAAGTAGGCAACATATTTTTTTTTGTATTAAACTTAACTAAAAGTATGTATTAGTTGTCTTTAGCCGTGTTTTATTATCTACGGTTCTGAATCAGGATCATTCATGAAAATAAAACGATACAGATCCATGATGACAACAGTGTTGTATGCTCATCTCTTTTTTTTTATTTTCTTATGTTTGTTTATTTTTCATGTAGATACTGTCTTCTTTCTTTACACTACAGTTTGTACTCCCTACCGACTAAAGAGCCGTCTACTCGCCAGAGTAAAAACTTATTTTCGGATCATTAAAATAGATCCATATACAGAGCAGGATCCAAAGTTGTAGATGTTACGTGTTAAAAGATGATCTTCCATAACAGGAATACATATTTTATTTTGGTTGCCTTAAAGTTAGATTTATTCCTTGAGCCAACTTCACTAATGCCCAACTACACCAAAATGCACTTAAAGTTGCTTTTTTTCTAAAATCCTAATTTAATTTATTGTCGCAGGATAAATATGTAGTTTGAAATATTAGTTAAAACTTCAAGACCACCCGATGTTTATTGGGTGATATGTCCTAACCAACTTATCACATCGACTGTGCGTCTGTACCCCCAAGTTTAACTTAATGTCAAATGGGTCAACAAAATCCGCTTAAAAGTTAAACTCTTAAGAAACGAAAAAAAATTTTCTACAAAGCGGTTTATGGCTTTTTTTTGTTTGCTGCATCAAAAAAAAGTTATATAAGTAAAAGACTTAAAAAAATAAGTATCCTTCGAAAATTTAATTTAAAACAACTAACCATTCCATAGAACAAATATCAAAAATTCATAACCATCCAACCTTTTGTAGGCTCTTTCTGCCGACTGCCTCCGTTTACTCAGCTACATATTATGAACCTTTGCTCAAAACTTTTTTATAAATTGACATTTCTCGGAATTGTGTTCCTTTTTTTAAAAGAACCCACCCACCTTTATGAAATTAACCTAGAAAGTATATCTATACCATTTTTCCTACTAGATACACTCATGATTTTTCTAAAACATAACAAAGATTCGCTACGGTCGGGCGGCGGCGTCGAGCGGCAGTGATGCGATATCGCTGCTAGCAACGAAAAAGCAAATGAAGTCAGAAGATAAACTCAACGTTTAACGTTTTGTTTCCTCTTTGATGTTGACATTATATATGGAGAAGTCTAAATGGCAATGTCCTTTGAATGAACTCGTTATATACAAAAGGTTTCTTCCTTCCATATATATGATGGGTTTATGTGTGTTTTGTATAGAGTATAGTGTCTGTCTGCCCGAGACAAGCAGCAGGCATACAGGATATGCTGTTTGAAATGAAACTTCCGTACGGAGGCATTTTGTCTTATATTATGGTTTTCCAGATAGAAGAGAGAGTGTTTTGAAAAGGAAACACAACATTCGCAACATCAAAACTCTTGTTGGTATTTATGTATGTAAATGTTTGAAAATAAGTTTAAAAATTTGTTTATTTTTTTTTTTAAGATAAGAGAGAGTTTAAATTAGTACAAAATTATCTTTAACACAATCTATACAGTAAGGGTATTCACGCAATGATGTAAAACACTGGATAAGTTTACCATTTGGTTAAGTTTACCATTTGGTTAATGAACTGTAAAATTTGTATGAGAAATGATTTACACAATTTGGTTAAAATTCTCCAAGGATTCTGCTGGATAAAATTAACCAAATTTTGTTCGTAAACTTAACCAAACGTCATGGTCATTGTGAATTTTAAAATAAGGCATGTTCAGAAATATGATAATTAGGTATCTCAGAGAACTAAAAAAAAACTCTGCCCGTGTTCTGTAACTATCGCATTGAGATTAGTTGGCGATGAAAGTTGTAAATAAAAACGTTTATACAAAAAAAATTATTAGGACATCCACATTTTCTGACTATTGATCAGCATTGTTTATTTACACAAATCCATATAATGGGCCATATGGATATACAAAAGTAAATTCTTTTACTTGTATGTATCTGTCATGGATTCCGAATTGCCATCGAAGTGAAAGGAACCATTTATTCTTTTTATTCTTCTTTCATTTTACTGCCGAAAACGAAAGTGAACTAAACTGAAGGAAAAGTAGATATCCTGCACCATTATGGGCGTGCCATATGATCTTTTTTGTATTCGCTCATTTTCGTTCGATCAGTGCCATGAGTTTGCAACTATTACAGTTCTACATTTAACCCCGAAATCGTTTTCTCATATAATTCCCGTCAGGCTTAAAAAAAAAAACCTGTTTTTTTCGTGTACCTCACATTTTTTTCCGTTCCGAGACATTCTGCTCCGATTTCAAGTTAGGTAGTTTGGGAGAGGTTCTACATTTAAAAATAATTTCGAAATCTGAACACGCTTATTTGTATACATATTTTGGAGTTTCATATTTGACGTTTAACGAACAGCTGATTCAATTACACCGCATTTAACCAAATGAATTAAAAGGGCGTTCACGCAAACTTTTATGTAAACTTATCATTTTACACAATTGGTAAACTTACGACGTTGCGTGAATAGCCTTAGTGTTTTACAGATATAAGAAGAAAATGCTATTTTGTTAAAGTGTAGACGTTTTAGAATGTTTTTCATAAATCAAAAAAAAAACTGTCAAAATTTGTATGGCGATATATGGTAAACCGTAAAAGTATTTTGAATTCTGCCTTTTTCTGTACAATGTTCGCTCTGATTTCGCTGATTTTGTTTGCGTTAATAATAGTAGGATAGGGCGGGGCTAGTTTTTACTTTTTACTTGAAGTCTCATAATTATCAAACTACTCATAGTACAACTATGGAACTGATATCAAAAGAAAGAATGGACTTCTGACCCATGTTCTGTAACTCGGCGATAACTTTTCGAGGCGAGAAACGGCGAAAAATGGAACAAAAATGGAACAAAACTCATAGGAATCCTATGGGTTTTGTTCCATTTTTCGCCGTTTATCGGCTTCTAAATGAAATCTGAAAAATGTGAAAATATGTTACCGCAGAAGTATAAAGCTACCTGAAATGGATCAAGTGCAAGTGTGTGCGTGGGGTTAGTTGGACTAAGCCCTGAAAAGTGGCAAAACAAGTCTCATAAAGGGAAACAAATCCAAAATTTTATAAAGAATTTTATTTAAAACGGTCAAACAAACTAAAAAATAAATTTTAAATAAAACTTTGAAAATAAATATAATAGAAATAAATAAAGGTTTAAAATAAGTTTTTGAATCGTAATCGCTGTTGTAATTGACGCATCGAAGAAGAACCCATCTCCGGCTACTGTTTAATTTGTATGAGCCTACCGACAATCTATCAGCGAATGATTCTATCCACATTAGGCAAAAATAACCCAGTTCCTCTTCTTCTTCCGAGCTTTATTTTTGTAACAAAAACCCCTGGGCCAACTAACCCCACACCTAGTTTGAGAAGCATATTTAATCATAAATATAAAAATATTTGAGTATTTTTCAATTGTTCAATTTAACTCACAAAATATGAAAATACAATATATTCACTTATAAAAAAACTTTACAACAGTTTCTTAATCATGGATTTTTCACTAAGAAAATAAAAAAAACTATCTTATCCGCATTTTTTACTTTTACCCTCGAAAAAGACAAATCTGTGTGTAGTTTACCATCTGAGGACACAATGCAACTGGAACCGTTATGGCAATTGTGCTGGTAAAAGAGCACGCTTTGTTCGTAAATGATGCATTTTCTTGTAGTACATTCAGTTTGTGAGTAATTCGCGTGGGCCAACTTGCCCCGTGGGCCAACTTGCCCCGTGACCCAACTAGCCCCGCCCTACCCTTTTTTAATAATACAAATTGTATACACTATCTACTGAAATACATCAGCCAAGTAGAAGACTTAGCACTATTTTACAAAAAATTGCGTATTGACAAAGACCCTCACTAGTCAGCTGATGAGTCCAAGTGAGATCGCTGCACCGGGAAGAAACGCCAAATTTTTGTAGGATTAAAGGCCGTTAAAAGCTATTTTGGGTTAATAATAGTTTATTCACAATTAATTATTTTTTGCATGTTAACCAACATTTTTAACAAATAAGATTCAAAATTTGAGTTTTTAATCATGGAAAACGCTAATCAGTCGATTAGTACCATTTTATTAGAACATTTTAAAGTCATGGTGCATATTTAACCCACTGTGAACTGGCCCTTAAAAGGTGTAAAAAAACTGATTTATTTTGATTTGGTTATTTTTTTCAATATAAAACTAAAATAACTCCGAAGCATGTTTTAATTATACGGATTTCGTTTGATTTTGCTATCTATTAAAATAATTTCAAAATGCGACTTTTTTTTCTCGTGAACCCTTTTTTTGGAATCTTATAAAATTTATCAGCGGCAACACTGCTTCAACTATAATTAAAAATTGAATTTTATTTACGGGCTATTTGACAAGTTTAATTAAGCAGGAACTGACAAAAATAAAAATAAAAATAAAATTTATTTGGCAGTTTGAGCAAACATTGTTATGTAGGTATGCGTATTTTTTTTTTTTTTTTTTCAGTCCCATAATATTTACGAGTATTGAGTATAATAATATTATTATAAAGTTTTGTTTGACCCTGTTGACTTGTGGTTTCCTTAAAATTTTCTTTAAGCATTAACATCCCGTGAAATTTATGTTTAAACTTTTTTGTACACAATGTAAGTGTAGTACCTACACAAAAATGTCAAATGAAGAATTAATGGAAGAATTTTTGCGTGCTACACGCACATGTACATATACCTACTACATATACGTATATGAATGTATGTTGTATATGAAATATAGGAATTTCATGTTATCCTATTTATATTCTCACAAAAAGTATCCTTCAAGAGTATAAAATAGTTTTGTTTGAATGAAAATAAGATTTTTTTTTGGACTTGGATGGGTCATTAAATAAATGAACTTCTTGGTACTATAATATAAGCTGTGTATAAGCTAAGAACTTCGAAGGGTCAATGCTCAAAGAAGAACGCGCAACAGTAATTTCTATATATGTATGTGTAGTAATTTTTAGCTTAAGGTCATTCGTTTATATAAGCCAGGATATGAATAAAGCAAAATATTGCTATAACAACTATACAAAAACACTGTACATCATGGACTTAACAAATCACCAAGGCGTTTCTTAAGTTTTGTTTTGTTGGCAAAAAAATAAAAATTCATATTGTGACAGGAAGAATTGCTTATAAGCTCTTATAAGGAGGAAGGTTTCATGTGACATGCTCGCCTATTTGTTTCTTTTTTTTTTTTTTGGTTTTTATTGATTAGAGGCTACTTGTGGTAAAACATATATTCCTTAAAGGAAGTCATTTTATTTTTTCATGTTGGTTGGGTGGCTCATCAAGATTGCTTCATTTAGGAAAGATATTTTTTTTTTCTTCTGAGTAGAAAATTCACCTTTGTAATTATAGTCATGTTGGACAGATATAACTTAAGAAGGCATTAACTCGAAATAAATTAAGTGACTCACTAATGAGGATACCTATGAAATAAAGAATTATAATTAATTAACATTTTAATTAACATTAATTAAAGTATAAATATAAAATAATGAGATAAGATAAAATTAACATTGTTTGTTTTATCTTATTTTTTGGTCTGAAAAAAAAACTTCTGTGCTGCGTATTCTCAGAATATATTGGTATACTAATATAGTCCATGTGCATGGACTCGATGGCATACCAGCCAAGCTGATTATAAGCATAAAGCACACAAGCATCAAAAGGAATTTATGAATTTGTAGTACAAACAAACCAATTGTCAACTTTTAACTTTAAAATCAAAATTATGATGAGTTTTTTTTTTTAAATTTTCATTAAAAAAAATTCTAAATTCTAAAATAATACCATTTAAAATGTAAATCTATTTTAATAGATTATTTTGTGTGTCATTTTGGTCAACAGAATATTTCGAAGGTTAATCGAAATCATAAATAAACCTTTCTTCAGTGGAAATAATTATATTTCTGGCATTATTTTAAGGATATTTCAATAACTTGCGCATATATCCTTGTATATACATAAAATCATATAAACGTATAATTAACGTGTCTGAAATATTATGTTTTCGAACCACAAACGACAAAGCATCTACGAGAATGTAATTAAACCACAATTTATAGTCATTATATATATAACGAGAGAAAGGACATTTGCAGTAATTAACAATATGCATCAACGAACGTTAATTGTGAAAATGTGATGTTCGTCAAGTGAAAGGAAATATTTTACATTTTTTTTTTAAGTTTAATTAACTTAAATAGCTTTGTCTTTAGTCTTTTTCGTTTTTTTTTTTGCATAATTTTTGATTCACGAACTTGTCTTTAAAAAATGAAATCTCACTGTATATATTTTTTTGTACTTCATAATTTAGTTGTGTTGATTCACTTTGAAATTCTGTGCATTTGTGTAAATTTCTCCATTTTATTTTTTTTATTTTTTTTTATATGATTTTTTGTGTAGAAATTCACACAAATGCACAGTCGAGTTTCAAAGTAACGGAACACATATTTTATTTAGTTTTTCTAAACACGTACATTGTCCAAAAAAAATTAATTCTATTTTATATGCAATTCGACTAACCACAAAACATGCCGCTAACAAGCGTTATAGGTACCATACAAATTGAAATCGTTCTATTGTAAATAAAAATTTGAGTTTAAGTCACAAAATTGTGAATTTATACAAAGTGATTTGCATCAAAACGATAGATTTTGTAGGTTGGATTGAAACAAGTGAAAAATCCTACCGAAGGGGCTGTCTTTACTTTAACCCACTTAGCCAGGACGAGCAATTTTATAAAAATTTAACTTAACTTTTCTCAAAAAATAAGATACATTTTAGCATTCGGTTTTCTGTTTTTTATTGAAAATTAATAAGAGCATTGAATTTTGAAAACAAAAATTATACTTAATTACATAAAGTTTTGAAAAAAAAATTGGTTTGAAATTTTTTTTTTTAATTTTTTTTTTTTAATTTTTTTTTTAATTTTTTTTTAATTTTTTTTTTTTAATTTTTTTTTTAATTTTTTTTTTTAAATTTTTTTTTTAATTTTTTTTTTTAATTTTTTTTTTTAATTTTTTTTTTTAATTTTTTTTTTTAATTTTTTTTTTAATTTTTTTTTTTTTATTTTTTTTTTTTTTAAATTCCAGTTTGAAATTCAATTTTTCAAAAACTATTCACTTACACAACTTAAAAAATTAAGGAAGAGATTTCTGGCTTTCCAAAAAGGTAAAGCATGGCATTGTAAGTTTAACCGTTGTTTTTAAATAATTTTTTTTCCGTTTTAAGTCCATTTTTTTAGAAAATTGCCCCTCCTATACGATTTTTTTCTTGTCTAAAGCCAACCTATATGCCTTAGCTTTTTGTCACACCTTATGAAAATAACCCTGTATATGGCAAGTTCCATACTTTTGAGAAAATTGCGCGCCCCGTCTAAATGGTTTAAAGTGGACTGCCCCTGAGGTAGAACTTTACACTTTTTTTTTTAATCTGCCCCTCCCATCTAAATGGGCGGATATTTGAAGTGGCTCAATATCTTAAAATCATATTGGAAATAATGTACCAACAATGAAAAATATTTGATGCTTTTATCACAAAGTGCACAATTTTTTAACTAAGCCGTCCCCACTATTAGGACTTTCACACTTTTTTAAATTTTATTTTAAGATCAAAAATAACGTAAGGTTGTTATGTAAAATTTTTTAAGGAATTAATAAAAATCTTATTTTTCTGAAAAATGTGCCCACAACTTTTTTAAAATAAAAATCAGTAATTTTTTTTTACAAAAAGGTTACAATTTTGTAAACAAAAAAATCCGAAAAATGTTATAAATGGTTAACAATGGAATCTTTTATTAATTTTCGATTTCCTCAAAAACGGTTCAACTCGATTTTCATCAATTTTTTTATGAAGAATATTTCAAAAGTTTTAAATGTTTAACATTTTCAATTTTTTTTTTTTCGATTTTAAAAAAAAGTTTCAAAAAATTTTTTTGAGAACTTAATAATTCAAAAACGACTCAAGCAATTTTTATTAAACTTGACCCAGCAGATTTTTAACATTGTCTAGCAGATTTAAAATAACAAAAAATAATGGTATTATTGCACATACAATTTTATATCAGTGACGGGACATCCCATCCCATACCTATACAAGTGTTTAAGAACCGCTAAGGAAAATCACATTTTTCTTAAAAACGTCTGCTACGATTTTAATTAAAATTTGTATGTGATCTTATATCAGTACGATTTACCATATTATTGGAAAAAAATTTACATATATGTACATACATTAATTACCGATTAAAAATGGTATCTACATTGAACCATTTTTTTTTTTGGTTTTCGACTATCTCATTATCTGTCAAAACGATTTCAATGATATTTTTTACACAAGAGCTTCTAAAAAGTTTAAATAATATTGCATATCAAAATTGTCAAAAAACAAATTTTGGATTTAAAAAAAAGATTTTCAAAATTATTTTTTGAAAATTCGATATTTCGAAAATGGGTACCTAGATGATGATTTTTTTTTCAAAATTAATTTTTTAAGTCCCAATATAATAAATAAATGCGTACCTACCAAATTTTTATCTTTAAAATGTTTACAAAATTGTTTATATGTACATAAATTACATATACAAAAATAATATTTTAAAAACCGCTTCAACGATTTTCAAATTTTTTTCTCATAAATTGAGATTTGTTTAAGAAATCAGATGGAGTACATCACGTTGGTGTAAAACCAATTTCAAAGATTGTTCAATCAATTTATTTCTAATTATATTGATTTTTTAAGAATTTTTCACTCTTAACTGTAAATTCCATGCATATAATTTGTACATATGTACAACACGGTGCTATATTTTACAATTTTGTGTACTTACATAATACTACCTTTAATTAAATTACGTTTTGGAAGATGGCATCAAATTTAGGTTCACTTAACTAATTTATTTCTTTTATCAGAGGAATAGTTTTAACATTAGAAATGTTTAAGCGAAGACATACCTACTAACAATGTGAACAAATCAACAGAATTTCAAAAAAGTGTAACGCCGAGTAGAGAAAGAGGGCGAAACGTCAGGGGAATAGACAAAATTATTGCGTTCGTGCTTTGTTCTTACTGGTCTGAGGAAACAGAATACGAAGAAGATGATAAAACGGACACCAAAAAAGGAGAAGCGTTTGTACGCAGGGATGGCCACTACATTTTTCACATTTGCTATGTAGTTTATGTAGTTAAACGTAGTTAAATGTAGTTAATGAAACAAATTGTAGCAAACTTAGTTTCAAATTTTCAAATGATCTGTCAGTTGTAACTTTGAAGCTTGAATTTTCAGTTAAAATGTTCAAATTTTTATTGAAATTTTAGTATTTCTCTAAATTTACTTTGTATGTATATGAAAACGTAACAATTTGTAGAAAATAAGACGTGTAGTTTTTTATTAAATTAATTATACGCGTAGTTAATGATGTATAAAATGTAGTGTAGTTAATTCGTGATATGTGAAGAAGAGCAAATTTAAAAAAGAATTTATTCAAAGTTTTAAAATACATAAATGCTTTTTTCATTTCTAATGTACCTCAACTATGCTGGAATGGCAAATCGGGTAAATTTTTAAAATATTAACAGCCGTATCTATTCGATTTTCTTAAAATGTCTCTTTGAGGCCATTTAGTTAAGTTTGCCTTTAAATGACGTTACTTAAATTCTTATCTATAATCGTTTTCCCATTGATACTTAACTAAACAACGATTGTGTCATGTATTATACGAATTGCATACTTTTAGGCAGTTTTTGAAAGCTTCGAAAAAAATTCAAACAAAAAACAAACTCACTACTCAATTAAAAAGAGAAAGAGAAGCCACTGGAAGTATGTAGTCTAAAGCAAAAGAAATGAAACCAGACTCCATTATGTTTTATGACGTGTTTTTATTTTCACAAATTTCTTTGGTTTTTTTTCAGCCGCTTGATATAAATATATGTTTTTTATAATTTATTATTCATACCTACAAACTAAAAATTCTACCTACATACATACAGAATATTATGTACATATATACATATTTCTCTAATAAATACACAAAAACAATTCTTCTCAGATGTCAAAATAGATTTAAAATGGCTTTGGCGTTTAAGTTAAGAGGCCTTTAAGTAATGGTGCTTAAATGTGAAAATTGATTATAGATGGGTGATTCTCTGCCAACTGTGATTCTTTGTGTCCAGGGCTTTATTTGTAACTTATTATAAAATTTTCTTATGAATTTCTGGTTTGAATTGTGGAAATAAGTTTGTACTACAATTTACATTACATATTGTTTAAAAATTTGCTACCCTTTCCCCTTCGCATGTAAAAGTATACGCAAAATGTCAGTACCGTGGCATGTCCCATCCTTGTTTTTCCAATTAAATCTACTATTTTCTATTAAAATACATCATTGAATAAAAATGTTGTCCTTAGAGAAGTTTGAGTACAATAGTTGCTTGATTAAATTTTGACAATATCAAGTCAAAATATTTGCTCTCGAATTAAATAATAATAATGGAATGGTGTCCCTGGATTTCATTTTTTTTTTTAATTCGAAAGATTTCCAGCTGAACCGCCATTTTGTTTTTAGTTTGATGGCATTTGTGTGGTACCGTTTGAAAGAGGCACTATTTATTTATTGTTTAAAAAAGTCAATTTATTTTACTAACGTAAATTTGCTGTAAGAGTGAAGTGTTTTTATTCTAAAATCGTGTGTCACAAAATTACCTGTCAGTACCGTGGTAGTGTTATCCAAGCGTGTTTTGAAATTTGTTGGGGTGAATTTTAGAATATTGTATTTCCTTCAAAGTCATATAAGTTAAAATTGTAACGGATTTTACTTTTCTCAGAAACTTTGAGATATGAGGTTATATTAATGCCCAAATGTCATTACCGTGGGTGTCAGTACTGTGGTGCATTTATTTATAATGAACTTAAATTAAATGATTTCAAGCAATTTTGTTAAAAATCTTGTTATTTTTTTATTAAGAATGGTACCAGTACAAACATATAAAAACAAATCCGTGCAATAAATGTTGAGTTATAACCTAGCATAAAAATTAAGACTGCAACCTCAAAAAACAAATTTCAAAATTGAAAACATCAAAACGTAAGAGGGAATTAAGAAACTCACCAAAAATATTGTCAAAATGAATAAAAACGTTTAAAAATTCAAAAATAAAAAAATCAGTGTAGCATCATGCCTTCGAGATTTAGTACTTTTTACGATATTTTTTGTTCCTTAAAAGTTGTAGTTAAATGCTCTTATAGATTTAATACCATGTCTATTTAAAGACAAATAAAATACAAAAAAATAATTTTCAATGACTTTTAATTTTAGCAAAATTTTAATTTAAAAAATCACAGTTGGCAGAGAATCACCCAGATACCGATTTCGCACATAAGAGCTATTAAGAGGTATTTTAAAGTTAAGATGGCTTTAAAATTTCTTTATAGATACGGCTGTAAGACTTTAAAACGACAGATGTGATTGTATATAAAAGCAAGTTCACGTGACCCAGTTGTGCACTTTATTTAAATTGAATTTCAATTCCTAAAAGTTCTTTATGCAGATATTAAAGTCAAATATACTATAGATAAATCAATTTGTATGAATGAAATGTTGATAAACATTTCTATCAAAACCATCAATCATTCCATATTTAACTTTGCTTATACCAATATTGATCTCTCTAATTAATACACCATATAATATTATTTGATTTGTAAATCAAATTTCTCAGCTAATTTCTTGCTCATTATTGATTTCTTCTTATATATAATAATTAATCTTTAATTTTGAATATATAGAGACTCTTCCTCGAAATTGACTTCATCAAGTGAAATAAATTGAGGTAGTACCAATAGAGTAGCATATCCATTGGAGCATAATATTATATTTATGATGAAGTCATAACAAAAACTCTTAGATAATTGATTTGAAATTCCAGAATTCCGGAATTACCTTCGCCTCGCTGCCGCAACGGTATACGAAAATGTCATAATTTGGATGTTAATTTGATTGAACTAATTTCATAGTCATAATCATAAGGATATCCTGCCACCCAAGCTAACATCCTCATTTATATGATTATTATATCTCTAACTTATATATGTGTGTAGCTCCTTTATGGAAACATTTCAAAAACTGTCAGCTCAGACTCTGTGAATTGCATACATATATAGCAGAACTGTAATTGGAAGTCTTTCCTGTCACATTCTCTTATACTCAAGTCGCACATATTTGTATATGTATGTCTATATGTAGTAGGTACCTAACCTAACCCAAATTGAACTCAAAGTAAGAACAAGCCGTTTTTGAAGTGTATATATACATATGTACCTCAAACTCTTGTAATAATATAATAATTGCAGTTATGGTTGCAGGTGAGCGAGTGACTTGTAATTCCCGAGGGTATGTCTGTGACATAAACTTAATCATGTTTTTGAGAATTAAAAAATCATTTGTCTCAGTTGGTTGACAGACGGTAAATATTTTGCGACATCTCTACATATACTTCAAGAATTCAAATATTTAACTGAGATATATTGAGGCTATGGTACATGTTAAAATTTGAAAGTTAAAAAAAAAGAATAACGAAAATTGTGTCAAGAGGCATATTGTAGGTTTTATTTTCGTCCCCCCAGGATAGATATTTATTTTAACAGGGTTGTCAATATGACAGTATAATGTATATACATACCTATGTACCTATAGGTTCTATACAAAGTTGTCTCTCAACCATATACCTTATTGATAAAGACTAGTTTCTATAGACTATAGCTGATATAGACTAGTTTCAAGTCAATGAGCATGTACCGGGGAAGATTTTCGCCTAATTAAAGCCTGTCTTGGCTTTTTTGCAGTACTATTTAAAAATTGACAGCAATTGGTCGATCCATTAGGGAAAGACTTTAATATTAAAAACAGTTCTTTGGGAGTTACCATTAATAATGGTTTTTTTTACCAAAAGAGCTTATATCTAGGTACTACCATGTTTCGAATATTACATAAATAAAAAAAATGTATTCCTTTTTTATTTTATTATTTTATTATTTTTATTATTTTATTATTTTATTATTTTTATTTTATTATTTTTATTTTATTATTTTTTATTTTTGTCTTACTTTTTTATTTTTATTTTATTATTTTTAGTTTTATCGAAAACGATTTTAAAGATTTTTATAAAATGTGTAGGTAAATAATTATGTGCAGTAAATAATTATTCCAAAATCCGTTACTAACAGTTCCGACTTTTCATTATTGGATCGACCCATTTCAATAAATTTTTGTATGCTCAAGCTACTAGGAACCTTAAATATGTATATATAATATGTAGGTACCTCAAAAACTAAGATACATTTTAGCATCCGATTTTCTGTTTTTTATTGAAAATTAATAAGAGCATTGAATTTGAAAACAAAAATTATACTTAATTACATAAAATTAAAAAAAAAAAAATTTTATTTTTTTTTATTTTTTTTTATTTTTTTTTTTTTATTTTTTTTTTTAATTTTTTTTTAATTTTTTTTTTATTTTTTTTTATTTTTTTTTATTTTTTTTATTTTTTTTTCAAAATTTCGAGTTTGAAAATTAATTTTTCAAAAACTATTCACTAACACAACTTAATTTAAAATTAAAATAGAGATTTCTGGCTTTCCAAAAAGGTATAACATGGCATTGGAAGTTTACCGTTGTTTTTAAATATTTTTTTTTCCGTTTTAAGTCGTTTTAAGTTTTTAAAATTGCTCCTCCCGCCTAAAGGGGGGGAAATAGACCCCCCTCCCGTACGATTTTTTTTTTGTCTTAACCCAACCTACTCACTCTAGCTTTTTGGTGCACCTTATACCAATCACCCTGTATATTGAATTTAATTTTTCTTGTTTTAATAAATATTAATTTTTTTCAAAAGAATACCTTTATAAATTTTTTGTACACAAAAGATTTTGCTATTTATAGGGTGAAATGGGGTAAACAAAATAAGAAGTAGATATCCTATTTTAAAAATTTTTTTTTTGTGTCATTACATTTCCACTCTACATCTCCTTAAAATTTTGTTTAATAAGTACCGTTACAAATTTTCCTACAAAAATAAATTTTGCTATTTATAGGGTGAAATGAGGGTAAACACAAAAAGTTATATTCGAAAGTTTCTGTTTAAAAAGTAATTACGGTTGGACTTCCAGAATCACTTAAAGTTCTTATATTATAATTTCTTATAAAATTAAGCTATTTATAGGGTCAAAAAAGGAAAAACAAAATAAGGGATAAATATCAGATTTTAAAAATTGTTTTTGTGCTTGAAAAGTTTTATTTGGAGGTTAGACGTCACTTTTAGGTAAAACATTTTTCAATATTTAGCTATTTATGAGGTGAAATTGGATTTAAATAAAATGCACGACTGCAGGGTCGCACAAATTTGCTTTTTTTACAATCAAAATTAATTAAAATACAAAAATCATCTACTCATTTTCGAAAATTAGTTTTTCAAAAAATATTATGAATTAATTTTTAAAGGTCAAAATTTATTTTTTTTTTTTTTTGTAAATTCTGATATGCAATATTATTTAAACTAATAAGAAGCTTTTTATAAAAAAAAAAATTATAAAAATCGGTTGCACAGAAAATGAGATAGTCAAAAATTAAAAAAAAAAAAATGGTTCTATAAGAGAAACCGTTAATAATGGATTAATTAAAAATTTGATACATTAATA
The DNA here is from genome assembly GCA_929447395.1 of Epistrophe grossulariae. Lineage (NCBI taxonomy): Eukaryota > Metazoa > Arthropoda > Insecta > Diptera > Syrphidae > Epistrophe > Epistrophe grossulariae. Next base: position 138,368,824 of record OV839566.1, read on the forward strand.
TGGTAGATCGTACTAATAATAGCTCACATATTTAATTTTACAATTTTAATCGTACAAGTCTTCTTTGAGAAAAATGTTTAAAAACGAATGTTTTTAAAAAGTTGAATTGTAAGTACGGTTATTGTTAATTATATCAATAATTTTTATTTAAAATCAGCTTGAGAATGTTAAAAAAAACTTCTTGATACCAAATTTAATAAAAATCGATCATGTTTATTAAGTTTTCAAAAAATAATTCTGAAACATTTTTAAAAATCAAAAACAAAAATTTTTTACAAATTTTTTAAAAGTTTTTAAAATACTCCATAAAAAAAATGATAAATATCAGTTGAACAGATTTTGAGAAAATCGAAAATAAAAAATGGTTTTATGTGAGGTACCATTTATGATACCTCACCTAGCGTTTTTGGACAAAATATTTCTGAATTAAAAAAAAAAAGTGTAAGCAGATTTCTGAGAAATATAAGATTTTCAGTAATTGCTAAAAAAAATTTGTACAGCAAATAACGGTACTTTTGGTCCTAAAAAAATTAAAAAAAATTTGTCGGGGGAATGCATAACAATCACTTGGTACGAAATTTAAAGAAAATCGAAAATTCAGCTGCAGCCAAACGAACTAAAAGACGAACGGGATTGCGAAAAACACTTTTTCCGACTTTGCTATCATCGTTATATCAAATTCGATCAAAATCTCGAGTTCGATTTTTTTACGAAACCATAACTTGCTATATATGTACATAGTACCTACAATATCGCAAGTTAAAGACTAAAAACACGATTGTCAAATCTAAGAGTTTTAAGAGGGCTTTACAATAGTTAAAAAAATTTAAGGACGTTGTATAAAGTCTCTAAACCAACATTGTAATAGTATCTATACATAAACGCAAGCTCGTGCGACCCAATCGTGATTTTATTTTTTTGGTTACCCTTAAAATGTTTTAACACAGAGCGTGTGTTTTAGAAAAAATTGGGTAAGACTTAAGCACAGATACAGCCGTGCACATTGATTTTGAATGTGTGATGAATATCGCCTTAATTCGAAGGAAAATTGACTTGGTATGAAGCCTTCTAAATTTTGCTATTAAAAAAAAAAATTAAAAAAAAAAATTATTCCCAATGGCAAATTATTCAAATAATAATAAAAAAAAAATAGAAATTGTGTGTGGGTGGTAAATTTTGTTTATATTTGCGATGATGCCATGTCGGGGCATATCCATATCCTTATCCTTTCTTTTTTCATATATGTTACCAATATCCATGGAGTATAAAAATAAAATGCTTAAGGATATCGTAGGAGTCAAACGCTTTTCGTCTACTTCTTTTTTTTTAATTTTTTTTTTTTTTGCAGTTTCACAATACAGCAATTGAGTGTGAAAGGGGTTCACATATTGCCAACATGTCCTTTGCATTTAAACAGCTTTTTTTGACAGCTCTTTAAAGTTTTCATAGAAGTTTTTTTTTTTTTTTTTTTAAACTGCTGCTGATGGTAGATATACATAGTTAAAAGTTGACAATTTTATTATTTTTTTTTTATAGCTTTTCAATGTCAGCAAAGTGTCGAGTTATGAATTTTAACCATTTTCTGTGAGAAGTTTTCTTTTTTTTCACACACAAACCCAGCATCATGACAAGATGTGGTGTTAGTGACAATTTTAAAGATTTTTTTTTTATAACCTGTCTTTTTTCTTTTAATTTAAGTTTTTTGTTTTTAGAATTTAGAATAAGCTGATGTGACTGATATTGGTATAAACATAATAGAAATATTATGTTGCTGTTGTGAGTTTGGACACAATTTTGATATGCATACAATATATGTACATAAATACGTGCATTTTGACTGTTAGTATTATTTGGCAGTCATGAATTAAGAACTTGGCAAATGTGACATGAAAAATGTATATAATGACAAAATGTATTATAAAAATAAATTAAATGTCGGATAAATAATGAAAATGTGAGAAAAAATATTTTACAAAAGTGTCAGAATTTATCTGTCGGTAACAGAATTAGATATTTCTGAAATTGTTTTCCATTCGTAACGTCAAAAATAAAATAAAATATTTGAATGTATTCAAAAAATGTATGTTCCACAAAAATAAAGTATTAAACTTGCTACAATTGTGCTTTTTAACATATCTACATACGTCTTGGGAGAAGTGACCTAACTCAAAATTCCTGTAACTTCTGATTTTTCAATAAACTGACTTTTAAAAGCGAAATGAACTATAAAACCAGGTTGTAAAAAAGATGCCGAATTTTTTAGCTAGGTCACTTTCATTCTAAGGGTGCGATATGGTCAACAATATACTGTACAGGTTGCCAAAATTAAAATTGTCAGAAATTAAAAATGTCTGTTCAAGTGCTCCCAAAAACTGCACAAACCCCATTATTAGAGACAACAACAAAATATTACAAATGACTGCCTGAACACTTGAACTGAAGTTTAAATTTCTGTCAAAAAGTGTCATACACAAATAAGCACTGAGAGCAACAATATATTTGACGACTTTTTGATGAGTAAACATCTATACTGGCGGTAGAGTGAACAAAAAAAACGTGACATATCTTGTGATTATGATTCTGAGCCTCACGGTTCGTTTACACATCTTAACCGTGAGTCTCGGCACTCACACTTTTTTGGCTAAAGTGCTGTACGTAAAAAGTTGAGAGTTAAAGAACTCGTCCAGCTCCATGCGCGTAGTTACGTGGGCGCGCGGGCACCCACCCTAGAAAACGCATTGCCCACCTTAGAAAATTGAAAGTATTAAATTTACTGATATCTTGGCGAAGTTCTTCTAGTTAGAGTGAAAGAAATTCAAAATAGTGTGAGTGCCGGGACTCACGGTTAAGATGTGTAAACATACCTAACGTAACGTGAGGCTCAAAATCACAATCAATCACATCACAAGATACGTTACTTTTTTTCACCCTACTGCCAGTATAGATGTTTACACATCAAAAATCTAAAACCTTTACAAAAAATGTAGGTAGATCAATAATATCCATCACCTGTATGATTTTGAGAATTTTTAAACCACGAAAAAGAAAAAAAAAGAGAAAAAATGCTGAAAATTGATTAAAAAAACGCCTGTTTTTGACAACTCAAAAATAGTGTAAAAAAAATTTAAATTCAAAATTTCCTGGCAAATAGATAATTTTTATTTTTCCAACGGCGTAAAATTTATTTCGATCTGACTTCACCCTGATTTATTTAAATTAATATTTTGTATACAATTGCAGCTCACTAAAAAAAGAAAAATTACTGAAATTCCTACTTGTAGAATTCATCAATTTTACTTGTAAAAATACCATACGACTATAGTAATGTGTTTCTTTTTCGATAAATTTACTTATGTAAAAACATTGCAAGTATACTAACAGTAGGTAATGTTTTATAGGCCCCTAAATTTAATGTATAACATAAAAATGCTTTTAAACTGTCATAAACCATTTTCACTTATTTGTTTTTCAACATAAATTCACCAAACCCATCAACTGTTATAGCTTTTCGAGACCCAAGTCAAGAAAACATTCAGTAACAAAAAATAAAAAAAACTTTCATCTTCATGCAATTGCAATCATGCAAAACACTCGGGCGAATACGTAACATATATCGTAGTGCATAATGCCACAGATATTCAATGACATTTTCAACTGGTAGCATCAGGAAATAAATTTAAATGCGGTGTTTTGCCATCCATCTCCATGAAAAACAAAAAAAAGAACTCATTCCCAACACAAATATATAAACTCAGCCCGGAAGTAGATATGACAACAACAAAAAAAGTACAGATATTCAAATATTGTATATCCGCATCGGTGAAACAGCCTCCCTAGGGGATTTTGGAAGATTTTCATTTTAGTTCAGCTGCGCTGATGGTGCTTTACGAGTTTATAGTGGAAACAAAACTCATAGCTAGAACGAAACATTTTGAAAAACAAAATGAACTTTACCCGGAAACTGGAAAATAATTCATGACACTAGGAATTGGTATACTGTATTTTGTGGAGCTGCATATATCCTGCTGCTATATATACGCTCTTATGCTCGAAAAGAGCGGGATTTTCTGTGGCATGTAGGTATGCGAAATGTATCTCTTATGTGCCTCTAACAGTTGCAAGCAATTAAGGTGGTATGTATGGGGTTTGACAATACGCCATAACAACCCGTTGGACAATTTTACAATGTTGCCATACTTACACGTTTCAATACAAAAATTAATAAGAAAAAAAAAAAAATAAGTTGGACAACGTCAAATCGTGGATAACTGGGCCCAATGACTAACATTCTCTATACCAAATCTGTGAGCGTGGTTGTTTGTCGGAAGAAATGGGGGGGGGGGGGGGACCTACAATTTGTATCCTTGGTAAAAACTGCCTCTCACAATTTTAAACAAATTCATGACTTACCTATATTTTATTGGCAACAACAACAGACCAACAAAAACTGGACAACCTAATCCTAATCTAACCTAATCTTCGTCAAAACCAAGAAACATGAAAAATATTGCACGTAGCTTTTAAATTATTTCTTATATTTTTGTTTATTTGGTATAAACCTATATCAGACATGCAAAGCACATCCTAAGATCCACCAGCTAAAATGCCCTCTTCAAATATTTTAAATCTTTACCAAGAAATTCTATTACAAATAAATTCGTTTCTATGCATAAAATACCAAAAATTCCAGAGTCTGGCAACAATTTTGTAAAGCATAGCAGCAGCAGCGTATAGCAGCGCGAATATGAAAATAGCAAAGAAAATCCCACAGAGAGGGACTTACTTGAAATTCACAATGTAATCGGCTTTATCTGTGGTATGGAATCTGAACCGGCATAACAGCCCAGGAAACATTGTGCAAGGCAAGGATCTCGAATGGGATTTTCAAAAACCATATACACCACCATCATACACGTTTTTGTCTCCATCATAGCTATAGCATAGCTCTTTACTTGCAGGTATACCCAGGTACATACATACATATGTACATAGATAGTAATCCTGTCGTCTCGTTTGTCTGTATCATTATCGTTGCCATTACCTTACCTTACCAACCCCTTTAGCGATGCACAGAGACTTAAGTAGATGCCTTCTTTGCTTCAATAAATGTGACACTTAACAACACCTGGGTTCCTATTTTATACTTTTGGCACAAGACCTCTATGTAGAGGTAAAGGAGTGAAATTTATTCCTCCTCCTTCTTCTTCTTCTTCTTCTATATAAGAGAAAAAAAAAACTGAAATTTAACTGAATAAGATTGTGTGTGGAAAGGTGTCTTGATAAAAGTTCACTTCTAATCAATAAAATTTTATGAAGCAATATAATTTTTGGTTAGAAATTTTTTGTATTTTCATTTTTTGTTTTGTTTTAAAAAGACAGTAGCTGTTGTTCTTGTTTTTTTAATTATTTATGTAGCTGTAGAGTAAAAACCAACAAGAGAGCATTTGAGGGATTTTGACGGACTTTTCATTAAAATAATTTAATTTTTGGATTTTTAATTCTTTGTCTCCATTTTTAACATGAATAATGAAATATTTTGGTAGAAGAGATTGTTAGTACCCTCATTTATGGGATATTCAAAAAAGAGGCATACCATCTAAAAAAAGTCAGTAAATTGTCATAGAAATGAGTTTAGTTTCAAATATTGTGTACCAAAACGGTGTTTTGATGAACTTTTAAAAGGGGTTTTAAGAGTAGATAGCAGAGATTGTAAGTACCTTATTTGTGGGATATTCAGAAAAAAGTATAGGTACCATGGGAAAAGTCAGTGAATGGTTATAAAACTTCATTTAGATTCAAATATTGCACAACCACAGTAGATTTTTAATAAACTTTTGATTTTTCAAGGTCGATGGCCGATGAAATTGTAACCTTACCTCATTCGTGGCGTATTCAGAAAAACAGAAAAACATCTGAAAAGTCAAACAATGGTCATAAAATTACAATAAGTTTCAGATATTGGTCAGCCAACGGTGAATGTTTAATTAATTTTTATTGGGATATTCAAGAAAAAAGGTAATCATCTGAAAAGTTAGTGAAAAAACCAGTTAGTTTCAGATTATATGGGTGATTTTGTATGCATTTTCAAAGTTTTTTAATTAAAATTTTAAGAACCTAATTTGTGGGATATTCAGAAAAAAAGTACCTAAAGATACTATTTGAAAAAATAGTAAATGGTCATCAAAGTTCAGTAAGTTTCAGATATTTGTTAGCCATCGATAATTTTTAATTAATTTTTAAAATTCGTAAAGATTCCTAGTATGTAACTTATTTGTGGGATATTCAAGAAAACAGTATGCCACCTGAAAAGTCAGTAAATGGTCATAAAACGTCAGTTATTTTTAGATATTAGACAGATTTTTAATGAATTTCGATAGAGTTTTAGTACCTCATTTAGGGGATATTCAGAAATTAGGTAGTATACCACCATCAAAAGAAGTAAATGATCATAAAATTGTAGTTAGTTTCAGTTTTAATGCAACCACAGTTGACTTTTAATAAACTTTAAAAGAATTTTTCAAGATCGAGAAAATATTGTAAGTATAAGTACGTTATTTGTGGGATATTAAGAATATCAGTATATCATCTGAAAAGTCAGTAAATGGTCATAAAAGTGCAGTAAGTTTCAGATATTGGTCAGCCATAGGTGGTTTTTAATGACTTTTTTAAGGTTGTAAAGATTGGTAGTACCTAGTCCATTTGTGGGATATTCAAAAATAAAAAAAACTATACCATCTGGAAAGTCAGTGAATGGTTACAAAATGTCTGTTAGTTGCAGATATAAGTCAGCTGTAAGTAATTTTGAATTCATTTTAAAAAGGTTTTACAATATCGAAGAGATTGTTAGTAGCTCATTTGGGGGATATTCAGGTATGAAGTATCTATATCACCATAAAAGTTAGTAAATGGTCATAAAAGTGCAGTTCTTTTCTGCTATTGTGTAGCTACAGTTCATTTTTAAAGGGTCTTTCAAGATCGATAAAAATATTAGTATATCACATTTCTGGGATATTCAAAATAACAGTATACCACCCAAAAAGCCAATAAATGGTTATAAAAGTGCAGTCATTTCCAGATATTGGTTAGCCTTAGGTGGTTTTTAATGAATTTTTAAAGATCATAAAGATTGGTATTACCTCATTTGTGGGATATTCAGAAAAGAAGTATACCATTTTTAAGTAATTAGATAAATGACCAATCAAGTTTAGTTAGTTTCAGTTATTAGTAAGCCACAACGATTTTTTAAAGGTCATAAAGATTCTAAGGAGCTACATACCCAATTTGTGGGATATTCAAAAAGTATACCATCAGAAAATTCATAAGAGTTCAGTTAGCTTCAGATATTAGTCAGCCAAGGGTGATTTTTTTTATCTTTATAAAGGCTTGTTCTTGGTGGTAGAGATTGTTAGATTTCATTTTTGGGATATTCAAAAAAAAAAAAAAGTAATCCATCTCTAAGGTCAGTAAATGGCCATGAAAATTCAGGTAGATTCACTCAATGATGATTACACATAATTATTTTTTTTTTAATTTTCAAACTTTTTCAAAGTCATAGAGATTGTTTGCCATTTTTTGTATGGGATATTCAAAAAAGAAGTATGTACAAGTATATGAAAGGCCAGAAATGATTTTTTACGAATTTTTAAGGAGTTCTTAAGGTTGAGTTTGCTAGTACCTTAATTGTGGGATATTCAAAAATCTGAAAGGGCGTTATAAACGGTCACGAAAGATCAATTGTTTACCCCATTTGTTTCTGGTTTCAACTATTAAAATTGTTTGGGTTTAAGCCCTCTTATGATTGAGAATAAAAATTTCAAAAATTTCTTAAAAAAACTATTTGATAACTGAACAATTATGTACTGAAACCAGTTGACATTTTGTGACCTTTCATATTTTTGAATATCCCCAAAATGAGATTCTAACAATCTTTGCCAACTAAAAAAAAAAGTTAAATCCTCAAACCAAAATCTATGGCCGAACTTCCATCAAAAATTACTGGCCTCTCGGATTGTATACTTTTTTTTTGTTGTTTTGAAAATCCCGCATAAATGAGGTGCTAAGATCCCATAACCGTGATTAGTTAGTTAACACAATAAACTCTGAGTAACAAAACAATCGTTTACGCAGACCTTCGTTAAAAAAAAATCATTCAACAGGTACGTAGAAAATTACATAAACCATTTAATTAATTTTTCTTTAATGACAAAAAAAAAATAAACAAAATGTAGTTACTTTGAAAATCATGAAACTTTCCACTTTGTAAATTGCCTGCAGTTACAACTTGAAACTCATTTCGATTAAAATATTTTCCTTGAAACTACATATATTATTTCAAAGTTTCATTATGAAAAGTAGGTATAAGCATGAACTTTCTATATTTAACCGATTGTAAAACCTCGATCCTTATCGTAGAAGGTACATTCTGTCAGTTTTAAATAATAAGGCAAAATCGCAAAAATAACAATATAGACCACAACCATCTCAGAAACCAACACCAACAACAGAACCGGCCATCATCATCATCCAAAGAATGAACAAAACATTATAAGATACAAAAACAAACCTAACTAACTAAGTTCCTATGTATATATGTATATAGATAATTGTTTCTAACAGCCCCGAGGGTTTATTTTCAATTATTCAAGAAGCTTATTTTATAATAATCAAACAACAACGAAAATGATTTCATTTCATTTCATAGAAAATTTTATCTGAATTATTTTTGTAAAATTGTTCTTGTTCAAGTGTGAGATTATTATGTTCAAATGAGAGCCATTTGTGTATTTCGAGGTATGAATGGAATGAATATACATAGAAAAGATTTTTGGAGAGAGAAATATATTTTATCAGTGTGAAATTTCGAATAATGTGTAGCTAAGTGTGAAATTGAATTTTCGAGGACGATAAGCAATATGAAATGAATTAACAAGAAGTGGTTTTGAAATGTGTTTTGCTTTTTTGTTTAGAAGGATTATTATTATTATAAGGAGGTGTGTATTTTTTTGTGTTTAAGCCGATTATATGATGTTCATTGAATGGAGGTGAGTTTGATGATCTATTGATATCGCACACTTAACTTTTCACACCAATGAAAAAATATAAACTGTAAAATAAATAATAAAACTTAAACTAAATCAAGTGGAAAATATATTCAATGGAGTGAAAATCTTAAACCATGTTTTTTTTTTTTTTATTATTAAGTTAGTGGTTGAATAGGGCGCAAACATTTAAGAGGTTATAGAAGGAGTACGAGGGATTTAAATTGTTTTTTCGATGTAAAAAAAAATTGATGTTAAAGCAACTCGGAACATTAAGTTAATTAAATGCATGACTGGATCACACGAACTTGCTATTGTGGAATAAAGATATGCAAGAATAAGGCACATAGATAATGCATCTTAACCCAATATTTTTCCATTTTTTAGAACACAGAAGTTCTAACCAAGCAATTTTGTGATATATATGTAGATTTATGCTGTTTGAGTCAAGATAAAAGGGGACCATTTAATCACTGAGTGACAATAGTTATAAAGCACGTTCTGTCAAGTGTTTTACCTAAGTTTATCTCTGATTTAATTTTCATTTGAAATGTGTCAAGAAAATTTATCACATAGGTGGGTATATTCTCTTTGATATATTTATGTTCAGATAAGAAGCTATAGGATCTATAGTATTTCAATCCAAATAACAAACCACCTCGCTCTAATACAAGGTTCAATGTATTTATTTCCATTTTATTAAAATTCAAGCCAAAGGGATGTTTGATCCTGATAGGAGGGCTATAGGGTTTAGTTAAGCTTTCGACTAAAAGGAAACTCCTTTACTATTATGTCAACATCAAAAAAATACCTTTAATAAACAATACCATACCTATATAATATAGGATGCATTTAAAACGTAGATAGCAATGAACTAAATTAAATGCATCCACATTTCAACACAGGTAAGTATAAATAAACAATTCGGGCACTATATAACTATACAGTGATGTGAAGACAAATTTAATCGATTGGACATTAAAGTCTACTGTAACTTTAAAACATGACGGATAAAAGAAAGTCAAAAAATCTAAAGAATTCCTTACTTATATCCGTGTTTTCTTATGTAAAATAAAATGTATATAAGAAAATATGTACAAACAAAAATTTTTTTAATAACATTTTTAATAAATCACAACAAACAGAATTTAGCTAGCAGTTACGAAGAGACATAAGGTCTGTTCGCGTACTTGTCCGAAACTGCCAGATTCTACCAGATTAATTTTTTTTATATGAACTTTGACAGTCTTTTGGGCAAAAATGGTAGAAATGGGTAGGTTTGGGGAGTAAACGAACAAGGTTATTGTAGAAATTTTCATTGTGTGGGCTTTTCTTCATTTCGCTCAATATGTCACTTTTTTGACAGTTCAATAAGGGTGGGTTCAGTAATTTGTTAAAGTTAGTCGGCGATTCATTTCATGGGCAAATTTCATTTTGTATCCGATTAAGTTTCTTATATCAGTGTTTTTCTTATAAAAGTTTCTCTACTGTAAATGGTTTTTGACTGACGAAGCACGTAAAACTGATTTTTCGGGCAAACAAATGTACGGCTTTTATGACGAAAATAATCGAAATAATGTCAGAAATGAATACAAACAAATTTTTGGCCTAAGGAATCTCCGAAGAAAATCCCAGCGCTCAGGTGATATTTTTTGTCGCACTTACAAAATCTCTGAGCCCTCAGAAAATGAGAGATTTTTTCTCACGGTGCAAGAGAATGAGACTTTGTCAATTTTTTTTGACATAACAACAATAGATATAACTATATAGTATATGGTTATAGAAAAATAACCCACCACTGACATCTAACGCTGTGGCTCCATTGGCAATATTTCAGGAAAAGTTATAATTTTAATGACAATGACAATTTATTACATGGGTGGGCCTTCTATTGCCAGGTAATTTCAGCTATCAAATGTCAGTATAAAAAATCGCTATTATTGATAATAAAAAACGTTAATTCATTTAATTTCTCATATTTTCAACTTTAATTTCTAAACGAAGCAAAAGCCATTCAAACTCGTGGATAAACTATTTTGAAAAAGGTTAAACGTCAAGATTAATTGCCCAAGCGATTGAAGTCAATCATTACCTTTCATCTACCGAGGCTGAGCAATATTGCGATTGACAAATCGTCTTCATTGGCAATATTCAAGGGAATGGCAATGAGCTAAGCAATTTATTTCTTCAAATATTTTCAATGGAGCCACTTTGTAAGATACGTGAACTGCCTGTAAATATACCCCTCTCTCTTTTATGTACAAACGTCAAAATCTTGATTTTGATGAAATTTACACATTTAGTTGAAATTTTTTTGTATTTATAGTTTTGAAAGCAAATAACATTCTGTGAGATATACTTAAGTATTTATATGAAAAGGAAATTAAAAAGAAACAAACAAACAACTGAAATAAAATTATTAGATAATTACACGTTTATCAAAGTAATGGCTGTCATTTCCATTCTCATATTTTGACAATAATGTCGTGAGATACGGACACATCGAGGTAAAAGTGAGGATTTTTAACCATATAGTGTGAGTTGCACAAACACAAATGCAGTGATACAGGGTCGGCGATGTGTAGTTAGACAGCTAAATGGTATAAATCGCCCAAATGAATTTTTAGATGTTTTTTTGAGGAATGTGATTTTAAATCATTTAATTAAAAAGTTAAAAAAAAGCTTATTAAACTAAAGAATAAAGTGAAATAGAAGTAAATAGTGAATACTTTATATTCGAAAAAATATACATGCGGGTGCTGCCTATAATAAGGAGTTTATTGTTTTTTTTTTATTTCACGGGCTGATTGTGTCTCTTATTCCACATAAAGAAGTGTGAAGAAAATTTAAAACGTTGAAAAATAAGTCTGCACTACGGGAATTCAGAGGATTTGAGCGCCTTGTCATCACCAACAAAAATGAATGCGACTCTGGCAAGAATTTCTAATTTTGACAGATGAGACCCTACTATTTCACGTGATAAGAGTAATTTTTTGTGTGTATTTTGGTGTTCAACCAATTTGCTTTTTTATAGCAAAATGCTATGAAATATAAATTTAAAAGTATTTTAGGATAATAATTACAATAATAATATAACTAACGGGTGATTTTTTAGCTGGTTTGGTTTTGGCAACACTGGTTTTGACAGCTGACGTGTGTTTAGTACCTTGTGTCACTGTCAAACAGCTTCAGTTTGGTTTGCAATTTAACCATGGATCGTCTTACAAATGAACAACGCTTGCAAATTATTGAATTTTACTATCAAAATTCGTGCTCGGTTCGAAATGTTCATCGCGCGCTGCTTCCATTTTATGGTCGGCATTCTCGACCTTTTGAGCAGTCTATTCGGAAGATTGTGACCAAATTTCGCACCAAATTTACTTTGTTGGACATTAAACCACCAACACGTTTACGTACTGTGCGTAGTGAAGAAAATATTGCGGCCGTATCAGCTAGTGTGACAGAAGACCGCGAAATGTCGATTCGGCGCCGTTCCCAGCAGTTAGGCCTTTGTTACAGCACTACGTGGAAAATTTTGCGGAAGGATTTGGGCGTAAAGCCTTTTAAGATACAGCTGGTGCAAGAACTAAAGCCAGCCGACCTACCACAACGCCGAATTTTTGGTGAATGGGCTCTTGGAAAGCTGGCCGAGGATCCGCTTTTTTATCGAAAAATTGTGTTCAGCGATGAGGCTCATTTTTGGTTGAATGGTTACGTAAATAAGCACAATTGCCGCATTTGGAGTGAAGATCAGCCAGAAGCATTGCAACAGCTACCAATGCATCCCGAAAAAGCTACTGTTTGGTGCGGTTTATGGGCCGGCGGCATTATTGGGCCATATTTCTTCAAAGATGATGCGAATCGCAGCGTTACTGTCAATGGTGAACGCTACCGAGCGATGATAACAAACTTTTTTTTGCCCGAAATGGAAGTTCTTGACTTGCATGATATGTAGTTTCAACAAGACGGTGCCACATGCCACACAGCACGCGAAACAATGGCGCAATTGCGAGGCGAGTTTGGTGAACAGTTAATTTCACGTTTCGGGCCGGTCAATTGGCCGCCTAGATCGTGCGATTTGACACCATTAGACTATTTTTTGTGGGGGTATGTCAAGGCTAATGTCTATAGGGACAAGCCCGCTTCGATTGACGCACTGGAAGCCAACATCCATGCATTCATTCGTGAGATACCGGCCGATATGTGTGAAAGAGTATGCCAAAATTGGACTCAGCGGATGGGCTACCTGAGACGCAGCCGCGGTCAACATTTGCATGAAATTATCTTTAAACATTAAATTGCAAGGTTCAAACTATCGATTCAAATAAATATTTCATTCATTTTTTCGAATTTTTTGTGTTTTTTTTTAAAAAAAGTTCTAAACCTCTTAAAAAATCACCCGTTAAATTGAAAGTGCTGTATGTAAAAAAGTTAAAAGTTCGGTAAGCATTGCGGCTCCGACTGCAGCTCCGTCTGCAGTTGCATTCCATTCTGCTCGTAGCATTGATTTTGTGTGTATTTAATATTTTGACAGATGTTCCAGCTCCGATTCCGGTTGCACCTACGTCGCGTCGCATTGTGTTCAGCCCAGTAACCCTGGGTAAAGTTTAACGAACGAAACTAATTTCAGGTAACCAGTTCAGGTTTCTGAGATCTCTCCAATTTTTGAAATTTGAACGCGAAATTAGCTAAATTCCTCACTTTCAAAAAATCAAAAAGCGGAGACAAACAAATTTTTGGATTCATTTTGCTTTTTATTTTTCGTAGCAGCTGATAAGTCTAGTCTATGAAAAGAGATAAGGATTGCTTTCTTCTTCTTTTGGAGTTATGTTATTCAGGTTTTTTTTTTCTTCTCTCTGAGCTCTCAGAAAAGTGAACTGAAGAAATTGACAAAAATTGTCAAATTATTTATTGGACCGAAATTTTCCAATTGTATCATTTTGCGCTTGCCAGTTTTTTTTTTGATTCATGATTCAGAGTCGATATAGCGGAAAATATATAAATTCGTGATAATTCTATAACTGTGTGACATTTTTTCACACGGTACTGTTACAACTATAGCAGAGAGGGTTCATTTCATTCTGTGAATTCTTAATTCACCTTTCATTGTTTTGTTTCAGTTTTACCCTACTTTTGAAAAACCGCAACTGAGAAAACCATCAGCATCCAATGATCACACACACGAAAAAGTCTGTTTTGGTCTTGAATGCATCATCTACTGGACCAGTGCTGGCAAACCCATTTTATAAGGTTGCGTGCCAAAACAAAATTAAATGTACTACGAAAAATTTTGTGTTGTTCATGCTACGAGTATGGGAGCAAATTTTTTTATTTCTGGACAATAAAACAACCAGGAATTGAGTTCCGAAAAATTACTTGCCAATATACATATATAGGTATAACGATTTATTTTAGTAAAATTCTAGTCTTCAAACAAACAAGTTGGAATTAAGTATTGTGTGACATACGTTTGGGTGTAGGAAAACGCCTATTCTGTTTTAGCCATTAGTGGATCAATCAAAATTCAAAACCCATGGTCTATTTCAAATTTGTGTGATCTTCAATCCCAGTTTGACTATATGTAAATAGTTACTATGATTATATTTATAGAATTCTAGATTCGATTTAAAAAAAATTAAAACTATTTAAGCGTGTCCTTTGGTTTGCCTTTCCTGTCATAATATAGCAGCTCTATTGCTTTAACACCGGTTTTCGAAAACTGTGCCATCCAGGAAAATAAGGAGTAAATTAATGATGGGTGGGCGATGCGATGTGATATACCTACCTACACTACATAAACGAGGTTGACATGCGTCACATTGCAACATCACTGAGAAGGTGGAGTTGGCATACATTTCACATTTCACATGCACATATATTGTACTTCCTCATTAAAAATGTCCTCAGTTAAAATATTTAAATGTTTTTAAAACAAAGAACTCTTAAATGGGAAAACTTTTTCTCTCGTAATAAAAATATAAAAAAAAACATATAGTTTCAGTGGTGGTTTAGGTAGGTATATAAGAGATGTAGGTGATGGTATCAAGGAGCAACAACATTGAGATGAACTTTTTTGCACAATTGAACCTCTGACATATTTAAGAGAATTACATATAGTATATAGAGTAGGTATTTTTCAAAGGGAAAGGGCAATCAACGTTGATGTTGAGGGTGATACATACATACATACATATATATTCCTTTGAAAGAGTGATTCTATCATTATAGGGTATAAAAGTTTAAAAGTAGGGCAAGTGGTATAGATATAGTAGCAGATATATATATGAACTTAAAATACAACTCAAACAACCCAATGGATCCTAGAAGTTGTTATTTTATTTTTATTTTTTTTTTTATTATTATTCAAAAGCAACGGGTTTGAAAAGTCACCTTCTTTATTTTAAAATGAACCAAATTAAAGAAAGAAAATAAAAAACAAACCTATCTATACATTTTCTATCCATTATATAGGGTAATCTTCTAAGTAAAGGGCTGTTTCATCGAGAGCCCTTTATTCTACTTGACAGAAAATAAGAAAAAAAAAAAGTATTTTAAAGAACATGAACAATATGGAAACATACCTATATTTAAAAGGGTTTCAAAAGGTATAAAGTAGGTACTGCGCTGCGATTGTTGGATAAAGAGCTGTTGAGTTAATAAAGCTTTATAAGGGATATTTAAGTGCTTTATTGTGGTAGTTCATTGTATAGAGAGCAATCGAGAGGACTTTTTGAATGTAACAAATAATAGACAATGTCAAAGAATATAATATATCTATATAAGTTATAAAGGTAGAGATTTTTGAGTATAAAATAGATGTTTTGTTAATTTTTGTTAAAGCTGTGTCAATATTTAAAATTGCTTTACTGTTGAAATTTGTTCATATGTGTATAGATAATATCTACTTGTTCCATATTTAAACTTGACAATAAATTATATTAAATTATTTTTACTTGCTATCATCACCTGAATGCAAGAACAAGCTAACTTGTTTTTTCGTAGATTTGATAAAATCGTACTCTTAAGGTTCCCCCACACCAACGTGAATTTTCGGTGGCGACGACGAAAACAACAATAACAACACGTGGTTGTCAATGAAATCAACACGTTGTTATTATTGTTTTCGTCGTCGCCACCGAAAATTCGCGTTGGTATGGGGGAACCTTTATTCAGACTCCATTTTTTGCATGATAGTATGTAGATACTGATAAAATAACACCATATATTTTTCTGCGATCTGTATGTAAAGGGTAAAAATTGGGGTGAATCGATTCAAGTTAGCAGAAAACCCAAATATCTCCAAAAAAAATCGATTAAGCATTCTGGTGACGATATGAAGATACCAACATACATATGTAGGTATAAAGGTCATTTTTTGGATTCGTAAAAATTCGATATTTCAATAAATCCATAATAATATTATAATATGATTAACGATAATAAAAAAACACAAAAAAGTATAAAGTTGAAGATAGTGTATCCGTTGTTTTTTTTTGGACTTGCAGATCTCGATAAGTATTGGAAATTTTTAAACACCAAAATGTTGAGGGCAAGTTTTTCCAGGTGCGATGTCCGTTACTTTTTTTTAATATATTTAGGAAGAAAACATATTTTTGTGTATCTATTTTTTTATTATTGCCATTTTGTTATAACTAGTATCGCCCTGTGTCGAAATTCGAAATTTTTCTTTTTTAATTTAATTTTTTTTTTTTCAATATGCACAGTGCTCGACAGTGCAAAAACAAAAATGACCCGCAGTGTGTAAATGCATGTCTCAAGTATATTCTGCACATCTCCGCAATTGTGGCTTTCCAACCATATAAAATTTATTGAAATCGGTCAAATACTTTTTGAGAAAATGGTACCACAAAATTTATTTAAGGCTATTTATATATAGATTTGTTGCTAGGGAAGAATAAAAGACATAAGAACCTGAAATAAAAATAAAATAAAAAACATCGCCTCCAGAGTTTGTAAAATCTAATTTGTACATGTAATTTTTTTGTATCCACCATTCGTTGATCCGAAGTTATAAGGGTCTAAACTTTTTTCTTTTTAAGTTTCATGGTCAAAAAAGCTTTATAAAAAAATAAAAAAAAAGGATAATCGCCCCTAGAGAAACGTATGATCTACATAGAGCAATTTTTTTTTATAAAACATTTACTGTGGTCTGTCTGCACCTCTAAAAAAAATATAACTTTAAAAGTTAAAAAAAATATAACGAGGTTCAATTCAAAAAAAGTAACGGACATCGCTCCTGGAAAAACTTGCCCTCAACATTTTGGTGTTTAAAATTTTCCAATACCATTAATACTTATCGAGATCTGCAAGTCTAAAAGAAAAAAAACTCCGGATGCAGCGATCTCCAACTTCATAAAAAAGTAACTCCTGTAATTCTGTCTGTTTTAATGTCTATTTGTTTGTTTATAAAGCTGTCTGTACCTCGACCTACAGTCTAAATCATTGATGGGATTTTCTTCAAACTTGGAACTTTAGATTTTTAGGTGATTGAATTTTGTAGGTCCAAAAATAGTTCCGTACAACCGTTATTTATCTTAGATACGAATCCAACGATTAGGGTAAACTGTTCAACAGTTTATCACTTCCTCCTTCCTGCGCTGTACATGAATGTTACCTATCACAAAATTTTAAAGCTCTATTAATATTGGGATAGTGAAAAAATTATATGAACCTTTCCATGAGATTCACTTTGTACCATGGGTATACACAGGTGAATAAATTCATGGTACACAATGAATCAAGGATTTAAAATCAGTTTATTGAGTAAAAAACATACATATATTATTTTTCTCTTAAACTAAAAAAACAAAACCTCTTTAAGCATTGATACAAAATAAATTAAAAACTTAATTTAATTCAGCGTGTAAAAAATTACAAAAATTTACTTTTTCCTTACATTTAAGGAACTATAAGACAAATAAAACTTGTAATTCAATTGCTCATAGTTGCTTTAAGCTTTTAGCAAACATCCCTATTCGAAAAATCGACGTTGAATGAAACATTTGAATTCTAAAGCCTCAATCAGTGGTCTACTGTGTACCACTTTAAATTGATCCATTGTGCATCATGTTGCCATTTTTCAAAAAACATATTTATAACTTGTTAGTTAATTAATAAAAACAAACAAATCGAAAAAATTTGATAAATTTAGGTAAAAAGAAGTACAATTATTTCACTCAAAAACACAAACACCCGAGACGAACCGACGCGACTTTGGCATAATAAACATTTCCAAAATAATATTTATTTGAATTAAGAAAAAAGTTTCTAATTTTGTTTATCAAAAATTATTATCAGAAAGTGTGTTAGTGAATTTTTTGTATAAATTATTAAATCATTCAAATTTGCATACCAATTATTTTTAATAAGATTTCAGAAATATTTTATGCACTGCTGGACAAAATTAAAGGAACATTTTTTTTTTTTTTCATTTTTAAGTTCTTTTTGAAGGGCTGTTTTTCTTTAAATGAATCTTAGTTTTCAACTTTTAAGTAAAACTAATGCTGGATTTACACAAATGACAAATTGTCAGTATTTCTGTTAAAATCTAGTCATTATTTTTTTTTTGCCGTGTAAACGGTCGCAAATCTGTCAGTTTTTTTGTCATCAAGTGAAATTTTGTCATCAAGTGAAATTTTGTCATCAAGTGAATTTTAATTTGTCACCAAGTGAAATTTTAAATTATGACATTATACTGACATCGTGTAAACACAGTGCTGACATTTTGTTTCAAATAATGACAATTCACGAAAAAGAATGAACTTGCTCATTCTTTACTGCCATTTTGGCAGTATTTTTAATTAAAATGTCAAATTTTAAAAAAAGACAAATTTAAATTGGCGGTTCGTTTTGTTTGTGTCTGGTTGAACAGAAAATTAGTAAGTAGATCAAAAACATCTAATTTTTATAAATTATAACAATAAATTAACAGCTTTGTACTAAAAATTAGGAGAATGGAAAACATCAGCAACAAGAAAAATATTGGTCGGTAATTGAAAAAAGTTTGCCGCCAGAAGACGACCGAAATTTGGCAGTCTTGTAAATGCATTCGTTTCCATCCATCCTTGTCATTAAATTGAAAAAAATACTGTCTAAGTGTCAACCAGTCATTATTTAAGTTCCGTGTAAACGCATGCCATTAATGAAATAATTGGTCTGTTTGGTAACGCGAAATTTCTTGCGAATTTGCACAAAATTTCATAATTTGCTGTCAAAACGCATAGAAAAAAAAACTCGGTTTTGGGAAATTTGTTTAAAAAAAAGTTACCAAACAGGCATAATGTGTGCAGTATTTTGGCAGTAAAATGACAAATATACTGAAAATTTGTCATTCGTGTAGATCCAGTATAAAACTTAACCGTTCTCTTCTTTCTATACAAATACATCAGCTCTTCAAAAAATAATACAAAAATGTTGTTTCTTTAATTTTGTGCAGCAGTAATAAAAATAATGGCGCAAAATTTCAAAACATGTAGAACGTCGTGTAAGCATTTTTATCATACTAAAAATGTTTTAACATCTTATTAAATCGCACATCCCACCACAAAGACAACCGGATTTGAACAACCCGAGATGAATCATCAAGTATTAAATAAGTAGTAGATATAAAACAATCAATGACAATTTTTTTAAAATAATTAAAAAAAAAAAAAAATATAAGACCATGTATAAAATTAGGCCCCTTAAGTGCCAAAACAAAATGTCAGTGTTATATTATGTAAAATAGAATTAAGAACCAAATGTATATATGTATTTCAGTTCAATAAATAAATAATTATTTTTATTATCTTATTAAATCATAATTTTGTGCCAATTATTTTTTTTTTTAAACCGCCCTAGCGATTTTTGATTTGTTTTTTCATAAATTCATATTTTTTTCAAGAATCTTTACGATGGCTTTATTTATTTTGAGCTCGAAATTTTGTAGGGGTTTAAGTAATTTAATGCTTCTATGCTTTCATACAATTTTCTCTAATTTTTAAAATTCTAAGCCACTTGAACCACAAGAGCAATTTCGTGCAATCCTATCGTGTATCTTATTTTCTTTTTCCCTTAGTTTTTTTTGTCGAAATAATTTTTGATTAAAATAAGCATTTCAAATTTTTACGTTTATTTTAATAATTTAACAAATTGTCTCATTCAATATTATACATGAATGCGCCCAAGCTGTAGAACTGAACACTTTCAATTTTGTATTCAAAATCAAATTCAAAACTAACCGCCATAATATTCATTCGATAGACGATACATCCAGGTTAAAACTTAAATCCGGATGTATTTACATTGAATTTATACACATATATGTATATTCATCCGGATTTAAATTTTAATCTGGATGAATCTTGTGAATAATATGGTAGTAAGCATGGTTTAAAGAAGCTCCCCTTAAGTGAATTCCTTAAATTATGCTTTCCCTTATGCTTCTCCTTTTACCTTCCCAGTTTTAGATAAAACTGTTTAAATTGTTCGACTCTACCATTTTTGTCTACATACCATTCTCTTCGACCAATAAGAAACAAGAGTAGTTTTTTTTTTTTACTGATGTGAAAAAGTTATAAAATATTGAAAATTAAGCTTATTTGATTTTTTTTTTCTATTTGTCAACTTTTTTAACGAAATAAAAATTATTTATTTTATTCAGGATCTAAAAGTCTTAAAGAAAACTTAATAAATCAATGCAAAGCTTGGAAAAGAAATTCTCATTACAAAAATTCAAAAATCAATTAAGAAAGAAGATGGCTTTACAAATTAATTGTTGATGGTCTTTACCAAAAATAACAATTCTCTGCTATATATATGTACATAACACATACATACACACTGATTGTCCATTTTTAGCTCTAATGGCTTTTAAAAAAATATACTCTTTGAACTCTTTATAGTCTTTAATTTTTCAGATTGCATTGTATACAAGCAGTCCTTACTCAACAGTCATTAAAAAATGAAACAAAACAATATTTATTTTGCAAAATTAAAATGCCATCAAGTGTACACTTTACACAACTATTTACAGAATGAGAATGGCGGCGCGGCGCGGCGTGAAATGTTTTTCATAGCAAAACAAGGAATGAAAGTCAGAACCAACTTAAAGAGTGAACAGTAGTAGTACATACCAACCATAATGACTCTGCATCTAAATCACAATGAGCAATATGCATTAAGCATTCATTTAAAAATATTTTAAAGTAAATACTGGGCAATTGTTATAGCCACACTAAGTTTTAATGGTTTTTGTGAAAAAAAAGTAAACAAATGAAAAAAAAAGTATTATGTATTTTTTTTTAAATGATACCATTGTCAAAAATATATTTACAGAGTGCAGGGTAGTAGGATGAGGTGAATAAATTATAGCTTTAATAATTACTTGAAAACTCTGTGCATTTGTGTGAATTTCTACACAAAAAAGTCTGTGAAAGTTCATATAAAAAAAAATAAAATGTATTCACAGAAATCCACAGAGTTTTAAATTAAAGGAACACACCTATTTATTATTTATTAAAGAAACATATTTCTCTGTGTTGAAACTTTAAAAATTTTCTTAAGACACAAATTTAATAAATTAAATTTTCAAATCATCCAGAAACCCCGGTCGGGACATAGGGCGGCAACAAACCGTCTCCATCCTTTACGGTCTTCTTTTTAAATACCAAATATTAATATTAATTTATGTATCAATAGACGATTGACAATCGTAATGGGTTTTTCATATGAATAAAACAAATTGATAAATTTTATGATTTTTTAAGAAGTTTTTCACTACCTTCCCGTCAAAAAAAGAAATTCCTCGCAATTTTGACCTTTAAGTACCTACTATACTTCATTGTGTAATGCTGGCAGGTCTTTAAAATCTGATTAACTCTTTAACACACAAATCTGCTAATAACGTTAACAATAATATGTACTGTCTCTACAACATGAAATTAGCGAAGATGTTTTGTGCTTTCATTAAAAACCAAAAATGCCAGGATTACTCTACACTTCAATACAGAATTACAAACCCAAAAATAAAACAAAGCCTTAGAAGTTGAAAGGAACTTAACGAAAACAATAATTTGCTCTGATGGAAAGGATTCTTGCTGAAAGATATAAGAACAACTCATGCGAAATGTTTTTGTTTTTTTTTAAGGAACCAAAGAGTACATAGAAGAGTTTTACTACCTCAGTACCTTCAAACTATAAGAATTTCAAGATTTTATAAGACAATAGAAAGACGGTGTAAAACTGAAACCCCCACGAGCCACGATAAATAACTAAAACACTCATACTTAGATATACATACATACATACATATATCTGTTATTTGTTGGTGTATATGATATAGGAGTCTGAAAACAAAAACCTAAATTCCATGGGACTGAAGATTGTTTAAAATTGTATGAAAGCACTAACTAGTATAGGTAGGTACAGCTAACGAGCAGAAGGGCCAAAGAAAGGTAATACTTGACTCGATCTATAAGATATGCACCTTAGGTTCTTGATATACTTTCATTGCTATAGCCTAGCCATTGCTTTTGTTAAGATTGCCGGAAGTGTAGTTGGAATTTAGTAGTTTTTGTCTTCTATATACCTTCATGACGAACACGCAGCCCCCGCCCCACCACATCGTATCTTAGAAGTTAGGAATAATTAAAAAATAGCTGTACGTTTCAGATTGTGCTTTGATGCTGAATGGATCCAACCAACGAAAAAAAAAAAGTGTGAAACTTACTCTATCCATTTGTATGGCGGTGTTGCCATACAATATTTTATAGAACTTTAATTTTTATAAGAATTCAGAATTGTGCAGATTTAAGTATTGGGTTAGGATGGGTAGAGCTACTCCACAAAAATGGTCGTATCTCCCCAAATTTCACTTCTGGCCTTTAAACAGTTAGTTAGTTAGTTTAATTGTCTGTTTCACAGAGTATAAATAACGTTCTGATGACCTTTCCTCCTCAAACTAAACTATATCTTTAAAATTCGTAATATTTTTCAGAAGTAAGGTAGTTCTAACCATAACTCTGTAAACTGGGCGATAGCAAACATGTAATAATTGTAAGAAAAAAAAAATGTATAATTGGTCAATAAACAGTAAATCTAATTTAGTCCTGTGCCAATATTTATGTAAATTGGCACAGGGCCATAAGTTCTAAGGAACAAAATTCATTGTTGTCTTGTGACCCACCCGAATAATTTGTTAATTCACAAATAATTTTTTTAGGAATGTGGACTTATGACCCTGTGCCCAATATTTATGTTTCGAGTACAAGAACTTTACTCAGACATTGTGAAACAGGGCTTTGTCTAAGAATTTAAGTAGGTGTTTAAAATAATGATCTTAATTTTGTATCTCATTTTTACATTTTTTACTGCCATATTCCACCAAGTCGTTTAAAAGCTTCCTTTTTGCAACATTCCTATCGTTCAACATTATTTTATTGTTATAAGATTTTAAAAATTTGAGGATGTATAAAAAAAAGCATCATTTATGGCAACTCTGTACATATCCAATGCAGATACTTTGTATTTCTACTTCTTTTAAAATAGAATTAATGTTGAATGAGTTTTTAAGGAAGAATTAGTACAGATATACAAGTAGATTTTTAACCATGTTTGTATTCTATTAACATTAAGTGGTTAAAGCGAATAAGAAAATTAATTAACTTATGCAAACATCATTTTAAAGACGAAATACATATAAAGCTTAGCAAAAAATAATTTTAAAGCGAAAATATCATTGAAGCTAGAGGATAAAAATGTGGTTTTTCTGGGTTATCCGTTTTTGAAAATAAAAAAACTAAAACTTTTGTGGTTAGTTTTGTTTTTAATATTTTTAGTTACCTACAAATTTTCAAAGAATTCAAATTAAGAACTTTTACTCTTATTTACATATGTATGTGTTATCTATAGTCTGTTTATTTAAAGCCCTTCCACACTATCCCACTGAGTATTAATACATGTCAAAAAAGTGTGACACAAATCATGTATAATAGTGTGGAAACAAAATATGATATTCCCAGCCTACACGATTTGACATGTGTTAATACATCAGAATTTTTAGAAATGGTTCTAATTCTGTCACACATTTCATCACATCTTTATTGAGATTAAATTTAACTGTTGTGTATGGTCAAAAAATTAAAAGAAATTTCTCTCTCACAAATTTGGCAGTAGCATGGAATTCTTTTCCACTTTGTATTAATACTCAGTGGGATAGTGTGGAAGGGCTTTTAAGGGGTATAAAATAATGAAAAATCTTTCTCATTAAATGTTACTTTTACCCTACATAATATTATATTTATGGTATTCTAAAATTGTACGATTAATTAATTTGCTGATTGAATTTTTCTTTTATTTTCAGGTAAGAATGAATATTATTAAAAACATTTCAACTAGAGGGTAAGTCTAAGTATAAAATAGATTTAAGTAGAAACACATATTTTTAGAAAATTAGCAGGTTTATAATCCAAATAAATTAATTTAAGGTAAATTTGTGTAAAAATAATAAATGCCAATTTTTGTTGTCAAATAAAAGGTATCGAATAATTTCCTAAGTTCAATTAAAATACTTATGTAGTACTTTTTCCTCAGTGTAAAATATCAAATAAGTTCTTATGTTGAACATAAATATTTAAGTTTCAACTCATTTCATTTTTCCTTAAAATTATTTCGAAAAAGTTTCTATTAACAGTGACACATTCAGATCTATGTAAATATATTGGAGCATCAATAAATAGAATTACATAATTACTTGAAGACAAAATCAATTCTTTAGTCTAGGTACAGTAATTAAATTCATAAATACTAAATACTAAAATAAAATTAGGATATGAGTTATTTAAAACAAAAAAAATAAGAAAATTTAAGAGAAAAAAAGAAAGTATTGAATATTTACATATATTCTTCTTTAATTCATTATATACATATTCTTAATTCTGATTTGAGTAGTGCAAAAATTGTTTTCTCTTAAAAACTGAAGGTACGGTATAGTACATTGTAATTCATTTGGAAGTGAATTCTACAAACGAATTGCAGAAACGTAAAACGACAGTTCGGCTATTCTGTGTGAAAAAAGGGGTAACATTTATTTTAATTCTCTTTGTGAATGGGAAAATTGATAACTTCACTTAGGTAACTAGGACAGAAGAGGAGTCTAAAAACGAACCTGAACTTTAGTTAGGTAATCATCGAGTCGGGTAATCATCCAGGTTTCAGTTCTTAAATGTGACACACTGCAGGTATATCTCGGAAGACAGTAAATAAAGCGAATACAATCATTAAGAGAAATATAAAGTTTGCGCTTACATTCACAATCTAGAACTGGATAAATCGAATAGTTATGTAACGTAAGGCATAATTAATGACTTTATGCGGTGTTTTTTCATATTGGGTAAGAACAAGTCTGGGAAAGATCTATCTCCATCTCAAAGTTCGCAATCCAGAATAAATTATTACAAAAGTGACTGCTATTCATTCTATATCCCAAGTACTTAACATTCTTCACATAGATAATTACTTCATTATCAAGAACAACGGCGGGGAAATCTAAAGGATTGGGTTTATCTCTAGAATAGGTATAACACAGCAACAGACTTCGCCGGATTAAGTTTCATATTTTTTGTTATTAGACCAAATAAGGATATGTCTTAAATCCTGGTTAAATCTTCAATGGCCCTTAAAATAAGTCAAGTGAGACTTTGATTTATCAGTTTTGTCCAGCTTGATTTACAGATCCGAGCACTGTGCGCCGAGATTACTTGTTCAGAAAACTGTTATTTTATATTCGTCACATACTTTCTGTATAATTTTTCATAAATTCATAACAACCAAAAACTATTGCAGCAAAATGGTTATTAGGCGAATACTTTTGTCTTCAATCTGTAATAAGAATTAATGTAAATTTGTTTTAGGAATCACAAGTTAACTTTTCAACGGGTAATGATTTCAAGATGGGGTTTGGACATAAACGTAACTCTCAAACTGTAGACTTCTAACAATCGAAAAACCGAAAAAACGCTTATGTCGACATAAGCTACTCTGTCATATTGACACAGATATACCAGAGAAAAAACGAGTGGAGTATTGTTCACGTACATCGAATACTCACTCGAAAAAACAAGTTCAAATAAACAGAGTCAACGCAATAGTTATACTAAACCGTACATTCTCTAAATCAAATTTAATAAAAGCATTTCTTAATCAATCAATTTGCCGTGAGTTAGGGTTAGCATTTTGAACAAACGATTTGCTGAAACCAAAGTCATCAAGGATGTTGTTATGCGTTGCGCTTAGTACTTACAATTAATAAACAATAATAAATTGAGTTAAATAGACAAATCTTAATTTTAATTTTACTATCAGCCCTATTCAGCTATCCGATCCGATCGAATTTTTAAATTCAAGTGAATTGTTCACCTAATTTGTCACAAATTATTCTTTAAACTCTTCAATCTTTCGAGTTCAAAGCAATATCAATAATTATTTTTGAATTTCATAAAAATTCTTATTGTTAAAATTTTAATTTTATATGCTTTTTGGAACATTTGATTTCCTCTGATGGACAGCAAAATACGAAAATTCAAGCGAACTGTTAGCAGAATGTATGAAAACTTATTTGTACCTAAGTATGTAATATTTTAAAATGATAAACATGTTATTGACCTATTTGCATCATTTGCAATAAACAAAAACCAAAGTATTCTTTTACTGCATTTATCATTCTTTTTTTCTACGCTAATTAATAAATCTGAATAAGAAGTATTCCACATAAATATATTATGCAGCTACATTTTATGTGAATTATCTATTTTTGAATACAAATTGACTTTTTCAAGCAGAAATCCGACTAGAAATAGACTACTTAAGATTCTTACTCCCGATCTCATTCATAAAATAAATGCACTTTAATAACAATTCTAATTAAATTATGAAAATTTTCTTTCGAATAAGCAATTTTATTTATAAGAATATAATTTCTGTAATAATAATTAAGCACTGTACAACCTTTACCTACTTTTGTTACGAAATATAAAAAAAACCAACAACAAAATCATTTTCAAAAATAAAAATCACTTACCTAAGTTTTGGTGGTGTAGCCGTGGCTAAGCAATACAAACTATTCACTTATGTTCAATTAATTCAATGAAGATATTTTCTCTTGTCGGCATAATAATTACGGGTACATCAAATTTATTAACAAATTAAAGAATTAAGAATAAAATGTAAATAAACGTAAAATAAGATGGAAAATCAGCTTCTAAGAATCTATACACACTAAAGAACATATTGGACTAAATGTCTAATTGACACTATTTTTGTTTTGTTGTTTTTTTTTTACTTTGTTTTATTTTTCAGCAATCGACAGGTTGAATGTTGACATTTAAGAGAAAAAAGCTTTCTTTGACCGCGTGTAGTTTCACTTTCAAAATAGAAATAAATGGAAGAAAATGAAAATGCATTTTGAAGGTCTTTATTATACCTACCTATTATTATGTAGATGAACGATAAAGGAATTAATAATAAAATATTGTAAAATTATTTTTAAACATTTAATAAGTCGATAACGTGATAAGGAAATAACTTTCCTCATCAACTCTTATTCGGAAGGTGCGTTTGGTCACAGGGGAAGGGGTTGCACTGGCCATACCGGGTATGGCTTATACAAGATCATTCAAATAACATCAATAAAAGCTTGGTTCAAGACAAAAACAAAATAGTGAACCTAACTCATCTATTTATGGAGTAAACTTTATTAAGATATATTAACATAAAAAAAGTACAGAAAAGTTATATAGGTACCTACCTGCCCTTTATGCAAACGCCATGTCCAGGAGTTTGAAAATAATTTTTGCAAAAACTATTCATCAAAATAACTTAATTTAAAAATCAATTATCAGAATGAATGTTTGGCTTTTAAAAAAGCTACAATTTAATGTTGTAAGTTTTTTCGTTGATTTTGAATAAATTTGTATCCATTTTAAGTAATTATTTTAAAAAAACTGCCCCTCCGTCTAAACGGGAGGATATACTACTCCACACAATTTTTTTCTTGTCTGATTTCTTTTGAGATTTTACGGGAATCACCCGATATTCATTTTAAAAAAGCTTTATTTTTAACGGCTTACAGCGTCCGTAGAACTTGAAAATAAAAATTGAAAAAATTAGGGAATTAATTTTTCTTCATTTGGAGCTGATTTAAGGTTTGTTCAGTGAGGAAAAAGTTAGAACAGAACAGAACAGGACAGAACAGAACAGCACAGATTCGTGAAAAACGTCAGAACAAGGTAGAACAGAAAATGGCTACCTACGTTGTCACTAAAAAAGCAACAAAAAATTTTCGGAGCATATATGCTTGTCACAAATTCACAAATATACGTCTTAAAACTAAAATTACTTCATGAAAATAGAATCAGAATTGATTAAAATACACTTTTGAAAGAGTTAAGCAGAGATTCAAATAAAATCTATCAAAAAAACAAACTACTTTCATTAAAAAAATCACAACATCTGATTTTGACAGTTTTCACAAATCTGTTCTAACTTGTTCTACCTCAAAAGCAAGTGCAGAAAATCCTGTTCTAAAGTGTTCCAAACTGTTCCAAACTAGCTCATTGAACAGCAATCCAGAACAGTTTAGAACAGACAATTTCTCATTGAACAGCAAAATCTTGTACTTTTCTGTTCTAAAGTGTTCTAAACTGTTCCGAACAGCCTCATTGAACACACCTTTAGACCCATCCAAGATGATCTTTTTTTTAACGACCCCCTAATGTGTATAATAGGATGATACCTAGTTGTTTCCATAACTCATTTTCTTTGCAGACACCTTCTACAACAAAAGTTTAACGTTTAAAAAAAGAATTGTGTGAGATTATTGACCTACTTTTCTCATATTTTGTATAGTTTTTTGTTTATTGAAAGTTCAATGTCACAACCAAAAATTTACAAATACATAATTGTAAATTTGTATGTCACTGGTGTGAAAATGTTATAGCCGTGTGAACGACCCCACATTGATTACAAAAATCGAGATCCCATAATATGGGTGCAGGTTCCATCGAAGATAATTATGCCTAATAAAAAATCGTCAGAAGTCTTGAACACGAGTAGGTAGGTATATGTATTTGTTTGAGATCACTCATAATGCCTTTTTTTCATCAAATTTGCCAAAACCAAGTTTTTTTCCTGACAACAAATTGCAAGAATTTGTGCAAATTCGCAAGAAATTTCACGTTTGATGTTACCTACCTACCTAGAATGTCACACGTATACAATTTACGCTACTTTTGCGTACGAAGTATTTCGACAGATATTTTTTAAATTCGCAAACAGTTAAAGTATATGCATTTATTACTTGAAAATTTAAGTTTTATCAAGATGTTTTTTTTAGGCAGCAAATTCTGAATTTAAATAGGTATCTCCAAAGCAGACCTACAATGTGCTCACAGATATCCAACTAAAGGCTGTTGAAGAGTACAGAATGTAGGCACGTAGATACCAATCACTATTTTTCATAAAATTGATCTCTTATCTTGTCAAACAAAAACATTTTGGAATTGTTCAGGAATACGAACCGAGTACGAAAATTTAAAATTAAATGCATTTACCTACGTTTTTTTTAAATTTGTTTGCCATTGAAGAACGAACTTAAATGTGTTGTGAATGGATACCTAGGTAGGTAGGTATTTGCTTTTGTTAATTTTTAGAATTGTGAACCACATTCTCGAGAATCGACGGTACACGTACAATTTTGTTTTTAAATCAAACGAGTTCAGAAGTTTTGTTGATGTTCTACAATTCTTCATACTAAATGAATGGAAAACTACACAAAATGTCGCCTAAGAGAAAATAATAATTCGCAAATATAGTTCAATGGAATTTGATAGTTGCAAAAAAAGGAAATGAGATATGTATGTATCTATTTAAGAACAATTCGTTTGAAATCCCATAATTAGGCCAGAACATAGACTTTCTTATTGTCAGTCATCTGTAAATATTTTTAAACTTCGAATTCAAATACGAATAGGTATAGGAATTCAAATACGAATATAGGTACGTATATTGTATTTCTAAATTTGAATTCACTAGGTGTATATGTATATTCAACCAGTTTTGTTACTTTAATTCACTTTTAAACACAGCTATTCTTTTAGGTATTAACCTAGCGATTCTTAAAAAACCATCACAGAATTACTATGGTTCTCATATTTCCTCACTTTGAATACCCAGATCATTCTTTTTTCGAGATTCTAACTACAGATACACTGGATTATTTGTTAAATGCAAAAATATTTCATTTTCAATTAAATTACCTAGTTAATGCAAATCAGATTGGCAAATCGAATTTTTTTACACTCGGCAAGTCAAGTACATATACATATGTATCCATCCACACGTCATGTGCTTCCTTTCCTCAACGTGTTTTCTTTACTTCTACGCGTAAATTCAACATTTATTGATATAAATTCACTTTTTAACAAGTTAACTTCCTATTATTTAAATTTAATAATTTTCTTTGAAGACGTTCACAAAAATGTATCTTTTAGCAAAACCAAAAACTTGAAACTATTTAACCGGCATCAGAGTAAAAGCTCAGGCAACTTTCAAAATGGACGTCACTTCCTGCAAAAAGCTTACCAAACCAAATCGAAAAACAAAAAACGTGGTTTTCAACTTCGTCGCTCGTCGATGGCATTTTTCCCATTTGCAACACCGGTACATATACATTATACACCTTCATTTTTATAGAAAGAAAACACGAACCTTTTAAAATAGAGATACGAGTGTAGGAACACAGATATTCACAAGTAGAACAACTTAAAGGGCTACGCCCCGGCACAAAATCAATAAAAAAGAACACAAATTTTTCTCCTTTTTCACTTCAAGATTCTTTTAAATTTTATTAAAAAATATCTTTTAGAATGGTACTTTAGAACTATATTTTAAAAGAACACTAGAAGCAAATAGTTTTTGTACATCGGGATGAATGGAATTCCTGTAAAACCAAAGAAAAGAAATAGATTTAGAGAAATGGCGCTTCGATTAAGGGATTTTATTTGAACTTACAACAGATAGATTGCCGTGTTTATTTAGACCTTGCACGCATCTTCCTGCGTTTACGCTTCAACCTACGCATACGCTTCTTACGCCACTGTAAATATAAATTTAAAACAAATTGAATTAGTTAAAATATAACACTTGCAGAAATGCAAAAAAATTTTTGGTAGAAACAAATCAAATGAAGTCATCCATGAAGACACGTGTATGTATTTTCACTTTGTTTCCTTTTAAGTTAATCTTGCAACAATAGTTCTCAATATGAATTTAACATTTTATGAGATGACTTCAATTTTTAAAAACACTAGATTATTTTTTATATTAAATTTCTAATAGGAATTTTATTTTTTTCTCACCTTAGCTCTCATTTTCTTATTGAAGTTAGGAAAGAATTGCGAACAACTCTTTACTGCTCTAGTGATTGAGAACGAAAGACAGATGAACGGAAATCATTCCATATTTTGTCCTCTGTGAAAATTTTCGTATCAGAGCTACCAACTGCGAATGCGCCGAAAAAATGAAAAAACATACTCATTTTGTGCTTGTTCATAGATGGCAGTAGTGTAGTTTGGAGGAAAATAATAATAAGGGTGTGTTAAAAAATATGATTTTAGTCTTTACACGTAGCATTGACCTATTATATATGGACTGCTAGTCGAGCGTCATTTCCATACAAATGCCGAAATGAAAATGGTTCCACCTCTCCCTAGTGACATGAGCGCTAAGATAGGACACGAGGCAAAGAGAGGTAACTATTTTCAGTGCCATCTGTTGCTTTTTTGTCTGAGCAAGCTTTTTTTGCCATAGAAACTACGGACATCTATTGTTATTTCTTATAAAAAACTGAGCCATCTGTTTTTGCTAAAATTTATATTTTTTGACGTTTGTGTATAATTTTAATTTTCATTTCACATTTTGCGTCGTAGTCTTCAACATGAAAACCCTTCATGATGTTTTTATTCAAGAAAAACCAACATAAAGTTACTTCAACTTTGTTTTTAATTTGTGATAAAACCACACACCATCAATTTATGAGAAAAAAACTTTCAAAATCGTTGAAACGATTTAAAAAGAAGTTGAACGCATTGCATCAAGTGTGAGAGCATCGAATAGTAAAAAAAGCAGAAGAAAACGTGGTTTCTGTACGAGAATAAAGATAAGCAGAACCCGGATCAAATGGAAGAACAAAAGCCCATCCAAAACGACACCACCAGCCCAGTGCCGACCGAGGAAGTTGCTTCAAGGACGCCAGTTGTTGAAATAACTAAGCAAACTGAGTAAGGAGTATTAGAGAATTTATTAAAATAAATCTAAAAGTCATCCGTTTTTATAAATAAGTTTTTATTAATTGAGAACCACGTCTGTTCAGCAGGACTTTTCAAAAGACAATGCCCCAGATGCCTTTTACATTTTACAAAAATATCTGCAGTTACTGGCATCGAGGATGCTAAAAATAAATAAATTTGTTAAAATTTAAAAAAAATTATAAAAATGATTCGCTTTTATTTACAATTTAAATTTGTTGATGGTAAATTTGAAAAACTATGAAATTTATTTTAAAACTGTATCTACCAAAAATTGGTACATATGAATGTACATATTTTATATTTACGGCTGTGCTTAAATAAACTGTTTCCAAATAATTGTGATTTAATTTTTCTTCAAAAGAAAATGATAAGAGTTAAAGTTAACTTAATTTTCTTAAGGTACCTACAATATTTCGTTTGTATCTATATTTAATAAAAATAAAAACTGAAAACTAAATTTGTTTCTCTCTTTATTTAAATTAATTCTACCACGGAAAATCTGAATCTACCACCTTTTTTTTTAGCTTCATCTGCCACTTTTTATAAATAGGAAGTGACAACACTGGTCGAACCTTCTTGACTAGGTCTTCATGCTTTGTGAGAACAACCAAAGCGCTGAGTTTCACAGAATTTTAAATTTTTTTTTTTCACAGATATGCGTTCAAAATTATGCGGTTGAATTAATACATTTAATTTATTCATAATCTTTTATTTATTTTTGTAAATAAAGTTTTCTAAAATGACAAAAAAGAAAAACAAACAAAAATGAATGAAAAAAAAACAACCACAAAACTGAAGTGTCAAAATGTTTCACCGTGTTTTCCGCTTGTCCTCTGTTAGCGCTAGAAGCGTTTAGTTATAGGTTGAACCATCGTGAAGTTGGCTCCTGGCAGTCCATATATAGTAAGTCAATGACACGTAGACTTATTATGATAGAATCAATGCATTGTTTTTTTTTTATAAAATACAAAAGTAAAAAAAAACAAGAAACAAATGAGAAAGATACGAATTCTTAATGAGACTGAGTTGTAGAGAGTAAGTACTGTTTTGTGTGTTTCATCTTGACCAAAAATGTTTTATATTTCGTCAATTATTATTATTTCCTGCATTTTTTACTAGCGATCTAGCATTTACAGAAGAGATTTAATAAATTACTAGATTCAAAATGTAATTTAGGTTTTCATGACGTTGAATTTTTAGAAGATGTAGATTTTGTATCTTGGATTTTATAATAGTTTAAGATATTGGAGACAAAATTATTTCTTTTTTCGAACACATTTTGGTATCTACATTTTTTAGGATTTTTGTATAATAAAAAATTCAACCAATCTAGTGTTTGATATTTTATTTCTGGTTATGGTAATTAGTTAAAGCCCTGCCACACTATCCCACTGAGTATTAACACATTTAAAAAAGTCGGAAACAAATCGTGTATAATAGCGTGGAAACAATATATGACAGCCCATCTTACACAGCATGATATTCCAGTCTTAACGATTTGACATTGTGTTAATACGTGAGAATTTTTAGAAATGGTTCCAATTCTATCACACATTTCATCACATTTTTATTGAGGTTAAATTAAACTGTTGTGCGTGGTCAAAATATGAAAAGTCATTTCTCTCCAACAAATTTGGCAGTAGCATGGAATTCTATCCCACTTTCAATTTGACACGTATTAATACTCAGTGAGATAGTGTGGAAGGGTTTTTAATGGTAGATTATGTTGAAAATAACAATGTATTAAATCAAAGGCTATATCTATCTCTGTCTATTTTTATAATAACGAAGGTGAATAAATTTAGGAAACTACTTCTATTTTAGTGGAGCGATTGAATATAATTCAATTAATAAGTTCAAGTGACCTCAACTCCAAAGATTGAGTTTCGCCCAGGTACGACAGTTGGGCTTATCAGTTAGATGCTGTCATGCATCTATTTTGGGTATATAAAGAAATTTTAAACATAATGGGGCATATTCATAGTCACTGTTTAAGTTGTTTCTAAGAAAATACTGGGTTTATCCTATCTAATTTACATTGGATAAACTCCAGGCTAAGATAAACTTGGGTCTAAAAACGACTATGAATATGCGCCAATTTAATCTGAATTAAAATTATAATACCTATACACATCGACCCAAACAGTTATTCGGTTTCTTTATAAAGCATGGTACGCAGCTGAAGAGAAACGAAACACGAGTTGCTCTAGCCTCCTATGCTTTCAAATCTCCCACTTTGCCCCTACAAAAGCGACATTTTATATGTAAATCAATTTCGTATGGCGTATATTTTACGTCAACCATAATCAAGTGTGGACTTTAATGCTGATTTGAAATGCCGATAACAACCGATTTATTTCAGGGCTTTTTAGTGATTGATTTTGTTGCCTGTTCAAAAAAGATGTAAATCCCTTCGTCTCGTTGCTTTTTGTTTTGGAAATAAGAGCAACGGTCCTTATTTCCATGAGACTTATATCAAAACACGGCCAGTTTAAATTTTGCAAAAATTAGGAAAATGTAAAGAAGTGGCATGATAATAATTGCTCTTACGATTTTTAGTAACTATCTGTTTCTGTATGTCAACGCACGTGTATTTACCATTTGTGGTACAAAGTTTTTAATTCAAAATCAATAAAAAAAACAGATAATAAATATTATATACAAAAAACTAAGCACTAAATCACTAAAAACAAGCATAACATAAAAACAATATAGAAGCAATAGACACAAATTAGTGCAGCAAAAGTGCAATAAAAAAACATCGAGTGCTAAAGCTTAATTCCTGTTTTTTCCCTTCCCTTCCCTTTCACTACTTACAGTAGTTGATCTATCTAAATTATCATAATATATACTTATTTATGCACTACGTAGAGAATATAGCATAGACTCTTAAGCTTACCATGATAACAGCAAATATATATTTTTATAATTTTTCTTACAAGTAACCATCAGGGGTGGATCGATAAATTTTACCATTAAGGTACAATCACTAATCTTACTAACAAATCGACCATACATTTTTTCATTTACTTCCAACAACTACCCTAATTTTAATCCAAAGCAATGTTAAAGCTTATAAAAAAATTAAAATTGGGCTAAATGTCGGAGAAAATAAAACACAACTTATTGCTGACTTCATTTTTATTTTATGGCTATTTGTTAACTTGGACCCTGTTTAGATTGTATCTCTTCACTACGCCATGACGATGAGTTTGTGGGTGAGAGCGGTGAGGAGCTTTATTCCCTTCGCCGATCTCATCCACAAAACCATGGTCATGGCGTAGTGAAAGGTCACAATCAACACAGGGTCTTACTTATTCTTCTTTTTGTCAAAATGGGAGAGAGACAGAGCTAGATTCTGACACTAAATTTGTAGAACTTGTCAGTTTTGGAAAATAAGTGGAGAAACCGAATGATCTAAATTTGAAGTGGGACGAAGGGGCAGTAACAAAATAAGTGGCACTTATAATTCTCCCATTTTGGCACTTTAGCCACAGTTTTACTGTCTATGAGTAAGTGAAACTTAAGTGGCGAATATGGGAGACTTAAGTATCACTTATTCCGATAAGTTTATCTACACTGTGAAATTGTGCGTTAGTTTTCTATATATTTTGGCACTTAAGTGACATTTAATCGAGTGTGAAATTGGGCCTAAGTCTATTTGTTAAGTTAGACTGCTTTTAAACCTAGAGCAATTTTTAATCTTCAGACGTTTTGACATTTGACAGAAAATGTCAGCTATGCGGTTTTGGTCCTCCGCAAGAATATTGGATACTAGGATAACTGAGATGGCATATCTTACTGCCAACGGAAGGGTAAGTAACTATAACTACATTAACGAACGGGGCAAGATATTGAACTTATCTGTGAAGCTAGCTACTTAATTAGGGGGGTTCACATTATCAAATATGCTTGACAAGCATGGTTTGATTGACTCGAATTTGAAAATGTGAACGCTCCATCAAACGGCTTGTCAAGCATGTTTGATGGATATCAAAATATTTTGATATTTTGCTTGCTTGACAAACATATTTGAGAATATGAACGCATTCTTGTCAAACCAGGAGGAAATTTCATTCTAAAAAAAGTTGGCAACCTGTGCGCATCAAAAGAAAAGAAAAGAACAGCCAGTAAGCGGAAATTGTGAATTTTGGAGGGAATTCTTTGAAATATATCGAAGTTAAAAAAAAAAACTTTTTTTTTCTTCTTGGTCTTCTTTTAAAATTTGATCTATTACAAGAGCCGCAATCAAAACGTCCGCCATGGTTAAAATTATAAAGAGAAATGATGTTTGACAGCCAGTTTGACAAATGTGAACGTAAAATGGCTTCAATCCATCAAACATCATCAAGCCATGCTTGTCAAACAAATTTGAGAATGTGAACCCCCCTATTGAATAAGAAAGACCAAGAGTCTTATTTATTAACTTCCTTAGAGTAATATTGGACTATTGTCCAGCTAGCCATTAGGGGGGTTCACATTCTTAAATATGCTTGACAAGCATGGTTTGATTGACTCGAATTTGAAAATGTGAACGCTCCATCAAACGGCTTGTCAAGCATGTTGGATGGATATCAAAATATTTTGATATTTTGCTTGCTTGACAAACATATTTGAGAATATGAACGCATTCTTGTCAAACCAGGAAGAAATCTCATTCTAAAAAAAGTTGGTGACTTGTGCGCATCAAAAGAAAAGAAAAAAAAAAGAAAAATGGCTGTGAGCGGACGTTGTGAATTTTGGAGGGAATATTTTGAAATATCAGAGACATGGCAAATTAAAAGTGAAGACTATAAAAACAAAACAAAAAAAATTTTAGACGATTTTTTAGCCATTCCTTAGTCCAAATTCGTTTCTTCTTATTTTGTTGACTTTTTTTCTTCTTGATATTCATCTTATAAAATTTGATCTATTACAAGAGCCGAAATCAAAAAGTCCGCCATGGTTAAAATTCTAAAGAGAAATGATGTTTGACAGCCTGTTTGACAAATGTGAACGCAAAATGGCTTCAATCCATCAAACATCATTAAGCCATGCTTGTCGAACAAATTTGAGAATGTGAAACCCCCTATTGTCTTAATAGCTGGACATCTCATTATTTATAAACGCATTCCAACAGTTGTCTAAATATTTTCTTATATACTCACTGACATCCCAATAAGGATCCTCCACACCAACGTGAATCTGTCGCGGCGAAAACGAAAACAATAATAACAACACGTGGTTGTCAATGAAAACAACACGTTGTTACTATTGTTTTCGTCGTCGCCAGATTCGCGTTGGTGTGGGGGATCATTTAATCTGTCAATTTCGTGAACATTTGGATACGTTCAATGAAAATTTCATTAATTTTAACATAACTTTTCAATTTTTTGTTCATTGAACATACCCAGTTTATAAAAAGGTTTGGACAACCAATTGCAGTGTCTGAGTTAGACAATCTATGGGGCTTATTTATATAAATAAGGTTTTGGAGTTAGGCAGCTGTCCAGAGTTGGACATATTTTGCAATTATAAATATATCTAAAAAAGTTGTATTTTTTATATATATCTTTTTAAAATACTTAAAATTTATATGATTTTATCTTCTTTAGTTTAAGCTCTCTTTTTTGTTTTAATATCCTTCAACTTTCAACTTTTAAAAATTAAAGTTAATAAAAATAAAAGTAACGAATAATGCTTTTAATAATAATAATATTTAAATTTTGAATGCTCGAAAATTAAAAAGAAAACCCCATTGCACTGTAGGGTACATACTTAACATCGAAATGCTCATCAGATTAAATTTAATATTAATATCTTGTATGGTGTCCTTTACCATATTCAATTCTTTGTTTTTGCAAGACAAATAATTTGCATAAACCAACTTGCCCTTATAATATACAAACAGAAACACCATCATAACACGGAACAACAATTTTAAACCGACAAAATAAAAAGGCACCGAAAATAAAAACCAAAATGGAATTTCCCTTCATTTTGTCATTAAGCTTTTCCAATTTAATGTGTATAATTTAATTGCATTTTAACACTCGGTTTGACATTTTTTTTTCCTTCCTTTTCTTTCTTGTTTCTCTTTTTTTTTTTCTGTAGACCTTTTGTGTGGTGTCAAAGCGATTTCGGAAAAACTACATTCATCGGTTCACCGGAACTAAGAGCCTTTTCCTGTTTCATCCTTGGAGTCCTGCTCGACGGATATGTGTGTACATAGCAACGAATCAATATTTTGATTACTGTGTGATGGCTACAATACTTTTCAACTGTATTTTTTTAGCCAGAACAGAAACATCCGAAGAAGCTGAGTAAGTAAATCTTTTTTTTTGTTTAGCCTTAATGATATAGTTTTAAAGTGCATTTTATGTAAATGTATATTTGCTTGTTTTTGTACTTAAAAAATTAAATTCTATTACTAATTTAAATACCTAAATTAACCATTGTATATGGTTGCTTGGACATTTTTATAATAACAATAGACTGTAATTATCTTGCAACTTAAAAAGCCTAGACATTGTTAAGAGTGTTAAGAGCTGTATTACAGAACAAAGTACCTAAAGTATCAATTCAATTAATTTACATCCTGGATCTAAGTTTTAAACTGGATTAATCGAGTAAATAATATGGCGGTTAGACAACTATTACCGTTAAAGTTATATTTATACCCTTACGCCCATATTATTCACTCGATACATCCAGATTGAAACTTAAATTCCGATGTATTTATATTAAATTTATACCTACTTTACATCTGGATTAAAATTTTAATTTGGATGTATCGAGTGAATAATATGGGCGTTAGACCGCAATTAAAGAATTTTTACTTATAACTTAGATGTCGTTTTTATTAAGTGCAGATGAAAACTTAAATCCGAATGTAAATTAATTTAATTTCAATTGATTTACATTCGGATTTAGGTAAGTTTTAATCTGGATTAATTGTGTGAATAATATAACGGTAATTGTCTTGAATTCGTACTTGAATGTTAACAACTCTGATGCTTTCGAACTTGTTAAAAAAAATGATGATTATAGTTTTAGATAAAATGCCTTCATTTATTTAATGGAATTCAAATTTTTTTTCTCACAGATACATATTCCTTGCTATTTACTCCCTTGAGATGTTCATCAAAATCATTGCTAAAGGCTTCCTACTTAACAAATACACATACCTAAGGAATCCATGGAATTGGCTGGATTTTATTGTAATAACTAGCGGCTATGCCACCATCGGAATGGAGGTTGGTAATTTAGCCGGTTTGAGAACATTTCGTGTACTGAGAGCTTTAAAGACTGTTTCCATTATGCCGGGTAAGAATTCTATATAGAAATTATTTTACCAATTTGAATATGATGTTAATTAATTGTATTTTTTTTTTAAACAATTTATAGGCCTTAAAACTATAATAAATGCGTTGTTGCATTCATTTCGACAGTTGGCCGAAGTAATGACACTAACGATATTTTGTTTAATGGTTTTTGCACTATTTGCCCTACAGGTGAGTTTATGCGTTTTATTTTTTTATGTAGTTTAAAACAAAAATTAAATCAAATAAAATTTAAAAAAAAGGTATATATGGGCGAGCTTAGGAATAAATGCGTAAAAAATCTTCCAGACGACTGGGTCAATTTAACAAGTGCAGAATGGAAAAGGTATTAATAAATTGATTTTTAAACAAAAACAACTGAATCTCAATTTTTTTTTATTTTTACGAACATGATTTTAATTTTAAGATATATTTTTTTTTGGAATATTAAAGTGTTTGTATTCTTACACATTTCAAGTAATTAGACTTAAAAATCACATATTGCAAATATTTCTATTAAAAATAATTAAAATCAAATCTCAGATTTATAAGATAAAGAATTCTACAA
Source organism: Epistrophe grossulariae (assembly GCA_929447395.1). Taxonomy (NCBI): domain Eukaryota; kingdom Metazoa; phylum Arthropoda; class Insecta; order Diptera; family Syrphidae; genus Epistrophe; species Epistrophe grossulariae. The sequence goes on from OV839566.1 coordinate 138,409,094, forward strand.
AAATGGTTTTTGTGTACCAAACCAATTGTTGTGACGTGGGTCGTCAATTTCGAGCGGAGCATTTTTAAAATGCGAAATTTCTTTCTTCTTTATTTGTTATAAACCAATTTCTTTTGAAATTTAAAATTTCTTTTAGAATTAAGAAAAAAAATAATTTTAATAACAAGAAAAAGAAACTTTTTGAACATATTTAAATTAGCGGGAAGTAAGGCAAATATAATTTAATGAAAGATTATTTATTATGATGACGAAAAGCTTACAGCATTCATTATTTTGTTTCGGTTAAATTAAACCTGTTCTAAAAGATAAAGAATTTGGAAGACTATAAATAGTTTATGTTATCAGCAACAGGCCATAAAAAAAGATTAAAATATGCAACAAAAAACAAAACTCTTAAATTGATAGATACACATGAAATGCTTGATTTATTTACGAGCTTATTTTGTCACTTCACAAAAAAACAAAATACACATTTTAAAAATAACGTAATAGGGAAATTATGGGAAAACCCAATTTTATGTTTTGATAAAAACAAAATATTATTTTTTTTATAAAACTTGAAATAGGTTTGCATTCTTCCATAGGTACTGTATAAAAAAGACTAAACATAAAAACTTATTATTTAAATAAAATTCAGTAAAAACTAAATTATATCTATGTATTAAATGTGGCGAGGCGACATCACTCCCAGCAAGTAAAAGGTGCTGCCGAAGCTGCTGTATGAATTGCTTTGAAACAAAGTTAATTTTATCATTGGATCATTTTTTTAAGTGAATCATCATATCATGTCCACTATTAAGGGACTAAAATTTTCGTGTTTCATATTTTTAAAGAAATTAAATCTTTTTTTTTTTTCAAAAATAGTTTTTTTCTAATGATTTTGACAGAAAATTGTCACACACAATCTGATAGAAGGAATTTCACTGTTCACACGATTTGACATGTGTTTTATATTTTTAGGATTGGTTCAAAAACCTTCATTATGCATTCTGTTCACATTGCACTAAACCCAATCGACTTACATATTTATTTACGTGAAGCCTATTTCTTTTGTTCAGACACAAACTAAAATGTCTAAAGCTAAGTACAGACGACTGTCAGATCTTACAATTTTGTCAGAACTGTCAATGGTCTGACAATAGCTGACAATTGACATATTTCTTACAATTAAAAATTGTCCGTTCACACGGTTGGTAGATTTCCTCCCAAAGTCTGACAATTTGATTGTCAGCTCTTTTTTTATCTCTCTTTAACCAACTCATTGACATTTCAAACAGTGAAGAAATTTTCAGCAATTGTAAGATGTTTTCAATGAAAACATCTGACAATGACCAATGAGTCTGACAATGTCCTAATCGACTGACATTGACAAAAATTGTGTTTTCAGACGATTTTAATATACCTAACAACTTTTTGTCTGATGGTCGTCTCACCATGACGTTTCTGACAATATTGTCAGACAAAATTGTGTGTTCAGACGATTGCAAGACATTTGGAACAGTTTTTTCACTGACAGATCTGACAATATTGTAAGACCTGACAATCGTTTGTACTTTAGAAACAGGGTTTTTTTTATTTAAAACTTGTGAGCATTGTTTTATCATTTTATTGAAGTTCAAATGACCAAAAACCTATTTTATCTTTTTTGTATCATAGTAACTCCAAACGTCACTTTGACAATTTAAAATTTGAAAATGGTATTATTACTTACTTTATGTCTGTTTGGTAACTGCAAATTCTTGTTACAGCTTGCTGTCATTTTTTGTCTATTAGATTTTACAGAAAATTGTGCTACATACGTCGCGTTGTACGACGTTGTACAACGTTTCAAGTTACCAAACAGACAGTTTTTTGCATGAAGTATTATTTTTTAGGAGTTTTTAGCTGTTTATTAAGAAAATAGTTTTAGTATGATACTAGTTAAAAATTGTTAAAAACTAGGAACATTTTAGTAAAAAGCTTTAATTGTTAAGTAGTATCATGATAATACCTTAACATCAGGCTGTTTAAAATTTTGCGCCTATGTTTCCAAATGAAAAAAATAGATTCTGTATTATTTAAGTGCCAAAAAAAAAAGACAGAGGAAACAAATTTAAAATAAATCCAACAATTTTTAAAAAATACTGCCTTTCTTGGCCATCTCTTTCTCACCATGAAGCAGAACTGAGATACAGTACAGAAACGTCAACAAAAAGTGGGAGGATAAAGTCCAATATGAAGCGTCATTAAATTTGAATGTTTGAGGTTATGGTTAAACTGATTTTTTCAATTCTAGTGTTTAAGCATACAAATTTCCATCATTTTCTATGATATAAACGTGAAATTTCTTGCGATTTTGCACAAATTTTCACAAAATTTCATGTATTTGACAGTTGAGGGAATTTTTTGACACTTTAAATTTGATACTATTGTGTTAATGCTCAGTGTTAGGGTCTCAGGTCTGTTCTGTTTAGTAATGTGAAATTTCCTGCGAATTTGCACAAATTTTCACAATTTGTTAGGATAAATTTTCGGCTATACATACCTACTTAAATAATATCTAGGTAAATGAAAGATTGAATTTTGTTAAATCATTAAGTCGGTATGACTCCAGCTAGGTATGAATTCTCTTTTTATTGAAATGCTGAGGAACAATTCTTTCGACTTGTACAAGCTTTTTTTTTTAATGCGCAAACAAAATTCTTAAACAGTTGAACAAACCTTCATATTTTAAACAGCTGAAATCTAGAATGTTTTTTAAAGTGTAGGCATGTATTGTAGCTCAAAAATTAATTTTAACAGTTTTTGTTTAATCAGATGTTTTATTTTTGGTTCGATACAAAATCTTGCGTTAACAACTTTAGTCTGAAAAGAAGTTTTACTTTAGAATCAAAAGAAATAACGATTTTTTTTTGTTATATTATTTGAATTTATTTTATTTTTCTGTTATGAACATTTTCTCTAATAAGGTACACAATGTAAACTTAAAAAAAAAAAAAATTTCAGTTGGGTGAATGATACAGAAAATTGGCTTTATGATCTCGAAGAGTTGCCAATGCTTTGTGGAAATCTCACTGGAGCCAGGCACTGCCCAACAGGTATACGTATATAATATTCTAACGGCTCTAATTAACAAATTTATCGTAAGGGACAAAATTAAAATTTTACAAAAACTATTTTTTTTTTAAATTGTTACCCTGAGTATTGAAAAAAAATATTTGAAATATGTTTGTTATATCATTGCTAATAATATTCAAAGGTGAAATTTGAGCTGTTTCTCAGCAAAAAACTATAATGTACGTTTAATATTCAACTTTTTTTTTGTCGCAAACGATAAATTGATGTTTAGGGCTAAATATATTAGAACCAGCGTTGCCGCCCAAAAATAAATTACTACATTTTCTGAAAACCCGTGCCATTTTCGTGCCATATAAAAAACAATTCAAATTCATCTATTTTATTAAAAAAAATATATTTCAATATTATTACGAAGTGTAATTCAACATAAAATTAAGAGACACAATTTACTATAATTTACGCCATTTGGAGGAATTTTCACCAAATTTCGTAAAAATTCGCTTTATTTTAAGTAAAATAATGGGAATAAAAGAATTGTGCAATATTAAGTTTTTTCGTGCCACCTTGTCACGAGGACATTGTCGTATCAAAAAAGCATATTGGCAACGCTGATTACGACTAGAAACTCAACCAACTAATTTTCAAAAATGATTCTGAAGTAAAAATTTTAACATAACACTGAAATTTACTTGACAGGATACACGTGCCTTTGTGTGGGTGAAAATCCCAATCATGGATACACAAATTTTGATAATTTTATGTGGTCCATGCTAACAACTTTTCAATTGATCACCCTCGATTATTGGGAGAACGTCTATAACATGGTTAGTCAAATATTTTCTCCGCTTATATGATTCTTATATATTAAAAAATATTCAATAATATTTCAGGTACTTGCTACATCAGGACCCATGAGTGTATCGTTTTTTACAGTGGTTGTATTTTTTGGCTCATTTTATTTAATTAATTTGATGTTAGCCGTAGTAGCATTAAGTTACGAGGAAGAAGCCGAAATAACAAACGAAGTAATTATAAACATTAACCTTCGAAAATTGTCTTGTTTTAATTTTTTTTTTTTTTAATTTTTAATTTAAGGAACGAAAAAAAGACTTATTGGATCATCGTGAAGATTCAACTTTTAGCTTCGACCCGTCCATATTAAATGTAAAAAAATTAAACAAAAATTACAAAAAGAAAATTGACTCACGCAAGGGTGTACTTCTGCAACAATACAGTAAAAAAAAGACACGTCGGAAAAAGAAGGGCAAAGATGGTGCCCCAAATGAAAATGGAAATGGCCAAGTAAGTTAACTACACCTATAAACAAAATTAATGCTTCAAGGTCATTCTAAATGGAGGGTTTTTTGCAATTTAATATTTTTTATTTATTTTTTTTTAGAGTCAAAGTCGTTCGGTGACCCCAAGTCCGAGCCCGAGTCCACGACATAGCACCGATCGACCACAGGCGTTGAATATTCCAAATCAACGGCCACGGGGTATCTCATTTCAAGATGAGCAGAACAAGAACCCAAATATGTTGTACCCTTCAGGTGAATGATTGAAAAAAAAAAAAATAATGTTTTTCTAGAAATAAAATTTTTTATGTTTATGTACTGACAGACTACAAAGGTCAATTACTACCTGGCAGTCGACAGGCCAGCTCAAATGCCAGCGAAGGTGGCGGAATGAATCGAGAATCCTCATTGGATGATTCTGGTGTCGTGGACGATCATGAGGAACAGGACACAGGTAATGAAATGGTGAACACATCAGCGGTGGAGTTACAATCCGATTTAACTCCGGTTACACTTGCCTTATCACCGCGCGAGGTTCGTTTAATTAAGTGCAATGGAAATATTGCACGAATTAAGAAGCATAACATTTATGCTTTGCATCAAGAATTTTCCTCGGAAATAGTTGTTATAGGTACATAGTATAAAAAGTTTAGCGTAAATAAAAAATTGCAAAAAAAATCATATATTATATATTTATCTTGTATATATTTATTTCTAAAATTTAATTTATTATTCTTAAACTTAAAAACATGTATTTAAATTCGTTTGTTTTGCATTTTGTATTTTTTTTTTCTTTTTTTCCATTTCAACACTGATACTAAATTTATGTGAATGAAGATGATCTTCCTGATCGAAATTGTGATAGATGTGTTCAATGTTGCGTTGACTATGAGGGTTGGCTGCAATTTCAAAATTGTTTATATAAAGTAAGTTAATTTTGTGTGTCATTTAATATTTAATTTTAAAAATATTCTTTTTTTTATTTCGGATTCAAATCTCTGCAAATAAAAAAAAAAAAAGTTTTAAGATTTAAAGCTCCGAAGTAAAAATAAAAATAAGAGTGAAAGCTCAGAAGTAAAAAAATATAAACATACAAAAAAGCTTCGGTTTGAGCTTTTTTTTAATTTTTAGAAATGTTAATACATATTTATTTTTTAGTTAAAATATTACCTGTAATTTTTGTTATTGCAGATTGTTAGAGATCCATTATTTGAATTAGCAATAACTTTGTGTATAGTACTGAATACCATGTTTCTTGCCATGGAACACCACGGGATGAGTGAGAGCTTTCGACAAGCATTAGATATAGGAAATAAGGTTTAATTTTAATTTAAAATAAAATAAAAATATAAATTTGATTTTTTTTTTTGTTTATTTAATTTAAAGGTTTTTACTTCAATATTTACGTTCGAGTGTATTGTTAAGCTGTTGGCATTATCGAAAGAATTTTTTCTTTGTGGTTGGAATATTTTTGATTTAATTATTGTAACAGCCAGTCTACTGGATATTATTTTCGAACTAGTTGATGGTTTGAGTGTGCTTAGAGGACTGAGATTGGTAAGTGAAAATTATATCGATTTATAAAATTCAAACAAAATTAATTTTTCGTGTAAAGTTTTAAAGTAAAACATTTAAATTAAAACTCAAATTAAAAATTTAGCAAAAAATTAACGATTTTTTAAGATATTTTCTTTTTGTTTAGCTTAAATTTAAATTTAAAATTTTAATTAAACTTTACTTTTTTAATAAAATAATTGTTTTACATTTAGCTGCGAGTTTTAAAACTGGCCCAATCATGGACAACAATGAAAGTCCTCTTAAGTATCATTATATCAACCATCGGTGCACTGGGAAATCTTACACTTATTTTAGTTATAGTCATTTATATATTTGCTGTGATTGGAATGCAATTATTTTCAAAGGATTATACGCCAGAAAAATTCGATCCAGATCCTGTGCCAAGGTAAATTATTATACAAACTAAATATGTATAGTAAATTGTTAAATATTTCTTCATATACCAAAATATTATTAATTATTATTACAGGTGGAATTTTAATGATTTTTTTCATTCATTTATGATGATTTTTCGAATTTTATGTGGTGAATGGATTGAACCATTATGGGATTGCATGAGAGCTGAAGAAGAGGTATTAAATTAAATCATTTATGTTAAAATTCATATATATTTCGCAATAATTTTAAATTAAAGATGCGCTTAAATAAATAAAAACAAACTTAAGATTAATATTTTTAAAATTTTCAAGGTTTCTTTTTTGTACTTTCAAAAATATATTCCATTAATATAAACAGCTTGATGCACATTTAATAAATATATATTTTGTGATTTTTCATTTCAAGCTACAATTTTTGAACAGCAAAAGAATATTTTTTTAAAAATAGCTATATAAATATGATTTTGTTATCATCTCATTATTTTAAAATTTTAACAAAATATAAATTCGTATAAATGTAAATGTTTAATAACAATCCATATTTTTTAACAATTTTAGCAAGGTGCATCAACGTGCTTCGCAATATTCCTTCCAACTCTGGTGATGGGAAATTTTATGGTGCTTAACTTGTTTTTGGCCTTGTTGCTCAACAGTTTCAATTCGGAAGAATTAAAATCTAAAAAAGAGGTAAATTTTCACATTCACATTATTTTTTTATTTAAATTTTCTTCAATTAGGTGTCTTAGTGTGTGTTTTTTTTTTTTTTTTTTCAAAAATTACAAAATAAAAATTAATTAGAAATAATTGGATGTTCATTTTATATATATATGCGTAAAATTATTATAAATGTGTTAAATTAATTAATTGTTGTCACTAGAAGTTCGGTGTGAGTGTGGCAATCGCATTTATATTAAAATTACTTTTTTTAAAAAAACATTTCAATTTTTATTTATAAAAAAAAAATCTTAATTAAAAAAACATATCTCTAACTTTTTACCTTGAGAAAAAAAATATTTAAAAATCTTTAAAACTCTAAATTAAACACCACTATATAAAAAAAACTAAAAACAAACCATCTAACATTTTATCGTCGCATGTACATTAAGCTATAAAATTATATATTTTTACAAAAAAAAATAAAAATTTAATATGTTGTATGTCGATATTTTAAATTTTTCTATGTGTGTTTTTATTGATGTGCCTTAAATATGTGTGTATCTGAAAAAAAATGCAAACAAATTCGCACTAAATTCAAAAAAAAAAAAATGAAATGAAATGAAATGAAAAAAAAACTTTGAACAAATGTTTGCTATACCTCTGATTCACCTACTAAATGTGCACCGTGTCTCTCAACTGTCTCTATCGAACAGATTTTCAAGAAAAAGGTAATTCTTCAAAAAGCAGTTTGTATAACTTTCTTCTTTTTTTTCTGAAAATTAAAAGTGATATTCCTCTTTTAGTTAGTACCTAGTACTTTGAATGATCTTGTATAGTATAGTAGAAGCTTAGTTTTTTTTTATTTTTGAATTTTATTAAAAAGCTTTGTGTTATATGCAAAATTATTTTATTTTTTTTTTAATTTTAATGAAAAATCAGTAGACTATACAAATTTCACATAAATGATTTATAAATTGGATTATGATAAATAGAAAGTATTTTAATAAATTGTCATTATGTGAATTTTATTTGAAAATTATTTATTTAGAAGTAAAAACAAAAAAAAAAATAAACAAAATATAATGCAATTTTTATTATAAGTTTTGGGTTTGAATCTCCTCGCTTTAGGAAGTCGGAGAAGAGTCGAAACTTGCACGGAGTATAGAACGAGTGAGAGATTTAATACGAAGAAAACGACAAGCAAGAAAGGAGAAGAAAGAACTCAAATATGCCACAAAATTTGAGCAGGTTGTGAGAGAAGCTCAAATGGCATCTGTAAAGCAAACAGAGTCAGAAACAAAATTACATAGGTTAAGTTATCAAGTAAGCAAAGAATCATATTGTGTAGGTAATGTAGTTGAATTTTCTTTTTTTAAATATCATTCATATACATTTCGTTGAATTTTCTTTTTTGTTCTTTTTCTATATCGTCGTTTATTTATGTAGTAATTGGTAAAAGACAAATTTAGAATTTTTTCAAAAATGGCTCTATGGATTTTGATTAAATCCGTTTCAGATTCTGGTACAAAATTCCAATAGGGGAAATGTAATTATGAATACCCTATTCATGCAACGTCGTAAGTTTACAAATTGTGTAAAATGATAAATTTACACAAAAATTGCATGGACGCCCTTTTTAATTCATTTGGATAAATGTTGTGTAATTGAATCAGCTGTTCGTTAAGGGTATTCGTGCAACGTCTTAAACTTTACGATGTCGTAAAATCGTAAAGTTTCCGACACACGTTTCATGTACGCACCAAAAAACATTTTTCGTAAATGTGGTAAACGATATGGTAAACAAATCAGCTGTACGTTAAACGTCAAACAGCTTAAAATATTTTATTTAATTTTAACATTCGTAAAATTTGTCATCCACATTTTAAAAATGCCCAAAATAAGCAAAAAAAAAGTAAATTTATACAATTGTATAAACAAATTGCTTTCAATGATCTTTTAATTCTTGAGTTATTTGGCGAAAATGATGGTAAGTATGTTTATTGTTGTGATCAAAACATAAGTGCATGTGTGAATGCAGTTGTTTTTGTGTAACTCACACTATTTTGAAAAAAAAACCTCATTTTTCCTCGATGTGCCCGTTCCTCTATTTCGATTTCGGGGCTAAATGTAGAACTATAAGACTCATGGCAGTGATCGAACGAAAATGACTAAATACAATAAAAATCATATGGCGCTCCCATAATGGTGGATTTCTACTTTTCCTTCAGTTTTGTTCACTTTCGTTTTCGGTAATAAAAGTTGTCCCGAGCTCAACTCAGCTGAAATTTGGTGAAAAAGGAATCAAAAAATAAATTGTTCCTTTCACTTCGATTACAATTCACACGGACAGAGATTTGTTTTAGTTTTCTGAGATACCTAATATATCATATTTCGGAACACGCCTACTGCTAAAAGTCACAATGACGTTTGGTTAACCTTACCAAAAATGTTTGGTTAATTTTCCGCAGCAAAATCTTTGGGGAATTTTAACCAAATTGTGTAAATCATTTCTCATACGAAATTTGACAGTTCATTAACCAAATGGTGAACTTATCCAGTGTTTTACATTATTGCGTGAATACCCTTAATATTAATGAACGAGTTGGTTCGAAATGGTCCTTTATTTAATAACAATTTCGTTTAAAATTGTAAAACAAATATTTTAAGTAATATTTTATGCCAAAACGCTGCAAAAATGTGTCCTATTTTATTTAATGAAAATAAAAAGAAATAACTTCGTTTTCATGTTCTTTTTAAAAGTCCGCATTTTTTTTTTCTATAATTTTGAAAATTATGCAAGTTATAAACTTAAACTATTGTATTGTACTCCCAATACCAAGTCTTAAAATGTTGAATATGAGCTAGCAAATTTATAATATTATATCTGTTCACTGTTGACCAAAAAGTTTAGATAGATTTTCTAAAAATTTATTTAATTCATTTTATTTATTGTTTATTTTTTTTTATTTATTAAATCACCATAGCGATTTGTAAAATTGTATTATTTCGGAGGGACTTTATTCCTGCCCAAAACTAACACAACTACTGTAACTGCACCGATCAAAAACGCATTAAATTTAAAATACTCACAGAAAAGAAATTTTGTCTCATTTAAATTTATTTATTTATTTTAAAGGAATCAATGAATCGTCCCGTCTCGGGATCAGATTTCGGGTTTCAAATTCCTCTGAGAGAGGGTCTACATACTATCATCGATGGCGGTGAATATGAAGAAGAATATAAAGAGGGTGACGAAAATATCTGCCTAAATGATGACAATAATCAAAAGTACTACATATCAATTAAATTTTTCAAGATTAATTTCATTTAATTAAATTAATACATTTTTTCTTAGAAACGATTACACCCTATATCCTCATGTAGAAAGAAAGTTACTACATCAAGTGTCTTCCGGTTTTGGTACCCAACAGAATGACAGCCGTGATGAACCAACGTTCACCGAATCCATAGAGCTGCGTCTGATGGGCCAGTACAATTCAACAGATACCGACCCAGGTGATCAACAAAGTGTTATATTTCAACGTGCTGATTCGTTACGCCAACACGACGAAATGTATGTTCAATATCAAAAATCCTTACTTACTAGATCACCAAGTTATCGCAAGTCACTCGATCGTCTTTCACAATCCAGTGAGACTTCACAAAGATCATTAATACCATCGAGGAGTAAGTCTGAAGATGATAATATTCAGAATTGCGATCGTATGACCCTTAAACGAGTATCTAGTGGTCATTCATTGAATACAATCTCTATGGAACAAGATGATTATATGCATCAGGGAAATTTGCGGGATGAATTACTCAATTGTGATCAAAAAGAGTTATTTCAATTTCTGCAGGACGATGTCGACAATAGTAATAATTACTTCAGTGAGACTGTTGGCTATGGCAGCGCAGTGATCGAGGCTGAAACCGATAGTCTGATATTGGAGGCCAAAAAAGATGCGAGCATTTTTTCACCGCCACGAAAAACTTCATCGAGTAGTCTTAAGTCGAATCTTAGTTATATTTCGAATTCTATATTGCACCAAATTGAGCAACGGCGCAATGGTAGTATCTGTGAATCGATCGACAAGGTTTTTGGACGATCCGAATCTCAGGGAATATTCAATGGTAGTGCCAATGGTGATGATTCACATGACCAATTGCCTCTGGTAGGTAATTCGGAATTTGATAATATTATTCAAAGTTTCGAGAAAGAATTGGAGGAAATCAAAAAGTCCACAACATCTCTGGAACGACGGCTATCTAATTTGTCAGAACCATCACCGGCAGCTGATGAATGTAATAAGGACATTCTCGATCACATCGCTGCCATAGAAGCTGATCACGCTAACTACGAAGTAGCTTTTGTACAGCGCCGACATCACCCTAATTCAAATGTCGATCGCAATTCGGTGAAGATCAAACGTCGAAGTCTTGAGAAACAACGAAAAATCGATGAAGATTTTAGCATCTCGAATGAGATTCGCAAAATCTGTGATCAGATGCATGCGCCCTTCGCTGAAGTTGGCAGTACATCGCCATTTCTTCGACGTAAGAACGATCTCTTCAGTGCTCAATTCGATCGTTTTAAACGTTTAAGTCTGATCGAACGTGTAGACGAACTGCCAGAGGATGAAAAGTTTGCGATTCGTATTGAGAGTGAGAAGCTTCCTCGCAAATGTTTACCTGCTGATCTCAAAATCGACAGTCTATCGCTCAAAAGTACCAACAGCTATGAAAATCTCCTCATACAAAAGCAACGAAATCAACTACAATCACAAATTATTGAACAACAGCAACAACAACAAACCCAAAGAGTCGTGCCACCTACTCCACCACAATCATTGAAATCGATTACACCACAGAAAAAATATAAAACGACCCTCCCAAAGGCTGGTGACTTCAGAATGGAAGGCTTTAAAGTGCATCCACAACCTTTCGACAAAGCCACCTCAATAAGCTTAAGCAATCAATGCGATTATACGTCTGGCGCAAATGAAGAAGAAAAAACCACCATAACGGGACAGAAGTCCACTTTTTCGAGACTAACAGAAAAACCATGGCATTGTTTGGTCTCCTACGTGGACGATCTTACCGTTGGTGGGAGACGTAACTCGCAGGGAGCATACAATGATCCCATGTCTTTTCCCAGTTTTGGCACAGTTAAGCCGCCAAAAGTGCCACAGGACTGTTTCCCACAGAAGTGCTACGACCAGTGAGTTACGATAATTTTAAAAATGTTTAAATAAAATTTCTCTTTTCTTTTCAAATCTTCTCTTATTCTCAGCTTCTTTTTTCGCTGTCCGTGCTTTATGTCCTGCATGGATACAAAATGGGCAAAAAATTGGACACAAGTGAGAACGGCAGTCTTGACGGTTGTAGATACCCCAGCCTTTGAGTGGTTTGTTCTGGTCCTTATATTTGCATCTAGTATAACATTATGCTTCGAGGACATCTACTTGGACAACAATAAAACATTGAAAAGAATACTGTACTGGACGAATTTTTCGTTCTGTATAATATTCGTCATTGAAATGGTGTTGAAGTGGTTGGCGCTTGGTTTTTCCAAGTATTTCACGAGTTTTTGGACGATATTGGATTTCATTATTGTGTTTGTAAGTTAAATTTATCGAATAAATTTTATTGCTATAGTAAACATAATTTTTAAAAATTCTTCTTTTCAGGTTTCTGTGTTTTCCCTGCTCATCGAAGAAAATGAAAATCTAAAAGTACTGAGATCACTTCGAACACTTCGTGCTTTGAGGCCGCTAAGAGCGATTTCCAGGTAACAGTGTTTGCCAATTATTGAATACTTGTGTATCAATTATATCTTAAATGTCAGTGTGTGCACTTTATTTTAAATGTGAAATTTCTTTTATAAAAAAAAAACAAATATTTATTAATATTTTATAATGTTTATTTTTGAAAGAAGGACATCAGATTCCTGTTTCATCAAATGGAGTTTTAAATGTACACTTTAAAAGTCACCAATTATTTTATAAATTATTTTCAGTTGATGAATTGCATGTTACAATAAATATTATGTTTTCATTTCATTATATTATGTATGTGTTCGTTTTAATTTACTGTATTATTTTTTTATTACGTTTAATGTTAAATATATATAGATTAATTGTGTTAAGTATTGTTCATATTTTAACATAAAGATTTTGATTTAAATTCTATCTGCTTTTACCAACTAGATGAGGTCAAAAACAAAATTGATTACGCCAAAATTCTATATATAGTAACTACCTATTAAAAAATAAAATAAAAAATAAAATTCGATCACCAAACTTCTGTTTTTTGGTGATTACTAGGTGTGCAATCCCAGGGACGATTGGTATAAAAAAATGACAACGGGGATTAGCGACGACATCACAGAAACAATATGGAGTTTTTATACTAACTCGATAGTAAATATGTATATATAATTCAGGTCGGTAACACAGTTTTCCTGCGTTTAGTTAGGCCCGCAGGGGATTAGTCGTTAGGCGTGTTTTTTTTGCAAGCCCGGGGGTAATTGGTTGAAAAAAACGACCGGGGATTAGCGACGCCATCACAGAAAAAACATGGAGTTTTCATACAAACTATCGATAGCAAGTATGTAATTCATGCCGGTAACACAGTTTTTCTGCGCCTTTAATTTAAGCCCAGAATTATCTGGGTTTAGCTAAGCCCTTTGGGGATTAGTTGTTGTTACAATGGGCGGGTTCAATAAAAATAGCTTAACATCTGAATTTTCAGATTTCTGAATTTATTTCGTTGAACGCCAAAAAAATCTGAAATTTCAGTCGAAAGTCATTGTGTCAAATTCCTGCATTTACCTAAAGTATTTACATTGAAGCGAAATAAAAAAGAACTTTAATTACATTTGTAAATTAAACATTGAGAGTGAGTAGTTGTGAGGATGAAAATATATGTAACTAAATCAGCAAAGGTTTCATTACCTTCATTAAAAGTCTTTTTATTGATATGTATGACTTACAAAAACATAGAAAAACTTTCCAAACATCAATTAAAAAAATTGTTCATTTAAAAATTCACTAAACAATAAACAAAAATTTCGTTCATTTAAATAAGTATTAAATTTTCATAGCAAAAACTAAATAAATCAACCACCAACAAGACGAAAATTATAAAGTTCAGCTTTTATATGTGCTTTTGGCACTTCCCCCACCACAAACAACTTTCATCTGAATTTTCAGATGAGAATTTCTTGTCTGAAAATTCAGATGAAACGTAACTTCACGTAACTAAAAGTCACTAAAAGTCATCTAACTTTTTATGACAGCTGGCCAATCAGAAGCTCCAAAAATTCAGAAATCTGAAAATTCAGATGTAAAACGTAATCGATTGAACGCACCCAATTAACATGCAAATTACTTACCCCCAAATCGTTTTTTTTCGTCCAATTTCCCCCGGGCTTACAAAAAAACACCCCTAATGACTTTCATTATTCTGCACACAATTAACGGTTGCAATTAATTCAGTGCATAAAAGAGTGAAAACTCCAACAAATAATCTGCTGCAATAAATTATCAATTTCACTCATTGAATAGCTAAATGCATCCGAACGAAATATTAAGTTTATGATTGCGTTTGGAAATTTGTGTATGGGACCTTTGATGCAATTGCATCAGCTGCATTCTTAAGTACCGCAGTACATCATTAGCGTTTTCATTTTTGTTCAGTTCTGCGCATCTGTCAAATTCAAATAAAATGGTGGGTCCAGTGCCCCTTCACTTGTCTAATTTCAATATTTTGTAATGCGCTGAATAGTTCTTGTGGACACTCGAATAGCCATTTTTAATTTCTGACGCTTTCAACTTTGACAACCTGCAAAATATATCACCTTAGATTTGTGTACCTACTGAGCTTAAGTACAGCTGAAGTGAAACTAAAATGATTAAAAATAAACAAGTTGACGACCGATTTAAATTATTTAACCGTAAAGCATTCTTTATACTTAGTTTTCTACAGAATTTAAAATTCTGTTATTACCCTAATAAAAAAAGAAGTTGCGGTTTTCTTACCTTTTTTAATACCTTTTCCAATAAACAAAATTATCATTAAAATAAAACATTAAACAATTGTTTAAACCAATATTTTAAGTTCCTAATTATGTCTTAATTATTTTTATATTTTAATTTACTTCTATATTTATATATAATCATTAACCACGCATGCTTCTTTTTTGAAATTTATTTAACCTTATCACATGTACAAAACCACAAAACCACACACATAATTCTCTAAATGCATACAAAGTGATTTGCTCGAAAAAAGATCTCATTATAATTCGATTATTTTTTTTCTACCATACAAATTTATATAAAAAAAAATCTTTTTCGGGTGTAATCACAGAGCTATTTCGTTACACTTTGCTTTCTAATGCTTTTCAAAAAAAAAATTAAAAATTAAATTATACTCAACACAATGACACTCTATTTAGTGTTTTTTGTTTAGCTGTGCTTTTCGAGTAATTAAAAAAAAAAAATGGCCAAAACGGAATGCAAATGATACGCCACCAAAAACTATCTCTTTTCAAACTTTATTCTCAACTCTTTATATTCTTTAACATTTTCCAGGTGGCAAGGAATGCGAATTGTAGTAAATGCTCTCATGTATGCCATTCCATCAATTTTCAATGTCCTCTTAGTTTGTTTAGTTTTTTGGCTCATATTCTCCATCATGGGTGTACAGTTTTTTGGTGGTAAATTTTTCAAATGTCTCGACGATGATGGTGAACTATTGAAAATAACGGTAAGTAACCAAAGCCAAAGGGGCTGTCAATTTGAATTTGATGTTCTAATAATGGTGTCATATAACATAGGATGTCAATGATAAATGGGATTGCATTGAGCAGAACTACTCATGGATCAATTCGAAAATAACTTTTGATCATGTGGGAATGGGTTATCTAGCTTTGCTTCAAGTGGCAACATTCGAAGGTTGGATGGAAGTTATGGCCGATGCAGTGGACGCCAGAGGCATTGACTTACAACCGCAACGAGAGGCAAACCTTTATGCATATATTTACTTCGTTATCTTCATCGTGTGTGGGTCATTCTTTACTTTGAATCTGTTTATTGGAGTCATCATTGATAACTTTAATATGCTTAAAAAGAAGGTCCGTTTAAATTACTGCTTTATTTATACATTCGGACAACCCTGTTATAATATTTCAATAATTGCAGTATGAGGGTGGAGTATTGGAAATGTTCTTGACTGAATCTCAGAAGCATTATTATACCGCAATGAAAAAACTAGGACGCAAGAAACCTCAGAAAGTAATTAAGCGACCATTCAATCATTTTTTAGCTATGTTCTACGACTTATCTAACTCAAGAAGGTACCTACATTTTTCATTCGAAAATCTTTCAAACATATTCTTCATCGATTTTATTCATAGATTCGAGATTGCGATTTTCGTGTTGATCTTCCTTAATATGCTAACAATGGGCATTGAGCACTACAATCAACCTCATGCCGTTTTTTTCATCTTAGAGGTTAGCAATGCGTTTTTCACTACCGTCTTCGGATTGGGTAAGTATAATTATATTATAAATTTCTGTCGATTATATTCACCAATTTTCTTATATACCTACTTGCTGCAACTTTCGCAGAGGCCATAGTGAAGATCATCGGACTGCGTTATCACTACTTCACAGTGCCGTGGAACGTGTTCGATTTCCTCCTCGTTTTAGCCTCCATATTCGGAATATTGATGGAAGACATCATGATCGATCTGCCAATTAGTCCTACTTTGCTTAGAGTAGTTCGTGTATTTCGTATTGGTCGTATACTGCGTCTTATCAAAGCTGCTAAGGGTATTCGTAAGTTGCTATTTGCATTAGTTGTGTCGCTGCCGGCTCTATTCAATATTGGAGCTCTTTTGGGCTTGATCACCTTCATATATGCCATTCTTGGAATGTCATTGTTTGGACATGTTAAACTTCAGGGAGCACTCGATGATATGGTGAATTTCCAGACTTTCGGTCGAAGTATGCAGTTGTTATTTCGTCTAATGACTTCAGCTGGATGGAATGATGTATTGGAATCACTTATGATCCAACCACCAGACTGTGATCCAAATTTTAATCGCCAGACAAATGGAGACTGTGGCCATCCCCTATTGGCTATAACTTACTTTACTAGCTTCATTATAATCAGTTATATGATTGTAATTAATATGTACATAGCTATTATTTTGGAGAACTTCAATCAGGCCCATCAAGAGGAAGAAATTGGAATAGTTGAGGATGATCTGGAGATGTTCTATATTCGTTGGTCAAAGTTTGTATCCCCAAAATATGAATAGAGATGTTCATATACTCATCATCTAGTTATCATCAGTCTCTAAAGTTACATGTTATTTTTGTTTTTTTTTTTTTACAGATACGATCCACATGCCACACAATTCATCCATTTCTCCCAGCTCTCTGATTTCATCGCCTCCTTAGATCCTCCTCTAGGAATCTCCAAGCCAAACACTGTAGCATTAGTATCATTCAATTTGCCAATCTCTAAAGGTAACAAGATTCACTGTTTGGATATACTACATGCTTTAGTGAAGCACGTACTGGGCCATGTTGAGGAGACCGATAACTTCAAGCAGCTTCAGGAGCAAATGGATGTTAAATTTAAAAAACAATTCCCCACTCGTAAGGAATTGGAAATTGTGTCGTCAACAAGGATCTGGAAGAGACAAGAGAAAGCCGCCAAACTTATTCAAACAACATGGAAAGAATATCAAAGGTAAATACCTACGAGTTATTTAATTTTCTCGTGAGTATTATTTAAAACATACATTTTTAAATAAAAAATTGATTTCATTATAAATAGAATTAAGAAAGAAAAAGAACGTTCAGTTAATTCTGGAGATGATGATGGCACACAATCTTCAAGTCCCGGTGGATGGCATGCGAAATTGTCAGCGTTGAATTTTTTTCATTTGCAGGTACATATTGTATAATATTGGATTTTGGTATTTTTTGATATAAATCAATTTTTTGTTTAATTTTAACAATCCTTTGTTGTAAAACCGTTGGTTGGTACTGCTGATATCAGGAAAATTCACACCTGTGATCAGTGAAATTCTAGAGATGGCTTTGATGAAGATTAGCAACTGAGCCACGAGTTGTGGATTAGGCGTTAACAAAAGCAAAACTGAGCTGATGCTTTTTACTACTAGGACTATAGTCCCACCCTTCACTCAACCTCGACTAAATGGCCAAATACTTTCACTTTCTGCCAGTACAAAATTTTTAGGTATAATTCTCGACTCGAAATTAAAAAACTGGAAACTTAACATTGAAGAAAGCGTTAGGAAGGTCAGCATAGCTTTCTACGCCTGTAGCAAAACTTTTGGTAAAAAGTGGGGCTTTCAGTCGAAGATGATACTTTGGACGTCCACTAGCCCTAGTTAGACCAATACTCATCTATAGTTTGTTGGTGTGGTGGCCCGCTCTTAACAAAGCGTATAATATCAACAAACTTAAAAAGGTTAAAAAAAAAC
Organism: Epistrophe grossulariae; assembly: GCA_929447395.1. NCBI lineage: Eukaryota > Metazoa > Arthropoda > Insecta > Diptera > Syrphidae > Epistrophe > Epistrophe grossulariae. The sequence continues at coordinate 138,427,585 of OV839566.1, forward strand.
AGCTAGCGTCGGCACTACAGAGACTCTCCGTACCTGCCCAACGAATGCCATAATCTTTTCTCTGTATCTTTTACTGCAGCAAAGCTAGGAATCCCTCACAATACTCGCTGCTGAAGTTGTGGGGACCAGCAGGAAAAGGAAACAGTTGCTGACTTCCTCTGCAAATGCCCCGCTCTAGCCAGAATGAGATTACAGTCATTTGGTAAACCATTCTTCGACAACCTCAACGAACTTTCCGTCTCTTTTCTCAAAGTAACGAATGGCTCTAAGATGAACTTCGACTGCGAGTGCGAGTACGTGGACGATGTTTTTCTGAAATTTATGTAAAATCACGTCTCTGAACCGATAATCAATTTACCTATCACGCTGTATTGTGGTTGTAATGATGATTCCACAAATTCGTCTCAACAATGATCACGGAGCTAGACGCTTCTGGTTGCCATTTCTACCTACCTACCTACCTAAAACTGCTATACCTGGGAACTTTTCAAGGACTATTTTTTGGCAAGACAATATCTTTACGAAGCATATACAACAAAAAATGATGTTTGATAACGATAACATCATTTTATTAATTTTGTTGATAATTACAAATATCGCCTTGATATATAATTAAAAGCCGTAATAGAGCTACTTTTTATGAAATGTATTGAAGAATCTCAAGTTTACCCTTTTTCTGGCTTAGACTAATAGGTTTTTCTTTTAACTTCTGAATTCTATAAATATGCATATTTTGAAATAAATCATAAAGTTGTACCAAAATTGTACTGTATCAACTTTTGAACCTTACCAATGTACGTTAAATAATTGTGAAGAAATTACCACTAACCATCCTCAAGGTTGTATGATTATTTTAGTTCTTCATTTTTGTTTTTAAATGCGATTGAATTTATGTTATTCTATTCAAGATAGATTACTATAATATAATCAATTTAATTTTAGGTCAGCCGCCGTGGTACACAATGTTCAAGTCGAGCTTCATCAAGAAAATCATCTCGTGCTTCGGATGCTTCTGATCTAAGTGAGCTTGCTGGTCCATGGTTAAATTTGCCTTTAATGTTAGTCTCTGGTGCTGATGATGTTACAAAAGATATTAAACAACAAAATGAAGACATTGGAAAGCGGTATAAAATTTCAAAAAAGCCTCAATAAGCATTTCCACAGAAACTCTTAATTTTTTGCAAATTTTTCACGAAATCTTTTTATATTTAATTTTTTCATAAAAAAAAAAAAAAAAAACAAAAAAACAAATGTATTCAAAAAGCTTTTCTAGGATGTCATTATCATATGAATGGTTACTTGAAGAAATGATGTCATCAATATTCGTAGAAGACCGAATGGACTTTCCAATTTATTCTTCAAATCCATTTGATAATATGTATTTAGAACCATCATCAGGTAATATAGGAAGGGACGTGTTAAAAAAAAAATCTTACTAAAGTTTTACATATATACAAATATATTATACAAAATTATTATTGGACCACCTCAGCGATAAAATATGCTTTCTTAATATAGTTAAAAGGTAGACAATTTTAGAGTACAATTAGAGGTAAAATGTAGATAAACAACAATATATACTTATAAGCAATTCAATAAAGTTGATGTCAAAAGATATTCAGTGATGAAAAAAGCACCTTTTGAACAGTGTTTACATACAAAATTTTTAACTGCACGTAACACAAATATCACAAACAACTAATATTGATGTAGCAATAAAATATACTCGTAATATATATCAACAATAAATTTAACTCAATATGGCAAGCATGGATTTGAGCGTTTATAGAATATTCGACAGAATTTTGTCGACGATCAGCTCTCTTACACTATTCGAAATAATATGTTCGAAAAATGAATATTCATTGGCCATCTTCGAAAAAAAATAGAAGTTTATATTTCGATCATTCGAATAGTGGATCAGAGCTTTGATATTGGGCACGATGAATTCTTCGTGTTTTTTTCTGATTTGGTTTGATTTCATAACCTGTTGCAGGCCCCAGAGCACGTATAGGACTAAAACGATCAGCTTACGATTGAACGATCATCCCATCGTTTTGATGATTGCTTTCTCTATCTTCATCTAAAGTTTTGATAAGGATAGATATCGTCAAAACAATGATCTTTTGATCGACATTTTGCTTAAGTCTTACACAACCTTGTCCAATGTTCGTGGACCATTTAAAGTAAAAAAATTTCAAGTTTTTTTCGAGAGTTTTCTAAGATACTTCAGGAACAGAATCTTTTATGATTTAAAGAAATACACGCAGAAAAATGATCGGTTAAAAACAACGCAAAATTCGTTTAAGTTAAATAACAAATATTGTTAATATACAACAATTAATATTGTTAATATAAAACAAATATTGTTAATATACAACTCACCAGGTTAAACTATACGAGTCAATTTAAACAAAATTGTTTAAATCTACACACTGATTCGGTTAAATTTTACTAATTTTTATCAAACTACTTCTGGGTTAGTTTGTTCGATTTCAATAACCAACTAAGTTAGTTCAATGAAACATATTTAATTGCTCATAGTAACCAATCTACTCAGAGATGTGTGAAATTAACTAAATATAATTATTTGATTTAAGCAAGCTACTCGTTTAATATAAACGATCTTCAAAGTTGGGAATCCTAATCAAGTTTCTACATTAATATGACCTTTTTAGGTTTTTATTTTAATCAAGTCGACTACGTTAGAATTAACATAGTGAACTATGTAATTTTTACCCTTGACTACGTAACATTTAACACATTTTTTTTTAACCCACCGAAAAATACTCTCGGTTAGTAATAATTTTTGTGCGTGTAACTATAATCTGTTCAACACAGGGAAGTACAGGAAGTCAGTACAGGTAAGATAGGACGTTTGCCTTTTACTCTGGTTGCATTTGCATATCCCTATTTAAATCTCTCACAGGGTTTCCGTAGTTTGTACCATAAATTGCTGTAGATCGGTGTTTCCTTGAAAGCTTCAAAAAACTACAAAACCCGGGCGAGAGCTCTTTGATACAAACCATTAAAAAAGCTCTAATAACTTGCTTTCAATTAGGAATGGTAAGACAGAGAACGGTAATGATGGAGAGTACGCATTTTGCGGAGAATTACAACAACAATTCCTTTTCGTAATTCAGTTGCGTTTGGTATGTTTTTCAATTGAGTAGCATAATAGTATAAACAGGCACCACTGTTTTTTAAAAACCACTACCATATGCCCTTTACTGACAATTTTTGTTGAACAGAGTATAGAAGCGATCATAAATTATGCATCCTACTGTTTAGCGGCCCCGCAGATATACTTCAGGCACCCATAGTTTCTTTTTTTCAAGAAAAGCAAAATACTTATTTAATTCTTTTAATACCGAAAAACTGCTATAAAATAGCATTACTCTAGTCTATTAATCACATAAAATAATATTGACATTGCAAGGGATCCTTCGAAACATATGACAATATGACTTCATTTCAGGCTTTACAAAATGTAAGTAAGGGCACAATGATCTTTGAATCTTTGAAATTTTCTAATTTATTTAATAGTGCAAATTTATAGTCACATTTTCCAATTTTTTGCTTCTATGTAATTTAAATGATATCTCTTTTCTACAATAAAAAAAAAGAAGTAGATACATTTGCGACTATATTTTTGCACTTTTTTATTTAGTTCTACAATAAAACCCTTCATACGAGCGAAAATTAATTTTTCAAAATCACCTTTCTGTTTAAATTATTGTATTTACCTACTTTCAATAATTGTAATTACAATATTTTTATAGTTTTTGCACATTTTAATTTATCATTAATTAAATATACCGAATAAACTAAATACTAAACTTATATATACATATGTATATACTTAATTATAACGCATAAGAGCGTGAATAAATTTTTTGTTTGTCGAAAAAGTGTTCAATTTTAATCACATTTTAAGTTATATTTGCTCTTGTATGAATGGGTTAAATATTAATATTTATTTATATTTAAAAATAATATGTTATTTGTTGTTAATTGGTTCATGTATGTATTCTAGCATGTAAATGTTCTAAAATACAATTGATTCCCAAACAGTTTATGTCCAAATTTTTGGCAGTCAATTACCTACATGTTGTAAACCCAGTTTAAACAATTCCTGAATGCTATAGCTATATTATAAAATCCCTGTTTAATATATCTATAATGTCTATCTCTATGTTTGATGTGCATATATTATGCGAAAAAAAATCTTATCATATATTTAATTACCTAAACAAATTTTCAGCGTCTATAACTCTCAAGATTTCGTGAAAAGTTTCAAAAAAAAAAAAAAACTAATTAACAAACAAAAATATTTTCAAAATCATTTTATTGGTTTTGGAATCTTAATATTAATTAAACCATTAACAATAATAATATTATTATTATTATTATTATTTTGTATAACAAAACAAAAGTGGTAGCATATTCGTGGAAGCCCCGCGTGCCAATCGTCGCCGAAGTTTCTATAATTTCTTTTTACGCCATCAAGATGCCGTTGATGATAGTTTAACTTCACCATCTGTACATAGAAAAAGTAAATAACAAAATTTATACTTAATTCATTTTAAATTATTTTCGTTAAATTTATGTAAAAAAAAAAACACAATGTAAAAATTGAAATCAAAACTTACACAATTAATTTATACTAAAATTTCACAAAAAATATATAAAATAAAACAAAAACAAAAAAACCAAATCACAGGCATAACACCAACAACAACCGACGAAAAAACGATCACAGCGCCAACGCCAACACGGAAACGTGCAACGAGCTTTATACGCAAAAAACCACCGTTAGAAAGAGGTTTGTCAGCACAAAGCGCTTTAAGAGTTAACAAAAATGCTTTTGTCTGTATGTGTGTCCAAACATTTTAATTTTATATCCTTGATTTTACGAATATCCTTTTTTTCTCTATTCTCTTTCGTATCTGTGCGTATTTTGTTGTACATATACTATGTTCTTTAAATTGGATAAAATTAAAGCCGATGGACCATCGGAAGTGAGTATTTTGGTGACAAAGCCATCGCCAGAAGCACCAACGGGGCCATCATTAAGACCGGATAATTCAACATTGGTACATGTGTTAGTTCATAGAGAGAGTGAAGAGTATAAAACGGAAACAGACGATGAAGAATTTACACCAATAGGTGAGCACTGTTTTTGAGGGTTGATGTATTAAGATGAAATAAAGTTTATTTATTTTTCGAACAATATTAATTAAATTTGATATTTTGATTCGCAGACAACATTAAAATTTTACTTTATTTTATATACATAGATAAAATTCATAGGGCACCTCAAATAAAAATCAGTCCTGGCTCTGACGATTTTTCATCGGATGACCTAGGACCTGGTCCCTATTCATCAGTTCAAATAAATGTAGAAAGTCCCAAGGATCCACCCCAAGGAGACTTTACTTCTCAACTAACATCAGCATTAGAAATGTATCCATCAGTTGAATCCAGATCCAAAACAAACGATGTTATTATTGATGTCAGCGAACCAATCGATGTCAATATTCAAGGTGATACTTCACAAATATTCTACGATTATAAAGAAGAAACATCAGCAGACCAACATCAAGAAGAAATATCATCTCCAGATAAAGACTTTAGTGAAATTAAATGTCAAAGTCCACAAGGCGATGAAATTCTAGTTCTAGAAGATAATGATGAACAATTTGATAGCAGCAATAGGTGACCATTAGTAAATAATACTGAACGAAAGTCTATAGATAAAACAGACGAAAAACAAAGTTGACAATCTTTAACTTGAGTATTGTTTTGGTTGATGTGTTTTATGAGGCAAAATACATACAATACAAAATGGTTCACTTATACCTAATAAATACGAATAACAATACCAATTTAATAATCCAAATTCATTCTTCTACTATAATACTTATACTAACTACGTCATATAATGCCATCAGTGTGTTAAATTATGTACCAACTTAAAAATGAATCTGTCAATTTTGAAAGGTTCTGGAATAATTCAAGTGTAATCTAAGCTTAAGTTTCAACAAAATGTCTGAGTCGTATAAAACTGATAGCATAAGTTCGAATTTTCATTCATTTAACTTATTAAAAGAGAAAATTTGAAGTGTTCTTATTAATTTGCAAAATCATGTATGTATCTAGGAACCAACTTAAAGCCTAGTACATACTTCCTCGTGAAGTGAACAACCATCAGTGGAGAAAGTGGATTTTTGACAAAATTTGCTTGACTTTTGAAGCTTTTATGGTCAAATTGTCAAAGCTACACCAAAAATCAAAGAGTTTCCGAACATTTTGCGCGTGAATATGGTTCACCGCTCGTGAACGCAAACTCTCCACTTTTTGTCATGGCTTTACGAGCACGCTCACGGGTGAACAAAAATACAAATTTGTATGGATTCACGACATGATTCACAAGTAAGTACTAGGCTTAAAGAGCTACAACGACTTGGAATAAACTATGAAGTGACAGGAATACTCCTGTTAAGCGGCTTCTAGATGATATAGTCATCGTACAATTTAACCGTTATAGTTGAGCTAATATCGGTACAATCATTAGGCGTGGTTAATATGCCCCGATGTCGGGTCGTCACAGCAAAAAAGTTCATCACTTTCACATGTTGCACAAACTTCCATTTGGCGTTTTTCTTTTTTACCTCAGAGCAGATCAACGAGCTGTCAAAAATTTATTCTATGTTTCTTTTTTACCTCAGACAAATCAGAGCACATAAGTCGTGTTTCTTTTTTCCATCTGAGCTAGCTCGGAGCATGATCTGTATGCTCAGAATAAAATGACCGAACAAATCGAGCAAAACGCTGAGCAAAGCCAACTTCATACAATTTTTATGTATAATTTGACAGATTACTATGCATAAGACATGTTCAGTGCTCAAGTGTGTTTCATAATTAAATCTGAGGGCTCTGATCGTTATCTCCTCAGAGCTTAGCTCTGATCGCTCAACCTCTGCTCAGAGCTTTGCTCAGAGCCAAAAAAGAAAAACGCCAATTACTTCTCTTTCAGCTTTGTTGCAAGCATCATGCAAAACAAAAACTAATCAGTGATGCCAAATTGAAATGAAAAGAAATTTCATATTGAAAATTATTCTGCTCAATGAAATTAAATTAAATAAAAACGTAGAACTAAATTTCAATTCACTGATCGGTAAAAATGTAATTCCATTACGCTGGAAATATTGGAGGCAATGATGTCCATTTCAATAGCAACGGCAATTTATTGCCTGGGTGGACATTTCATGTAATTTCAGTTGTCAAATGTCAATTTAGAAATGAGAAATGGCGAATACTGTCATATGATTTTCTTGCTATTTAAATTTCGTTCTTGATAATAAATTTTAAATTCACTAAATTTCTCATATTTTCATCTTTAATTTCAAAACGAAGCAAAAGTCATTCAAAATTGCTGAGAAACCATTTTGAAAAACGTGAAACGTCAAAATTTATTAAAAAAGAAATCAATAATTGCCTTTTATTGACCAAGCAATATTGTAAATGCTATTGTAAAAGCGTTTCCATTGGCAATGAACAACCAATTTATTTCCACAAGTGATGCCATAACGGTGTTCACATTGGACTTTCTACTCCGACTTTTTGACGTCTCTGTATACTGTATCTCACTTCCACTTCATGGCAAGAAATAGGTGGCCAATAAAGGCATCTTTTTCTCGCCATGCAGTGGGAGTGAGAAAAAGTACATATACGTCAAAAAAAAAGTCGGTGGAAGCAGTTCAATGTTAACATCGTTCAATGGAGCCGCTGCACTGGGTAACAATGATCGCCCATGTTTTGTTATTCGATGGTTCGGATATTTTGACGCTTCCATATAAAATATCATGATATAGCAAAGTTATAATTCGTGCTGGTAATACAGTTAACTATATGAGTTAAGTCACGAAAATTATCTGAACTTAGATAAGTCCATATTATGAACTTACATATGTAAGTTGATGGTGTATTAACGTGTAAATCGCACATGCACTATACAACTTTGTATAAATGTAAAAATATCGTTACGATCGATTGTTGTATCGTCTAGAGGCAGCTCTTAAGTGGCTATTTTTTGAAGTTCAATTAGACCGACCATTCAAATCACGGAGTAAATTCATAACCGTCAAATATTTGTGCATCACTACTTTCTTGTGATTCACAAAAACTTGTGAAGCTTTTTACACAAAACGTAATGCTGATTTGATGTATTTATGTGAACATTTTGATGAAAGTGATTTTGCATTACTTCTAGAAAAAAAAGTTTCTGAAATTACACACGTTTTTCAGAAATTAGTAAGAATATTCCAACTTTACTTATGTAACTCTCACTTAATATTTTGGTTTATTTATTTAAATTGATTTTATTTTTTCAAAATTGATTTTATTTTAGCAATATTTTATTTTGTTAGCTAAATTTAAACATAAAGTTTTAAGGTCCATCTTCTGGACTTTCTTAAATTTTAATTTTAATGTGATTTTCTAATAATATCAATATTTCTTTTTAAATAAAAACGAAAAACGAAATTAATGCATCAGTCAAACTTTTCCATATAAAAAGCTCATCTTACTATATAACAACACACACACAAATATTGCTATTCAATGAATAGTTATGTTCATAAACTATTATGCCAAAAAATGGGCATATTGTGTATATAAATATATGCATATATATGCATTACATATTATATCTATTGTTATAACTTATTTTAATGTTTTCCACTTCCAATACTTACAAAACTGTAAATAGACACTTACCGCCATATTATTCACTCAATACATCCAGATTAAAAATTAAATCCGGATGTATGTACATTGAATTTGTATAGTTAACATCCGGATTTAAGTTTTAATCTGGATGTGAATAATATGGCCGCTAAAGATTTTATTTCGAATTTGAATACCTTCCTATTACAGTTAAAACTAGTTTTTTTTTACAATCTAATATATAGTTACAAAGAAAAAAAACAAAATAATAGAATAATTATAAAACAATTAAATAGCAATCATTTTAGGGCAATAAATATTCTTAGTTAAATAATTAAAAATTAAAAAAAAAAAATAATAAAAGTATAACATTTCAAAAAAAAAGAAAATTTTTATTACTTATATTTAAATGGGAAAACAAACAATTTGTACAGGTTAAGAAAATAATATATAGATCTAGTTGAATGTATAATAATTTGTTTCCAGCTGCGCTGTAAAAATAACGCCAAAAATGTTAGTGAACTTACAAAAAGTGAAAATAGTTTTAAGAATTAGTTTATATTATATATTATAAGGTTACGAGATTTTAAAAACTAAATTTTTTATAAGAAGAAATATTAAATCATAAGGCGTAGCTACGAATTAAAAAAAAATATAACTATTTGTGTTTCATTTTATGTAAATATTTATTTGTCAATTTATTTTTACATGCACATAAATTTAAGAAACAAAAAACTTAATTATATATCATTTTTTCTACGAAAACAAACACTTATTTCTAAATAAAATGTTTATTTGGTCTAGTTTTTTTTTATATATAAATGAAAATATTTTATAAGTTTAGATCACAATTTGATCTTTATATTGATTTTTATTTTCAATTCGTTATCTACATTTAAATACAAAAATAACACTAGAATAAAACAAAAGTAATTTCTAGTGTTATTTTTGTATTTAAACTTCATAATGCCTACATACATAAAAAGAAAGAATAACAACTTGCGACACATGTTTATAGGATATGGAAAACATTTTCATTTTTTATAAAACCAAAATTTTTATTCTATTTTCTTCGTATCCATTTGTACATAATGCTCTTTTTCATCATATTTTTGTTTGTTTTTATAAAATAAATGGTAATAATTTGAAACAAAAATTGTTGTGGATTTTCATGATTTTATGACGACACCATGAACCATCTCTCTGTATGGTTGTGTTAAAAAGTTTTAAATTATAATGATTCAATTTACAGTGGATATCTTTATAACAAGTATAGTTATTTTAGATGGTCAATATCGAGTTCTTTTTATCATTATTTTTTACCAAAAAATCCATTCTTTAGTAAAATACCAAGCAGTTTTTAATTGATTAATTTCATTTAACCAATGACTTTCTTGAATTTTGTTTATACCTACAATATACTTGGTTTCGGAATTGCGTATTAATTCTTGCCTGATTTGCAAAAAATTGTAATATAATTAATTTTTTTTTATTTAATTTATTTTTATGTGTATTTCTGTGTATTAATTCTGTTTATGATGTAGAAAAAATTTTCAATCTTCTATTAAAAACCAACTTCGTAGCTCAGTTACTTTCAAACAAGTGTGTACTTTAGTGGTTAAAAATGCAAACAATACATGCTTCGTCCATCTTTGTAAAAATATATAAAAATCCGTCAATGTAATTAAAAGTACCAAAATGTATAGTAGAAAATATCAAAAAACCACTGTCTTTATTTTCTCATTAGACCTATCTCTTTTGAGCTCTTGTACAAGACTAAAAAAACTTATGTTACAGCACATTATCTTTCGTTAAGTTTTTATATAAGCTTTTCTATACATTCTCAGAAAATATTGACTACAGAGCTTCAAAAGTTCACACTTCACACTTATGGAGTTCGATACATGGTCAATTCAAAAATATGATTAAAATTAATAAATTCAACGATGTATGAATTTTTACACAGTCTGAACTTTATAAAATAAAAAAATGCGCCAAACTTAAACAAAATTTAAAAAACAGGAGTATTTCTGATAAATCTTTTATTTGGTAACAAAAAAAAAGAAAATGGAGAGTAAAAATATACGAAAGGCTGTTTTCGAAGACGTCAAATCAACGTCAATTTGATAGTGAAATGATCGTCATTTTTTGACCCAGATTTAGCTATTGTCAAATATGTAACTCTTCTGCTTATTTTTGATCAACCGCAGGCAATTTATTTGGAAACGCATTTGACGTTTACGAAAACGCTATATGTATCTGGCTTTTCAATATTTTTTCTGTCAACTCGCACATAGTAACGCCGAAAAGTATGTCATCGAAAATATGATTTTAGCACACTGCGTTATCGAAAATAAAGCTTTTGCATAGAAATTCCGTTTTGAGTTTTCAAACAGTTGACTTTTGCAATTTGTGAAGCAAATGACGTTTTCGAAAACGGCCAAACACTCTTCGGCCACCACAGATTCATATCAAGCAAATATTTAATTATATTCTGTTCTACAAAAATTTATCAAAACATACGGCTTTTGCAGGAGCTTTTTTCTAAACAGTGGTGGTATCTGTATAGACTATACATATAGAAAAAAAAAAATACCAAATACTGCTTTTAGAGGACTGCACTTAGCTGACCAATCAAATTCAGAAATCTGAATTTTCAGATGTGCGTTGAACCCGCGGAATTTTTCGCAAAATTTCTTAAACATATAGATGACGGATTTGCCAGTCGTTATAGAGCTTTTTCATTCGTGCTTGTTTAAGAGCTTAAGGGTCTTGTTGTTATTTTGATTATAATTTTGTCGGACATAAGTTTATTTTTTATTAATTTTATATCATGAAAATCATTTGCAATGGCTTAATTGGTAAATAAAACAAATATTATTTTTTGGTTTATTTGCGTAAGTGTGTCATAATCATGAATTCGATGGGTTAATTTAAACAGCTATTCATCTGGGTTTTTTTGTATTCAAAAATAAATATTCAAGTTGAATTTTAAGTTATTCTCTAGATTTCCATTCATAACATTAAAATTAAATACTTGTCAATAATTCTAGAATTATGTTTAACAACACTTCCAAACAACAAACAAAAACATTAAATAATTCAATAAACATAATAGGTATGCGACTTAGAAAAGTTACGAAAACTTTTCAACAATAACAATTTTTTTTTTTAAGAGCCAAATATCATACACTTACATTTTTATCTCTATATAACATAAGCCAACTATGCAAAATTATTTATATTTCTAAAATAGATACAAACAATATAACAATCTTAAAAGTTTCACCTCTCATTCATTTAATTATTGACAATCATTAAAAAATAAAATATCTACATAATAGACACAACACAACAAGAAAAAAATTAAACATTAACTTACTCTGGGTTCTAGTCAAATATAATTAAACAATATAAATTTAATATTAACTTAAAAGTGAAAATAAAACCTAACAACAATATATGTATTGCATATGTATGATGTATGTGTTGCAGATGACTTTACTCTCAATGAATTTTTTATTTTGAATTTAAATATAAAACACATTCTATACTCTTGAATTTACAACATTTTCACTAGGTATGTAGTGATTATATTAAAAATATATAAGCATTTTCTTTTAGATTGTTTTTTTTTTATTTTTTTTATTTTTAATATTTGTACAGCCACAAAACATAATTCACGAATTCACTTTTCTTCTAACATTTTTTCATTTTTCACAAAATAGAAACAAATCATTTCATTTTCTACTAAATCAGAAAATACTAATAAAAAAACACAAAGTTTATTAACTAAAAGAAAAATATGTAAGAAAAATAAATTAACAGAATGCAACCAATATACACTCGTCAATTAAGTGATATTTTTTTTTATAACAAAATAAAAAAAAAAACAAAAGTGAATTCAAAATAAATGTAGAAATCGCTTAGATAACCGATTGTTGTTAAAATAATCAAAATAGTTTTTAAGTTTGCTTGTTTTTATCAAAAAGAGAAAAAAATAGAAAATTAAATAAAAAGTTTTATGAAAAAAACAAAACATACCAACCGACAATAATTACACTTTTATGTGGCAAAAAAAATCCATTTTTCAAAGTATATAATGCTCAATTCTTGTATTTTGTTGTCTTCTTTATTTGTAGTTATCTTTTTTAACTAATTTTCAAAAGCTGTCTTAAGTTTGTTAAAAAAAAAAACAGGATTTGGCAGAACTATATGCAAGGTGAGGCAGCTTTAATGAGAGTATACAGTATACACACATACATACATTAAATAAAATCATCGTAGAAAGCATAGACTTCACGAAACTCCAGTAAAAATAAATATTAAATTGGAGTTAAGACTGTCTTTAACTTAGAATTTAAAATTATAAACTAAGTTGCACATTTGGTTTAACTTGCGATACTTTTTTTTATAATTTCGTAAATCGCCGTAGGCTTTCAGCTACTATATAATGCATTTTTTTTAAATCTTGTAATTTAGATAAGAAACTATAAGAGGGGTCATTAAAACGCTTACAAGTAGATAAAAATCGTAGTCTAGCTTATCATTCAAAAACCTCACTTGCAACTCTGCCGACAACAAAAAAAAATGCTGCTAAACCATGTTGATTTTATTTCGAAAATAGTACATAAGTTGTTGTTGTAAATAAAGACTTCTTCAGCCTCCACATCAAGTCTCGCGATCTTCTTCAAATCTATATACAAGTATTTCAAATGTACATAGATATTTCATCATCAGGTTTTAAAAAGAAGTTAAAACTTAAACACTCTTATATAAATATACTTATTAATAGGTTAAAAAATCATTCGAATTCGGTTAGTCATATAATCCAAAGTCATATCAGTAAAAATTTACATAACACTGGTGCATTCCTTATGATTGTATCCGGTTAGATCTCAAATTTCACAGAGAGAAACATCATTTAATAGTACAAAACAAATCGTACATATGAAACGTTAAATAATACCTACATATTATATTTAAAAATAAAAAAAATATTTTGTTAAAGATAAATAGATATGCAATATAATGAAAACAAAAAAGATTCAGAGTTGGTAATTGTTTTAATTTATTTATAATGTTGAAAAAAAAAAACAAAGTATTATAAACTGTTAATACTACAATCGTAGTTTGTTTTGGTAACCATTTTTAAATTTTTATTTTATTTTATGTTTTTTTTAATTTAAACTAGTTAAATAATTATTATAATTAAAAGAAAATGTAACAAAGTTAAATATTGAAAATATGTAATTGTATATAAATAATAGAAGTTATTAAAATAAATATATAATATATTAAAATTGAAATTAAAATGAAAACAAATTATAAACAGCATATTTACCGTGAAATGTTATTAATTTAAAATTAATATTATTATAAACAACAACAAAAAAATAGAAAACAAAATATTTATAAACGAGAGATCATCGAAAATATTTAGTATTTTCAATTCACTTATTTATTAAAACAAAAAAAAATATATATACATATACCTATATATAAAATAATTATTTAAAAAAAAATCATATTATAACATTTTACCAAAAACAAAAATCAAATAAAAACCGTTCAATAATTAAAAAAAAAACATTGAGTTTTATTTTTGAACAAATAAAAATGATATTTTAGTGAATCTGCGCCAATGCTATGTATAAGGGTCCCTGCATAGTTATAATTAGGGCTGGGATTTTCATGCACTTAAAAATCGGAAATATGCGCTTAAAATATGCCCTTAAAATTGGAAAATATGTACTAAAAAATGGAAAATATGCACTTAAAAAAATATTATTTTACCTTTTTTTCGAAAAAAAAATTAAAAAAACATTTGTCATTCAGTTTTTATTTATAAAGAATTCAGTGTTTTATTTAACAGAATAATAAGATTTATAAGATAACATTAAAAGTTAACAAAATAACAATAAAAAATTTTATTTAAAACGAAACAATATATATATATATATCTTTCAAAACGTAACTGAAACTTACATAATATTTTCATATATTTTGTTCACATAAATAATGAAACTTTGTTTAAAGTTTTCAAACACAAAACATTGCCTGCTTGGCCTTTGAAAAGAGAAAAAGAACGTTCTACATCAACTGAAGTAAGAGGAGCGTTTTTTAAACAACAAATTTCATCAATTGAAAGATTATTAAAAACGATTTCGTTATTGTTGCTCGACAAATTGGAAGTTTTCCAAACCATCAACAGTTCGAAGAAAGTGAGAAGGGTATTTGGTTCAATGGACGCTTTCACTTTGTCGACTATTACTACGTTTACATTCAGGATCTAAATATCGAGTTGGAATAGGGTCGGTGCACATAATGCATTATATTTATTAAACCAACTTCTCGACCCAGGATTTCGACTCGACATCTTACGAAAAATATGAAAATATGCACTTAAAATATGCATTTATTATGAAAATATGCATTTATTACGAAAATATGCATTTTGCATAAAATATGCAAAATATGCACTAACGATTAAATGCCATTTTAAAGGAAATTTTATGATTTGTAAAGATAATTTGGTCTCAGGCTTCTAAATGTAGTTACAAAAAACATTCATTTGCATGAAAATTCCAGCCCTAGTTATAATCAATATAGTCTATACTGAAACTGGTGATACAATCGAATATTAAATACTATTACATAAAACAATTTTTTTGCCTTAAAATACCACTATTTTTCTCAAAATTAATAGATAATGTGAAATTTTAAATGTTGATCAAATCTATTATTTTTATTCAATCTTTAAAAGAGCATCCTGCAAAAAAATCGAATGATTCAATACTGGACCCATGTTCTGTAACTCGGCGATAACTTTTCGAGGCGAGAAACGGCGAAAAATGGAACAAAAATGGAACAAAACTCATAGGAATCCTATGGATTTTGTTCCATTTTTCGCCGTTTATCGCCTCGAAAAGTTATCGCCGAGTTACAGAACATGGGTCCTGGTTTGTTTAAATACCTGGGGTATGTGTTCAAAAAGAATGGAGGGCAGGAAGCACATATAAAGGAAAGAATAAAAAAGGCAGCAGCGGTAATGAAGGAAGATTGGGGTATTGGGAGGAGGAAATTCGAGAAGGTTTGGGAGAGGAAGATGTGGCTTTTTGATACCCTAGTTTGGACGGTGATGGGATATGGGGCAGAGGTATGAGGATGGGAGGAGAGACAAGAAATGGAAAGATTGCAGGAGAGGTACCTCAAATGGACACTAGGGATTCTACCCCTATAGTGTCCATTTGAGGCAAACTCCAGGATACATGGTAAGAGAGGAAACCAAAAGAGATAAGTTAACTATAAGAGCAGGAAGAAGGGCGTGGAATTATGAAGAGAAATTAACAGGTGGAAAAGGAAGCGAGGGAATGTTTAGAGGTGATGAGAGACAGAGAGGGGGATGGAAACGAGAGAGAAATACGATGGGAACAAGGGAGAATGAGAATGAGAGGAAGGGAAGGAAGAGGAGACAGTATGATAGGATACGAGAGAGTAGAATGGGAAGACAGAAGAGAGCAGGAGAAGGAAAGACGGGATTTAATAATGGAATCCAGATATAACAGGTGGTATAAGGAAGTAATGACCGAGGGGATCCCGCAATATCTGAAAGTGGGATGGAAGGCAGACAGAACAAAGAGAATAGCGATAGTCAGGCTAGGGAATGAGGTGAGAGAATGATGGTACTGGAAACAAGAAGAAGAGAGAATGTGCAGAGTGTGTGAAGGTGAGCTAGAGACGTGGGAACATGTGATAGAAAGATGCAGGTCAGGTGGAGATGAAGGGAGATCAATAGGGGAAAAACTAAGGGATATAATGGACGAAGGAGGGAGGGGGGAAGAATGGATAAAGCCACTAGAGGTTGCGAGAAGGAGTAAGGAGGGACGGATGGGAGACTTGTAACCCTTAGGGGATGCAATACAACACAATACAATACTGGTTTGTATTTCTAAAAATTTGTCATGATTTTGAAATATAAAAATATAAAATAGTTATAACAATTTGAACTCAGTCTAAAACAAATAAAAATAAACCATTTTTTAAATAAAAGATTATTTATTAATTTTTTTTATAGTTGGCTTACATTTTGTATTTTACAAAAAATTTTCAAAATGGCCCCTCGTGCACTTGACAAATCTTAAAAGTTAAGAAATTTAAATGAAAATCGAATGTCATTTTTGGATTTTTAATTTGCTTCTATTGCAAGCGAAAGATTTCATACTACAGAGGTGTTTAAGTTTTTAATGAAAAGCTTTAGAATTTTGGAAAACCTACACAGAGTTATTGGTTCAATTCTTTTTTACATTACACAAATTCTGTTTAACCCTTAAGCCTAGTCCTCAGTTCGAGTGAAAATGAAATGTTCATATAAAAGTGACACCTAGTTCATTGATATGAAATTCACAACACGAAGTGATTACCAAAATATGAAAGTGGAATATGAACCGGTTCTTCAATCAGTTTCACGCAAAATTTTCATTTCCCAACGTACGACCCTAGGAAAAAACTGAGGTAGTGTGGAAAATTGTGACATTTGTCAATCAATTTGTTTTGGTCAAAATATAAATTACGAAATAAAAAAAAATTATTTCGGATTAAACGATTGTCTTTTCCAGCGTTTTTATTCTTATCAACGAGGAAAAGAGAACAGGACCCATGTTCTATAACTCGGCGATAACTTTTCGAGGCGATAAACGGAGAAAAATGGAACAAAACCCATAGGATTCCTATGAGTTTTGTTCCATTTTTGTTCCATTTTTCGCCGTTTCTCGCCTCAAAAAGTTATCGCCGAGTTACAGAACATGGGTCCAGAATACAGAATATTAAAACCCCTTTTTGGAACTTTTTAAAGATTCAAATGACAGTCATTCAAATAAATAATTTTTTTTCATTCAAAGTGAGAAGTGAGTACTAAGAAATTTAAAACTGTGTATCGAAAATTCATGTGAAGAATTAATTATGGGTTCGTATTGAATTTTAACGTGTATTTTGATACGCTTTTGTTTTTCATTTCACGTGAGGTGAGTACTAGGCTTTAAGGCTTGTCCGTTGCAGATGCGATATGAAATTTGGGGAATTAGGGACCCCGGAGATGTTCTGCACTTCTACAGAAATCGAATTGAAATCGATTTTCAAGTTCAATCGATTGAATTTCTACAAGTGGTTCGCTTTCGAAAAAATCACTATTATACTTTGAACTGTTAAAATGAAATCTTCACACAAAAGTGACGCCTATTTCACTGGTATGAAATTCACAACAAGAAGTGAGTACAAAAATATGAAAGTAAATATAAACTGGTTTTTCAATCAATTATCAAAAAATTATCAAAATATAAATTCTTTAAAAAAATAAATTATTTCGGATTAAACGGTTATCTCAATGATGAAACAAGAACAAATTTAAACAATCTTTGAGGAGATTTTTCAAGATTCTGATGACAGTTTTTTTTTCAATTAAAGTGAGCATTTAGAAATTCCAAACTGAGTATCAAAAATTCATGTGATAAATTGAATATGGGTTCATGTTTAATTTTAACGTTTAAAGCCTAGTACTCACCTCCCGTGAAATGAAAATTAAAAACATTTCAAAATACACGTTAAAATTCAAAATGAACCCATAGTTAATTCTTCACGTGAATTTTTGATACACAGTTTGAAATGTCTAACACTCACTTTGAATGAAAAAAATATTTATTTGAATTACTGTTTACCAGAATCTTGAAAAAGTTCCAAAAAAGGGGTTTAAATTCCTTGGTTTTGTTCTTTTTTCCTCCTTGATAAGAATACAAACTCAAGACTCAAAGACGAAATAATTTTTTTTATTTCAGAATTTATATTTTGAGCAAAATAAATTGATTGACAAATGTCAAACAATTTTCCCCACTGCCTTAGTTTTTTTCCTAGTGGTCGTTCGTTGGGAAATGAAAATTTTTCGTGAAAATAATTGAAGAACCGGTTCATTTTCAACTTTCATATTTTGGTACTCATTTCGTGTTGTGTATTTCATACTAGTGAACTTTTTCTTTACTATGTATAAGCCTAGTACGCAACTCCCGTGAAATGAAAAATGAAAGTGTTTCAAAATAAACGGTCAAATTTAATACGAACCCATAATTAATTATTCAATTGAATGTTTGATACACAGTTTGAAATTTCTAATTAATACTCACTTTGAATGAAATAAAATTATTAATTTGAACGTTTTCAGAATCTTGAATAGGTTCCTTGATGAGATTAAAAAATTTAGAAAATACAATCGTAGAATCCGAAATTTTTTTCTTTCAGATTTATATTTCGAGCAAAACAAATTGATTATCAAAATGTCACAATTTTCCACAACACCTTAGTTTTTTCCTAGTGGTCGTATGTTTGGAAATGAAAATTTAGCGTGAAACTGATTTAATAACCGGTTCATATATGTATTTCTCTTTCATATTTTAGTACTCACTTCTTGTTGTGAATTTCATACCAGTGAACTATAGGCGTCACTTTTGTATGAAAATTCTATTTTCATTCGAACTGAGTACTAGGCTTATTTTGAAATTATTATTTTTTATTTCACGGAAGGTGAATTGTATAACACCCAAATTCACTTTCGTCATGTGAATTCACAATGAGATGGAATGCAGAACATGGATATTTATAGATAATTTTCGGCTGCGTTTTCGCAAGCATTTAGTTGTCTTTTTGGAGATCACAGAAATTTACTTTTTTTTTTAAATTAATATGGAGTCATTTATATAACCCTATCTATTATTACTAATTTGAATATGATTTCAGTAAAATTTATTAAACTTAAGCTGTGTATAGGTACATATGTCAGAAAAACATTAGAAATTTATATCCATATAGCCTTATTCTATAATTACTAATTTTGATGTGATTTTTCAAAGGATCAAATCAAACTTAAATGAATGTGTCAATCATAATCATTCCTATGAAATCTTGCTTCTAATTTATTAACTAATTAAAGACCCTAACACCAATCAACTGTCATACAATTAATACTAGTACATGCTATATAAAAGCTTCCCTTAACATGAAGCAATTTAAAAGAAGCAGGATGGAAGAATATATTTTCTTTGAAAATTCACAAAAAATTTTTAAAATATTTCATATCTGGTGCTTGCACAATAATTTTAAAAATACCAAATTTAATAAAATTTCGATTTCCTGGGTATGTAAAACTATTAAAATAACAATTTTTGTTTTAACTTTTAATAATATTATATATACCAATACAATTTTTATATTAAAAACAGGTAATCGTATTGTGTGCTTGTTGTATTGGAATTCTATCACTTCTCGATGTAATCGAAGCAATTAAAATGGATGAAGTTGATGTCGAATTTGAAAAACTTCTATTTTTCTGTGTAGCTCTAGTTCTTATACAAAAAGTTTGCACAGTAATATATACTGAAGGAAATATAATTGCCCATATAAATCAGCTTCAAAAGTTATCGTCAAAATTTGAGAATAAAATTGATTTCGACTATGCTCATAAATTGTACAAGAAAATTTTTGCTGTCGGCATTTGGGTGATGAATATTTCTGTATTCTTTTTTATGATAGCCCCAGTTATTTTCACGCAAAAGAGAAAATTATTTTTCCAGCCTAAGATTCCGTTTTTGAATATAGAAGAAAGTCCAATTTGGGAGCTGATGTTCATATTTCAATCAGCAAACTCCTTCATTCTTACGAATATAACACTGGCATATGATACGGTAAGTTTCAATATTTTTTTATTTTTTATTAAAAAAAAATCGTGTATCTAGTGTATAGCTTTATTCTACTTTTTTTTATGTGATGGTTTTTTTATTCTGCGTTTTTACTCGTAGAAAAACGATTGATTAGAAATAAAATTAAGTTGTGTCTTGAGAATTTAAACAAAAAAAAACTCAAAAAATTGAAGATTTAAAAATCGACAGTGAAACTGTGGACTGATTTTTTATTCGAACAAAGATCATCAACCAGTTTCAAACCCATTTCAAAAAAGTTGAATCATAAGTGTATTGAGTATTTTCAAAGACCCAACAATACCTGCAAGTTCGTGTATAAAAATAAGACCTCCACAGAGCGTTTCTATGGTATTGATATTTTAAAATTTGTACTTCATACATTTCGTTATGAAATTTTTAATTTAACACATTGACTATCTAATTTTTCAGCTTTACTGTGGAATGTTGGGCATTTCAGCTGCAGCTTTGAAAAGTGTGTCTCGAGAAATCCAAGAAATTAATGAAGTTATTCAAGATCACCAAACATCAGAAACAAAATTGAAAGAAATCATTGAAAAAATCATTGAAATAACAGGGTAATTTTGGAAAGCATATTAATTTGTTTATAAGTTCATCTAAAATTTATATTATATACTCGTCCAGTATTACCAAAAAAATATCAGATATATTTGCAATGACAACAATGGTACATATCATTTATATTTGTGGTACTATGGCACTTGGATTGTATGTGATGTCAATGCTACCATTTAATGACTTGAATTGCTTTACAATGATGTTAGCAACTATTATGTCAACATTTCTTCTATCGATCTATTGTTATTTTGGTCAGATTTTGAATGATCAAGTATGAAGTTATTAAGTTTATTTAAAAAATTTGTATCTTATGTATATATAATTCAATTTCATATTTTTAAGAGACAAACGCTTCAAACTGAACTATATTTTCTAAATTGGTATGATGCTTCAAAGAATTTGAAGATCATGATTTTAGTTTCAATGTCGGTATTGCAGAGAGACAGTTTTGTTTATGCTGGTAAAATAATTCCACTTTCAATGCAGACATTTGGTCAGGTAAATGAAATTCTGTAACGCAAATTTTCTTATTTAATTTATTCTTTAAGCAGGTTTTGATGAAGGCATACACATTTTATACTTTTATGAACGATATAAAACATAATTAAGGAAATATAAGTCTAGTTCTTTTACTTTGAAAAATTAGGTGTGTTCCTTTACTTTAAAACTCTGTGCATTTGTGTGAATTTCTACGTCATTTTTTTTTTATATGAACTTTGACAGACTTTGGTGTAGAAATTCACAGAAATTCACAGAAATGCACAGAGTTTTAAAGTAAAGGAACTAGGCTATTGTGTATTTGTGTGAATTTCTACACAAAAGTCAGTCAAATTTCATATAAATAAAAATAAAATATGTAGAACTAGAAATTCACTCAAACGTACAATGTTTCAAAGTAAAGTATAGTTAATTTCTGAATTTTTAAAATGTGTTAATTAATAAAATATTATTCAATGTGTTCTATGTATGTTATTTTATTTAAATAAATAAAATGGAATGTTAAACCAAATACAAGACTAGTTTGCTCGTTCAATATAGCTGGTTTGTTCTTCAGTTTCTTAACTAAAAAAAATTATATAGAAATAAATTAAGACCTTAATAAAAGCGTCAACAATAAATTTCTTCCTAACATAATGTAGACCATATACGAAAAGCTTGAGAAAACAGTTCTATTTAGCTGGGGTTAAACCAAAATTAGAATTTGTGAAAAATAGTTGGAGTGTTTTTTCTTTACTGCTGACGAACCAATGCATTGAAACCAACCATCACCTTAATTTTGTGGAGATTGAAATACTTCAGATGGAGAGACATTTTGCAAAAAGGTAGGTATACTGTCGAAACCCTTTTAATCATAAAAAACATCAACAACTGTGCATTTGTATGATTTCTACACAAAAGTCTGTCAAAGTTCATATATACAAAATAAAATGTGTATGAAATTCACACAGAGTTTCAAATGTAAAGGAACACACCTATAATATATTGAAAAAAATTATATATTTTTTTTTTAATTTTGTATAATAATGTGTTATACTGTATTTGTGATTTATCTTCCCCTCAAGAAGACAGCAATCTGCGCTATCGTCGGTTTGGTATATTAAATGGAATAACTTTGTTTCATTCCATATTAAGTAACCAAAACACTCGAAGATGATCCAGATTCTTCGACATTATAATATTTCAATAGTACCATTATTTTTTAAAAATGCTTTTAGTAGTGATTTAGCGTATGTTTACCTACTTTTTCAAACTTGGCGTATCTTGCATTAAAACAGGCTTGCGAAATAATTGTTTTTTGTCGGTTTTCTGGGGGTTTCGATGTCTTGAATTCCAATCCGGCTCTCGGATTTGTTTAGTTACGTCAGTCTTTTGAGATATTTTATTAACTTCCCATTGGAAGCTATTGTAATTGGTACGATTTGTCGAATCGAAAATTTTGAAATATCTCGACGTTTCGAGGTCCCAAGAATTCAAATCCATCGTTTTAAGAGAGATATCTGTATGTGAATGTGTACATACGTTCGTATGTTCGTGATACATTTTATCTTTCTTCTTTCTTTTATTTTTTAGATAAACGTCATAAGGTACAGAAAGGGGTTTCAAAAAAATTCAATTACCGGTTCTCTTACTATAATTTAAAAAAAAAGTTGTAAAATGTCATTCGTAGGACTAGGATTTCCATATGCAAATGCATATTTTTTTTGACAAACTTTAGAAGCAAGAGAACAAATTATCTTTACGAATCATTAATTTTCCTTTAAAATGGCATTCAATCGTTAGTGCATATTTTTGCATATTTAAATATACATAGGTAAATGCATATTTTACATATATTTATAATAAATGCACATTTTTCCTTCATATTTAAAAAAAAAATTACCATAAAATTGAAAAACATCGGTTTCAAAGAAATGCAAACGCACCATTAAAATTAGAATCAATAAACTGGGTGAAAATAAAAACAAATTCCTTGCGTTCCATTATTGGTTTCAAACGAAAAAAAAAATATTTTTAAAGGCACCATCTCGCGTTGAACTTTTTAGAGAAAAGTATCCTTTAACAACTCTTCCACCACAGCCTATTGTTATCAGGTGGGGAACTTGGCTAGAAGCAGTTGTACACTACGCAAAGCACTATGAGGAATTTTGAAGAAGTGGTCAGTAAAATGAAAAATGCAAAAGAGATATTGAACCAAAAATTGAAGAATTTTCAACAATGAAAAATATATGCAAGGCATTCATATTGAGCTCCACTAATGAATATTATTTGAGAAGCTTTACAACCGATGAAATTTCTTCTTTTAAGAATGCACTTACTTCAAAGGCCCAATCGCCAAAGCTTTATTTTTAAAAAATTTAAGAAGAATTTCATGATTTATGTCAATAAAACATATGAAAATATTGAGGATTAGATGTGGATAAAGATTTCTATTTTTTAATTAATTAATTATTCGATTTATTTTCTTATGTTAATGTTATTTTTATTTATTGTTCGTGTTTTGTGTATTTTTTAATTTCTTAAGGTACCTATGTAATTGTTTTTTAGCTCCTTTAAAAGGTAATAAAAGACTGTTTTTTTTTTCTAAAAACTGTATACCAAGTTTTTTTTTTGTTCATTGAAAAGAAATTGTATAGAAGGTAAAATATATGATTTTAAATGCATATTTTAAGTGCATATTTGCCACTTCTAAGAGCATATTTTAAGCGCATATTTTGCGTTTTTAAGTGCATTGAAATCCTAGCCCTAGTCATTCGGCTCAAATATCTCTAGAACAACAAAACGCCAATGACTTCGGCTTAATTTTATTCTACATTTAATGGCATAATACAAAATTGGAAAGAATTTAAAAAAAAATCACGACACAGTTTTTTTTTTAAGTCAAAAAACATACAAAAACTTGTAGAAAATCGTTATTCGGCTCGAATATCTTAAGAAAAAACACTGATTTCGAAGCCGAACTAATTTTGTTGTATACACAATGACGTAGTTAATAATTGATTAAGTTTGTATAAACATTCAATTGACAGTTTTTTTTAAGCAACAAAATTGCAAAATAAACCTACTAAAATTTGTTCAAAATTGTATTTCACGTCAAATATCCCTAAAATAAACAATGCCATTAGACTCCGGACTAATTTTATTGTATGCACAATGCTGAAACTAAGAAGGGTTTGTAAAAAACATGAATAGGCAGTTTTTTAAATCAAAAAAAATTGTCAAAAATACTGCAAAAAAAATTTTAAAAAACATATAATACGCCCCAACTTTGATCACTTGATCGCATATTGAACACCTGATAAGGTCTTTAAATATTTTGAATTAGGAATTACCTTATTACAAAAAAAATCGGGTGTCCATAGTTCCAATGGAAACCAGTGTGGGTCGCACCCACATTTTTTTTATTTTATTTTATTATATTTTTTTTATTTTATTTTATTTTATATTAAGTATTTTATTTTATTTTAGATTATATAGAATGACAAAGTTCTGAAAACCAAAGTGTATGAACGGCAAAAGTTATATGAGAAAAAAGTTATATGTAGAACGACAGAATCATGAAAGACTTATGTAGTTATGAATTACAAAATTTTGAATGACACTAATACATTATCTATTGAAATAACGGACTCTATATTTTTGTTTGGATTTTGAGGTGTCAATTTTACAACATCGTCAGGTTATTATTGACGACTATTAAAAACGTGACTATGTTGACTATTAAAAACGTGAGGTACATAAACAAACATTGAAGAAATATGATCAAAATTTAATAAAATAAAAAATTACGTATACGCCCTAATGTACGCTCAAACTCTTTTGCCTATATTTAAAATAAAATGCATAAGAGCAATAAATAATTTAAAGCGAATTGGTTCACCCATTCAGGCTCTAACTCGATGTATGGTGGACCGATAGACCACTGCTATGACGAAAACCATCTTTTTAGACTTCTACCTATCATAGTAAATTTCATTTGAACATCGAAATTGCTTTACCAAAAATCAATATATACTTTTCGTAGGTATGCATGGAAATTGATTTTATAGCTTTTCTAAGCAATTTAGGGCTATTTGCTGAAACGACACTTAAATATTTATGTTTAACTTAAGCGTATCTGTTCTACTTTTTCCTCAGTGTAAGGGGCCAGTTATAGCTTTCATTGAAACTCATCATTGAAAATTTAAATTTTAAGTTTTGACACACTTATAAAGCAAAATCAGTGATTATTTTGATATACCCACTGGGGTATTTAGCTCTGTAAGTCTCCCATATTACCCACGTGAATTCAAATTGGCCTAATGCATTCGCTTGAAAAGCTTATATCTTTATTTCTATTAATGGGGTCTTCGAGATGAAGGCTTTTAAGCTTGGAGAAATGGACAGAGCATCAATTCCTATATTTAATATATAAATTGAATAAGTGCCCACATCATCCCTGACACTAATATCGCCCCCACAAATGGCTGAAAAAACCTGTCATACTTTTTTCATTACTGCCACGTTTATACCTTATAAACTTCCGTACTCAAATGTTGGTTATACCATTCACTCCCAAATTTTTTAATATCACAGAAACACAATAATATCCATACAAGTTCTCTTAATTTATGCATGTAAGATTATGATTTACACTACAGCTTTGTGTCATGATAACATGCATTGGTTATTATGTAATGCATTTTTTAAATTAATAAATTAATACTTGTAAGAACTCAACGTTTATATTATTTACATAATATAAAAAAAAATAAAAGCGTCTGTCCGTCACATGTCAACGCTTATGATGTGCTCTTAATTCAATTGAGAAAATAACAAAAGTATATGGATAAAGTGAATAATTGGCCTTACACGATAGTATTAGCATTTAGCGTAGTCACTTAAGTCAATCTGACCAGTGTTTGAGATTTTCACAAAGCAAAATGCGTATCGTATTTTAAGTCTTGTTTATCTTAAAATGTATTAATAAATAAATACCTACATACCTACATACATAATATTTAAATAGAAATAAAAATGAATGACGTATTTTTAAGAGTAGGTACAATGTTATGGTTTAGTTTTTTTTTAAGGTACAAAGATTAATGTTAAAAAAATACAAAAATATTTCCCTACTGTTCATCACAAATGTATCAAAAATCTATAGAAGAATGTTGAATGTTAAAACTAATTTCTTTTGTAAACAACAGATAATAACAATATCTATGTAAAAGCTAAGTTAAGGCACTTCCAGATTTTGAACAATTGCTAACTTAACTACCGCCATATTATTAACTCGATTAATCCAGTTAAAAACTTTTGATCTATCGGAAAAGGTAAGTATACGCCATACGACTTCTCTTTAAAAATTTAAACGCAAATATTTAATTTTTGCATTTTAATATGGAATTTATTTCCGTTTCTATTGTTGACTTAAGAGCATTTTTTAATCCAATAGTAAAACATTTTAAAATAAATACAACTTTATTTATTTTTTAGATTATGGAATTATCCACCTTTCAAGTGCTGCTGGCTTTAATTAAATTTTGTCTGATTTTTATGGCTTGTAATGTCAACATGACGTATTTATTTAGGCTTATTATTTATGGTCTGATTAAAAAAAAATGAGTTTGGGAAGTTACGGACAGCCTTACATAATGAAATTTATGAATGAACTAAATTTTTGTTTCCCTCATTATTCTCTCTCGAGAATAAATAGTTGATGTTTCTAGTTTCTATCTAACTTTGTCGGTTTTTTGGCTCTGGTAGGTTGAAGTTTATCTTAATATGTTGCAAGCTGAATGTTTTGCGCCTAAAACACATAAACTCTCCCACCTACAGTACTTGAATTAAATCGTTTTAATAAATAAAAAAGGGAATAAAGGTGTAGTACAAGTTGAGCAGATACTGCTACATGCCATTCTTTTCAGCCAGTTATAAACTAGCTACTCCAAATTAACCTATGTATCTTTGGGATATTATTCATATGATATGACTTTTCAGTCTTTAACTCAATATTTAACAACTATAGATTATTATTGCTATAAATCTATAATTTTCTTTTTTCCTCATCAAATATTTATCTTTCTTATTATATCCATATTAGTGACAAGCTAATTGCCTAGTACCGTCCCATTTGATTTGCAATATGGTGATATTCGCAGCTATAATTAGCAAGACGCGCGGATGCCCAGATCACGGCACCATGTAGAAAATAAAAAATGCGTAGAAATGATATATTCCATCCAAGTTCAAAAACAAAAGAAATCTTCCAAGAGCATACACCAACTAAAGAAATCAACATCCAATCCGAAACACGTTTTTATTCACTTCACCATTCAAGTGAACGACCTAAGAAAGCGGCCGGCAAAGAAAAACAGCACAACACAAGATGTAAACGTCGACGAACCATTACATTAGCCATTAGTTATTTTATTTTCTTTGTTCTCCGGTGCGATGTGCCAATTCTTGAATATTTTATTCAACCATTCTTCAGTTTCTACCGTTTGTCTCTGTATTGAACAATATTATGCGCAAATTATTCTTTGTTTCTTATAAAAAAAAAACTTTTATTTTGTCTCTTATTTTAAATGCAAAAATTAATCTTTTGTTTATATCTTTCTCCGATTTGTTTTGAATTTAATCTCTTACGAGTTGAAACTGTGCCATTGAACTCACACTTTCACCCCATCAGTGAAAGAAGTTTATTCTTGTGAAGGCTCCTTTGCAACTGAGAACGGTTCAGGAACTGCAATTGAGCCAGAATCAGCAATAGCAACGTCTTTAACTGGACGGTCGCGGCCATCAGTAGCACTAGACTCGATCTTGCGGACAACATCCATTCCCGAGAGCACCTGAATAATTTATAATAAATTAGAATTTTAACCCATAGAATGAGATTAAACTTTACCTTTCCGAAGACAACGTGACGTCCATCCAACCAGGAAGTTTGTTTGGTGGTGATGAAGAACTGTGATCCGTTTGTGTCCTTACCGGCATTGGCCATGCTCAACCAACCAGCTCCGTAGTGCTTCAGTTTGAAGTTCTCATCGGCGAAGCGCTCTCCGTAGATTGATCGTCCACCGGTTCCATCGCCCTTCGTGAAATCACCTCCTTGGATCATGAAGTCCTTAATGACTCGATGGAATTTGCTTCCCTTGAAACTGGAGACATCATAAGAAATAATTTAATTTAAATTCATAAAATTTATTTCTTCTACTCGATCTTACCCTTCGCCTTGAGGTTTTTCAGCTAATTGCTTGAAATTTTCAGCGGTCTTTGGAACGGTAGCACCAAAAAGACCGATTTCAATTCGTCCGGCGGGTGTTCCACCGATCGTGATGTCAAAGAACACCTAAATTAAAATTTACAAAAAGACCAAAACTATAGTTATCAATCCAATTAGCCATTTTGTTTTTATTATCACACCTTATCGGTGACTTTTGGTCCTTTGCTAGCGTCAGAGGCCAAAGCGGTTCCGGCTAGAGCCAGACACAAAACCAGAAGGTACTTCATAATATCTTGGTAGCTCTTCAACGGCTCAAGTATGAATTCAAACTGATTTCAAGTTTTATCTTTCAGCTAGAGGCGGCTAGAAAAATATGCTGAAGGTAAGGGAGCTTCACAAAACGACACGTAATCAAAAACCAAAAACAAAAAAAATTGAACAAATATGACAAAGAAAATGGTGGAGGAATCAACGGAATACTACGGATGACGATGATTATTTTTTTTTGTTGAATAGAGGTTGTATATTTTGTATTTGAGTTGATTTTAAGATGATGAGTGCGAGTGGATTGTGGAATATACAACTCAAACTGGTACGTTCTTTTTACGTCACTTTGACTGACACTGTAGCAGATGATTCTGCAGGAGTGTTTGTTTTAATAATTTGGAATGACTGCTCTCTAAACGATTCAAAGAAGTCCCCTTTCACACGAGGCACCAAGTTGTTGGAGATTTGTATGATATTTTGTATTCTAGCGAGTTTCATTCAGGAAAAGATTTGCAATTTTTGTCAAAAGATGTGCCTTTTTCTTCTTTTAAGAGTTTTATTGCAAGAAAAAGAGTGCTAGATTAAAAAAAATAATTATGGAGAAAGTTCATAATTTGGATTTCATAAATTTGTTGGAGTTTTTGTTTGAATCGCAAATGACAGGCATGTCAAACTACTGAAAAAAGTTTCATTCATTGATAATGAGAGCAATTCTTTAAAATTGCTTAAGTTATGCCCTAAAAATTATCTGGGTTTAGCTAAGCCCATTGGGGATCAGTTGTTGTTGCATTTAACATGCCTAAATTTATTTAGCCCCGAATCGTTTTTTTATCCAATTTTCTTCGGGCTTGGGAAAAACACCACAATTTCCTACAAATAAGTCGTGAAGTTCAGTTCCGCTGAAGTGCAGTTCTGCCAATGCTGTCTCAACTCAAGCTACTCTTTCTCACATTGATTTTTTGGTATACATTTGCCCCGATCCAAACACGATGAAGATTTTGTTTCTTTTTTGTGTGTCTATTGGACGTAATAACAAAATTTATCATAAGTATATACCAAATACAAATGCTCCTATTTTTTTCATAATTCCTATACACACATTTTTCTGTGTGTGCAAGTGCTTGTATTCTTGCTGAATTCGATATTTTGATTAAAAGAAAGTTAAAAAAGATCGAAAAATTAAAAAAAATTGATTGTTTTTGTCGAAATGACTACATTAGTTACTTCGTTCGAATTTTGCAAAAAAAAAAGATAAGATGTGATATAAAATTTATAATCTGCACTGAGCTGAAGTGCAGTTCCGCCGAGTGCGGTTTTACCTTTATGGTAATAACTTTATTTTTAAGTCGTATATAATTTTTTTACACTTTTTTTTATATTCTGTGAGAGACTGAAATAAATTCAAAATTATTTGCCATACAAAAATTAGATCTCAGAGATTTTGCTCTGTCAATAGTGAACAATATAAGTCCCCTTTTACACGATGATTCTTTGCGTCTGACTCTTTTTTTCGAATTTCTCTTTGAAAATCATCCTGTGAGTCGCACGCTATTACACGATGATTCTTTGCGTCTGACTCTATTTCTTCGAATTTCTCTTTGAAAATCATCAAAATTCAAAATATTGTTATATACAAAGAAATGTCAAAAAGAGTCTCGGAAATCTTGGGCCACGACTCACAGGGCAACTAGTCTTCCGTCTCACCATTAATATGTTCGAAAAAATTCAGACCCAAAGAATCATCGTGTAATAGGGGACTTATGGCCAGTTGTACAATAGTGGTTCAGCCTCGGTTCAAGATTTTAACTCACCGATTTCGGCGGATTAACTAACGTGCAACGCTGGTGCAAGTATGTAATTGGTTATTATCACACACTTGAACAGTAAACCACTGTTGAAACTCAATTAACCCGCCGAAATCGATGGATAAAAATTGCTGAACCACGGTTTAAATATTTGTACAACTGGCCCTTAGGGCTGAACCGTGGTTCAGCTATTTTTATCCACCGATTTCGATGAATTCAACAGTGGTTCACTGTTCAAGACTCAAGTGTGTGATAATAACCAATTACATACTTGAACCAGCGTTGAACGTTAGTTAATCCGCCGAAATCGGTGAGTTAAAATCTTGAACCGAGGCTGAACCACTATTGTACAACTGGCCATTAGTGAATCCATAATTGTTTCCTATTTTGGCAAAAATTTGCGGACCTATAATACTTTCGGAGTATTTTTCTATTTTCGATTTCTTCATGAGTAGACACGAAAGAAACAAAAAATATTTTTGTCGGAATAGGTACTTGTCAAAAGTGATAAATGCTTGAAGAAATTTGAGAACACACCAAAAAATTCCCAATAACTGCATAGAATTCTTAAAACTCAAAGCAAACAAACCCTATTTCCTTTTTCGTAAAGCTTTTATTATAAGCTCTGTTGAGCTTTCGTGTATTCTTTAATTTTGTGTTGATAAATAAAATACAATTATACATATATGGCATGCACATGCCCATCTTTCCCAATCCATCCCATCCCACCCAAATGAATTAAAAAATTACAATAATAAAAATATGTATCGGGAAGTAGTTACCAATAATAACAAAACCAAAGCAATATTTATGAAATCAGCACTAAACATTCTCAGCTGTTTCAAAGAAAAGCATTTTAATGTCGCTCTCCCCAAGGGGGTTGCTTTTAAATCAGGTTTTCGAACAATGGCCTTGGTAGTTATGATTCACCATTATCACCTTTACCCGTTTCTTTGGAATCAGAATTATTCTATAGTCTTCGAGAAGCTGGCCCTTGTCACGTGAGGTTAAAAACGCCGCAACTTGCTTGTACTATTTTTAGAATATTTTCATTTGATCTCGTGAAGAAAACTTTAAATAGGGAGGGACATTATTCCAATTACCATCCATTATGACACCTCCATGCGCCCCTGGCAACAGCGCCAGCGGGCGGATTGCAATTTTGTATTTGTACGAGAAAACGACCTTTGTATTCCAATTTCATTATTAAATTCAATACTAAATCTGAAAGCAATAGAAAAAATAATGGAAACAAAATGAATGAAGTTTTCAATGCAATTTTATTATAGTTTTGTTCTATTTTGTTCATACTATGAGAATTACATAAAAATGGTGTGAAACTAATTATTTATATACCATTCTTCAAGCTAAATAAAATATTTATAGGTATTCTGTTTTTAATTTTTTTAATATTAATTATGAAACTTGGCCAGAAGCAAAAACAAAAGTGCTACTGCGTATAAAAGAAAAATAAGAGAATGTTTAAGACTTTTCCGTGTGTGGCTCCACCACGAATCCTTCACTGGCAATGCATCGCTAGGAGTGTAAGAGTTCAAGAATTTTCCTTCGGAATTATATGTCGTTCTATGCTATGAATGTTTATGTAAATGAGAATGTAATATGCAGCGAGAGTGATCGAAAGAAATTAATGAATGTTTAGTGTCTCGAATAAAATGCATCTTCAAACCAAAAATAAACGTTTTTCTAGTTTTTTTTTTTTGTTTTATATAATTTTTCATTTGTTTTTTTTTGTGTTATAATTCTATAAAGGTTAATTTTGTTTCTCTGGTTGCTTTTTTTTGTTTTTTGACTATGTATAGTGTAAAACTTTCACAAACTACAATCTACTACCCAGGGCATGAGCGACTCCTTTTAGGCGACAGGAATTTCTTCAATTTTCTTGGGAGCGGTCGTGTCTGGAGAACTGGAGGCAGCACTTTCAGCTGCATCAGCAGCAGCTGGGGATGTAACAGCTGCAGGGGCGGCTGTACCAATGGCGACTTCTTCGAAGTTTTGCACCAAATCGGGGACATCATCATCTGTGGCCGAGAGACCACCCGCAACAGATCCAGCAGCAGCACCCTTATTCGCAGCGAACTCACTTGCGATTTTCTTCAACTGTGTGATGTCCTGGGGACCCAATTGGGTGAGGATACCAGGCAGCATTTCGGAAATCGATTTATTTTCGCCATGGCCAGTGATGGCGAATGTGTTGGTGGGCAAAGATGCCTGGGCTTTGGGATTGTTGAAATGGATGACTGAGCCGTCGTTTTTGATGATGTTAACTTCCTCAATGCCGGGGATGGTATTTACCGATAGTTTTTTCAACGATGACTGTAGTTTTTTGTCATCGGTAGCGGGCGTTGAATGGACGATCTTCTTCTTTCGGCGTGGAGTTCCCTTTCCTCCAATACGCACCTGTGCTTGGAGTTTCTTCAGCTTCTCGGGATTCATTTTTAAACTCGATAAGAGTTTTTTTCACAATTTGTTCAGTAACACGAACGAATTTTCGAAAAAAGAAATTTACGATGCGCTGGAAAACACGTGCGCCAAAAGCAAATTCAACTGTCAAAAGGAATCGCCATTATGCAAAAAGGAATTATTGTAGATTGATTAATTCTAGTAGCTCTGATGAATTGAATCTGCAATAAAATGTGGAAGTGATGCCAAAACTACTGAAATCGGTAGAACAATAGATGTCGCTGTATACCAGTGAAGCCAAGAAAACAAAACAAATTGGAACAAAATTAATTTAAGGTAAACCCGCACTCAGTGGAACTGCACTTGAGCGACAACGCGCGCACTTTCGCACGTAACTGAACGGAGCTTTATGTAGCGACAAATTTGCCCTTCGTCGCTTAAGCCCGCATTACACGATGCTTGTTTTCCTGCTAGAAATGCTTGCTGGCTTTCGTGCTGGCTATTGAGCTGGAAAATGGCGTCACTGCTGGCTCTCTTGATAGAAGCGCTGCTAGATTTCAAAGTTAGAACCGGTGCTATTTTTCTTGCTGGTTTTCCTGCTGGATTTACGCAGACGTCAAAAGGTACATGTATATTTTCAAATGTCATTTTTACTATTTCGTTTTTGTTTATTTTCTAATAGATTTTTCAACTTTAAACAAAATTAAATGTGATTTCATTAATTTGTATATTTAGTTCTATCTGATGTATGCATTTTTTGTGAAAATTTGTTAAGAAAAATAATAGCTGTGTTTTATTTTCCCCCAGATCCAATCCGGATCAGATCATGAAAATAAAACAACCCAGGATCTCAGTGACAACTTGATATATACCCAACTCTTTTTTCCGTTTTTTTTTTTTATTTGTATACACCCGTTGTCTTTTTTCTTTACACTACTGACGACATTTACAAATTAAGGGTGTGTGTTCAAAACGGATTTGGAAATCCAAATCCAAAACAAAGTAGGATCTTGTGTTGTTTTTGTAATACATGTATTTTCGTAAGCAAATCCAATCTGGTTCGGATCTCGGGGAAAATAAAACACAGCTATTGTGTACTGTGTTCTCTTGATTTAGCAAACGTCAAGAAATTTCAAAAAACCATCAGCAAATCCAACTCCAAAACTTCGAGTGAAGCCAAAAAATTCAAACCAACAAAACATCCAGCACCACACCATGCAACAAAACCAGCTCGAAAGCCAGCAAGCATTTCTAGCAGGAAAACAAGCGTCGTGTGATGCGGGCTTTAATGCCGCGCCGTGAGGTACAGTTGTCGCTTAATGCGATATAGCTCATACAATTTCCTACAGATAAAGGTTCCCCACACCAACGCGAATTTTTTCTTTTTTAGCCCCGAGCGGGGCACAGAGCGGGCTCTGAGCGAATAGAGCTCAATCCGAACAGAGCGTGACCTGAACGCACCGATCTATTTAATAAATTCAATTGAGCACTGAACTCTCATATGCTTAGTAATCTGTCAAATTACATGAAAATTGTATGAAGTTAGCCGCGCTCAGCTTTGTGCTCGATGTGCTCGGTCATTTTTTTCCGAGCTCATCGAGCGAGCCCCGGTTGAGCTCTGAGCTAAAAAATAAATGCAAGTTGAGAGCTCGGAGCGTTCCGAGTTAAGGCTCTCCCAAACCAACGCGAAACATTCGCCGACGACAGATTTTTGTTGTTGTTTAGCGTTGTGTATTTGTCATATTTTGTGTTATTGTGAATGATTCGCTACGATTTCGCGTTGGTTTGGGAGAGCCTTTAAAAAGTAAGTTTTCATTAGGCGTTTTTCTTTTTTAGCCCCGAGCGTGACACTGAGCTGTCAATAAGAAAACTATGTCACTTTTTAACTCGGAGCGCTCCGAGCTCTCAACTAGCATTTCTTTTTTAGCTCAGAGCTTGACCGGGGCTCGCTCGATGGGCTCGGAAAAAAATGATCGAGCACATCGAGCACAAAGCTGAGCGCGGCTAACTTCATACAATTTTCATGTAATTTGACAGATTACTAAGGGCCAGTTGTACAAATATATTTTAACCGTGGTTGAGTTTCAACAGTGGTTTACTGTTCAAGCGTGTGATAATAACCAATTACATACTTCAACCAGCGTTGAACCTTAGTTAATCCGCCGAAATCGGTGAGTTAAAATCTTGAACCGAGGCTGAACCTCTATTGTACAACTGGCCCTAAGCATATGAGAGTTCAGTGCTCAATTGAGTTTCTTAAATAGATCGGTGCGCTCAGGTCACGCTCTGTTCGGAGTGAGCTCTATTCGCTCGGAGCCCGCTCTGTGCCCCGCTCGGTCCTAAAAAAGAAAAACAACTATTGACAATCACGTGTTGTTATTGCTGTTACTGTTGTTTTCGTCGTCACCACCGAAAATTTGCGTTGATGTGGGGGAACCTTTATTCAGATTATTGGTTTTTGTGTTGTTTGTTAATAAAAGCTGCGTTTTATTTTCCCCCAGATCCAATCCAAATCAGATCATGAAAATAAAACAACCCAGGATCTCAGTGACAACTTGTTATATACCCAACTCTTTTTTCCTTTTGTTTTTTTTATTTGTATACACCCGTTGTCTTTTTTCTTTACACTAATGACGACATTTATAAATTAAGGGTGTGTGTTCAAAACGGATTTGGAATTCCAAATCCAAAACAAAGTTGGATCTTGTGTTGTTTTTGTAATACATGTATTTTCGTAAGCAAATCCAATCTGGTTCGGATCTCGGGGAAAATAAAACACAGCTAAAGTAAACTATTTTGGAACAAAATTTTTGTTGTGTTCTCTTTCTGTTTCTGTGTTCTATACATCAAATTCTGACATTTTCAAAGGTTTCCAATGGTTTTCCACTATGGATGCATTGCACTTGGGTGTGTTCATTAAGTTTTTACGTAATTTGAAACCAAATGTCGTGCAAATTTGGTTGAAATTACCTCTTTTCGAAATGCGAATTTGTATGGGAAATGAGAAAATTTGGAATCGAATTTGGAAATTTTCAACGAAATTACCCCATTTGGTTTGAAATTACGTAAAAACTTTATGAACACACCCAAGTGGAATGCATCCGTAGTGGAAACCCATTGGAAACCATTGAAAATGCCAAAATTTGATGTATAGAACACAGACACAGAAAAAAAAAAAAGAAAAGAAATTCAAACATTGCCAATATGAGCGCTATACCCTAATATCTATGTATATATATTAGCCGTTTTTTAATATCAGAATTGATCTATATATTTAGATCATCAAATAACAAACATAACATAATAACAACAACACATGGATCTGCTCTTTATCGGGTTCACGTTTCATGATCCGATCCTATTTCTCAAATCATACATCACATACATTGTATGATTTTGACAGTTCAGTTGTATGATTTCTGTTTCTCAGATTTGTTGTATGATCCACTGTCATACAACATTGTATGACCGGAGATTACACTGGAAATATTGGAATGTTGTATGATTCTGTTTCTCAGAAATTTATCATACACATCATACAGCAAATTTACCTCAAATTGTTCATACATTTCATACAGCATATAAATTTGTTGTAATTGTTAAAAATGTAAGGGCAAAATGAACGTAAACAAACGAAAATATACAAAAGTAAGTAATTTTTGAATTAAAAAAATGGTAAATTGTGATGATTTTTCTTTTTAATCGACAACTAAAGAACAACAAATACTTGTCCTTTGGGAAATGTCAAATGATAAGCCAAAAAGAATTACTTTTTGGCCAATTTGCCGGATCGAACAAAACGAAAGAAGAGATAACGTTAGCTTCGAGCAACACAGTTTCCTTGGCCTTGGCATATGGAAAGTAACTCCATTGGGAATTGTAAATAAAGGATGATTTTTTCTTATTTCATATTATTATAATTTACTTTTATTTCTGGAAACAAACGCTCTATAATTGACTTCGTAGTAAACAAATTGAGATTTATTTAAATTGCCACTCAATAATAATGAAATGTCAAAATCATACACATCATAGAACAAACAAAATATTATAGAACACTTCCAATGAAATCTGAGAAACAGAAAATTGTATGATGTGTATGATGTATGAAAGTGTTGTTTGTTGTATGAAATGTATGTGATGTATGAACTGAGAAATGGGCCAGGTCGCTGCTTCTCGCCACTGTGAGGCTGTTTTATTTTAGCAGGATGATCCATATGGATCATGGGTCATAATAAAAAACGGCTATTATGTTGCTGTGTGTGAGTCAAAGTGACACTTCGATACTAAAATATCCTTATACAGGCACTATTCAAACCTCAAACGCGTTTAGCTTACAATAGGGGTATATTCACGATCCGATGCAAACTGGTCTTGTATCATTGCAAAAGTGTAAAGTTTATTTTTTACAATGGGGTTAGGGTATAGCAATTTTACACTTTTGCATTTTTGCAATGATACAAGACCTGCAGTTGCATCGGATCGTGAATACCCCTAATTTAACTCTATTCAACGTTGCAAAGTTTTAGAAATAAGTTTAGGCGTGTTTTTTTGCAAGCCCGGGGGGAATTGGTTGAAAAAACTACAGCGGGGATTAGCGACGCCATGACAGTAAAAAACATGGAGTTTTCATACAAACTATCGATAACATGTATGCAATTCATGCCGGTAACACAGTTTTTCGGTGCGCTTAAGTTAATCCCCGAGAATTCTCCGGGATTAGTTGTTGTTGCATTTAACATGTTAATTGTTTAGCACCGACGTCGTTTTTTTCATCCAATTCCCCCCGGGCTTGCAAAAAAACACGGCTTTTGTTGCATTTAGAGGCATTATAAAATAACTTTATGCACTCACTGTATGTCTAGGTGAGCCGATACTGAAGCTGGTTCATTTCAAACCATTTCAATTGGGAAGGAACAGATAATCAAAGATAGAAGAACAAAAATTAATATTAAACAAGGAAAAGAAGAATGAGAACATATAGGTATAGGAAATTTATGAAAATTGAAGTGAGACAAAGATTTAATTTAATTTTGATTTTAACTTACTCATTGATTCATTCATTTGTTAAAAATATATAATTTTTTTTTAAATTTGCTATTTTAAGTAAGTAGCACTTAAGAGGATAAAACTAACTTCTAAACGGAAGGTCGTAGAACATTCATTTATTTTTATTTCATATATTCAAAATTCCAGAACTCTGCTAATTTAAAAAAAATAATCTAAAAATCTACAAAACGAAATATAAATTTTTGAAAATTCAAAATTGAAAAATTGAAATATATTTTATACTATTGGAAAAGTATTTGAAAAAAAGGGAAATAGACAATTAATTTGATATGTCATACAACTGTACACCCTACTTTCACAATAGAAAATAAGAAAAGTTAAACAAATAGGGTTATTGTTCATTGCCAACCGACCTCTACGCATGGTTTGGCGGAGCCTGAAAGTATCACCAATTCTCGGAAAAAGTCACAAATAAATAAATAAATAAAATAAATACAACTAAAACTTAAATGTCACTTATCCGCACACAATTAATGGTTCGCTCGTCGAACTGCAGTGTGCATTTTTCATTTATGATTTCGTTGTTTTAATTTTTGTAGGGAAATTTTCGTTTGCTTTAGTCCCATTTCACACGAGGAAACAAGTTTTGTAGATTTTTTTACGCTTTCTTTTAATTTCCAATCGCCACCAATCGTAGACCGTTCAATCCAAGGTTCGAAGAGCGATAAAATATGATTCGTGAAAAATTCAATCTTATTTGTTGGTTCCTTTAAAATATAATTGGTAGAATAATGGTTCGTTCCCGAGTTTATATGACGTGGGAACTATTGAAGATCCATTCACATTTCACGAACCGTTCAAATAATAAAAAAAATATCATATATTACATTAAACTGATTCGCATTTATTATTTACATTAGGTGTGTTTTATTTTCCCCAAGATCCGCACCAGATTGGATTTGCTTACAAAAATACATGTATTACAAAAACAACACAAGATCCAACTTTGTTTTGAATTTGGATTTCCAAATCCATTTTGAACACACACCCTTAATTTGTAAATGTCGTCAGTAGTGTAAAGAAAAAAGACAAAGGGTGTATACGAATAAAAAAAAACAAAGGAAAAAAAGAGTTGTGTATATAACAAGTTGTCACTGAGATCCTGGATTGTTTTATTTTCATGATCTGATCTGGATTGGATCTGGGGGAAAATAAAACGCAAATATCTTTATTTCTCCATTTCAACAACAAATATTTTAAATAATTCAGTTTTTTCAAAATTTTTGAGTTTTTCCAAAAAATTTTGAATTTTTTGTAAAATGTTGATTTTTTCAAAAAAAAATTTCAATTTTTTTAAATTTTTTATTTTTTTAAAATTTTTGTTTTTTTTTTTAAATGTTTGATTTTTACAAAATTGTTCAATTTTTTTTAAAGAGATTAGGCTTATGTCTGAACATCAGAAATCAACCCATGTAAGACTCGTACTACAATTTCGCTTGACATAAATTTAACATCCACATTCCACACCAGACAACTTTTGACATCTTTGAAGTCAACAAAAAAAATCAAAAAAATTTTCGCTGTTCCACTCTGTCTAGAAATTTTTCTGAAAATTTTGTGAAAAATTAAACTAAACCTTTATTCGCATTAAAAAATGATAACAATATGAGATTAAACTAGATAATGTGTTTTTTACTTTAAATGTGTCATGGAATATATATATTTTTCTAATTGGATAGAATCCTATAGCAGATGCTCTTATCTACCACAATAAGATTTTTTCATTCATTATAATCGAATTAATTGAATTTCTTATCAGAACAAAATTTGATATTTTAAATTAAAAAATTAGTCTCACCGCAATGAATATAATTTATTTAGGAATCATCTGCTTGTGGATGGCCTTTGTCAATAGCACTGATGTCATCAACAGTATAGCTGGTGGAATTCCCAACAGCAACAGTGTTTTAACTCGCAACGAAAAAACTCCTCTGAACACCAGAAACGTTCAATCTCTGTGTCCAAATATGTTCAACCATGTTTTTAGCGGGTTTGTCCCGCGAGATGGTACCGAAGCAGGGAACATGACTGACATAAAACTCGATGGAGAGGTTAATCTATACAAGTGCGTTATGGCTTGCTGCGAGAGAAAGAACCACACATGCAATGTGGCGTTTGTTTATAAGCAGACATGCTACCATGTTAGATGCCAGAGCAACGTCGCCTGTTTGCCGAAGGAAAGAGGCGATGCCAAAGGGCCGTTGGAGATGGTTCTGATCAATCCAGTTGCCGGTCAACCCGGTGAGGAAGAAATTACCTGGATGGACCTGCTGAAAACTGAGAAGTTAAGTGAATTCATTCCCGAAGAAGAAGCAGCTGCGAATCCCCTCAATTTCTGGAAGCAATCGAGTAAATTTAGGTATGAATCACCGCCGCCAGTCTATGAAGACGACTATATGCCCATTGAAGAGAAGCGTGTCAAACAATTGTTCTATG
The DNA here is from genome assembly GCA_929447395.1 of Epistrophe grossulariae. NCBI lineage: Eukaryota > Metazoa > Arthropoda > Insecta > Diptera > Syrphidae > Epistrophe > Epistrophe grossulariae. Next base: position 138,468,336 of record OV839566.1, read on the forward strand.
GAAATTCGGGCATGGACGAGGAGGCCGACGATGAAATGCTCTTCTACAGTGGATCTGCCAAGTACATTCCTTGCGAACCCAACATAGATGGTGGATGTCCGGAGAAGGAAGTCTGCGTGGGTATCCGTTCGAGTGAACGCAAGGGAATCTGCAAGTGCATCCGAGGATATGCGAGGAATCGTCAAAGAGATTGTGTCCGAAGAGACATTGACTTTGGAGGCGACAAACTTGTGGAAAAAATTTTCCAAAGCGAAGGACCAAGACATATTTCTTTGTTGGACTCAATACCAGTTACTGAACGCCAGATGGACGAAGGAGGTGCGGCAGCGGCAGCCAGCAAAGAGGAACAACAAACTAAAATTGCGGTCTCAGTAATGTCCAAGGAGGTTCAGCTGCCCGAAAAAGAGGTAACCTTGTCAGCATATACTGTACCCGATGAGCAATCCAATGGAGTTCCATACAAATACCTATGGACATTGATAACTCAGCCAAAAGGACCCATGAACGGAACCATATCCGATCAAACAAAGTCCAAAGTGAAGCTATCAAATCTCTCCGAAGGTCTGTATATTTTCAAAGTGTCTGTCACGGGAAATGGGACTTACGGTGATGCCATGGCTAATGTGACGGTCTATCCAGAGAAGCGAATTAATCGTTTGCCTCAGGTTGTGATCTCTCCAGCTGAGCAGACAATAAAATGGCCGACAACCAAAGCGATTCTGGACGGCAGTGCGAGTACAGATGATGATAAAATTATAGGCTGGCATTGGGAGTTGAAATCTGGTCCAATTGGTTACGAACCCAGCCTTCCTGAGATTAACACACTTCAGTTGAGCGATTTAACATCTCCCGGCAACTACACCTTTCAGTTAACGGTTACTGACTCGGATAAGGCAAAAAATTCAACAACAGCCAATATAACGGTCCTAAAAGGAACCGATTATCCACCGGAAGCAAATGCTGGAAGTGCTGTTATGGTTTATCTGCCTCATAACAACGTTACTCTTAATGGAACTGCCAGCACTGACGACCGAGAAATTGTCGCCTGGGAATGGACGAAAGATGCCAGTGATGAAAGTAAAGCTGTCGACATGCAGAACACACGAACACCTTATTTGCAACTTTCTAATCTTGAAGAGGGAATGTACACCTTTGTATTGAAAGTTACAGATGGCAGTAATCAATCTAGCACGGCGAAAGTACATGTCTTTGTAAAACCCCCAACGAATTCTCCTCCTGTAGCCGAAGCTGGAACGAACACCACAACCAATTTACCAAAGAACTGGGTCGAGCTGAATGGTTCGCAATCCAAAGATGACATAAAAATCACAAACTATCGTTGGTCACAAATTTCCGGACCGAAGGATGCAGTGATTGTGAATGGCAATGAATCTGTTGCCAATGCTACGAGTCTTACTATTGGACTCTATGAATTCCAATTGACAGTCTCCGATGAGAACAACAACACCGCCAGTGACAGCACATGGGTGAAAGTTGTCCAAGAGAAGAATAGCGCACCAGTAGCCAACGCTGGAGGAGATCAAAGTATCACCTTGCCAGTGTCAGTGATTTATTTGAACGGTTCGAAATCATATGATGACTTGAATGTGGTAAACTACACCTGGACGAGAGATGACATGAGTTTGGCTGCTGGGAATATTGTTGGAAACTCAAACCACGAAGCAGTTCTGATGCTAACTGATGTGGCACATGGCAGGTATGTCTTTAAATTAACTGTAAATGATGAACAGGGATTGACTGGGAGTGATACGGTGAGTGTCATCGTCCGCCCCGATCCGAAGCTACTGAATCTGGTGGAACTAACGTTTTCCATGGGGATTTCTGTACTCACGCAATCTGAATTGGACTCGATGGTCCAAAAGATAGCATTGCTTTTGGGTAATGTGAAGATTTACGTTCGAAAATTAAAAGTCGATTCGAAGTCCGACGAAGCAATTTTGGTGTTCTATGCTGAGGAACTACCGCCAGCTGGAGCTACGGATGTCAAGTCGACGCCCCTTCCTGGACTCAGGGTCGAACAAATTTTAAAAGAAAAAATTCTGCGAGATTCGTCGATTTTAGGTGCGGCATTTGCCGATGTTCGGACAACGGTTTGTCAAAATAAATGCTCCGGACATGGTTCTTGTAACACGGTCACTCGTTCCTGTATGTGCGAAACTTTCTGGATGCCTTCTGTGTTCTATTTTTGGGGTGTAGAAGAAGCCAATTGCGATTGGTCAATATTGTATGTTGTGGTCGCGGTTATTGTTGGATTTCTTCTCTTGTCTGGTTTGTTTTGGGGGATTTCCTGTGCTTGTCGCACTACATCCAAGAAACCAAGATCTCGTCCAAAAGTGCAAAAATATTCCCTAATAGGATCCCAAGAGGAAGAACTTCCCACTTCATATAATCGTGCGACATCGCTAACTGACTCGGAGACCGATTCCGATGTTGTTTTTGAGACTCGTTCCAAGCCGAATGGAATCTTAAGATCCAATGGAGCACCCAGAAATAATAATAATGTTTCGAAATATGCCACAACTAAAATTGGACGTAAAATTAAGACATAACTTTTATCTTCAGAGACGGAAAGAAAAAGAACTTGTTCAATATTGAGAGAAGAATGAGCGCGCGTTGGGAATAAACTCCCGATACATTCCAGTTTTCGAAACGATGTTCCTTTGTAATGAATTTATGTATTTCCTATGTTTATTTTGTGTACTTAAAAATGTGTTTCGCATCGTCATCGTCATTTTGTTTTAATTTTTATATCCTTTAAAATAATTATTCATTATTTTAATTTCATCAGGGAAAGCACAAAGTATTATTTTTTTTTTTTAATTTTAAGTATTTTTAAGTTTTCAAAAATATGACGAACTAACAAGTTTTAACATATTGTGTCAGATCAAAATCATGAAGAGTCTTCAGAAATAGCTATGGATACGAAGCTGTGTCCCCTGCGAGGTATAACACACTAACCTTACTATACATTATTGTTTTTTTTTTTTATTTAAAATATGCTGTAGAAATAATCTGTACATTAAAAATATTCCTGTTTCTGAGTTTTCAAAATGCAAACAACGACTTCATTGGTTTGTTTATACATTCATATGTACATGCAGCTATTTAGAAGACAGAAATGGATTGTGCTTAGGTACATAAATCATTTGTGTAGTTTTATTTGTTTGCCAAAAATATATTTTTTAAACAAGAAAAACAAATGTAGTTCACAAATCTTTGAATAAAAATATAAAGTAAAAAAAAAAATTTTGTAGTTTCTAAGCTTACGATACATTCATGAACTGTACAGAGATAAAATGGAGAAGCGAGAAAATAAAATATGTATTATTTATTGACTTAAGAAGTGTTGTTTTTTTATTAATTACTTTCAAGGATTTTTTCGAAATGAAGACATTATGTACACATGTATGTATGTATGTACATACATAGAAATATGATCGAATTAATATCATGATTTTATGATTTGAGGTACCGTATGAAGCTATCGATTCTTTTAGAATAGGAGGATAAAATAACGTAGATGGTATTTAATAATATTACACCTATAATTGCTGCACGATGCAACATCACTATTTTTCACATAAGTAACCCATAATCTTCTTTTGTTGCGGATTGCAGATATTTCAGATAGTAAGGTTTTTGTTTTAGACTACAATAATTAATTGGTTTCAGAGTTTTTCAATTGACTCCGGTTTTCGATATGTTTAAGTGTAAAAGTACAAAAACATTTTTTTAATGCAGTATTCCACAACGAACAAAATTGGAAAAAAAAATCGTTAAGTAGAGCAGGCGAAGAGTAACAGTTAAATAAAGATAAATAATATGTATGTATCTCGAAAACTAAAGAAAGGTTTGGAATTTGGATTTTCAAAGAGAAAGATAAGTGCCAATATTTTGTGATATAAACTAAGCTCGTATATATATCGTCACCTGACTCACGAACTTACGTAAGGGTTTTTTTGACATTAAAAAAAAAACGATTTTAAAAGGTATTGATTACTGTAAAAAAGATTTCCTTCTTATTATTTTGCAACTGCGGGATTTCTATTTTTAAATTAAATGATCGGTTAAAAGAAGAATTATAGCTTAAATATGCGTTTTTTTCAGATGTTAAAAAAGCAGTAACGTTCGTTCGTGAGATGAGTGATGATGTTATGAACATTAAAAAAACACTGTTTTCCTTTCAAAGGATTTACAAAAAATTTTAACTTTATTGTTTTTATATTTTCAACTCGTTTTTTAAATTGTGAATCACGTACAAAGTCATGGCTTACAAGAAAACTAGACCAGTCGCTAGAAATCCAGGCCTGACCTGGAAAAAAAATGTATTGTACAAGTATATGTGTAGTTTTTCGGAAAATCAGGTTGGAGCTTAGCCGCCTTGAGCCTGAATTTTCTAAAAAACTGACTTAAGGCTTAACTACATAAGCCAAAAAGTACTGAAGTACAAAAGTAAAAATATTTTTTTTACCGCTAGCGCCGTTGTTTTGTGAAAAAGACTACACAAATTTGTTTTTAAACCAAAATTTAAGCTTTCTGCATCATTTTTATAAGTTTTCTAGTCAGAAAAACTATCACAAAATCAATTTAAAAATTTTCACTTCTGCACTTTTTCACTTTTTTGGCTTATGTAGTTGAGGCTTTAAAATTAAAAAAAAATAATAAAAAACCGGCAACAATTACAATGTCATGTTATATTTTTTATTTGAATTTTTTTTTTAGCCAGAAATCCATTCTTCATTTCTGTTTTTAAATTTTAAATAAATAGTTTTTGAAAAATTAATTTTCAAAATGAAAATTTTGAAAAAAAAAATTGAAAGTTATTTTTTTTTTAATTTTACGTTATTTAGCAGTATTTGTATTACTAGTATTCAATGCTCTTACCAATTTTAAACCAAACGATAAAAACCAGATGACAAAATGTCTCCGAGTTTTTCAAAAAATTTAAATAACAAAATGTGCTTCACTACTTTTTTAGTGAAAATAAGATTTTTAGACCAATTTAAACCAAATAGTACCGATAAAGCCAAATTAATGGAAACGTACCTGCAGTTTTCTTTCACAATTCGTTATAGGAGGTTATATTTGTGGTTTTTCAGACATCCGCCATCTTGGATTTTATAAAAATTGACTTAAAATGTGTTAAGGGCGTCCATATTACAAAAAAGTTTGTTTATTTTATTCAAAAATCTACTGTCAAATAAAACCTTAATTTTCAAATCATTATTCATCTAAAAGTCATAGGATAAACAGCAAAAAAAAAAAACAAATTTAATGCCTTCTTATAAATCCATTGGATGATTTCTTTTGTGTTTGAATAACAAATACCCAAATATTCTTGAAAACAAGTAATTTGTACCGAAATTTAGAGATCCAAGGGAATATTTTCCAAAACATCCCCAATTCTGGGTGATATTTTCCACAAAACCAGTCAAGATTTTTGGGAAATGTTTTATTGGATGAAGTTACTGATGAAGTCAAATTTCAAGAAAGTTATTATTTGTCCTCAGGACTTTTTTCTAAAGGAACCTTCTAGAAAAGAAAACAAAATAATAATTTTCAGGATTACCTGTGTCCTTCTGTGAAAAAAAAAACAATAAAAAGGATCTGTATTTCGCAGATGCGGATTTTGATGTCTTAGTTTGGGATGAATGTTGCGTCGTTGCATCAATGTCAGTTTTTTTGCGATTCATAATTTACTCATATATTCTGCGTGAATGTTTGTATTCTATATTATCCATCACCAAAATTCAACGTATTACAATAGAAGTTGGACGTAAATTATCGATATATAATTATCTATATATAAGAAGATATAGGTACATAATAAGATCTAAATCAAATATTTGTTGTATTATACACAGTTTATTTTAAATATTTTAGATAACATTTTTTTTTTAAATGAAATGAAATTGAAGTCGGTTGGACAAAGTTCGATTATTAAAAATATTCATCCGATTCTCGTAGTATTGTCATTTCATGCACGTTTATGGTATTTTTTTCATCGCTTTTTTTTATTCTGTAGTCACCTACGCAGAGAAAAACCATGGATTTATAAGATTATTTTGTCGAAAATCTTTTCCATTTGCGGTTAACGGTTTTTTCGAAATTTATTCGATTTTTTTTTAAATTTTAAGTTAGTTTTTTTAACTTGGATATGATTATAAATTAAAAAAAATACATTGATGAGAAAAATTTTGTGTTTCTTACCTGTAGGTGTATTTTTCCAATCCCGGAGTTGCGATTGAAAAAAACGACATCGGGCATTAGCGACGACATCAAAGAAAAAATTGTTCATTTCAATTTTCAATACAAACTACCGATAACAAAGAGATAATTGGAGCCTAAAATGTTTCTCCGGGATAAAAACTAAATCCCGAAAATTCAGGGAGTTAAGTTAAGCCCATAGAAGATTTATTGTTGTTACATTAATTAATATGTTAATTGTTTAGCAATTAGCATGACCTCATTTTTTTTTCATCCAATTCCCTCCGGGGTTTTGAAGTAAAATCGCACCTTATAAAAGTTCAATTTGTTCTTTTAAAATTATCATTTCTTCACGAAAAATAAAAAAAAAATAGTAAATTTTTGCCCAAATTTGTCCAATAGCATTTTTCTTTTCGAAATTTGAGTGAAATATATACAAGGACAGATTTTCCCAATGAGATTTTTTTGGGGTCTGGTTAGAAAATGTCATAATAAAGATGTTCAACTTTGTTATACATATGTTATAAGTATGTTATTTCGTGGGTTGCTTTACTTTTCTTGAAATTTCAATACAGAAAATTGAAGTTAATCATGTTAAAATTTTTTTTAGACCAAATGCATATACAACTTTATTAAACTCGCTTTTTCTATCTGCCACGAGAGTAATATTTCATTCTACTACCCCACAAATAAATTTGTACCAGAAGAACAACCTATCTGTCGTCGCAGTGTTCGCAGTTGTCGGAGTTGTCAAATAAACGAAGGAAGGAATTTTTGTTTTTAGCAGAAATTTCTTAATTTCCTTACTTTTTCTTTCGTAGTTATCATATATTTACAGTTTACACGACAATTAACCTCGTTTCATGTGAAATTCACTGTTTTACTCATTCAGAGAAATTATAATTCATAATCACTGAATTAACTGCACAAATAAAGGTAGGTAATAATCGAAAACATATAACAAATTTACTTTTTTCCTGAGTCATTCGACAATTTAGCAAATTGGTTTTTTTCTTTTTCTTTGTCGTTGAGATTTAAGAAGGAAAATAAAGAGGAACAATTTTGTACGCAGCTGTAATATTCCTATGATTCAATAAATGTTTGCTTTTGAATTTGATAACATTTACTTCGATTTACTTTTGTAATCATGATAGGTCGAAGTTCAACATTGACGAACTAAACCATACTTTCTACTGTCCTTTAAATTTGTTTTAACAAAACTGCAGTTTTCTTTTTTCAATTATTGTAAGAAATGGACACGGAAAAGTCTAGCAACAGTTCATTTGAAGATCTTTCGAACCTCAATGAGGCCGAGATGAAGCAAATGAAAGAAGAAGTTGAGCCCAAAATTGATCCGCACCGAGTTGTTGACTTGCTTGGCAATGGACAACTCATTAAAAAAACCTTGAAGAAATCGGACAATCCTATAAGTCCGCAACGTGGAGAATTGATCAAAGTTAGTTTCACTGGTAAATTGGACGATGGAACTGTTGTTGAAAAGGAAGAAAATGCATATTTCCATGTTGGTGACTATGAAGTGAGTAACATTAGGTATTTCCTTAGTTGAAATATTGTATTCTTTGAAAACTTAATGCCGATTTAATTATTTTTTTTTTTGTTTTGACTTAAGGTTGTTCAAGGTTTAGACCTAGCAATACCAATGATGCTGGTTGGGGAAGTTGCTGAAGTTATTGTGGATCCTAGATTTGCTTACGGGCCCATTGGATTGAAAAACGAAGATAATCCTGCACTTTCAATTCCACCAGATGCAAAGGTAAGTAGATTCAGTTTAGTCAAGTACTACCTATAAGATGTGCATTCAGTTAATTGTTCCAATTAAAAACTACTTGGCGGTCTCATTGCTGGTGTTACGCGTAATTTCGACTGCAAAATCGTTCGTCGTCATACCTGCCTTTCTACAATAAGATTTTAAATATAATAATAAAATTCTCTTGCTTTTCAATAATTTTGAACTTGTTCGTATTTTTTTTTTAAATTGGGCCATTTTATACTTTTTTTTAACAGTCCAAACCAAAGTCGTCGATTTTATTTTTTTTTTAAATAAACAATAAATAAACCAAATATGTCAGAATTTATATTGTTTTTATCTATTTTCAGATAACTTATGAAGTACATTTATTGGATACAAAATTTGAAGAGCACGCAGATCTAAAGACTTTTGAAATTCGTAAAAAATATGGGCAAGTTAATGATACCATCATGTATTAAAATAAATCAGGAATAACATTTATTCTTTATTTTTTTAGAAATCGCAAAAAGGAAAGAGCTAACTTTTGGTACAATCGCAATGAATTTAATATTGCAATTCAACTTTACCGTCGTGCATTAGAGTACTTAGATGACAGAGATGGTGATCCAGATGCTAATATCGACACAGAAGATTTACAAGTGAGGAATTACCTACACACAAAATAAAACCTATTTACAAATATAAATATGGAATTCGTATGTTTAGCTATCCAATGGTGATTTACAGAGCATCTTAGATGATAGACTGGTTGTTTATAATAATCTGGCGATGGCACAGATCAAGATCTCAGCATATGATGCTGCACTTGCTTCAGTTGAACATGTTTTAAGGTGTCAACCCGACAATCATAAGGCTTTATATAGAAAAGGGAGGGTACGCTAAAAAACAATAACTTTTTTTTTTTCAATTTTCATTCAGGATAATTAAATTTTTGTTTAATAGATTTTGGAGGGCAAAGGCGACACCAAGGGAGCCATCAGTTTATTACAAAGGGCAGCTACATTGGAACCCGATAGCAGGACTATCCAGCAGGTTTGTTGAGATTACGCTATGTAGCCTCTTTGAAAAAAAAAAATGTTTAATTGACTTGAGTTGCAGTATGAAATTAAATATGTAATGCAATGTTATCCCAAAGTATATTTATTAACCCTAGAAACATAACCATACAGTACACTCACGATAATGTGAAAAATTTGAATTAATTAATTTTAAGATCCGAAATAGATCTCCACGTTTCCAAAAACAAATGCACAACATAAAAAAATTGGACTAATGAAGTTTCCATCGAACGACGATATATGGTCGTTGTGTAATGGAAACTCTATTGTCTATTTTTGAAGATTTTTTTATTTTTCACAGGGTTAATAAAAAGAGACCCTCTTGTTTTCTTGATGTCATAAATATTTTCAAAATAATTGATCCGCTAATGGAATGTTTTATTTTTCTGTGTAGGATCTCGCCAAGTTGATTATAAAAGCGCGCCGTGAAGAACACAACGAAAAGGAAATGTACCAAAAAATGTTGGGCCACGCCAAAAAGTTAGAACAAAACAGCAAACAACCACTAAAAAGGGCTACTCCAGAAAGTTCAAAGGTAAACAAAAAACAATATCTTAATTAAAATAAAAGATTAAGTTATCGTTCTTATTTTCTAATATTTCAGTTGAAAGTTCTTGGCTATCTTATGGGATCTATTTTGATTGGTGTTGCTGGGGTAGCAATGTACAGATATAAATACTAAACACAAAAAATGCAATTCTAATTGTTTTGCCTTATTTATTTTTTCTCTTCCATTTCTTGTTTAAATTTTGTAATGCTTAAACTTCCATATTGAAATTAAATCAAATCAAAGGCAATGCATAAGGTTTTCGCATTTCATCGAAATATTATTTTCGAAACAGGTTTGCATTGATTAAAATATATTATTTATATTTTTTGTTATATGAAATATGATGTTGTTAATTTTTTTTTCGACGCAGTAATATATAAACAGTTTATTTTAATATTTAAAAAAAAAACAAAATAGGTATTGTTGAATGTATTTTGTACCTTTCATTTATAACACTTTATTATCCTTAAAGATATCATTCCAAGACAGCTGATGTATTGAAAAATATAATATTTTATTTTCCAAAGGTAATGGACAGGTTCATAGTAAATAAAAAGAATTCAAAACAAAATTGAAATCAATTGGTTTTTGTTAGTTGACGCATTTTATATAAGCTTTTTGCAGTTCATCCATGGTGAATACTGGATATGCTTTTGTTTGCTTTTTTCCCACAAATTTAAAATAAGTCAGTAAAAAACAAGAAGTTTTCTTCATACATACGTACAAAATGTGAATAAATATATTTCTTTAAATTAAATTAGCCTTGTTTTTCTATTAAATTTAAGCTCGTTTCATTTTTTTCGGATGAAAATAGTTTTTAATATGAGTTTGCAAATTTCAAAGATAAAGAAAACAAATTAATGTTTCTATTTTTTTTTATAAAAAGAATCGAAGTCCTTTTTTGGAAACTAACAATAAGCGGTGGACCCTTTAGATCTACGATAACCAATTATATATTTTTAAAATCAAATATAAGGTAGACATTATTGCTTTGACTGAGGAATTCGAAGGACATCGTTTAAGCTGGCAAATTTGGCATTATTGATTTAGTTGTTTTTTCACTTGTTTTTATTTAATACTCACTTTTCAAAGAACACAAAAACCTTTACCTTTGACGTAACATAAATTTATTTATTTATTAATCCAATTTGTTAATGCCTTTCAATTTAAAAATAATTCTTTTGATTATTTCTAAATTCGATGTACTTAGCTGTCTACTTTGAGTTTGTGTTTTAAGCTTATCAGTGTTATTTTCTAAAGCTTCTAATAAAATTTCAATGTCGGTTTGAGGATTGTTTTTCCTAGACTCAGGCGTTAATTTAATACGACAGACATGCGATTGTTGAATATTAGCCATGCTTCGATTTTGAATTAGTTCTTTCCACAAGCGATCACATCTTTCTGCATCGACTCTAATATTGGTATTTGTTTCCTCCAAATATCCAAAGAGCATTATTTCTTTGTCACTTTCCAGTTTTTTAAGTATTTCTTTAGATTGATTTTCAAATTTTGATAATTTAGATATACTTTTGAGAAATTCAATGCAACTCAGACGTGTAGAGAATTCATCAAACAATGAAATATTCATGTTGAGCATTGTGAGAATTTCTTGTATCTTCCTACCATCGATATAACCTATTCTAGGAGCAATGAAATCTAAAATACTTTCAACTATCAAAAATAGTCTTTTGTTTTCAATAGCAATCTCAAGATATTGAATTAGCATTTGATCAAGATCATCATTATGAAATTCGATTGATTTCAAAAGTCTTAAGTTCTTCACCTGAAAAAAAAAAAAAATTGGTAATAATTTTTTAATATTCGATTAAAATTACTTCAGGTAATAATTACAATTGTATAATAACTTTGAATTGTTATTTCATTTCTAGATTCTTTAAGAAGACGAAAAAGTTCATTTCGAAAGTGTTGAATTATTGGTTGTTTTGCTGCACAACTAGGAATGGCTTCCAAACCAATTGTTAGTAAGAATCTTTCATTTCTTAACGTGCATGCATTGAAATTTTTCCATATTTCAATTTTTTCTTCAGATGTTAGCAAGGTATAAAGATTCTTTAAAAGAATTTCCGTATGAAGGGCTGGAATACTGTTAGAAAATTTAGCAAAACGTTCGTTTATATCTATCCAATATTTTAAGTATGATTGTCGAGTTGGCTGATCCGATAACCTTAACGAAAAAATGGATAACATTGTAAAATATGAAAATTAACTAATCACTCCTATTGATGAACTCGTAATACTCGATTCGCAGTGCAATACACTCTTCACGATAAATTAGTTAAATGAAAGCATTGAACTGACAACGCTATAAAAAGTTAAAGTGGATCAGAAATGGATTCACAAATTCGATAATTAAAAAAAAATTACGAGTTCCATAAATTGCATGAATATAATGTTGTACTTACGTAAATATTGTGCACCATATATCAATGACTGCAAACGTTTCTGTTGTATTGTTGTGCAAAATTATAGAAGTAAGTTTTTTTCTTACATGTTCTTCGTTAAAGCGGACTTGGAATGAGCTTAGAGTTTCAATAAAGCGATTGTATTTCGCTTTGGATGTATTTATAAAACCTTTGACAAAGAGAGAATTACAAATATTTTGGGTTTGTTATTTTTAATCATCTATATAAGTAAAATCCTAGCTCGCTTGGTGTTTGCCCGAATATCATGTAAAAACAATTGAATATGGGTGATTCTCTACCAACTGTGATTTTTTAAATCAAAATTTTGCTAAAATTAAAAATCATTGAAAATTAATTTCTTTTATTTTGTTTTTCTTTAAATAGACATGGTATTAAATCTGTCTGGACATCTTATACAACTTTTAAGGAACAAAAAATATTGTATAGAATTTGATTTGTCCGAAATATTGGTACCATTTTTAATAAATAAAATAAAAAATATCACGATTTTGAGCACTATTGCTTGAAATCATTAAATTTAAGTTCATTATAAATTAATATACCACGGTACTGACACCCACGGTACTGACATTTAGGCTTTAATATAACCTCATCTCCGTGACTTGACTCTTTGAGCATACTTTTTCAAGTCGAGGGGAATGGGTAGCAAATTTTTAAACAATCATGTAAATTCTAGTACAAACTTATTTCCACATTTCGAACCAGAAATTAATGAGAAAATTTAACATTGAGTATCAAATAAAGCCCTAGACACAAAGAATCACAGTTGGCAGAGAATCACGCATATATTGTGAGATCGTCGGAGCTAAACACCATTTTTTGTAGACTTAAGGCTGTTAAAAGCTATTTTCAACCATATTGATTCATTTTGTTTAAATTCTTTGCGATAGTTCAGTGTTCATAACAGGAGCTAATTTATAAAAATGCGAACATAGGAAGTACCTTAAATAATTTTGATTAGAGTGGAATATACTGAAAATACTTTCTGTCTCATTGGTAAAATTGTAACGTTAAGATTTTTGACTTTGGAAATCAAGCGATGCAACGCAAGCTATAATCTTCTGGTTAATTAACGTTGTCTTCATTAAACGCAATGTTATAGATAATTTTATCTCGAATATTCTTTGAAATTTTTCTGTTCATCATCTTGGGCTAACTTTTATCCTGAAATACCTTGAGTAACAAGTGAAAATTGAACAGTGGATGTAACTTAATTTACTCCACTAAATACGATTAATCGATTTAAAATAAAAATAAGAAGGGTAAGTCCTGAAAGCGGGAATCCCCAAATATGTTATTTAATGCCTAAAGCATAGAACGCAGCTGAAACGAAACGAAAATTTCCATACAAAAATTGAAGCAACGATCATAAACGAAAAATTTCGTTTTTATTTTTGTTCTGCAGTACGTTGTTCAACCACTGATCTCTATAATACACTGGATAGTGAATAGCCTATAGTGTATAACAGTTTTTGTGAGGCAAGTTTTTTAAAGGGTACCGGCCACGACCTCATATCTCGCTCTATACAAACGAAGAAAGAGATTGAAGATATTTGCCGAAATTGACCATTTATTTGATATCAGTTGATGTCAACAAGCATTGCGGCTGTAAATATTAAAAAAAAAATAAAAGAAAATGCAGGTCCAGTAGCGTCCATTCCGTTGGCACCGCTGTTATACTGTTATATGAGGGTACCGGCCACGACTATATTTTTGCCTCAAAAATTTTTTATGAATACACTATCCAGTGTATATAGAGATCAGTGTGTTCAACGAGCGAAATTGATAATTGCAGCAGATTATTTGGAGAAGTCTCCACTCTTCCGAGTTTTTATTTGTATTTTTATTTATATTTCTTTGATTACAGCAAAGGCTTCTTGTTTTTTTTTACAATTGGTAACATTTATTTTTTCCTTAGTCGAAACGTTTACGTTTCGTTATCGATTTGGAGACCAGAGAAAATTTTTGTTTCGCTTCAGCTGCGTACTAGGCTTTAGATTATGAAGAACAATTCAATACAAAGTCTAGTCTGTTAAAAAATTATTTTTTGCCTAGATTTACTGTACTAATAAATAAATAGCTTTGTCAGAAGAAGAATAAATATAGACAAAAAGAAAATACACCAAAATGTTAATTCTGATCTTACTATCTGAAATATAGGTAAACAATGCATCCAAAAGCTTTTCATTCACGAATTTTGATTCATCTTTTCGAATAATAACTTCAATTGTTTGCAGGACAATTTCATGTACCGCTTCTGTGGAATAAACGTTTCTAATGTGTTCACTCAGTAGTTGCTAAAATAAGAGAAACAAAAAATATAAACAAATAGAGACGTTTTTTTTTTTTAAATTATAGTCAGACTTACCGCAAAATACACATCGTTTCTGTAAGCGATAGGAATCAATTCCTTTAAATCCTTCCCAATGAAATCCATTATAACTTTATAAATGGGAGTGTTGGTAATGTAAACTGGAGGACTTAAAAAAAATTTATTTTTTTTCAAAATAGTCTGAGCTTGCAACAGATTTTTAGCGTTGTTGTTCTAGTGAAAGTGATGATAGCGAATACTTTCTTCTGCAAAAACGTAGTTGCACCGTTATTTTATCTCGGTAACGGAGCAACTACGCTGCTGGCAAACAAATAAATTTTTAAGTATGTTCTTAGAAGTAATAATTTTAACATTAAATTTCTTAGTTGCCATTTGCGCCAAAAAATCTGCTGCCAGCTTTCGGTTTAAAACTCTTACGCCATATTACATGTGTTTTATTCATTGGTGCATAGCCAGCATTTAAATCTGAATAAAACGATTTAACTCACTCGCCATCTTCATTTCAATAATTCAAAGTTTTATCGTCAGCACAGCCATCTTTTTTTTATCTGACTTCTTTTTCGCCAGCAATCAAATTGTTTTTGTTTGCCAAGGGAAATTTTGTTGCGCTGGCCATGCAGCAATGAATAAAACACACCTATTATTCTCTCGATTAATTCAATTTAAAGTTTAAATTCGGGTGTAGATTAATATAAATTCAAGTTAATAACATCCGGATTTGAGTTTTAAACTAGATTAATCGAGTGGATAACATGGCGGTTAGTGGCAAAGTAAATTAAGTTAAAGGAACTTACTTAAAAACGACAGCAAGTGTTCCAACGAATTCTTCACAAATTGGAAAAGGCACATGACAGAAATCATTTGCAAGCTTGTGCAGCAGTCTCAGATAAAAATTAGTTACTTTAAGGTATTTTTCAATTTGTTGAATTGGCTCACTGAGAGAATTCTATAAATTGAATTAAAATTAAATTATTTTTTTAAGGAAAATCATTGCTTCCAACCTGAGTGTAGACAGTTTGTACATTTCTACCTATTTCTTTAATAAGAAAGGACATTGGCTTTGATAGCCAAATTACATCATCACTGTGGTTGTTTTTACTTTGGTCATTGTTAACATTTTGTGATGCAAGTCTTGTTATACATTTCCATGTTTCAACTGCTGCTTTTATGTCCAACTTGGGTGTTATCTCTCCGACTGAACATAATCCCGAAATTACTGCAAGAAATTACTCTTTTGATGTTAGAATAATTTTTTAATAACGAAATACCTACAACTACCCAAAGAAGACTCATTTGTATCGAAAACAAAAGTTTTTGGACACTCTGCCAGAATACCCAAGATAAGAGTATGTATTTCAAGAGATTTCACTATAAGTTTCCTGGCACCAGGTCGACTTGTTTGCCTTTCAAAGTGAAATATTTTCTTTAGCTATTTTGTTTAAAATGTTTAATAAAAAATTCATACTTAGAAAGAACAACCAAAAAGTTGTGAATAAAGAAGAGACCAAAGCATAAAAACGCTGTGATTTTGTTCGTCTCAAATTCTTTAGCTGCTGAATGAATCCAAGTGAAGAGTTCCAGGGAATAGTTGAGGAACTCACAAAGTTTCTCAATTTGTTCATCATTTTGGCAATCTCCGCATTCATCTAGCAACTGATTTAACTCGATAAGACATTTGATAAATGGAGTTTATAAAATAGTTTTTTTTTGTTATTCATATACCTACCTACCTCTTTAATTGCAATAGAAAAGGAATCAAACAAAATATTCAGATCTTTGTCGGTGACCCCCGCAGGTCCGTAACTTTTAAACAACGATGTTGACCATGTTTTGTATGTTTCCTGTTCAGAAACTTCACAATCTTTAATGCTCTTGTATTAGCTTGAGTTAAAGGATAAATAACTAAATGAAAATAATTTCAAAATTTTGTGTAAAATTATGATTAAAAAAGGATATCAGAGTCACTTCGACTGCTGTTTGTGGAGAAATGGCTTCCACAATTTCTGCACTTGAGAGATTTTTTAAATCACTAAAGTTTAACATTATTTTTTGAGAACACATATTTAAACAAAACTAAAATAATAATTTTTAACTTAAAATTTGAATTGAACGAATATTTTTTTTTTTTAAATAATAAACAAACAAAAAATACTACCGCGCTAAATGAAATGTCACTTTGTGTGAATGCGTTCACAAATAATGTCGAATTCCTTTCAACAAAAGAATCGAATTTTTTTCTAAAAGAATCGATTTTTTTTCTGAACAATTCGAATTTTTTCTGTCAAAACAAATCTTGCTAATTTAGCAAGATTCAAGAAAGATTTTACACCGATTTGCACACACACTAGCAAGATTTGAAATTTCTAAAATGTCAAATTGAATGTCGAGGTGTTTTAAGAAAACAAATTGTGTTTTTGGTTGCAACGAATTTTCGGTGAATTTTATAGTGCGTTGCTTTTCAATTAACAATAATAATATTTTCCAAATTGAATATTTTCTGGATATTTTACTTCAAAATTGTTTCTGTCAAGTGCCACACACACAATCACAAAAAAAAATCGATTCTTTTCGTCTTTTCGTATTCCTTTCAACGACAGAAAAAATTCGATTCTTTTTAGAAGAAAATTCGATTCTTTTGTTGAAAGGAATTCGACATAAGTTAAACGTAACGTGAAGTTAACAAGTACGTTCAAACAAATTTTTTGGTTATACACATTACAGACGCGCCGCATCCTTACACGCGCGATTATGTTTTGTTTTTGGACTGTTTTAAGGCTCCACAAACCAAAGCGAAACATTCGGAAGGACGAGGAAACTTTCGGCTGTCAAAATATTTTAATCGCGTCGTCACGTTGGTGTGGGTACTTACTTTATATATCGCCTTGTAAATACATTTTGACAGCCGAATGTTTGTCGTCGTTCCGAATGTTTCCCGCTGTTTTGCGGGAGCCTTTATTACTATTGAATATGGAAATTTGGAGTAGAAGGAGTGAAACAATTTTCATACGCGATAGGAATGGAAAACTTTCAACATCCAACCCAAAAAGATATAAAACCCAAGGGCTTAAGTATCCCCCACACCAAACCGAATCAGTCGCGGCGACGACGAAACAATAATAACAACGTTTTGTTTTCATTGACAACCACGTGTTGTTATATTATCCGTTTTTTTATTATGTCCCATGATCTATATGGATCAACCTGCGAAAATAAAACAATCTCATAGTGGCGAGAATCAGCAGCCTGTTTTCGGATCATGAAACGTGAACCCGATAAAGAGCGGGTTGATGTGTTGTTGTTGTTATGTATGTTATTTGATGTTTCAATCTGGCTGTATCGAGTAAATAATATGGGCGTTATTCTTGTATTCTGTTATGAATTTCCATATGAAAGTTTGTGCTGTCAAAAAATCTTGTAGGAATTATAAATTCGGTATTCGACATGAATAAATCTGCTATGAAATCTGCTAACAAAATCTCTTATAAACTAGCAACATTTCGAATTCTCAAAAAATCTTTTTTACAATCGCATTTTTGGTATTCAGCATGCCCAAATCTATTATGAAATCTATTATGAATCATAAAAGACACATTTTTGTGACTTTATCATAAAAGATTTCAATAAAGTGATTTCAACAAAATGTTCTTCAAAGGAAACAAATGTAAGAAAATTTAAATACATAGACGAATGAGTAAATTAAAATTGATTTTTTTCGATGAAAGCACAGAGCGATAATACTTTTGTTGGAGTTAAGGAGCAAAGTGTAGTCCCTTTGGTCTTTCCGATGTGCGATTCTTACAGCTTTATTAAATTCTTGCTTTATTTAAAGCTTCATTAAGCCCGCATCACACGACGCTTGTTTTCCTGCTAGAAATGCTTGCTGGCTTTCGTGCTGGTTTTGTTGCATGGTGTGGTGCTGGATGTTTTGCTGGTTTCAATTCTTCCGCTTCACTCGATGATTGTTTTGGGGCTGGATTCGCTGATAGTTTTTTGAAATTTCTTGCGAATTTGCACAAATTTTCACAATATTTTTCTACACAAATTTTCACAAAAAATGCATACATCTGATAGAACTAAATATATAAATTTATGAAATCACATTTAATTTTGTTTGAAGTTGAAAAAACTATTAGAAAATAAATAAAAAGGAAATAGAAAAAATGACATTTGAAGAAATACATGTACCTTTTGACGTCTGCTAAAATCCAGCAGCAAAACAAGCAAGAAAAATAGCACCGGTTCTAACTTTGAAATCTAGCAGCGCTTCTATCAAGAGAGCCAGCAGTGACGCCATTTTCCAGCTCAATAGCCAGCACGAAAGCCAGCAAGCATTTCTAGCAGGAAAACAAGCGTCGTGTGATGCGGGCTTTAGGCGTGTTTTTTGCAAGCCCGGGGGTTATTGGACGAAAAAAACGACGGCGGGGCGTAACAATCACCATGTTAAATACAACAACAACTAATCCTCCTGCGGGATTAGCTTAAGCGTACAGAATTCTCGGGGCTAAACTCTTGGACAAGCTAAAAACTGTGCTACCAAATACAACTTTGGTTAAGTTATCGATAAATTGTATAGAAACGTCAAAACCGACGTTAATCAATTTTCGTTTTACAATTTACATAAAAAATAAAAATGTCTGAACACAAAGATGGCGATTCGAAAGGTTATACCTTTTTATTTGTAAAATATAAAAAATATTCTTGCTGATAAGCTAAATTTGTGTGCTCTTTGTGTAGTGTGTGCTGATGGAAGTATGCAACTACGATCTCTGCAGGACTTTAAACTCATGACCACCATTGAGGTCCCTAACGAGCAATTTGTCTCGGCTGCTTATTGTAAGACACTGGACAGACTATGTGGATGCACTAGAGTGGTTCTCTTATTTTCTATTCGCTGCACTATACCGATAATGAATCTGGCGATGAAACGGTAGATGATGAAAACGCAACGTTTGTGGAAATACGGATTTCTCACAGGGAAGTGGAGGTGCTGGCGATGGAGATTTGTCTGAAACGGATGGCCGAAATGGCTCTCGAGCATCGGGATGCAGTCGTAAACAGCAAAGCGAAGCTCCATCAACAGGTACAACACCAGGTCCTAGTACAAGTGAAAATCAATCATCGAATTCAATTGCACACAAAAGTGATTTATCACTTGAAGACTTGCGCACCTTATGCGATTTAACGCAGTTTGATGAAGAGTCTGTCTAAAGACCCGACAGCGTACGCGAAATTAAGTGCTTCTCACTTCTATGCTTTTTTTGCTTGCTTACATAAATACAGTGCTAGCATCCAGCATTACGGCGTACAAGCAACCCACCTGCTTGGGCATGTCACTATAGGATTTGGGGTAGGTGCTTGCTTCATTGGGATGATTGAAACGGTTCTGAGTTCTTACTTAGGTCCTCTTACGTTATTTAAAAAAAATTTCTATCTAAAAGTAATTCTGCCATGATTTTTGAAAATTGAACAACGGCGGAATTACTTTTAGACAGAAATTTTTTTAAATTTTTGATAGAATTGAAAATGCATTTTGTGTAACGTAAGAGGACCTAAGTAAGAACTCAAAACCGTTTCAATCATCCCAATGAAGCAAGCACCTACCCCGCTGTCGGGTAGGTATTTAGACAGACTTTTCATCAAACTGCGTTAAATCGCATAAGGTGCGTTTTCACTGAAGATTTCAAACTCTTTGTGCTCTTGCAAACCGAGGAAAAAAAAACTAATAAGAATCTACATGCTTCGCATTGAACTTCTTAGGACCACCAGTTATTTTTTTTAGATAAAAAATGATTTTATTTTCTTATAAACATAACGTTAAGACACATATTTATGATTTCGTTTTTAGAAATAAATACATTAAATGCAAGGTTGTGTATTATATTTTTTTTTTACATAAATTATAACTTTTTAAGTGCACTTAATTTCGATATATCTTCTTTCGCTTGCCTTTATATTCAGAACCATCAGTAGGTATTATTGATTTTTTAAATATACCTTACAATTTCGAAGCTGTTTTTTTCTATATGAAATTTCTTTGATGGACCATTAGCCATATCTAATAAAGTTTGAGCTGGTTTGAAAGGTGCATTATATAAATCAGAATATGATTGCATTTTGTTGACTAATTTTGATGCTGAATATTGATCAACCTAACGGAATGGACCACCGGTGAATGGTGGGAATCCCAAACGAAATACAGCACCGATATCACCTTCCAATGGGCTATCGAGAATTTCCTCTCCCAAACAGAGAACACCTTCGTAGATAAATCGAGAAACCATACGCAATTCTATATCTTCAACACTGCTATTGTTTGATGATTTCGAGAGCTTCCTGATTGACCTCTCGACCGTCCTTAGATTTTCATTCGTACAAAAATCATACCTTTCCAGATTTAAGACTCATTAATCCAGCTTTAACAAGATCTTGCCTCCACTGAAGCGTTCACCAAAAAGAAATTTAGTAAATGAAGTAGGATAATTTCTATGTTGTCAGAGTGTATACCTTTTATAAATCTACTGCGATATGGGATCCTACATCAATACTAACTTCTTCAGTTAAAGTTGCAGCTCCTACGGGGAATCCAAAAGTTTTGCTCATTTTATCCAAGTCCTTTGGACAACACCTTCTTGTAGAAGCCTAAATTTTTGTTACTCAACATTTTTTTTGTACTACTTTTAGACTTTCGAATACACGGCAAAGATAATTAAATTAATTTCGAGTTATTCTTAATAAAATAACCAATTTTCTGGTCAAAATTATTTAAGGAATAATTTTTTTTTAAATTCAAATTCTTCTGTCACTGTCAATCTGTCAGCTGATTTCGAAATGTCACTGCACATTACACGGTGCTGCCAAGTTTTTCATTAAGTCCCGTCGTCGTTTTTTTCGTCCAATAACCCCCGGGCTTGCAAAAAAACACGCCTATTATTGCATTGGATCGCGAATTTTTGCTAACATTAATTTCAATTCGCAAGCAAACGTTTCAATAAATGTGACAACAGATTTGCTTGCATATTTCGTTTTCGAAGTTTTAACTATAACATAATTAACAAATTAATCTTTTATGGTGAAAATATTTTATGATTCATAACAGAAAATTCATAGCGGAATAGGCTTAAATATTGGCTGGTAGATAAAAGGCAGTTATTGCTTTCAATCAGTCAATAAATTTTGACTCACCATTCTCAAAATGGTTTCTCCGAAATTTGTATAGCTTCTCCATCATTTTCAAATTAAACCCTATTATGCAGTTCGAGCAGAACAAAATTTTATCTCTCTAGAACAGTAGCATAACTAAAAAAATTGTAAGAACTGTCCATTTTTCGCAATAATTTACGATAGTACCTATACTTACTTATATTTTGGCCAGTATATCTGTCTATCTGCTAAAAGGGCCGCATCACAGCCAAAAAAAATTAATATAAACAAAAAAATATGAAAAATAAACGACAAATTATAAAAAAAAACACTTATTGCTAGATTTCGTAAAAATAAATAAACAACTATAAACAATTGACTCCATCGTTTCATTTTGGGAATTGTCAAAACGGCAGAATTCCAGCAATCATCGTATGATTTCTGGCTAAAGTCTTAGCTTCAAAGAATTTTTGATATGCTCGAGCCGTTTCTTCTTCTGGTAAAAGAATGCCTGAAAATAAGTTTATACCGGAAATGCATAAGTTAATAAATAACTTGCTTTTAATATTTTATTTGAGTTCTTACCTGCGAAACTGGCTGAAATGAAGCACACTATACTTCCCACGATGAATGCTCGTAAAGCAACTGAAGTGATCAAGGCCCGCCTTGTGGGCGCCATAACACCCAATGATCCAATCAAAATACCCAAAGAACTCGGATTAGCAAATCCGCAAATAGCGAATGTAGCTATACCTGCACTGCGGGACTAACATCAAACAAAATCAACACATTTTCAAAATTTTGTAACTACAACTTGAACTAACCTCGATCTTTTCATCACTTATGTAAACACCTAAGCGTTCATATGCTACAAACTCGTTGATGATAGTTTTTGATGCAATAACTTTAGCGATAATATCACAATCATCCCAAGGAACTCCCATCGCCCATGCTAGGGGAATGAAGATTTTCGAGAAGATCCATTCGAAATCAATATCATTTAATCCCACAAGATATCCCAACCAATTAAAGACGCTATTAAGAAACGCAACAAATGCAACAAAAGCCACTATGTTAGCTATAATTCCCATAATTATAGGTATAGCTTGACTAGCACCATTAGAGGCAGCATCCAATATGGATGTATCTTCTCTGGAAATTAATAAAAAAGTTATATTTTACTGAGAAATCAAATATCGAGATCTTTTGAGGCAGTACTTACGATTTCTCCAACTGCATGTTATTTGACTTAGTTTGACTTTCCTCAGTCTCTGGCATATAAAGCTTCGAAATGGCCAATGTTGCAGGTGCGGCCATCACACTAGACGTAATTAAATGAGCTGGAGAAGCTCCAAATGACATATAGGCAGCCAATACTGTCCCCGATACGGTGGCAAACCCAGAAACCATAATCGAATGCATTTCAGAAGCCGTTAAAAGTTTTATAAAAGGTCGAATCAGCAGAGGACTCTCAGACATGCCTAGGAATATATTAGCAGCAGAAGTAACGCTTTCACAAACTGTCGTTCCAAGAAGTTCTTGAAGTATCCAGCCCAGTTTAACGACGATCCATTGCATAGTTCCCAGATAGTACAAAATTGAAATGAAAAAACTGAAGAAGAAAATGACTGAAAGAGTGGCAAAAGCAAACACACTTTCATTGACAATTGTATCACCGTAGACGAATCTACTTCCTTCTTCGGAATATTTTAAGAAGGTTGCAACTTTGTTGCCTAAACATTCGAAAACTTTTCTCCCAACTTCCCAGCGGATGCAAACCAAACCCAAAATAAATTGGCATAGGATTCCCGTTATGACCGTCCGCCATGGAATGTCTTTTCGAGATGTCGAAAACACATATCCGGTCAAGATGAAAAATGCTGGCGCAACTAAACCAATCAACTTGCGAGGGTTGTTTTTTGTCTCAAAGTAAAGGTACACTGCAAGTGCTAGGAATATTAACGCTATCATTATTGCTGAAACTAATCTGTATGGAGAAATATTATTGATCAATTATTGTTAAAAAAAAAGAATTAAACTACATACGTTGTTCGACTGAATTTAAGCCACCAATGCTCAAAAGGCTGCAATGTTGTTGCGTGTATTTTTCGACCAATCTTTGGCTTCAACAAATAGTAATAAAATAACCCAATGTAGACAAAGCCGGTCAATAAAACTAAAAGTCCATAACCAGTACAATAGTGCATATCACAACGGACATAACACCTCGTATCATTCGGATACAACGAGACGTCGTCATTATAACTTCTGTCCTGAACTGTACAAAAATACTGATATAAAATTTTCTTCACAATATAACTTTTGACATCGTTCTTACCTACAACTGCATAGTAATACGTTGCATATCCAAAGTAACAAGCGACTGCTATATGAATCAAAGATTGAAGACATATTTTAAGCTCTTTTTTATATCTGAAAGTGTCTTTTGAAGGAAAGGCTGGATTCATGCATCCATTTTCGATTCGAGAGTCGGCATGAAGCTGAATATATAGGATCGGATATTATTGTTAGTTAGGTAGTTAAGTTTTGACAAACAACAAAAAAACTTTAACTTCTTACAGTAATTGATGCTGTGCGCTGAAGTTCGTCACCATTTAAAGGAGATAATCTGATTCCAATAGGCTTGGATTTCTTATGAGAGGACATATTGACAAATGCAAGAACAAAAATAATTAAATGCTGAAGAATTCACTTACAGAATCATCATCATAGGCTTCTTTTAAATTTCCTTTCATTTTGGTCCTGATTATAGTAAGATCTGTAAAAAAAATATTATGTATGATTAATGATAGAAAAGATAGAACTATTTGTCTAGATAGATTGCGGAAATTTTTTATAAAGTCTTAATTAAGTCTTTTTTTTTTGAAGCCCTTTACTTAAATGTTCTTAATTAAAAAAAAAATTAACTACATATAGTTTATCGTATTGAACCTTTATGAATTCAAACGTCTAAGACAGTGACAATTCATGCAAAAAATTAAGAAAACATACCCTTTTTAACGTTTATAGATGTCAAAGTGATATAAATTGTGTTAGGGAGGTTTGCTGATACTACACATAACGATTTAAGTTGAACTTAATTTCTTAAGTATCACTTCATGACATGGAAAAAGTACCCCTTAAGAATTTAAGTTCAACTTAAATCGTTATGTGTAGTATCAGCAAACGGGCCTTAGTATGATAATAAAAATATAAAATAGGCATTTGGTAATTTTAACTTTAATAAAATTGTAAATTTAAATGAAGAGATCAATAATTGCCTCTTTGGAAATAAAAATAAATGTACAAGGTATGTATGTACAATGTTCAATATATGTATGTAAATACAATGTACATTGTACACACAAACTTATTTACGCAGTACCTTATATACCTACCTATACAAATGTATCACAAAAAGCAAGCTGATATTTTAAAGCGGACTTTAAATTACAATTTTGACAAGCTTCCTAAAAAAAGGCCCATTATTTTCTGATAACTTTACTTAATTTAAGTTATTGTTAACCAGTTTTTTTCACAATTAACCGAAGATTATAATGTTATCTTTAAAATAAGTAGTCAATGCAATAAAACGTCAATAAATTTATTTTTGATTGATTTATCATTTTCCATCATCAATTCCATTTATTTCCTACATATGTATATATAACTACAAAATTAAACACAGCTATAATCAGTAGTTTTGAACAAAGTCTATAGTCTAGACGTCTTATAAAGCTTTTAGTCAGCTATTCGGCATTCTTTGATAATATTTGATAAATAAAAGATTATTTTTAAAATTATATTTTGTATGATTATAATATTCAGAATTTTGTGAGAAATGTAGTTGGAGCCAGTTTAGATTTTATGATAAATATATGCATGTGACATGTAATCTCATTAAAAGTGGGATATACATTTATTTTAATTTTTTATAAATCAAATATCATAGGGCTCGGCAAATGTCATACCTATTATTATCTAAATAGATGGTAATTATGATTATAGAGCACATAAATATATCAAAGAAAGACAGATTTCAAGTAATAGGCGTGTTTTTTTGCAAACCAGGGGGGAATGGGTTAAAAAAAACGACAACGGGGATTAGATATTCCATCACAGAAACAAAATGGAGTTTTCATAGAAACTATCGATATCAAGTATGTAATTCACGCCGATAATACAGTTTTTCGGCGAGCTTAAGTTAAGCCCGGAGAATTCTCTGGGATTAGCTAAGCCTGCAGGGCAGGGCCGTAGCTAGAATTGAATTTAAGGTAGGGCATCGGTGATAACAGGTAGGGCAGAAGTAAAAATTTTTTATGAAATATGATCTGGGGCCTATTTCACCAAATACAATTTATAAATACAAAATTGTATTTGTAAACTACATTTACGAATTTGTAAACAGAATTTCTGTTTCATAAAATACATACATATTTGCAACAAGTTTGTAACAAAGATGAAAAAAGTTGTACAAAATATAGACGTAGTTTACAATAAAAAAAAATATGCGTTTCACCAATATAAAGGGTGGCGCACGAATCGTGCTACAAAAATAAAACGTAATAACTTTTTTCTGTGTGAGTAATCGGCTTATTTTTTTTTTATTTTGTAGGTTACTATTTAGATTTATAAAAATGGATGCTTGGGATACGGAGAAAAAAATTTGGATAGTGCAACGGTACCATGCTTTGCAGTCCGTCATTTCCGTCCAAAGGGAATTTAGGCGGGAGTTTGGCGGTAATCCCCCGAGTAGATGGACCATTATGAGGTTTGTAAACATGTTTGCCGAATCTGGAAGCATCGCACGAAGGCCGTACCATCGAGATGCCAATGTTCGGGTTCAGGATACAATCGCAGCAGTAGCATCTGCAATACAGGCCAATCCGAACGTTTCGACCCGAAACTTATCGGGGCAAATTGGAATTAGTAGACGGTCATTACAACGGATACTTCATGACGATTTAAACTTGTTTCCGTACAAAGTCCAAATTACTAGCAAGTTAAACCCTCAGGATTTGCCTGTTCGCCTGGAATTTTGCCAAAAAATGATATCAATGGCCGAAGAAGACAACACATTGATCAATTGTTTGTTCATGTCTGATGAGGCCCATTTTGATCTTAACGGCAATGTAAACAAGCAAAATTGCCGTATATGGAATGAGTCTAATCCAGAAATGCTCCATGAGACGGAACTGCACCCAGAACGAGTCACTGTGTGGTGCGCAGTTTCATCAAGGTGTATTGTCGGGCCGTACTTCTTTGAAGAAAACGGTGTAACCGTTACTGTCAATGGGGACCGTTATTTAAAGATGTTGAAGGAGTTTTTTTTACCCAGAACTGCGCCGAAGACGTATACCATTCAACAGCGTTTGGTTTCAGCAAGATGGAGCAACTGCACATATAGCCAGACCAGTTATGGCGGAGCTAAACAAAAAATTCGCAAACAAATTAATTTCTAGGAACTCCACTCTTCGCTGGCCCCCAAGGTCACCTGACCTGACTGCACCAGACTTCTTTTTATGGGGTTATGTCAAGCAAGAGGTGTATAAAACGAAGCCCAGGAATTTAACTGAATTAAAGCAGTCCATAACGACAATAATTGAGGCGATCCCAACTTCAACTCTTCAGGCCGCAATGAATAATTTTTTGACCAGGTGCCGCATATGCGTGGGACAGCGTGGAGGTCATTTGCGGTCTATAATCTTTAAAAACAACTAACTATTTAAAATAAAATTTAATTTTCTAACCAATAAAAAAAAATAAATGAAATACATCGATTAAAAAAAAAGTTATTTGAATTTCTTATTGTACCACAATTGGTGCGCCACCCTGTATGTAAACTAACATTTATTCTCACTAAAATTTGTGAGAGGATCGTATGTGTAAAAAGGCAATACATATAAATATACAAAACAAAGTGAAAAGTTGTTAGAAACTTCAAAAAAAGGTTCATAAATATTCTATGATCTATTTATTATTAATTCGGGAGCAAGCAAAAAATGTTTCCTTTTCACATACATATTGGTATTAATTTTCAAAAATATGTCTACCTTTTATATACTAAATTCTGCTTTTCAAAATTCTTGATATTAATAAACAAAACACCGTTTACTCACACAGTTTACACGGTTTTAAGTTTAAAAAGCAATTTTAATATAGAAAACACAATTTGCAGAAGATAATACACATCATTTATCTTCTGTAAGTTTTTTCTACAATTCAACAAATTTTGTAAAATTTTTTTATTTGGTGAAACAGAAATTTTCAAAAATACCCAGTTTTCACAAATTTTTACTTGTAAACTACAAACAAATATTAGTCTTGGTGAAACGAAAATAAAGATATTCCCACAAATGTCCTTTGTAAATTACAAATATACTTTTGTAATACAAACATTTTGTGAAACAGAATAAATCGATTTTTCAACAAATTTTATCAAAATTCGCTTGTAAATACAAATTTGTAAGTCGGTGAAATAGGCCCCTGGTAAAAGTGGTGCCTACTCAATTGTCGAAGGGGGTGATAGATAAGTGCAAAACATTAATTTTATTGGTTATTGTATTATATGTATTGGTTTTTATTATAATGTCTCTTAACATAGATATTATATTTAGTATACCTACATAGATAACAATATCAAGCTCTTTCATTAAAATAAATGAATTCTTTGATTCGCCATATTATTAAAAATACGAAGGACTTCATCCAGATCCAATGACTTGGTTCTTTTCTTTTCAAAGGCCAGAAATACCATGCCTGCCATTCTTTCGTGACTAATCATGATAGCCTCTGAGGTCTATTGAATCATTTGTAGCATTTGTATCTTTTGCTTCGATATGTTTTGAGGAATGAGGTTCTTCGTGGTCGATTTCCTCTTCAACTCCGTTTTTTGCTAAAGAAAGTACGTAGGTATATCCATATATCCACAAAATCTTTTAATCTTTAGTTCACAGCAATAAACAAACAGCCTTGTCGCTAACTGATTATAAAACACTTATAAAACACCGTCACTACAGACGAATAAACTCTAATTTGCTTATTTTAAATTAATCAAAGACTGCAATACGTGGACACGGCACAACTCTCAGAGATGCATATTAGTATAATTTATCCACCAATTTAACCGCACTCAAAGTATTCATAGATACTCTATTCTATTTTGAGGGCCAGTTTCAAAGTGCACACTTAACAAAATAAGTGGCACTTAATTTTCCCATTTTGGCACTTAAGCCGCAGTTTTACTACCTGAGTAAGTGGAACTTAAGTGGCCAACATCGGATACTTAAGTGTCACTTATTCCGATAAGTTTACATTGTGAAATTGGGAATTAGTTTTCCATTTTTGGCACTTAAGTGACACTTTCACTGTGAAACTGGCCCTGAATTTCTTAATCTTACAACAATTTTTGTGCATCCAATTAAAATGTAACCAACAAATTCTAACTGTATCCCTCACCTATGTATAGTTCCTAGTTCCTACCAATTATACTCAACTCATCAAAACTGTTAATATTTGCATTTGGGAACGAAATTAATGTGTAGGTACTGAAAGTGTGAAAGAAAACACACAAGAAAAAAAAATAGTAGGCTGCGCATCGTATCTGAGACATACATTTCGTTCAAATCAGCTATGAAGTATGAAGTATGAACGAGGTTGTTTTTTTTTTTTTGGTAGAATGAATGAAAAAAATCCTAGAAAAAAGTACAGTATGGGCCATTTCGTTACACTGCTTATGAATGAGGGTATTGTTTTTTTTTTGGTGCAATGTAGGAAAGGAAAAAAACGAGGACATTTTTTTTTTGGTGGAACAAATTATTGTACCTATACAATAAACGAATTTAAGGGAAAAGGAAAATCGTTACGATAGTTGATTTTTCAAGGTAGGGCATTGGAGGTTTCAAGGTATGGCATTGCCCCCTAAAGACCCCCCTAGCTACGGCCCTGCTATAGGGGATTAGTTGTTGTTGCATTTAACATGTAAATTGTTTAGCACCGACGCGACGTCGTTTTGTTCATCCAATTCCCCCCGGGCTTGCATAAAAACACGTCAATATCAGGGATGGAAAATTCGGTACAATTGTATCGAATTCGATACAATTGAGTTTGGTCAAGTACAAAAGTAAAATTTGCCTTATTTCAGTACAATTTTATGAAACCATGTTTTCTTTAAATTTGCAAATTTTCTAAATGCGAAATGCGAAAAGACGGACTTAACAGCAGCAATTTTGAAGTAAAACGTAAAAAATATTCAATTTGGAAATTATGAGGAAGTTTACAAATCAACTTACCAGTGTTGAAATTTCACTATTCACTTAATAAACTTCATAAACCAAAATAACTAAAAGCAACAAAATCGAACTTAATATTTCCATCAACAAAATATTAAGGTGAGTGCTTTGGCTGGTAGGTATTTTGCGACGAGAATTTCCCGCAATAGACGATAAATTGCAAGACTTTGTGGAGGACACATGGAAATATTAACATTTTCATATTTTTTTACAAAATCGGTTGGCCATCTCATCGCCTAAAATCGCGACGCGAGACTTCCTACGAAGTGGAGTTCTCTTCCAAAACAATATTCTTTGCCCATGAACAGAAGAATCGCTCACGTTGATTGAATTTCGAGAAAATTATTTTCACTGTCTTTTATTGCATTTTTGAATTTCACTTCACCGAGAAGGGCTTAAAAATACACTGAAGAAAGTATAATTATTTAACTTATTTGTTAAATGAAACTAAACTTATTATTGTCTGTGATTTATTTGTTATTATTAATTGAAAAACAACGCACAAATATTTAATATAAAATTCACCGAAAATTCCTTGCGCAAGCCGTTCTTTCCGTTCCCCATAATGCAAATGTCGAACGAATTGTTTCATACCAGAATATTATTAAGTCGAAGTGTCGAAACAAAATGCAAGTTCAAACGTGTTCTGCCTTGATAGTAACAAAAATCTTGTTAAAGAATTCATCGTGCTATGATTTCGATATAATATGTAAATGGAAATATTTTGAAAAATAACGTGCAAAATGCAAGAATTTTGACAGAAGAACTTTTAGTCTGAAAAATAATTATATAAATAATATTCACTTCTGTCAAAGTGCTTGCATTTTGTACGTTTTTCAACTTTTTTTTTTATTATAAAGTAGTTATTTCTTTATATTTAATATTTTGTGTTTAATTATGTATGAACATTGTACATATGTATATTTATGAATTGTTTTTGTTTATGTTTTAGAGAACAAAATATTTTCGTTATATATAAAATATTTTTTCATTCATCAAAAAAAAATTTCAGTACAATTGACTTCATTTCAGTACATTAAAAAAAATGTCATTTTCCATCCTTGGTCAGTATACATAATAGCAAGGCTCCTAAATTTTAAAATTTTAGCGTAGTACCTATTTATTTAATCTAAATGTACAAAAGTTATCAGCTGTCACATAAGACATCAAGACTAATATGACTAATGATAAGTCTTTTTAAAGCTTATTCGATATAAATATTCTAGTTGTTCTATAGCTGTTTGGTTTATCAATTTATGCAAGATATTTGAAGGTTTCCCCACACCAACGGAAATCTGTTGCGGCAACGACGAATGCAATAATAACAACGTGTTGTTTTCATTGACAACCACGTGTTGTTATAATTGTTTTCGTCGTCGCCACGACATGACAGTTTCACGTTGGTGTGGGGGAACCTTTAAACCGACCGACGCACGTGATACCGGTGGCGATCATGATAACGTTTATCGCGCCATAAAGATGCGATTAGAAACCTGCTCACATCAATACTATATATAAAAAAATGAGATCTCGGATGGTTGGAGTACCGTTAAAATTAATTGGATTTGAAATTTAAATGTTAATCTCTAAAAAAAACCCCAATTTTTAGATTACATTTTTTGCTCCGGAAAAAAGCGTTTTTATAATTTTGAATGACATTTTGATCAAAATATTTAATATACGACAAAATAAAGTTTGTTGGTCATCTATCAATCTATAAAATGTCCAATTTCATATTGCGGAATGGCTACAATCGCGTTGGCTTGTACAATGCTTTAAGTGGCGTTCGTTAAACGTGTGTCGGAAACTTTACGATTTTATGATGTCATAAAGTTTCCGACGTTGCATGAATGTCCTTAATAGGATTTAAAAAAAGCTTTCTGCGTTTAGCATCTCCATTTATTATGTTTACAACGTAAAAGATTTCCCGTACAAAAATTTTGAAAGTTCGTTAACGACGTTGTAAGCTTTCTGACGTTAACAATGCTATGCATATAAAGTTGTAAAATGCGAAATTTAGGTGAGTTCCTTTATTTTGAAACTCTGTGCTGTCCAAAACTGCACATTTTATATTTTTTTATGAACTTTGACAGACTGTTGTGTAGAAACTCACACAAATGTACAGAGTATCAAAGTAGGTATATCATCTGTCAAAACTAGTAAGAAAAATGATTTACGTTATGCACGGTTGCGGAAATTATACATAGGTGATTGAATAAACTTTTGATAAATTCGATAAAAAATATCGACACTCATATAATTTACAAATTTGATCAAGATTATGAAAGATAACTTTTATTAGCTAATCGAAATGTTTTTTTTTTTAAGTGCAGATATTTCATGTTAACAAGGGGGCCGGGCGGTTCGTTGACATTTTTTAATCATTTCACAAAAATAGTTTGACGTAATCACTAATCAGTGATATTATTTCGAGCTTCATACATACATACATAAGTATGATGTACATATACATTATATTAATTTAATAATACAGAAACAAATATTGCCTTAGGCGCCAGTTACTTATAGCTATATCATTTAAAACCATTATTGGAAATTTTGATTAAAAGTTTTGAGACAAAAAGCGAAATCAGTAATTATTTTTATGCCAATATAAGGCCGATTCCTATAATTATTAATTCCTGGCAACGATATGTCATTTTTCTCAATTTTCCACACAAAATGATAAAGGTGAATGAATAAGGTTATGGGAAAATTAAATTTTTTATGTGAAAGGTTGGGCCAAAATTAATTTTTTTTTAACTATAGAAATAAAAATAAAGAAGCTTTAAATTCTCTTAAAATCTCAAAACCTACAATTTCAATTTTCAATGATAAGTTTCAATGAAATCTATAACTGCCACCTACTTTTACTATAAAAAAGGTCTCACAATTTTATATTAATTTATTGAACCATTAAGATTGTAGTTTTTGGTGGTGTTAAGATTTGTCAACTAAATTTATAACCACAAAGAAGTTTATTTAAGCTTTTCTCCTATATATAATTATGTAGATAAAAACTTTAAAAGTATTAAAAAATCTAGATTCATTTGAGTGGATAAGATAAAACAAAAAATGATAATGGAATTAAATAATAATTTAACCAAGGACATAATAGGTATATTATATTATATAGTAGTTGCTGACAAATAATTTAGATTGAAAAATTAAACAAAATATACAAAGCACCCAATTAAGTTTTTGTTAAAAAAATATAATTAACTCTCACATCAAGATTGAAATACATTTTTTTATGTGGAATCACAAACTCTAGCTTAAAACAGTTATAGCATAATTTATTAGAACAAATTGAAACCATTGGTGAACTCCATAAAAAATATCTTTGACTTATGCTAGGGGCCATTATTTAGTCGGTCATTTTTTGGAGAAGCAAAATCCAAAATTATTTTAAGTCTTGAAATTTTTAATAGAGCCTATAATAGCCGGCCCGCTGTTCTACGACTGACTCAAAGATATCTGAATTCTTTAAAGGTAGGTATATAACTCTATGCCTATATTTATCAGAGATACTTCTTTCGATAATATTAAGTAGGTAAGTGTTAAGTATAATTGGGGTACATAATTTAATTATAATGTATATATATAATTTCATTATAGCAATTTGAGGTCTCTGTATATAAGAAATAAGGTTTTTTGTCTTTACTTTCAATGTACAAAGCCTGTTTTTTTTAATTTTTTAAACATTATCGTTGTTTAAATTTATTATAGATATCTGATAAAATTTGATATATGCCTGTATACATATATACGTATATATATAAATGTTTATCATTTTAAATTTGGGTCTAGATATTTTATTTTATTTTCTTACTCAAGTTTTTAATTTTTTTTTCTTTTCTTTAAGATATTTATACATTTCAAATATACAATTTTAAATAAATTATATAAATCTGGTATTGCAAACGAGTTTTGTGGTGAGTGGGGGATTTACCTAAAAAGTACTGAATTAAATCTTATAAACAGATATCTACAGTACAATCGTGAGAAAAAAAAAACAAAATAAATTGTTCAAGTTTATAAGAGCTTTCATGGACAGTATTTATATGTTTTGTTTTTGTTGGATTATTTTTTACAACTCTTTTTAATTTCACTGATGAAACTGCATTAATCAAAAACTTTTAAACAAGGTGGCGCAAAAGTCATCACCCTATCGGAAGTTGTTAAAATAGGTCTGTTTGGTAACGTGAATTTTTTTGCGAATTTGCACAAATTTTCACAAAACCCATAGAAAAAAGATCGGTTTTGGGAAATTTTTTGAAAAAAAAGTTACCAAACAGGCATAATTTTTGCAAATGGCGGTAAATGTCAATTCTATTTTGAGATTTGTTAAGTAAACATATACAAAATATACGTCAACAAGAGATGAATCACTATACACTCCTAAAGAACGCGAAATAATTATATATATACGCGCCTTTAGAAAAATGAGATCTCGTAGAGATTTAGTTTCGTCAAAAAGTGAGCAAGCGAATCCTCAGCAATTTGGCAGCAAAGCTCAAAACTGAGAAATGAATAAAATGTTCTTCATGTAACTGAGTTTGCTTAGTTCTCCGAGATCTCATTTTCCTGAACATGCCTATATTGTTTCGATTGATTTATTGCTGCCGTTTGCAAAAAATATAAGGTGTGTTCCTTTACTTTGAAACTCGGTGCATTTCTGTGAATTTCTACACATTTTATTTTTTTTTTATATGAACTTTGACAGCCTTTTGTTTAGAAATTCAAACAAATGCACAGAGTTTCAAAGTAAAGAAACAAACCTTCTGATATGATGACAACTTTTGCGCCACCTTGTATATATGTACAAACTTCAACAATCAATAGAAAGTCTTTGTTTTTGTTTGTTTTGCTTTATCGCGAGTGTATTGTATACATTATAAAACTGTTGAAACTAAATTAACTTCTAATTAATAGTCCAGTCAATAAAGCATTTGAGTCGAAAAAAATCGCTGGAAAGCTGGATTTTGGTATAAGCCTCCTCATGGCGTTATTAAGAAACTGTCAAAAGTCCCCATCGATATGAGTGCCGCTAAAAATTTAAGGACCCTCAAAATGGTTTTTTAGGAATAACACCCAAATGGTAAGTTATATACAAAAAAAATGTAAAAGACTAATTTGTAGCTTGGAAGATTTCCTACAAAAAATATTAACAAAGTTTTTTTCATAAAAATAACCGTTATAAATTCGAAAAAAAAAATCAAAAAATTAAGAGTTTAAAAATCATTTATTCAAAAACTAAGCACTAAAATAAAGTAATTTATAAAAATATTGGCTTTAAAAAAGTTATAACATGATGTTGTAAGTGTTGCCGTTGTGTTTTTATATTCATTTTATATTTTCAATATTTTTTTTAAATTTGCCCCTCCCACCTTAAGGGGTGGACAAATACATTGGGCCGATATCTTAAAATAATATATATGTTCATATAAAGTACCCCCCGTAAAATTGTTTGCGGCGCTCATATCGATGGGGACTTTTGATAATTTCTTAAGAACACCATGAGGAGGCTATAAACCAAAATCCAGCTTTCCGGCGGTTATTTCCTAATTGGGCTGTTTTTATGGCTTTATTGACTGGACTATAAAACAAAATGTTTAATGAGCCCGGGTGTCTGTAACATGAGTATGGTATGGATATTGGATATGTGAAGTAAATAATAAATAGAAATATAAAACAAAGGATACTTTATAAATACATGTACATTCATATGTACATATTTATACTTATTAATTGTATACAAAAATATGAAAGATTCAAATTAATTTCTTAAAATTTTTCTTAAATTAGAAAATTTATCATGTTATTCCTCTTAAATGTTTATGATCTGATAAATAGAACTCAATTTATGGGCTTCTTAACCTTATCGACTTTTTTTTTCAAAAGTTTTGAATACCATCATTGATGAATAGTTATAGTATGTTCAGCTAACGATTAAGCTATGAATGCAAATGAGTATGTGAAACTTATACTACACAAAAAAAGAAGATATTTACCCTTGTTTACCCTATAATCCTCATTCAAATTAATAAAAAATGTTTCTTATTGTTTTTTAATGCTCAATTTTAATAGATGTTTGCGTAGTAGCTTGAACAATGCATGTATATATATGTTCATCATACAAAACCAGACAGTGCGCGCAAAATTGATGGTAACAATTTTCTTACTTTAAAGCTTTTTACGAAATTGTTCTTAGTTTTAAACAGTATCAAACTAGTATCAAACTAAACCTATTTTCTTAATTCAGATGAGCACACCTTAAATAAATAGAGATATAGTTCATGCTAAAAAGTAAGCAAACATACCTTTTTCTTTTTTGTATTTGTCAAAGAGGTATTTGGAGTTAATATGGTACTAAAAAGATAAATAAGGCATTTTTTGATACAACCCTTAATTTTTGAGATAAAACTCACATTCATATGCCACATTAAAAACAGTAAAGTTAATCTTCACTGCCAAAAATGCCAAGATTGCTTACTTTATTATTTATATTTAGTATTTTAATTGCATCAATATCAAAAGAACACTCGCGGCTTTTGTTACTCAAACTTAAAGCTCATTTAAACAAGTTATAGCAATGTATATAAACAATGTATGTAAAACAGCGAAAATACAAACAGTGCGACGTCGCTGAATATGGTTTTCAATAAAATAATAAAAATAAAATAATTTATCTTTATTGTCTTCTAAATTTCTTTAAGTTATTTCAAAACAACAATCATGAAATTCTTGGTTGAATATTACAAAAAAAATACATAGCTTAATTTTGAATTGATATTGAGGTTAAGATATTATTTATAGTTTGTGCAGGTATGATAACATATGAGATTTTATCAAAAAAAGGTCTTGACTATAAACTATATTTCGTTTTACAGGAACGGATTTTCACACAAATGTATGTATGTGTACAAATTTAATTTTCAACCTTCGCTTCAACAAGTGCCCTATAATGGTTCCTTTTATGCCGTTAATGTTATTTGACTTCATCCCATCAAATATCAAATACATTTAATATAAAACTCCTTGTCGATAAAACTTAAGAACAATCTCGAAAATCACTCATTTTAAATTTGAAATCCTTTTTTCAATTCTCACTCCTACTGTACATTTATTTGTTCTTCTCAAAATATTTTCACTCAATATTTCTAATAGTTCTTCGAAGTTTTGTAGATCTTCAAATACCAAATGAAAAAAAAATGTAAACTAATTAAAAAAAAAATAAACATTTCTCTCATATTTTATCAATTTAGTTGTTATTTGTACGAATAAATATGCAAACGACGGTATTTAATTTCAACACAATAGATGTATACTAATAATATATTGTATTTACATTGTGGCGTATGAGTGTTTATTTTGTCAATTCCGCAATCTTAATTAAGAACATACAGATGATTTTTTTCAAGAGTTGATTCAAGTTTTCTATATTTTGTTTGAAATGCGTTGTAAATTAAAATTAAGGTTGATTTAATATTTTGAAAATTTGCGTGTTTTGGATAACAACTTACATCGAATATATGGATTTAAAATATGATTATATCTTTAATTTTTAAAATCTACTCTTTATTTTATTTTTATACAAGGATTTTTTTGTTAAATTTATGAATTATATTTTAAAACAGGATATTTGAAAAAAAAAAAACACTTTGTGCCAAGTTAAGAGAGAGAGAGGATCTCCTTGGCAATTTTAAACGTTTATAACGAAAGCTTCATCGCGAATCGACGGTTAATGTTAGACTGTCAGGTTGATATTCACTTAACGAGGTTTATGGATAGTAAAAAGAAGAAACAATACATGCAGATTAATTTATCGAATCAGAAAATCAAAAGCTTTAATATACATACATATGAACATACGTAAATCAAAAGAGGGCAAAAAACCCGTTTATCAATCTCAGTTACTTAGTAGTACTAGGTACTTCAAATACAGGAATGTTATATAAAGTTAAATATCATAATATTATCATTTTGTAAATAATTGCTTATCTGTAATTGATATATGATTTTTAACAATTTTTTAATCCATTCATGCAAATATCTGTTTATCAATCAGTTGAAGGTAAAAGTTACACAATTTGGTGTGTGCATCTCAATTAAGATTGACGTAGAATTCACACGTGGTTTTCTTTATCTTTTTAATTGAAATTGATAATGATATTAGTTGTTGTTGAGATTTTTGTTAATTTCGCAAATTACAGAAAAAGTGTTTTCATTGCAAATTTGCTAATTTCCTTTGAAAGCTTAATTCATTTTGAACATGATTTGGCAGTTAATATAGCTTCTTTTTGTGTTTTCTATACCTACATCAGACTTTGACATTTTCAATGGGTTTCCACTATGGATGCATTTTACTTGGTGTGTTCATTAAGTTTTTATGTAATTTCCAACTAAATTTCGTGCAAATTTGATTAAAATTACCAATTTCAAAACATACATTTCTATTGGAAATTAGATAATTTGAGATCGAATTAGGAAATTTTCAACGAAATTATCTCATTTGCCAAAATGAAAACGTAGTCATAGACCGAATACCTAAACACAAAAATTGCGCAAATTATGTTAAGCTAAAGCTTAGTACAGACGATTGTCAGATCTTACAATATTGTCAGATCTGTCAGTGAAAAAATTCTGTTCCAAATGTCTTACAATCGTCTGAACACACAATTTTGTCTGACAATATTGTCAGAAACGTCATTGTTAGACGACAATCTGACAATAAATTGTCAGGTATCTTACAATCAATTTTTATCATTGTCTGCAGCCGATTAGGACATTGTCAGACTCATTGGTCATTGTCAGATGTTTTCATTGATTGTCTCAAACGTAGTAAATTTTTTTTTTACTTGTGCAAATGCAAATGTATTTGTGCAAATGTCAAAAATATCTTGTGCACATTACTTGCATTTGAATTTGTTTATTGTTATTTGTTTGGTGTGTCTGGGATTTATTTATTTGTTTTTGAAGAAAAATGGATAAAAAAAAATGAAGGAAAGTAGGTAAGTAAGTCTCAAGAACATTACTTGTATTAAAGGATAGTAGTAAAATTCTTGTTAACAATTCGATTGGGGCATAATAGAGGATTTTTTATCGGGAAAAAGGAAAAATAATCAAGGGGCTGTAGTACTGAAGGAAATATTTGAAATTTAAAAACATTAGGGTGATTCAAAATAATATCTTTTTTGAAATTAGACTGAAACCAATTAAGACTAAAAACTTCAAAATCGAACAACATTAATAGGTCGCTACCAGCGTTTTTTCAATAATTTTGCTTGAAAATCTTTGAAAATAGGAATTTTTCATAAATAATAAAAGGTGCATATTATAACTTTTCAAGTTTTGGTGCTAAAAGCATGAAATTTTCAAAGATTGTTCGTATTTTTATGTAGTTTCTAAATATTTAGTTAGAAAATTGAATTTTAAAATACTTTTTTTTTATAATTTTTTTTTTGTTTATAACAAACAAGTAATCGTCTACCGAAAAAAACCACAAGGAATCTGAGACTTGGTGTTGAATTTTAATTACGTCTAGTTAAACCAAAAAGCATTTCAATAACCTACATAAAATAACGAACAATCTCTGAAAATTTCATGCTTTTAGCACCAAAACTCGAAAAGTTATGCAGCTTTTAACATTTCAGAAAAAAAACTGATTTTCAAAGATTTGCAAGCAAAATTATTGAGGTCGCTGGTAGGCATGCAATGCGTAAGTTGGCCATAGTTTTAAAGTTTTTTTTGCATTTAACGAATGATAGAATTTTCAATTCCAACCAAATACAAATTACTACAGTAACAGAAATATAATTAAGCATTTATTAGTAAAACCTCGAATCTTTGGACACCGGAAAAATGAAAGATAATTTTAAATTTCTATAATAAAACAATTTCAAATGATTTAAGGTACACGCTTCACATAAAAATTTGAAATATTTAATATACATTGTACAAATTTGAGTACAGTATTATCAGTACCAGTTATCAGTAGGGGTGTTTTATTCATTGCTGCATAGCCAGCGCAGCACAAGTCTGAATAAAATGATGACTCACTCTATACGTTCATCTCAATATAATTCAAGGTTCTATCGCCAGCACATCCATCTTTGTTTTTACTGACTTCTTTTTCGCCAGCAATCAAATTGTTTTTGCTTGCCAAGGGAAATTTTGCTGCGCTGGCTATGCAGCAATGAATAAAACACCCCTACTGATAACTGGTACTGATAATACTGTACTCAAATTTGTAAAATGTATATTAAGGGCCAGTTTCACAGTGAAGTAAGTGTCACTTAAGTGCCGAATATGGAATACTAATTCCCAATTTCACAGTGTAAACTTATCGGAATAAGTGACACTTAAGTCTCCGATGTTGGCCACTTAAGTTCCACTTACTCAGGTAGTAAAACTGTGGCTTAAGTGCCAAAATGGGAAAATTAAGTGCCACTTATTTTGTTAAGTGTGTACTGTGAAACTGGCCCTAAATATTTCAAATTTTTATGTGAGGCGTATACCTAAAATCATTTGAAATTGTTTTATTATAGAAATTTAAAATGATCTTTCATTTTTCCGGTGTCCAAAGATTTTAAATTTGAAGACTCTGTTAATAGAATTATATTTTTAAGATTTTTAAGCTATAAAGAGAGGGGAAGTCAGGCTATCTTTCTCTACCTTTTTATTAGAAATTAAATTTGTTCAGTGTGACGACTTGCACTTTGATATTTTATAAGATATTGTTGGTGGATACGATATGATAGGTACTCGTACTCGTAGAAAAAGTATAATCTTTAAATATGCCAGTTAAACGATTAATTTTTTTTACCACACTTTTAAAATTCTTTCTGAGTTCTAAGTACATATAATCATAAATAATCTAAGAATTATAAATTATGGGAATTCCCCAATAACAAATTTTGTTAATTTTCAGAAGGCCTTATAAACATTCTATTTTTACTTAGCGTTAGTATAAGTAATAAATTTAATTTAAATATTTTACCCCGGATCTAAACAAGATTGGATTTGCTTAGGAAAATACATGTTTTGCAAAAACACAAGATCCAACTCTGTGAATTTGAATTTATATAAATAAATTTTGAACACTTACTTCCTTGTAAAAATTTGTATTTACTTTGACGGGTATGATGGCTATTTTAATTTTTTTTCATGAACGGATCTGGATAAGATCTGGGGGAAATAAAAAAGAACTATAATGTTCTCAAAAACTAGAAGACATTTAAGCATATGATTTTTAATATTTCACTAAAAATTGATAAAAATATGTTCATCATTGAATTTCAAACTGACATTTGTATCTCGACATTATTTGTTGGTGCAAATTTGTAAAAGTTTGCTTTTGTTGTTAAATCAAAAACCAAAATTGATGTCATCTTTTTTCAAATAAAATAACAATAGGGCTTTGTACCAAATAGCAAATTATGAAAGATATTTGGTATTCAAATTAAGCCTGCTACAAGATTTTCAATTTGTATACAACTGAAGAGGTCACAAATAAATTCATATAATGATATTTGGTATTTTTATTAATTACAAACTCTAACTCATTTCATAAACTTCACTTTGATGAAACTGACATTTTTTAAGCTTTTTTGAAAGCAACATATTGGCATAATTTTTTGAGTTATGTTTTTTGTAAAAATGAATCATTTTGTAATACGAATCTTATTTTAAAAATCTATTTACAAATATTTACATATTTAAAAATAACAAAAAACCGACTTTTATTTCCTTTGTAGTTTTGAATCTGTCAGATTCACAAAAGTAATGAGTGTCATATTTTAACATTGACAGATTCGAAAAATTTCTAACTTCAAATTAAATGTCAAAAATTGACATATTAATTACACTTAATATATATAAACGATTATTTTCGTTAAGTATTTTTGTCACTTCGTATTGACGTTCATTCAGTCTATATATTTAAGTTCAAAGGAATGTGATAAGACAAAAATTAAAATACTTTAATTTACAGCGAAAATACCGTGTACATTGACTTCAAGTCAAATTCAATACCTAGATATTAGTAAAATTATTATATAAAATTCAATTAGTTTAGCCTGATAAAATCGATGCATTGATAAAGATATCAACAAAATTATACAAATATGAAGGTGATATGTTATCACCATGTGCTTTAACACACTTTTTTGTGTAGTGTCAAGTATGTACATAATAAAGGAAATTTTGTTTTGGAAAGTTGTTAAATTAATGAGTTTGTATAAAGAAGTGCGCAAACAAAATCAAATCTAAGCACATACTGAAGCAGTTTGTTTTTTTGATAAATTTTTGTTTGTACTAGGAGATTGTGTTTTTTTTTTTTGAATGACCTGGCATAATATGTCAATTAGATTTAGTCTGTTAATTAAAGGAGAAAGTTCATATGAATTTTCCTAACCCGGTCCTCCCAGTGCTTGGGAATACTACAGTCGTAGTCATTGATAAATAAAATAAAATAAAAAGGACGGGTCTTTAATGGCTACCCAGTTGTATTTCAGAATTAACCTTAAACTTATTTGATTCGCATACCGTTGAATAGTACCGAGTAATATTTGTGAAATACATTCGATTAGATAAACGTTGTGAAACGAAAATTTTCTGTGGTCTCCAAATCTACAGCGAAAACGTAAACGAAACGACTACGAAAAGATTTATGTCACCGATTGTAACAAAAATAAAAAAAGAAACAATTAAATCCCAGAAACCTTTGCTGTAATCAAAGAAACAACAAATGAAAATACAAATAAAACTCGAATGTCACTTTTCCGCACACAATTAATGGTATGGTTAAAAGTCCACAAATATACCTACTGTAGATTTTTGACCGACCTTGGTGGTATATCAAGTGGGTTCAAAGGATTTTAAGTCCCTTTTTCGGTCCTCTGTACCACTCGCGCAATTCAGTTGCAGTACCTTTGTACAATTCCTTGGGTAATTTTAAAAAATTCCAGAAAATATTTGTGAACCTATGACCCACCTGCTTTTTTTTAAATAATGAAATATTGATACACATTTTTTTGGACTTCTGGCTCATGAGGATGGGTTTTAAGTCTACAATTGATTTGTGGACTTGTAACTCACCCGAGTGGTTCAAAAGTCCATTGTGAACTATTGGCCTGTAGACTAATGCCCCGGCGCCTGAATTTTCTTTTTTTTTCACATGTTCATTACATATTTGCAATTCTAAAATATTAGTCACGCGTAAGTATAGTAGAAATTTCCAAAAACACCCGTCCGCAGTAGGATTCTTCATTCTATACTTCTGCTTTTATTGGCAGTAATTCTACTGTGGTTGTTGTATTTGTAACTCGTGTAAAGTCTACTGTAGTGTGAATAGCTTTCCCAAAAAAACACGACTAATGTCTTTAACTTGGGGCTTTCAGAAACTTAAGTTACAAAGAAAAGCTTCTTTCCCTATAGCCAAGCAAAAAA
The DNA here is from genome assembly GCA_929447395.1 of Epistrophe grossulariae. Lineage (NCBI taxonomy): Eukaryota > Metazoa > Arthropoda > Insecta > Diptera > Syrphidae > Epistrophe > Epistrophe grossulariae. Next base: position 138,511,602 of record OV839566.1, read on the forward strand.
AAACATCGATTAAATTTTTTTTTTTATTTCATTTATTTTATACGTAGGTATATGTATTTTGTTTATATTTTTTTATATAAATATTAGTAAAAATAAACTTTAACCAACTTTAAAATCTAACTTAAATTAATTTTTTTTTAATATAATAAAAAAAATAATTATAAAAAAATAGTATTTACATGAATAACTTAATATATGATGAATTCAATTTAACCCGAAAAACTTCTAGATGGTAAAAGATCAGACTTAAGGACATGCACAAAATATTCCACCAGCATCAAAAAACAATTTAAAATTATTACTCTTTCGATACAGCATTAGGATTTCAGATTAAAAAAAAAATAATATACAATTTTACTGATAAAAGAAATTTATATGACTGTAGCGCAAAAATCAAAGAACCTTCTTTAACTTTAAATGAATCTCATCTAACGTAAAATTTGTTTCTAGTCTTTGTATGACCTTCCACCAAAAAAAAAACGTGTTTCGTGATTAAATTGGATTCACCCTATTTATATAACAATTTATTTTGTTCAAAACTAATCATAGATTAAAAAATAAGTTTGCTGCATTTATGTTATAATAAAAATTTATAACTTAACTTAATCGGCATTTAAATACCTGCACTTTTAAGTAGTAGGTAGTAGTAAAAATAAAAATAACTTATTTCTAATTAATAACTTTTTATGCCTTTGATAAATGTTTCATTTATAATATGTCCATTTAAATTTTAATTATGTACTTGACATAAGTATATTTTAAGCACAAACATTTATATTGACACACATTTTATTTTTTTTATTTTTACACAATAATAGAGCTTTTTTCAACCACATACAATCACAGTCTCCTTAACATAATTTATGTATATAAGAAAAAATTGGTAGAAATAATTTATCTCAATAGCTTGGAAAAAATTGTCTGACATGTATTGAAGTTTGAATTTTTGTATTAAGGTTAAAATCATAATTGACATTCATATAAATAGACATGTTCAGGAAAAAAGGCATGTCCGGGAAAATGAGTTCTCGGAGATCTCAGCAATTTCAGTTACATGAACAGAAAAAATTCTCAGCTTTGCTGTCAAAATTCTGACATTCGCTTGCTCATTTTTGAGATTTTAAGCAAAATCTGTGAGATCTCATTTTTCTGAACGCTCCAATTGTTTGAAGATACGATTCAACATTTTCATCTTTGTGTCATATGCAATTTTTTAAATCGTAACATTATTTTGTGTATTTGACAGGATATATTTTGCCAGTCTAATTGCAAATTTATAAAAAAATAAATTTAAAAATTAATTAATATAATCAGATTTAAATTTAAAATAAAAGAAATTTTTATACGTTCATTTTTCTTCAATTTTTCAGAGGTAGTATTAAATTTTAATATTTACGTTAAATATTAAAGTTAACTAGAAAAAATATTCGACCAAATTTATTAAAGGAAAACTCACGTTTTAACTAAATGCGAGGTAGAAGGGCTACACTAAGGCCGCATACATAGAAAATATTTAACAAAAATACAAATACTATTTACAAATGGGAAGTGCGGAAAAAGTTAGGTTGTTTTCTTTCACTTTAATTCATGTATAGCCCAGACGGTAGAGACAAAAATGATTGTACTTTATACGAAATGATACTAATCAAATTTTATGACAAGAACTGCGGTAAGTGGCGCTGAGTTGTGCTTTAGCCACCATTAAAATAAAACGCATTTTAAATAATATCTCTAGAACGACTCATTGTAAAACAAAATTGTCGAGATTTTTTCGGAGTTGAAAGCTGAAAAGCTATCTACATTCTTCAGTGTTTTTCTTGCAACTGAAATACAAGAGTTTAGCTTTTCGACTGTTAAACTACAAATATCATGGAAAGAAAAAAAAAAGAAGATAATAATTCTATTTCCAATTGAAATGCTTTTAACATATTTTTCTATACGATGAGTCGTTCTCGAAATATTGTTTAAAATGATTTTTTTCAAAATGGCGGCTGAATCACAAGGCTTAAAACGGCGGAATTCTTGTTGAATACTTCAATCATAAAATTTGAGCAGTAAAGTTTTGCAAGAACTCAGTCAATCTCTGCCGACTGGCCAAATCAATTTATAGATAATAATTGTTTTCCCAATTTTTTAAATTATTTTTGCTACAACCAAATTGATTTAAAGATAAAAATAAAAATAATTAAGTATAATTGGCTCATCTCAACAACATAATATTTTTAAGAATAAAAAAAAATAAAATCAACCAGAATCATCACCATGATATGTAAAAATTCAAATATTAAAAAAAAAAATAATATAAACAAATCAGTTTTGAATTGATTTGTTTTTTTTTTTTTAATTAATTTGACTAACAATCTGACGTATGGCTACCACCGATTTCTTCACTTGACATATCTGATCGTGTACTTCCTGTAGCAGCGATTGCACCTGATTCAGCAACAATTGGTGCTGAATTATGTGAATGGTGATGATGGTGTCTGGCATGACGTTGTCGGTGTCGATGAATATCTGTTGAATCTGATGGAACTAAGACATTGTATGTGGGTGTTAGAGATGTGGTTGATTCCTCTGAATTTTGATTTGAAATGCGATAGAGTTCACGATTTAGATTAGCATTTGGACGTGGGTCTGGATTATGTGGAAGTAAAGTACCATCAAAACTTATTAATTTCCAATCTATTCTGGGGTATCTATAACAAAAAGAAAACAAAAACAAAAATAATTATAACAATTTTGTTAATTGAGCAAATGTATAGTAAAGTGTAAAATCATCTTAAAATTTGACAGGTCTAAGCAGTTTACCACCTTTTAGGTAAAACCGCACTTGGCGGAACTGCACTTCAGCGACACTGCACGCACTTTCGCACGAAATTGATCGTTACTTCATGTCACGACAAAGTTGGTCAGATTATCAACTTTGTCGCATATAGTCCCGCGTCGTGAAGTGCAGTTGTCGCTTAGTGCGATATATCTCATACAATTTCCTACAAAAAAGTCGTAAAGTTCAGTTCCGCCAAATGCGGTCTTACCTTTACAATGACTTAACACCGGTGCTTGAATAACCATAACATTATTGCATACTCTTAGGAATTTATAGCATGCATTTGATTTGAATTTCGGAAATTAGAAATGTCGTTACGTTTGTATAGTTTTTAAATGGGACCAGGATTTGGATTCGTGTAAATTCGCAATAAATGTTTGGTGGGATCAATGCTGTGTTGCAAATGCGCAAAACGTCGTTTCGTGAGACTCATTTATATAAGGTAGGTACTGCGGAATACCGTGAATTCAGAATTTTGTTCTTGCTCAGAAAAATTTGACAGTTCGTGAGTTTCTGTGAACAAAGTAAAGGATCAATTCGTTTTTTGTCAAAAAATAGTAGTTTTTGGCAATTTTTATGCCAGTTAGAGTAATTTTCATTAAGATTCTGCAAACCACCATCAACCAGAATTATGCTTAGTAAGCGAAAAAAAACACCTCTGATGCTTATTTAGCAAATATAAAACAGTGCTTTCAAAATCTTCTTTTTTCTAATGTCATTAATTCATTTAAAAAATTCACCCTTTTGACATATGACATATGATTTGACATGAACAAAATGTCTGAACAAAAACTTTGATTAAGATGTGTTTTGGGTTAATTGACATGTTCTGAAAAATGAGATCTCCGAAATCTCATCAATCTCAGTTACTTGAACAGGATTGACAAAATTCAATCAAAAAATCAGCAAAATTGACAAAATTCTGAGGAAAAAAAATCTTGGATTCGCTTGTTTACTTTTTGAGTGAGAAAAATCTCTGGGATCTCCTCACTTTCTGAACGTGCCAAATTGATGAAACATTTTGCCTTTTAAGGTTCCCCCACACAAACTCGAATTTTCGGTGGCGACGACGAAAACAATAATAACATTGACAACCACGTGTTGTTATTGTTGTTTTCGTCGGGGAACCTTAAGCATAGTACGCAGCTGGAGCGAAACGAATATGTTCATATAAAAATTGACACAACGAAATCATAAACGAAAAATGTCGTTCTTATTTTTATTCTGCAGTACTTTGTTCAACGAATTAAATTGATAATTGTAGCAGATTATTTGGAGAAGTCTCCGCTATTTTTGCGCATTGAATTATTTGCACGAATCATTAATTGTGTGCGGAAAAGTGACATTTGTGTTTAATTTAATTTTTCTGTTTCTTTTTTGCAATTGGTGAAACTTTAAGTTTTCCGTTAGCATTTTACTATCGTGTTGAAGACCACAGACAATTTTCGTTTCACTTCAGCTGCGTTCTAGGCTTTAGATCATAAATATGTACATAGATCAATTAATAATCAAACTTGCATTTGCACACTTTTTAAAGTTCTAAAATTAAGATATGATTTGAAGCTCCGTTTCATACGAAAAATAAATATATAATTTGAATAAAAAAAACTTTGCTTACGTGGGCACTTTGTCCGTAAGAGGTGTAGGCACAGTTGAGTTAGATCCGTAAAAATTCCAGGGGATTGCAATATCTAGAAAACAAAAATACAAATAAAATTAGACCATATTTTAAATATTGCCAATATTATTCGACTTAATGAAAAAAAAATAATAGTAAAGAGTTCGATTTAATGTTTGTTATTGATTCATTTTAATTTTTTGTTTTAATATAATATTCTTTATTTTTGTTTTCAATTATTAATGAAAATCGAACCCTTTTGACAAATAAACAAATTCAAAAAAACAACAATAAACAAAAACACGCAAGCGGATTTATTATTTTTCGCAAAGCTAAGCAAACAATAAATCATTAAATTGACTAAGATTTATTATAGCAACAATGGGAGCAGGGCAGTTTTTTTTTTGTGGCTTGATTATTTTATTTCTTATCAAAACATAATCACACAAAAACACACACATTTAAAAGCAAACAACGAATATACATGCAAAGCACATCAGCGCCATGTCTGTTATAGCAGTAAGTAGACATAATATATAATTATTATATTATGTTATATTCGTTCCTGTTTAATTGCAAACATATAGGGTCGTATTTCTTACCGTTTTTTTTTAATTTAATTTCAAATATGTATATTAAGAACTTTTATTAATTTTCTTCCTATAAAATAATGACATTACATACATACATATTTTGCTTTTACAATTTGTGTACGCATTTGTAAAACAATATTTGTGTTTTCTTTTTTACTGAGTAATTATAGAACCATAAAATAACAGAGATATTTCTGTAAAGCAAATGATAATTTCATTTGTTGTCTGCCTTTCAATTCAATACAGTCAAAATCCTCTAAAATTGAATTTTACTTGACAAAAAGCCACTCTTACTGCCTGAACACAACATATAAGGCAGCTGAAACTGCAGCTATACAGCACTTTTGACGTTTTAATTTGTATGAAGAAGAAATATTGAAGCTTTAAGTGCTTATTTGTGTCACGTAAAAAATATTAAGAAAAATATTGAAAATAATTAGAGTGAATAATAAGCCCGTGGTTGTTTTTTCTTCTTTATAATATACAAAAAGCTATATAGCGTAGTTGCAAAAAGGCTTACTATTGTACTGAACTCAGTACTATTTGACTTTCTGAAATTTTAATTTAACTAAACAAATATATGAAAATTCAGGATTCATCTTCACAGCAATTAAATTAATTTTTTTTCTGAATGTAGAATATTTGCTGAAGTTCCCATTCGTCCATAAGACTTATTTTAAGTTAGATAAATAAATATGTTTATCTTTTTTTGAAAAACAAAATATTAATTTTGAATGTTTGCGATTTAAAAATTTTAGTACTATTTTGTCTGTTTCAGTACTCTTTTTTCAGTTTTCAGTAAAATTGAGAAAAGTCTATTTTCATCACAACTATAGCTTCATTGTGGGCACGGAACAAATAGAACGTACGACATTTTTTCACAGCTGTTCCACCTCCACCTCTGTTTCTAGCTGCAGAATTCTATTGTGTTCAGGTAGTTATTCATCTTGTCTCAAATTATTTTGATAATAAATTTGAAAATAAAAATAAATAAATAAATTGGGTGGCGTTACAGCTGGTGTAAAACCAGGTCCTAGTGTCTGACAACTCTCAACGAGTTGAAGAGGACCTACAATTTTTTGTCGAATATACCAACGGATTAAGTGAGAAGCACTTTTTTATGACAAGAGATACTCTTGGAGGATTTGTCAATTCCTCGCAAGAGGTAGTTATCAGTGAAAACCATTTAAATTTTTTTTAGGTGCGACATAAGCTGGGAGTCGAAGTAACCATTACACCACGGGTTTCTAAATTCATCATTTCAAATCTCTTTTAATCTTAAATTTATATTGGATAAGAGAATAGAATTAATTCGATTTTTTTCAGAGTTTAAAATATATCCCTCAAAAGATTGTTGCATGTGAAGGTCAAAAATTATTTTTGTCTTCGATTCAATTCGTGAAAACAGCTTCAACAAATTTTTTCAAATTTCATTTCTGTAATTTTATATTGGGTGAATATACAAAGTTTTTGAAAAAAAAATATTTTTTTATGCACGTCTTTTTCGGGAATATCTTTATTGATTTCTCACAAATTTTTATATTTGTTTTTTATTTAGGGTCTGCTTCACATAAGTAATAATTAGTTTCCCAAAACATAAATATTGACACAAGTCCACGGGAGAAAAAATTGCATTTGTCTTTTGACCAACTTGAATGGGTTATACATAGATCCACATATATTTTTTTTTTTGGATTATGGACTTCTGACCCTCTGCCAATATTTATGTATCGAATAACCTATCAGAACTCTATACTAAGACATTAAACCTTAATTGTGAGTTTCATCCGAAAAATATTTCACGTTAAAATTTTTGTCTGCTCAGAATAGGCGAAAAGTGAAATGTCAAATTTTCCGAGTGGAATGTTGTTCGGGTAGGTGAAATTCACTATAAGGCTGATTTTGAAATAGACCCTATAAGTTTAATTTCTTCTAAAATATCCACTTGTTGTTAGAGGGAGTTGACTGTATTGAAAAATATAAAAAAAAATGATCATACTAAGCTCGACAAGGAAGAATCTGCTGAGTTTGTTTGTCTTCATGTTTTTGTTTGTTGATCAGTAAAACGATACATTATTCAGACATTTTGGCGGCTTGCCTGAAGTCGCTCGTCTCTCAGCGATTACGATCAACATATTTTAACGATTCCATAACATAAACTACCTACCTATACAAATTGTTAAATCAGCCAAATGAATTTATTAATTTATTTTGTGAATATAAAGACAACACAATTTATTGCGAATATATAGAAAACACCACAAAAAAAAGGAAAAAATATTGTTTTTTTTTATACTTTATATGTAAAAAGTCAGGTGTTGAGGAAAAAGAGGAAGCCAGTCCTCGAATTGCTTTCTTTTTGATTTAAATATGATATCCAATTCATCGGAAGACTTCTCTTTTATATAAAATTATTGATGATTGTTGTAGAAGTCAAGGTCAGGAGGTTTAGAAATATTTTCAAGTTGAATATTTATTTATCAATGAAATGAAACCTAGAGATTTTCTTTTTAAATATTTTTTGTCGTTTTTTTTTTTGGTTTTGGTCATTAGCATATTAGTCGGGCTAGCTCACAAAACAACACACATACCTGCCTGATCGCATTTAGGTGGTCTGAAATAAAGACCAGCATTCTTGGGACGATCTTCTTCATCATGGACTTCAATTAATAACCAACCAACAAGAACAGAACTGGCACGATGACGTTCGACACTTTCCCAAATATGAATAGCACGTATAATATCAATTTCAACCCAGCCAGTTTGTGAGACATTCATCATTAAAGTGTTACAGATGCGCTTCTTTTTCTCTGTGAAAAAAAATAACAAACAAACAAATTTTATTTTCGATCTAGCGTGAATTTAAAGTTGAGTGAATTACATACCTCGGCGATTTTTGCGAAGAACAATTGACACAGTAACACGAATTTGAGAATCGATATTGGGTTCAGCACATCCCTTAGTTGAAGCAGTTGGCTCAGCTGTGTTATTTGGATTTAGTTTATAAAGCCTGAAACGAATATGAAAAAAATACTAGACATTTAAATAAAAATAAAATTAATTTTAGATTTCAGTTACATGAATTTGATGCTGCTATTAGGAAAGCAATGATTTTAAATTTTTTTTACGATTTTCAACTATATCACTATCGCTTCTATACAACTGTAGGTGAAAGAATTAAAGTTTGTCGAAAGATTTCCCCCCTGTTTGGAACTTAATAAAATATGTATACACAGTTGAAAACTAATACACACAAGTTGTGCATACCGTTGAAGTGGACTATTATTTCAATTTATTTAATCAAAATCTTTAGAGCCGTTTTTGAGAAAATTTCATGAAACCGGAAACGAAGAAATGGGATCTACCCGTTCTAGTTGAACTTACTTCAAATTTACTTCTTGGGAATAACATCAGATTGCTCATTACTAAATTTCCATTCGTTAAGGTTCTAACTCGATGTTAACCTTGTAGACTCACATGCGCGGCGTACAGACAAACAAAACCGCGCATGCATGCCAAAAATTATTTTTTGGAAATTCTTCTTCATCGAAAATATCGAATTTTGACAGGAAACATAGAAATTCACATTTCAAAATGAGAAAATTTCAATAAAGTGAACATAAAATTCATTAAGAAATTAAGTGCAAAGCTTACGAACACACCCATAATTGGAATCTATTTAAAGTAGAATCAATTGAAAATACAAAAATTCGATGCATAAACAAAACAGAAAGAGAAAACAACAAAAGCAAGTGATTAACATCTAAATCAAATTCAAAATGTAACGAGCTATCAATTACGAAATTAGCAAATTGAAGGCTCCCCCAAACCAACATTCGGAACGACGACAAAACTTTCGGCTGTCAATATACTTAACATGGGATTCGCTGCGTTGTTTTGGGTTCTCTCATTTATCGCCCTGTAAATAAATTTTGTCGTCGTTCCGAATGTTTCGCGTTGGTTAGGGAGAGAGAAAGATGCACATTTTCAGTCGTATTTATTAGATTTCTTTGTTCTAGACTCTTGGGCAGTTGTGCACCTAACCACTGCCTAAATACTTGCACATCTCCTTATCTTAAAATTCCAACTGTTGTCTAAATATTTGTTATTATAAACTCACTGACATCTCTGTTATCTGTCAATTTCGTAAACATTTGGATAAGTTCAATGAATATTTCATTCATTTCAAGATAACTTTTCAATTCTTTGTTAATTGAACATACCCCCGAAAACCAATTTCAGTGTCTAAGTTAATTTATAAATAAGACTTTTTATTTCTCTAGTTTGTGAAATCACATTTTTGACTCTTATGAAAACGCAGTGGGTATAGGTTGGTATAACAAGCCTGTAATTTCTCATTTTGAAGAAAAAAGTGAGTCACATCACCTCATTCAATTCACTTTGAAAATTAGTAAGGCTCTCCCAAACCGGCGCGAAACATTCGGAGCGAATATGCGACGGCCGAAGAATTTTCGAATATTCGCTTCGTACAGAGGTGTGGGTAGATACTCTCATTAATCACCATGTACATTAATTTAGAAATGGAAAAGTTTTATTGTCATGATCGAAGTATTCCCGTTGGTTTGAGAAAAGCCTGGTGTTTCGGTATACTTATATTCACAAAAAACTGATAATTTGACGTTATTTCAACTTGTTAAAATTCGTAAGTTAAATTCAAATTTATTCATATTTTAAAAAACCCACTTATATATATCTAAGCCACCCAGCTGTGTTATGCTTAAATTTAAGGAAAAGTGCGTACCACTTTTAAAAGCCACTTAACATTCTTCCATTCTATCGCAGTATATCGTTGAAAAAGAAAGTAAAATAGGTATAGGTAAACAATATACAAAAATAGCTTACCTTAAAATTGCACTTTCCAAATGCAAAGCATTCGACTTAACTTCGAATAAACTATCCGAAAAACGAATTGTCACATTAAGATCATCCTGCCATGTTGATTCATTTGAATTGCATATTGGATAAGCAGCCATTTCATGTTGAATATTATCAGAACGTTCATTTGACATTGTACCCGTTCCATGGCCATTAGCAGCCATTTCAATTTTATTGCGTATATCTGCAAATCTGAAAATAAAATAAATACAATAACAAAAAAAAAAAATTAATTTATTTTCGGGCATTAAAATCAAATCAACTTAAATAAATTATGTTAATTGCAAGAAATCAAGATCTCTGCTGCAGCACATCGAAAAACTGCATTCTAAAACCATAAACAGGAACGTGTACAAATACAAAAAAAAAACCTACTGCAACCAGACGTATATTATATATCTTCACATTTAAAACGAAGATGCACAACCAGACACAAACCCGACATATATTTTATCTAACAAGCATAAAAAGCACAACACTATATAAAAGACAGACCGGGAGTTTGTCATACAAGCGCAAATACAAAAAATCCAGACAGTTGGAGTCAGACATATATGAATATACCTACAGACAGAGAGGCAAATTTAACACAAACATATATATACATATATTGCATCATTAGCATCACAGCAACACAGCCTGGATATCTTGTCAGATGAGGATGACTAAAGTGCATCCATTGAGTGCATCATTTTTATAAGGGCCACGGCATATCCACGCCACGAATGCGAAATGCGATTGTGGATTCGAGTTGCAAGATTCCAGACACAAACGAAATGAATTCAGATGGCAGGAACCCCGGAGATCAAACGTAATGTTTGCTCTTTTTTTGGAGGTACCTATACATTTTTTTTTAAACAGCAGACAAGACGTCTGCTCGATTTTTTTCCACACCATTTGAGACTGTGAGACGTGTGTTCTGCGTGTTGACCTTCAAAAAGTCCATAGTATTTTTGTTCGTATATGCCATATGGGCTTAGGAAGTGCGTACTCAAAATGATGTCAGGCAAGATTGTACCTATGTATATCTTTAGGTATTGCATTAAAAACAAAAATTGACAAATAATCAAAATAAATTGTTTGATGTCTCATGAGAGTCATGACAAAGTTGTGATGGTTTGATAAGAAGCAAGAACAAGGAGGAGAATTGTGAAAAATAAAATGCTTTTAATTAATTATAACTTCATTTTCAACTTTCGATAAGCTTTGCAGATCTTTTTTGATTTTACTTATTATTTTCGAATTTCTTGTCAAACGATTCTATCCATTTTGATCAATTTTTTAAAGAGAAGATTCTAAAAATTTTAAGTCCCCTATTACACGATAATTCTTTGGGTCTGACTCTTTTTTCGAATTTCTCTTTGAAAATTATCAAAATAAAGTTATATAAAAAGAAACGTCAAAAAGAGTCTCGGAAAACAACTCACAGGGCAACTGGTTTTCCGTCTCATCTTTTTTCTCTTTCGGACTCATTATGTTCGAAAAGAGTCAGACGCAAAGAATCAGCGTAATAGGGGACTAAGTAGAACTGTCGCATAACTTTCAAAAAATCTTCTTTTTTTTTTAATAATTCAAAATAAAGTTTGTTTTTAAATTTAATGTTTTCGGAAACGACTGATGATTTTGTTTGATTTCCTTATATCCCTGTAATCTGTCAATTTCGTGAACATTTGGATACGTTCAATGAACATTTGGATACGTTCAACGAACATTTCATTCATTTAAAGATAACTTTTCATTTCTTTCTTCATTGAACGTAGCCACATTAGAATAAGTTTAGACAACCAATTGCAGTGTCTAACCGCCATATTATTTACTCGATAAATCCAGATTAGAACTTAAATCCGGATGTATTTGGACTGAATTTATATAATTTACATCCGGATTTAAGTTTAAATCTATGGGAGTTAGTAAGACAATCGAAGGGTTTATAAATAAGGTTTTGAAGTTGGACAGCTGTCAAAAGTTAGACAAACTTTTAATTTGCTGCTTTTCCTCAGCATAAACTATTACATAATATAAGCTCTCATGTTGAACATATTTAAATTTCTTTCCGAAAATTTACCTGATAGCTATATTTTACACCGAACCAAAATCTAGATTTCTAGCAAAAAGTATACCAAATCTCAAAGGGAGTTATTGAAATCAAATATTTTTGAGATCTCAGAAATTTTGCTTTTTTAATTTGACTGAGCAAGAAGAAAAACCTTACCAATATTATTCAATATTCCACAAGAAGCCAAGAGAATTACTATCCGCAGTCTCTATAGGCGTTTTTCTTTTTTAGCCCACTCACTCCGAACAGAGCGTGACCTGAAGGCACCGATCTATTTAAGAAACTCAATTGAGCACTGAACTCTCATATCCTTAGTAATCTGTCAAATTACATGAAAATTGTTTGAAGTTAGCCGCGCTCAGCTTTGTGCTCGATGTGCTCTGTCATTTTTTTCCGAGCTCATAGAGAGAGTCCTGGTTGAGCTCTGAGCTAAAAAAGAAATGCAAGTTGAGAGCTCGGAGCGCTCCGAGTTAAAAAGTAACATAGTTTTCTTTTTGACAGGTCAGTGCCACGCTCGGGGCTAAAAAAGAAAAACGCCTTATGTGTCTTTTTTTTTTTATAAAGATCTTCATTATATCCCTGTTCGCGTACCTATGCTCATTTTGTTTAGTTTTGGGAAGAAGAAATAAGAAAACGCTTATATGGGAGTAAATCATTTTGCCCCGATATTTTTTCGAGCAGAAATTTGTTGTTCTGTCCTACGCCAATTTTAAGTCAAAGAACAAGAAACAATATAAAATAACTGTTGTTTACCCTTAGTTTTATTGAAATCACTGAAAAAACATGTTTCTGAGATCTCACTGAGCAAATTTCTGTCAGCTTCACTAAACAGAAAGATACACCTGAACGAGATTTTTCCATTAGAAGTCAAAAGCACTCTCTATTAGTCTCAGCTTCAATTTCATGGTGAGAAAGAGACAACAAAGTGAGACAGGATTTTTTTAGGTTTAAACAAAAAAATTAGTGTGAATGAGATAATATATTGAGAAGTCAAAATGAATCGGAGGTGGATTTAGTCCAATATGAATACCACCCTGCAAATACTTGCCCGAAACTGCCAGATTCTACCAGTTTTATTTTTTTTTTATATAAACTTTGACAGTCTTTCGGGCTAAAAATGGTAGAAATGGGTAGGTGATGGAAGTAAACAAACAAGATTAAAGTGTTGAAGTTTTTTTTTTAAAGAATGGCAGAAATGGTGTTCTAAATACATACAAAATTGCCACCACTGTAATTTTTGTGTGTGTGTATTTTTTTTTAACAACAATCAATCAAGTTTAATTAATAGACATTCCATTTTCTATTCTTCAATCTAGCACTGGTATAAACATCAACCCAACTATGTATACTATTTATATTTACAAAATAAGCGCCAAATTATTCTATCAATTTACGTAAGACGTGGCGTTAGATCATAACCTGACAGGATACATACTCACGTATCTAACTTCCAGTCTTCTAGCGGCGTGGCGCGGCTATGGCGGTATAAAAAATATTCGCATTCCAAAGAGCCCCTACATGGCTATCATAGCAAACCACAAATTAGATATGGTTAACTTGGGTATAGAAAAGAGTTGCCATAGCTATTTCTTTTTATTTTTTTTTTATGTAAATTAAAATATTTTGAAAAACCCTCCCTATACATATTATATTAAATTAAAAACGATTCTTCTAATAATATGATTCGGATGTAGAAAGTTTTAGAATTTCGTAAATTTCTATAATAAAAATATCTTAAATTGAAAAGTTTTGAAAATTCAATTGTTTAAAATTTAATAAAATAAAAAGAACTTATCTCTTAAAAGTGATTAAAAACCATTTTCAGAATTTAAGAATTTTATTCCTAGTCCCATTTTCGGTGCGAGAATAAAATCAAACCAGAGTTATAACTGACTTAATTTGGTGAGTTAACTCTAGATTAACTGAATTTCAGATGCTTTTGGTGTTTTTTCCTCCGAGTTTGTTAGATCGATTCTCATGAATTCTCTATTCAACAAATTTCCCAAAAACTGCGTTTTTTTTCTATGGGTTTTGACAGCAAATTGTGAAATTTTGTGAAAATTTGTGCAAATTCGCAAGAAATTTCACGTTACCAAACAGACCAAGTATATCTTGAGACTTGAGTTAACTATGTTAATAAATTTAACTAAATATGGTTTAACTCACCACTAAAAAACTAGACTTTAAGTAGGTATAAATAGGTACGTTACGTTTCAGTTTAAACTGCAATGATATAATCATGAACCTAGTTGTAATTAAAAATTATGAATGGTAACTCTCTTTAAATGATCTTGGCATTAGCAGTCTTGAAGACAAGAAAGTCTAGCCTTTTAAGCAACTACAAGCTGGAACGATGTATTCATACATACCTACATACACGCTAAATAAGTACAGAACAATTAAAATGTTTTGCTTTTTGTTCGTTTTTTTTTTTTGTTTTGTTTTTTATTTTATTCATGTTCCGCTCCAGACTCTGACTAGACAGATATTGCGGGCATGACAAGCATGCAAACTGAAGGCAATTAATTTGTCTGCCTCATCAAAGATTTCAACACCTCCGTGGACCATGGAGGAGGAGTGTTCGTTAGAAGCAACTTATATAGAATGTCTGTGGTCAATAGACCAAATGCTCAATAACAAACTAGACAGATTTACGTTCAGGAAGGAATATACATACACTAGCGTGAGTTTGATGCGTTATAATATGCGTGATGATGTTGATGCGTGTGGTTATATTAGGGTTGGAATTTGAAACTTGTTTTTTTTTTAGACGAGCTTAAACGATGATGGCAGAGTTATGATAGTATGATGATGTATAGTGTCATTATTGTCGCGCCGGCCACTGAGCTTCTATGGTGAAATAACTGTATATTTTACAAATATACATACTTCATATATGATATTCAATCGGCGGCTACAACGTTTTCTATGGCGGATAAGTTAGTTATAAGTTGTTAGGTAGGTACATGAACTTCGTCTAGGTTTTGTGGCAAGACTTGTTTACAAAATCTATTAATAAAATGTCGTCTGGCGCAGACTTAAATTATATTGAGATTGAGATAGGCAGACACAGGTTCTTTTAAATTATGAACATTCATATATGTAGGTATGTGATCCTCATCAGCTATACACTATAGTTGCAATGGTATTATTGTTGATTTTGTTGTTTCGTCTGGTGTGCATTTGAAATTATATCTACAACAACGGGTGGATTCACTGGAAAATGTGTAATTCATTTAAATGGTGTGTTACAAAGATTTTTTTCCTAATTTGCAAATAACATTTTTATTATTTAGGAAACTAGGATTGCTGTGGCGAGTTGAGATAACAAATAAACTACCAAAGTGTCATAATTTATGAGGCAATTATTTTGTTGTGCAGGTAAATGCTTATTTTTGAAATAGAAAATGAATGATATAATAAATAGAAATAGAAAAGGTAAACACTTGAAGTTGTTTTAATTAATTTTTAAAACTAATTTAAAACAAATTTTGTGTTTTAAGTAAAAATACAGAATTTCAACAACACAATTTAAAGGGCTTTGGTGTTTTTTGAAAACTGAAAAACACAGGTATTTTTGATAATTCTTGGGGCTGTAAAGAAAACCTTGGTCAACCCTAAGTAAAGCCCACATCACACGACGCTTGTTTTCCTGCTAGAAATGCTTGCTGGCTTTCGTGCTGGCTATTGAGCTGGAAAATGGCGTCACTGCTGGCTCTCTTGATAGAAGCGCTGCTAGATTTCAAAGTTAGAACCGGTGCTATTTTTTTTGCTTGTTTTGCTGCTGGATTTTAGCAGACGTCAAAAGGTACATGCATATTTTCAAATGTCATTTTTTCTATTTCGTTTTTATTTGTTTTCTAATAGTTTTTTCAAATTTAAACAAAATTAAATGTGATTTCATTAATTTGTATATTTAGTTCTTTCAGGTGTATGCATTTTTGTGAAAATTTGTTTAGTAAAATATTGTGTACTGTGTTGTCTTGATTTAGCAAACGTCAAGAAATGTCAAAAAACCATCAGCGAATCCAGCTCCAAAACAATCATCGAATGAAGCCAAAGAATTCAAACCAGCAAAACATCCAGCACCACAAAATGCAACAAAACCAGCACGAAAGCCAGCAAGCATTTCTAGCAGGAAAATAAGCGTCGTGTGATGCGGGCTTAAAGTTCAACGAACGCAACTAGAACGAACTCTCCGAGATCTCATTTTTCTGAACGCGACTAATTTGTAAAGTTTAAATACTTGAGTATCCTTATCATGTATATGGTAATTTAGCTGTTGTTGACATTTCTCATAGGATAGATGAGTATACCAGAATTTTTTGGATAGCTTGAGCCCTCTTTTTTAGCAAGAGCTGTTTGCCTTCGACTGTGTTTTAAATTGGGATTACAAGAACACAAAACTATCCCCTCAGATCGCTTTGGATACAAATCTGAACGCGGCCATTGACAAAACGAAAAAAAAGAAGAATACAGATATATGATCTGTTTGGTAACGTTAAATTTCTTGCGAATTTGCACAAATTTTCACAAAATTTCACAAATTGCTGTCAAAACCCACAGAAAAAAAAACTCAGATTTTGGGAAATTTGTTGAGAAAAAAGTTACCAAACAGGCATATGAATTAATGTTATGTCATTGAATTGAAGGTGTGCACATTAGACTGTCTGACGTTTCTGTTTTTTTTTCTCACTCCCACTTCATGGCGAGAAAGCGATTCCTTTCTATGGCCACCTCCTTCTCATTTACATGACAACTTTGGCTTTGTATTTAATTGACAGGTAGATACATATGTCACCTGTCAATATTTTATGAAGTGATAATTTGTCACGTATGTATGTACGTCAAATTTATAGAATTTTGACTTTCCCCAGAAGCCCGAAAACGTGAATTAAAGATAGAATTGGAGAACTTTTGCTCCTAAAGTAAGAAATTATGGTATATTATCTAATATTCGAAGTTAAATTAAAGTAGCTGTATACCTACCTAAGTACCTAAAGTAAGGCTCAATTATTATGTGCCAACTCCATCAATCACACTCTAGATCAAAATATCAAAATATCTAAAGTACAAAATGTACCAACAACAATTATCTCGAACAATTAAACTTCAAAATATTTATTTCATCTCAATATTCACATAAGTAGATAGGTATAGAAACTACCTAACTAAAAATGCATTAAAAATCACCGACTTTTATATTTTTTGTTGAAAATTTAAAAATTTTAAATAAACCCTGGAAGCTAAGCCAATAAACGAGAGCACCCAATTCAACCAACCTAACACCTAAAGTGGCGCACAATAATCGTCACATAAAAAGCTCCACAAAGTGCCAGCATTTTATACTCAATTCAACAGACATTTTTATATCGACCCTACCCCTCGCAGTCAAGCTGCTTCAAGCTATCTTTAGCTCTATAAGCAAAACATTTTCCCTCTCTATAAAAGTGTGGATATAATTCGTCAGACTCTCACGACTGCTGCCGTGCCGCCTACTCCTCGTCGGCATTGGCATCGTCGACATGGCACACCGATGATATATGACACAACCTCTTCTCGTCACCATGAAAGAATATTAAAAAACTCATCTCATCACCGTGCGTTGCATCTCGCATCGGCATCACGTCACGTTGTCATCCAAAGTCCCAAATGACGGTTTATGATACCAAAGGTGGCAGATCAACTAAACGGCTCGGCTGCTACTGCTACTGCTACTGTTGGAAACAGAATAGATGGCTGGGTCTTTGTGTTGTTAACTGGTGCAAGTTGGTCGATGCTATATGCATGTTTACATCTGGTTAATGTCATTTTTCAGCGATTGTCTGGCCTGGCCTATGAGAGGGAATTCGATTGCAATCCGGCTAGACGCCGGGACGGGTAGTATATAGCTGCACCCTTGATCAAAAACCAAACCACTGCAGCCGCAATTGTATCTCTTATAGTCTGGTTGTTGTTTTTGTCGTCGTAAGGTATGCGGTCAGCAGTAGTCTGGCTGCTGCTGGAGTCTGCTGCTAGTTGAATGGTGTTTTATTTATTTTTTTTTTTGCTGCCGCTGCTTTTGTTGTCGTCTTTAGTTTGCTCCTTTTTTGTTGCCATATTAATGTAGTGTTTGCCTTTTGCCTCCTCTCAAGTACCGAGCTCGGCTAGACACCGCAACGTGGACAGGGTGTTTCAATAAGTAGTGTGTAGGTATAAACTCGGGCAGCAAAATTCTCCTACCTCCTCTACCATGCACTGAGAATCTATGAATGAAGAGAAAAAGTTCGTATCTTGCTCTGTTGCCGGTGTATATTAGGCAGATGCAGAGATAGAGGAGAAGAAAAAAGGTAAGGATAGGAAGGATGCAAGGGGAGATTGCAGGCACAAGGTTCGGTGTCGGTCTGGTCGTGGAGGTCTGGGGCTGAGGCTGAGACTGGGGTTAGGCAGCTAAGTTGAGTTGTGTGGTGTTGTGTTGTTTGTGCTCTCGTGTTTTATTCACTTATTCACATTTTTACTCTCACACATGGCGACCTACAAAAAGTTCATTAACGGAGCCGCTAGACATGGCCCAGACAGTTTGGTCGCCACCGTTGCCGCCACCGCCACCGCTACCGTACGATACCTATTTGCAGTCCACACACATAATATCACATGGTCGGATTCGTATTTTATCTTTTGGATTCTTGAATACTTCATTATCATCATTATCATCATTACCAACGTGTTCTCTGGCTGGAGTATCATGTTATAATGATGGTTGGTTTGGTGCGATGCAATGCATGTAGCTTTGTTCTCTTAACTTTGTCGCTTCGGCGGCGGCGATGTCTCGACTTTCGTCAGACTGTTGCATTGATGGTGTAGATTTATTTTTTTTGTTTTTAATTCTTCAGTGACGATGACGATGATGATAGCAGCAAAGAAAGGGGCACGACTCTTGGTCTTTCGTTTGCCTATTAACGGCTGCCATCTATGCTGGCTGGAAGCAAACACAAAGCGAACACTGATACGCCTTCGGGCCCGTTTGACTTTTATTTTATTTTATTTTATTTATTTATTTTTTTTTTTTTTTTATGAAATAAGGTCCCCAAGTCTAGACAATTTTTCAACCAGAGTGAGTGTTTAGATGCAAATAAAATGTTTGTTCTATGATTGTTGTTATAAGATAATATTAAATGGGATGGTGGGATTTTTTTTTATCACGCAGCAACTAAATTGTTTTTCAATTGAAGTTCGATTTTATTTTGTAATGTCTTGTTTAGATTTCTGTGTGTACCTACAATATGAAAGGTAAGGATTATTGAACAGATACCTATTTAGGTTATGTGAGTAAGATTATTATAGTTAGTAGGTGGGTTAATACCAACCTTAAAAATAATAAATAAATTGGGTGGTGCGTAATATATTGCGTAGGTTGTCAAAATTAAAAGTGTCAACAAATTAAAAATGGCTGTTCGGGTGCCCACAAGAACTCATCACGCATCGTTCGAAACAACAGAAAAATATTGATATTAGACAATTAAAAGGGCACTGGATCCACCATTTTCCTCGATTTTGACAGATACGCAGAACTGAACAAAAATAAAATCGCTAATCATACCATATATGGACTGTTCTCTAAGAGGATTTGTGAATTGTCCCCGCAAGAGGCAGAAGCACGTGAAAAAACATTTCTGTTTTAATGTGTCCATTTTCTCAAAGTCTTAAAAATTTGAAGATGAATTAACTTCGTAGTTATTTTAAAATATCTTTGACAGATAAAATATGATTAAAGCATTCTAACTTTTATATAAGTTTCATGTCAAAATCTGATGAAGATTGATGAAAACTATGATGATAAGTTCTATGAGATTGTTAATTTTAGTCTCTTTATCATCACAATCATATACATTGTAGGAGGTATATACGCACGATTGAACAATTTTTCTGCCGATGAAGTCACTCGTGAGTCGTGATGAAACCATCTGTGACCTTAGTCAATTGAGATTGACTAGAAACTAGACTAATTTGTTGTAATTTTAACTAAGAAAAATTATTATTGTCGTACGTCGGGGAAAAGGATAAATCTGGAATTTTTATAAATGATCTCTGCTATCTCAGTAACTTAACTGGCTGTATTTTTAAAAAATATAGATAGATATATGGGTTTTTAAGAGCAAAGATAAAAGAAAAAAATGAAACTATTACCTAATTTACCAACAAAAATATGCACTCAATGCAAGACGGATTCACACATTTTGTTTTGTTTTAAATAAAAGACATACCTAGGTGATCAAGTACGTTGTTAAGGCATTGTTATTATGATGCTATAAGTTTTAAATATGACTTTCCAAATTTTAAACGAGTTAGCAAGTATTTTGATTTTTTTATTAAATATTTTATTAAAGTTCAAATCACCAAATGCATATTTTATCTTTTAGTATCATACTAACTCTAAATGTAAGTAAAGAGCTTTAAGGTAAGAAAAAATGTGAAGTATAGTAGGTATCATGCTGATACTTTAACAACAAGCTGTTTCAAATATAGGTACAATATTATTTAATTTTTACCTTTATAAAATAATTATTAATGAAAAACTGATAATGAAAAACTCGAACAAAAAAACGGTTCTTGGAGAGGTACAACTTATTGGGTAATATTTTCGATCGTTCTAATTTTAGCAGAGAGAACATCGTAAGAGTCGTTTTAAATAAGATTTAAATAAGATTTTTGTCAACAGTTTATTAACAACTGAGGGTTTTTAAAATTCTGTTTTTTTTCGAAAATCCCCAGAAAAGTTTTAAAATCCCGTCTACTAAAACACTGATTTTTTAAAAATCCTGTCTTCTAAATTCCCGCTTATAAAAAATCAGAATTATTTAAAAAAAAAAATGTAATTCAAATTGTATTTCTGACGTAGAGTATAACATAGACACACCTCTTAAATTGTATGTGAAAGTAAAATTTTTGAAATTCTTTTACTCATTAATACAAATCAAAAGTTGTCACATTTATCATCAAATAATATAAGCCAGAGGGACACACAGTAAATCAAAAAAAAAAAAAAATAAAATAAACTCACATTGTTCTTGTCATCTAATAAAATTCTATGAATAAAATAAATTTTTAAAATAAAATAAAAATGTGCAAACATACATAAAAATCTCAATAAATTTTATAAAAGTTGCAATCTTTGCTTGCTTAGTGATAGATACCAAAATTTTGCATCATTAATAGAATTTCCATTCGTTTTTTTTTTTTTTTTTTTTAATTCAACGAAATCTTATTTCTGTTGCAAATAGATATAAAGTTAATAATTTATTTGATTTAGATATCTGATGTACATATATGTACATTGTACATATATTGTATACTTTATTCATTTTATCCATATAAAATAACTGCACAAAGTTTATATTTGAAATATAAAATATATATGAACATCTTGAAAGCATTTGGAAAAATACCTTGATGAAATAAACACAAAACGTGTTGTAAAAATTAAACATTGTATTTTGTGTTTATTAAAATTGAAAACAAAAATATAATTTAAGGTGTAAGTATGTGTAACAGGCAAGGAAGACATTGATTAAATTAGCACCAATTTATTGATTCATCATTAAATTTTATTTCTGTTGCAAATTTTAGAAAAATTATGATACTGATTTAACAATTCAACTTTACAGTTCTTTACTAAAATATTTTTAGTTTTAAAAATTTCGTAACTTGTACCATACTTAACCTATTTTCTTCATAAATTTCAAACGAACACGCCTAAAAAAGTGACAGTTTGTCCAAACAAAATTTATCAAACAAACCATTGGCCGCGTTCAGGTTGCACTAGGATAGCCTATCTAAGATATTCGAGTATCCATTATGTTTCTGAACGAAAATCAGCTGTTGTTGACATTTCCCATAGGATAGATAAGTATCCCAGAATTTTTAGGATAGCTTGAGATTATTTTTCGCCAACAGCTGCTTTGTCATCAGCTGTGATTTTAAGGGATTACAACAACACAAAGCTATCCAGATCGCTTTGGATACAAACATGAACGCGGCCATTTTCACATTTTTAACTGTCAATGTGACATTTGGAGTTAGTATGGTAGGGCATTTGTTGATTTTAACTTTAATAAAATGTTAACAAAATAGAACGATGATAACTCGTTTAAAATTTGGAAAACCCTGTTTTTAACCTATTATCATACTTAAAATGCTTAAACACCATCTAAAATCGACTAAAATTTTGCGCAAATGCGATTTCAAAAAATATTTCACTGATATTGAACATCATTTTACAATTTTAATTAAAGCTGCCTCTATTAACTAATTGTAATTGTTAATTCAAGACTTGTTTGAAACAAAACCAAAAAAAACAGCTTTTCAGAGGGATTGTTGAGCCAAATTTCTACTTATTTACTCTCAATTAGTACTGACAATAAGCAAACAAATGTTTTTGCAATCTGAAAATGTGATATAAATAACACAATCCGATTAAATTTAAACAATCTTCTGGTGGAAAAACCGTCTATTCTTTAATGAATTAAATCCAAATCCAACATAAAATTTATGGTCTTTGAGATACGCAACTTAAAAGAGCAGAAAACATCTCGAAAACTACGCTACCAATTAAGAAACAGATTCAGTGTTTTAAATAAATATCAACAAAATCTCCTCAAACTTTTGGTCTAAAAATGGTAGAAAATGAAGAAGGTTAGTTTTACTTGGAATTTTAGATCTAAAGAATATTTTTCATTCAATATATTAAGGGTGTTCACTGCCAAACTGCCAAAAATTTGTATGGGAAATCTTTTCCAACAAATCGTAAACTTTCCTACAAGAATTTGCGTCGTAAAATGGTAAACGTGGTAATTTTTTTTTAATGTTTTTATGACATTATGGCTTGGTGTTTCACAACATATCGTCGGCTAAATACATACATATGTAAGGCTCCCTATAAAAACTGATTTTCCCTTAAGGACTCTACAACAACTAAGATACATTGGACAGAAGTGATTAAGCCATTTTGTGCAGAATGCATTTCTTGAGAAAATATCATCAAAATCTCAATTTCGGCCAAAAGTGGACTTAGCAGCTTTACGTTTCCAGCCAACGATATACGCAATATGTATTATGGAGCGTTCATGCAACGTGTGTCGGAAACTTTACGATTTTACGACGTTGGAAAGATCCGAAGTTGTATGAATACCCTCAATAACATTAAATGCTCTACAGATTCTTTTGATCAAAATGATAGCTCTAAAGATAACAATTCCTGCTATATTCCGATAAGTTTGTATTGTTTAAAAATCACTTACTAAAATACAGCCCTTTCAAAATCCAAAAAAAAATTTCAAAAATATGTTTTAGGTTTGTGAACAAAATTATTTTTTTTTTTTGAAAATTTCCAAAAAGGATGATTTTTTTTTTTTGAATTAAGTTCTTAAATTATGCTACGATGATATGTACCTATATTTTTACATTTTTGCGATATTACATTTAATTTAAAAAGAAAAAAAAAAAAAAAAACATTCAAGAAAATTTTGTATATGAAAAATAATTTTATGAACAAACGGATCAAACGGTTTTTGAAATCTTTTTTTAATAGATTCATATTTATTCAAGAAACCAAACGGGATTTTTTTAATAGCTCAGAATATTTTAAGAGTTATTTAAAGCATGAAAATCATGCTTTTGAATCTTCTTATTACGTCCATGTTTGTAAATAAATTATTAATAATCAATTTTAAATTGAATAAAGGAGCAAATGCGTGCGATCCATCAGCCATGCAATTTATTTACCACAGGCTCATTAATTGTATGGTTTATTTTTTTTTCCAGCGAATTACACTAAATATATTTGTAAAAACCAAACATTAGTCAAAATTGTAACTTTTGTATTCAATCAAAAATCTTACGCACTTTTTATCAATGTAATATTTATCTAAGAAATCAAATGGCAAACTGTATTTTCAGTTTAAAAAATTTTGTTTAAATCTTTTGTTTTTAACAATTACCTATAAAGTCACTTGGATCATAAAAGCAAATATACATGGGAATCTGAAGTGAGGTCTTAGTTCTTACTAATTTTTATTTAACCATTCGTAAGTATAACCTAAATTTGTTTTTACAAAAATATTTAATTTTAAGAATTTGAAATTATAGTCAATTTAAAACTAATTTGTAAGTCAAAAAATCTAAAGAACATACACAATGTCTAACCACAGTAAAAAATACATATTGAAAAAAATTCTGGATGAATTGACAAGATTAAAAAAAAATTCTAACTTACCTATAACCCTTTATATTGACAAAACGTTGATTATCTTTTGGAGCTACTGTTGATCCAGCTTTAGCAGCTGCCATACTTTCAGTTCTTTTCTTTAATTCATCAGCAGTTAAATTAAATAATCGCAGAACTGTTTCATCTTTCATATCAACACGAACAGATTCGACGGTTTGATCTTCAGTCGATGTTCTCCTCGATCTTATACCATTAACACTATTCAAACATCCCGCACTGATAAAACACAGGGCGGCAATTAATTTCAAATACCGACACATTTTTATTATAAATATAATACAAGACAACAGCAAGATAATAAAATTCTTAAATAAATCCTTAATAACAAACAAAAAAATGTCCTGTTCAAAATAAGGACCGACTTTAGAGTTTAATTTAATAAAATTGTTTTTTTTTTTTACAAAATAGAATATTATATATTTTTTTCACTTATAATAAAATATTTTATAACAAATATAAAGTTTAAGAAAAAGTTTAAAACAAAAACACACTATATCAACAATCTCTATGATTATATGAAAAGGATTAATGATATTATAATATTATTTTGATTTGGTAGGTAGATGGGTCTTTACTCTTAGAACACCAAGTATAAAATGATTTGCGCGAAGCACTTTTTAAGACTTAAATAACATTTCACTTCTGATATTGCTGGTACTATATCGAACTGATGTACTGCAGATAGAGAGATACTCGGATACATGCTAATATCTTCGTTCTTGTCCAACCGCGCACCTCGCGTACTATACACAACACATACAGTAGTTTAACCTATACTCATGCATTGAATTCGGTTTGTTGTTGGTTTGCAAAAACAAAAAAAAAACAACAACAACAACAAAACGAAATCACACGGAATCAAAAACAAAACAGAAATTAAGTGAAATGAAACAAATCATAATAAAAATGTATCTAGATACATGAATTGTATCGGACTTAGATTCCCCTTCTCCTCCTCCTCCTCCTCCTCCTCCTTCGTCTTCCCCCTCCACCCTCTCCTATAAACACTTCCTCACCGGCACGGCTCGGCATTCGAATACGAACTTGTTCTTCTTCTTCTAATGAGGAAAATTCTAATAGGCAGTTTTAATTTTGTTGCTTTTACTGTTTCATTGGAAAATTGTATTTTCTTGTGGTTTTACTCGATTTGCACCGCTAGAGATACACAATAATTAAAAACTGTGAACGGATGGATTTGAAGAAAGGGATTGGTATCTAGGTGTAAGTGAATCGAAGATCCATATATAAAAAGATACTTTTGTGCATTTTAATTTTTTTTCTTTTTTTTTTTTTAATTTTTTCGAATAAAATAAAACGATTGTGTTGGTTGGGCCAGGGGAGGAGAAAATGATTGTGCAGTTGATGAATTTACTTCGCAGTTCTTGGGTTGTAATCGAGTTGAAGGCCATGGGAAAATTGGAAAATGATTTTTTTTCCTGACATTCTGGCTCGTGGATAGAGTACGTCATATATTTTTAACTAAAAATACTCATGCATTATTAGAATTATGTCAAACAAAAAAAATGCAATGAGTGTTTGTGTGAGTGAATTATTTTTTTTTATTTTAAATGTGCAAAAACAGAAAGCCGGCTTTTGAATCCAACATCGAATTGAACTTCATACACAATTATTGCACATGGCGGGAAATAACAGTCACTTCTGCTTGATGAGTTGGACTATTCATGCCATGGTAGGTATATTATAGCTGCACAGTTGCATGATGTTGCATACAACAGTTCGTATTTTTTTTTCGTAGAATGTCTACTTCTTGGAAAAGTGGGTGGTTAAGCAACTTCTTTGGGGCAATGCAAAGTGAAATTAAAGAAATGTCGTTGCTGATGGCTGGAAAATCTTGAAGCGTGTCTTGCATACCATCATACCCTCATAATATATTATGATAGTTACATATACATATATGAGTGACTTTAGCTATTAAAGAAGAGGTGGCACGGGATGGTGCGGTTTTGTTCTAAGTAGATATTACCTAGGTATTTTTATAATGTGTACATAGGTATAGTAAAGTCTTTATGGGATAAAGAAGCTCAGTGTGATCTACATAATATTATGTATACGTCAA
Source organism: Epistrophe grossulariae (assembly GCA_929447395.1). Lineage (NCBI taxonomy): Eukaryota > Metazoa > Arthropoda > Insecta > Diptera > Syrphidae > Epistrophe > Epistrophe grossulariae. Next base: position 138,537,931 of record OV839566.1, read on the forward strand.
TCAATATGATTGAAATTATGTTCGTACCTTCATATTTATAAAATACCTTTGATATTTTTGAAAAAAAAAATTATGAGTACCTAGAATAGTAACAACAATTCCGGTTTTGGAAATTAACCAGATTTTTTCAGACAAAGGAAATATCATAAATTTCATTGGTTTTTTTTTTTTTAACTTTTCAATAAAAAAAATAATCGAAAAAATCCCAGAAGAAAGATTGAAAATAATTGCCAAATTGAAAAAAAAGGAGAACACCTATGCAAAAAAGTCGATTTATTACTTTCCAAAGATATTTCTATATATGTATTTGTAGTAGCTGGGCGCAAACCAAAAACATTGAAAATTAAAAAAAAAAATATGTCTTATGTTCAATGTCTGTATTATGACTGAGATATTTGTGATGTGTAAACATCTATGCCGTTTTCGTAGACATGGTAATTGGTAAACTAAAAACGTAAACTTGTAATAACTTTGTTCGTTTACTTGCCAAATCTACCCATTTCTACCATTTTTAGCCCGAAAGACTGTCAAAGTTCATATAAAAAAATTAATCTGGTAGAATCTGGCAGTTTCAGGCAAGTACGCGAACAGACCTAATATGTTCCGTGTCACACATAACATTGTTATTGGGTACGTTCAATAAAAAAACGCGCTTGGACGAACATTAATGTTTACACAATTAATTTATTTTCTCAAATTTCTCTTATTTTAGAAATGAAAACGCAAATTTTAGTAACTTAACATTAATTTAAACAATTTTTCTACCATTTTGTTTAGTTTTTGTGAAAAATGTTTTAAATCCCATTTGTTCTTTTATTCGTCGGTCGTTGTTTACTTTCATGTGAATGGGCCTTAAGTACCTACCTACTATTGAAGCCATCCAATTTGAGACCAATTATACAAAGCTTTAGAAAGCTTTTTGTACAAAAATCAGGAAATGTCTCTTGATGCATGAAAAACAGAAATGGAAAACAAGTTAAATAAGCGATTAACCGTAAATTCAAATTCAAAGAAAATAACAAATTTTCGGTGAAGAAAACTTTTTCTGTAATTTTCGAAAAATTTAAAAAGCTGTATTTACACATAAACAGCCTTATTTATTAGATTTCACTAATACTCGTTTCAACCTCGGAATAGTTAAACCGAGTCGAAGCACTTACTCCTTCTTTACGCCGCGTCATACAAATTCTTATTTATTAAGTCGTTTTAGCGACGGAGTAAATTTACTCCGACTTTACTTCGCCACTAATCCTGAAAAACTTATTTATAAAAAAAATAAACGATGATTAGAGGCGGAGTAAGCTAAAACTGGTACATAGTAGGATTAAAGCCGTAGTAAAGCCGTTTTAGTATCTAAATGACATGACATTTAGTAACTAAAAGGATTGTAGAAGAAGTTTTTTTTACTAATTGTAAGGGAAAATGGATAGTTATTTTGCATTTATAAATTATTTAAATTCTTTAAACGCTTTAGTTGCAGTACAAAACTCGTTTAATCCCATATTATAATAACCAGAGAGATTGTTTTTTTTTGATAATATATTTGACATAAAGAGGGTGTAGCTAAAACCGTTTGACGTGGCGTTATGACGGAGTAAGTGCTTCGACTCGGTTTAACTATTCCGAGGTTAAAACGAGTATTGGTGAAATCTAATAAATAAGGCTGAAAGCGTTCAATAAAAATATGCTTAATTATCTTTTAAATCAAAAATTAACTAAAACGTTAATTAAAAATTCATTCATTAATGAAAACATCATTTTAATAAACACTGCTAATTAACGATAAATAGCAAATCTTTACAAAAATCTACTGCATTAAACAAGAACTCTGTTGTCACCAAACAGTACATCCCGGGTAGAAAATTATCTAGGAAAAACTATTTTTAAGCGTGGCCCTATCTAGATTGGCCATTATATAGTTAATCCTGTGCTGGGCCTAGACAGGCGCAGGTCTGGGTGATATTGACTAATTTATCTTATTCTAGCTGTATCTTGGCCCTGGCTAGAATTGCCTATTTATTGGCTTTGTCAGATGTAACTAAGACTGGGCCTAGATAGTTTTAACTTGACATAGCCTACATATGAAAACTTTCGTTGGTGTCATTTTGGCCCTAGCTAGTGTCGCCACCTTATTGGCGCTGTCTCATAAAAAACAGGAATGGACCCAAATAGTTTTCGCTTGGTGTAGCCTGGATAAGGAATTGTATCTGGGCGTTATCTTGGCGTTAGACAGTGTCGCCTCTTTATTGGCGTTATCAGGTGTAACTAAGACTGGGCCTAGATAGTTTTAACTTGACATAGCCTAGATATGAAAACTTTTGTTGGTGTCATTTTGGCCCTAGCTAGTGTCGCCACCTTGTTGGCGCTGTCTCATAAAAACAGGAAGGGACCCAAATACAGACCACGGAATACAGAGCATTAACAAATTAGCAAGGGCCAAGCTAGTGACTGCTCGAAAGGCCCATGACATAAGCAAGGCTAAACTAGCTGGGGCCAAGCAGGGTTGCGAGTTTGTGAATTAAAAAAATCATTAAGTCATAAGTTAGTAGATGACTTGTGAATTAAAAAAATTTAATTCATAAGTTAGTTAGTTACTTATGAATTAAAAAAAAATAATTCTATAGCTAGTTAGTGACTTATGATTTAAAAAAAGTTTAATTCATAAGTCAGTTGGTGACTTGTGAATTAAAACAATTTAAGTCATAAGCTAGTTGGTGACTTATGAATTAAAAAAAAATTTAATTCACTACCTACTAAGTGACTTGTGAATTAAAAAAAAATTTAATTCACTTCCTACTAAGTGACTTATGAATTAAAAAAAATTTAATTCACTACCTACTAAGTGACTTATGAATTAAAAATAATTTAATTTACTACCTACTAAGTGACTTATGAATTAAAAAAAATTTAAGTCATGAGCAAGTTAGTGACTTATGAATTAAAAAATTGTAATTCATGAGCAAGTAAATGACTTATGAATTAAAAAAAATTTAATTCACAACCTAATAAGTGACTTATGAATTAAAAAAAATTTAATTCATAAGCTAGTCGGTATATTGGAAATTCTTAAGCTTGTTTTGACTACATAATTTTTTCATTATTAACGAAAGTGGTTTTCAAGCTATTTAAGAATTTTGTGTGAGTTTACGTCTATGCAGTCCCTATAACCCAATAGAATAAAAAAGCAATATCGATAAAATATTTGTGTTGAGCAAATGATGGGTTATCATTCTCTCTCTTAGAAGATTTTATGAAAATAATAGAAAAAACTATTTAAACTTACAAACATAAATCATTCACCCATCAATTGTTCAGTGACTAGTGACCAGTGCGCATTAAATTTATACATAATTGTGAAGTGTAAAAGTGAAAAAAGTGATTATTCAATATTAAAAAGTTTAAAAAATATACATATACGTTTATTAGTACGTTTTTTATAATCTTTTTACCTTTAGTATTTAAAAACATAATTTTTTTAATCAGAATTCATCCATTAGCTTATGAATTAAATTTTTTTAATTCATAAGTCACTTAGTAGGTAGTGAATTAAATTTTTTTTAATTCATAAGTCACTTAGTAAATAGTGAATTAAATTTTTTTTAATTCATAAGTCACTAACTTGCTCATGACTTAAATTTTTTTAATTCATAAGTCACTTATTAGGTTGTGAATTAAATTTTTTGTAATTCATAAGTCATTTACTTGCTCAGGAATTACAATTTTTTAATTCATAAGTCACTAACTTGCTCATGACTTAAATTTTTTTTAATTCATAAGTCACTTAGTAGGAAGTGAATTAAATTTTTTTAATTCATAAGTCACTTAGTAGGTAGTGAATTAAATTTTTTTTGAATTCATAAGTCACCTACTAGCTTATGACTTAAATTTTTTTAATTCACAAGTCACCAACTGACTTATGAATTAAATTTTTTTTAATTCATAAGTCAGTAACTAGCTGCTGAATTACATTTTTTTTAATTCATAAGTCACCCACTAGCTTGTGAATTAAAGCCAAGCTTAAGCTAGAAAGTGACTTAAGCTTTTGCAACCCTGGGGCCAAGGCAATACCGAGTGTCAAATTCTACCATTATTTAGATTCTCACAAATTGTGGGTCTGTTTGGTAACGTTTAAATTTCTTGATAATTTGCATAAATTTTCACAAAATTTCACAATTTTTTGTCAAAACCCATAGAAAAAAAACTCAGTTTTTGGGAAATTTGTTGGAAAAGGTTACCAAACAGGCATACCTACTTTCTTATTTGTGCTTGTAAATAACATGCATATGTGTCACTAGCGTTTGTTGTTGGCAAAAATGCCTTAAACATTTTTTATTTAATTACCTTCCCCTTCTTTTTATTTAAAACATTTTCGATTTTCTTTAAAATTACCGCCATATATTATTCTCTCGATTATAATCTATTTTAAAACTTAAATCCGGATATAAATAAATATAAATTCAATGTAAATACATCCGATTCCAGCAACTGTCTAATATTGAAAATAATTTACTTTTTTTAAGTGAAAAAATAGTACAAAAAAATTGTTTATCGTTTCTCATTCCAATTTGCAATTTGTTTAAGGGAATTATATAAATCTTGTTCGTTTACTTCCTAACTGAACCCATTTTTACCATTTTTAACCCAAAAGACTGTCAAAGTTCATACAAAAAAGTTTCGGGCAAGTAAGCGAACAGATCTATTATGTTCAGTGCTTTAGTTCAACATGACAGTTAGTCCCCTTTCACACGAGGAAACAAGTTGCTGGAGATTTTTTGACGTTTTCTTTTAATTTTCAATTCCCACCAATCGTAGACCGTTCAATCCTCTTACTTGGTGCCCTTCTCACCCAAAAACTGAAAGTTGCTGGAAACTCAGTTTCCTCGTGTGAAAGGGGGACTTGGAATTGTGTTCAATTCTTTGTATTAAAATTTTTAAGGTAATTACGCATTTTCGTCAAAGTACAAATTTTAATATATCATATATCTAAGTTTTTTTTAAGTTTTTAAAAAATATGCATTTATTGTTTAAATATTTCCAAAAAAGCAACAAAAAAAAAATTGCATTTGTATAGTAAATATAGCAAGAATATGCTCTAACGATTGAATGTAATTTTAAAGGAAATTTCTTGATTCGAAAAACTAAATTATTCGTTTGCACGAACATCGAACTGATGTATTTACAAAGATGATATTAAATAATTTATTATCCAAGTTTTTAAAAAAAATTTGCAAAAGTTGGTTCACATGCAAAACTCAAAATGAGTTCAATTGTTGTTAAATCACTTTTTGGGATTTTTCCTAGAATGGGTGTCCAAAATAATTTCCAACAAGATAAATCCGCATTTAATTTGTTTTGATATTTCTTATGATGATTTATTAAATGAAATTGCGTGTTCAAAATTTCAAAATCAATAAATTTTTCTGTGAATTCAATTAAAATCTAAAAATTTTTTTTTGTTAAATTGATTCAAATTCCCATGACAATATAGCCTTTTACCCCAAGAAATATCCCTCTTATTAAACAAAAACTTCAAAGAATTCAATTACGCGTGTCTCGTCTCGTTATGATGTGTGCGTAACTTATAAGGTCAAAAAATGTGCGTAGACCAATGAACCCAATAAATGTTTTGTTTACGTTCAAGAAAAGAAGCATTATTTAATTTAAAAAAATTCGGCAAACACATTGTGATATTTGAGGCCTTTTGAGCTCTTTTTTTCATATTATAGGCCTAGCTTATATAGAGGAGATAAATCTATGATAATCTTAAGTAATAGAAATATGTAGGCTTGAAAGGATATCACTTATTATTTTCAATTGGTGTCTTAAATTGCTATATAAATGGTGTTGGTTTATTGAAGTGACACTTTTAGGTCTTATCATAAAATCTTCAGTGCGTAATATCAAAACATGCTTAGAATTTTAAATTATAAAAATAAAAATGTTTTAAAAGTGAGAACAAAAAACATACTGATTTGTTGGTGTTGAATTTAATAAGTTAAAAAAAAAAATAGTGTGACATTTCGTAGAGAACCAAGGCCTAGTGAATTATCAAGCATTCCTATGTGCGTGTTATTAGTCTCCAAGAATAGAACTTACATTTTTCTATACCGAGACATTTTTATATGATGAGAAGCACTTTTTTTAAGATAGCTTAATTTGCATAAGTTAGGTTGTAAATTATTTGAAAACTTAACGAAAACACGCCACTGAAACCGATTTAAGAATGATTTTATAAATAAATGGAAAAACTCGATGAAAAGAGAAAAAGTAGAAAACAACAAGAACAATCTATTAACAATAACGAAAATGAAGAAAATTAGAGAACTACTTGTGATGAGGAGCCCAACTGTTGTACCTGGGCGAAAAGCACTTTTGAAGTTAAAGTTATTTGAACATATAGAATGAATTACAATCTATTAACGACCAATTTGAATTTAAAAATAAAATGAACTGTCAAACTAAATTTGCAATTATTTTCTTGATTCGATAGGACAAATGACATAATTTCGTTGAAAATTTCTAAATCACTTTATTCAATTAATAAGTTCAAGTGACCTCAACTCCAAAGATTGCGTTTCGCCCAGGTATGACAGTTGGGCTCATCATCGACCATAATTTGCGTCTTAGAAGGGTATGACAGCATCTAACTGATGAGCCCAACTGTCGTACCTGGGCGAAACGCAATCTTTGGAGTTGAGGTCACTTGAACTTATTAATTGAATTATATTCAATCGTTCCTCTAAAACAGAAGTAGTTTTCTAAATTTCTTCACCTTCGTTACTATTTAAATCACTTTGTTTTCAAAAAATATTCATGAATAATTTCCATCGAACAAGTACAAAAAAACGGAAGTACCTACAACTATTGAACGCATTTTAAGTATGATGCTTGATGAAAAACAGAATACAACATCAACAAATGCCTATTTTAAGTTTTACATCAATTCCAAATGTCACTTTGGCAAATCTCAGGTTATGTTTGCTTACTTTTTTGCATGAACTGTCATTGTTAAAGGTGTGTTCTGCTAGAATTAATAAAGAAAATTGGTTTAGTATGATACTATAGTTAAAAACTATTTAAAATCAAGAACATTTTATCAAAGAGCTTAAAAGTTAGAAAAATGTTAAGTAAAGTATCATAACGGTAAAACCTTAACATCAGACTGTTTAAAATTCTGCGCCAATTTCTTAAGCTATAGCCTTTCTTCAAAAATACCTTCAAAATGTCTTGCATTATATTGAATCATAAGCATTTTTTTTCCAGACAACACAGAAGGCCACATAATGTCAAGCAACGGAATCACACTGGTGACGATGTTAAGAGTATATGCTCCTTGTTGCCTTCGCGCGCCAAATAGCTGTGATTACTCACTGTCTAGAGTGTCTGGTCTACCACCATGACTGCCTTATTATATGCTAAAGTTTTAATGAAAGACACGCTGACTCTGATCTCTGATGTCTCGTCTGTCTACCATCAACCAACACACAAAACCCAGTCATAACACTTTAACTATGAGATGAACGAAAAATCACAAAATCTCAAAAAAAAAAAAAAAAAAAAAATAATTAAAAAAAAAAAAAAAAAAAAACACTTGGGCCTGGGCATATTTTTATACATAAACTATCGTTCTCCCATGTGAGAATTATTGCCACTAAACAAGCAAGAGCTAGTTGAAGACAGCGGGGCTGAGACAGCAGGGTGCCAAGTGCAACGAAAAGGTAGACAACGAGGAGGAGTTAAGTAAAGCAATCGTCTGGCCTGCTGTCTGGTGCGAATGCATTCACGATATAATATATAATATTATACACGGGTGATGTTGTATATAAAATTCAGCGAATGCAACTTTCTGTCGTAGCACACATTCTGGCACACATCACAACGTCATCGTCGTCATCGTGATTATGATAATTATCGTCTTCGTCATTATTATCATACAACTATCACTTGCTGACTACACTGAGCTGGTGATAAGTGTGACCAGCAATACAGAATATTATAAAGCTACACTCCTATAGAAATAAATACATATATTAATTTTCTTCAGATTTGGCAATTCATATTCATTTTGAAACTTATTTCTTATATAGAATTCGAGATCGACATGACACATATTTTCGCAATTCTGTCTGTTTGTGTTGGAGATCTAGTAAATTCTTACGATACTTTTGAATGAAATATTTTTGTAAAATATTGGCAGATTTAAAAATTTTCAAATTCATCCTAGAGAAACCAGTGCAGTTACATTTGTTTAACTTTCTGTCAAATTAATTGCTCTTTTGTTTAGCAAGCTGTCAAAAAACAACGGAGATGTACAAAAAATGTAATAAAAAACTACTTAGTTCTTAGAAGATTTTTTATTTTTGACCTTGACAATGGTAATATTGATCGGCAGATGAAATGTCATTATTGATTTCCATCGCTGAGGCAATAAATTTTGACGTTTCACCTTTTTCTCAACGATTTTGAATGACTTATGCTTAGTTTCGAAATTAAAGTTGAAAACATGAGAACTTAAGTGAATAAAAGTTTTTTATTATCAATAATAATGATTTTTAAAGAGCAAAAAAACTTTAAACAGTGGTCCTAATTGCTTTATAGTGACAGTTGACAAACTGAAATTATTTGGAAATAGAAGACCCAACCAAGCAATCAATTGTTATTGCTATCGCTTAAAATCTTGACAATATAGAGCCACAGCGTAAAAAAAAATTTCTTATGACCAAAATAACGGTATTTTTAGTGCTAACTGCTAAAAGTTTTTTTTCGAAGTGGAAAATACTCCCAAGCGCAGCTCACCAAAACAAAGTTGACAGCTGAATTCAATTGATGGAATCGAAACAAAAATTCAAAGTTCTCTTTCTCAATGCGGGGAAGTAAGTTCCATTTCACACGAGGAATCAAGTTGGTGGAGATTTTTTGACGTTTTCTTTTAATTTCAAACCTCCACCAGTCGCGGACCGTTCACTCCTTTTACTTGGTGCCTTTCTCACCTAAAAACTGAAAGTTGCTGAAATTTCAGTTACCGCATGTGAAAGGGGGCTAAGAATTGCCTGAGATTTTTTGAGGTTTTCTCTTAATTTCTTCTAAAATTTTTTGTACCATTCACAATCACATGATGAAACAAAATTGCTGAAGATTTTTTATAGTTTCGTTTTAAAGAGAGCAGGCTTGTAAAAGAATGCGTTCTAAATTGTGGATGCAGTCTTTAAAAATCATGTTTTGAATTCAAATAAATGATTGCATTTATTGACTTCACTTTGAGACTTCAGACTTAATATTATGCAATCACCATTCACTTGAATCAAGAAGAGTGCAATCATTTATATTCCCATTCATTTTTACTGCAGTGAATTGAATGCAATCTTTTGGGAATTCATGTATTCATTTGCATTCTTCTTGTTCGCATTTATTTGCATTATTTACATTCTTTTGCATTCTATTCATTTTTTGCATTAACATTTCCCTGTGGAAACTGTGGAAAAAGTTTAATTGAGCCAGAGCACGTAAGGTTTATGGAAGGAAATGGAAATACAAATAATTAAAATAATGTAGAGATTGCAAAAGAATGCAGATGAATGCAAAGAATTCAAATGAATGCAAAGAATGCAAAAGAATGGATGAATGCAAATGAATTCATAGAATGCATGAATTCCCAAAAGATTGCATTCAATTGACTGCAGTAAAATGAATATGGGAATAAAATTGATTGCAATCTTTTTGATTCAAGTGAATGGTGATTGCATAATTTAAAGTCTCAAGTCTCAAAGTGAAATCAATGAATGCAATCATATTATTGAAGTCATTAAAGATTGCATTAAAAAGATTGCATTCTTTTTGCACTGAGAAAATTCCTCGTTTAAAAAGGATCATCAAACAGATCCTTGAAGTTCATTATGAGTGACATCTATTTGACAGATCGGAAAATTATTTCTCATTAATTTATGACCTTAGATTAAAAAGTTTCCGACTACATATTTTCTACTTTAGCTACAAGATCTTCAAAACCAAGCTTAATATTAGATATCTTCAGTATATAGTTAAAGTGCGTATACATTGCTAAAGATATATTTGAAAAAAAAAAAGACTACCACACTATAAACAGGACGATACTGCAGCCAAGGAAATTAATAATCGGATTTAAAGGCGGTAGTATATAGCAGTAGCTATTCGAGGCGTGTTCCTCTGAAAGTAGTCAATGAACAGACAATGTTGCTTGCTCCGGCCGGTACCTATCCAGTAGAAGAACAAGATATTCACATGCCACCAATATATATATGTAAGTATACTCTTCTCTCAACCAGGCCAGGCCAGACCAGACCAGGCCAGATTAGGTTTGCTAGTCGATTGCAGAATGAGTGCGAACTGACAGATTGACTGACTCTCAACTGACTGTTGGTGCAGCTGCATTGGTTGCACCATCAGTGCACTTCATGTCTGGGAGGATTGCTCCTGTTATCATGTTGTGCATAGTTTTCATTCCGTTTTTATTCTTTTTTTTTGTATTTGTATTTGTATTTTTTTTTTAAACTGAAACAGTCTCGTGTGGCTATGAAGGCACTAGGCATTTAAAAAAGTTTCAATATTTATGCGTCTGAATGTCTGGTCGGGTTTCGAAGAAGACGAACAAGAACAAGCACAAGAATGCCCTCAAAGTCGAAGAAATGACTGTAAAAGCCTCTTCCACATGGGAAACTATAAAAATCCTCCTCATACATATGTATACATATAAATACATAGCATAGGTTTTGTATCCAGCTGAATGTTGGAACTAGTGGTGCAAGGCGCGAGATTGTCTGTATTGCAGTTTTGCTGACAAGTCAGACACCGATTTCATGGTGGAGCAGCATGGAGGTGAAGGCACATCATCGCCACCGAGACGATTAAATAAGCATTTCATACACGTCTGGTGAATCTGAGATTTACTAGACGAATTAATGATGCACGCACGTAACTTGTGTCGTCTGAGGCTCTAAGTATCATTCCCGGTATATATTTTATACCTAGGTAAGTATAGTGGCTTGGTTATATCTTGTGTTGTGTTGGGTTTTCTTTTTATTTGCTCACCTGAGCGCTGAGCCTCTTCGGTAGGCTGCAATGCACTGCAGTGGCGTGCTTCGACTTAATGACCAAATAAAACTCAAATAACTGGAGTTCTTGGTATAAATTTATTTCTCTTCCGGACAGTAGTTTTATTTTTCTTTTTTAATTATTGTGTAGTCTATTACTAGACTATTCATGTTATGTTAAAGTCATGAAGATATTATTAAATGTTAATAGGTAGATATTACCTTTTAATATATTTGAACATAAAAGTTTGATTATTATTCTTTCGTAACTGTTTTTTTTAACATATTACTAAAAAAAGAGGTGCTGCGGGATCTTGTTAAAATAATTTTTTTTGTAAATTGCAGGATTTCTATTTTTGAATTTAATGATCGATTGAATGATTTAAAGAAAAAATATAGCTAAAATATGCATTTTTTTAAGATTTCATCAATTTGCTCTTACGACGAAAAGTTTTTTATCTTTCTTGTGTAGAACTACACCAAAAACAGTTAGTTTTCGAGCAAATTGCTCTTCTTTTTGCTCTATTTTCTAAAAAGTGCCCAATTACAGCATTTCTAAATGTTGTTTATAATTATAATTGTTATTCTGGTCTATAAGGGAAATATTAATTGACAAATAAAAAAAATGAAGGCATTAAAATACATTCAATTTTTTATGAACTTGTTGTCATAATTTAAAATGGGTCACTGTGGCGTATACGTATTTTTTAAACACTTTTTTAAATGTACGAATTTTTTATATTTAAAAAATGCAGACAGATAAATAACACTAGTTTACAGCCAAAATGGACATTCAATGCCATTATTTTTTTTGTATGCATTTTAGCCTCATAGACACGAAAATCACATTTAAAAAAATTTGAATGGATAGGTTTTCAAGATATGAATTTTAGATTTTTTTTTGTGCTATGTTCGAAAGCAGCTTTTCAATTTAGCTCATATAGTGACCTAGTTGAAACATATGTGGTTGTAGATGGGTTCGATTGAAAAGTATTAAATTACCAATGCAAATCACTTTTAGTTTTTTCTGATAAATTTATTATTTTACCAAAAAAATAATGAAATCATAAAAAGGTATAAACAAAAAGAATTTATGGATTAGTATTTCAAATCAAATCATACAAATTTATGGCCGGTTTATTTACAAACCCCGAAATTTGAATTTTTCACTACTTTTGAAATTTAACCTTAAAAATCCAGGCTGATTTGCGTAAGATGCATCAAAACACTAGAGCGTGTAAATTTGGTCAAAACTAGAAAGAAATTTTCTAGGAAGGGGGTCTACGTTCCCCCGTTCATACAAAAAGTGCAATTTTCTACAAAAAAATACTTTAAAATAAAAAAAACAATGGCAACACTAACTATATCATACTACATATGTTTTCAAACCCAAAATTCATTTTTTTAATTTACAGTTTAATTCAAGGTATTTTGAGTAATAGTTTTTCAAGATATATATTTTGAAACCCGACATTTTGAAAATAAATAAAATTAAAAAATAAGTTTCAAATTAATTTTTTTAATGGAAATTTTACATGATTAAGGGTTTGTTTCACAATGTCTGAGTAAAATTCTAATTAGTTATCCGACATTTAATTTATCCTAAAATTAAATCCTCCCATTAAAAAACTTTGCGTTTCACAGTGATCAATTAGCTATTCCTTCGTTATTCCAGTTTTCCAGACAAATTAAATTCGACTGATGTCAAATATTAAAGAAAAATTATTTATTAAATCAAAAAGTTTATTTTGCAGTGTCGGTCGTCTTATTGTACGTCTTAAAAGTGTCGAGAGGATTGATTCCAAGAGCTCTGGATAATAACAAATAAGTGCGTTGAATCTAAGTGTGTTGAATCGAAGTGTGTGTGATCAGTGACAGATTTGAATGTTTTAATTGGCAGTTTAATTTGCTAATCGGCACTTCATCTATGGCCAGTAAAATACTTAGAACTTTAATTGCCAATAAGGCGTATTCAGACATTGTGAAACGTAAATGAGGTTGTTAATTGTTGAATAAGTTCCATGTAGCTTAATTGGAACTTTAATCAGACTTTGTGAAACAAACCCTAAGTACTATTTTTTTAATATTCGATACTTTTATCAATCAAACGCGAAAAACCTGGAACATTTAAATTTACTAAATATTGTTTTAAAGAAAAACGTAGGTGTTTAGTTTTTATTTTTTTTTAACTAAGCACTAAGCTTTTCGTTTTTGACTTAAAATTGATAAAAGTACCGAATATTAAAAAAATACGACTTTTTTTCAAAACCTCACGTAACTCAAAAATTTTTTCAAGGGACACATAGTTCGCATGTTTGACATAGGAGTTGTGGGTGATAAAGGCATTGATTTTTTTTTATCTGAAAAACAATTTAAATTTCCTTTTCATCAAATTTGGGGTAACTAGTATTTGAAAGAAAGCTGACGATATATTTTATATGAATCGTATTAAATTGCGAAAATAAACACGTTTTAAATGTATTTAATTTTTGCACAACTCTGCGGTATAAGATTAATGTATTTCAATAAAATACAGAAGCTCCCAAATACAGTAAATAATATTGTATACAAAGATCTTTTTAAATGCATTTTATGGATGACAAATAAAAAAATCAAATAAAAAAGCCTGATTTTTCATATTTTGGTTCATATACATATCAATTTATTCATTTGGAATTTTGAAAAAAAAACTTGAATTTTTTTATCGAGAAAATTGTAAAAAAGTTTGAATGAAACCAAAAATACCTAAGTGAACATATTATAGACTGATCACAATTTAACTTTTACTATCAGAAATATTCTTCATAGAAAATTTGAATAAAATCCGTTTTGCCGAAGCCTATAGTACGCCGCACTAAATTAAGACTTATTGAAAATTCATTTTATTAAAATCGTTTTAACATAGTTATAATCAGACAGTCAAAAACGAAATAAATGGTTCTATGATAGATACCGTTAATAATGGACTTATAAAAAATTTTTTCCAATAATATGGTACAAAAAAATCGTAGGTGTCATTTTTGAGAAAAAACCGATTACCAGTTTTTAAACATTACCGTTATTTTTTGTCATAATTTTTTGTCATCATTTGCTGGGTGGCAAGTTTAATAAAAATAGATCGTTTTCGAATTATAATGTTTTCAAAAAAAAAAAAAATAAAACATTTTTTAAAAATATAAAAATGGTTGAACATCTGTATAAAAAAAACTTTTAAAACTTTTAAAAACAAAAAAAACTATCAAAATCAGGTAAATAGGTTTAGAAAAATTCAAAAATAAAAAAAAAGTTCTATGGGGGGTACTTTTATAACCATTTTTCTGAAATGTTTCTAAAAGATAGCCTACATAGGCTATTTACTGATTTTTTGTAATTGCTAAATTATTTGTACGGTCGGTACTATTATTTTAAGCCTTAAAACAATTAAAAAAAAAAAACCTGTTTTTTTCGACTTCGATGTCAATGTAATGTGAAGTTTGATCAAAATCTTGAGTTCGATTTTTTTTTTAAATCCATATCTTGCCATAAGTATGTACCTATGTATGTATGTACATTGTACATATATAACCCAAGTGTCTTCTTTTATTCATGTTTTAAATGATAATTTCGTCAGATAAAGCATTTATTTAAAATTTTGAAAACCCTTTTGGTAATATATTTGTCCGTAAAAAGTAACAAAAAACGCGTTTTATCAACGCCAATAACTCATATGATTCACCCCGATATAATAAAACGATACGGATCCTAATGAAAACAGTGTTGTATGCTCATCTGTTGTCTTATGTTTGTTTATTTTTCATGAAGAAATTGTCTATTTTCCTCACACTACAGTTTGTACTCCCTACCGACTGAAGAGCCGTCCACCCGCCAGAGTAAGAACTTACTTCTAGTTCCAATAAGCAAACCAAATTTGTTTTTGTATAACGTGTTAAAAGATAACCCCGACCCAGAACCCTAGATATAATAAAACGCGGCTAAAGATTATGCAATTGTCAAGTCACCTGTTGAAGTTGAATCTAACTTTGATTAAAAATAGCTTTTAACTGCGTTTAATCTTAGTCTAGTATTATTGGATATAGTTCACAATAGATATTCGTCACAAAATCTATATGTAAGATGAACTAAACTTAACAAAAATTGCGTGTGGTCAAGGACCTCACTAGTCAACTGATGAATCCAAGTGAGATCGGCGGGACAGAACGCCAATTTTTGTAGGACTAAAGGCCGTTAAAGGCTTTCTTGAACCAATAGTTCAACAAGTCCAAATTATATAGTGTTGTATGTAACAGTTATCTCATTAAAAAACGGGTACACTATGACGTATACGTAATTTAAAAAAAAAAACTTTTTCAACTGTATACATTTTTCACATAGAGCAAAGTGTATCTGTCTATACACAAATCATTTGTTCTCAAATATTTTACCATTTCGGTTTTTATTTTCACAAAGCAAAGTTTACACAAAATTAAAATTTAAAAGTCCTACACAACTGGAAGAATTCTAGATTTTTAGGTGCTCTTTTTTCTGACTTAAATTATGGCAGACACAATTTCGTAAAAATGTTTTTGGTCTTCCTTACATCTAGCATTATTATCATATTGCAGAAGGAATGGTGATTTACCTACATATTTTATATATTTTTCTTCAAACATAATATTATTTCTACGTCACTGTCTTTCATCGAAAAATGATTCAATGTGTCATTCTTCTTCCGAAACATTAAAACTAAATTCATTATCCATGGAAAACTTCATTTATTAAAAAAGCAAAAGAAAACAAAAATGAAAAAAAAAAACGAGAAGTGAACGCTTGTCTGTTTTATTATGCCACTTTTTCTTCAGCAACAGGTGACTTTTAAAGAGAGAACTAATGTCTCTACAGCCTAGCCAGCAGCACAAGGCCGTATCGAACTTTGACTGCGCCCTGTAAAGTGATTTAAATGAATGCGTAATTTTTTTTTAAGTTACAATTTCTTAAAGTGAATTGAGGTAAAAATTTTATATTTTCTACAGGCGGACGTGATGGACATAAAATGTAAAAAGAGGATACAATGAAGTTAGTTTTGCTTTAAAGCCTCTGGAAGTTTTTTTTTACCTTTTTTTGGTCAACAAAATGTAATAAATTATAAATTTTTAGTTTATTTCTTTTAATTTAAAACTTTTATTTTTTCACTTAGAATTTAATTTAATTTCTTTTGAAGATGGCGCCCAATACAAATGAGCGTTCCCACTAGGTTTTTTATTCATTGTAAAATAATCGACTGGTGAACGAAGACTTTGATAGATTCCAACGTATCTATAACTTAACATGGGCAATTATGTTAAAAATTTGCACGAAGAAAATTCGCGTACGTACTCTTTTTTAGTTAAATATTTTTAATTCCATAGTTAATTTTAATATTTAATATTTTAATTTTTAAAACTCATCATGAATTATTTTAAAAATAAAATAAATAAATTGGGTGAATCCAAACGGCTAAGATGACAAGAGATACTCTTGGAGGATTTGTCAATTCCTCACAAAAGGCAGTAGCCCGTGAAAAACATTTCTGTTTTAAGGTGGCATAGGCTGGGAATCGAACCCAAGATCTTCAGCATATAACAGTCCTTTGCATTAACAACTATGCCACAGACTTATTACTGTTATTTTAAAAATGTATTTTAAAAAAAGCAAATGGTACTTTAAAATAAAATAATCCAATTAGAAAAACTTCCCCCAATTCACATGATTTAGTAGCGCCACAATGAGTTGCACATTATGCTCCCATAGATGGCGCGATCTTTATCGCATGAGTTGTACAAAAATAGAAACCCACTCAATAAACAAAAAAAAAAAAAATAAAATACATCAAGAAACATGATAAAAAAGAAATGAAAGCGTGCACATTTAAAACGAATGAATATAATAAAAACAACAAAAAAAAGTCATCATATCGTCTGCCCCGCCATCTTTTCACCTATAAAGTTGCAAATGAGTGAATGCAGCGCCCCTAGGTTTCCATCTCCATCACCATCACCGATTGGAGGCGAGACAAGAGGCCAATCGTTGTCGTTGTCGTTGTCGTTGTCGGTCGTTGTGGTTGTAGACGTCTCCGTGTTTTCTGGCGAGACATTTGATTAATTTGAGGCGAATGTATTTTTGGGTAATCTTTCGTGATGATGCGAAACACAGACGAACAGGGGACCATGCGAGTCCTCTCTCTGAAAGTCCAAAGCGATGTGGTATCAAGTGCATGCAATCTAAGTTATGATGCAGATTGCACTGCCTTAACTTAATGCAGCCATAGCCCCTGTCCAAAATAAACATACAAAAACGAAAAACGAAAAATTATTTTTCGCATTTGGGTTACGAATTCAAGATTTGAGAATTACACCAACGTCAAACATTTCCCTAACCACATTCAGATGAGTGCCTCGAGGAGTCAGACAGTAGACAGACAGACAAATCTGTGTTTTGGCTGCTCCTTCCTGCCTAAGTGCCTACACTGCTACTGGCTGCATTGGACTGGACACATGGTTATGCCCCCGAAAAATAAAACTAATGACGGGTTGTTTTGACTGAGATTGGACACACACAGAAATGGCAAGACAGCTCAACTGCTGCGTTGTGAGGTTGTCCATGCGCCCATGGCGCAGGTGTGCAATCATGGCATCGTCGGTCGTGAGGAGATTCCATATAATTGTGGAGGTCTGTCTTCATATACATATATGTATGTATCTATACTCCTCTTCATCATGCAGAGTGCGTTCGTCTTCATCGGCTGGCCGGCCAGCGAGATGTCCACGACGACGATGAGGAGTAAACAAAAATAAAAAAAAGGAGAAAAGCGAGGTGCAGTTCAAACAGAAGCCAATTTGAATTTAATGCTCGGGACGTGGTCCTGCGCCCTGAGTATACCTATACTACCAATTTAACTTGGCGTGTTAAGGCTAGTTTCCCAGACCAGACAGGCAGAACAGAAACAAAACTGAAACAGGATTCCAGAAGAAGCTATTAAAATTGTCATGTCAAGTTGGTTGTTAATTTATTGCTGGAAGGAAAAAACAACAAACAAAAAAAAAACAAACTGAAAATTGAAGCGCTTCTGTGTAAATTATTATTCACGCAACAGGAGCTGTTGCAACGTTTATGAGGTGTTTCCAAAAATGTTCTCCAGGGATTGACAGTTTGGCGATAAGCTATATAGAAGCTTCTTTTTCTGTATAGTTTAGCCTTTCCAATACAATGTAGTTTCATAGCCTTTGGGGGCTTTTTTTTGCAGTGACACTATCAATTTGCAAGTTTGTAGATATTCTCTGGATGGGTGACAAATTGTGATGCTCTGTTATAGATGGTTTACACTAAGATAATTGTTGGTATTGGTATTTTTCAAGTCTGGATCGATTTCTAGTCTAAGTTGAATTTTTAAAAAATTACTTTATTTAAATCAAGTTCCCGATAATTCCTTGTTGATACCTGATGCTTACTGAAATTTATTGTTTTTTTTATAATCCAAAGTTTAAAAAAATAAGAGTTTGTTGTTGTTATTTCAATCCGAGTCAAAATACAACTTGATGCATAAATCTGTACTTAAAAGGTTGTTTTTTTTGCATTTTTTGTCATCTGTTGGAAGTAAAAGCAACACGTTTTGTCTTATAGCCTTTTCACACCAAACCCAAAACCGGGTTTTCGGCAAAAAGTTTTCAAAAACTCGAAAAGCGTTGACAACAAACATTTATACGTTTTCGTTTGACATTTCACAAACACCCACTCCTCTCCTGCAAAAAAAAAAATAAATACACACAAAACATCTCATTTACATAAGAAACATAAAATTTCTTTTGTCAGCAGCGCTGAATGTTTCGAAAGGTTTGTTTGTTTAGTTCAGCTTTGAATTGCAACTATAGTTTTTGAGAGGTTTTATCTAAAACTTTTGGTTTCCGAAAACTTGTGGTTTACCAAAAATGTATGGTAAAACTTGAGTTTTCGTTGTAGGTTTTCCGCCAAAAACCGATAATTTTGCGAAAACCGCGTTTTGAGTTTGATGTGAAAAGGCTATTACTGAAATCTCGGAAATCGCAATTCGAAATTAAATAAAAGTATTCCTTAGTTTTGTTGTCAAAGTATAATGAAGAAAAAAATTTACTTTCTAGTAGGTAGTATATTATGTATTAGGTCCCGAACCTGCCTGTAGGCAAAACAGATGATTGCCTAGGGCGGCACTTGACTAAGGCGGTAAAATCAGTACAATAATTATTTCAAAGTCAAAAAAGGGTAACACATCCGTCTACTTCAATAACTACTTCTCTGTACTTTCTTCGTTATTCGTTGTTGTCCGAAACGCCATTCTTCTAAGCGAATTGCTTTCAAAAATTTATCCGATATGGTCAAGCAGAGAAAAAGCAATTTTGTGTCTCACAGAAAATTCATTAATTTTAATGAACGGGTTCATTAATTTCAATGAACAGGTTTATTAATTTTAATGAACGGGTTGTTTAATTTTAATGAACGGGTTCATTAATTTTAATGAACGGGTTTATGAATTTAAATGAACGGGTACATTAATTTAAATAAAAGGGGTTCATTAGTTTTAATGAACATCGATCATTAATTTTAATGAACACCGTTCAATAAATTAATAGATTGATCATAATTTAATGAACGGTGTTCATCGATTTAATGAACGGTGTTCATTGATTTAATGAACGGTGTTCATCAATTTAATAAACGGTGTTCATTAATTTGATGAACAGGGTTCATTGATTTAATGTACGGTGTTTATTAATTTAATGAACGGTGGTCATTTATTTAATGCATGGTGTTCATTAATTTAATGAACGGGGTTCATTGATTTAATTAACGGTTTTCACTGTTTTAATGAACGGTTTTCATTTATTTATAAACTTATACACGCATACATACGTAAGTATGTACTTAACAACCGAAACTAATTTTAATCTTTTTTAATACTAAAATCTGAATTGCAAATAAAACAAAAAACACAAGTTGCTTTTCCATAGAATTCTGAATTAAGAAAACAAAGCAAAATAAACATAACATTTTTTTTCCATTATACAAAATCTAGAATCCTGGTATTTTATGAAAAATAAGTATGAAAGAAACATAAAATATTTAAACAATATTATTTAAACCAAAAGAATCGCTGATGCAATCCGATGATAATAATGGCGACTTATTCCATCTATTTTTATATTAATCAAAGATACTCCATACATATAGAGTATTTTTGATATTGATTAAATTACTATGGCAATTTTGAGTCGTACATACCTAAAAAATTCTATTTCTCTGCACTTTCGCAAAGGTTTCTGCTAACATGGTGATGTAATAAAATAAAAAAAAAAATTTATGGCTAATCAAGTATAGGTTTGTTTTTGCTTTTCTTTTTTGTCTTAATTTGTTCGTTTTCATATTCCATAAATAGTTTTAGTCTAAATTTAGACCACCTGCTGTCTATTTTTACCCTTTTTTATTTGTTTATACTCCTTAACTATAAACTATGTATATTTTTTTCCTGAAGGCCGTCAAGTCATCTTTATCATCATCATCATATAAGCTCATTGAAATTTTGTCTTAAGATTTTTCTTCCATTCAGACACGTATAAATTGTGGAGAAACTGACGCTAAAAAAATTCTATATTATATTCGCTTATGGCTAGGGCAAGAGTCTTTAGTCCAATTTTAGAAGACGTGTGCCATACTGTCTGCTCCATCAGCTGTGTAGTCATTTTGTTTGTTTATTTTTTGTTGTCAAACATGGAAGAGAGACATCTTATTAAGCCAAAAGGCACATGGTGATGGATGGATGGATGGATGCGGTGTGTACGAATTCCAATACCGGCTAAGTATATTCTAAAAATAAATTTTATATTGTAGGTATGTCAAAGAATTCTTGGATGAAGATTTTCCTTATTTATCATCAGTAGGTACACAAATACATATAATGAAATGAATTAAATTATTTTTCCAGTTCTCCACACTTGGTCAAATTGAGATAAAAAAATGTGCAAGTTTAATTCATTAATTGTTGTTGATAGAGTTATATATTATTATGAAGAGCTGAGTTATCATGTCGTTCATGTAGTTATTCTTGAATAGTATACAAATATATTAGCTATGCAAGAGGTGTTGAGAAGAGAATTTTTACTGCTTTTGGAGTTATATTCATATGGGAAAATCACTTCATTCAGGACTTTCAGGTTTTTATTGTTATAGATAATGTTTATATGGGATCGAAAGGATTTAAAAGTTGAACAATTATCAAACATAAAAATAGATTTATAAACAGAATACCTATGCTGTCTTTAAAGAAACATACTTACATTAAAAATGCCCTTATAATAATTCTCGCAGGTTTTTATTTAGATTGAAAAATGTCTTTATTTCGCAGTTGAAATATAATTGAAACATTCCACTCATTCATTGGCGTAGTTAGGAATTTTGTCTAGGGGGGGCAGCCAACCAGTTGATATACCTCAGCAAGTTTTAAATTTTATTTTTAATAATATTTATAAAAATACTTTCAAAAATATTTACTTTAAATAGAAAATCATTAGGT
Source organism: Epistrophe grossulariae (assembly GCA_929447395.1). Taxonomy (NCBI): domain Eukaryota; kingdom Metazoa; phylum Arthropoda; class Insecta; order Diptera; family Syrphidae; genus Epistrophe; species Epistrophe grossulariae. Next base: position 138,559,552 of record OV839566.1, read on the forward strand.
TTTATAGATAGAGCTTTTGTCAAAACCATAAGTGTTGTAATAAATACGAAGTGACACCACACTATATACTCAGCTAAATCAATAATATTGTTTTCTAAAAAGTTGATATTTAAAAAAAGAATTGGTATATTTTATCAAAATTTATTGCATTCACTAAATTAAGATTTACAAAATAACCAAATTTTACAAAAATAGACTTTTGTTTATTAGTTTTTGTTTTGTATTTAAGTTTTAATTTTACATGTTCTTTGCTGAACCGGTTCAGGACTTTTTCGGAAGTGATTTTATTTCTAACTATTTCATTTTCAATATTAAGTAGTGATACATTAGAGAAACGATTTTGGAGCATTGTTGTTCTCAACCAGCTTTTTATTCGCCGCATTGCTGAGAAACTCCTTTCACAGCTGGCGGAGCTCACTGGAAGAGCTAACGCTGCCTGAAGAAGTTTGTAAAAGTTTGGAAACATCTCTTTTGAAACATTTTGTTTTAAATTTTCGATGCTTGTTTCGCAATTTTTCAGTTGAAACATATTTTTTTAATATCAAAGCTTCAGCACTCAGTGCTACACAATCAATTTTAAAAACATCTTTATATAGTTATTAATAAAATCTTCTGCAGTAATCACATTTAATTTCAGGAAAGCGTCTACAGCATTAGCTAATGGTAGGTTTTCAAAACGGCGTTTAAAGTTGACAATTATGTTATCCATTACCTAAGCAGTAGTATGCTGCAGTAAGAGCTGAAAACATAGATGAGCGCGGTGGATATGACATTTTTGGACTAGTATACCTTTCTTAACGCATACTCCTGCAAAACCTAAATGACACCCCATATTTCCTATCTATAACTTATAATATCTGGTTTATATGCAAGAACGAAAGATCGAGTTGGATTAGGGTCGGATTTTCGATCCTGCATATAAACGAATTACCCGTTTGTTTGTATTGTGTTTGCAATTAGTTTTCACGTATTGCACATACGTATGAACATAGTGATACGTTGTTATTATGTCTGTGTTTTTTTACACATACCTTGAGAAAAATACGATGACCAGCTAGTAAAAAACCTTAATGTAGGAAAAATATAAATTTTGTTGTCTTTAGAATGAATGACAAGTTAGTACTGTCGATTTTCTAGGGTGGGCAATACTATTTCTAGGGTGGGCGCCGCCCATCCTTGCCCACCCTTAACTACGCGCATGCACCCATTGACGTCTAGAGTAGGTACCATGGCTGTTCGTTACAAACTTTGTATTGGTCTCAATCGGGGACATAGAACAACCAAAATAAAGAATGTTAAATACACCGATGTCAAGAAAGTCACAAGAGGCTTCGTCACTACCGTATCATGGGGGATCTTGTCTGGGAAGTGGTTTGCCATGCTCCTTACGAGAAGAGAACTATGGAATGCTTGAAGATGTCCAAGGATAAACGTGCTTTCCAATTCTTTAAGCGGCGGTTGGGAACACACATCCGCAACAAAAGGAAGCGTGAAGAACTTTCCAACATCTTCTCTCAATTAAAGAGGACAAAACCCAAACTCGTGCTTAGTAATTTTTTTTAAAAACCTAAAGTTAGAAATAAAAAAGTGTGGAAAAGGAAAAAAAAATGAATTCTCAATTTTAAATTAATTAATATGAACATTAAAAATCCAGAGCTGAAATCAAACTTAGAATACCTTTTGAAAAACGTTATACTTCTTAAGTCGAAAAAGCAATTGGTAAGGAAAGCTTTTTATTGAACAATTAAAAAGAATAGTGAATTATTGCATGTAAGCTTATAAAATAATATGTATGGAAAACAAGAAAAACAGCTGTGTATATTATTATGTACATCTTCACTTATAATTGGGATATAAAATTTAATATAATATTTATACATATATAAAATCTTATACAGGGTGATTGGTAAAAGGTGCACCAAAAAGCTAGAGTGAGTAGGTTGGGTTAAGACAAGAAAAAAATCGTATAGGAGGGGGTCTATTTCCCCCGTTTAGGCGGGAGGGGCAATTTTCTAAAAATTGACTTAAAACGGAAAAAAATTATTTAAAAACAAAGGTTAAACTTAAAATGCCATGCTATACCTTTTTGGAAAGCCAGAAATCTTTAATTTTCATTTTAAAATATGTTAGTGAAATAAAATAGTGAAATAAAATAAATAAATAAAATATGTGTTAGTGAATAGTTTTTGAAAAGTTAATTTTCAAACTCGAAATTTTGAAGAAAAAAAATTTAGATTTTTTAAGAAAAAATTTGTATGTGCAAATTTTAAGTATTTACATATTACCAACCACTTTTTGCAATATATTAGGTACCTAGAATTTTTAGAATATGTACAACATTTTTTTAAATACAAAATTAAACTTACATTATTTGAACTTATGTATACATACAAATTTATTTAAAATCGGTTTAGCCACCGATAATGAGAATGTCGAAATTAAAAAAAAATTGAACGACTGCGTTGAACGAACTTGCTCTTATGTGTGTCCACACTATGGTTTTAAAGTCTAACCATAACAAGAATTTAGATCTATTAGTCTGATTTTGTGCCACCTCCCAAAAACGTAGTTTAGTTTACGGTAGTACATAATATTATGTGAGTATAAACATGTGAACAATATAACACCGTGTTGCAAATATGCATTGAACTTAAAGTTTAAACTGAAAAATTGCTTAAAGGCCAATATATACATATATATACATATATATATATAGAAATAAAGTGATTTAAGACCAACGCGATGTACACCATCTGATTTCTTAATTAAATCTCAATTTATGAGTAAAAAATTATAAAAAATTATTTTTTATGTATAAAATTTTGTAAACATTTACAAAAAAATACGATTCTTAAGTTTTTATTAAGTTTTTATTAATAAAATAATAAAAAAAATTGCTTTGAAAAAAATAATCTACTTAATTTCGATATATGTACCTACATATTTAAGGAATTTTCAAAAAATTATTTTGATTTTTTTTTTAATAATCAAAAATTAGTATTTTTGAAAATTTTGCTACGTTATATTCTATTCAAAATCATTAATTTAAAAAATTTCATTAAAATCGGTTGAACAGATAATGAGATAGTCAAAAACTAAAAAAAAGTATTCTATGAGAGAATAAGTTAGTAATGGAATAATACAAAATTTGATCTAATAATATGATAGATCGAACTGATATTATCTAACAAAATTATTATAACCATAATCGTCGTTTTTGAGAAAAATGAGATTTTCTTTTACCGGTTTTTAAACGCTTTGTACGGCAATTACTATTATTTTTGGTTATAAGAATAAATTTTGTTTAAAATATGCAAGATAATGTTTAAAAACAGCAGGGTGCTAAGTTTAATAAAAATCGACCAAGTTGTTTTGGAATTATTGGCTTTTCAAAAAAAAAAATTAAAATTTTGGTAGAATACTTGTTAAGTATTTGAAATCATTTTTGTTTATTTGGCAACATCTCAATTCTATGTGTATTATCATTAATATGATCATTAATGATAATGACCATTAATGATAATGACCATTAATGATAATACACATAGAATTGAGATGTTGCCAAATAAACAAAAATGATTTCAAATACTTAGTAAGTATTCTACCAAAATTTTAATTTTTTTAAAACATTCTCTATAAAAAAATTGATCAAAATTAAATTTAACAATTTGTTCAAGTTTATTTTTAAATCTCATCTCAGTACATAGCTTGATGAATAATAATTCAAAAATGCATTGAAGCTTATACTTTGTATGGTGGAAGTGAAATGGTAATGCAAGTCATTTAGGTGTTAGTATAGATCAAATGCTATAAGCCTCAAAAAATAACCATGTCTTACATCAAAATTAATCGTTAAATATTAATCGAAATTCCATCCTGCACTTGACAGAGTTGTAAATTGTAGAAATTCTGCACAACAAACTAACAGAACTTTATGCTTAACCTCATGACAAATTAAATTTAAATAAAGCTCTAAGTTATTTACCCCTGTTCTGATTTCCGTTCCGAATCGAATCCGTAAACCCAATTGATTTCCACACGGATTAAAAAAAAGTGTTCTGATTTTCACTTTGACGTTAGCTAGTATTCAAACCTTTTTTCTTTCAAAATCATTAAAAACAAAATTCGAAACGTCAAATTTGTTGAAAAAAAAAAAAAAATTAAATAAAACACAAAAAAAATCTAATAATACGTAATAATACCATTTCAATTCAATTCGGACATGAAAACTCAAATGAATTTTCAAATTACAATTATTTTCAATCTGATCAAAATCAAAGCACACTCATTCCGCAAGTATTGAAAGCGAAAAGTATTTCAGAACACCTAGAGTTTGAAAACGAAAGGATTTTAAAACCGATCGGAAATCAGGACAGGGGTGATTAATTTTTTTTTTTTAATAAGCGTATAAGTTGGTAGAAATTTGTGTAATCATTCATTCTTTATACTTTCATTCATCATGCCTGCAATTTCATCAAAATCAATTGAGTTGTTCACATCTAATGAATTGTCGACTATAACTCAATGCGAAACAAAATTATCAAAAAATTAAAAAAAAAGTCGGTGTGGCAAAAATCTTTGTTAAAAAAAAAAAACATTATATCGATAAAATTTTCGGAAAACAATATCCAAGTTTTTGTCGATTTTGGTATCTAAGACATACAAAAGTGGGCGTGTCAGTAGATAGAAATAGATTGCGGATTGTAATGATATTGTATCCCTCTTATTTTCATTAATATTTGAAAGTTTCATCAAAATTGGTTGAGTGGTTCAGATTGTATTGAATTCAGACTACCTATACATATGCACTTCCAGAACCACTGTGCAGCGCGGCGCTTCCCCCCAGTTCACCGCTTTCAATTGCTATTGGTCTGAAAGAAAAAAGTTTTTATATAGGCAATAGTCAAATAAAGACAAGTAGGAATCAAAATAATATTTAAAGGGTCAAAATCGGGGGAACAACTAAAAGAGAGAAAGACAATATTTTTGAGATAACAATTTCTACATTTCATATTCATTCTATTTATTTTTTGACAGAACTTTTGGGAACTTCTCTTTATCTTCGGTATATTTACAATGTACTTAATAAATGTATATAAATACTCTATAACTACAAAGACAATTCTTTTGTTATAGTCTAGACTTAAAAAAAACAATAAAGTGCCAAAGTCCAAGAATTTATTTATTCTTCAAATTTACATTTTCTTATACGAATTCTTTTTCCCTGTTTTTTTCCAAAATCTTTTAAATATTTTCGAATTAGAAACTTGGTTTTAAAACAATTCCTGGCACACATAATAAATTGATGATATGAGCGACAGCTTTAAGTGGATCCACTTATAATAAGATTCACGTGTCAAAAACTCAATTTCAATCTCAATCTCAAATTCTATAATTTAATACAATCTTCCTAATCATCATGAAATAATATAATATATGTATCACAACTCAGACTTCGTTCGTTCGTATATCCAATAATGTAGTCTACCCCCAAGTCTTTTATTTATTTTATACCCTCTTTCGTAATCTCGTCTTCTGCGACTTCCAAAATAGTTGATTAGCATGGGCAGCGTTTTTGGCAGAGACTAGACATACATATGTATATACAAATGTATGTATATTTCTGCATTCAATGTGTAGATGCAACATTAACTGGGGCAAATCCCATAGCCCTCGCATCCCGATCTTCTATATGGTCTATCGAAATTTGCGTATAGGTATATAATGGATATACCTAGTTCTAAAAGATACACAGGATTATCTTATGGAACTAAGAGGTGTTTTTTTTTTTTTTTTTTTTTGTATTTGAGTTGAGTGCATGTGATTAAATTCTTTGTTTATCTTTTTGCTTTTGAGATGCTTTGACGTAGAGTAGGGTGGCTTTTTTTTCAAGCGAATTCAAATTTGGTCCAGACACCGAAAGTGTTTGTTTTTGTGTCTTTCTGATGAAATGATTAGAAGTGATGTCCTTGAAGTCTCGCCTATGGATTTCCGCATATAAAATAGGGAGTCTGGTTGTCCACTTCAGTGCATCATTATTTTGGTTGTTGGTTTTTTGTGTTTTTTTTTTTGGTTTTTTTTTTTTTGTGTGAATTCGACTCAATAATACTGCACTGCGGACCGTGCTATGAGTGTGTCTCCCTTTTCGGTGGAATGAATTTTTATTAAGTATCGCGGGAACTTTGAAAATGACTTGGGGGTTTTGTACATATATAAATGTATATTAGAAAATTTTGCATTTGGTTTGTTCTGGTTTGAATTTTTTGAATTGGTTTTGATTAAGAAATAGAGAAAGCAAGTATAATAAATAAATTACCAGGAAATGTCTAAAATTAAACGGGAATACCTATATAACTAGATTTGGGAATTTAACGAAGACGCGACAACGCACGACTTGAAGATGTTTTTGTTTTGAATAACAACTCAATTTGGTCTATTGATGATACTTACTATTCTCTATTTCAATTGAGATAATTTGTTTGTTTTGGTTTTTTGACAATAGTTTTGCATTTCTGTTTTGTTTTTCTATAAACCCACATAAATTTTAACGACGCAAATGATTATGATAGCAAAATTAATATTTTTGTTTGTTTGCCAAGGACGCAGACAGAAAATTACCGTAAAATTTTAGAAACGTTATATTCATCTAGGGTTGCACATATATATGTGCACATGTATTTCATCATTAAATTTTGATTTAAAGATGTTAAGCTTAATTGAAATTTAAAAAATGTTAAGTAGTATTAACATTTTTTTAATTTTGAAGCTCATGATGTTTTTCTTTTAAACATTTCAGTGTTAAACATTTTTGAATAAATATTATACTAAACATATTTTTTTAATAAACTCCATCTGAACACCCCTTAAACAGTGACAGTTCAAGCAAAAAAGTAATCAAATATAAGTTATGTTTCTTTACTTCCAAAAACTACCAATATCGACCAATTCTCATCCAATTTTATTTTTTTTTATATGAACTTTGACAGAACTTTGGGCCAAAATGGGTAAAATGTGTCAGTTTTCGGAAGTACAGAAACAGACTTATACCATAGGTATTCAAATTTGTAGTTGTCAAATTGACATTTGGAGTGATACTTAAGCTACGATTAGATGGTCAACGCAAATGGTCAACGCGTTGACTTTCTGACGTAAAATTTTGTCACAAAGTTGTCAAGGCGTGTGATCGTCAACGCAGAACACTGTCAATGCATTGACGGCTGCGTTGACACTCGCGTTGACATGCATTTTGGGGTCAATGCATTGACTAGTTTGTGTGACCGTGCAGTAATCGTCCTGTCGTTGTTGTTGTGGGACACAAATTGACAGAAAGCTTGTCAGCGCGTTGTGTGTATTTATATGTTGACACAGAAGAATTTTTTATTGGGTCAACGTAGCCTTGTTGATCTGCATCTCAATTTAAAAAATTTCTGATTTTGTAGAGATTTTTTAATCCACCGAGATCGTAGCTATTCTTCAATGGAACTTGACAGTTTATAGCTTGACATATAGATAACCAGGTAAATTTTGTGATCTATCGAATATTTCGTTTCAAATGTGCTCCGAAAGACCTAAAATCTCATCTCAAGTAAAATCTCATAAATTTATGATTTTTTAGAAGTTTTTTTTAATCCATCGACATCGTAGCCATCCTTTAATAGAATTTGACAATTTATAGCTTAACAGATAGGCAACAAACTATAACCTTGTTCGTTTACTTCCCAGACCTACCCATTTTTACCGTTTTTAGCGTTCATATAAAAAAATAAAACAGTTAGTATCTGGCAGTTTCGGGCAAGTACGCGAACAGACCTTATATTTGGATGGATATTGAATATTTCGATCCAAATGTCATCCTAAGCCCTAAAAAAGCCTTTTTACTCTAAAAATTTCGATTTTTTTAGAGGTTTTCTAATCTATCAACATTGTATGGTATCCTTTAACTGTCACTCGTGTGAACGTCAAAGTTCTATGCATTGACACGTTCTACGTTGACATTAAAATGATGATATTTTTGGTGATGTCAAGCAGTCAAAGCATTGACCATTTACGTTGACTGTCTAATCATAGCTTTAAAAGATAAAATAGGAATTTGATGATTTAAACTTTAAAATAAAATATTAAAAAGATAGTATGATGATAACTCGTTATACACTCGTGGCTGTCGTCGTCGTGAATAAGCATAACTCATTAGGAAAATTTTTTCCATACAAAACAAAAATGTACCTAGTTTTATTTTCTTAAGTAACTGTTTACATATACAGGTTTTTCGTTTGGCAATCCGGGAGAACTGTCCGGAACTCTCCGACGGAATATCAAATGGATAAATGGAAAGTTTGTGTTTCGTTGTAAGTATTAATAACACGTTAATGAAAACAACACGTTGTTATTGTTGTTTTCGTAGTCACCATACTACAAATTCGCGTAGGTGTGGGGGAACCTTTGACGTCATTTATAATGCATCATTTGCAGATGACGATGATGAAGAGGATGAAATTATCCAGTTTATAAAATTTTTTTTAATTACAAACAGTTTTTTTTTAGAAAAAAGATTATTGCTTTAAACCATAAAAAAAACGCATAATCTTAAATCTTAAATGTAAATTCCTACAGTCTAGCCAAATCTTAAAATGTAGCACATGCTATAGACTCAAAAAAAAAAAAAATCTCTGAAGACTTAACAGCAACACCCCATTCGAAATGTTAATGAAGTAGCGTGTCTGATGACTATCTACATATAAAAATATGTACATATGTACATAAATAATGTGAAATAATGTTTGTCATACTGTCTCTGACCAAAAAGTCTACGATCTTAATTTTTTTTCTTTTGTATTCAATCAAATGGTTCTGATCAAAAATTATTTCTCAAAAAAAACAAAAACATTTCTCGCGAAACCATTAGAGTTTTTATACGAGTATAAAAATTAGAATATTTATGTTAAATTTGCCCGAAGTCGCATTCCAGACGACTAGTCTAGACGATGATTATAAATCCAAGACAGTAGGTATATACACAATTTTGTGCATAATCTTACCTACATAATGTATATAGATGTGTAGCTACGATATAGGAGTAAATGAAATCTGAAACACAGACTTTGAATATTTAGTCTGAAGTGTGAAATGGAAACTTATCTGAATCTTGTCTAGAATTAAAGACATTTCAACATTAGGAGAAGCTCTAAATTTGTTTTTTTTTTTTTCGATATCGCACAATTTTTCGGTTCTCGATTTGGAGTTAGGCCTTGATTGACAAGCGATCTGTGTTGTATTATGGGATATTTCAAAGTTCAACGGACATAAGATGAGGCTAGACATAAGGAGTGTGTTGTGGTCATATGCGCATATTCAATTCTCGTGAAATTGATATTTGGGTATACCTATGTATGTACATATCGACAAAGTAAACATATTATTTCTTCGAATTCATAAATAATTAAATTACTACCTACTTTGCTGTTTTTTTTATCTTGTAAGAATATATTAAAATACTATAACCTATAGCTATGACCTTGTCAGGAATTGTGAGGACTTTTTAGTGTTGATAAAGATATAAAAGAAATAAAAAATTGAAAGGAATGTTTTTGGGGATTTTTATTTATTTTTACTCAGGGCAAGATTATTGATTTCGAGTAGAAGCGTTTTTTTTTATATTTTGTATATTTGTAACATTGCGATGATGAAGAATTCCAAAAAATTGAGTTTCGTCGTATTATCTTGCCCGCGTTGTTCCAGTCTTTAGGTAATTGACGGGATTTTTGGTACAAAGGAAAAATACAAATTTTGATTTTATTGGAGTTCAATTTAATTGTCTTAAAGATTTATGCAAACTAGTTTTTAAATTTTGCAAACAAATTGTTAAAATACCATCAAAATAAAATGCACCATGTGCGACCACACTATGGTTTTAAAGTCTGAATATAGTTTACATAGATCTATAATTCTCATTTTAAAAGAAATAATTTCGTAATAATGGGATCCTATATTTTGTGCCACCTGCTAAAAACGTAGTTTACTTTAGGCTAGTATTATGTGAGTACAAAAATATGAACGATATAAAACATATCACGTGTTGTAAATATACGCATGGAACTAACAATTTAGACAGAAATATTGTTAAAAAAAATCAGTACACAAAATTAGAAATAAATTGATTGATTGTCTCTAAAATTGTCGATCTGAAAACAATGTGTTGTATACCATGTAATTTGTTAAACAAATCTCAATTTATCAGAAAAAAATTTTGAAAACTCTTTTATTTGTTAAATAATTTTGTTAACATTTTTAAGAAAAAAAATGTTATTCAATTTTTTAGCTTTTATTAATGCGGAGTTTAAAAATTTATTTTGAGAAAAATCATCAACCTATTTTCGAAATATCGAATTTTTAAAAATAATTTTTGAATTTTTTTTTAAAATCCAAAATTAATTTTTTTGAACATTTTGATATGCAATGTGATTTAAACTAATAAGGAGTTCTTTTGCAAAAAAAAAAATCATCAAAATCAGTTCCACATAATATAATGAGAAAAACAAAAACCAATAAAATGGTTCTATGAGAGATATCGTTACTAATCGATGGATACAAATTTTGTTCCAATAATACAACTTTTAATCAAAATCGTAGGATTCGTTTTCAAGAAAAATGAAATTTTCCTTAACGTTTTTTTAACACTATGTATAGTGGTTATTTTTGGTTATAAAAATAATTTTTATTTAAAATCTGCTAAATAATGTTAAAAACTGCTGGTTGTCAAGTTAAATAAAATTAGACCGAGTCGTTTTTTAAATAGAAAAAAAAAGTTGAAAATTTTGTTTTAGAACTTTTTGAAACTTTTTTCATAAAAAAATTTATTAAATTCAGTTGACTCGTTTTTAAAATCAAAAAAATGGATCAATAATGGAAGGGACCATTTACAGCTATTTTTCATTTTTTTTTATAAAATGGTTTTTAGTAAAAAATAATTACTTAATTTTTATTTTTCCTAAACAAGACATAAAAAAAAAATCTGAAATGCCCAAAAAATTCAAGATACCAATTTTAAAGAAAATCGAGCCGACAAAATTCTGCTTTCAAAATTTTGCTTTTAAAAATTCTGTTTTTACTTGAAATATATTATGTACATATATGTATATGGCAAGTTATGGATTCGTAAAAAAATCTAACTCGGGATTTTGATCAAAGTTGACATTACGATGATAGCCAAGTAAAAAAAGTGGGTCTCGCAATTCTGTCCGTCTGTTTGTCCTTTCAGGTGTAATCTAAACGGGTCGGTCGATTTTCTTCAAAGTTGGTACCTAGCGTTTTTTGGGCATTCCCCCCACCCGTTTTTTTCATTTCTTTTAAGACCAAGAATAACGGTACCTGCCGTTCAAATTTTTTTATCAAAAAATGAAAATCTTATTTTTCTCAAAAACGTGCCCACAACTTAAAAAAAAAATTCAGTAATTTTTTTTTACAGAAAGGCAACCATTTTATAAGCAAAAATTTCCGAAAAATGGTGAAAAATGGTACATCTCATAGAACCATTTTTTTGATTTTCGATTTTCTCAAAAACAGTTCAACTGATATTGATCAATTTTTTTATGGAGAATGTTTGAAAAATTTTTAAAAGTTTATATAGCAAAATTTTCAAAAAAAAATTTATTTTGATTTTTAGAAAAAGTTTAAAAGTTTTTTTTTGAGAACTTAATAATTCGAAAACTACTCGGTTAATTTTTATTAAACTTGGCACCCATCAGTTTTTTAACATTATCTAGCAGATTTTAAATGAAAATTATTCTTATAACCAAAAATAACGGTACCTCCCATACAAATGTTTAAAAACCGGTATTGAAAATCTCATTTTTTCTCGAAAACGGCTCCTACGATTTTGATTAAAATTTTTTCGTGAACTAATCTCTTTACGATCTAACATTTTAATGGGAAAAAAATTATCTTACGTTTAAAAATGATTTCTCTCATAGAACCAATTTTTTGATTTTCGACTATCTCATTATCAGTTGAACGGATTTTAATGAATTTTTTTGCACAAAAGTTTAAAATAAGTTCTTATAATATTGCATACCAAAATTTTCAAAAAAATTAATTATTAATTTTTAAAAATATTTTCAAAATTATTTTTTGAAAATTCCATATTTCGAAAATGGGTAGATGATTTTTAATTAATTTTTTAACTCCGCATTAATAAAAGTTGGCATATTTATTTAATCATTTGTACTTCCATTTCTGATATCTCAGAGATCTTCGTGTTCGAAGAAATAAAAGTTCCACTTATGAAAATTATTTACGAGTATGAGTCCACAGAGATTTTTTTAAGTGAGACAATCTCACTTGAGCTTTTTATTGTTTGGATGGACATTTTTGAGGCGCAATACTAATATTAAAATGAAATGAATTTGACAAACAATTAGTTTCAGCTATATCTACTAAAAATTTCAGGACTATTCACTGTCTTTTCGTGCAGTTGCCCTACCTATAAAAACCTATACTTGACGAAGAAATCAAATATAATGAATATATTTAGATGTATTGCATACTTTTAAGTGTTTTTATTAAATGCCTGTACAACTACTATGATTTTGAATTGATTATTCGAAAATGTTTCAAATGTTGCTAAAGTACGTTTATTCAAACTTATGGTATGGGAAACCATAGCAATATACACGTGGGATATTTGAAATTTTAAGATGATAAGATCAGATCAGAAAACTTACGAACAAATTTGACGTACAGGTCAATTTTTTAGTTGTAAAAATTTTATTTTTATGTAAGTTTTAAAAGCTTTTATTTTTATTCAAATTTTTTTGAAAAATTTGTCAAATTAAATTTAAAAAAATGTTATGTGATGAATTTGCAAAATATGTGAATGCAGAATGTGACTGTGAGATGCACAAAAGTCATCCTTATAAACCGTTGAATATTTTACTTCTTGACTGTTGGCAAAGAGAATACGATGAACGACCATACAAGCATTTTCAAATTAATAAAACATTTTTCGAAGAGCGAATGAAGAGGGATTTCACATATCAAGATTGGCTAATTCTTATCGATTATCTTGAAAAGCGAAAGCCACAAAGTGTTAAAATCAGCAACATAGAAAGACCGGATTTCAAGAATGTCATTTTGATAGAACGACTTGTCAAAGGTTTAGAAAACGCTGAAACGGTTCAATTTAAAAACATTTCACTATCTGTCAGTATTCTTTTGGAACTTCAAAATAATATAACCTCAAGCAAAATTAAAAAAATGGACTTAAGTTACAATGAACTTACTTCGGAGCACTTGGTAGTTCTTCGATGTATTTTGATTAAATCTGATATCCTGGAGTCCTTGAATGTCGACAATTGCTCTATAAATGAAAATACTTTTCCAATCCTAGCTGATGGCATATACAAGTCAAGATCTATTCGAAGTATCGATATAAGTCGACCTTGTCCTATGTCTTTAGTGAGTATTTTCGACAGCAGCAAATATATCAACTTAGTAGCACAGCTATTGTGGCAAAATAAATTAACTCATCTAAGTTTGCGTCAATCTAATATAAATGGTCATGATTTGGAGTCACTTTCAGAATATTTGGAAACAACGAATTCAAAATTAATACATTTGGATTTAGAGTCAAACAATTTAACATCACACGGAACTGATTTACTGTTTGCCGCACTCACAAAAAATAAGAACCTTCGGGAGCTTAATTTAAGTGCAAATAATTTGGGGTCAAGAGGTGGTACTGCAATAGCAAGACTTATTTCGTATACCAACCTTGAGGCATTGGATATTTCACACAATTATATTGGATATGACGTAATGTATGAATTGCTTAATGTGATGAAAAAGTCATGTGAGCTTAGAGTCCTTAAAATTTATGGAAATAAATTCAATACTGCTACAGCGGCTGTTTTGAAGCGACTTTTGAAAGCGGGAATTTTTAATCAGAATGATATTGATGTAACTTACACTTGGGATCACTCCAAAGATGAGTTATGTGTTATTCCATTTTTTGAAAGTGGGCGCATGCATATTTAAATTTAAAGAAGTTTATGTTAATAAAATAAATTTCTTCTACTTTTCGTTTCATTTTCTATCTCCTCTCAATGATCAATTAGTGCAGGTGCTTTTTAAAAATCATTGCAGCTGCTTGGACATAAAATTAAATGCAGATTAAAAAGAACAAATTACTGTCATTGAAATAATCAAAATAGCATGGAATTCTTACCCACTTTCAATTTGACATATATTAATACTCAGTGGGGTAGTGTGGAAGGGCTTTTAACAAAACAAATGACACTAAATTTTACTATTTTGGCACTTTAGCTGCAGTTTTACTGTCTGAGTAAGTGCAACTTAAGTGGCCAACATGGGAGACTTAAGTTTCACTTATAACGATAAGTTTACACTGTAAATTGTTCATTATACTACGTTTTCATTGGGCCAAGTGAGGTAATTTCGTTGAAAATTTTCAAATTTGATTCCAAATTATCTCATTTCCCATACAAATTCACATTTCTTCTTTTTCTTTCTTCTTATGAACACACCCAAATGGAATGCATCCGTAGTGGAAACATTGGAAACCATGGAAAATGGCAAAATTTGATGTATAGAACACAGACACAGAAAGAAAATACAACAAAAAGAAGCTATTAACTGCCAAATCAAATTCAAAATGAAATTATCTGTCAATCGAAATTAGCAAATTTGTAATGAAAAAACACTTTTTCTGTAATAAATAAAATCACCTCATTTCGGCTCCAATGAAAACGTAGTATTAGTTTTAAATATTTGGCACTTAAGTGACACTTAATCGAGTGTGAAACTAGGCCTTAATTCTTCAACGAGCCCAGATTTTTGTTTTGTTTTAAGGACTGCTGAATGTCAGAGTGAGTCGCTGGTGTCCCCAGTAGTTTATGTCTGAACAATAAACCGGAGGAAGCCAGTCTAATTTAAACATTGTCATTAAATGGAGCTTAAAAATGAAACAATGGTTAGATGTCGTTGTGAATAATAAACCATAATTTATGAAAAAAAAACAATAACAATAGAAAAATAAACTAACTACACTCGAGACTCAATTTTGTTTGGTTTTACTTTCAGTTCAAACGTCAAATTGACATAATGAAAGCATCTAAGCTCAGGTTACTCTTCGTTGACGTTTGAAACTCGCTTGACTTTTTCACCATTTTCTCTTTTGACTTTCGGAATTATCATGACTTTGGATCAAACACCAACCTGGTGCATTTTGGAACTCAGCCTAATTTTTATAAAATTTTCAAACACCAAATTAAAATTTAAATTTTTCAAAGTTATTTATTTTTAAAAGATTTAAATTAAGTCTTAAGTTTTAAAAATGTTCTTAAGTATTTTAAAAATATTTAATTCATATACCTACACAAAATTTGGAAAAAAAATCTAAAAATCGAGGTATGAAAGTTTAAAATTTTAAAAACAAAAAAGTGACATTTTATAAATAATTTTGCAATTAATCCGGATGATTTTTAATAATAGCAAATTTTATATTTTTTTAAAAAAGTAATAAAAAAGTATTTTACTTATGTTTGAGAAATTTTTAATTTATACGTTAGTTTTTGTCTTCGGAAATTTCTGAATAACATAATTTTCAAAATCAAATTTTGGTTGCTTTTGATTTTTATTGTTTTGGAGGTTATAATTTGAATTATTAATAAGTATTTTTAGTGTAAAATCGTGAAAGACCAAAATTTATAGCCCAATATACGTAATAAATTCCAATACAATTATTTGGATGTAAATATTGTTTTTGCCAACGTGTGCTTCGTATGTCTATGTCTAGATATGCATACATAAATAACAACCGTTTTAAGCGCATTATAAAACAAATATTTAAAAATTGTGTGTCGTAGCATTTTTAATTATTCCTCATTAAAATAATTATCAACTGCTAAGAAGCTGACCAGGTGAAACATTAGGGTACACTGTGACGTATGCGTACTTTTTATTTGTAATGTTTTGTTATAGATTTTTTGATTGTTTTATTTTTGGACATTTGCACGAAGTGAAGGATCAGAACAAATGACATTTTGCTGAAATGTACATTTCTGTTTAAAGAAATTTCTTGGACAAAAAATCGCAGATATAGGGGAAATTCTTAAATCTCTTGAGATGGCTCTCTTCTCTGCAAAACTAAAAAGTTTTTTAATATGGGAAGTACTTTTTGTTAAAATTCACACAAATTTACACAAAATCACATAACATAAATTTATTGAGTAAAGGAACGGAAATAAAATTTTTTAAATATATATTTAAATAATATATATACACTATACAATTTTTGAAGCTCACTTAAGCTGATGGCATAATGCACTAAAGTAAGGGGAACCATCTTTCATCTTTATTTCTGTCTAATAATATACACATTTATTTTAAATGAGGTGCCCAAAGTAGTTTTTCAAGGGATGAAGTGCAGGAACTCGTAAGTTGAAAAATTCCAAGTAAAATATTATAAGTGTAAAACATCAGAATCAGAGCCACCTTTTGGCAATTTTATCGTTATTATGTTATTCTGAACATTTTACAGAAAAATGCAGAATTCAAAACCTCTTAATATAGATCGTCATACAAAAATTGGCAAGTTTTTTGTGATTTCTGAAAGAACATGCAAAAACGCCATAGGAGTTTCTGCACTTTAACCATCAATATAGAAAAGAATGCTAGAGCGGGCATGGATCACAGACATATAAGTTATAGTAGTTCAGCACCCCATCCACATTACCGCAAAGAGATTTAAGTTATAAGGATGTCCCAAAATACACCCAAAATTCACCAGATTTCAGGCCACCTTATACTGCTCAGATGTTGCCAATTAAAAAAAAGGGGACCTGCGATAGCTGACAGTTAAGGGTTATAAAAAATGGAGTGCTACTGCACGAAAGAACAGCCCGTTTTTTATTATTAAGTTAACAGTTTAAAAAAAAAATTATGAAGGTTTGTCGGTTATTTTTGGAACAAAATCATCAGCAATGAGGCTCATTTTCAACTTGATGGCTTCGTTAATCTTCAAAATTGTCTCATTTGGGATTCAAAAAATACACAATTACATATTTTTGAGAATTACAAAATACAAATGCATCCACAACGTATCACTCTTTTGTGCGAATTTTAGAAACAATAACTTAAGTTATTGTTGTACTTACGTTTAAAGTATAAATCGCTTAGCTCCGATGTTGTTTTTTTCGTCCAATTCTACAATTTTTAATTAAAAATTCATGTTTTCTATAAAAATTACTCCTTGGGTGTGTTTTGGGACTCCCTTTATTAATTTATTTCCCGTTTTTTCATTTTGGGGTTATTTTCTACAACCCCAACAATCGAATACAAAGTCACAACTTCTATAACATTTTAAAAATTAAAGGCCGTTAAAAGACTTTTTGTTTTACCATTTCAATTTATCGCTTTTATTCCTTCTATCTAAATGGGGTAGAAAATATTAGAATATTTTTTCTTGTAATATCTCTAAACTACATGTCAAAGCTTTTTGTTACATTTTCTGAGAATTAACTAAATTTTTAATATTTACCTGATTTTGGTTTGAAGTAATCATTTGGGGTATTTTTTTTAAATCAACGAAAGTGAAACTATGTAACCCTGTTTTCAGTATTTTGCGAGGAGACGGTTCTTTGCATAATTTACAATAAATAATTCCAAAAAAAGAAATGAAAGTAAATTACTTCTTGTTTGCAGCAACTAAGACATTTAATTTAAAGTGCTTTTGTATTGGTTTGTTTTTTTTTACATTACCTATTAAATAGCAAAAATATTAACAACTTTATTTTGTAAAATAGAAAAGCCAAAAATGTCAATAAACTTTCTTGTTTTGTAATCAGATGTTAATTTTTTTTTAACTTATTCATCAGTATAGGTATACTTCAGTCCAATTCAATTTATTCGAGTGTAAAATGAATACCTATATTAAACGTATTCATGTCTTAAGAACGCGTTGCAATTAAAATGCTAACTACTTATACCTATATAGCATTCAATTAACTTTTAACCTAATTGAAAATATCGTTGTTATAGCTTGGATTTTGAACAACGCATCAGTTGTATTTCGTAAACCGAATCGCAGAGACATAATTATTATAACATTGCCAGATTTTAACAAGAACAGAAATAAAAATTCGTTGCAAAGTATTTTGTGGTGATTTCGTGAAGAATAAATATATTTTTTCTTTAAAAAAAAATCATTTCGAAAATGGAGTGTTTAGCTCCAGATTGTGAATCAAGTGAAATTAATACAATGGATGAAGATAAAAATAACATGACCCCGATGAAATTATTTTTTCAAAACAAATCAGTATTTCTGACTGGAGGAACAGGATTCTTGGGTCAACTGTATGTTGAAAAATTGTTGAGGTAAAGTGCAATTTTTTTTTTAACTTTTAATTTAAGATTGTAAATGAAATTTGACAAATAGTTATACTTCCCATAGAACCATTTATTTCATTTCTACTTTTTAAAAAAGTTAATTTTTTTTTTTTTTGAGAAATTGATAATTTAAAATTGATTTTTATTAAACCCAGCAGTATATTTTAACAATATCTAGCAGATTTTAAACAAAAATTATTCTCATAACCAAAAAAAACAGTACCTACCATGTGTTTAAAAACAGTTAAGGAAAATCTCATTTTTCTTCTACGATTTTGAAATTTTTTACTTCTGATGAGTTTAAATCAAAATTATCAAAAAAACAACTTTTGTATTTTTAAAAAAAGATTCAAAATTATTTTTTGAAAATGGGTAAATGATTTTTTTCAAAATTAGTTTTTCAACTCCGCATTAGTAAATGCTAAGAAATTGCGTACCATTTTTTTACTTAAAAATGTTTCAAAATTTTATATATAAAAAATTATATTTAAAAAAAAAACTGCTCCAATAATATTTAAAATTTATTTTTAACTATAATATCGTGTTATTGGCCATTTTCAAAAATTTTTCAAATATTTCATTCTCTAAAGTTATAGGTTTCTAAAAATACACCCTTTTTGCATTTGTGAGGAATTATCAACTGAAGCTTAACTATTTTCCCGTTTATGTTATTAATATTAAACTTTCTAATTATTATCTTAAAAATAGATGTGATACCAAACATATATATTTATTGGGGCGATCAAAAAGAGGCAAGAGTGCCGAAGAACGTATTAAGGAAACATTCACTGGATCGGTACATTTTTTTTTTAAATATTTTTGTATAAATCGAAATATATTTTTGAAATTTATTTTCATTTATAGCATTTTATGAAACTTTTCATTCATGATCCGAATTATTTAAAACGTATTTCAATAATCGAAGGTGATATGGGCAAATTAAATATGGGCATATCTGAATCTGATGAAAAAGAACTCATTGAAAATGTTCAAATTGTTATTCATGCAGCTGCTGATGTTCGATTTGATGAAAAATTAAAAACACTTCTGATGATAAATTTACGTGGAACTCGTGAAATTCTTGATCTTACATCGAAAATGAAGAAAATTCAAGTAAATATAGATCATCAAATTATGATATTAGCGCATTTTTCATATATAAATCAATTAATTTTATAGGTATTCACATTTATTTCAACTGCATTTAGTCATTGTGTAAGAACCTATGTTGAAGAGAAGTTTTATGATTCTCCATTAGATCCAGAAATTATGATTAGATTAGGCGAACAATTTAGTAATAATTCTAGTGAAGAATTGGAAGTTATAACTGAACGAATTATCAAACCCTGGCCAAATACTTATACCTATACAAAGTCACTTACCGAAGAGTTAGTACGTCGTTATGGCACGAAGATTCCTATTTGTATTATTAGGCCATCTATAGTCATATCGACGCATGAGGATCCAGTGCCAGCGTGGTGTAATAATATTTACGGACTGAATGGAATTCTAATAGCTTGTGGGCTGGGTGTACTGAGATTGATTCCAATTCATGAAAATAGTATTGGAGATGTTGTATGTGCTGATTTTGTTATTAATTCAACTTTAGCTGCTTTATGGATAACACATGAGGAACATGAACAGAATAAGAAATCAAACAATCAAGTTGTGGCAAAGGATCCTGAAATATATCATGTGTGTACTTCAACTGATCGACCTGTTTCTTGGGGTAAGTTTAATTTTAGTTTTAATTTTTATCTTACCATCGGCGATCTATGTATACAAATCATACAAATTGACAAGTGCAACATTTTTGATGTTGTTCATATTGGACTCACTGCGAAGACTTATTTTGACGTTTCTTCTTTTTTTTTACAAATTTTTCAACCATAAAATTAATATTTTACAAAAAAAGTATGCCTGAAAACCACTGACTCACTCATTCAAGTAGGGTAAAATAAGGTAAAATTGGTCAAGGGTTCAAAAACTAACTTCCAAATGGTAAGTCCTACAATATTCATTTATTTTTTTTTTAATACCTTATTCAAATTCTAGAACTTTATTAATTTAAAAATAAATTCTACAAAATCTACAAAGCTAGATACAAAATATTTTATACTTCAAACTTCACAAATTACATAATTCCAATAAATCAGGGGGTAGTTTTTCAAAAAAAAATTAGCCATGTTCTACAAAATTTTGATTTTTTTTAACATCATTTTTTATCTTTCAAAAATTTACATTTTTTCAATACAATTTTACTACTTTTTTAATTTTTCAAAAATAACCGTTTCTTTAAAAAATCTCAAAATCATACACCTCATACATATTATTGATTTACATTTAATGTAAAAATTTTAGATTTTTCTAAATTTTTTTAACACACATATTGACATGTTTTCTGTTGTTTTATTAATCACCTCATAACTCTTTAGTTATTGCACCCTTACAATTAGTTTATCTTTTAATCGGAAAATACACAATTAATTTGATATATCATACATAACTGTACACCCCACACGACCTTCACAATAGTTTAAAAAGAAATAGTTTGAAAAATCTCGCAAAACACCAAAAAAATGGGGTTGTTGTTCATTGCCAACCATCGCGATCGTGTCTCAGGGGAGAATTGTCCAATTTTTGTTAAATTTCAAAAACACCCCTTTTCCATTAATTCCATTAATCTTCACATCCAATTGTCCGATTTTGAAAATTCAAACTTTAAATTAAATCCACAATGACAGTCGAGTTAGAGCAAAACCGTTCAAAATTTCATACTAAAAACATGAAATAATATTTTAGGACTGGGACTGGGCAAATCGGATATAGATTTATAACTTGAGTTCTAATGGAAAAATTTTTTGAAGAAATCAATGCATTCAAATTCGTTATTTGAAAGTATTCATTATTTAATAATAAGGTGAACGAAAAGGCTTATAACTTTGGCAATTCTTAGTCGATCTTTATTAATAAAGTGTCAAATGAAAGATAGATTTAACAAATAAATGGCTATATATTATGTTTGTAAGACCAACAAATGGGACAGAAATAAAGAGAGAGAAAGACAGAAATACTGAGCGAGCCAGACAGGTATAGAGAGAGAGAGAGACAAAGAGATACAGAGATACATTGTGCTACAAATACATTGGTTGCAAATACATTGTGTTGCAAATACATTGTGTTGCAAATACATTGTGTTGCAAAATATATTGTGTTCCAAAATACATTGTGCTGCAAAATACATTGTGTTGCAAAATACTTTGTGTTGCAACATACATTGTGTTGCAACATTGTGTTGGAACATTGTGTTGCAAAATACAGTGTATTGCAAATACATTGTGTTGCAAATACATTGTGTTGCAAAATATATTGTGTTCCAAAATACATTGTGTTGCAAATACATTGTGTTGCAAATACATCGTGTTATAACAATACATTGTGTTTGCAACATCGTTTAACAGTTAGCGAAGCCAACTGTTCGGGTAAATATACTAGTTTTTTATAAAAAAAAGTATGCCTGAAAATGAAAAAGTGTTAAAGAAAAAGTACAAAAGAAAACGTCAAACAAATCTACACAATCTATCTCACACAGGCTATCTCTTTCTTGTCATGAAGTGGGGAGATAAAATACAGAGACGTCAAAAAAGTCGAACGTGGCAGTGAGTCTAACGTTAACACCGCCTTTGTAATTTGACAACCTGACAAATGTGAAATTTCTGTCTTAAAAATTATTTGATAGTTTTGTAAAATTCTCCGAATACAGATAAAGGTTCGGTCCATACTTTTTCCACAGAAAATCAACAATTTATACTCTCAAATTTTCATGGCTGAATATAAAATTCACTCAAAAAAGTCGAAAATGTGAAAAACTATGGGAACGAAAATTCACAAAAAATAGACAGTAACCTTGTTCATAAATATTTCCCAAAACTGGCCATTTTTTCATATAAAAAATAAAACTGGTAGAAACTGGCTATTTGTGCAAGTAAACAAACTGTTCTAGTATATTCGGTATAAAATAATGTGACTGACAAACAAAACAATTTTTTTTTCATGTTTTTATTCTCATACTGATGACATTTTATCAATTTCTGTCCACAAAAAATTTATGTCACTGAAAAGAGAACTTTGTTTTTATTATATTTTTTCTGCTTTTCTACTTCGAGTTTTGAGTTTTGGAGTTAGGGATGCCAGACGTCCCGCCAGGCGCGGGACAGTCCCTCAAAACGTCTTTTGTCCCGCAAGTGTTCCACCGGAAAATTATGTCCCATTATGTCCCGCAAAAAATTTAAAATGCTATCAAGATTAAATTTATTTTATCATTATCATAACACGTGCATTAGAAAAGTTTTGGAAAGACACTTCATATGGAGATATCAAACCTTTTCTGTAATTTGGCTTTCCTTGGTGAAGCGCCACCTGATATATAATATTCCATAAGTAATAAGTATGTTTAGGAAGACTGAAAAGATTGCTTATTATGTCTTTTTTATGATTCTATCTACTTCTCACACTCGTTATGAAATTGCTATTATGTAATTATTTAGAAAAAGATTTTAATAATGAATTTGAATGCTCATCAGCTTTAAATTTCATAAATAATCCCGAGTTTGAGAATTATCTCAAGATTTTTGATCTTTAGAAAGATGTAAATATTATTATTTAAAGAATTTGTGCAACTTAATTTTTTTTATAAAAATGAACAAAGAAATATAAGGAACGAAAAATCTGTCGATATTTGGGTAAACTTTTTTTTAAAGAATTTAGCCCCTAACTTTGAATAATTATGTGGTTTTGTTTTTTCTTTGCTAATTTCGAATGCCAGCTCTGAAAGAATTTTCAGTTTTATGAAAAACCCATGGCGTGAAGAAAGAAATAATGTTTCTATATCGGTATTAGGAGCGAAATTTGTTGATTAAACAAAATTTTAATATGACTTGTAGAGAATTCAAAGAATTGTGGTAAACTGATTTTGGTTTAAAAGAAATTATTTCAAAAATCTCAACAGAAAAATACATATAAAAAACCTACCTACTATTTACCTTGCAAAAATTTATTAAATTTTACTTTTATCAAAAGATTGAAAATTTTGTTTTTTTATTATTAATTAACTTTTAATGTTTTTAACTTTTATTGTTTTCAATTTATTTTGTTTTTAGGTAATTTTGTATTAATTTATTTACATCTAGGTTCGTTATGTTGTGTGTTCACTCATAGATAATTATCAATGTTAAATAAAAAACTGGTTTAAAATTGAAGACTTTTTGTTCGAATAACAAATTTTAATAATACAAATTCTATATACTATATTACTGAAATACATCAGCCAAGTAGAAGACTTAGCACTATTTTAATGGACTTAATTATTGATTCAAAATAGCTTTTGACGGCCTTAAAGTCCAACAAAAATTGGCTTTTCGTCCCGGCGGCGATCTCACTTGGACTCATTAGTTGACAAGTGAGGGTCTTTGTCAATACGCAATTTTTGCTAAGTTCAGTTCATCTTACATATATTTTTTTTTAGGATCAAAAATAACAGTATTTTGAAAATCTTATTTTTCTCAAAAACGTTTCCACTTTTTTTTTTTTTATTCAGTAATTTTTTTTACAAACGGCTACCATTTAATAAAAAAAAATCCGAAAAATGGTTATAAATGGTATTTTTTTATTTTAGATTTTCTCAAAAATAGAATTTTTGTTGAGATCTTAATAGTTCGGAAATTACCTGGTCGCTTTTTATTAAACTTAGCCCCTAGGAGTTTTTTAATAGATATTATCTAGCAGATTTTAAATAAAAATTATTGTTTTAGCCAAAAACAACTGTGTAAGTGTTTAAAAACCGGTAAGGAAAATCTTATTTTTCTCAAAAACGGCTGCTACGATTTTAATTAAAATTTGTATGTGATCTAATAACAGCCAAATTATTAGAAAAAAGATGTTATCCATCGTTTAGAAATGGTATCTCTTAGAAAAGATCTCATTATATGTTTAAACGATTTTAATTAAATTTTTTACACAAGAGCTTTTAATTATTTGAAACAACATTGCAATCAAAATTTTCAAAAAAAATTATTTTGGATTAAAAAAAAAAATCAAAATAATTTTTTTTAAATTCGATATTTTGAAAATGTGAAGATGATTTTTTACCAAAAATAAAGTTTTTAACTACGTTTTAATAAAGCTAAAAAATTGCTTTAGTTAGTGCATTGGAAGGTAGTTCATTTGGGAGTTAGTTCGTAGGGCCTTTTACTTCCTACCAATTTTTATTCTTGAGAATGTTTACAAAATTTGTATATATAAAAAACTGTTTATTTAAAAAACCGATCCAACGATTTTTTAAATTTTGTACTCATAAATTAAGATTTATTTAAGAAATCAGAGGGTGTACATAGCGTTGGTGTCAAAACAATTTCAGATTTTGTTTCATTAATTTATTTATAATTATATATTTTTTTTTATTTCAGTTTAAACTGTAAGTTTAATGCATGCGTTATGTGCACCGCGGTGCTTTATTGTTAATTTTTGTATTCTCACATAATACTAGATACCTTATATTAAAATACGTTTTTAGCAGGTGGCAATGTGGCATAAAATAAAGGCTCTCATAACTAATTTATTTCTTTTAAAATAAGACTAATAGATCTTAATTATTCAGAATTTATAACTACAGTGTAATCGCACATATAAGAGAAAGTTCGTGCGACCCAATCGTGCATTTTATTTTTATATGAATTTTGACAGTTAAAAATGGTAGAAATTGGCAGTTTTTGCAAGTAAGCGAATAAGGTTAATAAGGTTTTTTCGAGCTTCTGATTCGCCAGCTGTCAGATAACTTAACGTCATTTTATTTTTTATGACAGTTAACTATTCTTATGATAAAAAAAAAATCAGAAATCAAATTGGGAAATTTAAAGAATTAAAAATAAGGAAAAAAGTCAATTACAAAAAATATTACAAATCTAAACCTTTAAATTAAAGACTTCTTAATAGAAAATTATAGCTATATAAAGCTGAACATATACTGGAGCTGCGAGCAGAGCGGAGATGCGAGAGGTGAGCAGAGCCACAGTACACAAATCAAAGGTATTATATTGCGCAGGTTGTCAAAGTTGTCAAAAAATTTAAAGTGGCTGTGCCAGTGCCCACAGGAACTCATCACGCATCATTAGAAACAACAACAAAATATTGAAATTAGACAAGTAAAGGGATACTGGATCCACCATTTTACCACCATAATACCTCAATTTTGACAGATGCGCAGAGCAGAACAAAAATGAAAACGCTAATGATATTACCTTCAATATGTGTACTGTGAGCAGAGCGACGAAAACAAACAAATCTGCTCTTATGAGAGCTCTCATAGACGCTGATTACATGAGTCTTTTTTTCGGTCGTTTCGTCTTTCGTCTTTTTGACAGCTTGTAGAAATGTATGGATTTGTTGCTTCATTCCCCCTACATTTCTAGACCCCTCACCCAAGCTGTCAAAAAGACGAAAGGAAAAACAACTGAAAAAACGAGTCGTATAATCAGCGTCATATTGAGGCCTCTAGCAACGAGGTATCAGTTCTCATAAAAAAACATGTGTTTGTTTTTAACGCTCTGCTCACCTCTCGCATCGCCGCTCTGCTCACAGCTCCAGTATGAGTTTAGCCTAATGACGTTCAATAAGAAAAAATAAAAATAAAATAAAAGCGCGGGGATTTTACTCAAACTATTATATTAATCTTCTAGGAACAAACTCTAAAAATTTCAGCAACGAAATCGGTTCAGTTGTTTTCGAGTTCATAGGTCACTGCACACAATATGATATACGACTATACGATAGGTGTTTATTTTAACTTACATTCCATTTTAAAACCAAATTTTTGCAATTACAGGTACTATCGCTGAAAGTATGGGTAATCTATTCAAGCAATACCCGGCAAAGAGGGTCTTATGGAAACACACACACAACATTGTTACCAACCAATTTATGTTCACATACCTCACAATTTGGTACCATGTTATCCCAGGTCTAATCACAGATCTTGCATTGAAGATTGGTAACAGGCCTTTGAGGTTAGTATAGCAGAGTGTTAAAATAAAATTTTGTAATCGTAATTATATTCTTTGAATCGCTGAATGTGTCGTTGGTTTAGTTAAAATCTCGATTTATGTCCAGATTGTAAGTCCTCTTTCATACGAGGAAACTTAGTTTCCAATAACTTTCAATTTTTAGGCGAGCATGGCACGAAGTAAGAGGAGTGAACGAAATCTCCCCGGTTGAGGAGATTTATTTGACATTCCTCTTTACACATGCAGTAGGCAGTAGTGAAGTGTTAAACCAAGCTCCTTTAAAAGGAAACTACAGCAAATGTCTAAGATTTGGTTTCTTCTTCTTGTTTATGAAAGGTATAAGAGATTTTTAAAGAAGTTAAAAGAAAACGTCAAAAAAATCTCTAGCAACTTGTTTCCTTGTATGATAGGGTGCTAAGGCATCAGAAGCACAATTTTTGAGATTTTAGATTGTTCTGAGTACATAATTTTGTTTGTTATATTTTTCTATTTTTTTTTCTTACTTCCAGAGTAATGCCGATTTATCGAAAAGTTCAACGTTTCATGGTTGCCCTATCGTTCTTTATGAAAAATGAATGGCGTTTTGATACTACCAATATGAAGCGTGTTATTCAAAAAATGACACCCGAAGATAGAGAATTCTTCCCAAGTGACGTTAGACGATATAGTTGGTCGTCATTTTTATATAACTATTTGAGTGGCTTAAAAGTTTACATTGGACTCGAATCACTTGATGATTCAGAAAAGGCAAAGAAAAAATACAAACGATTAGAAATGTTACACTATTTAGTTTTGTTTGTTTATTATGGTTTTCATTTATTGGTATTTAAATTTATAGCTGATAAACTAGGAGTTTTTAGTTATTTGAAAAATAGCTTAATTGATAATTATGAATTTTTAAAAAATCCTCAATTGGAATATTGAAATTCAAGAGTATATAATATGATTTGACAAAAATAAAATTGTATTTCATTAGCTATAGTCTTAAAATTTAATACGAATTTTGTTTAATAAAATATTGCCATTAAAATTTATGTTTTGTGAACTTTTCATATTTTTGATTTTCTTTTAAGAATAATTTTTTATAACTTTTTTAAATGTATTATCAATAACAAATAAATAGCTTCATTAAAACTTTTGTTGTTTGAGTTTTTTTATGATTTCTTCGCATATTCATATTATGGATGTCTCTGAAATTTCTTAAGTGCCTAAGGCGCAATTTATTCATTATTTTAAAATTTCAACAACATATTCCCAAAGTTTATTAACAAAACAAAAAACGGTGAGTACTTTAAAGTGTTCTTAATGATTTTCTGACACAAATTTGCTTATTTATGAACTGTTATGAACTCGATGGCGTGTCCCAGTTGTTTCCAATTTTATTATATTTATCCAGTTTTAAGAAGGGTAAATATTTGATAAGAAATACTCATAACCTGTAAATAAATAAAATACCGTTTATATTTCAAAGATATACATAATGCTGAAAACATACTGGAGCTGCGAGCAGAGCGGAGGTGCGAGAAGTCATCAGAGCGACGAAAATAAACAAATGTGTTCTTATGAGAGCTCTCATACTGAGGCTTCTAGCAACGAGGTATCAGTTCTCATAAGAAAGCATGTGTTTGTTTTTAACACTTTGCTCACCTCTCGCATTGCCGCTCTGCTCGCAGCTCCAGTATCTTTTCAGCCTAATGTGTATGTTTTTCACATAAATACCTACCTGTCGAAAAGTTTGAAGTGATATATCCGAAATACCAGCTATATTAAGGGCCACGCAGTGCTGAGATCGTAATAAGACCATCAAAACGTATCGTCTGTATTTTGGTGTGCCATTATACCATTTATGTTCGTAAATTGCATCACTGATTTTTAGGCTCTAAGAAATCATCATCCATACAATTTAAAATCATTTTGTTAAAGTGGTAGTGGAATTGGCGAATGTGATTAAGTTACACGTGACTTTTATTTGAAAGTGATTTTAAACTTTGAGTCGTGAAAAAAATGTAAATTTTCGTTTGTTCTTAATCTTAAATTTCCAGTAAAAACGTAAGAATAGAATTTTTTATGTTTTACTGAAGGGATGGCTTTATGGCTTCAGCATCAAGGTATTTATAGAGAAAGTAATATACCTATATTTTAAGAACCACTGAAGGGTGATTTTTTTTTCGAATTAAACAATTAAGAGGATAAAATTTGGGTAAAAACAAAAAAATATTGAAAATGTTTATTTCGAAATAAGAGGTAAATTAAAAATTAACATTGTTATATTATTAATTTATTTTTTTTTGTTAATTTTGTACGATAGTCTATAAACGGGTTGGCTACGTTTTCCCGCGGCACGTTTTCCCGCGTCACGTTTTCCCGCGTACATTTTCCCGCAAAACATTTTCCCGCAAAACATTTTCCCGCAAAACGTTTTCCCGCAGAACGATATCCCGAATCACAGTTTCCCGTGTAACGTTTGCCCGCCGATTCCTACAGCGCATGAACAAAATTCATTTCAATAGTAGTTTTCTTGTACAAAAGTCTTTTCTTGTCTTTTCTGCTTGGCACACTATAGGATTTGGGGTAGATGCGAGGTTGAGTGTATGAAAAGTTTTTTTTTATCATTTGGTAGTTTTTTTTTATGAAAATAAAAAAAAATAAAAAAACGCTTAAATGAAAAAAAAAACATATTAGATATTTTAACAAACATAAAATATTTATTGCATAAATAGTATTGTCAAAAAGTACTAACTAGTATTGCCTATCCCGCCGCCAATCCCGTGGAAAATTTCATAGGCAATCGTTCCGCGGGATATCGTGCTGCGGGATTGTAGCAAAAAAACCATCTTTCAAATCGGCGGGCAAACGTTACACGGGAAAACGATCGCGGGAAAACGTAGTGATTCCTCTATAAACCCATACGAAGTCGGGGTGAGCTAGCTAGTAA
This sequence comes from Epistrophe grossulariae, assembly GCA_929447395.1. Lineage (NCBI taxonomy): Eukaryota > Metazoa > Arthropoda > Insecta > Diptera > Syrphidae > Epistrophe > Epistrophe grossulariae. The sequence continues at coordinate 138,588,943 of OV839566.1, forward strand.
TAAATAAAGATGCAAAGCCACATATATTTTATCACATTTAATTATCACAAATCACTTAAGCCAATTCCATCCTATATATCAAACATACAATATCAATCAATTTATCACCCAAATAGCATGTGATAGCAACTTGTTTTAATTCATAAGCTAATAAGCATAATGCCCTGAAAACAATGAATAGTGATAAATCACCAAGAAGTTGAAAACCCGTAAAGCAAATAATTAAAGATGATGATAGGAGACTGAAAAGTACTGAAGGTGTAAAAACATCATTTAACTTCTCAGCGAGTCTGAAAATATATTAAAAATTAACAAAAAAAAATATGTATAGAAATAAAGACATTGTCTTATACAAAAATAAAATGTGTGTTAGTTGGAAGTTTGATAAAAATGTGTTTGATATTATAAAGCTTTCTTTTATTCTTAAAAAAAAAAACAGGATTTTACAGGAGATGTGAAAAAAGAAGAAATTCTTCAAACATTTTTTATTATGCTTTTCTTATTTTAATTATGTATTTAGAAAAAAGTCAGAATTTAGCTAATATTTTCATTAAAAAATATTTCGACAAAATTGAATTTTAGTGGAGAGTTTATTTTTTGTATGTTTCTTCCTAAAAGAATTGTTTTTAAATTTAAACCAGAACTTCTGAATTTGTGGACTGAAAGCGGCAAAATTTTGTTTTTTTTTTTTTAATTGCTGGAAAGTCAAAAATTGTAGCTTTTAAAATTCTACATAGCTATAACTTCGTAAGATATTTTAAAATTGAAATACGCACACTATTCTCAAAATCTATTGCTCTGACCAAAAAAGAGTATCATAATCTTTTTGGTGTAGAATTTTTGTCCACTTAAAAAAAAATTTATAGTTTTCGAGATCCCTCCTTAAAAATGTCGCCCTGATCAAAATTTTGGCTTGTTTTTAGGAAATGGTTGAATCCATAGAATTTATTTAATGACTTTTAATTTCTTCTATATTTTTAGAGGACTTATTTTAAAGTGAAATTATTTGCCAATATGGGATATTTTTCTATTTTTCTTTCGGGAGATATGTCATTGGGGTGTTATTTCCCAATTTGTTTCGTTTTTTTTTTTTTTACTTTTGAGTAGATAACTACCTGCAGTTTGTCACATAACAACTTCCAGGGTATGAATATCAATGCAACAGACGTTTTGAGTGATGCTTAAACACCATCTGTCATGTTGTAAAGGGTGGTTTTTTTTAGACTTGTGGTTTTTAAGAAGAAATAATAGGCATATTAATGTTATGGCCAAGAATTAAGCTTTATTGTAAAGATAAGGGTTTTCCATTATGTTTACAAAATGATTTCGGGCAAGTGGCCGCCGAGGCTGGCAAAATCTTCCATAAATTGGATGGACACAGCTACAATTTTTGCGTGCGATGGCGGATGGACTCATTCGGGTCTTCTTCGGTACTCTGCTCCACAGCAGCAATAGCGTCTTCGGTGCGAACTGTACGGCGTCTCTGAAGATGCGCATTATCCACTAGAATAAACGTGGTGCGAAACCGCGGCATGGTTGCTCGAATTACCGACTCTGCTGGGCGAATTACCGACTCTGTTGGGTGATTATGTCGACCGAATATTGGACGAAGCGGAACCGAACCATTATTAATGAGGACGATTATTCATTATGAAATGGCAAACCAAACTGAGCATAAATCAAGTGACAGCTGTCAAAAAGGCCAACTCCGGAAAAAGTATTGCCAGATGGAAAACCACACGTTTAAAAAAAACACCCTGTAGTTAGTGAGTTGGTGTGCGACAAACTGCAAGGGATTTCCCAAATGTTTATAAAATTAAACAAAATTTCCAGAATATTTGACAAAAAAATAGATTTGATTAAAATTCCATACACAGGGAGATAAATTCAAGAATTTATTTTGACGTATTTTGCCGAGAAACTACATATATAAAAGTTTTTCTAACTTTTTGTTCAGATTTCCTCTGTTATAGGCCCTTAAAAAGTGTATTGAAGTTCAAATTGATTTAATTCACCATATTTGAATGGTTAACTCAAATTTAACTCTGTTCTGATTCAGAACTAATGGTTTTTTAGTTATTATTTTCAACTTGCAATTTTTAGTCCCTACTAAATCATTTCGAAATATTAAATTTTGTAACTTATCAAACATATTAGATAATATCAACCGACGCGACACAGTCAAAATTTCCCAAATATATACCCGAAATTATTTTTATGTGTAAGTAAACATTTACGACGGCGCTTTGTGGACTTGTATAACCCACCCAAGTGGGTCAAAAGTCCATTGTTGACTTTTGGCCTGTGGAGTTATGGACCGTGCTCCTATTTTTTATGCTATTCCCAAGTGAAGTAGTTTAAGCTAATCTAGATACCATACAAAAATGTTTCTTTAATTTTCTCTTACTTAAACATCTCTTACGGATTTTTAAAAGGAAAATTTTATTTCATTTCCCAGCCACAATTGAACCTAAAAAGTAAAAATTGTACATTAGACGTATAGAAGGTTTGCTGGTGCGTTCTTATCCGTGTATATTCACTTAGTAACTTTAATCGAATGTATGATAGTTTTTTGAGTAAACTTAAGCAACGTCTTTAAAATCATATGCCAAATTTATTTTTAACTATTAAAAAAAAACCAAGGAAATGTATCGCAGTCAGAAAAAAAGTATTTCTTAACATCACTGTTTTTTCTAAGCATTTTTATGAAAATCATTGATTTTTCCTTTAGGATGCTCTCCATCATCGTCAAATTTCACTTAACACTTGCCCTTGGAAGCATAAAATAAAAGATTTCCATTTTTGAGTAAAATTCTTGTAAATATTAAAATTTTTGAAAGATTTAATCCGGTTAATCATAAAATTCAAAATTTTACATTTGTTTACCTTAAAAGTCTTTGGTGATAAACAATTTGTCCCTTAAGTTTAGCAGTAGGCTCATTATTAGGTTCAATCAAAAGAATATTATTATTGATAATATCGAAATGCATACAAATTTGTAATATCGAACTAAATAAACATAAATCCACACTTAGAATTGTCGTCGCCGAAACAGTACACGCATGAGCTTGTGTTAAATACTTGATGGCATAGAAAAATATATTATTTGTCGTCGGAATATCAATAAAAAACCACCACATTAATGGTAGCCTATAAGAAAATTTCCCACTTCTGATTAAATCAACAACAGACAATACAAATGAAACCCAAATATAAGCAACCGTGGTAATTTTAAAGAATCCAGCAAGAACTTTTTCAATCATCAAAGATTGATTTAGATATTTTTGAAGATTGAATTTCTTTTCACATTCTTCACTTGGATATATTTGACGAAATTCATTAAATATTTCGTCCATATTTTTTCGATAATAAAGCAACGAAGTTAATTTAGCAGTTGATACTAAAAAATAACTTAAATAACTTATATTTTCAGTTCTTGTTTGTAGATCGACTTCTACAAAGATATTGAATAAAATTTGACCAATAATAACTACAGTTGAATTAAAGAGCCCGATAATCAAAAAAAGATTCATTTTTTTTCCTTTATTATCGTATTCAAATCCAATTAAACGAAAATAATAAATTGTTCCGTGGAAAAACCGTTCGACATTTTTATTCTTCATTTTTTTTTTTTGTGATATGAATTTACAGGTTGTAAGAACTGCAATTTTTGAATTCGACTGGTCTTTTACAAGACTTAACCTTTAAATAAATAGAGTTTTTTTTTACAATTATAAATAAATTAATCGGAATAGCTCAGTGGTTACCTGAGCAAACCACCGTGTGTCTTTCAAATTATCGTAAGACTTTCATGCGAAAAAGGAACGACATGAAAATTCGTTTGATAATTAGAAATAATTGCCTCAAAATGAGTTATCAAAAATGTGTAATCGAATACAAAGCACTATGTTAAAAGACAGGTGGTTTGCGTCGCAGTCGCAGGAAACGGTAATGTTCCCTTACTGTTGCAATAAGGCTTATAGCTTGTCAAGGGGATGGGATAATGAATACCTCAAAACATTAAGCTTCGGAAATTAATCATAAATAATTGAGTTAAGTTAACTAATCCTTCGATTATGAATCCATTTATAATTCGATTTGGATCAAAATAACTGGTAAACGATACTTCACCAATTTTCAATTTTTAATAAATAATAATTCATAAAGTATGAGTCTTACCTCTTGCAATTTCATTTAAGTGCATATTTTCTCAGATTTGTTGTTGTTGGCTCGAAAAAGAGTTCAATTTTTATATTTTTTTTAAAGACTTAAATGACAAATTTTTGAGCAACCATTAACTTTTTTTGACTGATCCAGTCGTGAGTTTTTTTTTCTTACCTTAAAAGCCTTTGATGATAAGCAATTTGTTCCTTCAATTTTGTTGTAGCCTCCTTATCAGGTTCAATCAAAACAATATTTTTATTAAGGCAATCGAAATGCATACACAATTGCAATAATGAGCTAAATAGACACAAATCCAAAGCCAGAATTGTCGTCGCTGATACCAAACTCGCATGAAGATGTGAAAAATACTTGGCGAAATAAAAAATAAAATTATTTTCCATGGGAAAATTCACAAAATACCAACACATCATTGGGAGTCTATAACTAAATGTGCCAGTCGTAGCTAAATCCAGTAAAGAAAAAACTAAGGGAAACGCTGTATAAAAACTCCAGACAGACTTGAAGAATCCAGCAAGAACTTTCTCAATCATCAAAGATTGATTTAAGTATTTTTTTAGATGAAAAGCTTTTTCGTATTCTTCATTTGGATATATGAGACGAAATTCATTAAATATTTCATTGATATTTTTACGATAATAAAGCAGCGAAGTTAGTTTAGCAGTTGATACTAGAAAATAATTTATATAGCTTATATTGATAGTTCGTGTTTGCAGGTCGACTTCTTGAAATAAACTAAATAATATTTGACCAATAATGACTACAGCTGAATTAATGAGCGCCGCAATCAAATAGAAATGCATTTTTTTTCCTTTGTTATCGTATTCAAATCCAATGATACGAAAGTAATAAATTGTTCCGTGAAAAAAACGCTCGACATTTTTATTTTTTTTCATTTTTTTTGTTTGTGTTTGGACCGAGAAAGGTCCTAAGAAATGAAATTTTTAAATTCGACTGGACTTTTACAATACACAGCCTTTAAATAAATAGGAAGTGTATATGTATTTTCAAGATAAATGAGAATATTTTTAATAATAATGTATATACATATAGAAGCCTAAACCTTGTTTGTTGAAAAACAGCGATAATATGTATAAATATGTTTACTAATTGGCAATGATTTTTTAATGAGTTTTACCTCAAAACCAAAATATGGTAGTAATATTTACCTCAAATTGATATATCTAAAGTAAAATCTTGGAAATAGTACTGTGGGAGACAGGTGGCGAACGTCACATGCAGTGATAGGCACGCTTGCGGTTGGGATTCTGAAACCCTTTGTCATCACTATGCACTAATTTTTCATAAATAAAGAGTACTAAACCATAAATGCGATTGGAAGCAATTTATAATATAAAAGGTTAAAACAAATATAACATATTCATCGTATATGAGAGCATAGATGAACCACATTAGCTAATAAAGTGCTTTATCACACTCTGAAGCCTATCTATCGATAAACTGGATAATTATTAAAGGTAAATAAAAAATTATGATTAATTAAATTGGCGCAAAATTTTAGATAATTAAGGAGGATGTTAAAACATTTTTAGTATGATGCTAGTTTAAAAACATGATTTTAAAAAATTTTAAACATAGTTTTGTGTTATCTATTTAACATTTTATTAAAATTAAAATCACCAAATGCCTATATTATAACTTTTAAGTATCAAACCAACTTTAACGCCCAGATTATTCACTCGATACATCCAGATTAAAATTTAAATCCAGATGTAAGGTATACAAATTCAATGTAAATACATCCGGATTTAAGTTTCAATCTGGATGTATCGAGTGAATAATATGGGTGTAAATGTCACTTTGGCAATTAAAAATGTGAAAAACTTGTTTGCGCGAACTTTCACTTTTTTGAAATGAAGTTTATTAAAAAAGTAGGATTAGTATGTCCCCTTTCACACAAGGAAACTCAGTTTCCAGCAACTTTCAGTTTTTAGGAGAGAAGGGCACCAAGTAAGAGGAATGAACGGTCTACGATTGGTGGGAGTTTGAAATTAAAAGAAAACGTCAAAAAATCTCCAGCAACTTGTTTCCTTGTGTGAAAGGGGACTATGATACAAAATATTCAAAGCAAAAAAATACATTTTTTTGTCTCCTCCAATGTGCTCTATTTCACGTCACTGATTGCAGCGTTGCCACTTTGACAAAAAGTCTACTTTTCGAAGTAGATTTATTTTTTATTTAAAAATAAATACAAAGTTTATCGATTTGAACAATATTACGAATGTTTATGAAAAACGCGGTAAAAAAAAACTAAAACTAAAAAATCTTAAATTTTAAGTTGTTGTTGTTGTTCAGAAATTCAATGAAATTGACGGAATAAAGAATGGTCAAGTCTAATAAACTGACATTCAAGTATGAATAATACAATAAATAATAATAAAAAATCTTAAATTTATTTATCATTTCAATTTGTTTTGAGAATAATTTTTTATAACAGATTGAGAGTATGTAGGCATAGGTTATAGTATTTTTGACTATTTTGGTTTACTTTTGCAAAAAACAATAATTGCAGCTGGTTACCGAAGGCACGACAAATCGATATTTGCACCTAAACTTGTCTTATACTACCTATAAGCAATAAACTCCAGTAGCTCAGAGGCAATCAGCTTGTCTACTCTTATTCTCAAACAATCTAGTATGAAACAGTAACAAGCTCAGAGGTTTAGCTCGCAGACCTAAACTTGTCTCTTATAAAAATATCATTAAAAATAAGTATGTGAAATAATTATAGCTTACGGGTTTTCAAGCCCGAACTTGTCAAAAAATATTCCATATACACTACACACCAATACAAAGACAACGTCCAATAAAATACTTGATGGAAAACTTTCTTTCTTCAAAATTTCACACAAAAAATGTTTAACTCGAAACACCACATAGTACATTTCCATTTGCTGCTATCCCTTGTAATAGCTATAACAGTCCAAAAATTTCTTTTTTTATAAACTTTTACCGTCACTTCGAAACAAGTCTATAACATTTTAAATTAATAACATATCAAACCCTTAAGTTATTAGTTATACTAAAATTATGTAATACAAATAGTTTACTACTTTCGCCTTAATAATCCTCCCCTCATATTTTCGATTATTTCATTGTCATCAGAATTAAAATAAAAACATAAAGTTGACAGCAATGTTTAGGATGCTTTATGACTGAAATAATCGACATGTGAGATTTTTTATTTCGAACTATTATTCCACAACTGACCATAAATCGTAATTAAAATCAATTCTCACTAAATGTTTTATTATGCTTTTTTATGGTTATCTATACAAAAAGTTCGAAATTCACTCAAATTAATTTACTCGAAATTATAACACGTCGACCATCCTGACAACCATAACGGTAGGCTTTTCTTTCAACTTAAGGTAAAGTAGATTCTTTGAAAGCATAGTATTAAAAACATTTTCCGGTTCAACGGATTAACTATTAAAATTTTCAACAAATCTAAACCCCTGAATAATTAAGGACAAAATAAACCAACACAAAGCAATTGTGCTTAACCAAAAGATGTCCAAAATGAGGATCAGTTATAACCAAGGACAACACCAATAATCCTAAAACACTTCAATTTGTCAATTTCTGCAAGAGGCACAGACTGGGAATCGAACCCAAAATCTTCTTATCAAAAGATATCAACTATTACTTTAAATTAAAAAAAACTCAACTTATTCATTTCACCTGACAATAAAATCGTCGAAACAAACTTTTTGCCTTTAAGGTGACGTGATAGCTTTTTTTTTTTTGTCAAATCAATCTTTAAAAGCGTGAACACAAAAATTGAAAATTATTATAGAATATAAAGGTTTCGTGTTTCATTTTAACAAACCAAATGATATTACATTAGGTTGTCAAGAATCTCTCTTTTATATCACTTAAATAACACACAAACAACACACACAAAATAAACTACATGTAGTTACTTATGTATCTTTAAATCTTGAATACAAAATCTCTGTTATGGATTGCATTAAATCCTTTGCATATCTTCATCTCAAAAACGCTTTCCGCATTCAATGACGAATTCGATTATTGAACCATCACTGAACTTTCAATCAGAACTCCTTGTCCTTATATCTTGAATTTTTTTTTTCCGTTTTCTTAAGTTTTCATTAAGAAAAAAAAATTATTCAGGATCGTTATTCCATTTGTATTGTGAAGTTCAATCCCACGTCTGATGATAGAGATATAGATTCTATGCCAAATTCTCCATTGGCTCACTTCCTTCACAGTCCAAACTAGAATGAACTCCAGAAGAACAGATTATCCTTTTTATTATTTCCAAATGACATTTTTATACAATTATAATTCAATGTTCTCTCGATCACAATTATAGCGATCATCAAGTTATTTACTACACAGTATTTCTCTAACATGTATGTAATTCGTTGAGTTTGTTGGTAACCTCAGAGTCGTTTTGAGAAAGTATCGTCACCAAATATGTGCTTCATAGAACATAATTGATCCCGCAATGATCTTGCGCAGATATTTGCACTCTTTTACTTAAAAGTTGGCAATAATCATATAGTATCGTTTGATCATTAACTATAACGTTTCTGGTGTATTTGCAAAAAAAAACAAGATCGTCAGCAAAATGGAAGACTTTAATTTGGTTCCCGCAAACTCAACGCCACCTGGTAACATTTCTGTTAAGTCATTCAATTTATTAATCAATCAGAAACTCTTTCACCATCCATCGATGAAGTGTTGTATACCATATTTTTCAGAACAAAAATTTGATCCATAATTCCTCGGCTTGATCTTAATCCAGCTTTCTCTTTCTTTATGACATTATTTCTATCAATCAATTATAGGTATATCATTTTTGTTTAAATTTTGGCATGATGCGTTCAATCAGATACCTCCGTAATTGTTTGGATCTTCAAAATCTATACATTTGTTTTCTCTTAAAAACAAATGTTAAACAGTTAAATAATACATAATAAAGTATTTCTGGATGCCACGTTGCATTGTGAACCCAGACCGGGCTTCATTTTACCGCGAAACTATATTAAGTGCGTTATTCTCTTCTGTACCTACCTACACTTTATTAGTTTATACCTAAACCGGAAATTATGTTGGTGTTTCGGGAGTTTATTTTGAGAAACCCTTTTTATCTTTTTATCGTAGACGGTGCATTGAGCTTTAATAAAAAATAGAGCTTAAAGTTTTTCGTGTATTGATATTTATTTATTCAACATTCTTTAGTGCTTAGTTTTTACAATGTTTTCTTTAAGCTACATTTATCAACCTAATTAATAATTCAATTTTCATTAATACATTTTTATATTCTTATACTAACTTAAAGTGTAAGAAAGCAAACATTACTTATTAACTTCTTTTGACTTGATAGGATTCCACTGTTATTTCTGAAATCTACACTTTCAAAAAGTGTATTCTCACCATAATAAATAGCTTAGCAATGCCTTTGTAACTAAGGCACCAAATAAATGCCTCCTGAATACATTAATACAATTTAAAATGACGTCGACTGCCCTGATTTTCCATTTCTTTTCTTCTGCATTTTATTTAAACTCACTTTCGAATATGAAATTAAAAAAAAGAAACCAATAACCTTTACCAATTATTTTTCAATAAAATTAAGTGATGCACCTATCCACTTCTAAGAACGGTAAAAATTTGGTATGAAATGCTCATAACCTAAAATATAAAATATCAAACAAATGTCAAAAAATTCATATGTGTGGTGATTATGATTACCTTTCGAAATGTTTGAAGTGATATATCCGAAATACCAGCAATATGAAGAGCAACACTGTGCTGTGATCGCATTAAGACCATCAAAACAAGTCTTCGATATTTAGGTGTGCCATTGTACCATTTATGTTCATAAATTGCATCACTGATTTTAAGGCTCTAAAATTATTTAAAATTAAATTCAGATTTTTTTTATAATAAAAACTTACAATTTCAATCAGTTTGTCTCCTAAAAAACAAGTGATGGCAACTTGTTTTAATTCATAGGCCAATAGAAAAATTGCTTTGATAATTATAAACAATGATAATTCACCAAGCAGTTGAAATCCCGTAAAGCAAATAATTAAAGATGATGAAAGAAGACTAAAAAGCACTGAAGGCGTAAAAACAGCATTTAATTTTTCGGCTAATCTGTAAATAAAATAAATTAGATAGTAAGGTTTAAAATTTCTAAGATTAAAGTAAGTTAACAGAGTTATATGTTATTCATTTAGTATAAACTGGATGAACGTAAATATTTAAAATATAACACATATCGATTAAAGTGCAGGACCTCATAAGTCGAAAAAATCTAAAAAAAATATTATTCATGCAAAAAAATCAACAGAATCAGAGCCACCTTTTGGCAATTTCAACTTATAAAATGTTTTTCTAAACATTTTACAGAAGAAGACAGAATTCAAAACCTCTTACCATAGATTGCTTTACAAAATGTGGCAGGTTTTTTTTGATTTCTGAAAGACATGCAAAAATGACATATGAAGTTCTGCACTTTAACCGTCGATATGTACATTATATGTCTATATACCTTAGCAACTTTTGATGATAAGCAATTTGTTCCTTTAACCTAATTGCAGCTTCTTTATCTGCAGCAGGCTCAATTAGGAGAATATTTTGATTGATTATATCGAAATGCATACAAAGTTGCAACAATGAGCTAAACAGACATAAATCCAAGCTTAGTATTGTAATAGCTGATACATAAGTCGCATGAGCTTGCAATAAATATTTGACTGCATAAAACCAATAACTATATTTCGCAAAATTAAATCCAAACCAACACATGTAAGGTAGCCTAAAAGTAAAAGTTCCACTTTCTGTTAAATCCACCACCGACAATACAAGCGGAAACCAAGTGTAAAATAACGTTATGACCTTAAAAAATAATGCAAGAATTTTCTCAATCATCAGCGATTGATTGAGGAATTTTTGAAGATTAAAATCTCTTTCTAATTCTTCACTTGGATATAATTTACGAAATTCATTTAACACTTCATTTACAGTTTCTCGATAATAAATTAATGCAATTAATTTAGCACTTGATACCAAATAATAATTGAGGTATGTTAAATTTGTAGTTCGCTGTTGCAAACCAACTTCTTGAAAAATATTAAATGAAATTTGACCGAAAATAATTATAGCTGAATTAATTATGCCCGCCATTAAATAAAGATTCATTTTTTTATTTTTACTTTTCTCATATTCAAATCCGATTGTACGAAAATAGTAAATTGTTCCATGAAAATACTTTTCAACGTTTTTATTCTTCATTTTAATTTGTTAATAAGATGTTAATAAATCCAATTTTAAAAGAATACTGCTGGAAAGGGAGACAATGTTTATAAATAAATACAATTTTTTTTTTCTAATTAATTGATCTTTGAATCATTTTCGTTTTCCTAGTCAAACCGTATATTAAATAAAATCATCTAAATAATAAAATCTTAATATTGCAAGGGGCTGTTGCAATAAACTTATATAGGGATGTCAATTCCATACTATTCTTTTATAATTGATAATGATTTTTTAATGGTCTAAGAATATTAACATGAAGTTTGAGTTATCTAAAGTGTAATCACATACTATTAAAATGTAAATGACAATGTGCAGATATTTTAATAGTATATACGGCAAAAATTGCATGAAAAAAAGGATTCATATCACAGAGAAGGGAAAAACTGGGTATAGCACGTTGGGTCATTTGCTGTTTATCTTGTTTTTCGAAAAGAAGAGATAGAAATAATGGCTTAAAACCATCATACAATTTATTAAACATTTACCTTCATATTTTTGAATATACTTAGAAATAATATTTAAAAGTAGTAATATTTAATATGAGTTTTTTGTGAAATGAAATGACTAGTATTACCCAAACTTCCCCTACTTATCAATATACCTTTATAGCTGGGTTCAGTTTAAAATGAAATTCTATTCGACCAACGCAAGGTGGTATAATTTATGAAGGGTTAACTTTATAGAGTTCGAACTGAATAAAAATAATAAATATACACTCGTATAGGTACTTTATTTCATAATGAACCATCACAACGTGAACATGGTTACTATACCATGTAGATGACTCATCAGTTCCAGTTCCAGAGCCATCGAGTTTACACGACAATCTGATAATAGGTGTGTTTTTTTATGCAATTATTTTCGCTTAAAATATAAGTGCAAAGTGTAAAGAAAAAACATAAAACAAAAAATTGGCAGCACTGATATTTAAATGACATTTTAGCTGTCAGCTTATTTAAAAAATTAAAAAAATATAAATCGTGTACAATTTAAGACTGAATTCTGTTAGTAAATCTGGTTTCGATGTAGAAAGGAATCAATTTAAAATTTTCCAAACTAAATATTCTGTAAAAAATCTATTAAAAAAAAAAAAAAAAAGACAAAACAACAATGCATCAAATACGAAGGAAAATTTTGCCTTCATAAATTAATTTTAAGTAACAAGAAGAAGAAGTTCACGGAAAATTTGAAGAAGTTTAAATTCGAAGATGGTACTTTATAGCTTCTACCCACTTAGTAAAATAATATAAAAGTTATAAGAAATTATATTTATGTATAATTGATTTCTTTCCAAATTCTTAAACACACTTTTTTTTATGTCAAATCATATGCCATTCATATGATGAATTTTTAAATGTATTGATGAAATTCATCGGAAAGAATGTTTGGAAGCACTGTTTTGAAATTCATCGGTAAGAAGATTTTGAAAGCACTGTTTTTAAATTCATAAGCGGAGATGTTCGTCGTCGCTAACTAAGCAGAATTATTGTTGTATTTTACATTGTATTTTTTTCAAGCGAATATACCTATACATGGACAATAAAAAAAATAATAATATATAATCATAATAATATCAACATAAAAAAATATTCAATTAGGAGTGCTATTTTATTAAAATTTTAGTCGTTTTATTGCACTGTTAAAACTATTTTAGGATGATACTAAGTTAAAAAGGATATTTTTAATCGAATTTACTCAAATAGCTATTTTTTCTTTAAAACATCAAATTAACTTCACTATGACATTTTGAAAATTTAAATTTAAAGAACAAAAGCGAATCTAAAGAATGGCTATCAGCATAGTTCAAAACTAAATTGAATGCAAAAAATATCAGACTGTTCTGACAGTTTTTACACTATGTCGACCTAGTATTTAGGTGCCGTATACGCCATTTTTACATTTTTTGGAAATCGCATTTAAAGGTTCGGCAGTCTATTGCGAGAAAAGCAATTGTTGGATTTTTTGATTTTTTGACACAATATCTAATTGGACATCGACTTTGAAAAAATGTTACAAGGTATTCTAAAACACTTTGTTTTTGAAATACTTAAGTTTAAATGTTAAATATAAAAAATGACTTTTCCATATAAAATCATAATTTTCTTTTATTTGTGCTTTTTTCTTGCTTAAGGTGTACGTGCATACAATTTAATTGTAACACGTCAAATCCATTCTGTATATATTAGCCATGGGAAGAAATAGAGCAAAACGGATAAAATATTTTGAAAAAGCTACCCCGAAAACATAAGAAATACCAAGTTCAAAAACTGAATTTTTGCGTTTACGACACTTCAATACTAGGGTGACAAATGCGCTGCTCTGCTCTGGTTCTGATTTAGTTTTTAGCTTCATTAAACAAAGCTACTATAGGTGTGTTCCTTTGGGCCTTGCAAAGTACTTTTTAGTACTTCGCAGTAGATGATGAATGGAATACTTTATTTTTGCCAAAAGAAAAATTTAACCTCAATGTAGACGAAAGCTTTGTTGCTTGTATTTGAATTTTATTTTAAATTATAGAAAACATCAACAACAATAAATTACCATGTAATTTCTTCTATTGAAGGTGTCGCTTTCTTGCGTGGATTCATTTCGTTACTACATTATTGAAGTGCTTTGAAGTACTTTGACCATAGAGTAGAAGTAGTTGAAAGCAGCCAGAAGTACTTGACAGTAGATGCTGCAGCCCAAAGGAACACGCCTTATGTCACATTTCATTTAAGCTAAGTACAGACGATTGTCAGATCGTACAATATTGTCAGATCTGTCAGTGAAAAAACTGTTCCAAATGTCTTACAATCGTCTGAACACACAATTTTTATCATTGTCAGTCGATTAGGACATTGTCAGACTAATTGGTCATTGTCAGATGTTTTCATTGAAAACATCTTACAATTGCTGACAATTTTTTCATTGTCCGAAATGTCAATGAGTTGGTTAAAGAGAGATAAAAAAAATAGCTGACAATCAAATTGGAAAGAAATCTACCAACCGTGTGAACGGAAAATTTTTCAATGTAAGAAATATGTCAATTGTCAGCTAATTGTTAGCTATTGTCAGACCATTGACGGTTCTGACAATATTGTAAGATCTGACAATCGTCTGTACTTAGCTTTAGGAACGATAGTGATCGTAAAATGACGTGTGACGTGACGTCTTCAGAAAAATGAGAGCTTAGAAATTTTGCTCACTCAAAAAGTGAGCAAGTGAATCAAACAATTTTTTTTCTTCAGAGTTTTGACAGCAAAGGTGTGAAATTTTGCTGAGGAATCTTGTTCGCAGGTAAATGAGATTGCTCAGATCTCCGACATCTCATTTTCCTGAACATGCCTATTGTAAAATATTGTTAATCTGTCAAATATAATAAGTTGAAAATTAAATATTTCAAAACATCAAATAATACAAAATAGGTACATAAAACAAGTCCGATTGCAAATAAAAAGTAACAAATGGAAACCGACAAACAAAATACAAAGATAAAAAGAAAACCGCTAAAATTTAAATCAGTTATAAATTCAGCCGTTTTGACAGATTATCATTTCAATTCATGTCAGGGTAATAATTTTGAGTTGTTACAAATGTAACATTCTGACAGCTCAACATTGAATTAAGGAACGATTTTAAGACGTCAAAATCTTACACAATTTCACTATTTACGAATTCAGGAAAGATAAAAGTTAACGATAGTTAAAATTTTAGAGGAACCAAACACACTTCCCAAAACTGTTAACTTCTACCAATTTTATTCTAAAGTCTGTCAAAGTTCATATTAATTAAAAAAAAAAATTAAATTATACTAAAATTGATATAAGTTGGTAGCTTTGAGAAGTAAACAAACAAACCTAATTACACATTGGCAGCAATTTAACAGTTTACAATTGGTTTACACTGAAGCCTAGTACGCTGCTGATGCGAAACGAAAATTTCCTGTGATCTCCAAACAGACAACGAAACGCTTGCGAAGACACAACGGGCAAATATCCTTGGAGACTTTCACTTATTCCAAAATAAAAATCAAACATAAACGCAAAAAATCAGAGAAACCCATGATGTTAGAAAATGAGAAACAAAAAAAAACAAATAAAACTCAAATGTCATATTTCCGCATACAATAAATAGTCTGTATAATTAATTCAGTGCGAAAAAGGAGCGGAGACTTCTCCAAATAATCTGCTACAATTATAAATTTCGCTCTTCGAACAGCGTACTGCAAAACGAAAAGCAGAACGAAATTTTCCGTTTATGATTTCGTTGTGTCATTTTTGTATGGGATTTTTCGTTTCGCATCAGCAGCGTACTAGGCTTGAAGTTTAAATGTTTTTTAAAATTTTTTTTTTTTTTTTGAATAGTTAAGATGCATATTAAATTATTGAATTCAATCAAAAAACCAGTCGTTTGAATTTGTATTTTAATTTGTTTCTCGCACAAATTGTCACTATTTTAGTTGTGTTCAGCAACAGTTTATTACTATTATTATAGTTTAAGTACGATACCAGTTAAAAATTAGTGTTTTAAATTAAGAAAAATATTATCTGCTTTAAAATATAAAAGCTCATTGTAGTAATTCCGTTTATCTTAACATCAGGGCTCAGGCTGTTTAAAATTTTGGGCAAATCTTTCCAAAAATAAACAAAATTAAAAAATTATAAAATTTCAGTATGACAATATACAGGGTGTCTCGAAATCACCGCCTCAGAAGAAAACCATGAGTTCCTGAGGTCATTTCAGGTCGAAAAACTTAAGAGGTAATTTTTTTCACTTCGTTCTCGACTTATAACGGTTTTTATGATTTTTATTCTTTTTTCCTTTGACTGGCTCTAACTTTGCCAAACTATAACCGATTTTTGAATTTTTTTTTTTTAAACAGAAACAGTTATAAATATAAATAAATATCTGCCATACAACTTTTTTCTGTGTGGATAACGGTTTTCGTGCAATTTATTATCAAACACTTTTTTTAAGCATTTTAAGGTTGTTTTTTTGACTTCGATATGATTTTTTCTAAAAAAACACTAAGTACATATATAATTTTTTTTCTTTTTATTATAAAAGTCCAATATGTGTTCTTAAAAATACTTAACATTTTTTAAAATACGTTTTAAATTATTTAAAAATATAGAAAATTACCTCTTAAGTTGTTCGACTTGAAATGACCTCAGGAAGTCATACATGGTTTTGTTCTGAGGGGACAAAATTGGGGAAAATTTTTAATCGATTGTTTACCTTAATTTACCTTTAATTTTCTTCATGTTAAAAAAAAGTCTGGTGCTAAATTAAAAAAAAAAAAATCAAATAAAGTATCACTAAAAAAATTGAAAAATGTTTTGAAAATATTAAAAAACTGAGAACTTTCAAGGAGGTTATGTTCCAAAAAAAATATGATGTTAATCATTTAAACGGTTTTTCGGGAATAATTAAATTATTTGTTTCATCTCAAACAAAATGAAAAAAGGTTTCTATAGGGAATACCCTAAAAATAATAGATTTCAAGTGTAAATATAATCAATTAAAACTTGTAGAAATGCTGTAGCCGAAAGACAAAATTAAGGGACCTACTTTTGTCGTCTTCCCTTTCATCGTGTTTTCATTTTTGACTTAAAACCTATTTTAAACGGTTTGAAACAAACTCTGGATCGACAATATGTATGTTCCCAGATTCCTTTTTCTCCAATCATGTCGTTTAAATAACATCACTTTATAAAACTTAAATAAACAAAAAATATTAATAATATACCTAAAATTACCTGATAAATCTTTGATGAGCATTAATTTCCTTGATCAATTTTCTTAAAGCTTCATTTGTTTCATCTGGCTCAATTTGTAGTATATTTTTCAGTATAATATCGAAATGCATAGCTAATAGCGTTAGTGAACTAAAAACGCACAAATCCATTCCCAAAATGAGAGTTACAGATATGTAAATAGAGAAAGTTTGAGAGGGATACATAAAAGCGTAATACAATACACTTTCACTAGGAGCCTCCATTCCATACCACACCTTCCATTGTAAATTAAATGTGAATCTTCCATCTTTGATCAAATCAATAAATGACATAATTAAAGGTCGAAAACAATAGCCTAATATTACATTCCAGAAAAATCCAACAAGAACATTTTCAATTAATTTATATTGCTTCACATAAACCTGAAGATTGTAAGACTTTTCCAATTTATTTGTAGGACTATATTTTCGGAATTCGTTGAAAGCTTCAAGAATATCCGTTCGATAGTAAATCAGTGTTATAACTTTTACAGTTGATACCGTATAGTAATTTAAATAAAGCAACATTTGTATTTTTTGCTGAAGGTCACTTTTGAAAAAAAGAAAATACAATAATTGACCTAGAACTATAAATAATTTGTTGCTAAGAAGAAATATGAAAAATAACTTCATCCAACGGTTTTTATTGTCAAACTCAAAACCTATTAAACGACAGTAGAATATTGTGCCGTTTAAAAATCGATCCGCGTTATTAAATTTCATTTTGAAAATACACACACTGTTTAACGACTTTTATGTTTATCTAAGTGTTACCATCAGTAATGAATGGCAGCTATATTATTTTCATTTTGCTTTTATATCCTTTTTGCTTTACCATTACGGGCATAGCCTTATAAAGAAAAATTATTATCCTACATTATAATAATTACAATCTAATATTAAAATTTGATTACTTAAATGATTTTAAAATTGATTATAAACAATAAGTTTCGTGGGGTTTGGTTAATATTATATAAGGGAACACTTTAATTGCTCGAGAGCTTTACTTTACTTAGGTTCGCAATTGATTTCTAGCAGGGTTGTGAGGTTATGAATTAAAAAAAAGTGAAGCCATTAGCTCGTTTTGAAAAAGATTTACCTAATTTGCAAGCTCTTTGTGATTTGTGAATTGAACAATATTTAACTGACAAGCGCTCTGGGAACTGAATGAGATTTAATTCATAAAAACTTTTCGGATCGTGATTTTTCTATTCAATTCTTCTATAAGATCCCGCCATAGAACGACCTACTCTCATCGAGTTACTAGATAAGGAGTATCCAGCTTTTTGGGTAATACTTAAACTAAGATTTTTCGCATGGGTCAAGGCATAGGGTTGCTACTCTTTAAAGGTGCATTTTTGGGTTTTTTTTCAATTATCTGACCCAGTTCATATGGCAGGGTTTAGTGATATAACAAAAATATTATGTGAAAGGAAACTTTATTTCAAAATTTTAAACTAAGTGATTTTTTTAAAATCGGAATTTCAGTAGGGTAAATTAGGGTAAACAAAAAAAACCGCCTAGATTCTATTTTTCTAAACGAAAAGTGATAGAGATTTTTTTGTTTCTTTAATCGATAGATCTTATAAAAAGAAGAAAGTCATAGATATAAAAGAAAATTCTAGAAAATCTAAACCTCAAGATAAGAACATTTTAAAAACAAAAAGTGAAAAATCTTTTTTAATCAGGATGATGTTTTTTAGACATAAGTTTTATAGTTTCGGAAAGCAGATAAGAAATTTAAAGACCCATATTTCCAAAATTTTCAATTTAGGCTTTTTTCTTGGCTATGTGAATTTTTGAACAATATGTTTTTTTTTTCATCAATTTTTGTTGGTTTTTGATTTCTTCCTTTTTACTCTAATTGATATTTTCATTTATAACAACACCAACTTAAAAAGAATTCTATTACTAGTACTAGGGTACTACATACGTTGTTTCCAAAAAGAATATCTTTAATCTTTAATCTTTAACATTATATAAAGACGAAACGATTATTTAGTTTGTCACGCGAAATCTCAGAAACTATTTACCCGATTAATTTGAACTTTTTTTTACAATATTCTAAATGTTAAGAAGATTGTAAATAGCAAGCTTTTGTTTATCTAATTTATTTTTTTATTACGAAAATTAATTTTTTTTAATTTTTGGTCAACTTTTTTCTTGATATTGAC
Organism: Epistrophe grossulariae; assembly: GCA_929447395.1. Taxonomy (NCBI): domain Eukaryota; kingdom Metazoa; phylum Arthropoda; class Insecta; order Diptera; family Syrphidae; genus Epistrophe; species Epistrophe grossulariae. The sequence continues at coordinate 138,608,374 of OV839566.1, forward strand.
CCACATATTCACTTATAAATACGAAACTAATTGATACAGGGTGGCGCACCAATTGTGCTACAATAAGAAATTCAAATAACTTTTTTTTTAATCGATGTATTTCATTTATTTTTTTTTATTGGTGAGAAAATTAAATTTTATTTTAAATAGTTAGTTGTTTTTAAAGATTATAGACCGCAAATGACCTCCACGCTGTCCCACGCATATGCGGCACCTGGTCAAAAAATTATTCATTGCGGCCTGAAGAGTTGAAGTTGGGATCGCCTCAATTATTGTCGTTATGGACTGCTTTAATTCAGTTAAATTCCTGGGCTTCGTTTTATACACCTCTTGCTTGACATAACCCCATAAAAAGAAGTCTGGTGCAGTCAGGTCAGGTGACCTTGGGGGCCAGCGAAGAGTGGAGTTCCTAGAAATTAATTTGTTTGCGAATTTTTTGTTTAGCTCCGCCATAACTGGTCTGGCTATATGTGCAGTTGCTCCATCTTGCTGAAACCAAACGCTGTTGAATGGTATACGTCTTCGGCGCAGTTCTGGGTAAAAAAACTCCTTCAACATCTTTAAATAACGGTCCCCATTGACAGTAACGGTTACACCGTTTTCTTCAAAGAAGTACGGCCCGACAATACACCTTGATGAAACTGCGCACCACACAGTGACTCGTTCTGGGTGCAGTTCCGTCTCATGGAGCATTTCTGGATTAGACTCATTCCATATACGGCAATTTTGCTTGTTTACATTGCCGTTAAGATCAAAATGGGCCTCATCAGACATGAACAAACAATTGATCAATGTGTTGTCTTCTTCGGCCATTGATATCATTTTTTGGCAAAATTCCAGGCGAACAGGCAAATCCTGAGGGTTTAACTTGCTAGTAATTTGGACTTTGTACGGAAACAAGTTTGAATCGTCATGAATATCCGTTGTAATGACCGTCTACTAATTCCAATTTGCCCCGATAAGTTTCGGGTCGAAACGTTTGGATTGCCCTGTATTGCAGATGCTACTGCTGCGATTGTATCCTGAACCCGAACATTGGCATCTCGATGGTACGGCCTTCGTGCGATGCTTCCAGATTCGGCAAACATGTTTACAAACCTCATAATGGTCCATCTACTCGGGGGATTACCGCCAAACTCCCGCCTAAATTCCCTTTGGACGGAAATGACGGACTGCAAAGCATGGTACCGTTGCACTATCCAAATTATTTTCTCCGTATCCCAAGCATCCATTTTTATAAATCTAAATAGTAACCTACAAAATAAAAAAAAAAATAAGCCGATTACTCACACAGAAAAAAAGTTATTACGTTTTATTTTTGTAGCACGATTCGTGCGCCACCCTGTACTTAAAAAAAAACAAAAATTATTTCCTAAAGTCAAGTTTTGTATGCAAATTTTAAGACCTAAATCTTTTCTTAATTATGCATACAACCTGAGAAATAAATAACGGGTGATTTTTTAGCTGGTTTGGTTTTGGCAACACTGGTTTTGACAGCTGACGTGTGTTTAGTACCTTGTGTCACTGTCAAACAGCTTCAGTTTGGTTTGCAATTTAACCATGGATCGTCTTACAAATGAACAACGCTTGCAAATTATTGAATTTTACTATCAAAATTCGTGCTCGGTTCGAAATGTTCATCGCGCGCTGCTTCCATTTTATGGTCGGCATTCTCGACCTTCTGAGCAGTCTATTCGGAAGATTGTGACCAAATTTCGCACCAAATTTACTTTGTTGGACATTAAACCACCAACACGTTTACGTACTGTGCGTAGTGAAGAAAATATTGCGGCCGTATCAGCTAGTGTGACAGAAGACCGCGAAATGTCGATTCGGCGCCGTTCCCAGCAGTTAGGCCTTTGTTACAGCACTACGTGGAAAATTTTGCGGAAGGATTTGGGCGTAAAGCCTTTTAAGATACAGCTGGTGCAAGAACTAAAGCCAGCCGACCTACCACAACGCCGAATTTTTGGTGAATGGGCTCTTGGAAAGCTGGCCGAGGATCCGCTTTTTTATCGAAAAATTGTGTTCAGCGATGAGGCTCATTTTTGGTTGAATGGGTACGTAAATAAGCACAATTGCCGCATTTGGAGTGAAGATCAGCCAGAAGCATTGCAACAGCTACCAATGCATCCCGAAAAAGCCACTGTTTATTGCGGTTTATGGGCCGGCGGCATTATTGGGCCATATTTCTTCAAAGATGATGCGAATCGCAGCGTTACTGTCAATGGTGAACGCTACCGAGCGATGATAACAAACTTTTTTTTTGCCCGAAATGGAAGTTCTTGACTTGCATGATATGTGGTTTCAACAAGACGGTGCCACATGCCACACAGCACGCGAAACAATGGCGCAATTGCAAGGCGAGTTTGGTGAACAGTTAATTTCACGTTTCGGGCCGGTCAATTGGCCGCCTAGATCGTGCGATTTGACACCATTAGACTATTTTTTGTGGGGGTATGTCAAGGCTAATGTCTATAGGGACAAGCCCAAAATTGGACTCAGCGGATGGGCTACCTGAGACGCAGCCGCGGTCAACATTTGCATGAAATTATCTTTAAACATTAAATTGCAAGGTTCAAACTATCGATTCAAATAAATATTTCATTCATTTTTTCGAATTTTTTGTGTTTTTTTTTTTTAAAAAGTTCTAAACCTCTTAAAAAATCACCCGTTATAAACAAATGTCTAAGTCATTAACTTTTTCTATTTTTTTAAATCCAGAAATTTAATTCAATCGCATTCACCAGGTCGCTGCTTTGTTTCATTTCATATCATTTCCACCCTCTTGCATTTTCTCTACCTCCCTTAAGTTTTTTTATTTATGTTGTGCAGGTTTCTCTTTGTTTACTCTCTTTCCACTCATTTTTTTTTCTCACGTTCTTTTTTCGCAAAATGAATTGAGAAAGAAAAACGGAACATTTTGAGTATAACGTTGCAGGCAGGGATGGCCGAACTAACGCTTTTTGGAATAAACTACATTTTTTACATTAGCTACGTAGTTTATGTAGTAAACTTTGAAGATTGAATTTAAGTTGAAATGTTTTTATTGAAATTTTATTATTTACCTAGATTTACTATAAAAAAATAATTATTAGTTAGGAATATAAATGAGCCTGAGTGAAGGATACAGGTAGATACTTTCCCTCCCATATTTTGTTCCTTTTTTTTGCTAAACTTCTTGATTGTGCAGTGGGTTGGGTAGCTATTTATTTGTTTTATTTCTTCTTCTGCATATCTACATAGGTAGGTACCTAACGTACTGAAGAACTATGAGGCCAATTCATGATTTGTAAGAAAATCATCGGGAGATAAAGATACTGTTTATGTGTCAAACATGAACCTACTTAACATACAAATTAAATACAAACAGGTACCTAAACCATTTTTTAAGAACTCACATTTATCAAAACGTAATTGTATAATGTATTAACTTTTTGTTAATAAGATGAAATAGAAATTAGGTACGGGTAGCGGTAGCCCTATTTAGTACTATCGGTATATATGTATGTTAATATTAATTCTTAAATTTTTGCGAAGCAAGGCGAGCACGGGTCTACTAGTTTTTAATAAAATGTAACTTAAAAAAATTGCTGGTTTTATTTGGTAAAAGTTGTTAATTCTCTTATCTGGGGTAGGGACGATCAATTTTCTTTACGAAATGCAACAAGCCATATTTGCATCGTCATCATGAAAATCATGAATGAAGTATTTGCCAATTCACAAACCACCAGCTAAAAAAGGCTTATGAATTGAAACTCATTGTAAATTAAATATTTTCAAATCAAACATCACAAAGAGCTTGTAAATTAAATATTTCTCAATTCACAAATTACAAAGAACTTATGAATTAAATATTTTTCAATTCACAAATCCAAAAGAGCTATGTGAATTAGAAATTTTTCAATTCACGAGTCCATTACTGATTTGTAAATTGAACGAGGACTTAAGCTAAAAAAGAGCTTAAGCTTTCGCAATCCTAATTTCTAGTCCACAGAAAAAGTGACGATTGGCAGAAGTTATTCTTCGTTTGATCGTTGGCATGCGTTGCTAGCGGAGCTTAACTACCTCAACTCAAAGTTATATCTGTCCACACGGTTAAAAATTCTGGCATTAATTTTAATATTTTCAGGGTTGTATATATGACAACACCAAAAATGTATTAAAGTTTAATACATCGCAAATATTACATTTTTACTTTTAATACAAAAATTATTACATTTTTAATAGAACTTTATTAGAAAAACAGATAGACTAAGAGCCCACAGCTATTTTTGGGTGTGAGAGATAGCAAAAATTAAGTGGTATTTTTAGATAGGTCTTTACTTTTCATATCCAAATGTGAAAGTCTTGCATGCCGTAGTTGGGGCATTTGTCAGTAAAGTGCATTATTTTAGTGCATCTGGTAGATAAGCGGCCCCATGGAAAAAGGCTTGGATTAACATATTATGTTATCAGAGGGGAAGCTTCTGTCAGTGAAAACTTTTTTCTAAATTCTATCACATTTTATTTAGAGATCGGTTTTATACTCATCTTTGGGTTCGTCTTGGATGCAGAAGACCCCATCCAAGACGTTTTGTACCCCCATTTCTGTGTCTAGGGTGCTCAGATCTTTTATAATATATAATAATTTTGTTGCTATACTTTCCACCTGGGCTTAAAAATAAAAACGCAGTTTTAATGCACTATTATAGACAAAGGCCCCAATCACGAAATGCAAGACTTTCATATTTGCTTATGAAAAGTGAAGACCTATCTAAAAATACCACTGAATTTTTGCTATCCTTCACACCCAAAATCTGCTGTGGGCTCTCGGTCTAAGAGGAAATAAATTGAGGAAATTTCTCACAAAGAAATTTCTCACAAGAAAATTTTCTCTCAAAAGGATATTTCTTTTGAGAATTAATGCAACACAGAAAATATTTATTATGAATACATACTCGTAATTCGTTATAGCAATAATAATGAATGTGTATTTTTGCAAGAGTACCTATTTATCTTTGTATGTCAATTTATTTCCATTTAGGAATAATTATTCTTATTATTTTTATTATAATAATAACATTCTTTTCTCCATCGTTTTTCAGAAATGATAATAGAAATCTTATTGCGATTGAAATTTTGTCTACTAATTAACATATTGTGCCTCGAAAAACTGCAAAGCGCCTTCAAAATAATGCATATTTAAATTTTTTTATTTTTATTATTCTTGTTTTTTAATACAATATTAATAAATTTTAATCTTGGGTGTATTAAAAAGTGACGCAGTCTGTTCAAAATGTTCATATTCAATATGGCTGACAAAAAAGAGCATCGAAGCAAAGAAAAGGGCGAGGAGGTATTAGAATGTAATCAAAAATTATTAGAAAAATTCTCATATTTGAAATGGCAACTGAGAGAGAAATATTAGAATGTAATAGGAATTGATTAGAATTTTTTTTTAATATTTCCCTAGTATTAAAATGTAATATTTGCTGTATTGCATACGGATGTAATACAAGAGCTGTATTAAAAAATACCCCAGAATTTTTAACCGTGCATGGTAAAGTTATGTCCAAGACGGTGTCGAGTATCCTGACTTGATGGAATCAATTATTACACAAGCGCCATTGATCACGCTTTGATCTTTCGATTTTGTCAATACCGTATTCAACTAATTGGACAAATTTTTTGGAAGATTTTGCCTCTATATATTCTTAAATATGTTAAAGAAGTCACATAATAGCTTATATAGGCTTGTCTAAGACCTTTTTTGGATCGAAGGTAACGGTGAGGTCTTTACCAATGCCGATCTTGACGGAGTAATGAGCGTTCTCCACTCCACGCTGCTCAAATTCCTAGAGTGGAAATTAAGGTGAAATAGGCTGGATTCGAACTCAGACCACTAGCATAATATCCCAAGGCAACGTTCTTAATAAGGCGGTGGCGGAAAGGATCCTGAATAGACAATGATAATTTAACTGATGCATCACCACATGCCCTCCTTTCCATTCACCGAACATGCTTTCTTCCAAACCTATTTTGCAGGTGAGCTGGTGCATATTTCTGACCAGCATTCTGAAACGCATGCGCTTTGATTAATTCGACAGAAAAGTTGTCAGCTCCAGTAGCTATTCTGGACTCAAGTTTGATATAAAGAAATCTTCACTTTGCCTAGCTTTCATAAGGTTGACGGAATTGTTGGTCTAAGTCGGTTATCAAGGTTGAATTGTAGAATCTGCCTGACAGTGGCAGTGCATATCGTCCATAACCTCAGCACCAATTTCGAATCTACTACGATAATCTCTTGATTGTTCTTTCAGTCTTATATTCGAACTGTTACCTTACAGCTCGTGAAAAACCAGAGTTATTAGAACTCATAAGTGTTGTTATAGTCGACAAGAATGGAGGGGACCTACAATTTTGTATCGAATAAGAACGGCTCAAATCAGAGGCACTTTTTCATGAAACGAAAAACTTTTGACGGATTTTTCATTTCCTCAACAAAGGCTATGCCCCTAAAAAACCTTTTTTTTAGGTGAAAAAGGCTGGAAGAAATACATATATAGGACGCAATGTTTGCACTTTGTTTTCAAAAAAAATCACTATTGTCTTTTTCTTAGGAATTTTTTATTTAAGTTTTGAAATAATTTTTGTTGGCTTCAAAAAAGCATTTTTTTGTTTTATTTGAGAATTTCAGTTTATTATTTTGAGCCACCAGTTTTTAAAACAGTGAATATTTGATATGAAATACTCATAACCTTAAGAAAAAAAACATAAAAAAAAATCATTTCGTATTTTATCAAAATTATGTCTGCAAAAATAAAACTGTACACACCTTTCGAAAAGTTTGTAATGAAACATCTGATATTCCAGCAATATTAAGTGCAGCACTTTTTTGCGAACGCATCAATACCATTAGAACCAATCTCTTATATCTAGGTGATCCATTATACCAATTGTGTTCATAAATTGTTTCAGCAATTTGAAAACTCTACAAGAACACAATAAAAATTGTTATTAATTTTTTTTTTTCATCAAAAAATCTCTTATCTTACATTTTCCATTAGTCTATCACCTAGATAACAAGTAATAATAACTTGTTTCAATTCATAACCTAAAAGAAAAAATGCTTTAACTACGATAAACATCGATATTTCGTCAAGCAATTGATATCCTGTAAAGCAGATGATAAATGACGATGACAGAAGACTAAATAAAACTGATGGTGTAAAAATGTCATTGATTTGTTCAGCAAGTCTATGAAATTAAAAATATAAATTGAATAAAATAAGAAAAATTCCAAGACGGAAAACTATTTATTTTGTTTACCTTAACACTGTTTGATGATAGATGATTTGTTCTTTTAAATTCTTCTCAGCCAACATGGTTTTATCAGGTTCAATATTCAAAATATTCCTTTTGACAATCTCAAAATGCATACATAATTGCAAAAGAGAACTAAATAAACACAAATCCAGTCCCAAAATAATTATTCCAACTTCAAAACTAGCCAAAGTTTGTTGTAAATAAGTAAAAATATAAAAAATCCAATTTCCATGAATGTCGATTGGATACCATAACATTAATGGAGTTCGATAAGTAAATATTCCATTTCGAAAGAATTCAGTTAAAGATAGAAATACTGGGAACATGCAATAAAATGTGGAAACACTTTTAAAGAATCCAGTTATGAATTTTTCAATAATCAAATATTGCTTTAGATATTTCTCCAATTCGAAATTGATCTCCAAATGATGCGATGGATACATCTTTCGAAATTTATTCGATGTTTCGAGAATAGCACTTCGATTATAGATCAGTGCAATAATTTTACCCACTGATACCAGAAAATAATTCATATAACTTATGCCAGCAGTTTTTTCCACAAGTTCAACATCTGCTAACGCTCCGAATAGTAATTGTCCTAATAGAACAATACTCATATTGCAAAGTCCAATTATTAGAAGGAATTTCATCCATTTTTTTGTAATCTCAAATTCAAAGCCAATAATTCTAAAGTAACGAACTGGACCGTTTATGAAATGTTCAAAGTTTTTGTTTGTTGTCATTTGATTAGAAAATAATACAATTGTATGTAATAAGAGCTTAGAAAATTTCAAAGAATACTGAACGAGAGATTCAGATATTTCCATTTTATAAATATTTTTGTTTTCTTGAAATTTAGGTCTAAGCTGAATTCAAAGAAAAATCTTTGAAAATAAATGCAGATATCCCTTCTTGGTCATGAATAATTGAATTTATTTTTATTCGAGTAAGAGGTTTTGTTTGTATAAATAATTATGTGTTCGAATAGACAAACTACCTTGGTAATTGAATCGTTTAGTAATTTAAATTGATACTTTCTAGCCAGACAGAGGAGTTTTCTTTATATAAAGTAAAATTGCAGCTGTGTTAATTCGTGAGAAAATTTTTCATTTTAACAGATGCAAAAGGCTTTAAGATATATGTTTTTTTTAAAGAATTTTATGTTGGAATATATAGAGATTGTAAATGTTCTTTATAATGTATACTTTTAAATAGTTCAGGAGTTTTGTGCAAAAGTTTAAAATAAATTTGTAAAGAAATAAAATTTTAAAGATATGTTAGCCGCATATAGTTGAAAGTGTATTTGAAAAAAAAAAAAAATTTTGGGTGCGAGCCACACTGATAACTTCTCAGTAGTACCCTTGGAAACTGTAAATCCGATGTTATTTTGATATAAGAAAATTCCTTATTAAAGCTATGCGCAAACCGACGCGATGGCGGTGGCGATCGCGATAACAATGTGGATGCCGCACACGTAAATTAATGGAGGGGCACACATCGACTCGATATGTGGATTGCGTTCACGTTCCACTGCTGCGTTCAGTACGCGGCTTTTCTTGAACGCAGCTATATTGAACGATCGCTATATCGCCTGAAGAAAAATGACAGTTTAAAAAAGAAAATTTGAAAATGACTTCAAAGTTTAAATACTGAAAAATTAATAGAAAAAATTTAAAGTTGGGCCGTATTTTATTTTACAACAATTTTTAGAAGTATTTTTGGCTGCAACTTTTTTGCTTGAATAACATACTGTCAATTGAATTTTATTTACAAAATTTGTCAGTTATTGACTTATTAATTATTCATTGTGTGTAGAATAAAAGTAGCCCAGCTTCGAAATCAATGTTTGTTCTCAAGATATTCCAGCCGAAAAACGCTTTTCAGCAATTTTAGTATTTTCTTGCAGTTTATTTGCTTTAAAAATCAAAAAATTAAATATGACATCAGGGGTGAACTGGGCCACCGGGCAATTGGGATTTTGCCCAAAGAGCCCCTGATGGCAGAACAAAAAGTGCATGAAAGATCCTGCAGTATTTTCTGCTCTTTTTATAAAATTTGGTTTCTAAGTGCCTTCAGTAAATATACAGCATTTGTTACCCCAAATGGAACTCAGGAAGCCCCACCCAGCTCTTTTAGGGGCCCGCACAATGAGGATAAAGGTTCCGACAAAATTAGTACACTAATTATAACTGAGCTATTGTAGGCCCAAGGGGCCCCCACAGTACTCTTAAACGAAGTTGTAGCTGTGGCCTAATCGGTGAATTACTCTTAGTAATCCTTTAAAGGAAAGTTTTCTTAAAAAAAAGTAAACTTTATATTCTACACTAAGTTCCTTTAAAGGAAAGCTTTCTTAAATAAATTCAGGGCCGCAAAAATAGAAGAGAAAAGAACAACAGGTGAGTATTTTTGAGGAATGAAACATCAACTATAAAATTTGCATTATTGCAGTAATGTTTTCAAAAATCAAGTTACATTTTTTATTAACTCAAATACATAATAATTTCGAAGCAGACTGTTTATGGCTTCAATTATACAACGATAAAATTTTTTATAGTAGTTTCAGAGCTAATTCTTTTTCACCATTTCTACTTATTTTTCTATTTTGTGGTCCTTTTTCTTAAAGTCCCGGGAGGCCCTTTGACTCCCAGTTCGCCCCTGTATGGCATGGTGTATAGAATAAAATTAGCCCGAAGTCGATATTATTTTTTGTTTTCAAAATATTAAAACCGAAAAACATATGTATTTCAACAAATTTGATTTGAAAAAAAACGTTCGTTTATTTTTTTTTTAATTCTTTTCAATTTTTCATTACGTTATTTTGCATAGAAAATAATTAATGGCATTTCTTGTTCTCTAAATATTCGAGAAGAAAGATTTTTTACAACGTTTCTTCGCGAATTGAATTTGTTTCAAGACCTTTTTTACACTTTATGACGTTATTATCTGTGGAATAAAATTTATTCAAAGTCTTTACATATCTCTATTCGAAATTGCTTACGAAAGCACATTAGACAATATTTGTGGAAAGTTTTAATTAATTGCGCAAAAAGAAAACAAAAATAAATCTTACATTGAACGAACATTGAAGAAACAATAGAAACAAACACAATTAAACTCAAGTGTCATTTTTCGAGCATTTAATTAGTGCAAAAAAGAGTGGAGGCTTCTCCAAATAATCTGGTACAATTATCAATTCGCTCATCGAACAGCAGAAAGAAATTTTTCGTTTATGTTTTTGGTGTGTCATTTTTGCAAGGGATTTTTCGTTTTTCATCATCAGCAAACTTGGCTTTAAAATGGAATACATATTACATTAGTCAACAGAGTTTTATAAAAACAAAAGGTAAATTTGTTTCATAATTAATCCTTTCTTATTTCTTTCTCCTACACATTGTGCTGGAATATTTTTAATTTTATCCAAAAAGAACAACGAAACAAAAATTAACTGTATATTTCATAATCACAAAAGTATGAATTATTAATTAACAAGCTTCGTATTCGAACGACTTGAAAAAAATAAATGGGTGCATGAAGTATGTTCACCAGCATCGCGCCGCTACCACAATTGTAGCGTTTTTGGAAAAATTTGTTTTTGTCTTACGTATAATCGCAAAATACTCGTAAAACACTAAAATTTCAAAATTTCAGAAGTTAAAAATTATATCGTACACTGTGTTTTGCCCTTAAATTCACCAATATTATTTGTGTAAAAGTTTTAGAAACAAGAAAACAAATAATTTTTAAACATGCAAAAGATCTATTAAAATTTGAACAATTTTAATTAGCTCGAAAAACTATTAGTACCTACATTTTTTACTCGATTTGCGGCTGGGTTTTTTGTTTCTGTGTTGGTTTTTTTTTTTGATTAAATTTTTTTATGATTTTGTTTGATGTCCGAATGTTCAGTTAAACTTTTTCTTACCATAATGCAACACATTATAGAGATACAAATATGTAAAAAAATATAAGAAGCTATACAAATTGGCAATAACTACTAAGTCCTTTTACTTTGAGGTAATTATTATTTTATTAAACTATTCATTTTCGCTAAAACTTTTGACTGAAAAATTGTTTAGTTTTTAAATTATTAATTTTTGCTGAATTAAAAGTTTAAATTATCGTTCCATAAAACATTTATGTTTTTTTTATTCAAACAAATTACGAATCATTTTCAAGTAATCGACATTGTACCTACTATGTTTATGGATGTGTGAAGCTACATTTTGAACCAGTTGGGGGGACAACACTGATGCTCATATCACCGAAGGGCCTTGTCAGAGATATTCAAGCGGATAAATGTATTGTATTTGTGTTGTATTTTGTGTATTGCATTTTACATGCAATTTTATTTGTTTGTGCTATTACAATTATGGACTCTTGGTCTAACTACATTTTATATAACAAAAAAATTTCACTATTAATGCACTCACCTTAAAACCTTTTGATGATAAATTATTTGTTCAACCAATAATTTGGCAGCTTTCTCAGATTTATCTGGTTGTATTTTCAAGATGTTTTTACAAATAATATCAAAATGCATACAAAGTTGTTGTAGTGTACAGTAATGACACAAATCTAATACCAAAATTAAAATGCCACAAACATTAACCGCTATAAACTGATGTACAAAAATTATTAAATACACCAACCAACTATAAACAGCACCACTAATTTCATTTTCAAACCACATCAAAACTGGCAATTTATAATTAAATGTGTCCGATCTTAAAAATTGACTTATTAAAGACATTATCAATGGCAAACACGTATAAATAAATGTTCCAAATTGATAAAATTTAATTAAAACACTTTCAATTCGTAAAGATTGTTGAAGAAATTTCTTTGTATCGTAAGTCATTTCTAATTGTTCTGATGGATATAATTCACGAAGTTTATTTAAAAGCATATTTATATTCTTTCGATTGTAAATCATTGCAATGCCTTTTGCAATTGATAAAAAATAATAGTTCATGTAAGAAATGTCTCGAGTTTTTTGCTGTATATCTTTGTTTTCAATATAAACCCAGTTTACAATATGACCAAGAGACATTGCGATCAGATTGATTAGTGAAATGGAAAGTTTAATTCTCATCCATTTACTTTTGTTTTCTATATCAAATCCAATTAACCGGAAATAAAATATAGTTCGCTTAGTAAATCGAACACAGTTTTGTATTTTCATAGTTTTTTTTTTTATCAACTCAGAAGTCACAGATTCGTATTAAAACTAAAGGAATACAAGAATTATTTCTTGTTTAAATAAAGATATCTTAGCAGCGAAATGTGAAACTGAATTTAACTACTTATTTTCAAACGGAAGTAATGAATGGGTTAAAATTTGAAATTATATTTTCAGAAGGTTTTATAGGAAGACATTATTTATTATCATATTAGAAATAGATAATTGGACTGAAATAATGTGCAATTGTTCTGTTCTGTTTGCCTTCTTTCAAAAACAATTGGTAAATAAGCCAGTAATCATAATGTTTCATTATTAATTCTTATTTACATTTTTGGGTGTTTTATTTATAACTCATTTCATATTCATTTCCTTAATTGGTTTATTTCCAACTTATAATAATGCTTAAAGAATTGATATTTCTTTCACTAATAATAATAGCTTTGAACTAACTCTCTGAGAACCGCTTATTTAAGCTTTTAATTATGTACATTTAATGCACACGCAAACCTATTTAATTTAAATTTAAAAAGCTATTAATTTTTTTCTCAAAATAATAAATAATCTCCAAAGCACGACAATTGAGAATCAAAATTCCGCAAATACGTAAGTTTACCACTCGCCTTCAGCCTAAACAGATAGGAGAGAATTTTTTCAGTTAATTTTTGTAAATTTTTGAAAAAAAAAACTAAAATTATTTCATATTATATTGTACATAATAGTTTGTAATATGTAACAAACACTCAAGGAAAACATCAGTCAAAATTAAACAAGAAAAAAACAAAGTCTAGATTGCTTTTTGAACACGGATCATGTTAAATATTTCAAGATACAAGATTTTAGCATGACAACTTTTAAGCTTTTAATATGATTGAATGTTTAATTACTCCCCTTTTTTATCGTTGCCACCTGCCAGACATTTACAGTCGTATTTATAAAGTTTTTGTCTACTTAGACACGGTCTAACTATTTTCAAATGGGTGGAAATATGTTTTATTTCATAAAAATAAATATCTCATTTTTCACGGTTAAGACAATCTATTCTTGTGTCTTAGTTGGGCAGCTATAAGACAACAATAAACAAGGTTTTGAACACATTTTCTAAATTTGGACAGTTGTCCAACTAAAAAATATTGGCGCAAAATTTTAAACAGTTCTCGTTTAAGCAATTAACCCGACTCTAGTTAAAATAGTCCTTTATTTAAAAATTCTTGTTTAAATTTTTCTTAATTCTAAACACTTTAAACAACTCTTCAAAGAACGTGTTTAACAAAACGTCAGCAAACTTTTATGAAACACGCCTAATTTTGGCAGCTGAATAAATCAAACAGAACGAAAAATTAAAAAAAAAAACAAAAAGAACCCAATCTGTAATTTTGCCGAGCTATAGGAAAGTGTTTCGAGATTTAAATTTCGAGTTAAAATAGTGAAAATACTAAATAAAAAAGTGAAATAAAAGTTAACATAGTGAATAATTGCAATATTTTATAAAAAAAACAAAACAACATGAGGTGCTGCGTTAAATCGTGTAAAAACACCTATAATATGGAGTTTTCAAATTTTTCTTCTCACGGGCTGATTGTGCCTCATATTCCACATAAAGTAATGTGAAGTGATGTTTTTTAGGCTAATACATTATCTGAGAATACTTTTCAATTGATATTTCGTAGCATTTTGCTTTAAAAAAGCAAATTATTTGAAAATAAAAATACACTTCAATCACGGGAATTAGCTGAACCCCATCTGTGAAAATTGAAATTCTCGTCCAGGGTAGCATTAGTTTTTGTTGGTGATGGCAAGGCGCTCAAATCCATTGAGCCCCCGTAGTGCAGAGTAATTTTACTTACTTTATGTGGAATATGAGATCCAGCTTACCTGTAAAATGAACACTGCTTGTTATAGGTGTTTTTAAATATAAGTGCAGTATTTAACGCAGCACCGCGTGTAGTTATCTATTTTTGTACATTTTTGTATTGCATGTAATCACTTTAATTACTTTTATATTACTTGTTTCTTTAATTTACTAAGCTTTTTTACTATTTTAACGATTTAAAATTTCAAAACAATCCTAAAACAAAACAGATCAAAATGCCTTTGGGTGCATTTAGCTGTCTAACTGCACGCCTTCCCTGTGTGGATGCATTTGTGTTTGTGTAACTCACACTCAAAGTGATAATTTCCCACAGATAAAGCATACTTTTAAAAGATAGAGAAGCGTTTTGCTGGTTTTAAAGTTAGAAGACCTCTTTAACGCTAAAGTATACTTTATGTCGTTTAAAATTTACAAAGAGCCGCCTCTCATTCTAAAGTTATTATCAAGAGCCGACTCCCATTTTAAAGTAGATTTAGAGCCGCGTTAAAATGTTTAAAATTTTGCGCCGTGTGCGTTTGTCTTAGTTTTATCTCTTTTTAATTCTAATTTTTACTGGAAAGTCCAGAATTTTGAATCTCGATATCTTACATTAAGTTAAAGCATTTCTGGCAACCATAATTTTCCATTTCAATTTTAAAAAAAGCCACTCTTGGCTTAACGCTGTGGTATTCAAAAACATATTTTGAAAAGGACTCGTTCCGACTGGATCTGACCCCGATCGTGGGTTTCAAATTTGTTTCGCAACACTAAAAACACAAAAAAAAACGATAAAGAAGCAATAATTTCTCTGGTGGAAAAATATTTTAGAGGATTTGTTCAGGGTTTTATTTTTAAGCTACATATGTATAGACATTATTATATACAAAAAAATATATATATTGTTAATAGATTCATTGGATGGGTTTAATAAAAAGCACTTAACATCTGAATTTTCATATTTCTGAAGGTTTATCAAAATTGTAGGAGCCATTTTTGAAAAAAATGAAATTTTCAATACCGGTTTTTAAACATTTGTATGGAAGGTACCTACCGTTAAATTTGGTTATAAGAATAATTTTCATTTAAAATCTGCTAGATAATGTTAAAAAACTGCTAAGTGCCAAGTTTAATAAAAAGTGAAGGAGTAGTTTTCGAATTATTAAATTCTCAAAAAAAATTTTATACTTTTTTTTAAAAACCCAAAAAAAAATTTTTGGAAAATTTTGGTATACAAAACTTTTAAAATTTTTTTAAACATTCTCCATAAAAAATTGATCATTATCAGTTGAATTGTTTTTGAGAGAATCGAAAATCAAAAAATGGTTCTATAGGAGGTACCTACAATTTTTAAGCATTTTATGGAATTTTTTTAATAAAATGGATGCCTTTTAGTAAAAAAATTACTGAAATTTTTTTTTAAGTTGTGGGCACGTTTTTGAGACAAATAAGATTTTCATTTGTTGCTAAAAAAATTTTACTTGCCAATTTGTATGGCAGGTACCATTATTTTTGGTTTTAAAAAAAATGAAAAAAACAGGTGGGGGAATGCCCAAAAAACGCTAGGTACCAGTACCAACTTTGAAGAAAATCGACCCACCCGTTTAGGCTACTGCCGAAAGGACAGACAGACAGACGGACAGAATTGTGAGACGCACTTTTTTCGACTTCGCAATCATCGTCATGTTGACTCTGATCAAAATCCCGAGTTAGATTTTTTTTTCGAATCCATAACTTGCCATATACCTATACGCCGAATTACATGAAATACTGATACATGGCTACTGACATTTTTGTATGCTTTTTGCAAATTGTTCGTAAACCAACCAACGGGTCCCTCTATTGATGTGATCTCTGCAATTTATTCTGGGACCGTTAATCCAATTTTTTTTAAGGATTTCATCTCTGTCCCGGAAATGAAAATTTTGCTGGGGACATTCACTTAAATTCATTAAACTCAACTTTTTACACCTCTAAAAATAAGCTGGCTGGGCATTAGTCACCATTGTTCTTTAACTTTAACAACTTTAAAATATTATCCATGTGATGAGGGAAGGGACATGCCATATGGTAATGACATTTTTGGTATTTAAGTTAAAATTTCAGAATAAATGTAAACTTTTATTTTTATTTTTTTACGAATATAAAAAAAAAATAAAATAAAATATAAAATATTTTAAAAAGCAAAGAGCTTTTTAAGCTTTAAACATCTAACCGCAGAATATTTATATTTCGAAATAATGACCCATATGCACATAGAATGTTACTATAGAAAAATATTTCTTAAACAAGTTTATTTGATCGATAATATCAAACAAGTTAAATTTTTGTTAATTTATTATTTGAAAAATTTACTAAAAGGATGTCAAAAGCAACAACTGTTAAAGAAGCCCTAAAGAGATTTGAAGAACGTGCCCGAGTTAGTTCTTCTGAAGCAACAGAAATTGATTTACAATTTCAATGGCCACCAATCGAAAGGATGGATGGATCATTTGGAAATCTTGTTAATTGCAAGTAGGTATAAGATGGCATTCATTTAATAATTCTTCACCTAAAATTACATCCCAAAATACCTACCTTATAATTTGTGTGTGTGTTTTTTTTTGCAGATGGTTAAGTTTATCAACAAATATGATTGAAAAAATAAACGGTTTAAATGGAATGCGAAATTTACGTGTTCTTTCATTATCAAGAAATTACATTAAACAAATTTCTGGTTTGGTAAGAAAAAAAAAAAAAAACTTTTTTACATAGATACTCCGGCTGTTCTTCAAGGGTTATTTTATTTTTATTTAGGAAGTTGTTGCAGATACATTACAAGAACTTTGGTTAAGCTATAATATGATTGAAAAATTAAAGGGATTAACTGCTTTGAAAAATCTAAAACTGCTGTTTATAAGTAATAATTTATTAAAGGATTGGTGTGAAATTAATAAACTTCAGGAATTGGCAAGTTTGGAAGATTTACTTTTGGTTGGAAATCCAATATACGAAGGATATGATGAAACCACTTGGAGAGCTGAATGCATCAAACGTTTACCGCTTTTAAAGAAATTAGATGGTGAGCCAGTTGTGGTAAATGAAGAACCCGTTGCTGTGTGAGGGATTTTATTTGTTTATTTTTGAAATAGAAATTAAAAGAATGCGCAAATTTAATTGAAAGATAATAGGTGTATTCCTTTACTTTAAAACTCTGTGCATTTGTGTGTGCATTTTTGTATATGAACTTTGACAGACTTTGGTATAGAAATTCACAGAAATGCACAGAGTTTCAAAGTAAAGGAACTAGGCTAATAAATAGAAATAGAAAAGGGGAAAGATTTGAAGTTGTTTTTATTCATTTTTAAAACTAATTTAAAACAAATTTTATTTTATAATTATCAAGCACCGAAGTTCAATAGTTCAACCACAAAAATAGTTCAACAACACGATTTAAAGCCGTATAATGTTTTTTGAAAACCACAAATTTTTCACAATTCTTTTGAGGCCATAATTAACTGTGATTTGTTCACTTTTGTAATAATATTATGTACATACCTACATAGCCGAAGCGTCGATATATTGAGTGGAATGAGTGTTCCGTTAAGAAATTAAAAAAATAAAATATTTATAAATAAAAATAAAAATAAAAATAGATTGACATTATGATTTTTTTACTAATTGATTCCCTTTTAATCCTTGTTTAATAAATTCCCATAATCATTATTTGAACATAATTATATTTTATCTAATGTCGTTTTCCATTGGTTTCACTCAGGGATTGAATCATTCCAATGGAACAATGCTAACTACTTCTACTCAACTTGGAAATTTTGTCATTGTTTTGGTGAATCGTCGTGAACATTTCGCAGGCATACAATCAAACAGAGTCCGATGTTTACTTTTGACATTTGAGTGAGTTTTGAAGTTATAGCTGAAATGTATTAGTGCTTCTTGAGTGGATTCTGATTTCAAATCGAGAAGCAAAATTTTTCTTCTGAGAAGCGTCGGTTGACCGTTTTTTTGCCAATGGAATGGTTTCAGAAGAGTTCTTTTTGATTCTGGACGCTTCCAAACGTCCAATGGAAAACGACATAAATTAATTAGTGCTTCTTGAGTGGATTCTGATTTCAAATCGAGAAGCGAAATTTTTTTCTGAGAAGCGTCGGTTGACCGTTTTTCTGCCAATGGAAGAAGAAGAGTTTCAGAAGAGTTCTTTTTGATTCTGGATGCTTCCAAAGGTCCAATTAAAAACGACATGTCATTCAGGAAAACAACGTTTATATATAAATACAACTCAAAATGTCCCTCTTGCTCCAACCCAACCGAGAATGCACAACATCCCTCTATTACTACCTATACTATTCCTAATTCTCAAACGAAAGTGCTTACTGAAAATTTACTGAACGCACAACATCGATTCATTCTTTACCAACTCTTTGCTAAATAAAACTTAAAATATCCCTCTTCTCTTGCTCCAAGTTAACTGAGAATGCACAACATCACTCCATTATTTCTTTTCAAAAAAACGTTTCATTTTGGCCCAACCTTTCACATAAAATGACTTCTAAGATTTCAGTGATCAATTGTAAGGTAGTTCAATCATTCAAATGAAGAAATTCATTTTACGTGTTAACATGCGCGAAGTTAAGGGTGGGCAAGGGTGGGCGGCGCCCACCCTAGAAATCGTATTGCCCCCCCTAGAAAATCGACAGTACTAACTTGTCATTCATTATAAAGACAACAAAATTTATATTTTTCCTACATTATAAGGTTTTTTACCAGCTGGTCGTCGTATTTTTCTCAAGGTAGTGTAAAAAAACGCAAACATAATAACAACGTATCACTATGTTCGTACGTATGTGTAATTACGTGAAAACTAATTGCAAACACAATACCTACAAACAAACGGGTAATTCGTTTATATGCAGGATCGAAAATCCGACCCTAATACAACTCGATCTTTCATTCTTGCATATAAACCAGATATTATAAGTTATAGATAGGAAATATGGGGTGTCATTTAGATTTTGCAGGAGGATGCGTTAAGAAAGGTATACTAGTCCAAAAATGTCATATCCACCACGCTCATCTATGTTTTCAGCTCTTACTGCAGCATACTACTGCTTAGGTAATGGATAACATTATTTGTCAACTTTAAACACTTATGTTTTTGACAAAAGCTCTATTTTTAAAACCTAATGATTTTCTATTTAAAGTAAATATTTTTGAAAGTATTTTTATAAATATTATTAAAAATAAAATTTAAAACTTGCGGTGGTATATCAACTGGCTGGCTGCCCCCCCTAGACAAAATTCCAAACTACGCCAATGCGTATTAAGCCTAGTACGCTGCTGAAATTTTTGTGTGATCTCCAAACAGACAACGAAACGCTTGCGAAAACAACGGAAAATATCCTTGGAGAGTTTCACTAATTCCAAAAACAAAATCAAACATTAACTAATAACTTGGGCGAAAATGAAAATTTTTGTTTGGCAAAAATAAATAATTAAGTCAATAGCTTTATATTGGCATCAAAATTATCACTAATTTTGCTTTTTAAATGCCTCAAAACTTAAAATTTAAATTTCCACTGATGAGTTTCAATTCAATGAAAGCTTTAATTACCCCCTTACTGTAAACCAGGTAAAGCTCTGCTGGGTTCCTGGACATAGCAATATAGAAGGGGATGATATAGCAGATGAACTAGCCAGGAAAGGGTCAGAAGCAGACACAAGTAGTAGCGACCATTCAGTTAGGGGACCACTCGTCCCGATTGGGGTACCCAAGAGGAAGATAGACCTTAAACTAAAAGAGGAAATCAATAACTCCTGGAAATCCAGGGACGATTGCGCAATCTCTAGAAGTTTATGGCCTAACACAAATGAAAAGGAAACTCGGTATATTCTATCGCTGAGTAAAAAGAACATTAAAACCTTTGATAGGTGTACTAATAGGTCATTGCGCCATTGGCACAATGGCTAACAGGATAGGGGCATTTGCACCCGATTTTTGTAGGAGCTGTCAAGAGGAGGAGGAAATAGAAACCATTAAACACCTGCTCTGTGACTGTCCGAACCTCCAAACCGGCCGACTCCGTCATTTCGGAAACAGGTTTGTTGGAGAGCTGGATGATCTAGCACAGGTCTCAATGGCAAACATGAGGAAATTTATAGATAGCACAGGCTGGTTCGTTAACGAGCCAGTCTACGCTAATCGGCAAAATTGAGGAGCATCGATGCTAACTTTTACAGGGGATCACAATGGACCAGTAGGCCCCCGTGTACGCAACAGCTTCATGCTGTGCACACCCCTTATAACCTAACCTAACCTAACCTAACCTACCCCCTTACTGTCAGTGATAAAGGGGTAGCAAAGTTTTTGTTACATTTTTTGTGTTCCGTGTTGCGTTTGTGTATGTGTGTGTGTGTGTGAAAAACTGCAAATCGCTTCAATGATTATTTTAATCATTAAAAGGTAGTTGGTGGTTTGCAATTAAAGCGATACGATCTCGAATAAAGGATTTTTAATTTTTAAGTTTTTATGTTGGGTGCTTCCGCTCCCGAAAAAGTCACGCTTCGTGCCTGATACATAGATATAGCCCAGCAGTTGGCCTGACCCATATCCCTTAAAGCTTCAAATAACAATAATTATTTTTTCAACGTTAGAATTGCTAGGGTTTTGCAAATGTTCCTTCCTTTTTAGATATCGCATTTAAATCAATAACAATTAAAGCAATTTATATCGGTTATTTAATAAGATTCGAAATGTAACAACAATAATTATTTGTCACTTAGAGAGGACACACTTATTATAAAGTAAATAAATATTTAAAATGGCATTTCTGCAATAAATCACTTAAAAAACAGTTAAAAAGGCGAATACATTACAAAAGGAGGATACATTTCATTCAGTTGCCCACTTCCGTATAGTTCAGAATTATTTTTATTTTCGCAATGATGCAAATAACCTATAGATATCCTCTTGAAAAAAAAGTTTTTCACAATAAACTTTTCAGAATACAAGTTAAAACATTACGTTATATGGGTTATATAGTTAAAGAAAATGATAAATATCAGTTATTTCACTATTGTCGGTGTGCTTTTTTTACTTTTTCATATGCGATTTGCTGTGCATTGGGTGTTAGTTATATTATTTTAGTACTTAAACTATAGATTGTGTATATACAAACATGTATTTTTGTTTTAGTTTGCAAAATTGGTACTTGATCCTCAATTTCCAGGAGGCAGTGCTATGAGCGCAGCAACAACATGTCTTTATCTATCAACATCCATTGCAACACATACTGCATTCTTTCAAAGAGAAAGTACGTATATAAGAGCTTTTTTTCAAACTTATTTTGAGTATGAAAACTTTTTTTTTTTTTTTAAGGACTCGCACGAATGTTAATCTTTTTGCAAAAGGATGTTGATAAATTCATTACTAAATCAGATCAACGAGAAGAGAAACTTTTTGCAGAAATGCACCGATACATTAAAGTGATAACAGTTGCAATTTGGTCACCTACAGCAATTGCTGCTTTTATAGCATATATTGATGGTTTTTATAGAATTGCTACTGGTTCATATTGGTATCGAAATACTGAAAAGGTGGGTTCATCAAATCAAATTGAAAAAGATTGAATTGATTTATAAAATAAGTTGATCCATCAGCAGGACTCGTATGCACCACCATTATTGATCAGACTCTTTCCGTATCGCGATATTACTGAAAACACTTTCTTTGGATTCTTATTGCCAATGTATGCTCTGTTTATAGGAGCTATTTTAATACCCCTGTGGCACACTTTCATTACTAGTCTTATGACTTATGTGAATTTAAAGTGGAAACTGATGCACAAACGGGTAACTGAAATGGATGTGAGTACATATTATTTTATACAGTAATTTTAAAGTAAAGGGCTGACTAGAAGGGCCCTCGTTATTTGCAGACTATTTCTTTTTTTTTTATCATACAACCCTAAATCATGAAGTTTATGTGCCATTCAAAAAATTGTATTGACCAAACAAAAATTGAGTTTGGAACTTTTTAAGTCAAAGAAAAATAAACAGAAATAATTTTTAAATGGGCAAATGAAGGGTATCTACATAAATAACTTGTAACAACAGTTTCGTTCGTTGAACTTTACCCAGGGTTGACCCAGGTTTTTTTGACAACCCCTTAGAATTCTCAAAAAAACTGTGTTTTTCGGTTTTAAAATAATAAGTTAAAAACATTTTGAATTTTGCGTAATAAATAGAAAACTTGCCAAGTAAACCCATAAAATTTTAGTCAGTAAATATTAAAAAATAAATTTCTCTTATAACTTGCAGTTGTTTCAATATTACTCTACTTAAAATATTTAATATATTAAACTTTCATAAAGTTAGAACTACTTTTCACGGCTGAGTTGTTACATACAGATTTTTATATAGAAGAACTTGGCTATTTTTTAATATTTATGTTTTTGTTCTGATCTCACTCCTTTTTGAAAAGATATTTATTTGTTGCCAACTATAATCATTCTACGACAATCAGAAGTGATTTATATAATTGTTTAAAATTCTGTGAAAGTGGGCGGATAACACGCCCCTGAATGGAAAACCTCAAATATTTTATTTTTTCTTTTGTATGCACTTCAAGCTCTGTCGCTCTATCAAAATTCATGATTCTACAGCAATTGAAAGAGCTCCATTTAATTGATAGCAATTCTGAGAATGTATAGGCGGCTACCACGCCCCTTGAATAGAAAAACCTAAAATATAATTTTTTTTTCTTTTTATGCACTTCAGTCCTACTGCTATACCAAATTTCATCATTCTACAGCAATCGGAAGTGCTCCATATCATTGATAACAATTTTGAGAAAGTGGTTGGATACCCCGCCCCCTGAACGAAAAACCTCAAATTTTATATTTTTTGCTTTCTATGCACTTCAAGCCCTACCGCTCTACCGAAATTCATGGTTCTACAGAAATTGGAAGTGCTCCATTCAGTTGATCGCAATTCTGAGAAAGTATAGGCGGATACCACGCCTCCTGAATGGAAAACCTCAATTATTCATTTTTTCCTTTATATGCAGTTCAGACTCTACCGCTTTGCCAAATTTTATCATTTCTGAGAAAGTAGGCAGATACCACGCCCCCTGAATCGAAATCCTCAGATATTCGAGTTTTTTATTTTTATGCACCACAAGACCTATCGCAGGTGTCGGGAAATGGTCCATAATTTTTTTGATCTATCAGTGAGTGAGTCTAGTCAGTTACGGTTTTCGCGATTCCTATTCTCGGGAACCGCTTATGTTACGGGGTTGAAATTTGGTGAGGCATGGCTAGCTTCCGAATGTGAAGTGCCTGAATTTATTGGTACTGAAGTTAGAGGGGGGTCGAAAATCAGTGGAACTTGGCTGGGCACTCTATCGTGCCTTTGATTACCTGCATCAAACGAAACACAATAAAATAATGTATAGGTACCAAATTTTCTGCTCTATATATTTTTTGGTACCAGCTTTACAGAGAATTTGACATATGAGAGAAATGCTCAAAATTTCAAGGTGAATTTTTTGAGTTTATTCACTTATCCACTCCCTTACAGCGTTGCAACCCAAACAAAAATTTCTGTGCCACATTTTCTACAAAAAAATTGCCATACGAAAAAACTCAAATTTTTATAAAAAAATATATTTATAATTTAATTGTGGGGTGAAATATAACAAACAATTAGAAGAAATAATTTGCTCTATTCGTGTTTTCAAAAAATAAAAATTTCGTAATTTTTCGAAAAAAAAATGTCAAAATTTTTGAAATAAAAATAAGGAAATAAGAAAAACGTGTTATATTGAATTTTTTTCGTGCCACTATGAAATTTTCGTGTCAAAAAAGCAAGATCATGCAACGACGCTTTTTTGCCAATGGAAATTTAAATAAATTACAAATAAATGGCACTATTTGGGGGCGTGGGGTGGTTTTCGCTGATTTGTTTGCGTTTATTACTTTTGCAGTTGGTGAAACATTCGATTGATATTTGTCAGCTGTGTTTTTGTTTTGAATTCTTGCGTTGAAGGCCATCGACAAATTTAGTTTAAGATTAACAGCGTGCTAAAACAGCAAATTCATTATTTGGCGTTATCTCACTTTATATTTAATCTGAATCTGAAATATGTATACATAATACATATATATATCTCACCTCGAAATTTTAAAAGCTATAGTGAGTTTCACCCGAAATTTCTTTCTATTTAAAATAACTGGATATTAAGGATGTCAATGGCATTAAATTCCGCCCGAAATGAATTAATCGAACGCGAAATTTCGGGTGAAACTCACAATATGCGAAAAGTTATATGCAAATTTTTTCTTACTATAAGCAAAACAAAAGTTGCCAAGCAATTTAATGCGAAATCGTTTAATGGAAAGAAAAGAAATTGCGAAATCGAAAAGAGCTTATTATATTCTTAATTATTACCTAATTCGCTGAAAGATGGTTGAAAATACGATTAGGGTACAAAATCCTAAAGATGTTTCAAAGACAATTAATTACACGAATTTTCACTGTTCATACTTAAGTATAGATATAACAAGTCTTCTTATGTTTTGTTAGGAACTTTAATAAGAGCTTTAATACTTTATTCGTTATTAACTGATACGTATACCTTTCCATTCAAATAAATAATTGGTATAATGACCAACAGGTTATTATTTAAAGTGTTTCACATTACGTTAACCCTATAACAGCTTTATTATAATTTCTGGCAATTAACAGTTTAACACTTGTATGTAATTATGAACCTCAAGTGTTTCTTCTATAAATAATCGTTATGAATTAAATATCAATAGCAATTAAAAAAAGATTATTCGGGAAATATATATATTCTTCCGTAAATTCAACAATTGAAATTTCCAAAAAAATATTTTCAAATTATTCTTTAAAATCATGGTGTACACTTCCTTTAGCTATCCTATAAGTCCTGAAATTTTTGAAAATAAACTTTTCAATGTGCAAGCTAAGGCTTTGCGTTTGAGTGGTTATCTAATTGATAAAACTCAAAAACATGAATTTTGGCATTTTTTCCGTAGTGCGTTCTTTACATTTTCCCTAGCTCTTTGCTGTGCTCTAGAAGTAAGTATCATAATATACAAAATCATTGTGCTAACTTTAGTTTCTAATGTGTGATTGATCATTACATTGATGTTCAAAAGTTTGGTAAATTAATTTTAAGTTACGGCCAACAAGGAGGCAGTGCTATGAGTCCTGCTACTGCATTTCTTTATCTCACTACATCCATTGCAATCCATAATGCATTTTTTCGAAGGAAAAGTAAGTTCTTATAGAAATATAATATATATAAGTTTAAGATGGACGTAAAAATACAAACAATATGACTGTAATTTAAGGAATTGCGCAAATGTTAACATATTTGCAAAAAGATCTGGACAAACTTCAAATGAAATCGGATGAAATTGAAGAAGAATTTTTCAAAGAAGCTCACAGATACATGCACTTAATAACAGTATCTGTTTGGATACCGTCGTTAATAGCTGGATTTATGGCATACATAGAAGCTTTTTATATGATGGCATTTTTTCCAGATGAAATTTTTAATCTCGAGAATGTAAGTTTTATTTCAGTAAATTCGATTCCAAAGTTGCCCCATCAATCATAAAAAATTCAAAAATTGTATCATCATTCTTATTTTTTTTTTTTATGTAGATTACAACGGATACACAACCATTGCTAACAAGACTCTTTCCATTTCGAGAAGTTCACAATGACTTGTTTGTGGGATATATTATGGCACTGTATGCTTTGTTCCTGGGTATAATGGCGATTCCTCTGTGGCATACATTCATCACGGGCATGATGTCTTATGTGATTTTAAAGTGGAGGATAATGCATAAACGGTTGTCCACAATGGATGTTAGAAAATGATTTTTATTTTATTATTCTTTAGGTTAAGTTGTATTTTTTAAAAATTAGTTTTGATGGTTGTTCGTCAGGATCTGAAATCTTCACTACTTTTAGGAAGTTTAAAATTATCTTCAAAATAATATTCGAACTGCAATTCTAGCTTTCTTAAAACTTCTTTTTATTTATAAAATGTATGAAGCATTTTGCTCAAAAAAAAATTCGTAACCACAGATAGGTAATCATCTCTAGTTATTTTTTTTTTTAATTTTCATTTCAGATATCGAAAGTAATTTTGGAGCCAAACGAAACTTTTTATTATTCGTCCCTTGTTGGAGAAGATAATAAAATCAATTTTCTACGCGAAAAAATGTGTAAATTTTGTGTTGTTGAACAAATTCGTATACGTTGGTAAATTTATTAGCTAGTATTGAATATTTCCAATAATGTTTAAAATAATTTCTATAATTCATTACAGGTTCGCACGTGAACTTCAACAGTTGATTGGTGTCCCTGTATTCGCTGACTTTATCATCTTTTCGATCTTGATTTGTTTTCTGTTTTATGAATTAGTTACAGGAGTAAGCCTTTGAATATAATCAACCTTATCACAGGTCCAGTCGTAATGGAATCGTACTTCGAACTATTAATCTTGAAAACAGTATCATAGCACCGTGCGTCGGTCGTCGTAATACAAATGTTACCACAATGTTGTGGGCTATCGATATCACTTTTCACGGCAGCGTTAATACTTTTTTCGACGGACCCTGTGATAAGGTCGATTAAATGATTTTTATTTAATATATTATTATTATTTATTGTATTATTCATACTTGAATGTCAGTTTTTTAGACTTGACCATTCTTTATTCCGTCAATTTCATTGAATTTCTGAACAACAACAACAACAACTTAAAGGTGCTACCACCAATGGCATACGAATTAGTTTATAATTCGTTTTAATTAATTATTTAGCTGGAGATATATGTAGCTATTTCAAGGGGTGCCAAGCCCTGTCATCAGTCTCCTTATTAGTGGTGCTGAGCTTTAATCCAAATTTATTATGAAAAACTTTCTGCACACCATGATATTCGAACCCACGCATATCAGATTTGCTCAGTCTTAGAAGTCGTATGCACTACGCATTCCACTACCTTAGACCACTGACCAGCCAAATAATTAATTAAAACGAATTATAAATTAATTCGTATACCATTGGTGGTAGCACCTTTAAGTTGTTGATCAGAAATTCGATTTTTATTTAAATTTAAAAAATCCTATTTTCAGAATCCTACGAATATGGACTTTGTATTCATGTGTTTGTATTTATTTGTGATGTCTTCGATACTCTGGCTATATCATTGGCATGCAACCCTTATGAAGGAGAATGTGAGTTAATTTAAGTTTAAACAAATCAATTAAATTTTTTTTGTTTTTTTTTTTTATTTTGTTAATTTCAGAGCTTAGAAATGGGTTTTGCGATTTACTCCTGTGATTGGTATAACTATCCTGTAAAAGTTCAAAAAATAATCCAAATGGCTATGATAATTACAGCTCGACCATTAGAAATCAGAGCCGTTTTGGTGCCACTTAGTTTAACAACATTCATAGATGTAAGTTTTGAAGATCGAATATAAGCAATAAAAAAAATTTCTATTACTTGTTGCAGATAATACGAGCAGCTTACAGTTACTTCAGTCTCTTGAGAAAGACATCGAAGTGATGAAAGCATATCAAGAAAATCTTTTGGATCAGTAACAACAAAACATACACATTGTAGAATTATTTATTATCTTCTTTAGTTCATGTTATAAAAATAATATTAATAACTGTGAAAGAGTACACACCCCCACTTGCACAGATATCAAAAAAAAATAAAAGCCAAAAAAGTCATCACCTAAATTAACGTCTATCTGTTTTGCCTGCTCCTCGCTTGCCAGCGAACAAATGCTTGGGCATCTTAGTTCCAATGAAACGATCCGCTTCTCCCTTAAGACCGTTTCTTGTCACCTTCTTGGCAATATCTCTCTTGGCCATTATGTGCAACTTCTTCTTCATAGCCGTATTCTTGACACCTTGGTGATCACGAGGTGGAGCACGCTTAAGTGCTTTACCAGTCGAACGGACAACCGCTGAAGATTCTTTGTCGAGCAATATCTTTTTGCCAATTGAAGGTTTACCGACTTCAACAAGGCCTCGTCTAATATCGACCACACTCTTTCTGAAGTTGGCATTTTCTGTGCCTGACATATCAACACCAAGATTCTCCATGGTTTCACGAAGTTTGTTGACACTGCGATCGCGTACTTTGGGTTGTTTGTTTCGTGGAATAATTGGTTTGTTCTTTCTGCTCGACATACGTCTCTCATCGCGCAGGAGGAATCGTTTACCGCGGATCTGTTGAGCCATATCGCGGATTTCTTTGAGGGTGTCGTCCATTGTCATGTCTGGTGGATTATAAAGACCAGATTCTTCACGAATACCTTCGGCACGTTCGAGTTCCTCCAGTTTCTCGAATATATCTGGATCGATGTAGTCGGCAATGTTGTGACCTTCCCAGAATTCTGGAATGACATCGTAACGTTCCTCCTCGGGTATTGTTGTGTAGTTCTTTTTAAGATCAAGTGTGTAATCGTCGCCCATTTCTTCTTCGATTTCTTTCTCGAGCTTGCGCTTGGCTTTCTCTTCATTGTTTTGCAGACGTTTAAGGGCTGCTTCAGGTATGCATGGAGGACGTGACTTTTCATCACGACTCGATGGTACTGCCAAATGAAGACGATTGAGAATGTTATCAACCTTCTTCGTGCGCATTTTTTGATCAACTCGGAATGACAACAATCGCTCACAAGCTTCAATTTTTACTTCCATGACACCTTCTTCGTTGACAGTGGACATAAACATAACTGGAATATTTTTATCTTCCTGCAATTTTGTAATAATTTCTCTGCGGTCTTCGTTCAATTCATCAAGTGTAAGAATATCGATCTTATTGATGGCAACAATCAAGGGTTTGTTTGTGAAAAGTGGCTTGATTCCTTCGAAGAGCTTAACTTGCTCTTCCAACGAATGCCCACATTGCTCTGAGATGTCCATAAAGTACAAGACACATGCTCTTAAATGAGCTAGTGCTGTAATAGCCTGCATTTCAATGACATTACGTTCCTCCAATGGATGATCTAGAATTCCAGGAGTATCAATCACCTGCCAACGCAGATATTTGTAATCTGTATGCCCAACATATAAACTTTTAGTTGTGAATGCGTATGGCTGCACTTCTACATCTGCCCGTGTGATTTTGTTGATAAAACTTGACTTGCCAACATTGGGAAAACCACAAATGATGATGGTTCTGTTGTACGGGTCGATTGTTGGCAAACGTGATAAATGCTGACGAACTTGCTCCAAGTATGTTAAATTGGATGCTTGACGTTTCATTATTGTCGCCATGCGACCAAGTGCGGCTTTTTTCAATTGTTTGCAACGATAAAGTGAATCACCATACTTCAAAAGACGGACGTAGTCTTTGGCAACGCTGAAATTAAAAATAAATAAGAAAGAAGTATTAGTTAAGGGATCAAGTAGTATGAAAAATTATAAGCATATTTTAATATCTCTTGGCTTTTCTGGGATACAAGAGTCTCATCTACAGAAATAAGGTTTTTATTTGACTAGGACTAGTTTCAAAAATCAACATAAAAAAAAAACAAATATAATTGTACTCACTTGTCGATTAAATGCCTGGCAGTGTTCAATTGACCTAAAGCCAATTTGTAATGGTCCTTATCGTAAAGCACATTCATTAAATCAGCATAGAATGGATGGACATCGTCAAGCTTGGGGAAATCCTGAATGATTTGGGATAGACGATCGTGGAAATTTTGTTGGGTGTATTTAACCTTGCGCGTATAGAAAGCACGGATGCGAGATATTTTGTATCCTTTGTGCACAACGGTGGGGGTTTTACGTTGTGTTTTCGATAGCATAATATCGATAAAGTCCTAAAAAAAAGTAAACATACAAAAAATAAATTTTCATTCTAAAATTACGACGCAAATGCACATTTTGTTAGGTTAGGAATTTATATTTGTTATGAAAAAAAATGTTTTTTTATTTATATGATTATTTACCTTTGCTGGCGGAACCACCATAATTTTCTTAAAATTGTACAAACTCATTTTGTATTATTTATTAATTATTTTCCGGGTAAATTTATGGAAAATAAAAACGAATCAAAGGCACAATAAACACCACGAGGTGACGGCCGATTCGTAAAAGAGGATGACGTTTTTTTTAATGATGAAACGTCAAAATTGACAGCGGATAATCGAGCTGCGAGAGTTTTATGGAAAATAAGATTTTTGATGGCACCATCTGTGGGGGGATAGGAAAACTAGTTAATTATTTAGTACATTGCACAGTGGTACTGAAGTTGGTCATAATTATCGTTCACACGAGAAATGATTGTTGTAAAATTTGAAGAGATTTCTTTGATTATCCTTTTTCTCGTACTTCAATTAGTATGTATTAAACTTAAAATGGAAGCTGTATTAAATCACTTGACATTTTATTTCCTCGTGTGTTCAGACAAATCATATTTCAAAAGATTGGATATTTGATGAAATTCATCATTGTTTTAAATCATAAGTGAAGATGTTTTTTTGCCGCTAACGTCTCGGAATTCTTGTTGTATTTCATATGGAAATTATTTCTTAAACGAATCATATAAGCGAAAAATTCACAAAATTAATTTTCTTTTTATGACTTGTGAGATATCACTGTATCAGGGAAGTTAGGGAAAATCGGTCTGTAAATCATATCACCACCTGTGTAAAGCAGCGGCAGCCATGTTGCTAAAACAACAACACCAGCTGTTAAATTTTTTGTGAATTATATCCAGCTGCTAAGCAGTGTTGCCGCTGAGGAATTTGAGAAGGCCACAAGGGTCACGAGGAGAAAAAAAAGTTTCACTAGGAAAAGTTCTTAATATACATGGAGTCTCGAAATCACCGCCTTAAGGTAGAACTATAATAGTCGCAAGATGTCGGAAGAAAATTCTCTCAGTTCACTTACGCTCACCGACCGCTCTTCACTTCCGAAAGCAAAAGTTAACGAAAATTAGTAGAAACGAAGCAAACCTCAATTATAGACACGCCATATGAATACTTTGTATTCGTTTCGTTTCGTACGACTACTTACGTTGGCATCCGACGATTGTCAAATCAACGATAATCACATGTTACTCGATTCAATTTAAATTTAAATGTCACTTATAATAATCGTGGACAAACAAGACTTCACTAACAAAGGTTTTGTCATTCAACTTGGTTGACAGAAAATGCAACCTTTTGAAATCGTTAGGATAGTACTTTTTTTTTAAAGTTAAATTCCTATAAATACTGAGATGTATTGTTATTAAAATGGCTGTAGCTCAATATGCAGTTGAAGAAATCTTTAATATACGTTTTGATTTACATAGTACTTTGTGATACTTATTGTATTCAAGAGCCTCATAGAATATTTCATTTAATTAAACGTTGTCAGCGATCTAAACAAAATATGGTTGAATTTGAAAATGTTGCTTCATTGGATGAATGTTTTAAGGTAGCAGAACGTGCTAAGGCTCTTGCCCTGAATTATTCACCTTTTCGTGGCATGAAATCTAATTTATTTCAACAAAATGGGGATGTCAGTAAGTACTTTTTGAAGAGATTCATTTAAGTTAAAAATGTATATATTTATACATATTTATTTATTTATGTACATATAACAGATTCGAAATTTAATTTTCGCCGACGTAACAAGAGGAGACACTTTTTTGAGCAACCAGAAGAGTTTTTCAATTGTCATGCATTACAATGTCCTGAGAATTCAGCTTTTACAACAATGGTCAATGACAGTCGTTATGATTATTACAGCTTATATGGAAGTCCTCCAGGTTTTTCAATTAACGCATTCACAATATAGTAAAAATATACATAATTGGTTATATATTATTATATTTTTCAAGCTCCAACAAATTTCATTTGTGCCCCGGAAATCGGAATATTCCATTTAAGTTTATCAGAAGAAAATTACGAAACATCTTATAAGATTTGTAAAAACATCACCAATGGAACATTAGCACATGTTGCTTCGGAAAAACGAACTATAGCCCTTTCTAAACTATTGCAAGACTCTGATTTTAGCAATGGAACATTAAACTTGTCTTATGTTGGCTTAAACTTCACTAATAATCAAAATAAAATATTCAAAACAACTGAAAACGAAGACTTAAGTTGTTTTTTATATAGAGCTTGGGCTCCAGGACATCCTAAAACGAGGTAAATATAAAAGGACCTTTATAAGTGCCTGTTTACATTGGCATTTTACTGAAAGGCGCATCCAGTGAGACAGGTAGATTTTATGTGCGTAGAAACGAGAAGGATTTTGGGATGGAATTTACCCTTCTCGTTTTTACGCACACATAAATCTACCTGCCTCACTGGTTGCGCCTTTCAGTAAAATGCCTATGGAAACAGGCCCTAAGTAACTAATGCTCACAGTGCACATATAAAAGGTAATATAATGTCGAATTCCTTTCAACAAAAGGATCGAATTTTTTTTTTAAAAAGAATCGAATTTTTTCTGTCGTTGAAAGGAATACGAAAAGACGAAAAGAATCGATTTCTTTTTGTGATTGTGTGTGTGGCACTAGACAGCAGCAATTTTGAAGTAAAATTTCCAGAAAATATTCAATTTGGAAATTATTATTATTATTATTTGAAAAACAACGCACAAATATTTACTATAAAATTCACCGAAAATTCGTTGCAACTAAAAACACAATTTGTTTTCATATTGACATTTTAGAAATTTCAAACCTTGCAAGTGTGTGTGCAAATCGGTGTAAATCTTTCTTGAATCTTGCAAAATTAGCAAGATTTGTTTTGACAGAAAAAATTCGAATTGTTCAGAAAAAAAATCGATTCTTTTAGAAAAAAATTCGATTCTTTTGTTGAAAAGAATTCGACATAATTTAAACATTTTTGTTCTTGTTTCTAATGACGCGAACAGAACAGCAGCCATTTTTAATTTTTTGACACTTTAAACTTTGACAACATGCGCAATATATTACCTTATGTCGAATTCCTTTCAACAAAAGAATAGAATTTTTTTCTAAAAGAATCAATTTTTTTTCTGAACAATTCGAATTTTGTCTGTCAAAACAAATCTTGCTAATTTTGCAAGATTCAAGAAAGATTTACACCGATTTTCACACACACTTGCAAGGTTTGAAATTTCTAAAATGTCAATATGAAAACAAATTGTGTTTTTGGTTGCAACGAATTTTTGGTGAATTTTATAGTAAATATTTGTGCGTTGTTTTTCAAATAATAATAATAATAATTTCCAAATTGAATATTTTCTGGAAATTTTACTTCAAAATTGCTGCTGTCTAGTGCCACACACACAATCACAAAAAAAATCGATTCTTTTCGTCTTTTCGTATTCCTTTCAACGACAGAAAAAATTCGATTCTTTTTAGAAAAAAATTCGATTCTTTTGTTGAAAGGAATTCGACATTAGATTTGTGTACTGTGCCTAATGCTGATCTAGGCTGATTGTATTTTTGTTTTATTTTTGGGTCAGTTTTTCCAACTCCAGCTGTGCAGCTTTAACCAAAGACAGTATGTGGATGACAATTGACTGCGATCAGAAACTTCCATTTATTTGTGAAATTTATACTTCACCTTTAAATGAATCCATGTTTTTGGATGTTTGTGATTTATTTTTAAATTCAAATTGATTTATTAAATAATTTTTTTTTCAATAAAAAATTATAAAAATAAATTTAAGAGGATAAAAAGAAAACAATAAATATAATTAATATTTTGTTTTAATTTATTATTTTATTTAAGCACCCCATCATAAAATAATAACCTCACATATTATTACAATCAGCTTATTATTACGCAGAATAATTCAATCACATGATCCCATATTGAATAAAAGGGTTCAATTGCGAGTTATAAAATTATCAATTAAACTCGTCAAAATTGCAAAGCTCCAGAAATCCATTTTATTTTTTTATTTATTAATTAATGTATCTATTAATTAAATTAATATGCAATTTTTTTTAAATTCAGAAAATGTATGTTTTCAAAAATGATTTTGTGAAGCAGTGCAAAATTGAAAAGAATTTATAATATGCATCGTTTATTTTTTCTATATAAGTTGACTTTTGTTTTTTTAATTTATATGTGTGGATTTATTCTTATTATTCTAATATTTTATTTTTAGATTCATACAGTTATTTTTCTTTATTTAAAAAAAAAAATATTTTTTTATAATGTTTTCTAAAATAAAAATAGTTAAACCAAGTTTTTTTTGTTGAATTTAACTACTTTTCATAATAATAATGACTTAAGCGGACGGATGTGTTCAAAGGGTCTTGTAATTATTTTTTTAACATATACATATTAATAATTTTTTATTTATGTAAAAGAAAATAATTAAATAGTTAATAATATTATGACAAGATTGAAAATAGTATCCTATGTAAAATAAAATACAAACAAATCGTAAAGAATAAGAATATAATGGATTAACTTTGGCAAAAAGTATCCTAAATGTAATACACATAATTAAAAATTCTCTTATAAGGAAGAAAATAAAAAATAAAACAAAGAAGTTACAGGGGAAAATTTCGATTTCAAAAAAAAAAAAATAATATAAAAACAAAAGATAGACAGAACAACCCATCACCATGAGTGGATGTAATTATTAATTTAAACCATTTTAATACTATCGGACGTTAAGGAATAATTAATTGTTAAATTCCAGAGATGTACAAGGTAATTGACATACACTTTTTTATAACATCTCTGCGATATTAGTAGGCAATGAATTTATTGCCTAGTAATATCTACATATATTTGATCCTTAAAACTAAATTTATTGGGTATTGTATTTTTCATCGTCATCATATCATTCGTGGGTTGTTTGTTTACTATTTTTTTACAAATAAAATATATATTATATACTTAAGTGTTAAAGTTAAACTTTTAAGTGTAGTAGTATAACCAGGACTTTGTTTTTGTTGTTGTTTTACATGTGCTTTCGTTGTTTGAGTTGAGATAATTTTGGAATATCCTTTTTTAGCTTGAAGCTAATTTTTTTAGGATTTCATGTTCTTAGTATGCACCAAATTGCGTTTAAAATTTTGAAAATCTAGTTAAAATTGTAGGTACACCTACGATCTAAAGTTGTAGGTCGTTTCAAAATAAAAAAAAAAAAAATAGAAGAAAACCTTAAATACTACTGGTGACTATCTAACTGCTATGGCTGAAGGCTGTATTCGTATATGGTCCACTGTAAATAGAGCTGCCTGAATTTGAGACAGTCTTTGTTCTTCGACGGGCCATTATGCAAAGGACAGCAGCCACCACGGCCAACATCAAGACGAGACCAGCAATTGCTATTGCAATAGCAAATGTTCGTTGTGATACACAAAGGGCGTCATCAAGGGTCTGAAATTTATTTAAAAAAAAAATACAAAATACAAACATTTTTAAGCAAAAAAGAAAAGATTCAAACTGATTAAGTACCTTCTCCTTAAAGACAGAATCATCATCACTTTCTGACACATCAACATTCTCATTAACATAAAGTCCTGAATACACTTCGATTGTTGCTGGTAAACCTTCGTCGTCTTTTCCGTTAGCCTGTCGTTTCGGTCGCTTGGCATTCTCTCCACACGCAGGTGCCTGTGAGTCATAAAAAAAAATTATTTCTTTATTCGATAAAAAAAAATTCCACAAGAATTCTTTCAATATTTGTATTTACCTTTCGGCAGTCTGGATCCTCAACTGCGCACAATCTCACATTGCACTGATAATACACGGATGCTGTGTAAGGGAACTTGTGTGCTGGGAATGTTACATTGGCCGCCAACCTGTCACCAGAATACTTAAACTGACCCATTATCTCGTTGTCCATTGGACATCTAAATAAACAAGAAAAGAACATTCATCGCATGCCTGGATGTTTATAAACAGTAAATAGAATAAACATACCCATCTTCACCAACAAGACGCTGTTCACCCCAACCAAGACCGTCACGTACCAGACAATCGGTCACATGCAATCCATAGACATCCTGTTTGTCAATGTTGATGACAATCGTCAAGGGGTCACCAATTTTCACATTCTCAGCGATGTGTTTCTCCTCATTGTAGATCTTCATATGACAACCGGGCATTGGAAGTTCATTAATGGTATTCTCATCATCATCAATGCTATCCTCAATTGGTATAGATGAATCACTGAATTTATCCAATGATCGTCCATAATCACGACGATCACCGGTTCGTTTGTAGGCTTCTGGTTCTTCTTCATCACTTCGTAATGGTTGTGGATTTTCGGCATATTTTGAAATGGATGCCGATGTACGCCATTTATTGTTGGTAGCGGCATCACGACTCTTGTAACGGCAACGTACATGATAACCACGTCCCAAATCTGTGACCAATTTCAAATGGGGTTGTAGGACAATTGTGTTGAAGAATTCAATTCCACCATCGTCCTGAAAGATTATAAAAATTAAAATTCAATTGAATGTTTTTAGAATTTGTATATATGTAAATTATGAACAGAACCTTTCTACAAATCGTGGACATTATTTCTAGACAAATTAATATCTAGAATAGGCTCACACAATATGATAATCTTTAGGTAAGCCTAAATAATGTTTGAAGGGGCTATGACATGATACGGGAATTCGCATTACATTACTCGGTTCTCAAAAGATATATTGTGATCTTCAGTGAAATATGTAAAAGCAGAAAAAACGGCACGGAAAAAATAGAAAATTAAGTACGGGGTTCCTCTTTGAACCAATCCAAATCCGGAATGAATTTGAGGATATTCCTTAGGCCCAGTCTTTCAATTCGAGATCATCCCAGTTTCGGAGTTAACTCCTAAAAAATATTTTCATTCAATTTAGATCCCGAGCTAATAATACGTTTACGTTAGAACAAATGAGGAAATTTCGTTGAAAATTTACACAAATTCGATTCCAAATCATTTTATTTCTCATACAAATTCACATTTCGAAATGAGGTAATTTCAACCAAATTTGCAAATCAGTGCCTACGTTTTTTAAGTCATCGACAAATTTAGTCAAGAAACGATAAAAATTAAAATCGATGCGAGAGTTACAGACCGTAGGAACAGGAAGCAAATTATATCAAGACTTTACGAACACACCCAATTGAAAAGCTTTCAAAAGCTTCTTTATGAAAATGTCAAAACTCGATTCACATACAAAGCAAACACAGAAAGAGAAAATAATAAATACAAGAGATTAACAGCCATTTTCGATCAAAATGAAAAAAATCGATCCAATTATTTGCGTTCCAGATTTTACTTGTTCCACTGACAATGCAAAATCGTTTGCATTGACTGCTTTTAAACGATGCAATCACCCCTTGCGATTTTTAAGAAACTATGCGGGGACGTATGTGGCCGGGGTAGACAAAATTGCTGAGGTTGAAAAAATTGCAGAGTTATCGCCCTTTCTTCTTTGTGCCTTTTCCTGTTTTTTGAGACATAAGCAGAGTGAAGAGTGTGCAGATATGGTTCATTTCATTTGACAAAAATTGCAACCATTAAAAATCGCAGACCAAAAGAGAAACTCCGCTTAAAAATCGCAGTCGTCTAAAAGCAGTCATTTCAATCAGGAAAACTTGATTGGCAGCCTACTCACTGACGTAATTTTCGTGTTTCCTATAAACGCTCATAAGGAAAAAACTCCTGTTTCCATCTGTTTCAACTTTTCCTGATGGATTTTCCTGATCGCTATAACTGACGCCTTAACTGAATAGATATTTCTGACTGTGTGTCAAAACACTATCGAAATAAAGAGGGCGACGCTATGGAAATCACTCTATTCATTGCATAGTGTCTCCGTCTTTTATTTCGATAGTAAAAGCATGATTTTTGACAACTAAAAATAAACTGAAAAACTACTTCTCATGAGTTAACTCAGGTTCAAATTATTTGCAGGACTAAATAACTCTAGTTTAACTCCGTATTAACTCGATACTAGTGTATGATTAGTTTTGACTTTCAGTTACCAAAAATCTATAGCAATCAAAGTACGGTAATATGGAAATGCTTCACTATCGAAACAAAGACGGTGACACGTCAATGCGGCACTATCAAAATGGCGATTTCCACAGTGTCACCATATTTCGATAGTGTCTCGGCACGCATCCATCTGATATTTTTCTATCTATTTAGTTGATCCAGATATAATTCATCAATTTCTTGAGAAATTCGGGATTTTTTTAAACTGAAAAAGTTAGCCTAAGGGCCAATTTCACAGTGCACACTTAACAAAATAAGTGGCACTTAATTTTGACATTTTGGCACTTTAGCCGCAGTTTTACTACCTGAGTAAGTGGAACTTAAGTGGCCACCATGGGAGACTTAAGTGTCACTTATTCCGATAAGTTTACACTGTGATATTGGGAATTAGTTTTCCATATTTGGCACTTAAGTGTCACTTACTTCACTGTGAAACTGGCCCTTAAATGTCACTTATTCCAACAAGTTTACACTGTGAAATTGTGCATTAGTTGGCATTTAAGTGACATTTAATCGAGTGTGAAACTGGGCCTAAGAAATATAAAATATGAGCATCACCTAACTTACTATATATTTGTTATTTATACTTAGGATTATTAATACGAGTTCAAATCAAATAAATAAACAAAAATATTTATTACGATTTCGTATTCACATAAAGGCAGCAATATCAATTATCTTAAACAAGAATTCCCATTCAAATTTTAAATACCGTTTTCAAGATTTTTCTAAAAGCAGTATATTATTCCAAAACCACTTCTATTTAACACAACAAAGCTTCCAAAAAAAATTAAGTGGTATAATTAAAAATTCAAGGTTAGGTGTCTAAGCGAACAAAAATGAATTGAGGATTTTTAGCACTAATAAAAATCACCTACCTAAGGTACACTTAAAATAAATTTTCTTCAATAATAACTATTGTTCCAAATTTAAATACAAACATTTTTCTTCTTCTTCAGGTCACACGTTTAACAATTAAAATATGTAAGCAAACATCTCCAAATACGTGCATTCAATGCCTTACATTGAAAATTAAATTAAGTCAGTTGTTCAAGTTTAATGATCTAATAAAATCAAGGCTACCGACTTTAAGCGACACTAAGCGAACTTGGAGTGTTTATATTTAAAAAAAAAAAAAAAAAAATATTAATGAGTCATTGTTTTGTGGGAGTTGCAAATATACCAAATATAGTTAACTTCTAAAAGCAGATGTACTTTTTTTTTATTTATGAGGACAAGACAAGAAAAAAATATACTTGCATTCTTGAAAATATTAACGGTTTTGCATTTTTTACTCCACGACACGACGCCAACGCACGTTGGCAAAAAAAATTGTTTAGATGAATACATATTTCCAAGATAAACCAGCATCTAATCGGTCATCAAATCTGGGATAATAAAACAAAATATAAATTCTCTTTCAAGAAATACAAATAGAAGTTGGCACTATGATGGCATACTTATCTGAATTATACCGACAATTGAGTATGAGCATGCACAACCTAAGCAAAAAAAAATGAGTTCATGTTCAACTCCTGGTTGGTAAGGTATAGAGATCGTGCAACCGTTGATAGTTATTCTGGATTTATGTGGACACACACACACACCAACACATATGTATAATATTTTGCGATTAAATCACAATGTCAGTAACAATTAATCAAGTGTATACATACACCGGTCGCAGCCGTTAAAAGAATATGATATTGGAGTTAGAGTATGTGTGGAAGTTCTTATTCGTATAGAAAAAGCATTGTTTTCTTTGGCAGAATCACCGCAAAGCAACCGTACTTCTTCACCTTAAACTACGCATAGAATGCCAACACAGATAATATTGAATACGTGATTGAATTTTTAAATAAAATAAAATTGTCTATATATTAAGTGGTGATAACCATGTTGTTATGAAGCCCTCTGATGGAAAAGAAAGACGAAGAAAGAAAACAAAAAACGGAAGCTATTTGCAATGAGGGAAATAAAATTATCAACAAAGAAGGTTTCGTTCCCTATAACTTTCCGTTCTCTGGACGTAAATTTCAATTAAAATAAACTAAATCAATGTAGAATAAGGCAAAACAAAAGAGCTGGCTTCAAAACCTCATTTTATTTTGAATAGATTTTATCGAACAGATTGAAGTTAAATCTTCTAAATTTGAATATTTCAAATAAAATGAATTAAGATAAACTAAAATGTTAACACATAACTCGAATTGAATTCCTTTGAAATGGACAATTTATAAGCGAATAAAAGATTAACTTCTTTCCAACAAAACTATTTGCAAATTTTGACGTGTGTTGAATTATTAAAAAAATATCAACTTGTGTACTTTATCATCGGGAAAACTATACCTCAAAGACCCTCAAATAAAATATGCATAGCTAAACATATGACGTGGACAAAGTACCTACCTACATATAAACGCGTCCGGTTGTTAGTCGGTGATGTAATTAATTTATTAGAATTACTTCGATGACATTTTCAATAGAATTATTATTATTAATGAATTATTATGTAGAAGATGTCTTCAAGTTGTTTGCAGTTTTCAAATAGAATTTATGATAAAGTCACATGTGTTGTAGATAGTAAAAAAATTGATTTATATTTTAAGTTTGTATAAAATTGATTTCTAGAGAATTTGCATTAGGTATACTTGAAAGATTTTCTGTTTAAAAATATTTTATAGGAAAATAAAATTCAAAACGGTGTAAAAAGAGAAAAAAAATTAATTTTGCTTAGCAAATTTGAATTCATAGAAACCAAGAAGAGAGTTTTTTTTAAATCAGTTTTAGATACAAAAATGAAGTTTTTTAACTGAGTCCGCATTTATTTAGTCTCCTTTTATTTGATTTTTTATTAATATCTATTTTGAGGAATAATATTTAACAAATTCGCCATAAAAGAGTTTATGATCGCAAATAAATCATTCTGCTAGCAGAGACACAAAATAGCAGTTCCACAGTTTCAGTTTAACTCCTTTCATATGTATTTATTATGGTTAATCCAGAATTAACTCACCGAATTCATTGAGTTAACTCGGGTTATTAAACATATTTCAAAAGTTAACTTGGTTTTAAATTCCAAACTGGAATAATATTATACCGAAAAACTAGCTGTTTTCGTAGTTGTTTGTTAGAAGTTTTGTACTGAGAAGACGTGTAGTCGTGCGAGTTTTTTATTTTCCAGTTGTTTCAATCTCACTGTTATTATAATATAGAA
The DNA here is from genome assembly GCA_929447395.1 of Epistrophe grossulariae. NCBI lineage: Eukaryota > Metazoa > Arthropoda > Insecta > Diptera > Syrphidae > Epistrophe > Epistrophe grossulariae. Next base: position 138,649,938 of record OV839566.1, read on the forward strand.
TATTGTAGCATTTTTAATGCTAGATATCTAGAACAGAAAAGTAATAGATATTTGTATAAATAAACTAAAACTTTAAGAAAAAGCATTCTCTTGTAGAGTTTTCTGTTACAATCCATAAAGCTTATGTATACATAAAATATTTAAATTTATGTTTAAAATTTTTAAATTCTAAAAAAAAAAAGAAAAACAACTTCAATAAAATTTAATGTGAAATTTTCTCATAGAATAGTATATGTACCTATGAGCAAACAAAGCAATCTTTATACATATTCACCTTCTAAAGAAGATTCACCTGCTGATTATCATTATTATACCACTACTACTACATACTTCTACTGACCATCCATCGTTTAATCGTTGTGTCTTCAGCCAACCAAAAAGAAAATAATGAACGTCGTTATTTACATTTTGCTTCTGAGAATCTGTGAAAAGGTAGTAAGTTTGCTTCCTTAGTTTAAATAGCAAAATAAATATAAATCTTTTTCAAAAAAAAAAAAAAAGGTTTGTTATTATGCACATTAATTATATTAGCATTTTGTATACATTTATGTGATAACAAAAAAAAAACAAATAATATGTTTCCTCGCTTCTATTTGATTCCACATATATAAATATAAAGAGAAGAAAAAATGATGAACATCAACAATACAATAATAACAATTGATAGGAAGATGAAACTCAAGACATTTCATGCAAAGTAATAGTAGTAGAGTTTGTTGGCATCAACAACAATGCAAGTGACATTGGAAGCTACCTCATTATCGTACACGCATCATCGACCATGAAATTTCCTATATAGATTCATGAAAATTTTCAAGGTTATCGACTTTTCGTGTCCACCTACAACTCACGTAGGTGGCATGAAGTTAAAAATGGGATTTAACGTTTACCATTATACTACAGTCATTGAGTAAAATGATTGTTGTCATGCCTTTTTGGTTAATATCCATATGAATATATAGGCTTTGACTGCCCAAATTTGGTTGCACCTCGTATAGCATGTGGATCACTATTCTATTGTGTCGATGTTGGATCGGATCGAAAAGGGCTATATTTTCTATAGTTCAAGAAATTGCGTTGCAGATTATAGAGCCAAATAATTTACGTGATTTTTATACTGACGATATTATGAAGTAAAAACTTACATAAAAGAAAATATTTTTCTTCAGTTTTTAAAATAAAAAATATTTGGTTTTGATTAGGCTTTCACATAGCAAAATTTGTATAAGAAAAATTGTTTGAACATTTTTTTCGATAGGGCAATTTTATGGAAAATTATTTTCAGTTAGTAAAGCGCATGCGTAATGCTTTCCTAATTAAAATAATTTCGCATGCGTAACGCTTTCCTAAATAATTGTGTCCATTGGGATTTCGTTTGTAAGAGTTAACGAATTTATGACTTTTCGCGCTTAAATTTATAATAAATAATTACTCCTTTAAAGCTTTTGTAAAGAAGTTTAACATAAACTTTTTCTAAGCTAATAATTCCCCGACCTTCTATCAACAAATTTAAGGAAGCTTTATACACAAAATAGCCTGTATTAAGTTTCCAATGTTACATCTTACATTCTTACTTTACTGAAATTTTTGAACTTCGATGAACAAGTTAATTGCAAGTTCGTTTGTAAGACTTAACGAATATGTGACTCATCTCATTCAATTACATAATAAATATTATCTCTTCTTAGGCTTTTGAAAAGAAGTTCAACACATACTTTAAGACAAAGTTTCATTGTGGAAGTTTTTTCTAAACTTTGCTTCTCCGAGCTTCTATAAACAAAAGTAAACCTTATAAACAAAAATCCCTTTTTTTTAATGTTAAATGTTACGTCTAATATTATCTTTTTATTGAATTCAATGCAAGTCATGTACAAGGCTTAACGAGTCGGTAATTTCTCTAATTCAGTTGCGTTATTAATATTTGCTCATTTAAGGCTTTTGCAAAGAAATTTTTACACAAATTTTTAGACAGAGTTTCATTGTGGAAACATTTCGATGCTATGATTCCCCGAGCTTCTATAAATAAATTTAAAAGAGCTTTATACATAATAAATCTTTAATTCCAATGTTATGTCTAATATGATTATTTTACTGAAAATTTCTTACTTAGATGAACAAGTTCAATGCAAGTCGTTTAGAAGGCTTAACGAGTCTGTAACTTCTTTAACTCAGTTGTGTAATAAGTATTTGTTCATTTAAGGCGTTCGTAAAGAAGTTTAATACAAACTTTTTCAATGTGTTTCGTTGTAGAAGCCATTTCTAAGCTTTAATTTTCCGACCTTCTATAAATAAATTCAAGGAAACTTTAGAAAAGACATTTATCAAACTTCCAATGTTATGTCTAATAGGATTGAAATTTTTTAACTTCGATGAACAAGTTAAATACAAGCCCTATAGAAGTAAAAACTTTTAGAAAGTTTGGAAAAAAAAAATTAACGTACCTACTAGATTTTCAGCTATACTAAAAAGACTTTTGTTTTGCAAAAAACTAATTTTTTTAAATAAAATTTTATCCCTCACTATGTTCAGAGTAAAAATGAAATTTTCGTCAGCTTAAAATGTTAAATTTTTATACCACAATTTCTGTCTTAAACCAAAGATAATTGAATGTGAAATGAAAAACCCTTCCTCACTGTGTCAGCATTTTTATTTCCCTAATTATTGCATAGTCAAAATGTTGAAAAAATGGCGATTAGAAGATTGTGGAAATCATTAATTTTTCATTTTACAACAGATGAGTGAAGGGCTTACGCCCATATTATTCACTCTACACATCCAGGTTAAAACTTAAATCCGGATGTATTTACATTGAATTCGTTAGATTTACATCTGGATTTAAGTTTTAATCTATATGTATAGAGTGAATAATATGGCGGTTAAAGTCCAAACCGATAATTGTTAAGCCATTAATTCCCAAAACTAAATATAATTTTCTGGACTCTTAATTTAAAGTCTTATCGAATCGATAAAATGTTTCTTTATGATCCATCGAAATTCTTGCTTGTTATTCGCTGTACAAAAATGCATGCATGTTTGACTCATCACAAAGTGGCATCTGCTTTTAATCACATTTGTTTTAGGTCAAGTTTAACATTAAATATGAAAATAATTGTGCTTGGAATAAAACATTTATGTATTTTTATAAAATTAAATAAACTTGAATCTTAACCTGCAACAATGTTTATTACTGTCGTTAAATTACCGTGACCCTCATGGTCATCACCTTATATTTATCTTTGCCATTTTATTTTAAGAATACTTCTAAAATGCTAAATTGCTAGCCTTTAGGTGAATAATAATATAAGAAGATGATGTTTTATGTATGTATCCTATTGAGTGTTTTTTTGTTGGTATAAACAGAAAAATTATGTTCTTTTTGATGAGCTGTCAAGCGAAACCAAAAAGTAACTATTAATGACTTTGCTTGTCCGTGAAGGTTTAGTGACCGATGTATAGTAAGGTTTTGAATCAAAAAAAAAATCTATAGATCGTATAAATATAACCCACACCTTCTGCTACAAGTTGTTAGATTTGCCATAAAACATTACAAATCATTGTTTCAACACAAATTCCAAGAAAACATGGAAATTTAATTGCTAATTTAATGGATTTCTTGGCACATCAGGGGCCGAATTACGGCATCAGTGACTGAACGACACGTGAGGGAAATTTCATACGAAATATTGAATATCATCGATATTTTGTATGAAATTTCCCTCGAGAGTCGTTCAGTCACTGATGCCGTAGTTCGGCCCCAGGTTTTGGCCCATATTAAAGTTTTGGCAAGTGGACTGATTACATGCACTATAAAGTAGTAAAAATAAACCAAATCAACTTCCCCACAAGGTTGTGATTTTTAGGGGCTCTAGAAGTTCTCGACATGTTCATTGGAAAAATGTAGCTTTGGCTTAGCCATATACACCTATCTATTCTTCATTTATAAGAATAGGTTATAAAAATATCCACTTGATGGTTGGATTTTCGTATACCTATTTTCTTTGTTTTAGAATTCTATTGCTAAATTTTAAAAATAAGATCTATACCTTTCACACCTGATATCCATGCTCTGATGGTTAAAAAGCACCTATATACATAATAAAGTTCAAACACCTTAGGTAACCTTCAACATTAGACAGTACCCGATAGCCATGAGTGCCCACAAGGCAAACCCTATCATTACATTACTCGTATGGTCTTTAGAAACAAAAAAAAATAAAGTTATATTATAACTATCACCACATCACCACACAATATAATGTGTTCAATGTCCATACTTTAAAGATCAACCCATCATCAAACAACACCTCTTATATAGCGCTGAGAAAAGATTAATTACCTATTCCTTTAGTTTTGAATCTGAAGATCCCACACAATAATAGACAGATTCAACCTGTCGAAGAATCACCTGAAAATCGTCAATATTTATATGAACATCATATAGAATAATTCTCCGCCTCCATGGTGCAACTTTAAAACTGGTAATGGAAATGCCATTCGGTGATGCGGTTGGATGATGATAGATATATTATCTCTCCTCATTGGAAATTCTATTCGAATGTTTTGGTGTCGATTTTCGCAATCAGCGCGGCGGCGGCGTAGAGGAAAGATAAATCGAGCAAAAATATCTATCGGATCGTCAATGCAACACCTCACATCTCTCTATCTCTCCCACCGATGAATTACTCAATATATATACAAAGTGCATCACAATTCACAATCCTTTGCTTGATGCGTAACTCTATCTAATGGTGTATATTTCTTTCTAAAGCCACAATCATAATTCGCAAGACTCTTCGATCAGGGATGTCGTTTTAACAACAAAAGCACACAATTTAAATCGATTTAGTATATGTTAAAGTATTTTAACTATGATACTATAATCTATATGAGACTTTGACATTTCTAAATGTTAGAAAAGTATGTTAGTTTAGTTTTTTTGCATGAACTGTCATTGGCGTGTTCCAGTTGAAGTTAAATAAACAAAATTTTCTATAAGTACTTTGCATATTAAAACGTGTTAAATTGAGAAAAACTTAGTGAACTGCTTTGAAACATGAAAACTGTTAAGTACAAAACATCGATAATACATTTATCATTTAGCTGTTTGAAATTGTGCGCCAGAAGAATATTTTTTTTTTTTTATTATAAAACATTTTAATTTTACATTTTCTAAAAATTACCTCTTTTGATCGTATCTTAAGTCAATTTTGAATGAATTGCTAAACAAATCTATTCAAATCACTGAAAAAGTTGCGTGAGTTATTCTTGAGCACTCCCATCAAAAGATCTTCATGTACTGAGTTTATAGGTATACATACTTTTTATCTATATGCAAATATAAATTTTGAATCCAATATAAAATACTCTTTTCGACAGCCCTGATGAATTTTGCGATCAAATGCGAATCTCTAGTGGAGCATAATGCATAAATCATATCGGGTTTTCATCTGATGATGGAATTGCCTTTTTGAGGGTAAGAGTGCCGGCTGCGAGATTTGAGATTTGGGTGTGCAATCTATTTGAAGCGAAGCGATGCACAAACAATTATCATTATACAAGTGGCGTAACGCATGTAACTGATGCGGTTTCTGGCAAAGTGTCCAGATAAACACTTGAAATATATTTTTTTAATGAAATAACAAACAGCTAGGTGATATTCGATTGTATATCTTAAATCAATTAAATATCATATTTTTTTATGAAATTCATCGAATGAGAACAGAACATATGTAGTGAAAATATTCCATAATTTATTTGTTTGCCAAAATAAAACAAAAAATACGTATAAAGAATAAATATACCCTTTCACACCCAAATAGGGGGAGGTACAACCTCGAAAATCATTTTGTCTACTCACATTAAGGCACCTTACACATTACAGCAAAAAAACATGTGTTATACTAAATGCGAGGTTTATGCAAAATTTTTTAACTATACAATTTAACAGTTTCGTAGAGGTTCAAAGAAAAATGGACATAATCGTGATTAAATAATTAAATGAATAAATTATAAATATAAAAGTGGAAATATGTTTCTTTCAGTATTCGCAATCGGTTCTTAAATACAAAAAAAATAATTCAGCTCTCACAATCCAACAAGTGAATTAATTCCAGATTTCGGGGTATCTTGCCAAATTGTGCGGGGCGGTTAAAATGAAGGATCTCGTAAGTCAAAATAAAAAAAAAATATTATTAATGCAAAAATATCTGCAGAATCAGAGCCATCTTTTAGCAATTTCAGCTTAAAAATGTTGTTCCTCTTACTAAAGATCGCCATACAAAATATTTAAGTTTTTTTTTTTTTAATTTCTGAAAAACAAACAAAAACTATTTACGAGGTTCTGCAATACCGTCGATATACATATTATGAACTTTTAATATTTTCCACATTACCGCAGTAAAGTACTGGCTGCACATTTTAATCATTATCTGGTGCTTATCCAAAAAAGGGTACTAATATTTTTGAGTAGAATTCTATAAGCTTTTTTTCCCAAAACTTCTGAACTGATGATTTTACAAAAAAAATAATTATTTTGTTTCTTTTATAAAACCAAAAGCTATAGCAAATTTAGGGTAATTTTTTAGAATATGCTTAAGACGTCAAAACGACGTTCAGCTTTGTGAAAATTATTTGTTCGAAGTCAAAGTCTAATTTTACTTTGTTAATAGGAACCGAATTCATTAAGAATCATTAAAGCACAACTTTGTTAATATTATTCAACGTTTAAATTAATAAATTAAATATAAACATTATAGGTGTGTTCCTTTACTTTAAAACTTTGTGCATTTGTTTGAATTTCTACGTCATTTTATTTTTTGTATATGAATTTTGACCGACTTTACTGTAGAAATTCACAGAAATGCACAGAGTTTCAAAGTAAAGGAACTATAGGATTATATTTTAGTCAGTCCAGGGCTTGTTCTGAATAGTTGCAACAAATACAAAATATTAAAATATTTTAAATTCAGAAAGAACTATCATTATTTTAATTGTTTCCTTGTTTTCATCATTCAAACTATACACATTCACAATTTCATGTCTTTATCGATTGAGATTGATGAATTGCTATGCATTAATGCATTGAAGATGTCTTCAATAAAAAATTATTAATTGTATTCACAATCTTGTACATTTAAAGTAAAAATATATTTTATAAAAAAATGCTAATAAATAAATTATCCACAGAAGGTCTCTTTGGACTATTCTATGTATTTTGAAAAATCGTTAGGTATACCAAACGTGGTTACCCCTTAAAAGATGAGCTTCTATTTTTATACAGTTAAAACTCAGGTTATCACAATTCTTTGGAACACCATTTTGTTTAATGTTTTTCTAGGTAATAAACTAACTTCGGCAAAAGTCGAAAAATCTTGAACCTACAATAATGTTTATGGGTAAATGAAGCACATGCATAACAATATAATTGTCTGTTTTGTTTGTTGGCGAATTTCAATTCATCAATGGCCTGTTGTTCTCTTCTGGAGAATGTTAAGCGTATTTTCTGATAAATTTTTACTAACACTCCACGTTTCTTGTATCAGACTAATTTTGTATAACAATTTTTCGTGACTTTTAATCTTGAAGCATTTCATTGTTAAATACGAATATGTACATTATATTTTTTTGTGAAAAAAAAAATAAATTAACTCATTATAAAATTTAAAAAAATGATAAAATTCAATGTCTGAAAATGTAAATGCAGTCAATTAACTACTAAGAAATGCGTATTATAAATTAAGGATAAAAATTATTCTTTTCTATAAATTGAATTACTATACAGTTTTTATTTAAACAAAAATTGTTTAAAACTTATTCTTATATGTATATTTAATTTTACTAATTGTTAAATTATTTTTTTGTTTCTTGAAAACCAAAGTATATACTTAAAAATGTTTGTAATCTCTCAAAGTAAAATTATGAAGGCGGCAGACGGCTTATACCATGCTTTAAAATCTTATAAGAATTGTATTATGGATTAACTTGTTTTAATTTTCAATAAAGATCCATCTAATCTAATCTAAATCTAAAATTAAGGAAAGTTTCTTAACAATATCAATCTTATTTTTGTAATATATGGTTGATTTAGACAAATATAATATATATATTTTTTACTTTTCAGAACAATTTAACTTAGCCAAAAATGCACTTGAAAATACTTGACAAGCTTAATTTGAAATGCTTTAATAATTAGTTAGTAAGTTATTTAGTTGAAAACTTTATCAAGCAACGTTATTTTAAATTTACAATTCGTTTAATTCGTTCTTAAGTTTAATATGGTTTTGCCGAAGGCCATGTACCAGAAAAAAATACTTTAATATTGTGCCCAAAACATTTTTAATATTTTAAGGATACACATGTTGTAAAGTAAAAGATACATATAAAGTTTCAAATAAATTATTTACCAAAAACTACATTTTATTTTCAAAAAACTTATAAATTTCGAAAATCAATTGCATATTCAAATGGCGTGGAGTGTATTTATAAATTCAAATGAAGTAAGTATATTGGGTATCTTACATGAAACATTGATTTTCTGCAGAACTCTTCGATGCAGTTTCTTGGAAACATAAACATAAACATTTATTTTTCTTGAGTAAATTTGCACATATCTCTTCGATGACGCCATGAAAACGAGTTTAACAAACATAAAATTAAAAATCTTCCAAAAGGAAGATACAAAAATTAAACATACAAAAAAGTCTAAATAAGTACAGGACGACCTCAGGTTGGTGAATTCTGACTGAAGTTAACAAACAAACAAGCCTAGCTTGCGGCATGAAGTATGAGATCATCATAAAGTAAATTAGTAAATATTTGATGCCACAGCATACATCTTCGTATAAGGCTTGCTAACTATATATTTTCTTGAGAATTGATAAATGATTAATGCTTTGGCGGTGTGTGCATACTGCATCTTTTAACAAAAATTAATTGCAAATTATTTTTGTTCCCTGTGAGTTTGGTAAAGATGATTAAATCATTAATTGCTTATAAAATAAGTATTTAGATAGTTATAAGCTAACGAAAGTAATCAAGTATTTTTTTGTATTTACGCTTTTGCAGATCGAAGGTCAGTGTCAGTGTTATCAGGTTTTGTTAAGGCAGTATCTATTATATCGTGAACATCATAAGAAGATGTTCAATTATTAAAAAAAAAAAACTTCATTTTATAGACATAGTGAATATAAGATTACGTAATAAAATCTATTTATAAAATTACTTAGAACATTTGTAAAGCAATGAAGCATGATGACTCAAGTGATGGATGACACATATTGATTGACACTAAAAATATAACTGGAGAGATAATGAATGTACATTTGTATGTAGATTTGCATAATTGATAGCATCATTTTATACAGGTTGCTTTTTAACGATGCTATTAATAAAAACAACCTAACGTGGTGTTGATTCTAGAGGTAAAAGGCTAGACAGAACTTTATTTGTAAAAACATGAATATTATAAGAGAAAAATGTTCAAACGCATTAAATTCGTTCTTTAAATTTTTAAAACAAAAGTATAAATGATTTTTTGAAAAATGTATAAATTCATGCGAAGAAAATTAAAAACAAAAATTGTCAAAGCGGTTTCCTTAAAAATATATAGGTCTCTGTTGGCAAAAGTTTTTAACAGTTAATTACATTTGTATAATATTCAATTCTGCTACTACAATTTATTTCTTTTCTAATTCTTATTATTCACCTATTATAATTTTAGTTTGTAACTACAAAATGAATCATTTTCACTAGAAATCAAATATTACACAAAGTAATGGTCAGTGGGTAATTCTAAATGGACCCACCTTTTAACAAAACAATAAAATATGTACAAGGTTCTTCTGGCTTCTTCTTCTTCTATAATTTATTAACAATAAATTGCATGTTTTATGATGTTCTAACTTTTGGGCCAAATATTCTTTGAAGAAATTTAGTTAGTTCAACGCTTTTTTTTTACGTTTATTCGGGTTAATTAATTCGACACTAACTATGCAATTTATATTGAGTCAGGTATGTGCTAAGTTAAAAACCTTAAATATTGGTCTTTTTTTTACAAAAGTAATGAGAAAGCAATCTCGAAAAAAATTCAACAAAACAGCAGAAATACTGTTTTTCCATAGTTTTACTCAAAATAGATTCCACTAACAAACAGCTGAATTACGGTTTCCAGGATTTAATTCCATTAGGTATACCTGACGGCTTTTCAAAAAAATTGCAAACAGTAAGGAATGTGAAATTTTCAACCTATAGATCAAGTGGAATATAATTATTTGATCTTCTTGATTTAAAAGTTTTTAAAATTCAGTCCCTTTTTTGATTAAGTGCTTTTAACTCAGTTACTAAAAGGGTTAACCTATTAATAAACTCAAATTAAACATGAATTATCTTTAATCAGTGAGTTATGTGCGAAATGTTATTATTAACTAATTTATACCAAATTAGGAGGATTTACGAGTAATTATGTTAAAAATTCTTAAAATGTTTCTGTCAACGACTAGAGTTAAAAATAGAACAAACGCTTTTGACATATAATGTTATTTACAAAGGAAAAAGTGTGTGTACAGGCTAAATAATACTCTTTGGCGACAAAAGATTTCTTTTTGAATTTATTAGATTTTCGTTAAGACTTTCGACTACTTTACGAGTATAAGCAGTTAACTGTTTGTTAATAAGATATTTTAATTTATGAATTAATTTTTGACCAAAGTTTAAATTGATTTGTGAATTAGAAATACATTTGTTATTAAAAATGGAGACTTAAAATTTTGTAAACGTGGCTTTGGTGAGATTTTTGAATATTAAATTCAAATATACAAAAATTATTTGGGTTTAAATCCTCAAAAAATCTTTACTTTATTTGTTTACTTTTTTGTTCAAGTTTAAGAAAGTCCAGCTAATATAATTTCAAGAAAATAGAATAATTATTATTTCTCAGAAGATTGGCAATGAGAGTGATTGTTTTTGAAAAAAAAAAAAACAAAGTCGGTATATTAAAAAATTTTTCTACTAAAATATAATTTTAACAAATAATTCCTGAATAATCATTTTTAAAAAATGTTCAAATTTGACATCTTGAGAATTTATTCAAAAACTTTTAAAATTTTATATAAAAAGTTGTGAAATAAAATTTTTAAAATAAAATAAAAATAAAAAATTACATTTTTAGTTTATATGTATTATTTTTTATAGAAAAATTTAATTTTGACTATAGTTTGCCGCTTAACAAAAATGTTCTCCACATTTTGGCATAAAATCTTTTCTAGTGAATGACATGAAGATTTTCCTATTTATTAATAAACCCAGAAAGGTGTAGAAATCGGAGCATTTTTATAACTCCTAGTTTTCTGATCAATCTCTTTGAAAAATTTAACTTTGTTTTTTTATTGTAGAACAATAATTTTTTATTGTAAATCGACATATTAATGCGTTTAGGTATGGCTTAGCGATCCATTTGATTTATGAGTTGTTATGTCGATACAAACTTAAATTTTACATCTTACAGTGTTTCCAACATTAAAAAAAAAAATCAAATTCAATAAATTTTAATAATATCTACTTGTAACCAAACTACTATAACATAACACATGTGCTTCTTATCTACTTTTTATCTCTTAATTATCAGCGATAGGTACATATAATTTATTCTTTTTTAAATAAAATAAGATAGGTGTTAAGTACCTTCTTTAGAAAAAACACAGTACTACATAACTGACCATTATGTTTGATTATTTGCTTTTCAATAAGTGTACTTTATTTGTTCAGGGTGAAAAAAAATAACAGTTGTAGTAATTTAATTTAATAATTTTAACTATATGTCTGTAATGTTAGACCTAAGGTCTTTTAATTGCAACCTGAATTGCACGGCTGCACTAGTTAGGAGGAATAGGAGAATAGGAAAGGATTTTTTTTGGCACAGTGGACTGAGAAATTAGGTATTAATTTATCTCATTAAATCTCAATTAAGACAAATAAGCTTGAAAGTCGACGTCGTCATTTAATTATGTCCCTCACTAAATTAAATGTGACGGAAAATAGTATAAAAATAATCAAGTGTGATAAGATGATAAAAAAAAAATTAAGATAATATGTCGATTACATTTGTTATCTGAGTATTTTCAATTTTGTTTAAAGATAAAATTTATTTTATGCAAAAAATTTAATAAGAGATTTTTAACAAAACAAAAAACTAACTAAAAGCAGAATTGATTTAATATTATTAGTCATGGTGTTTGTGTTTATTGAAAACATAATTTTTAGCGTTGCCGAAGTATTACGATCGTGCTTTTTTGACACAAAAATTTCATCGTGGCACAGTGGAACGAAAAAATTCAATATGGCACGTTTCTCTCATTTCCTTTTTTTAATACAAATACAGCTAATTTTGAAAAAAAAATGGAAAAATTTAAAAAAAACTGACAGAAACTCTTATTTTTTGACAATGCACGAAAAGAGAAATTTATTACTTCTAATTTTTGGGTGTATTTCCCCCCACAATTGATTTATATTTTTTGTTTAATATATATAAGAATTTGAGTTTTTTCATATGGCACGATTTTTTTAGAAAATGTGAAATGTGGATAATTTTTGGATATGGGTTCAAATTTTGCGCAGGAATGGAAGCCGAACAAATTATCTAGCTACTATTTCCGTAGGTACATTTGGAATTAAAATTAATAAAGTGTTGTTCACTATAAATATTGAAATGCCAAAAAATGCTGAGCACAAAATTATCTGTCAGCTATCAAATTTACAGTCACTAAAAAAAGCGTTGCCAATTTAAAGATCAATTCTCTATAAAAACAATCTTTATTTATTTATCTTGGAATACAAAAGATATGAACTATAATATATGTGAACTTTGAATTGATAAGGTGCCTGGTGGTGTTTATCTATATCAAATTGATTAAAAAGACAATTCAGAAAAACAAAGTAAAAGATAAAATCATTTATTCCTAATCTTATATACTTTTTTTTTTCATTAATCATATTTCTTAACATGTTTTCGTTTTTGTGTAATTGTCTTCAAGTGGGTATTGAAGGGGAAAAATTCTATAGAAGCAATTGAATTTAAATGTTTCCAATTTGTTTTATAAAATCTTATAATAATTTTTAGTTTTTTTTCAAGTCTTTCAAAACACTTAAAAAGATAAAACTTGTAATTATTTAAATTAAAAGATAAGACATAGTTTTTGCTTTGAATATAAATCAATACAACTCCCATTTGGTTCTCAATACTACTATCAGTCGTGTTAGTTAGAAAAAATGGTTGCTTTAAAAAGGTTGGTTAAATTTTAAAATAAAATAAAATAAAATAAAATAAAATAAAATAAAATAAAATAAAATAAAATAAAATAAAATAAAATAAAATAAAATAAATTAAAATAAATTAAAATAAATTAAAATAAATTAAAATAAAATAAAATAAAATAAAATAAAATAAAATAAAATAAAATAAAATAAAATAAAATAAAATAAAATAAAATAAAATAAAATAAAATAAAATAAAATAAAATAAAATAAAATAAAATAAAATAAAATAAAGAAGAAGAATCGGTTAACTATATTTTGTTTCAAAGTATTCTAGCAATAATTGCAGTAAGTCTTTTTGGACTTGTTACCGCTTGTGATGCACAAATAAGTGTTCAAGGAACCTGTCCAAATGTAACACTTATTCCAAATTTCAATGCAACAGCAGTAAGTGTTTTTTTAAATACAAGTATTTAATTAATTTATATAAAGATTTTTTATTTTCTATGATAATATTTTAGTATATGGGATTATGGTACGAAGAAGCAAAATATCCAGCAATATTTGAAACTGGTGGTACATGTGTGACAGCAAGTTATAAACTTTTACCAAATGGAACTGTTGAAGTAATCAATTCCCAGAATAACAAGTAGTAAGCAAAAATCCAAATAATAATAAGTGCGTTCCTTTACTTTGAAACTCTGTGATTTTCTGTTCAAAACTGCGAAATTCTACTCATTTTATTTTTTTTATACAAAATTTGACAGACTTTGGATTCGTAGAAATTCCTACTTTTGGACAGTACGGGAACAGTTATAATAATTTGTTTAATAGAAATGCCAAACTTATAGAGTTTTGTCTTTGAATAGCACACATTGCTCTGAATAATTCGATTTAGTATAATTGAATTATTTTAGCATTTACATTTAAAGAAAAAAATAATTCTTTCTTTAATTCAGAATTTTTACATATCGAAAAATCAGTTCTTTAATTTAAAGGAATTGTATTTTGAAATAAGGCATTTTAGATGTATATATAATTTTGATCGAGAAGGCCTTTTTCAAGATTTTTTTATAAAATTTGCGCGTTCTATAGAATGAGATCGCAGAGATTTTTCTCACTCAAAAAGTGAGAAAGCGAATCTTTTTTTTTTTTCTTCAGAATTTAGACAGAAAAGCTGAGAAATCCTGTTTATATAACTGATATGGCTTAGATCTTGGAGATCTCATTTTCCTTAACAAGTCTATAATACTTTCAAAATGAGAAGTAAAAAGTTCTTTCAGAATGAAATTGAATTTTTAAAGTTAATTTTAATTATACAAATTGAAAAATATTTTTTTTGACAATTTGATGTTGTTGCTTAAGCCTAGTACATACTTGTGAATCATGTCGTGAATCCATACAAATTTGCATTTTTGTTCACCCGTGAGCGTGCTCGTGAAGCCATGACAAAAAGTGGAGAGTTTGCGTTCACGAGCAAAGTGAACCATATTCACTCTTTGATTTTTGGTGTAGCTTTGACAATTTGACCATAAAAGCTGCAAAAGTCAAGCAAATTGTGTCAAAAATTCACTTTCTCCACTGATGGTTGTTCACTTCACGAGGAAGTATGTACTAGGCTTTAAGCCTAGTATGCTGCTGATTTAAAACGAAAAATCCCATACAAAAATGACACAACGAAATCATTAACGAAAAATAGCGTTCTGCTTTTCGTTTTGCAAAACGCTGTTTGAAGAGCGAAATTTATAATTGTAGCATATTATTTGGAGAAGTCTCCGCTCCTTTTTCGCACTGAATTAATTGTACAGACTATTTATTGTGTGCGGAAAAATGACGTTTGAGTTTTGTTCGTGTTTTTTTTATTTATTATTTTATTACATCATGAGTTTCTTTGATTTTTTGTGTTTATATTTTGTATTGTTTTTGGAAATTGTGAAACTGTCCAAGGATATTTCCGTTGTGTTTTCGCAAGCGTTTCGTAATCTGGTTTGGAGATCACAGTTGACTACATGTTTCATGTCGGATCAGCAGCGTACAAGGCTTTACTAGCAATTTAACTATTATACATGTCCTACAAAAATTGGCGTTTCGTCCAGGCGATCTCACTTGGACCCATCATTTGACTAGTGAGGGCCTTTGTTGATAAGCAATTTTTGCTAAGTTCAGTTCATCTTACATATATTTCGTGACGAAAGGATTTAAAGGCCGTTATAAGCTATTTTGAATCAATAATTCAACAAAGTCCATTAAAATAGTGCTAAGTCTTCTATTTGGCTGATGTAATTCACTAGTATAGTATATAGAGTTTGTATTATTAAAAAAAAACCTTCTTAACTACATGTACTTATTGTTCGATGAAATCCCAAAATTACCAATTTTTATTAATATAAGTTCCTAAGTTCTTGCAAAGTTCATATAAAAAAAATATATAATTGTTCTGAAATTGTCAGTTTTGGGAAGTAAACGAACAGACCTACTATAAAACTCTGATATTTATTTTCCCCACCAGCATCCAAACACCTATATCAATTAAAGGAAATGCTGTTGTTGTTGGTAATGCCAAATTATTGGTTAATTTCCCTTCAATTCCTGGGCCAGGTAATTGCTTAAATATTTATTAGTTTTCAATAAATCCATTTTATTTCAAATAATTTCATTTTTTAATAATTTAAGCAAAAACTGGAAGCAATTATTGGGTATTACATACTGACTATGTGAGCTATAGTGTTGTATTTTCATGCACTCAAACTTCACCAACAAATCATTCAGGTAATTGGGGAACTAGTTTTGACATTTTTTATAAAAAAATTAATAATTTTTTTGTGTTTTTCTTTTTTTTCTTAAGAAATCTTATGGATTCTTACACGTCAAAGATCTCCATCTGTTCAAACAATAATTGATGCTGTTAAAGTTATAAGTAAAAATAATTTATCAGTTGATAATTTGAGAGTAACAAATCAAGAAAATTGTTAATGAACTCAATAAAACAAAAAAAATTCTCTACAATGTAAATTTGTATGTTTCAGTTAACAAATGGAATAATGACTGTCAAAATGAAAAACTTTGTAAACAATATTTATGTAAAATAAAATATATAACTATTATAAAATGCAATGTAGAAATATGAAATTCGTTGTTTTAATTTGTCATTTTTATCTATAAGCGCATGTAAATTTAAATTTTGCACATCTGTTTCTTGATGATTAATTATTAATTTTATTATTTATTATTAATCATATATCCAAAACTAGAGTTCAATGATCTTTTAATGTTCCGTATTTCCATCCCACTCATAGCCATTCAAAACTTCTTCCGAGATTAATTGATATATGGATATCTATTACTTAAAAATAAAAATCAAAACATGGATGGATTAAGATTGTCATATAGGTACATATATAATATGTATATGTATGTAAGTTGGTGTATATCTAAATATGTATGTACCTTCAAAAATCATTTATTTACTTACTTATATCAAATTTTCTTGGACGAATTTGTGGTGATATCATCATATATTATATGATGGAGTCACTACACATTGAATATTCAAGGTGGGGCAAAAGTTATCACCGGTGGCAAAAGTTATCAACGGTTGAAATAGGCGGAAAACGTCAATTCTACTTTGAAATTTGAGAAGTAAACAGAACTGATACACAATGAACGCCAACAAGACATGAATCATTTAGCCAGTTTAGGTTTCTTGAGATCTCTGAGATGTCAGCAATCTCAAAAATGTGACGCAATTCCTCAGTGAGATTCCTCACTTTTGCTGTCAAAAAGGTGAGATTGAAATTTTTTGGATTCGTTTGCTCAATTATTTTTTTCGCAGTTGATCAATTTATAAAAACGAGATGGAGAGTAGTTTTGACTTCTAAAGAAGAAATTTTGTTCAGGTTTCTCCTTCTCCTCAGTGGAGCTTACAGACGTTTGCTCAGTGGGATCTCAGAAACGTGAACTGGCTAATTATATGCCTACTTCTAAAGAACACAGAATAATTGTTTCGATTTTTTTACGGCATAATTTGCAAAAATTTTATCATCTTCCGATAGGGTTACAACTTTTGCGCCACCTTGTATTTTATAGTCGAGTTATAAGGGGAGAAAATGTATTTGCTTAAACAATGATCGTTTATTGCAAAACTTCGGATGTGTTATTGAAGTCTTCGAACTGAAATAAAATTTTTGGTTTAGACCAAGGGAGAAGGGATTGGAAGGAGCAAAACTTTTCATTTGGGATAAAAGCTTTATGAATTCTATTTTCTTATAAGGAATGACCAATGTATATACACTTATGGAGCAACCTAAATATCTAGTAAAAAAAATTAAGAATACACAATTACATACTTGAATGAAATATTCAACTTTCTAGCACTTTACTAGTGTAATAGCAATGTCTGCGATGTTAAAACTTTGACATTTTATTTATGTTTTCTATACTCCTACATAAAAACATATGAGTACCTTTAAGTACTCTTAAAGGTTGTTTTTCCTTTTACTTTAGATTCATATATGAAAATTGCTTTTGAATTTTGAACTCGTCATGAGAGTTTAATGATCTTTTGATTTTTGCTTACCCACCTACAAACGGAATAATCAATTTTTACAAAAAAAAAAAATCCAACACCCTGTTAGATGAATCAATCATTTTGGCATACAAATGTGATTTATTCATAATCAAGGTCTTACAATCCCACGCAGTTCATTTGATGCTTAGTCAATTATTTGAATTTTGATGTTAACGACACGAAAATAAATCATTTGAAACCCTGGTATTGCCTTTTAAATTACATAAATGTACATATTATTCACCTTTCTTTTTGTTGTTGTTTTTAATAATTCTTATTCAAGTTTATAAAATATGTATGTAAATAGTACTTTTTTAGCTATTTGTATTTATTTTTCAATCAAGGTGCAATTTGTTTGAAAAATGATAAAACAATGCATTGCATTGCATATTTGCATACATGCAATATTTTTAGGCGATTTTTTCTATTAAAAGATTTATTTTTTCCAGAACAGTGCCTATATACGTTCTGTAACTTTCGCATCGATAAAATTAATCGAAAAACGTTGAAAAATGAAACAAAACTAATCGTCGGCCACATAAACAAACCTCGTAACTCACAAATTTCAAATTTTTCAGGAGAGACGAAAATGTCTGCCAGACACAGAATAGTAGTGGAGTTACGTGCTATATGCAAAATTTTAATTTAAGTTTATTTAGAATTTTAAGAGGGATACGAAATGTTCTAGGTAGCTGCGCTGACGAATTTTCTATAAAATAGCATTCAAAACTCATTTTCGCTAAAAGGTGGAGTTACGAGGTCTGCTTATGAGGCCGACGTAATACGATTTGTTTCAATTTTGAATTTTCATCGTTTCTCGATGCAAGAGTTACAGAATCTACGCACTAAATTCTGTAAGAGAAAAGAACATTTTGTTTTTTTATTAAAGCTGTATAATGAGGTAATTTAGCGATCTCGAATCTGTCAAAGTAATGATGCAGATTTAACCCACTAGTGAACAAACTGGCCCTTAATTTAAATGATCTTTCTGTGCAATATATAGGCACTATAATAAAAAAATCGAACTCGAGACTTTGATAAAACTTGATTTTACTACAATAGAGAAGTAAAAAATGTAGGTCTCGCAATTCTATCTGTCTGTCTGTCTGCAGCCTAAACGGGTGGATCGATTTTCTTTAAACATGGTATAGTCCAGTCAATATAAAGCATTTAAATCGGAAAAAATCGCCGGAAAGCTGGATTTTGGTATATCTCCTCCTTATGATGTTCTTAAGAAACTGTCAAAAGCCCCCATAGATATGAGCATCGCTAACAATTTTACGGGGGGTCGAAGGCTCCCAAAATGGTTTTTCAGGAATTACTCCCAAATGGTAAGTTGTACAGAAAAAATGTTAAGAACTAATTTGTAGCTTAGAAAATTTCCTACAAAAAATATCAATATACTTTTGTTCATAAAAACAACCGTTTTCGAAATAAACTAATCGGAAGAGTTGAGGGTTTTACTTTTCTATATACATATTTAGTTCAAAAATTGTGCATAATGTGATAAAAGCATTATTTGTTTTTGTTTTTGGTACATTATACGAACTCTATTTCTCCACCCCCTAAGGTGGCAGGGGCATATTAAAAAAATATATTGAAAATAGAAAATGAATATAAAAAAATTCAGAAAAATGGTTATAAATGGTACCCACATAAAACCATTTTTTTTGATTTTCGATTTTCTCAAAAACGGTTCAACTGATTTTAATCAATTTTTTTATTCAGAGTGTTTCAAAAAGTTTTGAAAGAATGGACTACCAAAATTTAAAAAAAAAATTTTTCTGGATTTTTAAAAAAAGTTTCAAAATTTGTTTTCAATTACTTAATAATTCGATAACGAATTGATCGATTTTTATTAAACTTGGTTTTCAGTAGTTTTTTAAGATTATCTAGTACACTTTAATTTATAGTCAAAAATAGCGGTACCTGCCAAACAAGTGTTGAAACCGGTAAGGAAAATCTCATTTTTCTCAAAAACGGCTCCTACGATTTTGATTAATATTTTAAAATTAACTAATATTAGTACGATCTGCCATATTATTGAACCATTCTTTTGGTTTTCGACTATCTCAATATCTGCTTAACGATTTTAATGAAATTTTTTACACAAGACCTTCTAATAAGTTTAAATAATATTGCATATCAAAATTTTCAAAAATTAGTTTTATTATTCATTTTTGACTACTCACAAAAAATTCTTCCTTAAACTAAACCCCGTTTTTAGCAGGTGGCATAAAATAAAGACTCTCATAACTAATTTAATTATTTTAAAATCAGATGAATAGATCTAAATTTAGATCTTTGGACTTAAGTCTAAACTATTCAGACATTAAAATCACAGTATGGTCGTCCAAGTTCGTGCGACCTAGTCGTGCATTTTATTTTTTTAAATTTTGACATTTTCAGTGGATTTGAATGAATTCCATTTGGGTGTGTTCGTAAGCTTTCAACTTAATTTCCTACCAAATTTGGTTCAATTGGGCTTTTCCACCAGCCGTCAGTTTCAAACAAGCAAACAAAATAGGAAACAACTGGTCTGAACTTGGAGAAAGGTAAACAAACGCCAAATATTTTTACAATATAATACTTGTTTGTTTTCCAATAAAAACGTATAAAACGATGGTTATAACGCCAATTTAACAAAAAATCAATTTCAGTATCAAGCTTATTTATACAAAAAAAAATCACAGAAAATATTAAAAATCCACATTGCACTGAAAAGAGCATTTGATTACATTACTCCAAGTTCGATATCACATGTATTGTTTTTGTTGTTTTGAACTGTCAAAATTAGAAAGAGAAAAGAAGTTATTGGAAAAGCCCAATTGACCTTATACAACGTTTTTTCATTGCAAATTTGCTAATTTCGTTTGAAAGCAAATTTCGTTTTGAATATGGTTTGGCTGTTAACAGCTTGTTTTTGTTGTTTTCTCTTTCTGTTTCTGTTTTTATACATCAAGTTTTCATGTTTTCAATGGTTTCCACTTTGAATGCATTCCACTTGGGTGTGTTCATAAAGCTTTTACGTAATTTCCATCCAAATTTTCTGCAAATTTGGTTGAAGTTGCTTAATTTCGAAACGTCAATTGGTATGAAAAATGAAATGATTTGGAATCAAATTTAGAAATTTTCATCGAAATTACATACCTCATTTGCCCCAATGAAAACATAGAATTATTTATAAAAAAATATTTGTAAATTTGTATGGAAAATGAGGTGATTTGGAATTGTACCTACTTGAAAATTATCCCGACGAAGTTGAACTCGTTAAAAATTTTTTAATAACGTGGTTAATGCCAAGACTTATAAATAAATAGTTAATCCATGCAAATAAATTATATAAAATGCATTAAGTAGACGATTTACTCTCGATTTTAGCTGTTTTAATTTTTTTTTTTGACACGTAAAATGCAACATCTGCTGCGTTAATCCAGAATTAACTATGTATTAATATTTGTTAAGTTTGCTTGCTGTATAAATTGATTGAAAAACATGTTTCAGGAGTTAATTCAGATTTAAACCCGAAAATAACTAAACCCGACTTAGAAAATGTTATTAACGGTTTCCGATTCATATGTAATTAAACTCCATTTGGTGAAACGAAACTTAAACATTTTAAGTATACAATATATATATATGTATGTTATAATTTAAGCAGACAAAATATAACCACTTAAGCTTAGAACTTTAACATTCAAGTTTTGTTTAACTGTCAGTGGGCTTATATCCCCTAATAAAAAGTAATAAAAAGTAGTACATTAATAGCTTGTCCCGTTTTTTATTAACCTTTTAAATTTCCAGACATGACTTATTGTTCCAGTTCAAATGTTATTATTATGTAGTTGCTTAATAAAAAGCAAATTTAATGATTTTTGAGTAATAATTGATGTTCATTTTGTTCATATAATAAGCGTAATAAAAATAATATCATGTTAATTGACTTTCGCTGAATTTCAACCCGGATGACTTCAATTTAACCTGCCCCAAGCGTATACCAAAAACTGTCAATCTTCTTCTCCATATTCCTTTTCAGGTCAAATTAAAAAAATGTGAGTTGTATGAAAGTGTTATAAAAAGTAAAAATATAATTTTGTGTAGGTGTCATTTTGACTTTACCAGGCGATTACATCACATATACTTTGCTGAACTTGAAAAGTCATCTTTATGAGTGGGATGGTCTATTTGGTTGGTAAAACTTATCTCATTCTGATGTATGGAGGTACTTAAAATCACTTCATTTTAGGAAAAGAATATAAAAAAAAAACTTTTCTTCACACACAAAGTACCATCACTTGAATATTTTTTTTTTCAATGACGGTTATAATTTCCATATACATTTTTTTCAGTTATTGTTATTTTACACAGTAAAACAGAAAAGAGAATTACATAACTCTTTTGGTTTTTCAGTATATATTGATTGAAGATTGAATATATTAAATAACACTTACCGTTTCTTGTGGCATCGTATTACAGCTCCTCAATGGCAACTTATACCTTAGGGGTCCCTGGTGATCTCTGCAATTATTCGTATATATTGTTTAAAATTTCTGAAACACTGCGGATAAGGTTAGTTTTTATGGTGTGAAATTTACCGATATTCCGATAGGCAAGTGGAATTTTTCGAAAGACCTTTAGGATAAACCATTCCACTAAAAAGACCATTCTCATGATTTGGTGGTGCATCTTTGATTGTGATTAACATCGATCCTGACATACATTGAATTCGAACGGTTGGTTCAATGCCATTGTTTCTGTGTATTGAAGGTACAACTGAAATAGATTCAAAAAGAATTAAATAAATAAAATGATTTTTGAGTAGAAAAGTACATAGCACGGATTTTACAAATTTATTTGCTCTATAGGTCAAGTATTGGTCTCGTGTAAAAAAAAAATCGTGGTTATAATTAAAATTAACACTATAGATAATGAAGGAGAAAAAGTGGGTTTCCTCATAGCGTCCGTCACGTCGCGTCGGTCGGTCTGTGCGTCCCGTCTATGTGACCTTTGTAATTTCAGCTACAACCTAAGCGGGTGGACCAATTTGATCCAAATTTGGTAAAGAGCATTTTTCTGTGATTCCCTATAGGAAAAAATTTTTGTTTTAGCTCACCTCAAAAGGGTAGCTGCCATACAACGATTTCATTCTTATCAAATTTTCTCAAAAACAGCTCTAACGATTTTGATTAAACTTCGTAGCATGTATAACGACTATAAAGCGATTTTAAGAAAACTGCGTTTCGGGTTTTGGAAAAAAAATTTGCATTAAGAAAATGGAATTTTTGAGGAAATTGCCTTATTTTTTAGTTATAAGCTTATAGATTTAAATGACTCAGACGATTTTGTTATTACTTTGCAATCGGATGCTTCTAAATAGTTTACAGAATATTGCACTTAAAAATTTTGAAATTAATTTTTTTTTAAACAAATCAAAAAAGAATCTATTTCATTAGTACTTTTACCTTTTTTTAAATTTCTTCGTTAGTTATTTATTTATTTATTTATAAGCATTTTTAATAAATACAAGTTATGAATCGCATATATTTATGCTATTCATAACTTTTATTTAATTTTGTATTTGTTAAGATTTTTGTTTTTATTTAGAATTTATTAGAATTAGATGCCGCAATAAATTGTTCATAGTAGGTAGCAAAAATAAATTGATACATTCTGGACTTCGTCTATATTTTTTAATGAATATTATTTAGCCCCAAGATATATTCTCATAAATAATTAAGCGTCTTTCAAACTGTTAAAGGTTTAATGTCACTTAATCATTATAAATTTTTCTCACATTTTTACATGCATAGTTAAAAGCTTATACGTGCTTTTGAACTTCTTATAACATGCGCACCTGAGGCTGATGCATGATGATGGGGGCATGATGCAGATATAGAGACCTTGTGCTATGAACTTCAAAGCGAAAACAATGCACCGTTATATGAAAACTAAATCGAGGCCAGTGGCAATAATTTCTCACACACGTAATAACTGCTCATGGTTTTTCACATAAAAACAATGTGATTGCAGTTCCTATGGACACATAAAATTTCACCTTTATCAAAAGACTTGAAAAGTCTCAATATTTTGTTGCGCCATCGGCAGAGAGAATTCTAAAAAAGGAAACTATATTTTGCTAAAGCAAAATAAAAAAAGAATCAAATGAATTTATTCCCAATCACAAATATACCATTCATCTCTCACCTACATATGCTATATGTAAAGTCCCAACGCTTCCGCTCCCACCAATCATTCTATATGATGATGATCATTTAAGAAAATTGGACCCTCGAGAGCCACTCTGAATCCACCACACATTACCAAATATGGCCAAAATAAAGAACTTGTTTTCAGCAATTCAAAACCAAACGATAAATCAATTCCAACTTCTGCAAAATGCAGCACATAGGCTGTGGAAATATAACAAGCACTGCTGGCTGAGATGCAGATCTTCAAGCTAAAATATACCTTGCTACCTACCCACCACCGCATCCACTAGATATAGGTACTATACACAAACCAATTGCATTGGCAATGACATTGAGTAGCCGAGCTCCACAGAGACCACAAAGAATTCGCCTTTCAAGAAGATCTGTGTGTGTTCTTCTAACTTCATCTTCGTATACGGTTCCATGCAGTCAGTTCCTTGAACCCAATAAATTCTATATATACCTACACCGTCTGTGTCTATGTACTTACGTTATAAACTCAACAACTCGAGGAGGATTGAAGAAGGCTTGTCGTTAACGTTGGTCCACCAAAAGAAGAGCCTTTTATTTAGTTCTGTATGAGATTCTTGTTGTATTTTTATGGCTTGCTGTGCCATTATTGCGCTCTGTGTGTTTCTTTGGCACATTTGCACACCAGAAAAAGGTTCGTTTCGACCTTAGCCATTTTGCTTCTATCATGAAGAAGCCCAACATGAGACATGAAGTTACATTAAAGACAGTGCTGGTTCTATGGCTTGGAAAACAAACAAGGCTCCAGTCTTGATAATACGCTTTCACAAGGGAAAATTAATTAATTTCGTTGAAAATATATTCACATTCGATACCAGATCATTTTCCATACAAATTCACATTTCCAAACGAGGTAATTTCAATCAAAACCGCACGAAATTAGGTAGAAAATTACTTGAAAAGTTTACGAACACACCCAAATGAAATCCAAGTGGAATCCATTCAAAATGTCAAAATTCAGTGCAAAATTAGTTTATTTTGCTTATAAAAGATATGAAAGCGACCAACAACCCACAAATGAACGAAATTTCTTCCATTTTGACATTTCGTTCACATAGAATTTTTTTTATTCGTCACGAATTACCAAGTAAACAAAAACAAGAATGATTTTGACGTTATTCGCGTGTGAACAAATCATTCGCTCCATTGTGGATGGTATGTGGAACGCATTTGTGAGTTTGACAGTTCGTAACAATCAAATTGCAATTCGTGACCATCAATTTCTTTTCTCAAATTTCTATTATTTAAGTGATTAAAAGTATCTTAACATTAATTTAAATAAGTTTTCTACCATTTTGTCTAGTTTTTGTGAAGAATTTATGCTTATTAAATGTTTAAAATCCCATTTGTTCTTCCATTCATAGTTCGTTGGTCGTTTTCATGTGAATCGTTCCTAATAGTCGTATTAATTATAAGATTTCTTTAGAATACTCTTGGACAATGGACGATTACAGTCTTATTTATAGAACCATTCCAAAGTTTATCTAACTTTGGACGGGTATCCAACTCCAAAACCTTATTTATAAACATGTTCCATCGAGTGTCTAACTTAGACACTGCAATTGGTTGTTCAAATCTATTCTAAAGTGGGTGTGTTCAATGAACAAAAAATTGAAAATGAAATGAAATATTCATTGAGTATATAATATGAGAACATATTTACACTTTTTGGAATGCGTTTATAAATAAGGAGATGTTCAGCTATTTACACAGTAGCTATGTAACTGTCTAGAAGTGTTCTGAGGCAAACTAATAAATACGATTGTAAGCGCTATGTTCACTCGACTAATCCAGTTTAAAATTTAAACCCAGGTGTATTTATATTTATTAACACCCCGATTTAAGTGTTAAACTGGATTAACCGAGTGAATAATATGGAAGGGTATAAGAGTTTATACAAAAGTATTAAATATTCTGAAAAAAAAAACACAATTCAATTAAAACAAATAAAAAGAATGGAAATTTCCTTCCTTCAATTCTAGCCCGGGCGCCATTTCTACCCTACGCCGGCCGTAAATACGGTGTACCTTGTGCTTTCAGCTACGTACAACCATGTCATCTTATGGGTAAAAGCAGATTAAAAAAAAAACTACATCTTTAACAATTTCTTCCTCAACTCTTGGATGATTTAAAGGCAACATTGCTGCAGGCATAAGACTTCTGATGATGATGGTGGACAAGGTGCATTGAACCTATATAAGTTTTTTTTTTTTTTAACTGTGCAGCATCTGAAAAACTCCCGTGTATATAATTCGCTGCATAGGGCTATAAAATATAAAATTCCTGCATACTATATTTTTGTTGCATATATATATTTGCGGTGCTTTGCTTAAGCCTTTAGGTAGGTACGGGTTTTATCGCATGCGGAATTCATCTAAAGGTCAAAAAGTCTATGTTTATATCTGCGGCGGATGATAGGAAGGTGTTGGCTTTGAGACACTGTGTGGGTTTGAGTATTGGATAAAGAACAAGGTGTGCAGCGATGATTTATTTTATTTGAACGAAAATTCTAGTCATGCGATATATATTTTTAAAATGTTTATAACATCGTTTAAGTTGGTATTGCATATATAGGGAAATTAAGTACTTCTATACCTAATTGCAAGTGGGCATATTTTCTTTTACGAAAACACGTTGAATAAGAGACTCAGTAAATATCACTTTAATCTTGCTTAGATGGTTTTCAAATATAAATTCTCTGTATCATAGCGAATTAAATCACCCAAATACGAGTATAACATTATTTTATGGGTTTTGTTGTATCAAAATAGACTTTTATGGCCTTGAGTTCAGACAATAAATTGGCATTTCTTCCAGTTTACATTTGTACAACTTAAATGATTAAAACAATGTTGATATAATTGGATTAAATTTTCAAATTCAGTAAAAAATACTGGAAATACATATATTAGAAAAAAAATACAATAGTTTCTTCTAAAATTCAAAAGACCTTATTATTTAAAATCAACAAAAAAATATGATAAACCGTTAAAAATCTATTTCCGTTATGTCCTGTCCTGTCCTGTTAACCTGTTATAACGAAGATTTTGTTAAAATGAGTTTTGGCATTACATGAACAAAGTTAAATCAAAATCGTTAAAGCCGATTTCTAGAATTAAGAAAACAGAATTTTCCTTAAGAGAATCAGATTTCAGCTCTAACATTTCAGCTCTAAATTCAAACTTCAAAGTGACAGCTGACAGATGATTTCACATTTCAAAATACATCTTCTTCAATTTGTTGCATTTACTAAATAAAACTTAAGTTTAACTACATAAACTACGTTTAACTGCATAAACTACGTAGCAGATGTAACAAATGCAGTTTGTTCTAAAAAGTAACCGTATGACGCGACGACACAGTTGAATTTCTCCATCATCATGTTAACTCTCGAAATTTTTTTTGAAAGAAACCAATACATAATATACATATCTGCAAGCTTAAAATCGATAAAAAGAGAATTAAAAACGATAACAACGTTGGAATTTAACTTCCCATTTTTCTTCATGAAACTAAGCGACATCATTGTTCTGGCACGAATAGATGCTGACACGGCTAATTCCTTATAAATTTATGCAAATATCAGGTTTTGTATGTTCCATATGGAAATCCAAAGTAAAACAATTTCCAGAAATATTTGGAATTTTATTTAAGAATTTAATGCAATTTTGGTCTACAAAGTAGTTATACTCTACTTAAATAAAAATTGTATTGGGACATCTCTTTCGATTCATGAAAGTGAAAAACTCTTACTAGGTATATAAACCTCCTATTAGCACAAATCAAATCACGACTATAAGTTGAACTATTACAGCATAATAGTTACACAAAGGTACTAAGAGGCGTCTATGACAAAATAGTTTTTGTTTTTTTTTTTATCTTGACACGATTAGACTTTAAAAAGACACATATATACCTACATACTAATATATGATATGCATCTCTACTCGTGACCGAATATATTTTATTTTTATTTTGTGCTTTGTGTTAATTCACTTTCTTTGTTGTTTTTTTTATTGTTTTTTTACTGAATTTGTGATGATCGAATTATTGACGGTTGGATATTTTTAAAAGTGTTACATTCAAAGCATGGAAAATTTTCAATAATAATACAGAAATTCACCGCATTTAAATTTTGAGAGCTTTATTCTTCTATTTAATTTGACCCTAATCATTTTGATAACAAATAAAAGCAACAAAAATGTATACTTACTTGTTGCTGTTGGGATTTGAGCTCCGTTTGTACTTAATGTTGCGATTGCCTGAAATAAAATGAAAACAAAAAAATTAATGTTATTGTTCGCCGCCTCTTAAAAAATTAAACAAAACATGAATATGTTAATATATTATGCTAAAAGAAAGTGCGAATTGATAATAACAATGTTATGTGATCATGATGGTACACTACCGATATAAAGTCATATTCAAGACAGTATAAGGCATTAATGATGGTTTGATGTAACTAATCTTTAGATGCCACGCCTCGCTACACATCGGAGGGCATATAATGGGTGATTTCTGATTAAATCATTTTGTTTTATACATGAATATACATATGTACAATGTACCTACATATGTCAATAAGTCAGTCTTCTCTCAGCGAAATTCACTTTAGTTTTATTTTAAAACAAAAAACCTTGTTTGTTTTAGAAATGAAAATAGATTTAACGAAGACTATAACAACTTCCAAATGATTTTTTTTTTTAAAGAAAGGAAGGAATCGATTTGAAAAATGTATTGATAAAAAAATACCTGTAGTACTTTGGTAATGCAGTCAGTAAATTACAGTTAATTAACTTAACAATTGAAACCAAGTTAATACTGTGGCTGGGTATTTTAACTGCAAACAGTAATTGACTAAAAGTTACTTGTTTTATTCGAAATTCAGTAATGCTCTGGTTTTGTTTTTATTAGCTTCTCAACTGCAACTATACAAGTCTTTAAACTTATTTTAAATTTGTTCACCAAAATAATTCATAATTCTACTAATAACAGATATTATGAACTATCTGTGGTAACCTAGATGTCCACTTAAAATACTTTTCACCAATCAAAAGACTTAAAATAAGTAAATTAACTGCTGTTAAAAAACTCATTGACTTCTTGTAAGTTAAAAGAATTAAGGAAATACTGCAGTACATACTTCATAATATGATAGACAAATTCTGACGCTGCCAAACCGGTATTGAATTAAGTATATCAAATAAAATTAGGAAAAAAAATATATTTTGGTTTATGTAAAGTAATATTTTCAAATTTCGTCAGTAAGTTGTGTTAATAAGTTGAAAAAAATGGTTTATAATTTAAACTAAAATTCAAAGTACTTACATAATTTTCATATGTTTGTCGTAGAATAATTTTGTTTGGAATCTTAATTCTGTATTCTGTTCTAAAATTTTGTTTCCAAAAATCAATATTTTAAAATTCTGTAAACCCAAATTCTATATTTCAAAAATTTCAAATATTTAAAAGTTTGTATTTAAAAATTCTGTAAGAATCCCGGACTTTTCATCATTATTATTACAATTTTACAATTTTGTATTTATCATTTTTTTTTGATGAATTTATTTTGAAAAGACGAATAGTTTAATGTTGTTTTGTTAAAAAAAATTAGTAAATTTTACAATACAGTATTTCAAATTTTAAAACAGAAGTTTAAATTTATAGAATTCTAGATTTATAGATTGCAAAATATTAACAACGTCGCGTCGGTTAAGCAATTAAAAAGACATAAGTGAATAACCCAAATATAAGGCAATCTTCTCAAAAAATGGAAATGGGGTGAAATTTTTTTTTCCCAAAATGCTAAAATGCTGAAGTATGGAAAATGTTTAAAACATTACAGGTGTGAAGTTTAATCAAATAGACACCCGATTTAGATGAGCTAAAATAAAAAAGATAATTTCATCTCCAAGCAACACAAAGAAATTCCCTGCACCAAATTTGAAGTAAATTTGTCAATCGTTTTATAGGATCTAATTTGAACCCATTACAAAAAGACCGACAAATTGTATGACGAAAACTTATTTTATTATTATTATTTTTTGTATACTAGAATGCCAGTTTATTAGACTTGAGCATTCTTTATTCCGTCAATTTCATTGAATTTTTGAACAACAACAATAACTAACAAGGTATGGAGAAAAATGGAGGCGGAACAAGACAGCATACTTAAAGGCGCTTAGAAAAATGCTGGAGCATCAGCATTTTTTTAAGCTGGATTTGATAAACAAACAAACAACACATCTCTACCTGCGACGTCAGTGGTCTTAAGCAGTGGAATGCGTATACTGCATATACGACTTCTAAGACTGAGCTAATCTGATATGCGTGGGTTCGATTCCTATGGTGTGCATGCAGAAAGTTTTTCATAATAAAATTGGATTAAAGCTCAGCACCACTAATAAGGAGACTGATGAAAGGGCTTGGCACCCCTTGAAATAGCTATATCTTCAGCCAAATAATTAATTAAAACGAATATTATAAATTAATTCGTAAACAATTGGTGTTAGCACCTTTAAGTTGTTGTTGTTGTTCGAAAACCTATTTTCTTGACTTCTTGCATCAACGTAATGTTAGATTGTATTAAAACCTAGTTATTTTACTTTACACACATCCAATTTCTTAGCCGTTTAGAGTTAGTAAAAATGAGGAAAACATCACGAATGCATAAAAAGAAATTCAGATTTAGAAACTTTGAAAATTTCTTATCATTTAGTTAATTGATAGCTTTTTAAATTCAAGATATTGAAAATATTTTAAAACAACATTGGTTAACATTTATATAATTTTTGCTTGAACAAAAATAATTAATTTTTTTTAATTAACTAATATTGATCAAAAATTGATAAATGAAAAATTTTTTGGAATGGTTTAAAAAAAAAAACATTTTCTATTCATAATTAAAAAAAAAAAAATGTTTCTACCCCAATTTATACGTAATATTTGAATAAATATTTTTTTCTGCGCGGGCAAGATCTTCAACATTTTGTCATTTTAATTTTATTTTTTTTTATTTATCACATATATAAAATTTTTTCGTTCCCTAAAAATTAAAAAAAAAATCTAAATAATAAAGAATCAAAAATTATCAAGGCGACATCATTTTTCTAAAACGCCCTTATTGGCGCAATTGATAGAAAAATTTTTGAAAATTTCCAATAACTTTTAACACTTAATTGAACTAAATGACCAATATATAGTCAAAAATTATCTAGGCGACGCTTTTTATTAAAAACCATCCATATTGACACAATTGGTGTAAAGGCGGATTTGTTCATCTTAAAAAATGTGCAAATTTTTGAAAATTCCGTGTTAAATAAAAAAAATAAGTAAAATGAAAAATCCTCGCAAAAAAAAATATGCATTCAAATAAAAGATGATTTTATTGCCTACAACTTTAGTCTCCCGCTAAAACCAATAATTTCGGCGATATTGATCAATTCGCGTTTTCCAAAATGGCGGATTTCATCAAGTCATGGCGTTCCGTAAACTTGAACTTATGGACAAAATTGCAAGACCCACTTCACTATCATCGTATTATCAAATTTTACCAAAACTTGCTCTAATAATTCTAATAAAATGGATTTTTTGTTAGATTAAAAAAAATTTATTTTTTAAAATGTTTTATTGGAAAAGCTATCCGTTGTACCTATACTACGATTTAATATGCATTACAAATACAACATCGCCTTAGTAAGATTACGGCTGATTAAAGCTAAAATAGAATTGCAAAATTACAACAATTGATCAAGCCATTAAAAATCTATACGTGATATGCGAATAACTTAAAAAACGCCAATATCCTATTTACGATTTTTGAAAAAAAAAAAAAATTAAAATACAAAAATCGGTCATAACAAGTTCAAAGTTTAATCAAAATCCTTAGAGAAAATTTGAAAAAAAAAATCAAAATCTTTGTATGGCATCTAACCGTTTTAGATGAGCTAAATCAAAAATTCGAATTTTTCCCTTAGGGAAGCACATAAAAATTATTTGTACCCAATTTGAAACAAATCGGTTGAACCGATTTAGGCTCTAGCTCAAATTGAAGTGGACACACGGACGCATAGACCGACGACGCGACGGACGGTATGATGAAACCCACTTTTTTGGACTTCTCCATCATCGTAGTGTTAATTTTGATTAGCAACCTTGAACAATGTTTTTTTACACGAAACCATAGAGCAAGTTAAAATTAAGAAAAAAAAAAATGATTTTTGGATGACTATAAGCCCTCTTTATTTTAGTGCAATAACTTAAGAGAGCCGGAATTTAAAGGTGAATATTTTTTGTCAATTTTTTCTTTATGTGCTGCAAAAAGGAATTCAAATTAATCGAATAAAAAAACTAAAAGGGGGGTTCGCTGCCTGTGGGGATGGGGAAATTTTGATTTCATGATTTTTTTAAACTTTTAGGAACAACAAAATAAAAAGTCCAGCCTCTTACAAATTAGCTTGATGTAACTTTTCACCATTTTTTCTCTAATTTGTCCTTATAATGTATTTATGTTAATTAATTGCACAGTATGATTATTTATAAATAAGTACTTTATATTTAAGTTACTAAATAATATATAAAATACTTAATTATGTACATAAAATTAATTGTCACTTATAGAAAATGTTGTTCTTTTCAATGGCGTCTCATTTAACCATAATAGTACTCCTACAAGATGCAACAACATTCTACATCCCACATACGTTATATATATGTATGTACCTAAACAGACTTATAAGTTGTAAAAAAGTACAGTGAATTAAAATTATATACTTACAAAAATCTGCAGTGCTGTGTATATGATGCGAGGTGACGTCATTTTATCTGCAAATAAAAAATAAAGATATAAATCAGAATTAATACATATCTATAAAAAAAAATAAAAAAAAAAATAAAATATTTTATTGATGGCAAATCCATACAAGTCACAAATTCAAGAAAAAAAAAACATGTCAAACAAGTTAAAACGGTATATACTCATGATTGATTCAGCCAAAGACTAGACATACATCCACTCAGACATTAGAACGA
This sequence comes from Epistrophe grossulariae, assembly GCA_929447395.1. Lineage (NCBI taxonomy): Eukaryota > Metazoa > Arthropoda > Insecta > Diptera > Syrphidae > Epistrophe > Epistrophe grossulariae. The sequence continues at coordinate 138,683,019 of OV839566.1, forward strand.
GTATAAAGAGAAGATTAACCTACTCACGTCTTTAATCAGGTAACAAAAAGTTGAATTTCACAAGAGACCGAAATGAAGTTTTTTTTTTTTTTGCCTCAGGTATTTCCAAAGAATGTTAGCAAAAGGCGAATGGCAAGCGATCATCATAGAGGATCAAATAAATCCAAAGCCTGACACAGAATCAATTTAAGAAAAAAGAGTTGAATTTAAGACGTGATTAACTCAGTGTGCGTTGGAAGAATTAGATTAGGATATGACATCAGAATTTTTGTCTTTTTGTAAAGATTTAAATTTAAAAGAAATTTGCCTTAAATAGTATATTTTATGGATTCATCTATAAATTTATACGTCCTTTATTTTGATTTAAAAGTGACATTAAAAATAATTCAAGAATGATTCAAATGCAAATTTTGCTTAATTTGCGTACTTTTGCGTTCTTTCCAAGTATAAGAGACATATCATGATCAAGGCATTAAAAAAAACTAAAAGCAGAGGCGTTACAAGTTTAAGATTTCCCAAGAAAAAAAAAACATGAAATGTAAATTTTCATCGTTGATTCATATTTAAAAAAAACTTCAACTGCTTAGAGAGAGACTATTTCGAATGCAAAAAGTTGTTCTTTCAAGTGAGCCTATGGCAATACGTTCGTACATAAATTTGTATCTATACAAAGTTAAAGTTGGCACCATGTGTACGCTAAAACGAATAATTTACGTGGGGCCTCAAAGCATATACAGTACACATAGTTGGCGATGTCTTGTCATTTATTTAATGAACTCTGCAGCACAAACATATAATTAAGATGTCTCATTTTTGTGGGATTTTACCATTTTTTTTATCGTCTAACTATAAAGAAAAGGAAATGTCAACTTTAATATATATCAGATTGAGAGTATTACACTTTATGTTTATAAATAAAGAATGAATGACTGCAAAGTTAAAAGTTTTGCAAATTTACAAGTGGCGCATAATCATTTATGTATTAAACTATCTTACGCAAATATCTGACAAAATTGAAGCTTTGTCTGCATAAATATTCCAAAACATTTAAAAATTATTTTATTTGTGTATAATGCTGTTGACTATGTTTATATGCAAGTTTATACCAATTAGCGAATAAGTAGATATAAACCAAATTGTGAATATATTATTTTAGTTGCTCATTTGTTATTATGAAAAATATTCAAATATATTGAATTTTTGATGGCCTAAAAGCTTAATGAATTTTTTTTTTCCAAACTTATTAAACAATAATAATATGATAAATTTTTGCAAATAAAAATATATTATTGGTATTCGAAAAGTGAATTATACCAGTTTATACCAATCAACTTTTCGGTGAATGTGTACTGGTTTTCGTCAATTTTTTTTTTTGAACTATGTATAATCAAATAAGATCTTTACGAAAATAACTAAATTATCTGTACAGTAAATTTTAACTTTCGACCATTTGCCATTTTCTGTGTCAATTATTATTTATACCAATTAGGATCAATTTTTCAGTGCAATTAAATAAAAATGTCAAAATAACTCGAAGTTAATTCAGTTAATATGTCGTTTATACCAATTAAGACAGTTTTCATTCAAGTTTCGTGGTTTAACTTCAGTTACCTCCTGAAATATATTTTTAAATATAAACAATTTTAATCGTTGCGAAAATAACTTAACTATCTGATCAATTAATTTTAATTACTTATAGACGTTTTCTGTATCAATTGTTCATTATACCAGTTAGACTCAATTTTTCATTAATCCAGTTATTTGAGCTTCAGTTAATAACTGAATTACGTTTTTAATAACTTAAAATATCGTATTAACTCGAAGTTAATTCAGTGAATATTTTACTATACCAATTAAGACAGTTGAACTGCAGCTAACCAGACATATTTTTAGTCAATTTAAACCTTGAGCTTGCTCGAAGTTAACACAGTTTTAATCCGAGTTTCGTGGTTTAGCTCCAGCTAACCAGACATATTTTTAGTCAATTTAAATCTTGAGTTTACTCGAAGTTAACACAGCAAATTTGGTTAATTAACTTAATATCTGTGCAATAAGTTTTAACTTTCGACCATTTATCATTTTCTGTGTCAATTTGTGCTTATAACAATTTAGGCTTAATTTTTCAGTATTCAATCATTCGAGTTTCAGGTAAAACTGGAGTTAATAACTGAATTATGTTTTTATAGTAACTTAAATTAATATCAAAATAACTCGAAGTTAATTCTGTCAATACATATTTCGTTTATACCAATTAAGACTAGTTTTCCGAGTTCGTGGTTTAATATGTATAATCGAATTTAATCTTTGAGAAAATAACAAATTATATGTGCAGTAAATTTTAAATTTCGACCATCGAAGTTAATGCAGTAAATATTTTGTTTATACCAATTAACACAGTTTTAAACTGATTTCTGTGGTTTAACTCCCGAAACATATTTTTCAGTTAATTTAAGTCTTGATTTTACTCGTAGTTTACTCAGTAAATTTGGTTAATTCACTCTATGAATTTAGATGAATCCATTAGTTTTGATAAAAAGTGGTCTAAAAAATTCAATCTTTTTTTTGTGGAGACCAGATTATAATTTTCCGAATCGGAATGGCTCATATGTCTTCGAAATATTCGGAAAAATATTTTTTAAATTACTTAATTCGGTTCTCTAAAATTTTTGTTTGCTGCCTTTAATACGATTTCCAGAGGAAACATTCTTAAATCGTGCGTAAAATTTCGTATTGAATTTATGAACATACCTAAACTTAAAAAAAAGAATACTTGAAATAGAAACTTATCGGTAAGCCTACTGCATTTCACAATTTAGTTCAACTGGCCTTTTGTCCTACAATGCAATAGGTTTGTATATATATGCAGCCATTGTGGGTGACGCTTCTTGTGTATCACTATAAAACAAACAGTCACGTCTTATTTAAATTACTATTCTCGCATCTAACAGTCTGCCTATACTATACAAAGTCCACATAGTCGCCACAATGAAAACTCTCTGCTCCTGATCTACAAAATGAGATCACAGACAGACCCAATCTAATACCCAATAAACCTCACCACCACCACCACCGTTGGTCGTCGTCGGCGTTGTATGGAACAACTTAAATTGGACACAAATCTGCATATACACTGCATAATGCGGACCTTCAATACTCCATAGAGGAGTACTCTCGGTATAAAACCCTAAGCGCCCACATCTTTGGGCATATTGTTCTATAACAAAGCAATAAACCAAACATTATATCCGATGCCTTTATAGTCATTTTGAAGACTGGAACATTTCTCTGTTTAAATTGAGCCCAAGATCGTTCGATAACCAAATGGTAGTTTCCTCTCTTGCAAGCACCATTTGGGGTCAACCATGAATATGCCATTGATGGTAACTCTATGCCACACGAAATTAAATTCGCCATGCAGCATAGGTACCTAGTCTGACAAAGTAATTGTGAGATTCGGCTTCAAGAAGAAAACAAAATAATGTGGAACATAGGATATGGCTGACTTCCGTATTCTATGGAGATGCATAGATATATAGAAATCGGTTAGCTCTTTATTTTGTCCGTGCTAGCAGCAAAGCGACCAACATGTCAAGATGCCACACATTCACAATGCTAGATATGCACAGCACAGCAAAGCACATAGAATACTGGCGACATTTCTATCTGTTCTGCCATCGAAAATGACACTATTTGCATGCTGCATGGATGGCGGTCAAAATCGTGCCACACCGTGAAGGTTCTAAGAATTCCTTCTCTATTTTATTCATGACCACGCATCTACATGTTTTTTTTTTTTTTTTTTTTTTTTATTAAAAAAAAAAACATACAAAAACAAGGATTCCGACTTTATAACGCAAACACCATGAAGTGTCATTGCTGCAGTATATAGGATCACATTTTCAACTCGTGATGGTTCATTTTTGGTACTTATTATGCCCCGTATATGTATTTAGAAATCAGTTTCAAGACCGGGATATAGCATGTTCAACATGAACACACTACATACCATGACACAACGGGAACAACAAAACTATGCACAAGTACAACAAACATAGTTGTGATTTTGACCCCGAATGAATGAAAAGCTAATGAATGTAATGAATATAACGGACCAACGGGCAACTAATAAGTAATGAAAAAGAAAAGAAATGTATAATCGAACTTTGAGATTGTTAATTTCGGTTCTATTCACACCTTGTGTTGTTTTTGTTGTTTTGTGTTGTTTTTGTTTTCGAAGTAATTTGGGGCGTTTACTTATTGATGGCAATGAGAATTTTATTTTATTTTTTTAACTTTTCAATTTGTAAAGGTGTAGGTACTACCAACTTTTATAGCCGACTTTAATTGAAAGGCAAAAAAAAACAAAAAGAAATGGTCCGCTGAATGTCCGTTATAAGTGACCTCTTTTCTTTAGTTAAGATTAATTCAACATTTTTCTTGCGGAACGACTTAAAGTTTGATAGTAAAAATTTAAAATAATTCTAGGAAGATTCAAAATCCAGTTTTGAAGGAAAAAAAGCAGTATCTGATTTTAAGAACATTTGACTCTTAACTAGAATACACAGAATTGATTATATTCATGTTCAGGGTGAAATGAAATTTTTTTGGCACTTTCCCGATTTTACAGAGTTTTAAAAAACGTGGGTAGATAACATTTTTAATTATCACTAACCCCTGCCGAAACGTCGGAAAAAGCTAATGCTAACTTAATTGTTTCATTGCCACATCCATTGTGTCCAAAAAGCCGAAGGAAAACAAGATTTTAAATCTTATCCATTTTTTAATTACACTTCAATTCAGTCAATAAAAATATTTATATTTATCACTATAGTTACTTCTTGGTAGTTTGGCATCACTTTTGCTATACTTTTCTTAAAGTTGGTAAAAATTCCACCATTCGGAAGTCTAACCGTACCGTACCAGCCAAAAAAACAGTCGTTTGACAGCTCTTGTTGGAAAGAACACAATAGGTCTGTTCGCGTACTTGCCCGAAACTGCCAGATTCTACCAGATTTATTTTTTTTATATGAACTTTGACAGTCTTTCGGACTAAAAATGGTAAAAATGGGTAGGTTTGGGGAGTAAATGAACAAGGTTAATAAAAAACTTTTTCAAATGCGTGACAAGTGAAAATTGATTGCTTTTCTTTTGGTTTCCTTTTGGTTGCAAAATGCAAAGATGATAACTTTTTTTAAATGAAAAGGAAACACATCTGCACACTCTTAACAACGCTTATGCGTTGAACAATAAGAAAAAGCACAAAGAATATAAAGCGATAAGTCTGCAATTTTTCCAATCTTAAGAATCTGGTTTTCTCTCGAGTTAGAACTGTCAAATTGGAAAAAGAAAAGACAAAGACAGTTGGCGTGTTCAGAAAAATGCGATCTCAGAGATTTTTCTCACTCAAAAAGTGAGCGCGATTCTAAGATTTTTTTTCCTCCAGAGTTTTGACAGCAAAACTGAGAAATTTTGCTGGGGAATCCTGTTCAGGTAACTGAGATTGCTAAGAACTCCGAGATCTCATTTTCCTGAATATGCCTAGTTTCTAAAAAAGTTTCATTGAGTTCGCGCCATTATTGAAGTCATAAACCTTTTGCAATTTGCACACATATATAATTAACACATGCCAATCATTGGTTAAAATGCAAATCGTATGTGTTCATTGATAATTATGCCAATAATTGGCTTATATGCCAATAATTAGATTCTACATTTCAATCATTGGCTTCTATGACAATCACTGGTAAACGTGTCAATCATTGGTTGATTGTGTTACAATGCCAATCATTGGGCATATATTTAAAATATCGATTTTCATATTTGACATTTTTGTCTGGATCAATAACACTCATATTAATAAACTCGAATTAGCGACGAGTTAAGTTTACGTCATAGATTAATTGCAACATTTCATTATAAAACAAAATGTTAAATCATCGAGGAAGCTGGCTTAGCGAAGGAATAAGCAATGTAGGGGTTTTCAGTACCGAAAATGGTGTTGTATACTCACACTGACCCCTGTCGTCCTACAAATACATTAAAAGAAATCTTATCCTGCCCAAAACATAAGGTCAATCTAACATTTCAATGGACGAAAGGGAATATACATAAACTTATTGTAGTAGATTTTTTTTTAATATTTTCGATAAACGTCATGTTTTCTATTGCATTAAAGTTTTGTTATTTATTATTTATTAATAGAATTTTTTAGTTAATTCCTATTCGTGATGTGAGTTAATGGTTTTTTTTTTAAATAGGGCTGTAAAAGTTTAATCTCGGGCTTAAAATTACTGAAAGCGTAAATTTAATTTTAATACAAAAATTTTAATGATTTTACTGTACTGGAACGATTATCTATAAAAAATATAAAAATCTTAAATACTGAAATAGCGTATTTTTTTCAAAAAAAAAAAATCTCGATAACAAAATTTTGAATTTTTATAAATCTCGCATTATCAAAATCTTCCATAATTCAAATCCCGCCTTTTGAAAATCTCAATCTCAGAGATAAAAATCTCGAAAATCCAGCAAATTCATTTATTTATTTTCATTAAAACCTTCAAATTCATTTATTGTTTTATACATTTTTGGTATAATTAATTTCAACTTAAGGCGTCATATTATTCACTCGATAAATCCGGATTAAACCTTGAATTCGGATGTAAATTATACAAATTCAATGTAAATACATCCGGATTTAAATTTTAATTTGGATATATCGATGTTAATCCTGCAAATAATTTGGAACCGAGTTACATATCTCAGAAGCTGTTTTTCAGTGAATGATTATCTTTAATTTTCAATTTTCAAAAATCTTAATTAAATTGCTCAACCATGGAAATGGGCTTTCACTATCGAAACAAAGAGGGCGCCACTATGCTATACTATAGAGAAATTACAGTTTCAATAGTATCGCCATCTATATTTCATTTAATTCATGACTTAACTTGGGTTTACCTCCAAAACTGGGATGATCTAGAACTGAAAATCTGGGCCTAAATATGACATTTTGATAAGAGAAAAGATGACAAGATTTGCTCTTACAATTCTATATTTTTTTTATGTATAGGTATGTATCCCTTGGATGCTTATTGCTTAACCATATTGCAATGATTTTCTTCATGACTAAGAATTATCTCAAAAACTACTCGAGTTATATTGATACATTTTTTTTATATAAACGTTTTCTTCTTCACGATTAAAAAAATTATCTTAAAAACGACTCGAAACATTTTGATAAATTTTTTACTAGCCATTGGGATTTTTTTTATTTATTTCAAATTTCTCGCTTGCAGCTGAAATAATTTTGATCAATTTTGTTTCAAAAAAAAAAAATAATAAATAAATATGACAAGAGTATTTTTCAACATCCGGATTTTTTGAAAGTTTAAGTATCATTTCCCCATGAGATAAATATTTTGCAATTTTTCTCCTTACATTTGTTTCACTAGCCGTTTCATGAGATTCAAGTTTTTTGCCAAGGAAGTTTTTATTTCTCTTGTTACATAATTGTTATCGATTGGCAATGTTTCACTACCTCATGAGAAAATAAAAAACTGAAACAATTTAAATTAATTTTGCATAATTTTTAAATTAAAAACCAACAAAATATGACAGCATATTTTTTATATGTCACACACTTTCGGTAATGTCATGTCTACTCATATATATTTCAAAAACAAAACTTGATAATTTTCGTAAGATAAATTCCATTTCTTCACTTCGCTCCATTTTTTAAATTATCTGCCTACATATACTCGTATATCTAAAAACCATTATTCCAACACCATTATTTAATATTACTATAAAGTTTTCCTTACATATGTAGATAGAAATAGTGATTGACCATTTAAATTATATTAACTTTCACTTGTATGACCGTAAAATCTTGACTGTTTGCCAAATTAAGTTCACATTAAGTAACATTCATAACATCATAACTCTTCGGGCTCCCATCCAAACCGTCCGTTGTCGGATTTTTTATTTTTGACTTAAAACAATTTAAAAACAAATTTTTTGCAAAAAAACAAAAACGGAAGTTTTTTTTTATAATTCAACGTTATTGCATCATAACACCGCAGCAAGTTTGAATATTTTATGCAAATTAAATACGAGAAATGTATATCTCGATACAAAAGATGACCTCACATACACACACTATTTTTTTAGTAGGCCAATAGTACACAAGCTGGCTGATTAACCTAACTCTATTTAACAACAAAACTCTACTGCCACTGCTACCAACTAAATGCATTAACTTTTGAAACAACAACAACAAATAAAATTGCAAACTGAATTTACAAAAAGAAAAAAAAAAAAAAAACCTACAGAGATGGAGATACAAAAATAAACGAACTAGTGGCATTTCCCATCAATCATTCAATCTAATTGAACGATACCAAATTCAATAGAATGGTAGGTAATAATATATACATAAGTACGAATAGTATCTATATGAAGTTTTAATAGAAAAGATAGTTGTTAGCAACAAACAACCAGATAGATAGCCGCAGTCCAGCTTGCAATAAAATAACAACCAGTGGCAGATGCGCCCACTAACCTCAAGTCTTTTTTTTTATACCGCCAGGCAGACACAGACACCTCTGAACAATATTGTTTATTAGTAGTAGGCGATTAATCAGACTCATCTAACCTGTCCGATGAGTCCATCCGTTGGAATCCTCCTTTTATTTATAGATATAGATGTTGTTATTTAGATAGGTGTGATGATGCAGGTCGTCGACAAGGCCGTTTGGAACTTGCAATTAGTTTCAAACGCATGCTCTGTATAATTTTATTTGTATAAAGTTTTTACTAATTATTTTTCGATGACACTCAAAGGGATATGTATGTACATTGTACACTTAGAAAAAAAAAGTTAAATCATAACCTTTCCAAGTAATTTATCTGAGGTTTTGTTGGTTTTTTTTAAATGCCAATTTTTTGATTTTATCGTGTTCGCATTTCTTCTTATTTATTTGTTAATACTTTGAAAATATTGAAAATAAGTTCAAAATTAGATCTGTAAATATCAAATTATTTTTGATTTTCTTAGGAAAAATATTATAAAATTTTAATTAAATCAGTTAAAAGTCTTACGCTTTATAAAAATGACACAACGAAATCATAAACGAAACATTTACTTCTGCAGTAGGTACGCATTTTGACAAGCGTAATTGTAGCCTATTGTTTGCAGAAGTCTCCATGCTCTATATTAACTCTCCACAACACTGATAGTGTCCATTATTTGACATTTCAGTTATATTTGTGTTTGTTTTTGTTATTTATTTTATTAAAGTATTAATAATATTAGTTATTTATTTTATTAAAGTATGGCTTTTCTTTATTTTTGTCGGTTGTTTTAATATTTTGGTTAAAATTTCCATAAAAATTGGTTAAAATCTCCATAAAAAATTTTCTGCTATATTATGTTTTCGTAAGGATATTTTTATCGTTTTGGAGACCACATGATAAATTTCGTTCTACATCAGCAAACTAACCTTAAAAAGCTGTGATCTCCAAAAATACAATAAAATACGTACGAAAAAATAAAATAGAAAATATGTGTGGAGAGTTTCTCCAATATGCAAAGCAATCTCAAAATAAGCACGCCAAATCATGCTTTTATAAAAGAAACGACGAAAACAAATAATGCAAATGAAACTCAATTGTCATTTTTTCGAAAACAATTAATGGTCCAGGGAATTATAATCTTGTGCTTAAAAAGAGTGGAGACTTTTCAAAATAATAATTATATTAAACTCCCTGTTAACAAATTATTAACTTTACAACACAATGGCGCAAAATTTTAAACGATTTAGTAAAATGTTAAAGCCATTTTAGTAATTTACTAAGTTAAAAAGAAGATTTTGTTAATTTGAAACGATTTTAGCAATTTACTAACTCTTAACATTTTACTAAAGTTAAAATCAGAAAATGGCTACTTTATATTTAAGTAATTTGCTAAATTCATATGAAATCTGTCATTGTCCTCAAAAATAATTTCTTGGAAATTTTATTTGAAAGATTTAAATTGTATTTTTTTTCGTGTGCTAATTCTTTTCAAAGTAAATACAAACAAATGTTTTCGGAAGATGAAGATTTCGATATGTTCGAAGACTCAGCTTTGTGCAGAAAAGTGCGATGTCTTAAGTCCCGAGCAAATCCCTTTGAAGAGCTGGACGATGGAGAATTTTACTCCAGGTATAGATTCTAATCTTTAATAAGTTGTACAATTGAATCTGCAACAAAAACTCAATGTTCACGTAAGGATGGGAAAAGCACATAAACTGCTAAAGCCCTGACTGCGGCTGCTCGTACTGTGTTTTCTTCATTGCACCCTTTAATAAGGAACAGCAACAACACAAAATAAAATAACAATTTTTTAATTTCACTTTATTGAAACTTTTCCTTTACAATAAAATAACAAACTATAGTTGTACTGTTGTCACAAATAAAAACAAACAAAAATAACAAAATAAATTGTAGGTTGTCACTTTAACTTCTGACATTGCAAATTATTAGGTCCGTTCCCTAGGTTTAGGTTTGTTTGCTTTGTTTTTCTTTCCGAACTGTCATTGTTTGGACGTGTTCAGCTGCACCGTTTTTAATAAAAGGGAATTAGTATTTTACTAATTAGTAAAACGAAAAAAAAGGATTAAAATTTTGGAACAGCTAGTAAATTACTAAATGTTTTAGCAAATTGCTAACAAGTAATATGTTAAGCCCTTAACAATAGGTTGTTTAAAATTTTGCGCCAATAGCTTTCAATTACAATATTTTATTAATTTAAATATAAAAATGACTCAATGTCTTCACATTTCAAAAGATCAGGATAAAGTGATAAAGTATGTATCAGTATATCAGTATAAATTTTATATTCCTAGTAAGCACAGCCTTCTCAGAATAATTTTTTGTTGAGAACGGAACATAAACTATCCTCATCGCCTGCCAGGGTTGTTACAATTCTAAAAATAATTATCGATTTCGCTTATCGAAAGGCATTTGTAGAACAAAAAGCAGAATGTAATTTTTCTTCAATGATTTGGCTGCGTTATTTTGTATAAGTTTTTTCTTCGTTTTGTTTACGAATAATGGAGACTTTCCGACTAAAAGGTCAACATTATATCAAATTGTTCTTGGGGATAGTAATAGAAAATGGATTTTTGGCTCTAGATAAAGGCATAGCTTAGTGTTGTAAGTGTTGCCGTTGTATTTAATATTTTTGTTTCCTCAATTTTGCTGGGCAATTTTTCACCTCCCACTTAAACTGGAGAAATCAGACCCCTTTCATTTTTTTTTATTTTAGAAAATATCATTTTCTAAAGTTTTGAAATTTAAGTCGGAAACACCCTACATAAAAACGCATTTCTATTTTAATTCAATATTATAAAGATTTTTAATGAAATCTCCATTAATCAAGTTAAAGTTCGAAACTTTAATTATTTAAATCAACATTTTATATAATTTTTGTTTGAAAATGGAGACAATTGCGAAAAATTTTAAACGATTTTTCATGATACTAAAAAAAGCTTAAACATCGTACTAAATCGTTTAAAATGTTACGCCATTGTTTTCAAAACGTATTTTGTATTTTTTTAAAGCTTAAGCATGATCTATCACATTAAAGCAATAAATATTAGATTGCACATTAATTTAAAACTATAATTTCTTTCATCAGTGTATCAATGTATTTCTATCTAAAAATAAAACTTGAGAATTCTCTTCTCTATTCACCGACTATATTTATGATATTTTTTTTAATAAATGGCATTGTTACTATTGTTTAATTTTGTTTTGTTTACCTGCCATTTGTCATTTGAAAATTATATCTATATCTATGAGAAACGTAACCGACTGCGTGATGAGCATTTTTCTGGAGCGATGCACGAGGTCAATAGTGTGTTTGTTTTTATAACACTTTATTTTTTTTATTTTGTCTCTGGTGAAGCATGGTATGGTATAGTTGTATTTATACAAAAGCAAGTTGTGCTATTTTGTTTTTTTTTTTTTGTCTTCTTATTTTCTATAATGAATGAGTTTTAATTCCACGACAGTAAATCAATAGACGACAATGTGACGACGAAAGGCCGTTCGTGTTGTACGACTTATGAAGCTGAAGGTGACATGAATTCAATGTACGGGACTTTGTCCTATATATATTAATTTTGTTTTATTTTTATTCTGGATTTCTCTTGGAAATTCTTCTTCTTTTTTTTTGAAAATGAAAATTAATTGAGTGTGAAAATAAAATTTTAAATTCAATTCAATTCATTGGCTTCTGATCATTTAAATATATGTATGCATTCAAATAAGAATCATACTAAAATAAAATATATTTTCCTCGTTAATAATTTATTTTTTTTTAAAGATTTTTTTCATGATATAGGTTGACAGCTGACCTTAATCTTTATCTGACTATATGAGTTTTTTTTATATGAATTGAATATGTACATTTATACTTTCTGTTTCCAAGTTATAAACGAGGAAATAAATGTGTGGTGTGCTCATTTTAAGAATCATTGGTAAGATTTGAACTATATTAATTAGTTCTGGGCAGATGTGATCTGATTTGTAACATTTTTTTTTTTTAAATATTCTAATGTTTGTTTTAATTTCTATGAGAACTTTCAAATCTTATAATAACTAGATATTTGTCATGAAATGTTTTTAAGATAAACTGAACTTAACAAAAATTGCTTTTTGACAAGGCCGGATCACTAGTCAACTGACTGTTTTCATACAATTGAGATCGCCAGCACGAAATGCCAATTTTTGTGACTAAAAGCATTTAAAAGTTATTTTTAATCAATTATTTAAATTGTTTTTTGATCATATAGAAGAAAATATTTGTTAATGTATTCTAAAACGAAAATTTAATTTTTAAACTGAAATTTTAAATAAATAAAACTACAGTAAAAAGACTTAAAGAAGTTCGAACGTCAGCTCTTTTGTTTTAGAAATAATTTATTTTGCATAAATAAAGACACTTCATGGAAATAGGTAAGAAAATCAAACTAAAATGTTTTATAATAGTTAAGTTAATTAAAAACTTTTTTTTTTAATATTAAAAAAAAAGAAACAACTACAAACTCGCTTAAGAGAGTGTATGTTGAGTAGAAATAAGAACAAATGGCATAGAAAGGTATCTATTTTCTCAAAAATAATGTAGGTTTTTTTTCTCAGAAAGTAGCTCCACAGATTAAATTAAAAATAAATTAATTAGTTTTGATTAAAGTGTCATATTATTTATTAATTTTGAGAAAAATGGAGCAGGAAAATATTTTAATCCAGATAATTGGTATTTTTATTATCTAATATTTGAGTGTCAAAATTAAAGAAGAAAACAAAAATTAATTATGGACAGGGTGACTGGCTACTTATTTAAGGTTCACAAATATTTCTGTACCTTGGTTTTAAAAGGACTAGTGTACAATTTCTTCATTTTTGGGAAAAAAATTTCGTTTTTTTAATTTCTATAAGAATTCTTAAAACTTTTACAGCCTTATTTATTAGATTTCACTAATACTCGTTTCAACCTCGGAATAGTTAAACCGAGTCGAAGCACTTACTCCGTCATAACGCCACGTCAAACGGTTTTAGCTACACCCTCCTTATGTCAAATATATTATCAAAAAAAACCAATCTCTCTGGTTATTATAATATGGGATTAAACGAGTTTTGTACTGCAACTAAAGCGTTTAAAGAATTTAAATCATTTATAAATAACTATCCATTTTGCCTTAAAATTAGTAACAAACGGATAAAAAAAACTTCTTCTACTCTCCTTTTTAGTTACTAAAAAATGTCATGTCATTTAGATACTAAAACGGCTTTACTACGGCTTTAATCCTACTATGTACCAGTTTTAGCTTATCTCATCGTTTATTTTTTTATAAATAAGTTTTTCAGGATTAGAGGCGAAGTAAAGTCGGAGTAAATTTACTCCGTCACTAAAACGACTTAATAAATAAGAATTTGTTTGACGCGGCGTTAAGACGGAGTAAGTGCTACGACTCGGTTTAACTATTCCGAGGTTGAAACGAGTATAAGTGAAATCTAATAAATAAGGCTGTTAAATATAAATCATTCTAAGAAGAATGTTTATTTAAAAAAACATTGTTTTCCTTAAAAATACAGCATTGTGAAATTTAAAATTATCTTACGCTGAACCCAAATTTATACTTTTAGCACGAATTTATATCACCTGAAATGATTTTGCTACTAATAAAATTAGCTTACATTTCCTTTAAAAATGATTCTTTGAGATAATCTGTTAAATAAAGCTTGATTTGCCTTCTTTCTAATATTTTAATCCAAAATAATCTTTTTAAAGAACCTTCAAAATATAATTGCTAATTGCTTTTCAATTACCACTCGACAAGAAAGAAAAGTGATTGTTCTTCATCAAACAATTTATAGAAGTTCAAACTAATCTCCTATAGCACGGTGTATAGAACCACGAAATTAAACCGTATACATATATATGAAACATGAAACCACCAAATTAACTTGACCTCTTTTTTTGAATAAAAAATTATTACTTTCTATAGTTCTTAGCCCTAAGACAAACTTCCAGCTAAAAAAAAAATAAAAAACTAAGAACATGTAAGCCGTATTCTTCTTCTTCTTCATTTTGGTATTGACCTGCCTGAAAATGATAAATGATTCTGGTTAAGATTTCAACCAGACTAACTGTAAAATTATGTTTTAAAATATCATTCATTTCATTTCGTACATTAAAAGAAATAAAAAATAACACATGACATATTAATTCTATACTATACAAAAAGTGGGACAACATTTGAATAATATATTTCATAAAAATCCATCATTATGAATTGACCCCTCCACCCAAAAGGTCTGCCACTCCGAGACTAGATTACATAAGTAATTCGCACTCAATTTTATCTGACAACAAAAAACTTCGAAATTGATGCGAATTTTATTGGATTTGGCACATAAAAATATACAAAAATCTTTGACCACAAAAAATCGATTACAAACTCTAAACATATAAAGAGAAAGTCAGTCACACGCAATACACAATAAAATACGTTAAGTCTTTTTTTCGCAAGGCGTTTCGAATTTGAAATTCAAATCGTTTTTTTTTTTTTTTTCGAACAAGTAAAATGAATTGGCGCACAAGATTTATGAGAATGATAAATCGATGATGATGGGAAGCTCAAGACAGACCCATAAAAGCAATAAAGCCTGGTTATCCACCCATCAGCTATATAATATATATAGCATGTCCATCACACAGTGGGACAACTTATTTTCCATAATTGGAATAAATTCAAAAGAAATTGTAATTGTTGTAGAGCCGATGATGACGCATAAGTATAATCATTTTTGAGTTACAACAAAAGAAATTTAAAAATTTGGACTTACATATTTGCTTGAACATCAAATGACTATGTTCAGTATTATCACTTTTTGACAGTTATCGCGGAGGAAAAATTGACAAATATGCCATCCAGCTGAATTTAAGTTTTGCATGAGAAAACGTTTCTTTTTATGTTTCTTATACGGTATTTGAAGACTTAATCTAACTAAATGAGGCAAGAAATTTATTTAGCCATTTATATTGCTGTTTTATTGCAAAATTTATTATTTGAGAAGTGAGTATAGTAATATCTCTTTTTCTCACACTTTTGGATGATTTTATTCCAGTTTCCAAATAATTTTGTCCTAATGTAACTCGCATATCCACCTATTGAAAGTGAATCGAACATGCCCTCAAGGTGAGCGTTCATTCTATAATACACGCCAGTATTGCCACTGCATCGCGGTGTATACGTGTAACTAGCTGTACATCATGGTTTTAGGGGGCGCTACCAGATTCCAGTTTAAAGTTGAAATTCTTGTTTGAAGCCATTCACTTAATAGTTACACTTTATATAAAGCATACATACAACCGTTTGTTTTCTAGTTTATTTTACTGAATTAACTCAGGTTATTAAACCAAGTTGTTTTTTTTTTTTCCAATTCTATGTATTTTCGTAAGCCATTGCAATTATCCGCCAGTCGCATTGATGTATAATAATTGATGGAAAGGCTTCCAATTTAATTTCTTCCTTCTTCTCACGCGGGATATGAAATTGTTTTCAATTCAAATCGAGTAGAAGCGGAGGTAATTTTCATTGTATAGATGGTGTAATGATGTCAAAGCAATCATCATTGCATCCATCGCATCGCGGTGCAAAAACAGAAGTTGATCATTAAGTATAATTAAATCAGGAAAAAAGAAGGAATCGACTTAGACATCATAAATCGTTTGGTTCATTGATTGTACTCGTATTCGTTTATTTAAAACGAGACTAATAATTATATATTTGAGATATAACTTGAATTTTAAGCATCAGGATGCAAATTGCATTGATATTTAGCAGCTTTGTAATGGTAGACTTCATTTAATCAAATAAAAGAGTCGTGATGGAGTACTGTTGATTGTGTTGGACCGGATTGACTAGTTCATAAAGAAAAAATTATTTATTTTTATCAGAAGGTGGCTCTACTTGTTTATTTTATGAAGGAACTAAAATCTTCAAATCACTGAAGCTTTGGAAAAAAAAATTAAAGTTGATATTTTAGTCAAACTTGACATTGCAATGATTAAGAAGAGATAAAAAAAAAGTGGTAGACACAGATCTCTGAGGATAACTTCCTCCTTGGAAACGAAGCTCAATTAATGAACTCTTTTTTTTCCTTAAACCTCACTTTTTAATTCATTACAACCTTCATTAGTTTCTTCACTTAAATTTAGGTTTATATTTGATATTTGTTTTGTATTGGAAGACCTTAACCTTGAAGATTATATTTTTTTATGGCTTGGCCAATTTTCTTATAATTTTGCCATCTGGTGCAATATTTTGAAAGTAATTTTTTTCAAAAACAAATCTAACAAACAAATCAATTTCTTTTAGTACTTCTGACTCTTTAAACATTTTGTCGTTTAAAATATCATTACATTATCAAACCAGAATCTATCATAGAAGAAAATTCGTGGGATGCAATCGTGCATGTCGATAGATGGTTGATTCAAAAATATTTGAACGTTAAAAATTAAAATAGAGAAAACAAAGTCATAAATTACTTTTCTAATATAGTTTTCATTCAAGCTAAGAAATAAGTCCCGAAAATTTCCTGACCTTAGCTAAGTAAGCCACTTATAGGACGTTTGTTGTTTTTACATTGTTTAACCTTGATGTTGTTTTTTTTGCCCAATTACATTCGAACAAAAAAAAACTGTTGTTATTACCCTCAATAGAAATGATGTTATATTAAAGGCTAAATTTTGTATCGATAAATTTGTATAAAAATGTCAATTTATTTTTGTTTTATCGAATTAATTCATTTTTTATAAGAAATTCTATGAATAAATTGATAACCCTTGACATGGTTTTCTTTTTAATTTTGATGTGCACGTATTGTATAATATTTTTACATCACTCGAACCTAAATTTTAAGAACTGAGCATTCAGGTTCCAATTAATTTGGTAATGTGTAGTCAAGCCATTCAACAGCCTTATGATGTATCCGACCTTAACATCTGCATATATTTCTTTTCTTTCTTTTACTATTTCCTGACTACAGATACTGTAAAAATCGAAGAAAATAGCTGATCTAGTGCCCATTCCTATCCCTTATACTTTAATATCAATATTTTGCTGTTGTTTCTAGTGTTTAATGAATGAATATAAAAAAAGGGTGAATTAATGTAAAATTAAATTTAAAAAAAAACATTACAACAAAATTACAAAAAAAAAATTATTTGAATTTGAAATTTCACAGCTGATAAACAACTATGTCAAACCTCATAAAACACAAAGCATGTTGGTACTTTTATGGTCTAACATTTTTCATACACTTGTGCTGTTCTGCTTTGATCTAGGTTTTCTTCATAAAATAAAGCTAAAATGTGTGGGCACTCCAACAGCCATTTTTGTTGAAAAATGGTACAATTGTTACAAATCCCTTCCCACCTTTAAGCGCTGAGATCTTTTTCGGCGATTTATGATACTAACATTTTTTTTTTGTTTTTAATTTGACAACCAAACTGAAATTTTTTAGTTGTGTGCACAATGCACATACGAAAACGGAAAATAATTGCAAAATATATTGAATTTGACATAATTTTTTTATTAATTCCAAAAAGTTTTTTGCGTAAACAATTGAGTATTTGAGCAAAGTTGACATTTCGTTTGCAGCAGTACAGTACGAGAATTATAATTCATTCGTGTTTTCTATAACTGAGCGGAAAAACTTGTCCCATGAAAGAATGCAAATTGATAATTTTCAATAGCACAATCTTCATCTTAGAAATTTTAAAACTCTTTGTCCACTTTTATATATTCACCAATTTTCTGGTTCATTTATCCTCACTTGTTCCTGTTTGCTGAGCTAAATTTTACTGCACTAACTATAAATTTTCCATTAAAAGACCCCTATTATAGTTCTATAAAACTTATTCCAAACGATTTTCAGATCTTATAATTTTGTCAGATTTTACAATGCTCTAACAATAGTGTTGTTAAAAAGCTGACAATATTCAAATAAATTACAATGTTAAATTGTCTGTGCAGACAGTTGGCAGATTTTTTTTCACAAAGTCATACAGTTTCATTCAAAGTCAAAAATTCAATTTAACAAGTAAATGAAATTTTTGACAATATTATCAAGTTGAAAGTATCAGTTAACACGGTTGGCAGAGATTTTGTTAGTGAAAAATTGGTCGATCGGTGTTGCCAAACATTTTCAAACTTACAAAGAAGTGTGCGAACAAAAATTAAATCCAATTGAAACAAAAAATTTGCACTTCCGAATATTTTTATTGCGTACGTATTGGAATACAGCGAGGATGACGAATTGCCGATTTCAATTTTATTATTATTATAAATGTGAAATCCAACAACCATATACCTACATAAAAGAGGGTGTGCGGCAGGCTTGTGAAAGAATGCATTCTTCTGTGAATGCAGTCTTTTAAAATCATTTATTGAATTCAATGCAAAGATTGCATTCATTGACTTCACTTTAGACTTCAGACTTCAAATTATGCAATCACCAATCATTTCGATCAAAAAGATTGCATTTTTTTCCATTCATTTGACAACAATCAATTGAATGCAATCTTTTGTGAATTCATCCATTCTTTGCATTTATTTGCATTCATTTGCATTCTTTGGCATTCTTTTGCATTCTTTTAAATCACATTTGTTATAATTTTAGAATTGAGATGTGTGAGTTTTAAGTTTAAAGTATTTTCTAATATTAATAATTTCATCCAGATTTTATGATTTGAATGATTTGATGGTTTAAACTTAAAACTTACACATCTCAAATTATAACAAATGTGATTTAAAAGATTAGAATAGAATGCAAAATAATGCAAAGAATGCAAAAGAATGAAAAGAATGAAAAGAATGAAAAAGAATGCAGCAAATGAATGCAAAGAATGCATGAATTCACAAAAGATTGCATTCAATTGATTGCAGTCAAATTAATGGAAAAAAAATGATTGCAACCTTTTTAATTGCATAATTTGAAGTCTGTTCAAAGTATAAATTCTTTGACAGAACGGCATGGGAATGGCTTTGGACTGAAATTACCTAACAAAAATGCACAGAAAATCATAGAGTTTCAAAGTTAAGGAACGCACTCAATAATAACTATTTGTTTGGAAGTGTTGTCAGATGATTTTGTTGTTTTTGTTATTAAAACGATCGCAGATACTAATCTTAGCAGCTATCTATATACTACACATTTTTATCAATACTAATAATATATTCATCATACGACTACTGAAAAATAACTGTCATCGGTTTCAATTGTATTCTTTTGTTTTTCTGAAAAATGCATCTTATTTTATTTGAATTTTTACATTTTATCATTAATTGTTATGTGTAATCAATATTGAAGAAGTGTCATTATAAATAATTATCATCAATAACCACAGAACTGAATTCCCCGATTTTTTGTTTAATTCATCATCAGTAAATTATTTCCCTATTAACTGACTAATCTTGTGATGATGCCCGCTTTGTAATCTTAGTGCTTTGCTTACAGCAAAATGTTTGCATACAAAACATTTTTGTTGTATATATGAATACTAAATAGACTATTCTTTTTATAAAATAATTTCTCTTTTATTCTAAAAATACAAACTTCAAAATTAATTAATGAAAAAATAAAATTTCTTCCGTATACATGCGCATCAAGCAGTAAGAACCAATCAAAACTTTACATTTAAAAATAATTATTATTGTTCTTAAAATATTTTAATATTTTTTTTTGATATTTATCGAAAACCTTCAAATACTCTAAGATATATAACATCGGACTCTTTTCATCCATTTGAACAAAAAATATCAGTTTTCCATTCAATGATTTTTAGAGCTTTAAACATCCCGATGACGAAAGAAAGAGAATACATTGAAATAAGAAAGATCAAAGAAATAGCTAAGATAAACGGATATACAGAACAATTAATAGATGATCTTACGATTGCACATAGAAGAAAACAAAACTTAAGAAATTATACAACTTTAGATTTAATCAGAAATGAAAACTATGAACAAAAGAAATGGTCAAAATTCAATTTTTATCCAGAAATTACATCAAAATTAAGACCAATTTTTAGTAGGCAAAACATCAAAATGAGTCAGTGTAGTGAGATAAAACTCAAAAATGTGATTAGTGGCTCAAAAGATAAAATTGAGAAAAATCAACAATCAGGAATTTATACTATTGGATGCAGCGATTGTAGGAAGGAATATCTAGGACAGACAAGAAGACCAATCATGAAAAGGTTCAAAGAACATTTTGCACATGTAAAATACAATGAACCTGAAAAGTCGAGTGTAGCACAACACATGCTGGAGAATAACCATAATTTTAGCTTACAAAATTTGAAATTAATTCGCAATGTAAATAATCATTATGAATTAGATGCTTTTGAATCTCTTTACATTTTCAAAAATAGAAATAATTTAATGAATAGTGACGATGGACCAATAAAAGATCCAATTTTCAAAAAATTTTATAATAGATCTTAAATTCACTATAAATTTGTTTGTGTAGTTTGTTTTTGTTTGAAATGAGTTATTTGTATTTAATATATCAAACAAATTTTTTTATTATTATTTATATATAAAACTTACTGACGATGGAAGCATAGCTTCCGAAATGCATTTAAGTAAATAAATAAATAAAATAAGTGTTTTTAAGTTATTTAAAATAATATCTTTTATTTATTTCATGAAAAAACACGTTAAAAATCTCCAATATCAAATCAAAATATTTTCGATAATTTATCTTAATTTTTTTTTAATTAATTCCTTTATTTATATAGTACCTGAAAAACGATTTATCTTATTTAAATTAATTGAATATTGAATGACTTAAGATGAATCTTAATTATGCAAATTGATTTGATTTCCGGGTCATGATGTCTTAAGAACTAATTAGTTTCTTTATCTATTTTCAAGTACCAAAAACACTTTAGGTTCATTAACCTTATTTTTTTATTATTAGTTGTGTTTTGAAGAATAGCCATCCATCAAGTAAAATCATGAAAGTCCTTCATCAAACGACGTCCATTTATCTTAAACACAGGCGCCTCCATATTCTTTTTAAGCACGTGTCAGTTAAACATGAACAAAACCTTCAACACAGCTATAGGCGGTGCGTCACGGCGGCAGCGCAGTGGCCGTTGTATTTCAGTTCAAAGAACTCTTACTCTGATTAATCGATTTGTGTTCAAGAAGTATACTTATGGGTTTTTTTTTTTTTGTTATGTTTAATGAATCGATTGTAGACTTCTTTCTGAGTTGAACCTTTCTCATCGCATCACAAAGCTTATATACATACATCACTTCAGAATCATCTGTCAAAATATTTCTATTCTATATCAATCGTGTAAATCGTGATGGAGTGATTATTCTATTCTAAAATTTTGATATCCAACTTGAAGATGTTAAGATGAAAATGCGTCAAAATAGTATATGTGTAACTTAAACGGCAATTAAGAGATCTATTTCTTCTTTTTTTGTTTTGTTTTGTTCTCATAGACCAAATGTGAATGTAACTTTTAAGGTCTCATATCTGTGAAGCTGTTTATTTATTTTATCTTATTTTATATGACGAAGTCAAGAATATATAATAAAATTAACCGCCTTTGACATTTAATATTGTCGACTGTGATGTGAATGATGCTCATTCAGTCATACACGACCGGAGTGACTTCCAAAAATGGAGTGGATGGTGTGTGTTATATGAGTAAGCCAAATATACATATAATTTGTTTATGGTATAAGCTCATTTAACCAGCTGACCTTGAGACAACGACAAGAAAAAACAAAACAAAAAAAAAAGAACACAAAAACAAAACACAAATTGGCATCAAAAGGTGGATCAGGATTTTCAGGTTTTGTTTTTTTTATAATGAGTTGACTTATATACTCGGATATTTGATTCAAATTTTTTATATTTTATTCAAAATATATTCATAATAACCAGCAAAAAATATTAAAATATTTTTAAATATAAATAAAGGACATTTAGCTTCGAGAAATTAATCTGTGGATGGATTTTGCATCTTAATTTGTAAGGTTTTAAAATGTAATGTGTTACATACTCTGATTCTCGATATAGCAACGAAGAGTTAGGTAATTGTACATTTCATCATACAGATTAAATAGTTTTTTTCACAAACATTAAATTGCTCTTAATTTTGATTTGTTTGAATTTTTTTTAATATTTCATTTTCCAATTAAAATTATGAATATATGACTGTTAAATGAGATAATAAAAATAAACTCTCTCCAAAATCTGCAATAATTAAAACCTAGTATAAAATTACATAAAATTTAAACATTCAACCGTCAGATCTTAATTATACAGAAATTCGAATTAGTGTTTATTTTTCACACACTACGTTTACAATTCACAATAATTCATTGACTGATTTAACTTATATACCAAGTTTTGTTACCATTTTCTCAGATATAGGAAGGTTTCATTGCACAACCACTACAACAAGGTTTATACTTAGTCTTGCTGATTCATTTCTGGGAAAAACCATTTCAAGTTTTTTTTATTTGTTGTTGTTGTATGAGAAACACCCAGAAAATCCATCAAAAAAACAACCACACAACATACAGCACTCAATTTCCAACTCAATCTTAAACTCACCGAAATGAATGATGACGTAAAATAATGGCCACATGATGTTGCCGGACTTGACCAAAATCGGTTAAAATATAAGCAACCAATAAAGATACATATTTACTTCATTTTCAACCGCCATCATCATATACCTACATTTTTATATACATACATCTTAAAAGTAGGAATACCTGAATAGATATATAAAAAAAACACAGTCGAGTCTTATGGTTAGGTATATAGAAATAAATTGAGATAAAAACTACAAGGACTTTAAGTGCATATATTATATATACATTTTGGTCACGATCTAGGAAACTGGTATTTTCTTCTTGGCCAAATATACCTATAAATAATCTGATCTGTGGGCTTTGAGTATAAAAATATGATCGATGTTCGATTTGTTTGGATGTCGTCTGATCTCGATACTGGGATGGGATACTCCATGATGGGATGAGAACATGTTAACTTGAACTAAATACACATCCCGACATAATTCTCACGAAAAACGTTCGTGGATTACATTTTTGCATATTTTTTTTTTTTATTTGAAGATTTTCCTGTTTTGATGAAGTTAGTTTTATAGTTGCTAAATCCCACGGGATTGACAGTGAAACTGGTTCGATCGATCTAAAGACTTGAATTTCCAATTAAAAAGGTATGTATGTGTATATAAGGGGGTGTGGACAGACAGATAGACATATACACACTCACACACACATAAATTGAAATATAGTGACAATTGACAGAACTGAAAGCCTTTGCCGGTTAATTAAACCAATTTATGTTGATTTTTTCTGCATTAGTGATATTTTCAATCTCAATCATGAAAACAACTTTTATCAATATATGTATGTATATGTAAGACATATGGTGAAGGGAGTGATGGCAGAGTATAAAGTTAAAAGAGTTAAAGATTGCATTTCCATTGAAATGTCTCAAGTGTAGTCGGTTAAATACAAATTTAAGATAAGCATACATAGAATTATACTCAAGAATGATTTATAAATGACTGTTTTCTTTTGGCAGTTATTAGATAAAGAAGATTATTATTGAATAGAATTAATTGCTTGTTTACGGTTGTTATAATAAATTTTGTGTGGTTCTAAAATCGGTGTAAAGGAGTTAAAGTATCTTTAGGTACCAATATAGTCATTATTCAAAAACTGATACGAATTGTTTCATTTAATGAATTTTAGAGTTTTAACATCAGCTCTTTTGTTTAAAAAAAAAGAGAAAATGAAAACTGATAATTTTATTATAGTTGTTCATTTGTTTTAAGTTTCTTTGGTTTATTCATTTAGAAAAAGGACGGGAATAAAAAGAAAAATATGATCTTTAGTAAAAACAGCCAAAACAAGATATAAGAGAGGTACCTATTCTATTATTCGTCGCTACAATGCAGAACTAGTCCACGTCCAAAATTTTAAAATGTGTTTTTTTTTTCATTTACATTCCGCGCATTTCCTACATATGCCGCATATTCCTATGTGCAGTAGGTCCTTCTTAATTTTAATAATCAAGTATAATCATAATGTTGAAAGTCAGTATTTTACGGAATAAGGTTCTTCTTGAAAAATAAATTGTAAATGTAACTTAGACTAGTTCTGCATTGTAGCGACGAATTGAGCTTAAATTTCTTAACTTGTGATTTACATAGAAATAATGGTATCACAAGTTTTTCCCACCAGAAACTGACTTCAGAATGTCATCAGAAAAAGCTTACTTTAAGTTTAATTCATTGTCTACCTACAGGTCCACTCAGAACAATTAATTTGAAATCTGGTAATTGCACAACATTTCAATACTTCTTGATTTCTTTATTGGAAATTTAGTGACAAAATTTTAAATTTCCTTATTACAGATTTAAGTTTGAGGTCAATTTTAAACTGCTCACAGGAAGAGAGAGTGCATACATAAATACCAAAACCCTAAAATTTTTTTAAAAAGTTTCTAATAACTTGTTTTTGTCTGTTTGTTGTTTGTTAGTTATGGGTACGAATTTTATAATTGATTTTAAACCTACTTTCCGATCAGCTAGAAATTTTAAGCATATACATATGTATCTCTTTCATGAAATGTCTGATCACAAGTTTTAAATCGTCTATCCCATCGAGAAGTTAATTTAAAACCGATACCAAAATTATTATCGAACAAACAAAATAAATCTGAACTTCACCTAAACATGTCTCTTTCATAATCTCATTAAAAGATGTCTGCATGGATTGACCTTAATTATATGGTGATTATATATGTAAAATAACACGTTGTATTACGTATTTTTTCAAGCATCACAATCTTAATTTAAAATCAATGGAAAAATCGAGAAAAATAAATCAAACGTAATTGGGCTCTGCTTGAATGATTAATTATCAACCGTTAACCAATATTGAGTGAATTCCGTCATTTTATGCAAAACTTTTGTGGTTGACTGATAAGCAGTTTATATCTTGAGTTTAAAATAGTCGGATCTTCAAGGTTAAGGTCTTCTTTAAATGAAGGTTAAATGTCAATGTATTCAAAAAAAAAAATAAATAAAAATAAAACATGCTAAAGGGATGATGGAAATTCACTATTAATTTGATATTTGGTATTTTTGAAATGCAGATTAAAAATTCCAAAATTTTTAAAACATTATTACAAATTTTGTGGTTTTATAGAGGCAAATGCAAATGGAAAAGCGGTAAAAGACTTTTTTTTCGATAATTTACAATAAAAATTGATTTTTATTTAAAAAAAGTTAAATCTGAAAAAAAACATTGATTTCATTAGTTAAATGGCTTTTTAAAGATTTCTTAATGGAACCACCTACGTACAGAAATATAGAAATTGATGAAGTTGAAAAGTCGAAAATAAAAAGAGCATACCTGGGGGTAGGTACTGTTAATAATAACTGTAATATAAAAAGATATACCAACGTACGTTAATAAAATGAAGCATGTGCTCAAAGTAGAAGCTCCATATTAAAATCCGAGCAGTGGCTATGAAAATTCTAATATTCAAGAGTTTTCTGCATTTTGTTCATAAAACCCCACATGTATACAAATCTGCAATGGTATAAGTAGGTACACATATAAAAAATTACTAATTTTTTTGCAGTTGTTTACTAAAAAAAAATCTTTCGTGAAGTCGTAGTTTCAAGAATATTAATTTGATTATTTAATATTTAAAATGACTGTAAGGCTGCATAAGCACATTGATAGAAATTAAAGAAACAAACAATACAGAGGTATTTAATTTTTTTCTACGCAGAAAATTTGGTTGACAACAAACGCAGAGTTGCGAATGTTTCGAAAGAAATTTTACCAAAATCTTAAATTTCAAAAAAAAAAAACTTTAAGAAAACTGTGAAATTTTTTTTTCATATTTAGCGTGGTTTTTTTCAAGCCCGGGGGTAATTGAACAAGACGCCAGTGCTAAATATTAAATGCAACAACAACAAATCCCCTGTGGGCTTAGCTAAAACCAGAGAATTAAAGGGGCTTAACTTTAGCGGAAAAACTTTATTACCGCCGTGAAGTATACATACTAGTTATCGATAGTTTGTATGAAAACACCATTTTGTTTCTGTGATGGCATCACTTATCCCCGTTGACTTTTTTCTTTAACCTATTATCCCCGGGTTTAGAAAAAAACACACATATTATAAGTAGAACTTTGGTATAACTTTAGTGAATATATTCTCCCTAAGTTAAATGTTAAAAGTTAGATTTTTTTTAGTTTAAAACTTTAAATAATTTTAACTTTCAAAATATGATATTTGCCACGATATTGCAGTTAGATACTTGGCAAACAATATAATTTATTTCACCAACACAACTATAGAGTCTATATTTAAACCCAGACTATTATACATTTACCTATCCATTGCAATTTGCAATCCATTTAAGATTGAGTCACTTTGATACAAAAAAAAACAAAAACATCAACTGCCATGCATTCCTATTTGCAGACAAAAATAACCGTTCGATTGTTCGATATTTTCATACCATGAGCCATGCGGCTATGCCTCCAACGCCAGCACAGCGTGGGTAAGGTGGAGTCTATACCCATATATAAAAGATTGTTAACAGTTTAAGAAGCAAACAAAAAATATAGTAATTGGACACTCGCATGTGGTTCAGTTTGCAGTTCGGTTCGTTGTCGAGTCTCCCTCTCTCTCGAGAATACGGAACAACAAACATTCTCACAATGATTCTTGTTAATTAATTGTCAAAACTGTAAAGTAACAACAATTGAATATCTGTATACTTTCGTAAGACATATTATATGTATATAGCGACAAACTCTTGCAGAACCATGTCTTTAATTTTTTTTTTTTTTCATAAATCATCTCGTTTAACAATAAATAATTAGATACTTCCTAGCTAGCTGTTTTGCGAACCAGAAGTATAGCTACCTAGATAAATATAAAGCTTCACGAACAAATTTGATATCATGATTATTTAGTCCAGCTTGAATATGTTTGGTGTGTGTTGGTGGTGGAAAAGTGGTAACTGAAAGAGTAATTGTTATGAAGACAATGAATGTATATAGCATCATGGGGACAGAGACAACGGCTCTGGTACCTTATATTCAGCTATATGTAACAAACAATATGTATAATATAATGGTGGTGGCAAGTCTCTGTACTACAATTATTAAAGCAACGTTTAATCATTTAACACTGTAACTGAGGATATAGTTTTTCAGTTTGGAAAAGTAAAGTGGTTTTGTTTTGACTAAAAGAAAAGTTGAAAGTTGCATCGCTACTCTGGAAATTTTGTTGTGGGTTTAAAAAGATTTAAAACAAAAAGTTGTCGTGTTTCAATTTGTAATTTTTTCCTAGTTATAGGATGTTTCGAAGGCAAAAATCAGTTCACATACTCAGAAAGACTATAATTATTTTCTATTTTCTTCATTATGTATTCCCATAGCAAAACTGTTTCAACCATGAAACGTCAATTTTCTAAGATGACAGTTTTGTTAAAGGATCAGGACGTACACAAAAAATGAAAAGTTTATCTAGAAGAACGTGTGTTTGCAATTGAGCTGTCATTGAAATTCCACACGTTGATGATGCAACAAATGATGCTAAGTATTTTATGGGTTGGACCCTTAACACTCCAATCAATTCATTCCATCACGTCTATAACAAATCAGTTATCATTAAATCTTATCAAGTAATTTATTTCAAATTCCACCACGCACCCAAATTAACACATATACAAAATGTTTATTCTCTTTTATTATTGAAGTCCTCTCAATGATTACGTCAGATTACTCTGTCAGCTTTAAATATGAAACCAAATGTCAAAGTCACTTGATTAATTTGTTCCGAAGTATGACTTCTGTATATGCTCTGACAAATTCAAACTCAATATTAAAAAAAAAAATAATAATAATACCTATAAGACAAATGAAACCGCAATCTTATTCAACAGATGCATAATATTGATGTAAGTACGCCACATGCATCATTGAAGCCTTAAAAAAACAAAAACCACCAACACCACCACCACCACCTTCAAATCAAGCCGCCATTATGTTTAGTTGTTTCTTATATTTTTTTCTTTTTATTTTAATTTTTCATACGAAGCCAACTATATATACCTACAACATCATATGCCCATCTAGTATTTTTACCTCCCTGGAGCAGAGCCGCCATTAATGTTTACAAACTTCAAGACTCTGGTTTTTCCACTAAAGAGTAGATCTTCGTGACTTTGAGATGTGATAACAAAAAAAAAATAAAAATAAATAAAAACACACAAAAAGGCTTATGTCTTCCTTCACTTGCTCCTCCTGCATTTGTTGATTACCTTACAATGTCTGTCGCATTTCAGTCTGGGATTATATCTAAGTTGTTTGGGTTGTTATGAGATTCGTAATGCTTTAACATTAAACACGGATATCCGATTTATATATTGAAGCTCTCGGAGGTGAAAATGTTTGTTTAGTATGTATAGGCATGACGCCTGCCTCGATACGGTCGGTCGATTGGTATAGTGAGGATTTAAAAGCCAAGCTTTGGTGTTTGGCATCACCTATATGAAAAGTGAAAGAGGAAGATCAACCAGCCAGGTTAAAACTTATAAGGTGTGACAGATTGCAAAGGAGGAGGTGAGGAGGTGTGTGTGTGTGTCTATGTG
This sequence comes from Epistrophe grossulariae, assembly GCA_929447395.1. NCBI lineage: Eukaryota > Metazoa > Arthropoda > Insecta > Diptera > Syrphidae > Epistrophe > Epistrophe grossulariae. Next base: position 138,712,319 of record OV839566.1, read on the forward strand.
AAATCACGTAATTCAATGGCAATGACAACCGTCAAGACCGCCAATAAAAACAAAAATGAGGATGCTGCTGGCTCTGATGATGGAACCAGTAGCAGCGGCAGGTCTGGAATAAAAACCCACCGGAAACATATACAATATGAAAACTATAAAATGCTATTATTGAAGTATAATCATTTAGATAAGCATTCCTAAGTTAAATTTATGGTAGCATCTTATTTGTTAAGTTGTGCTATGGCGGCGTGGTAGTTTGATGCGCTATATAAGCAATTGTTGCTGATTATATTATGATCATGAAAGGAGTTGCAGCTCGCCCAAACACGTGCGCGCTGAATAAGATTTTATGCAGAAAACCCGATTGTATTTTTAAATGGGAAAAGAAATTTTTAGCTTCCTTGTTCGATGTATATTTTCCTATTAAATTCTAAATAGATTCCAGTTGTATATACAATACATATATATGGTAAGATGGGTGTGCGCGTAATTGGAAAACGTAGTCACTATAATCAAAGAAGATAGGTAGTAGCTAAATTGGAGCTATAATGGATTCTATTTGTGATCTTGTTTGGGGTTATAAGAACTGATGCATCTATTGGTAAGTATACATATATTAACGGGATTTAGTAATTGGAAAAGATAATTAAGAAATAAGGTGGTTAGTTTATTTTAAACTGAATTAACTTGTTTATGAGATAGTTAAGATCATGTCTGAATAGTTTTGTTATTAACTATTTGGTAAATTAGATATTTTGAATAGTTTAACTTGGCAATGATTATCCAATGAACAAGCAAACAAGTTTTCTATAATGCAGACACAATAAAATGCTACGAATGGGTCGTAGGTACGAACTTGCTCTTATGTACGATCACACTGTGGTTTTAAATTGTTAAACCTATATTCTAAAAACTATTTATCTGATAAAAGAAATAAATTAGTTATGAGAGCCTATATTTTATGCCACCTGTCAAAAACGTAGTCTAGTTGAAGGTAGTATTATTTGAGTACATAAATATGAACATAGCACCGTGGTGCACATATCCATGGAACATGAAAAATAAATGTAATTAGATATAAATTGATTAAGAAATCTCTGCAAATATTTTGACACCAACGCGATGTACATCATCTGATTTCTTAAACAAAACTCAATTTATGATAATTAAATAATCATTTTGACACCAATACTTTTACACCCATCTGATTTCTCAAAAAATCTCTATAAATATCGTTGGAGCGGGTTTTTAAGAAAATAATTTTCTGTATATGAAAACATTTTTTAAGATAAAGTATTGGTATGCCATTTTTTAGTATATTTGTTAATGCGGCGTTTAAAAATTGATTTTTAAAACAAAACCTATTTTTAAAATATCGAATTCTATTTTTTTTTTTTAATTCAAAATTTGCTTTTTGGAATTTAAATCGATTCAACACACAATGAGATAATCTAAAATTAAAAAAATGATTCCATGAGAAATACCATTTATAATCGATAGATGCACTTTTTTTGAAATAATATGTAAGATCGTACTGTTTTTTGAATGCTTATATTGTAGGTACCGTTATTTTTAGTTATAAGAATAATTTTCATTTAAAATCTGGTGGATAATGTTAAAGAACTGCAGTTGGTTGCAAACAGCAAAATCGATCAAGTCGTTTTCTTTTATTTATTTCATAAATAACGTTACAAATCTCCAATATCAAATCAAAAAAAAATTTAAACTTTTTTAAAAATCAAAAAAAAATTGAAAACTTTGGTATCAATTCCATAAAAAAATTATTAAAAATATCAGTTGGAACGTTTCTGAGAAAATCGAAATTCAAAAAAATGGTTTTATGGGAAGTACTATATATGTTTATAAGAATTTTCAGAAATTTTTGTTAAAAAAAAAAAAATTCGTTTTGTCAAAAAATTACTGATTTTTTTTTATTATTTTTTGGGACAAAAAATAAGATTTTCAATATTTGGTAAAAAATTTGTACGGCAGGTACCTTTATTTTTGGTTCTAAAGAAATGAATAAAACCCGTCGGAGGAGTGCTCAAAAACCCTAGATACCAAGTTTAAAGAAAATCGACCCACCCGTTTAGGCTGCAGTCGAAAGGACAGACACACAGACAGAATTTCGAGCCACTTTTATCGACTTAGCCTTTCATCGTTATGTCGAATTTGTTCAAATCAATATTTCGAGTTAAATTAGAAAGTAATAATTATGCTCGCCTATATTATCCTACCTACCAAAATTTAAATCAAAATCGCTTTTTTGAAAAATGGAATTTAAAAAAAAAATTATTTTGAACATTTTTTTATAAATCGAAGTCTTTTTTGATGGATCTGTACAAAAAAGTTTTTTTACTGGAAATTTTTAAAAGCTACTACTTGTCAAGTTAAAAAAATACGTAGGTATTGAGTTTTCAAAAATAATTTTTTTTTTCTTAAATTAAAAACATAAGTTTTTGAAAAATTGATCAAAATCAGTTTAACCGTTTTCAAGAAAAATGAAAATCAAAAAGTTCAATGGAAGTTCGAAACTAACTGAATTTCTTATAACATAATAAATATTATTTCCCACCCATTCGTTTAGGCTGTAGCCGAACAGGCAGAAATGTTAGTTCATTTTCTTTTCGTCTACCCTATCATCGTTATGTCAATTTTGATATTTTTTTTTATGAATTCATAACTTTCCATCTAGTAAATATCCACAATTAAAAATGTTCGTATTTAAATTAGTATATATTTTTGACAATTTGTATAAAAAAACAATTTTTCACAACCCTCAGTATTTAAAAACTGAGCCTGGAATTTTTTGTAGGAACATATTGAAATAGTTTTTTTGTGTTATTTATAAAATTTATAACACAAATCATCAATAAAAGGTCATCACCATTTACAAAAAAGTTATAAGTGATTTAGTAATTTTGTTTTTAACTTTGGAATTTTGATTTATTTCCGAATAGGTTATTATTTCTTGGGTACATTTTGTTACTTTTTGAATTATTGATTTCGAATGGGAAAATATTATTTTCTACATAAAAGTTATTTAAGTATAAACTTATGACATTCACCTTGAAATTTTTCACATTTTCGAGTTAGGCATATCAAAAAATTTATAACTGACTAACATGATAATTTTGTCTCCAAAATTAATTTAATGGAGTCGATAAGTTGAATTGATGCATTTCTCGCTCTTAAAAAGTTGTTTCGGCAGTTCTACCTTAATGTATATAATGTCTAAATCAGTAACTAAGTGGGAAAGATGTTTTATTTATTTTTGTTAAGACAAAAAATAGAACTTAACAAATTAATTAAAAAATATAACGACACTATTTATGTTTAAAATGCATATTAACAATCAAAACAAAAGAGCTGATTTCAAAACTCGTTTTTGGAATTATATCAAAGAATTTTTTTTTCAACAGGTTTATAATTTGGATAGGTATACGACTTTTTTCTATAAACAACTAGGTACTTTTCTTCTAAATACAGTTCTAACTAGGCGAAACGTGGTAATGAGGTCAAAATCAGTAAATCATAAATTCATATTATCTTTTCTGACATCAACTTGACAGGGCTATTGTCACATATATGTATATATGTTTTTGCTCATGTTTTTCTTTAGGTATAAATTAAAAAAAAAAAAAAATTGACAAATAATGGCACTTTCTCGGCCTTGAGTGATATTGGTTTCAGTTATGATAAATTGTTTGCCGGTTATTTATTATGTATGGCTTTTTGCCAATTTAAAATTATTTTATGCTATTCAAACAAAGTAATTTTATTTTTTTTTCTTGTGAGCGAATTACACCTAATGCATAGCCAGTTTAATGTTTCGTCAAATCTATTGTTTGATTTGTTTTGCTCTAGAAGTTCATTAAGTTGTGATATGAATTTTCAATAATTTGGTTCCTTTGTTAGTAGTGTCGAATAATGAACACTTGCTGCACACGAAAGCAATAAGTTAAGCCGTATACCTAAGTCAGTATTCATAAAGTTTAACGGCAAACTTGACATACCTTGCGGTCATAACCTCGAATAAGTTGGCTATTATTTTTAAAATACTCCCTTGTTTCGCTGTCATTTGCTTTTGAAATAAAAACTTGCGCTCAATTAGACTAAACCATCCATTATTTACAAAGACTTGAGTCATTTCCAATAATTCTAAAAAATCAATTGTTGGTAGTTTTCATTATGACAACAGTTTTTTTTTTATCTTCTTTTATTTAATCAACGTTTTTGTCCCACAAAAATACAAAACTTGTCAGAATACGAGCTAAACTTGTAGATGTTGATTCGTCTTCATTTATATTCACCACCAGGCAACATCTCGTTCGTTCATATACATACATATATATCGTTTCAGATTAAATCTCATTTTGAATTCCATCAAGTTTTGTGTTTGTTTTTATTTTTTTTTTTTTGCACCTCCTTTATAGTTTAAAACTTATTTTTTTATATATAGGTATGTATACTTTCCAAGCCATTAGCATGCAAACTTTTTACGTTTCTATTTGGGTTAAACGGATTTGAAGTCAGACGTTAATCTTTATGGAAGATATTGTATACACACCACACATACCTATTTATTTTTTTGCAAAGACTGAATGTTAAGTGTGAATTATCTAAGGCTTGGCATTTGACGGCGGCGGCATTAAGGCATATAAATATACTCTCTGAGACTACGTGTAGTATCGTTTAAATTTAGTTTTGAACTCACGCTTGCATTTGACACTTGAGTGTCAACTTGCAGCGCAGTTAAGTAATTGAGTAATTGTCTAGAAGAGAAAGGAAGTCGATTATGTCAAAAAACTTAAAATATATACGATTGACTAAAGTGTTTGTTTTTTTTTTTTTACGAAGACACTAACTGGTTGTGCTAGAAACCTAGAAATTATTTATATGATGTATTCAATTTGCATATGGTTTAATTTTCAAAGACATAGATATTTAGACTTTTGAATACATTAACCTGTTTAAGTATATTTTGCACACATCATACTTTAAAGTGATTTAAGTTGAAAAAGAAAAAAAAAAAAACAAAATTGTCGATTATTATCAATTGATAATTATTATTTTTTTTACCTAAATATTTTAATTTTTTTCTACCTCAATGGTTTCGACATTCTAAGCGAGTTAAACCAATTTATATCAATAATAAAATAATTTATGTAAACAAAATATTCACTTTCAAAAGGATAAAATTTAAACATAATTAAAAAACATTTTTGATAAATATCATTAAATTTTTGGATTTGGTATATTCTGAAGAGCCCATAACCACACAAATAACTGAGACTGATAAACAATACAAATTATTGATTCAAAATAGCTTTTAACGGCCTTTAAGTCCTACAAAAATTGGCGTTTCGTCCCGGCGATCTCACTTGGACTCATCAGTTGACTATAGTGAGGGCCTTTTTCAATACGCAATTTTTGCTAAGTTCAGTTCATCTTAAATAGATTTCTTGACGAATACCTAGTCCGAACTATATCCAACAAGACTAGAATTCCTTATAATCATTAAATTGGAATTTTTTGTTTTTGTTTTTAGCCCAGGGCCTGGCTAGTTATATAAGAAGTATTTCAGTAGTATAGTATATAGAATTTGTATTATTAAAAAAACCTTCTTATACAAATTATAGTTATATGTGTTTCCAAAAAACATTCACTAATTTTTGAATATTGGAATTATCAAAAATTATAGTATTGATTTTTTTTTAATTCCAGAGTACATTTTGAGCCCAGGAAAATAAGACTTTGATTTAGATAAAAATTACTTCAAGGATGAACTTTGGAATTTTGTACATGTTAAGTGAAGGCTAAAAAGTACAATTAATTTAGATCAGGGTTTTTGATTTTGTGAAGTGAAAGGAACCAATTTAAAAAAATACATACCTACCTTTATTTTGGTAGAATTTTCGAGATGAAAATTGTAGCTTTTGAAATTCTACTCACAAAAGATTAAAACGCTTTTTTTCGTAAGAGCAATAGATTTTGAAAAAAAACGTGCATTCAAACAAACAACTGAAAATTTGCTCACGTTTTTATCAAAATCCATTGCTCTTATACAAAACAGTATACAAAGAATATATGTATTAAATTCTATAAGTTAAAACATTTGTGTTAAAATTTCTAAAATCTGGTTCTTTTCGAACCTTTTTAAAACTTTCAGTATATGGTCCAAATTTTGGACTAGTCAACTGATGAGTCCAAGTGTGATCGCGACAGGACGAAACGTCAATTTTCACAGTTGAGGCAGTCCAAAATATACTTCCTCGAAGCTTAAACAAAGAACTAAGAAGCTACAACCAAGATAGTTAGTATAATGAATTTAACATAATTTTACATCAAATATGTACAATGTACATATGTAGGTATCTGGGACGTCATCAGATCAGTGTTGTTCGACTTTTTTACTTTACGTTTTTTAAATATTTGTTGTTGTTGTTTTTAACATTAGTTTTTTACTTGCAGTATTTTAATGATGCTTATGTAAAAAACGTAAAAAATTTAAAAAAAAAGGAAGAAAAAAAAAACGCGAAAATTAATAAAAATTGGTTACCTTCAAGATTGAAGATGACAGTTGCATAAAAACTATTGGGTTTTTATTTTATTTTCGACAAAATGATTAGAAACAGATTCTTTAATCTATTTCAGTCCAAGTTTTTCAATATATAATGCTAAAATTATTTATTTGTTCTTTCGATATTTTTGAATGTCTGCCAAATTTTCTTTATTTACTTAAATTTCTTTATTTACTCATTTTCTCTCTTTTTTCTCAGTTAATTACTTTTGTCCCCCCTTTTTTACCCATTTTACGAGTTTTTTTTATGGGATTTTTACGTTTTTTACACTTATTTACGCGTTTTTTACCTACTTTTACGTATGAAAGGTAAACAATAGTTTTTACATGGATTTGAACAACACTGCATCAGATAAAGAAAAGAAAACTATCATCTTTTAAAGAACTATTACCTAATTCTTCAGTTTCCCAAAAATACAAATTTGTAGCAAGAGTTTATTTATCTCACAATAGATCTTAAGGTCACAGAATTAGATTAAACCAAAATATAAATCATTCATTAATTCCTCTTTTGACGTATTGATATATAACTAACACGACCATTACTATCAATATTCTATTATTTGTATTGATTTATATCGATTGCCTCCGAAATTATATAGTCTTTCCTATATTAACACCTAATTTATCATTAAATATTAATTTAATCCTTTTTAACCAACATAATATAATCAAATCAAAACAATATAAACACACGTAACCCGGTTAACAATAAAAGAAAAAACAAAATTCCACAAAAGGCTTGAATCGAAGTAAATTAACCCACATTGTGTGTCTACCTTATATATAGGCACCTACCTGATACGCTATAAAGTATATAATATTACCTAATAGAGGATCACACACAATGAGTGTGAACGATATTGTTGTTTCAATTCGACATCATCATGCCTCACATTGTATGGAATTAATTCATTTTCAATGCAACATTTAAACAATTAAAAAAAAGTTCATAATTTGGTCGTACGTTCATGCTCAAAGCTATTTTGTAGCCCAAATAAAATTAATGGTGCAAATATTTAAACAGTTTGATATTAAGGTATAGTAGCATGATACTATACTTAGCAATTTTTTAACTTTAAAGTTTCTTACTAAAATGTTTTTAATTTTAAACATTTGTTAACTAGCATCATACTTTTCTTAACAAAATTATGTCTTACTTTGGACAGGTTTTCAACTCCAAAACCTTATTTATAAACATGTTCCGTTGACTGTCTAACTTAGACACTACAATTGGTTGTCCAAAACTATCCTATGGTAGCTACGTTCAATGAATAAATAAATGAAAACTTATCTTAAAATGAATGAAATGTTCATTGAACGTATCCAAATGCTCACGAAATTGAGAGATAACAGGGATGTCAGTGAGTGTAGTAGAACATTTTTAGACAACTGTTTATAAATAAGGTAATATCCAACAAATAAGACAGTGGCTAGCTGGACAATTGTCCAAGAGTTTTTTTGTAAGGAAGTCTCATAAACACGACTGTAACAGTTGATGTAAACAAGTAAGCGAATATACCATTTTACATTTGTAATTGTCAAAGTGACATTTTTTGAGTTATATTTATGTATAATATATGATATTAAAAAAATTAAATAGGCATTTGGTAATTATATCAATATAATAACATTTAAAACATAATAAAATTGTAACTCTTTCAACATCCTGTTTTTTTAGATTTAAAAATAAAAAGTGTTCTTACACTTCCTAAAAAAGATACATTATGTCGGTTGCTTTTCACAATTTAACTTGATAAGCTAAGCAAAATATTTATCGATGTAGTTTTTAAATATTTAAATCGAAATTCATCAAATGTGTATAAAAAATAGGGATTTCTTAAACAAATAGACATCATAATTTATAGGTCATATAAACAGTGGCGTGGGGCCCTAAGAAACCATTAAAAAATCTGACTGCGGTGAAACTGCTTAGTAGCGTTTTTTTAAATATTAGCCACGAAAAATTTTGCGAAATGGGTAGACTAAAATGGGATTCAAAAATTAAATAAAATCGGTTCATATTTCTAAAGTTTGCCTCAAATTCGGAAATTGTATTTTTGCGATATTATTTTGTATTGTAATTAACTTGTTAATATTTAAATTTTGTAGGTCTATTCCATATTAAAGGTAATATACATATTGCGCAGGTTGTCAAAGTTAGAAATGTCAAAAAATTAAAAATGGCTGTTCGAGTGACCACAGGAACTAAACGCGCGTCATTAGAAACAACAACAAAATATTGAAATTAGACAAGGAAAGTGGCACTGAATCCACCATTTTACCACCATAATACCTCGATTTTGACAGATGCGCAGAACTGGACAAAAATGAAAACGCTAATGATATTACCTTTAATATGTGTACTGTGGGTCTATTCGACCTCGAACCGATAGTGATTTAGAAAAAAATCACTTAAGATATTCTGACGAGCTCCAGATTTTGATTAAATTGACAGCTGTCAGTGTCAATTACACTAATAAAATTTTATGACAGTGAAATTGGAAGGTGTGTTATCCCTGAGTATCTATTTGAAAAAAATACGTGGCTGGAAATGGTGTGCTTAAGCAGCCATTTTAAAAAATTCGTTTTTATCATTATCTCAAGAACGACTCATCATACAAAAAGTTGTTTCTATGTTTTTTGTAGAAAATTTAATTCTTTCTTTTTTCAAAAAAAAAATAATAATAATAAAATAAAAAATAATAAAATAATTTTGCCGTTCTCAACATATTTTTTAAATCAAATTTTACAAAATGGCGGCTGAACCACATCACTTATACACTAACGCTATTTTTAGCGTGATTTTACTTTAGTCAGCTGGAAGTGAGACATTCTTTCACGAAAGGAGATACCTAGTTTTGGGGGATTTGTAACTACCCTACAAGAGGCAGTAGGTACACCTGAAAATTATTTTATTTAATTTTTTGTGGAGAAAAATGGGATTCGATCAATACATCTCTGGTGGTGCCGTGAAAGTCCTATAAGCACTTACCATTATCAATCATTTGCAACTGCATTGACAAGAGTTAAGTAAAATTAACATCTATCGCAAAAAATACAGTTTTTTACAAATTTTTCGCAATCGGAAGTTGCGAAGAAAATTACTTTATTCTCTAATTATGTTCAATGCACCAATTAAGGAAAGGTTTCGGCAGGTGCCATTCAAAGAACGATGAACACAATTTAGAACTCGCATCTTATTATCATGTTAGTGACAAAGGTGAATTCAAGCTGGAACCAAGCGGAATTACTTAATAATTCCAGCCCAAAGAAGGGTATTAATAAAAATTTTATTTTATTTAAAAAAATAATATTAAAAAGTTGTATAGAAAAAATACTGTTACTGAATATTGTTTAATTTGTTATTTGCTCTAAAACTTCGATTTCATATTTGCTTTGTTAAAAGGGAGTTCCTGACGAAATTAAACCAAACGTGCGTCGCCTCTGTTCCTTTGGTTAATTTAAGCATTTAAATCAAAATCGTTAATAACCTTAAATAGAATTTCTATTTTTTTAGCAATGTAATTAAAAAAAATTATTTTTATTTTTTCACGATTCCATTACTGTATCTTAAGATGCGAATAATGCACTTCAAGTACAAACTCTATACACACACTTTCAGGGTGATCCATCTGGCTGACGAGAAAATAGTATAGATACAAAAAAAAACAAAAATTGTAAATAAATTATAATACGGGCTCTTTCACGGTTTTCAAGCGAGTATTATTATGAAAAGTGACGAGATATAAGGTACATTATGAATACACCTGTTAATGCCCATCATCAAACACACATCAATATTTTGATAAAATTAGATAACTATTATGATTAATTGATTCGAAATGGTTATTTAAGTTCAAGAAAAAACATCATCAGCAAAACATTAAATTACATACCTTATTTCCAATAGAGCGCAGTTTTTTTTGTTTTATATTTTTGTTTGTCGTGAAACTATAATCCTCAAGGCAACCAGAAAGTTGTTTTAACTTCAAAAAATCCAGATGGTTATGTAAAAAATGTTGTTTTAAAATCCATTAAATGATCGATTCGTGCGATGGCAGTATACTTTAAGCGTGATTATCTTTTCTTTTATTTATTTTTTTTTTTAAGGTTTTTGCACACACACTTTTTTCCTTCTTCTTTCACTTGTTTTTCACACTTTTTTGGATTTTTTTTAAACTAAATTGTGGAGCAACAACAAGATCCTGTTGTAAACAGAAAATTGCAAAACACGACGGAGTGCAAAAATATTATGATGGAAGAGAAAAATAATCTTTTTTTTAAATGATCCTCGCCACACTTAGCCAAGACAAAAACCGTTTACTTTTTTTTTAGCAATTTATCAAGAAATGAAAATCGCATTTCTTGATAAAAATTTTGGGGAACCAAAAACAAATTGAAAAATAAAAAAAAAAAAATCTATCTTATTCACGATCGGTGCGATCAATCGATATAAACGATATCGAGATACACCACTCACACACAGACAAACACCTGTTACTGCAGCTCTACTACGATGGTGTCGCGATGGTGTCGCCGTTGTTGACTTCGCTCGAACAATCTTAAGACTGGAGTTAAATATTTCCAACTGAAGTTGGCTTAGCTGTTTATTGTATACCTACGGCTGAGTGATTTTGAGCTACAAGTTATAACGTATCTATATACACACGATTCAAGCCAATCTTCTTACACAGACATGCACCGTATTATAGCTCTCAACTCTTTCCATACTATCTTATCCTCAGCCCAGCACTATGAGATATCTCTCTCTCAATATAGTCCCAGCCAGGTTTAAGCCGCCGAAAAGACCGAGTTAAAACTCAGCTAAAGTCATTTGGACAGACACGAGTGTTATTTGCTTGTATCTTATGGATACTTTTTGTATCGTCTTGTCTTACCTCAGTTTGTTTATACAGATACTTTTTTTATGATCATATATATTTATATGTATAAAGTGTGTGCTCGGTGTTGACCACTTTGGTAGTATTGAGTGTTTGCAGACCCCTTTTACTTTGCTGAGATCATAATATAGCTGGTGGTTTTGTTGGTAGCGATAGGTATAATAGTGTGGTTGTTAGCCTACCAGTTTTTTTTTTTATTGGAATTCGTGGGATACTGGAATACCTTGAGACGCCCGGATAAGAATACTTGAATTGAGCCGCAGTGTTGCTGCTGTTTTAGCTGAAAGCGGTTTATAGAGAGAGGGTTACCCCTCTGTATATGATGGGAGGAAGGCAAATTTGTTGTTGTTGTTTTTATTTTTATTGTTTCTTTGGTTGTTTATGTGTAGTCGGAGGAAACTGTTGAAGGTATGTGCGTGCGGCATGACGAAGAAGACGACACACCACCGTGTAGATTTGATGATGGCACAGGAAGGGGTCAGTGAGTGATGACCATCTATATTGTTTTTTTTTTATTTTTTTTTATGCTGTTGTTTTTGTACGATGGCACAAACCCTATTTTTAGATGATGGGATATGATGTGAATGTTAATAGGCGAGAAGTAATTCTTGCGAATAAAGGTGGATATGTGTAGAAGATTATTATAAAGATAGTTAATTTTTATAATTTTTTTTTGGTACGCTATAGTAGCTTCAGTTTGTATGTGTTGTTGGCAATAAAAAAAAAAAAATTATAGCACACATCAATTTTAGTAGTAAATTAGGTACTTAAAATTGCTTTATTCGTAAAACAGCGGAAATTATTAACTAGAGTTCTTTCTTCTAATTATAGGTACTTTAATTTGTATAATGGAAAAAATTCTAGTTTTATTTTATAGATTTTTCTTGCTTTCGCTTCGAAAAAAAAATTTGGACCCAGATCGTATGTTTTGATGAAGCCGATCGCATTCATAGAAAAAGATAAGAAGAGCCATTGTCGAAAATCTTATGCGACCTGTTTGTCATAAGTATTTTTTGTTTGGTAAATTTTAAATGTCAACCAAAAAAAAAATTATTTCACAAAGTCTAAGTAAAGTTCTGATGATTTTTACGAAACATAAATATTGACACAGGGTCATAAGTCCACAGGAAAAAAAATGCATACATACATATTTGTCTTTCCACCCACCTAAATATGGGGATAACTAATCGGACATTGTGAAACAGACCTTAAGTAGGTACCTACATATAGCAAAATTTAAAACAGGTTTAACAAAAGTTTACCTCAGACAAATTTATGACATTGCGGGGTTGCTTATAAATTATTTATCAAATTTTTGCAGTTATTTATTGTTAACAATTTTGTTCAAATTAAAAATGATCATTGTTTTTTTAATAAGTATATTATGAATATTTTCGACAAATCTAAGAAAACTCAATTTTTTTTTAAATAAAAAAAGTCAAGTCACATACATCACATACATTGTATGAATGTTATGTACCTTAAAGTAGTCGACAAATTTGGCTCATTGTAAATTTTGAATTTTTAGAAAAACTATCCGTCAACTTAGAAAACGCATAATTTAAAAAAAATTAAAATTTACGCCCACTCATATTTGGCCTATTTTAGGTCACATACATTTCTGTGATGTATGTGATGTATGTTCTGTGAAATAGGCCCCTGATATATATTTGAAATATTTATTCTGTGTATTTGGCATAACTTGCTTCTTGATTCTTATAAAAACACGAAGTCGAGAATTCTGTCCAGTAGCCTGTCTGTCTCAGGCCTCAGCTGTATATTCACATATTATGTATATAAAATTTTGTCAATATTTTTAAAACACCAATTTTAAGTATTTATTAATGTATAGATTAGAAATTAAATACAAAAAAAAACAACGAATTTTCAAAAAAAATTGATTTTTTTATTATTATATTTTTTGAAATGTGAATATGCAATATTATTTAAACTTACTAGAAGCTTTTGCATACAAAAAATAATTAAATTCTTTGAAATATGTAGATAATGAGATATTCGAAAATAAAAAAAAAAATAATTTTGTAAATAGGTATACAAAATGTTAACAATGGTTTAATGTACATTTTGCACTAATATAAGCAAACAAAACAATTTTAATCAAAATTTTAGGAATCGTTTTCGAAAAAAATAAGATGTTCCTTTACGGTTTTTAAACACTTGTATGGTATATACCTTTCGTTATTTTTGGTTATGAGAAAATGTTTTGTTTACAATCTGGTAGATAATATTTAAAAATAGATTGCTTTAAAATGTAATCAAAATCAACAACAAATTTGATCAACATCAGTGGAACATTTTTCGAGAAAATCGAAAATCAAAAAAATGTTTCTATATGAGAGGTGCGATTGATAATCATTTTTTAATTTTTTTTAAAGGTAGCCTATTATGTAGATACGTAAAACCCGCTTAAGAAAAATTCGCTTTAGAGAAAAACCCTTATCTGAAACACTCTTTTCAGGAATATTTGTCGACCAATTACCTTTATAACACTCTGCTTAAGCGAAACTCGCTTAAGTGAAAAACCCGGATTTAAATTTAATATTTTTCATTGAAAAAAAAACTCTCTTAAGTGAAAAAAAATTAATAGAACAGAACAAAAAATTTGCTGAAAGCTTTTACTTCTTTTTTATTTTTCACCTCCACCAAATTTTCATCACGAAAATGACATTCGAATTTTTAAATCCGCTTACGTGCAATTTTTTTCACTTATCCGGACTCCGCTTAAGCCTAGTACTCACCTCACGTGAAATGAAAAACAAAAACGTTTCAAAATACATGTTAAAATTCAATACGAACACATAATTAATTCTTCACGTGGATTTTTGATAGTACTCACTACTTACTTTGAATGAAAAACAAATTATTTATTTAAATGACAGTCATTTGAATCTTGAAAAAGTTCCGAAAAGGGGTTTTAATTCTGTATTCCGTCCTTTTTTCCTCGTTGATAAGAATAAAAACGCTGGAAAAGAAAATCGTTTAATCCGAAATAATTTTTTTTATTTCGCAATTTATATTTTGAGAAAAACAAATTGATTGACAATTGTCACAATTTTCCACACTGCCTCAGTTTTTTCGTAGTGGTCGTACGTTGGGAAATGAAAATTTTGCGTGAAACTGATTGAATAATCGGTTCATATTCCACTTTCATATTTTGGTACTCACTTCGTGTTGTGTATTTCATATCAATGAACTAGGTGTCACTTTGTATGAAAATTTCATTTCCAATCGAACTGAGTACTAGGCAAGAAAGACTGTGACATTTTGCAGTTTCTCTTAAGCGGGTTTTACGTACTTAAAATTACAGATTTTTTTTTTGAGAAAAATATAAAATTTTCATAAATTGCTAAAAAATAAAATTTTGTATTGCAGGTACCATTATTCTTGGTCCGAATAAAATAAAAAAAAAAACGTATCGGAGGAATGTCCAAACAACGTTAGGTAAAGAAAATAGACGTCAGACAGCCGGACAGCTGAAATTTTGATACGTATTTTTTCCATACTGCCATAAAATTTTAGTTAGTTTTGTTTGTTTTTTAAATAATTAACTTATTTATAGGAAAAGACTATTTTGAAGTAACTAAAATTTACATATTTGGTAACTCCCATAGAACCATTTTTTTATTTATGAATGTTTTATGTGACCAATTACTTATATTATTTTAATTATGATGTTGAAGTGGGCTTTTTTTTTGAACCATTTTTTTTTAATTTATTTTTTCTCGTAAAAGGGGGAACTGATTTTAATAATATATTTGTATATAGAATATTTTAAAAAGTTTTAATAGTATTTATGGATTTTTAAAAAAGTTAATTTTTGTTTTTTTAACTACAAATTTCAAAATGATTTCGTGAATATTTTTTAAAACTTGGAAGCGTTGAACCTTTTAAAAACAATCTAGGAAACTGTCTGACAGAAACCCAAAAAAAAATATTTTTCTTGAAAATTAAGATATGTACATATGTGTAAATATATTTCTGAGTCTAGTATAGTACTATACTTCGTAGCAAATAACGTTACCATATTAAGAATGCCTCCCATATTCGACTTTCTTATTATCGGCTGAAACGATTAAATTTATTTATTTATTTATTGAAATAATTTACAAATTATTTTTTAATGCATCAGGGTAGCCACAAACGGTTTAAATTAATTTTTTGTATAAAATAAAACTAAATACAAAATTGCATATCAAATTTTTCATAAAATCATGTTTAGAAAAAATTCAATATTTTAAATAAGAGTTGATGATTTTCTTTTTTTAAATTAAATTTTAATTATTGTACATACATATATAAATTAAAAATATAATAAAATTTCAAACTAGCATAACATAATTTTTCCTTAAAATTTTTTTAAAGAATTTTATTCATAAAAAAATAATTTCTTAGGAAACACATTCAAACATTTATTTTGCAATCATTTGTAAAAAAAATTTTGATTGAAGAAATCAGAAGGTGACACCGCCTTGTTGTCAAAACAATTCAATTTTAATTTCTATAAATTGTTGATTTTTAACCATTTTTAGGTTTGAACTGCAAGATCAATTCATATATCGCATCTCATTGTACTATAAATATGTCATTTTGAGAAAACGGGAATTTTCAGATTTCGGTAATGCACATTTTTCCTTGAACTTTTTGCAACAAATATAAGTTGTGATGTGTAAACGGAGTAATAAGAGCAAAAAAATAAAATTTCAGGTTTTAATAAAAAAAAATGTTTTTATTAAGAATATGTATTTGATTTCAATATTTATTAAGTAATTTTTCTTTTTTGTATATGTTTTTGTATACAAAAATAAAAAATAAAATTTGTTTTAAAAATATCGAACCAAATCGATCAGCTTTTTAGCATTTACAGTTTTTTTGAGATGCTCTGAATATTTGCTACAATAATGCAAAAACAGAACAATTTTATTTATGTCACGTAACTGTCGATAAACATATTTCTAAACATTTAAGAAGGTTCCTCCGTGTATATATGTAAAATAAAAATATGTATTTATTTATTTTCTACTTTTTTTTTAACTAATTGTAAATATTCATTTGCTTAGTCCATAATTTAACATTATTTTGTTATATCTCATTATAATTATTGGATTTATTGTCCTATAATCCTCCTATACAATGCTTACGCAAGTCTTCCAAAAATATTTTCCATAAAAAGAGAAACAAGACACAAAAATACATATACTGCTAACAATCTCAGTCTACTCAAAGTCTAACGGCCTTGGATTTAAAATTATTCAACGCCTACAAAAGTCAGTTGTATAGTTCAATCGGTTCCAAGTTTCAATAATATATAGTGAAGTGACTAATATTAATTCCTCGTCTTTGTCAATCTCTTTCGTCTACAGAATTTAACCGAAGTAAATTCTAAGAACGTTGAAATGTTCGTGGGATTGGATTACATTAGATAAAGTAAAAATTCATTTAAGAAGTTAAAATTATCTGATACATAAATAAAATAATTATTCTTTCTGCAGATATGTATCGTTTATTTTTTTTTAATATAATTTTTATCAGAAGTGAATGAAGCTAATTTCATTCAAATGTTAAATCGCTAAATCTGGATAATATAAGATCCGCATGACCACATTGCTTTTTAACACCTACAACCAATGCTTCCACTTAGTTAGTATAATAATAGTTACCATAGGTATATTATTAAGTAATGTTTACGTTGATTTTGTTTTTTTCTTTTCATACACTTATAGGATGAATGTATTTTAACCAATACTTAAGTAAGATTTTTAGCAAAATATAGATTTGCCCTATCCATGAGTTCCATATCATGAGTAAGCAAAATATACATTCAAATTCAGGTATTATAATTATAGGTCTTAGCGCAGAGATTGCAAATGTTGAAGTGTTAAAGATACATATAATCTTTTCAGCTGATTTTTAAGACGTTGAAATAGAAAGAAACACACAGGCCACAGCTATAAGACTTTAAGTAAAAAATAAAAAAAAATAACTGAAAAGAGAAAGAGAGAAATAGCTGGAGAGAATTAGTTAGTTAATTTGAATTGGAAGTTGTTTTGGCCAAAATTCCATTGGAAGTATTGTAATGGCGCACTCTTGAGTGAAATTATTTAGACGTGTTGAGTGGCAAGTCTGAATACAGAAGTTCTCAATCTTTCAATAACTTCATAGGGTGATAAGCTATCACCATATTTTTTTTTTAATTTAAAAATAGTGGCTAAAAAATTTAAACACCCTGCGATGTAAAAGTATTAGAATGTTACTACTTAACAATTTACTTACTTTAAAGCTTTTGACTAAAATATTTTTAGTTTTTAACATTTTTTAACTTTATATTTTAACATACTTAAACCTATTTTCTTAATAAACTTCAATTGAAGACGTCTATAAAGTGACAGTTCGGGCAAACAAGTAAGTAAACATACCATTTTAACATTTTTAAATTGTCAGAGTGACATTGGGAGGGTTCAATAAAAACAGCTTAACATCTGAATTTTCAGATTTCTGAATTTATGTCGTTGAACGCAAAAAAAATCTGAAATTTCAGTCGAAAGTAATTGTGTCAAATTCCTGCGTTTACCTAAAGGATTTACATTGAAGCGAAATAAAATAGAA
Source organism: Epistrophe grossulariae (assembly GCA_929447395.1). Taxonomy (NCBI): domain Eukaryota; kingdom Metazoa; phylum Arthropoda; class Insecta; order Diptera; family Syrphidae; genus Epistrophe; species Epistrophe grossulariae. The sequence goes on from OV839566.1 coordinate 138,730,421, forward strand.
CTTTAATTACATTTGTAAATTAAACATTGAGAGTGAGTAGTTGTGAGGATGAAAATATATGTAACTAAATCAGCAACAGGTTTCATTACCTTCATTAAAAGTCTTTTATTGATATGTATGACTTACAAAAACATAGAAAAACTTTCCAAACATCAATTAAAAAAATTGTTGATTTAAAAATTCACTAAACAATAAACAAAAAGTTCGTTCATTTAAATAAGTATTAAATTTTCATGACAAAAATTCTAAAAAAATCAACCACCAACAAGACGAAAATTATAAAGTTCAGCTTTTATGTGTGCTTTTGACACTTCCCCCACCACAAACAACTTTCATCTGAATATTCAGATGAGAATTTCTTGTCTGAAAATTCAGATGAAACGTAACTAAACGTAACTAAAAGTCACTAAAAGTCATCTAACTTTTTATGACAGCTGGCCAATCAGAAGCTCCCAAAATTCAGATGTAAAACGTAATCGATTGAACGCACCCATTTACTTAATATTTAATAATAATAATAGTTAACTGTGTCAGCGCATGAAACATTTACGATCACATGAATAATACCAGTCGGTAAATGCTGTCCCAAAATGCGTTTTTGTTCGTTGTCAACGCTTTTTTTCAATGCGTTAACACCTAAAACAATGACGATCACACCACATGACTCGACCACATCCGAGCAATAAAAAAAAAAATGGCAAAAAAATCCATCATTACTGCTTTGAAGATCACGTGACGTGATTGTTGACGTCTCTGTATACTTATCTCACTCCCACTTCATGGAGAGAAAGAGGTGGCCAAGAAAGGCATCTCTTTCTCGCCATGAATTGAGAGTGAGAAGAAGTACAGAGACTTCAAAAAAAGTCGGTGGAGGCAGTCCAATGTGAACACCGTTTATAACATTGTTAACTGTTATGTCGATGTGATTTTTTTGTGGCTAAATAAACTGTCTCAAGCTATAAACTATCAATTTTCATTGAAAGATGGCTATACGACGTTGATGGATCGAAAGGATTCATAAATAATTTTTGCTGCAGTAATACTGGTATTGCCCTAGTTAACCAGTTTTAGATAAAAACTATATTGTATGGCTTTTTCATGTTTCTGAATTTCACCTTCAGTTCTACAGAAATATACTTATAATCTGGTCACCCTAACTTATAGATGAATACGGATGTCAATATCATATACCTTATCTGAGTTCCCGTCATTCATATCATCTTATCATAAAACTGTTGAACACAATTTTCAAGAACTTTGATAAGAAAATTCTTATAAATTTTTAAAAAGCTCTATCAAACTTTATATCGCAACAAAAATGCAGTTTATCTAAAAACTTCGTCAAGTATAAAACAATGTTGAAAAAAAATTTAATAATAATTCTTCTTGGTACAGTAGCTACAATTTATGCTGCGGAATTATTATGTTCAGAAGATTTCTGCTCGGTTAGTTTGATTTTTTTTTTTTTTTTTTTTGTTATAAAATAACTTTGTTTTTTTTTAATAAAACTTTATTACAAATTCAAAAGTACTACATCGAAAAAAATGAATGCATGTCAACAAGTGACGCTTGCAAAATTCAAAATAGAACTTATAGTGGAGAACTGTTTCCGGGGGAAGTACCGTGTGGATGTTGCGATGTTTGTCTACAAAATCTTCGTATAAGTTTTTTTTTTTTAATTATGTTATTTCGTATATTTGTTAATTTAACATATCTTTTGTATTCATTTAGGTGAAGGCGATCCTTGTACGATTGGATCTCCAGATGTAACACCTCCAATGCTTGTTTGTGGACCAGGTTTATATTGCAAACAAAAGGGCGTCGCAACTGAATTTACTTGTCAAAAAAGTAAGAAAACGTGTTGTACAGAAACCAACAGGCCTAATTTTATGTAATGTTTACAACATTATTAGGCCTGTTTTATAATTTTGTTTAACAAATTTCCAAAAACTGAGTATTTTTTATGGGTTTTGGCAGTAAATTTTGAAAATTTATGCAAATTTGATAGAAATTTCACTTTACCAAAGACCAATCAGGCCTGTTTTATAATTTTGTTTAACAAATTTTTGTCAAAAAGACAAAAATTTTAAAGTCCAATTATTGACACATTTTTTCACCGAAATGACATTTTACCAGTTAATTTCCACAAAGACAGGAAACTAAAAAACCTTAAAAATACATTTAAAGAACTTTCAAAGTCAATATTTTTCACTCTTTATTTAAGAATTAAGACAGAATGACTAAAATTCATTAAATAATTTGTTCTTTAAGTGACCCACACTGAATGCTTTCGCGAGCAAATTGCTTATGATGAGAAAAAATCAGCTGGACTATTAGGATCTTTTATGCAGCGACCTAGATGTGATGGTGATGGAAATTTTCTATCAGCAAAATGCAAATTAGGACAATCGTAGGTTCAGTTCATTCGATAAATTTCACCTGAAGCAAGCCTTTTTGTAGATGTTTTTGTGTCAATAAAAATGGCAAGAGAATCTTCGGGGAAGCTCCTTATAGCCCAGCTACGGAAGCAACTATGAAATGTGAATGCTCCAGGATGGTTGAGCAATTTATGAGCACAATGAAGTTCAAATATCCAATTCTGACGGCTAGATGTCAAGAAGATGGAAGCTTTGATCCATTGCAATGCATGGACAGAAAGTGTGTTTGCATTGAACCTGATTCGGGATCTCCATCTAGTTCTATTACCGTTGTAACTGGTACCGATTACAAACTTATGCCATGTTGTAAGTACAATTTCTTTTGTTTTTCTCAAATTTATTCGGTTCTTTAAATTTTGACTTTGTCTTTGAAAAAAAAAAACTTTCTCTAGTCGATCGTAAAATGCATTTGGAATATAAATATTTTCACAATTGTGAAGAATTAAGGAATGAAATGGCAAAAGAAATTGGAGTTGCAGAAAATCAACTATTCACGGTCTTCGGGTATAATTTTCCAAATTGTCAACCAGATGGTTGGTTTGATGCCGTACAAAAAGATGGGACAACTTTATTTTGCGTAGATAAATACAATCAAAGGATTGAAGAATTTGAAGCAAAAGAAGGAAGTCAGGATGCAATTGATATGAATTGCAGTAAGTTATTTATTCATTTATGATATTTTTTTGTTAATTTTTTTTTTTTTTATTTTAGAATGTGCTAGAACTCGCCACTTGATGCGGAAGCAAAATGCTAAGGATTTGCCGGAATGCAAATCCAATGGGAATTTCAAAAAAGTAAGTAGAATTTGTAACACAAAAAATGAAACAGCTATAAATAAAAAATCAAAAACTGCCTAAAGCCCAAAAAAGGTAGATGCCTGATAATTCATTAAAAAGATCACGAAATTAAATAATTTGGGAAGTCTAATATAAAAACTCAAATTTTCTTTCAAACTTCTATTATTTTTTGTTTCATCAGTTCTTTTTTTAAGTTTGATCAATTTTTTTTTAGCTAAGGCTTCTAGAAAGTTAAGATATTATTATTTTTAAAATTAGAATAAAAAATTAAAATTTTGAGAATGGATAACCTTCCGGACGGACTATAAACCTTTGCATTTTATTTAATATTTTTATTGATTTATATTTTTGTTTGTATAGTATACTAATTACTGATTGTGTTAATAAAGGCATTCCTGTTAATTTTCAGGTACAATGCAAAGACGAAATATGCTATTGCGTGGATGAAAATGGTTTACAACTGACAAAAGAAATACCAAATACCACAGATATAAATTGTTAAAACCTAAAATAAATAAAATACAAATTTGCAAATATATGTATTTTAAATATATTAGATATTATCTTACCGTAAAGTGTCAATTTTGTATTTATGGGCTTTTTTGATCAGTTTTTATCTATATGCGAATTAAATAACGTTTAAACTTACATATTAAATGTTCGGAGTCCATATAGAATTTTTAAATTTTTTGGCGCAACTTTCCAAAATTCTTACTTTAACACATTTTCGTAAACAAACGAGAATATTTGACGAAAATCATCGACTGCTTCATACTTTGACACCGATTTTTCTTCAATAAAAAACCCGAATATAGCAGAATACCCATTTTAGATCACAAATTCGTAAAACTGCAGGTTCACTAACATACATACAGTCTTTGAAATACTCGTACTTGTGTTTGAGATAGAGATACGGCAATGATTTGAGAATCCGAGTAAGTTATAGAATTTGTTTTCATACCTTTTGTGACTACCTGAAGACTCATGGGGATTTCCATAATCCATACAGCTTTTTATACCGAATCCAATATAAGAAATAATTCAAAATCTTTCTGGGTATTTTTGAGTTCTAAGAGAAAGTGTTCATCATTTCCTCAATGTATGGACTACGAGGATTTAAAATCCAACGATATTCAGTCCTCATGTGATCTTTTTGCCCGGTTCTTTCAAACTTCATATAATTGTGACATTTTAACAAATGTTGATGGCTTATACCCTGATATTACTTCTTTGATAGATTTCAAAATGTAAAGTTTTTCAGAACAGGATGTCTTGGAAAGTTTAAAAAAGTTGATGTTTCAAAAAAATCTGGCTTTGATATGATTCCTCCTATTCTTTTGTCAAAGTGTTCTTTTTCACTTTGTAATGCTTTGACCCTTATTTTTAAAAAATCTTTAAAAACTGGTGTTTTCCTTAATGAATGGAAAATATCTTATAAAGATCCAATTTATAAGAGTGGCCTTAAGCACTTAGTGAAGAACTATAGACCAATCTCAAAACTTTCAGTTATACCCAAATTTTTGGAAAAAATGGGCACCCAAAGACTTTATTTTGCTGTTAAGAATTTGCTACCTCAAGAACAACATGGTTTTGTTAAAGATGATCAACTTGTACTAATTTAAGTCTTTTTGCAAATTACTGTATTAATCATGTGGAAAAGGGTAAACAGATTGATGTCCTATATACTAATTTTGTTAAGGCTTTCGATCGCGTTCATCATGGTCTTCTCCTGCAAAAGCTTAAGATGTTGGGATTGGATGTTTCTTTTTTAAAGTGGTTAGGATCATACTTGACTGACAGGAAACAAGCTGTTAAGATAGATGAATGCGTTTCAAATCTTATAGATGTGGTATCGGGACTTCCACAGGGCAGTCATTTGGGCCCACTTCTTTTTCTAATCTTTACCAGTGATTTACCTTCTATTTTTAATTATTGTAACTGTTTGATGTATGCTGATGATGTTAAAGTATTTAAAGCAACTTCTTCACTTGCTGATTGCAGGTTAATTCAGTCAGATATCAACAATTTTCTCAAATGGTGCGACTACAATCATCTTGAGCTGAATTACTCGAAGTGTAAAATTTTTCATGTATCTAGATCTTTATCTCCCATTGATTTTGAATATAAATTCCATGATGTTAGTCTTCCTAGGGTAAATGAAATAAATGATCTTGGCGTGATTTTTGATTCAAAGCTTGATTTCAGATCTCATGTTGATTATATAGTTTCTAAAGGTAATTCGCTTTTAGGTTTTTTGAAACGAAACTCTAAAGATTTTAAGGATGCCTATACTTTGAAGACCTTATTTATATGTTTATAGTTTTACCGGTTTTGGAATATTGTTGTGTAGTCTGGTAGCTTTTTTACGAAAATAATGTTCTGAGAATTGAAAGAGTTCAAAAAAGATTTACTCTTTATGCATTACGCAAACTTAATTGGGTTGGGTCTTTGCCAGATTATAAATCAAGATGTTCACTTATTAACATAAAAACGCTTAAATGTCGAAGGTAAGTCCAATGCATTTTGTCCGTTAAGGATATTTGTGATAATCGAATAACCTCTAGTGAGCTGCTTTCACTAATGCCTCTTTATGTTCCATCAAGAATTTTTCGCAACAGAAATGAGTTATTTAATGCTCCCCTTCATCGAACCAATTATGGTCTAAATCAACCAATAACACGTTCTCTAAATCTGTTCAATACGGTTTATAAAGAAATTGACCTTAACATGAATAGAGATTGTTTTAAGAAAATAATTCTTCAAATATGTAATTGATTAATTAGTTTAGAATAATTTTAATTTATTACTAGCTCTTGTAAATATGTATAAATCTTTTTATCTTTATTATTTTTGTTAATTTTGTAATCAATTGATGAAATAAATAAATAAATTTCTATAGCGCACCTAATGAGCATAAAAAGGAAAAAAAAAGAAAATATAAATTAATATTTAAATTTAATTTTAAAAAAATATATTTTAAAATATAAATTTAATGAAAAACATACAAAATTTTAAATTTCTAAAATAATTGTTTGTGTTATTTTTCCTACCAATAGGTATTTCTAGTGGTTTTAGTATGGATGCTTTTAAATTATACGTACTTTAATTTTGCTTCATAAAAAATGTCTCCTTCATTTTTTAATATTCCATACTTTTTGTTAATGCAGTGCCTACGTTCTGTAACTCTCGCATTGGCGAGAAACGACGAAAATTGAAACAAATCATATGAGTTCTGTTCCATTTTCCAACGTTTCTCGACCAATTTTATCGATGGGAGAATTACAGAACGTAGGCACAGATGTTCTTAATCGAGAGTGATTCTAACTTTTTTTTCTAAGTAAAGTTTCATAATTATTTTATGGTTTCTTTTCTTAGTCCTTTTTTCATTAAATGATATTATGTTGTGCATACAAAAACTATAAACGTCTCCTTTATCATTATAGAAAAGAATATACAAAAAAAAAATAATTTAAATAATATTTTCCATGAGAACGAAGAAATCATGTGTAGTTATGAACCATATATCTTTAACAGCATCTTCGAGATTCAGTCATCAATTTTTCTTTATGCGTTTTTAATCATACGCCTGACCTATAATCAAATAGTAGCGAAGTAAAATAAAATTAGAAATAATTATTTTTGTTTAGGTGGAGCGATTGAATTAAATATAAGCATATATTTTAGTAATTTTAAAGTCGATATTTTTTACTTACTAACATAATATAAATGGATAGTAAATATATTTTCATAAATATATACATACATATGAATACATATATCTTCAAATAGTCCCAACTACCATAAAATTAATCATTCCTTTAAGCCTTTAAATAACTTTTTTGGCGCAGTTATTCTGCAAAGGTGTTATACACCCTCACCTTATAAAACATACCTACCAAAATTAATCGATTTGTTTTATAGTCATTGCCGTATAGTAGATATATTCCACCCACAAAATATCACCTGACAACCATGTTATGATATAAATAACTCCGTTAAAGTCCTTTCCGGTTATCCTAGTAACATATTCAAACATTCTCAATAATTCCTTCAACGTCACGACGAAAACATCAAAACCAAATTTTGTTCATGAATTGTTTTTATTTATTTTTTCAAATTCCCGTTTAAATTTTCTTTAAATTGAAAACTTGAAAGAGTATATAAGGATCTAATGACTGCATTCCAGGAGCGCGAACAAGAATTTTTGAAAATCAACGAACAATTGGATAAGATGACCAAATTGGCTTTTGAGAAACCACAGCCAACGAAAATTATTGATTCAAAGTATGCAACTTATACAAAAAAGGGTCCCATTACCGCCATTCGACAGAATTCCAAGAATCATCAGGAGATCTCTTTAAATGGTTTGAAAGAAAAGAACTCTAATACTAAGGAAAATGTTTCTCTAAATGGTGTTCGGAAAAAAATGTTACCCAAGGAACAACAACGCCCACTTCAAGGAATTATCGAAGAGAAGAAACATATTTTTGAACGCAATAATGTCATGGCAAGTCCACGAAGTTCGGTAAGGACGCTTCCTCTGACTCGAAGTACCATGTCGAAAAATCCTTCAAATGTAGTTTTACGCTACAAGAATAGTTCGTTTATTCAAAGTCCATCGCTGGAAATTCTTGTGAGAGATGAAAACGAGTCAATTCGGAGTTTGGCATCATCGCGCACTTCCGAAATAAGTGGTGCTATTTCAACAGCCAGACCAAAAATTAATCTTAGTTCGGAGGGTCTTGTCAAGTAAGTTGTTAATTATTATACGATTTTAATGTCACACGTGTCGTAATTGACTATAAATCCTCTATTGCAGATATTTGAAGTCTAGAATCGTCATTTTACAAACAGAACATGAGAAACTTACAGAAGAAATGTCCAATCAGAAGGATTTAGCTGAGAAAAGTATCGAAAGGCAAAAGAAAGTTGAAACTCAACGAGATCTCGCTTATACCAGAAACAATGCATTGTCAGAACAAATGACTAAATTAGAAGGACAATTAGAGGAAGCACTTCAGCGATTAAAAGATACTGATTCCGAGCATAATACTACTCGAAAAGAACTCGAAGGTACAAAACGTGAATTAAAAGTTCTGACACAAACGAATGCTAACTTGGAAAAACGTTTATACCGAACCAATGAAGAACTTGAGAATACCCGAAATATTCTGAATCAAATGAAAAGTTCAGAAAAAGAAATCAGAGATTCTATTCGTAATGAAAATGAAGCCCGGGAGAAACAAATTAAAGGCTTGAAGAAGCAACGTGCTGATTTGCTGAACGCCTACAAGAAACAATTATTTTTAATTGATAATTTAAAACGTCAGAATTTGTGTATGGAACAGTCAAGAATGATTGCATTTGGTGAGAAAGAATTTACAAAAGTTCTAGATTGGCAAACAAAAGTTTAATGATTTGCGAACAAAATAATACGTATTTTCTTTTATGTGGTATCATTTTGAAATATACTCAATGTTAAATAAAATAAAATTTATAAATGTCTTACTCAGCCACTGAAATTCTTTTATGGGAGACAAATTCTGCTTTTAAGCTTCTTTAAAAATCTATTTCGGGGTTTAGATTTTTTAAATTGTTCCAGAAACAACGAATGAACAAGGAAAATTTTATAGACTGTGAATTTTGTATAACGGCTTTTTCAAAAACGAAGAAACAAAAATAAATTATTTGAACTTAAAAGGACCATCCCTACAAATAGAAGATTGGAACTAAAAAAAACTACAACATGACATTGTATAGGTATAGCCGTTGTATTTCAATAATTTGTTGCTATCTTAAGGCCCATATCATGGACTTACGAAAGAAATGCAAATTGTAATGGCGTATATTTCGAAGAATTATAATTATCATAAACTTTTAAACGATTTAGTACGATGTTAATGCATTTCAATCATACTAAAAATGCTTTGACATCATACTAAAAAATTATCTTTTAATACACATACCTATCTAAGTTCACAATAGGGTGTTTTTTATTTCGGTATCTATGATAACACAATTATACCAACCCGCTTTTCAAAACAATACTTAGATACAACTAATATATGTACTCCTCCTCATTCTTCATCCACCCTTTCATTTATAATATGGTTTGCAATATTAGACATCAATTTATTTTCGTTCAAAAAAAAAATTAGCAGATAATTGAAAAGCAATCTTGGAAATCCCACTTCTGGGACCATATTTCATTTAGAGAAACTTTACTATAAAAACCCTCGTAAACTCCAAGAAAAGCATCAGTTCTTTCGTCGTCTTCAATCAACTTGCATCAGCAGTTCTTTGTGTCTATATTCGAACAAAACTCAAATCAATCTTAAAATGGCCGCTTTCAAAGTTATCTCATTTTTCTTCGTTGCTTTCTTGGTTGCAGCAATCTTAGTTGAATCAACTGAAGCTGCCTACAGGAAGCCTCCATTCAATGGAAGCATCTTTGGAAAACGTAACAGCGTTGGTGAGTTTCAAAAATCAAAAAATAATATCTTGACACAATCAAACATCATCTTAAAGTATAAAATTAAAAAAAAATACCTTTCTTTTGCAGAATATGATAACGGAAAGGCCATTACAGCAATGTGTGAAATTGCTCTGGAAGCTTGCCAAACCTGGTTTCCCCAAGAAAACAAGTAAAGCAGCTAGATATTAAAAAAAAAACTTTTTTATAAGGTCCACTATAATTATTGTATGCAATTAAATAATGAAATATGTATATCTTAAGGCTTTGAAATTATTAAGTGTTTGATAAAATTAATAATAATAATAAATATTACAAAAACAATAAACAATTTTGTCGATTTTCTTTATTTACCCCTTATCAATCAGATTACAAAAAAAATTCCTTATATCCAGAAAATAGAGGTACCTTCCACACAAAAGTTTAAAAACCGTTAGAGAAAATTTTATTTTACTCGATTTTTATTAAAATTTGACTATGAACGATCTATCATTTAACAGGTACAAGTTTATATTAGGTAATTATTAACAGTAGGTACCTTTCGTAGAACAATTTTTAAAATTTTCAAAATTCAATGCTCTTATTAATTTTCAATAAAAAACAGAAAACCGGATGCTAAAATAAATTTATCTTGGTTTTTGAGAAATAAAAAAAAAATTAAAAATACTTTTTTCCAAGAAAAACACTTTTTTTTGTTTGATCTGCTGAGGTCAATTATTAAATTAGTGGATTATCCCTTTTTTATTTTTTATTGCATACCATCAGGTTTTTAGCAAATAATAAAAAAAAATAAACTGGATTAACTAGATTTCACCTTTACTACTTCTCATTTACTTTTTTTTTTCTTAAAAACCAATTTACATTTTAGCATCCGGTTTTCTGTTTTTTATTGAAAATTAATAAGAGCAAAAGTTATACTTTATTACATAAAATTTTGAAAAAAATTTATTTGAAATTTTCTTTTTTTTTCAAAATTTCGAGTTTGAAAATTAATTTTTCAAAAACTGTTCACTAACACAACTTAGTTCAAAATGAAAATTAAAGAAGATATATCTGGCTTTCCAAAAAGATATAGCATGGTGTTGTAAATTTTACCGTTGTTTTTAAATAATTATTTTTCTGTTTTAAGTCGAAGCCTAAACGGGGAGAAATAGACCCCCTCCTATACGATTTTTCTTGTCTTAACCCAACCTACTCGCTCAAGCTTTTTGGTGCACCTTATACCGATCACCCTGTAAATATCTTATTTTCAAAATCCCATACACCTTAAAAGTTTTATTCGCCCGGAATTTTACAAGCTGTGAGTTTCGCCCGAACAAAATTTTGTTCGTCTACTAAAAATTAATGAAAATTTAGGCTGTCAATGGCATTATACATTCCGCCCGAAATGAATGTTCACAATAAGGGGAATTTTTTTGAAAATGAACTTTGGGTGAAACTCACAATAGGCGAAAAGTGAATTCCAATTTTCCGGCTGGAATTTCGTTCGGGTGTAACTCAAAATAAGGCTAAATATTAAAATGTTTACGTTGACGAAAATCCATAAGTAGGGTAGAGCGAGGAGGATTTGACGAAAGGAGGCTTTGTCATTTTCAAATATAAGGTCATACATAATGCGAAAGAGAGCAAAAATCTGAATTTGCAAAGCCTTCTATGTTATGATTTACACAAATGAAAAAAGCAGTTTTACCTCTGCCTTACGGCCTAGCGTACGTGTTTTTGTTTTTGGTCAACTTTTTTGGTAATTTTGTATATTTTCTTTGTTGGGAAACCATGTGTAAGTGCTAAGTTTTTTGTTTATATCTTAAGCGATTGTGACTATTAATACATACGTATTAAATATAACAACAGTGTTAAGTGCAAATACAGCAACATTTCGGTAAGTTGAAATATAAAGTTAAAGTGCGATTAAAGGAGGATTTAACAACTTAGAAGTAGGAGCATTTGACAATTTGTCAAATCCTCCTAATCGTTTCTTTTAAAAACAATTATTTGTTTTTTAATCAATGTTTATTAAATAATTACTTTATTTAGCAAAATATGCCAAATATTTATAAAAGAAAACACCCTGAAAGGGTCGTAGATGAAGAAGCCCTCAAAAAAGCACTGAACGATATAAACCGCAAAATTGAAACGCCAACAATTACTGCTGCGCGGAAATATAACATAAACAGAACGACCCTTTTATATCGCTTAAAGGTTTTATCGGAAAATCGTATCCCGATCAATCTACAAAGCAGGGCTAGCACCAAATATTCTATAGGGCAAATCCTCACCACGTCACAAGAACAATAGTTGACAGATTATTTTAAGAAGTGCTCAAATCTGCACCATGGCCTGACGTTTGATATGGCTAAGCGATTTGTTTACGACTATGCTGTAAAAAATAATGTAAAATGCCCTTCTTCCTGGGTTAGGGAGCAAGCAGCTGGAAAAGTTTGGCTGTCGGGGTTTATGCGGCGAAATCCAACAATTAGTCTGCGAAAGCCGGAGAACATAAGCTTGGCACGTCTTCGAGCTTTCACCAAAACTGCTGTAGAGGATTTTTTTTCTAAGCTTAAAGGTCTTCTTTTGAAGCATTCTTTTAAACCTGAAAACATTTACAATCTTGACGAAACTGGCCTTAGTACAGTCATGGACTCTGTTAGAGTAAGATCTTCCGTCTTTTTTCTTTTTTTTTTTAATAAAATAAAATATGATCTCTGCAGATTATAGCACAAAAGGGCAAGAGAACCGTATCACAAACCGCTTCAGGGGAAAGAGGCACCTTAGTGACAATGGTTGCAATTGTCAATGCGGCTGGTAATCATGCACCTCCTGTCTACATATGCCCCCGAAAAAAGACTAACCCCTTATTCATGAAAGGAGCAATCACTTCAGCCATCGGCTTGTTTTCCGAAAGTGGTTGGATGACCGCAGAAATGCATATTAAAGTTTTAAAACATTTAAAACATTTTTGTTTGATAAAATACTTGAAGTTTAATTTATAATAACTTATAACAACTTAATTTATTAACTATTCTGTATATTTTGTTAATTTTTTCTGAATAAAATTATCTTTGTGTTACGTTTTTAAATGAAAGTTCATAGACTGGCAAATTCTCCTACCTATTGTCAAAACCCCCTAAGGCAATGTCAAATCCTCCTATAAAGTGGGAGGATTTGTCACTTTTACTTTATTTCTTTTTCGCTTCACATCATGAAAACCCTTTAGATTATATTTTTGGAATATACACCATTTTAAAGTCAAATATATAAGGAAAGTTTTTTACCCCGACATAGTTAACGGTGCGGTAGATTTTGGTTCAAAATGACGTATCATCATTTTTGTGTCAAATCCTCCTCGCCTTACCCTACCTTAAAAATTTGAATACAAAATTCCATGAAGCACTAAAAACAATTCCAAATGTCATTCCCTTTAAGAAATTTGAAAATTAAAAAAAAAAACCAGGGGTAATTAAAAATTACTTAAAATTAAAGATGAAAGCTTAAAAAACTAATTCAACTAGTGCAATTTTTTTCTTTTAAAACTCTTCAGTTACATACATATGTATGTATGTACATATCCTGTTGAAGTTGGACGCTCATTTGAATGTATAAGAATTTTTTCACACAGTTTTTTGTGATAGTGTGGGAGCATATGCGACCGTATGCACGTTTGCGAATGGGACGAAAATAGAACATTGCATATCCCTCGCATTTGCGAGCATAATATCCTCATAGCTTAAGTATATGAAAAGTATATAATATGTAGGCAACCAAATAAAAAACGTTTTTTTTTTTGTTAAATAAAACTAAGAAGTTATTTTCTTCCCTGCAGTATTATAACAATTTTGTATTTTCTTCATCTTGAATTAATACAAATATTAGAATTTGAACAAACTAAAAAATGTGATTTCAATTTGGAATATACATAGCTTACCAGATCTATTTTATATCCGATCCGATCGCATTTTTCTATTCACTTAATTTATCACAAATTAGGGCGATATTTTTAGTTTTTGACGATTTAAATTTTAATATTAAAAAGATCCAAGTGTTACATACATTGAATGAAACAAAGGCGTATTTTTTTCTTAAGTTTTAAGTTTTTGAATTGTTTTCATTTGTTGTTTTTTTTAAGGAAAGGTTGTTTGATGTAAAAACTATAAGTTGCGAAATTTTATTTCATTTTTGAATTTGTTGATTGGGTGGACAATTTTGAAATTTGGCGATTTTTTTCGCGACTTAACTTTTACATTTCGCGATTCGGCATTTTCAAAACTGACAACTCTGCTTACAGCAATTTATTATTTCAGAGTGCTCTCGCAAGCTGAAAATATCCAGGACCCATGTTCTGTAACTCGGCGATAACTTTTCGCGTCGAGAAACGGCGAAAAATGGAACAAAACTCATAGGAATCCTATGGGTTTTGTTCCATTTTTCGCCGTTTATCGCCTCGAAAAGTTATCGCCGAGTTACAGAACATGGGTCCAGATTGTCCCAAAAAAAATTGCCTTATAAATATAACCTTTGCAATACATAAAAGGTTCCATATTAAAAAAAACAACCACCGTTTAGTTTTCTTCAATTAGTGACACTATAATTATAATATTTAAAAAGACCAACTTCTCTCCCTTCTTCGCATAAGACTTGTCTTAAAAATTTAATTTGCTTTTAAGAAATAAATAAACACCATTACGAATACAAGTATAAAAACATTGTTTATTAAAAGTTTTGTTTTAATAATTATTAAACTCAAATTAAATTTAAAAAAATACATATAGAAAAAAAATACTAGTTCTTAGTTGTGATCCTAAACTCATTTTAAAATTTGTGTTCCCAATTTTATTGGTTATTTGTAATCTTAATTACTGCGAGCACATACAAATCATTTCACATTATAGAAAATCGTAGAAATATTTTATATAAAAAAAAATAATATCGCTTTACATTGAATTTAAAGTTATATGTATGTATATGCACATGAACCGACGATGAACACGAACACTGTCCGTTACACAGTTTTAAATAGTTCCTTTAAAATTTTTATAATAAACATTTATAACATTCAAAACTTTAACCGTCTACAACATTAGGATATCGATGGGAGGCACTTCTCTTTCGATTCTCACGAAGCTCACAAACATATTTGCGCAAATGTAGCATATAGTCTGTCATGAATGTTGTGTATGTCTAAAAAAGATTCAAAATTAATTTATTATAAAATGGTTTGATTAACGATTGATTGTGAGAACTTACATTGTCCAAGACATATCGCGGCATGTAACCTTTGAGATCTAGACACAAGAGCCATTCAAAAATACAGACATCAGACTTGCCTTCCACCTCACGCATAGCCCAACAAGACACTAGATTTTCACCTCTGTCATAGAAAAACATAGATACAATTTATATACTTTCACAGTAAAATAAAACTCACCTTGTGTATTTAGGAATTTGCGGCATTCCGGGATAAACAATGCTTATGGCAGCACTAACGTAAATCTTATCCTTCTGTTTGGGCTGCACATTTTGTTTTTTCACTTCAATCACAGGAGTTTCCTCAGCATCATGGAAGTCTTCTTCCAAAGGTGGGGGATCAGGAAAGTCTAAGTGTCCCTGAAAGCCTTTTGCTCCTAAACTCTGACTAAGACTTCGAAATACACCTTCATTTGCAGACGGAGAAATATCATCTTCTAATTTCACAGAACTTGCACTATCCAAATTTAAGCTTCCCAAACCACCTGACAAATTTTCGTTGTCTCCCGAAATCGTTGAAACGCTACCTTCACAAGATCGATTTAAAATATTTTCATCATCGTCGTCGTCGCCTTTCTTTTCATATTCTACGCTGTCGTTGTCTTCGATTACTTTGCCATCACGACACAGCCGCCAGCAGCGTAAATTGACAAAGTCTCGACTTTTTACTATTCCACCACCTCCACTGGTGGTAGCTTGATAACTGATGTCCGTGTAAGTGTTCACTTTCTGCAAAAAAAAAATAAATCTCAATCAGTATAATTTCTCTATCAATTATTTAAGCTTACACGAAGAATTCTCGATTCTAACAATGTTGGATTCCATTTGGGAATATTTTCAATTTTATAGAAAAGCTCATCTAGTAGTGCTTTAGCTGGGTATTTAATACGACCCTAAAAAAAAAAAAACATAATAAAGTATGTTAATTGCTTTATCTTTAAAAAAAAACTCACAGTTAATCTGTATATTTTGCCTAATCTTTCTCTATGGAGACTCTGAATGGTATCATTCTGTTGAGTTACTTTTTCTACTTTCCAATCACTCGATTGTAGAAGTTGATAGGCTTTGCGCACACAATCCAAACCTTGTTGTTTGTAGTCTTCATCCTGTAAAATAAAAGCAAAATAATATATTGAATGTATTTTGGCATTGTTTGATTTTATACTTGTGACATGACGACTTATGGAATGATACTGTTAGATCTCTGGAAAGAGAACTTCTTTAAATTCCGTTTTTTTGTTTCGAAATTAAATTTAAAAAAGATACAACAAATACAAATCCGTTTGCATTTCCAATTTCAACTGAATTGCATAAATGAATTTGATTAAAAAACAAATAAAATCTAACCGAACCGTGAGGAAAAAATTGAAATCAAATCTTAAAATCTTTTTGCACAGTGATTGCAAATATAATCGATACAATGAAGATATCGCTTATCAAACCGAGAACATTCATGTCCGCAGAGGTAAATGCTCTAGGCGAACTGTATATTTGCGCTTTAAACAGTTTGCTTAATTGAAAGAGAATTTAAATTCAATACATATGTCACCTTAATCTTAATTTTAAAAACCTTTTGATTGGGGTTTGTATCTATTCTAATTAAGTATAATCATGTATGTTTAAATATATGGTGTCGTTTGGATTTGATTGTGTCTTATGAAATGCAAACAATTCTCTATTGAATATCTTACTGATATCTTATTGATAGCAAATTATTTTGATTAAATTAATAAACAGTCAAATTTTTCGATTGCGTGCATATACATACATATTATACGGTTAAAATAAAAGTTCAAAAAAGCACATCCCAGTTTTTTTTTTGGTTCAACATCTGGTTCATTTGGTGGTGCATTCCTCGTAAAATATAAATTTTAATAATATATTTTTATTTTATTTAATAAAATAAAATGCACGACTGGGCCGCACGAACGTGCTCTTATGCACGTTTAAACTTTGGTTTTAAAGTCTTAATATTTTAAAAACTATTAAGCTGATAAAAGAAATAAATAAGTTATGAGAGAGAGAGTACCAAAATATGAAAGTGGAATATGAACCGGTTCTTCAATTAGTTTCACGCAAAATTTTCATTTCCCAACGCACGACCACTAGGAAAAAACTGAGGCAGTGTGGAAAATTGTGACAATTGTCAATCAATTTGTTTTTCTCAAAATATAAATTACGACATAAAAAAAATTATTTCGGATTAAACGATTTTCTTCTCCAGCGTTTTTATTCTTATCAACGAGGAAAAAAGAACGGAACACAGAATTAAAACCCCTTTTCGGAACCTTTTCAAGATTCAAATAACAGTCATTCAAATAAATAATTTGTTTTTCATTCAAAGTAAGTAGTGAGTACTAAGAAATTTTTAACTGTGTATCAAAAATCCATGTGAAGAATTAATTATGGGTTCGTACTGAATTTTAACGTGTATTTTGAAACGTTTTTGTTTTTCATTTCACGTGAGGTGATTACTAGGCTTTATATTGAAAATTTGTTAAAAATCAATATATGTAATTAGAAATAAAGTTATTAAAAAAAAACCTTTGAAGAGATTTTTTTTTAATAATTTTTATATACATACATACATAAGCCTACAATTTTGTTAACATATCTAAGAAAAAAAAAATGGAACTCAATTTTTTTGAAAATTTTTTAAAAATTTGTTGTTTTTTTTTTTTATTTGGTATGCTTATCAAAACCATTAATAATAAAAAAAATTCTTACAATATTATGGTAGATCGCTCTAATATTAGCTCAGACACAAATTTTTAGACCCAAATCTTTTTGATTAATTAAAAGCTTGTCTACCTCATTTTCGAAGATTTAAAGAAAAAGATTTGGATCGATACCTGTTAACTTGTTTGAGAAAAATTGAATTAAAGTAAGAAGAACATGGCTTTGTATGGAAAATTAGAAAAATATTTTTTTTTTAAACCATTTTTTGAATTTTATTATCAAGAGCACTTAAATAGCTTCTAAATACTTTCCTTGCGTTGTAAGCTATTGCCGGAAATTCCTCTGCTAACTTGAAATCACCTTGCATGCCGCTGAACCTTCGAATATGCCTTGGTAAGGAATTATTAATTTACAACAAAAGTACTGGAGCACTTAATTTTGTTTGGTACTTAATTAGCACTTAATAAGTGCCTACTGGTGACGTCACAAAAAAATTGGTTCTAACAACTTGAGGGGAATAACAATCAAACAGAGGCTAACAAATTAAACATGAAACCGAGTAAAAGAGCGGAAACCTTAATAATTTTTTAAATATTAAAAATAATTCAATGCAGTAAATTTTGAGCTTGAGCAGCCCCTTTGTATTTCGTTCTGAAAGTGAAATTTTCTGAAAACGAATATTTTGTAGAGTGTTGAAAAAATTTTCGAAATTCACTGACTTTCCCTGACCAAATTTTCGTTACCTAACTCTCCCTGATTTTCCTTGACTTTCCAGTCGGGTGGCAACTATGTATGTAAATACTTGTATAAAGGTACCGTTATTTTTAATTATAAGAATAATTTTTATTTAAAATCTGCTGGGTATCAAGTCAAACGATCGAGTCGTTTTCGAATTATTAGTTCCCAAATACAAATTTTGAAACTTCTTTTAAAAATCAAAACAAAAATAATACTTTTAACTAACTTTCCCCATAAAAAAATTGATCAAAATCAGTTGAACGAAATTAAGAAATGGTACTATGGAGAGGTACCATTTATAACTATTTTTCTGAAGTTTCTTTTATGGCCTTATTGTACAAAAAATTACTAAATTTAAACAAAAATGGTTTTGAGAAAATTAATAATTTCATTGATTGCTAAAAAAAATGTACCCGTTATTTTTTGTCCTTAAAAAAATGAAAAATATAACGTGTCGTATGTCTAAACGGCTAGGTACCAAGTTTAAAGAACATCGAACCACCCGTTTAGCCTGCAGCCGAAAAGACAGACGGACAGAATTACGAGCCCTATTTTTTCGACTTTGCTATCATCGTTAAGTGAAGTTTGATCAAAATCTTTAATTTGTTTTTTTTTTACGAGTCCATAACTTGCGATATACCGCAAGTAAAAAAGAGTAAGGAGGAATTGGATTTGTTGCTCTTTTCAAACAAAACTAAAATACATATGTATGTACCTCCCATCATTCTTCCTTAACCTAACGAACAAACATTTTCGCTTTCGTTTAGTTCTAAATATCTGAGTCTTGTTCTCAAGCTTTGATTTGTTTGGAAATTGAAGATTTGTTTGGAAGATGAAGATCTGGATAGCCTTCAATTCATGCAGCTAAACATTTTAGTAAAAAATATGGTTTTGGGTCTACACTACAATTGTGATACGACCAATCTTCAGATATCAAGTCCTCAGATATGGCTCGATTATATTTTAATAGACCGCGCTATTATATTGCCAGATCGCTGGCACTTCGGACGCATGCTGCGCAACCCATGCCTTAAGCATATTTATGAATAATCGTCCAATTGATTAATTATCAGATGACGTGTTTTTACCAATGCATTTCTAAATAATCAAATTTTCTAGTTTACAAAACCTTATTGTTAGAAAATAAAAAAAAAGAAAGTACATATATATGATTAGATGTGTTTAGAAAAAAATAAGATTTTTATCAACGGATACCATTAATCGTTATTTTTACAGCCTAAAAATTACTTAAAAATTAGCTTAAAAATTAAAACATTCATGCTAGAGCCTACGATTCAGATTTTGTATAACACGAAATCTGGGTAATTATTACACAAATTACAACCGTGTTCTTTAAAAACGTGTATTTGTTTGCTTACTTCCGGAATATCTAGATCTTGAGTACATGTATCTTTAAAGGATTTTTATTATTAGCTTTTTTTATGATGTTTTTTGATTAAAAAATACATGACAACCCTCATACAATTTCCTCGAACAGTACTTACTAATTGCACTACATATTTAAAAATAAACGCGAATACACGAATTACTCGGAAACAAATAATTCTTGTTTTGAATTATGCGTGGAATAGAGAGCCACAGCCGGAATGGATGCATTCCAGAACACGAGCTACCAACAAAAAAAAATCATTCTGAATATGTAAAAATTGTTACTTTGGTTAAAAAATTCGTCCGCTGCAGACTGGACAGCATGTCAAACTGTGTGAAGAAATTAGTGCAAAAAACAATTCACTGCTTTTCCATATATTGAAAGTTAAAAGTTATCTCGAAGAAAAGTTCTAAAGATGCTTTTTGACTAGCAGTATCAATTGAAATTTGATCTCTTTATACCTTTTCGCGACCCCTAGGTTGAGTTAAATTATAATCACCTTTTACTACAAAATTCAATTACATGATGCACACATTTTTTTTTTTTTATTTTTTGTGATATAATATGACATTAGGTATATAGAAAACAAAAGTGAATCTTTAAATTAAGTTAGAGCCGAATATCGAAGAATACAAAATCAAAAAAAAATATGTAAATTCTTACGATATTGTTTGTAGTTGACGTCATGGTATTGTTATTATATTTTATTTTATTCTCACTCATATATGTACTGTTTGATATACACTTATTTTAAGATTTTTTTTGTGAATCCAAATGATATGACAATATAAACTTCTCCATAGATACTAATTGAAAATCTTTTTAATTTGATCTTTGCATCGGTAAATTTTATATCAACGTGTTCGGCTAGTCAATGACAAATGCAAATCTTGGGTGCCATCATTTTATGAACTTGATTTTTTGTCAACCCCAAATTTAACAAAATTTAAAACAATTTTCTGCAATGAATTATAACTATATATCGTGTGATGTATAGAAAATGATATAAAACAGGTTACCACCTTAATTTATTTAGAAATAAAATTATAAAACAATTTGCTTATTTGCATAAAGAAAAGAATTCACAAAAAAAGCACAGTTTAAAATGAAATAATTATAACATAAAGATGCAAGTTTTCTGTATGCCATGACTTTGAATGATAAATATATACATCAACATACCTGCTCTTCATCACTATTGTGTTCTGTATCGTAAGGTGAGTAGAAGACACTTTCTGGTGGCGGTTGATCTTCCTGAGAAGCTAAAAATGGAGCTATCAGTGGTGAACGATCGTTTGATGATATAGCTAAACAATGGATTTTATAAATTTTTTTTACACAATTTATTTATAATTGATCTCTTAAACCTGCAAGATATCGCCTTGCATGTTGCTCCTGAGGTATAACTCTGACATCGAATAACCACACTTCACCCCAAGACACAACAATCGATGTTAAAACAAGAACAACTCCGAATACAGGTTCTGGTGAATGTACCCACTGCAAAAGAACTCCAATAAATATCTTTTTTCTCTTTTTTTTCATTTTTAATTAAAACTTACATCAAAAAAGATAACTTTAGATACAAGGAATGCACACGAAGCAACCGTTGATAACTATGAATAAAACACTTTTTTATGAACGAAAAATAATTAAGAAAAAAAACTTGTAAAATTTACAGCAATGATTGACCAGTGATTCATATAAAACAGTCCGTAAAACAAAAGCAAGACGACAAATCGACAAATTGCCGTTCCCACAACATCAAACAACGAAGTGTAAATTGTGTAGTGTACAATTTGCTTCTGAATGGCATCGAATAGAGTTCCACCGTGTAGCTATAAAAAATGTCTAAAAATATCCATCAATGTTACCTGATCAATTTCTTTTTTCTTACCATAATACAAATTATCCATAGCACAGAGACAAGGAACAAATCGAATGCAACAAATAAACAGAAAAATCTTCGAACAACTGACATGCGTCCATCTTGCATATAACCACCAAGAAAATCTTCCGAGACAAGGTTAAGGCCAGGATGACGATCTAAAATCAAAAATAAAATATAATATACAAACTTTTTTGAGACCAAGATAAAACAGTTTAGTTACTGTAGTCAAATTGTGGTTGGTAGGCTCCTCGATGATTCATTGGGCGGGCATTATTATAGATGGCTTCGGCTGCTATTCGAATATCACCTGCATTCTCCCGGGGCATAATATATGTAGACGATTTATAATTATTTTGTGATCGTCTAACATCGAAACATGGCTGCTCTTAAGAAAAAAGTTAGATACAGACTTGATTTGGCTAATTCATAGTTATCATACGCAAAACAAAAAATCTTTGCGAAAATTCTTGAATGACAAAATTATTTAGGTTAATGGAAGTATTTTTTTTTTGCAGCACCATACTATTTTGCACCATATAATGCACAAAAAACAATTATAAACTGGCCAGTTTTAAGCGCACGCAGTTTGTGTATCCGACCAAAGAAGCTTCAACGTTAATTTTTTATGTTTTTGCTGCCCAGATTTTGATTCTATCTAAATCAGTATGTTTGCATGATATAAAATCAACAATTGGTTCTATTAATGTCTGATGTTAAGAATATACCATAAGATTTTGTTAATGATTATGTATACTGTGAGAATCAAAAGAAAATGTACAATATTCAATTAAATTAAAAAACTTAAAACTAGTATTTTGTCTGCTTCCCTTTCGCCTTTAAAACAGCATCAATGCGTCTGGGCATTGACTCTACAGTTCGGCTGGGATTTGTTGTCACTCTTCAATTGAAATTGATTAGTGACTCTGTTTGTTATGTTCCTCTTTCGGATCTGCTTATCCAGGTACTCTCACAAATGCTTGATGGGTTTAGGTCTGTTGATTGCGTAGGGTGGTTGCTTAGGTACACAGTTCACAAATTGCTGATGTGTGCTTGGGGTCGTATTTTTGTTGGAAGACCCATGAATCACCTAACCCCAGTTAAGCAAAACTACACGTTAAATTGCCTCTTAAAATATTTAGATAATCTTCTTTTCTCATCGTACTGTCAATAAAGACGAGGTTCTCAACTTCAGTTGACGCCATACATCCCCAGAATATTACCGAACCCCCTCCTGGCTTAACTGTCGAATTTATATTTTTGGATCAAATTCAGAGTTTTTCGTTCTCCATATTTTTGGAGTTTTTTTTTAATCAAAAAATTCAAATTTTTTCTCGTCACTAAGAAGACCATTTCCCCAGAATGACGAACTCTCTTTTTTGATACTTCTTGGCAAAAATAACTCTTCGCTTTCTAGTGTCAATTTATTGAAAATAAATCGACCTCGAAAATTACATACCTATTTTTAAAGAAAGTTTTATCAACTTGCCAAAAATCGAATTGAAAAATAAATATTGCAGGTGTACACTTTCTTTTGACTTTCTGTACTTTTCTTTTGCTCACAGTAGTTAAAAAAAAGTTTTTAATATTTAATTTTTGGACTGCATTGTGCGTTTGAAGCAAAGTTACTCTGGGGTAAGTCTCATTCAAAATGTCAACGATATTTTTTGTTAACAAACAAAATAAGTGTTCACTCCTCCGATGATCGAATTTCTTTATCGACATCAGCTGTTAAAAAAAATGTAACGCCTGTGGGGCTTTAATAGGTATCTTATCAAAAGCAGCCGAAAATGTGTTTTATATGACAAATTGATTGAGGTTCGCCTGCGAAAACAATTGATAAAGACAAATGATTTAAATACATTTTAATATGACTAATTTATTAATTGTTACCATTAAACTGATAAGAACAACCTAGTGGCCAGCTGGGATGACTTTTATTTGACATCATTAGATCCAATGGCAAAGAATAAAGATAAGAATTTAGGTACCATGGTTATTTTAGTCACTTATTAGTCACTCTTTCTGATTAGTGCAAATTTCTGATTTTATGCACAAGCTTCGGTCATATACATGGAGTAAAAGTAATATCATGTGCCATAATTTCTGCAAATGGCGTCAACTGTCTGCAAAAAGGCGTTTTAAACGATTTGCCCAAGTTGCCGAGCATTGTTGTGTTTGTTCCAGCAGAACGCATCAACTACACAGCTCGGGCAACGATGGAGACTTTGAAACACCAGTTAAGACATTGACATCATTTTTGCTCCACCCTTTATTATAGAAGATATCTGAGTGCATCAACTTTCATTGAATTCAAAGCAAGATTTTGCGAGAAAATAGCATCGGTGTTTCTTGAGTTAAAATTCGCATTATTACAACTTTCAATGTTAATTTATTTTTTTAACATATAAAATGATTTATTCAGTTAAACTAAAATAAAGGAACCTATATGTGTCAGGGATGGGACTTTTTTAAAAAATGTCCGAAGTAGATTTGGAAAAAAAACGCAGTAGATTCAACTTTTTCGCAGTAGATTTTTATATTTTGAAAATAAAAATAAGAAATAACCTAAATAAACATAAATAATTTAAAATATATATTCTGTTTTAGCTCTGATCGTTCAGGGCTTCAAATTTGTGTTTCTTTTTTAGTTCTGAGCATGTTCAGGCACGCTCTGTGAGCTCAGAATAAAATAGGAGAGTAAACGGAGTAAAATGCTGAAAACAAACGAGATGACGGGAAATTAAAAAAAAACGTCGTCAAAACAATAAAAAATGGCGGAATAGGCTGGTTGCTCTAGTGGAGAAGGTAAAATAATAATAATAAATTGGCCAGTTTATATTTCAGAGATCTCAGAGATCTCCGCTTCCTCACAAATATAAACACGATTCCTCACAAAAATTCCTCACATTAGCTGTCAAAAAGTGAGACTGAAATTTCTTGGATTCGTCGCTCGATTTCTTAAATTCCTTTGAACACTATACAATGTGTTTATATTTCATTCTCCTGCTCTGTCAAAGAGACGGAGGAAAATTACTGAGCTCTCTGAAATATAAACTGGCCAAATAAATAATTTATAATCATGACATTTCAGTGATTAAGTTGTTTCATAATTAAATCAGAGAACTCTGAACATACTCTGCTTAAAATTTATTCTGTTCGCTCAGACTTTGCTCAGTACTCAGCTCAATCAGCTCTGATCTAAAAAAGAAAAACGCCTATTGAATGATTTTTTTTCGTAAAACCAAAAGTGCAGTAGATTTAATTTAAAGGCAGTAGATTTATTTTTCGAAAAAAATGCAGTAGATCTACTGCAATTGCAGTAAAGTCACAACCCTGATATGTGTGTATATACATAATATTTACCAAAGAAAAAACAAGAAACAAAAGCTTATCGACAGAGAATAGTTTTGTAAAGAATTTTCGTATCTTATTTGACTTCTTTGTTTCTTTTTAAAGGAAATCAAAGTAAATATCACTGACCTATTTGACCAAACCTTTTACTGGGAATGAAGTTTTAAAACTAGAGCACCAGTATATTTTTTGTATGTACTTTTTTATATAATTTTTCTTTTACTATGCACAAAATAGTTTCTTGAAATATTTATTATTTTTATTTGCAAAAACTAGGAATACCCTTATGTACTCGGTTTCACGGCAAACGGAATGCTAAAAAAAAAATGCAAAAAAAAAATTTGACATCGAAAACAGATAAACCAAACTGTCAAACAATTGTCAGTGGAGATAATAGATGTGTTCATTTTTCTGAGATTTCAACCAACGCGAATATTGGAGATTGGAAAGTGGAGATAGAGAGTAGATTCCCCCTTTCACACGAGGAAACTGATTTTCCAGTAACTTTGACTGCTTTGTCCCATTATTACACGATGATTCTTTGCGTCTGACTCCTTTTTCGAATTTCTCTTTGATAATCATCCTGTGAATCGCACGCTATTACACGATGATTCTTTGCGTATGACTCTTCTTTCGAATTTCTCTTTGAAAATAATCAAAATAAAGTTATGTAAAAAGAAACGTCAAAAAGAGTCTCGCAAAACTTGGACCACGACTCACACGGCAACTGGTTTCCGTCTCATCTTTTTTCTCTTTCGCACTCATTATGTTCGAAAAGAGTCAGAAGCAAAGAATCATCGTTTAATAAGTCCACTGTTACACGATGATTCTTTGTCCCCTATTACACGATGATTCTTTGCGTCTGACTCTTTTCGAACATAACGAGTGCGAAAGAGAAAAAAGATGAGACGGAAGACCAGTTCCCCTGTGAGTCGTGGGCCAAGTTTTCCGAGACTCTTTTTGACGTTTCTTTTTATATAACTTTATTTTGATGATTTTCAAAGGGAAAATCGAAAAAGAGTCAGGCGCAAAGAATCATCGTGTAATAGCGTACGACTCACAGGATGATTTTCAAAGAGAAATTCGAAAAAAGAGTCAGACGCAAAGAATCATCGTGTAATAGGGGACTTTGCGTCTGACTCTTTTTTCGAATTTCTCTTTGAAAATCATCTTGTGAGTCGCACGCTATTACACGATGATTCTTTGCGCCTGACTCTTTTTCGAATTTCCCTTTGAAAAACATCAAAATAAAGTTATATAAAAAGAAACGTCAAAAAGAGTCTCGGAAAACTTGGACCACGACTCACACGGCAACTGGTCTTCCGTCTCATCTTTTTTCTCTTTCGCACTCGTTATGTTCGAAAAGAGTCAGACGCAAACAATCATCGTGTAATAGGGGACAAACCAAATGGAATCCAGAAAGGATCCAAAAAAATGAACGAACGAGAAAGGCGTTTTGTGGTTGTATATAAATGAAACATCACGATTTATTTTGTAATTAATAATTAAATAATGAACTTTTGATTTTAAATTGATTTTCTTTCTGGAGGGAATTTTTATTAAACTTTTGCGCTGGGCACGAACGTGAACACATTAAAAAAAAGTTAATTATTTTTATTGTCTTCTCCTTTGTTTTCAGTCCATAAAAAAAACTCACCATTAGGGTATTGCATACATTCTCTCTTTCTCAGTAAAAAAAAATTACTCTCGATTTTCGTTCTTTTTTTGCATGCATATACAAAAAATGTGCTAATGTGTGTATGACACTCCGTTTTGAAATGATCCAAGAAAGACCGACAAAGTTGGGTCAGTGAATTTGCTTGAAGGGCGGGTTGAATAAAATGTCTGTTGTTGAAAAATTGGAGAGTAGAGAGTGCGGAGAGACTTTCCTTTTCGAAATCGCTGTCGTCTAAAAGCAGTCTTTCAGTTGCTAAACTGCAATCGGCAACCCAATCCATAATTCTAATAAGGAAATTAAAGGAAATGTAAAGAAATTTTAGACAATTTCGCTATGCAAGAAAGTCATAACTGACAGATGTCAACTGTTTTTTAATTTCACTTGAAGTAATTTCGAAAAATTTTCTAGATTATGAAATCGATCGAAATATGAAGCACAAGACAACAAAATCACTCGATTTTCGAATTGATTTCACTTAATTAATCATTTCAATTATGGAATTTGCAGTAATGAATCTGCAGAGCGCTGCCCTCTTTTCCCTTTACCTATTTGAAAATAGAATACTACTTAGAATCACTGCGGATCCAGTATTACGAATTCCATAGTCGGCATGAATATCTTAAGCACAAGCACCGCGGTTGTCTTCTGAAAAGCAAAGGAAAATCATGTCCTATATATAAAAAAAAAAAACAATTTATTATTTTTAGTTATTTTTTTTTATTGTTCCTTAAAAAAAAAAGACTTGCTACGTAAAGGAAACTTCAATCAAACAGAAGTCCTTAACACCCAGCTCTGAATAGATTAACTTAAGTGATGAAATTAAAAAAAATAAATCTAACTGAAGAAAATTCCATTTAAATGCTTCTTTCAATGTTCCTCCTTAGGAAGCAGCTTATTTCATTTACTGTTTTTGTTTGTGTGTGACATAAATTCAACTATTACTAATGAACAGCTTTTTGTTTTTTCTTTAAAGAACTCTAGGACTCATCAACTAAACAATATAGTGATGACAGTTTGTTGGAATTAAAATTAGAAAATCTTACTGGGCAGACTTTTGTCCAGCAATTCGCCGCAGAAGTCGATTACCACATAGGAATGTCACTGCAGCAATAGGAATGAGCAAACGAATTGTCTGGAACATATCTAGTCTCAACCAGAATAGACCAAACAGACCAAGAATAGCTCCGAGACCAAGATGGAATCCAATTGTACTTAGACTGAAGGTGAAATTCGAAACATTGATGCCAAGTTTTGCCCATAAAATGAACAACAACACCAATGGAGTCAGACAGAGACCAGTAAAGATGTCGGACAACAGTCGTGATGGACGTTTCTCAGGCACACGGAACTGATGAACGATTTCTGGCCTTGGAGCACGAATTGTTTGAGATTGGTTGTCTGCAAAAACAATAAGAAGATTAAAGAGAATCGATATATAAAACAAAAAATATCATCACTTACCCTTGCGGGCGTCTTGCGAGAACTTCAACTGAACATTGGCCACATGCCATTTGAATGAGTTCGACAACGACGCATCGCCCACAATCAATTCTAACTTATATTCTCCAGATTTGTATCCAAAATCACCTCCGCGGGCACCGACATCCATGTCAAATTTGTATGCCTTAGAGGAATCTTGTTCAGCAACATAAATGATTTCTTCGTCGGTATTTTTGTTTGCCAAACGCACAAATGCCTGGTGAACGGTCATCATCTTCGTTGTGCCATCATCGACGAGGGCGGCTTTCATGATTAACTTCTGTGTGTGGTCAGCAGAGAGGGTTTCTGTCAGAGTGCTAGGGAACACAACTGATTGTTTTTTGATTGATGAAGAGGCATCCGAATCACCAACACCGACTTCCAATGAATGCACCTTCACTTTGCCGAGAACTTTGAAATTCAGGCTTTGGGTGTAGGTATCAGCGACTATGTCAACGGTGTAAATGCCTCTAGCTGGCTTAAATGTTACCAAATCTGCAGCATAAGTTGTCTTGTCGGAACTCTTCGAGACGAATTGAACCTTCTCAGCCAGAACAGTGTTTCCTTTCTTTACAACAACTTTGCCAGTGATGCCAAGTGGGAATGGTGACAAAGGTTTGCCAAGGAGGTCCACAACTTCGATGGTCAAGAGAGGAGATTCAGCTTGCAATTGACCATTTCCGATCAATTGGATGCAAATAGGGGCCACCTGTTTAGAAATTTAAAAAAATAATCTTTTTTGTCAAAAAGCTTACAATAAATCTCACTTACCTTCTTGTCAGCTTCGCTAAGGGTTTTCAAGGCTTCGATGAGGACATGAACTCCCTTCGCTGTCTGCACAGAGCGACGACTTAGGAAATATGTGGCCAATTTAACAGCTTGTCCTTCGGTAACGGGAGCTGGTTTTCCTAGAGCTTTTGTCACCTTAAAAGCTCCATTAACAATCAACGCTGTGATACTGAGGCCGCCTTCGAATTGCAACATTTTACCGTCGACTTCGTCGGCTTGCACAATGGCATCTTCAACACGATCAGCAACGAAGGCAGCTGGAGCACCAACTTCTGCGGCGATATAGAAGGCGTAGCCCAGACTGCTTAACGAATCGTCCTTCTTGAGGATGTTCTGAAGATTCTTTGCTATTTTGCTGGATGTTGCGGCATCGATTGTCACGCCCATGGCTTTCGAAGCAAAGAGATTGAAGAAAATCTCTTGAGCTGTTGCGGCATCCTTGCTAAATGAACTGGAAATTTTGTTGAGCACTGTCTGAGGAATGGCCAGTGTTGTACATTTGGCATTTTTGTGCGCTCCGACCAGGTAGAAGTTCTTTTCGAAGTCCTGTGGTACAAGAGTTTAGATTAAAGGAACTACCCGAGCAAACCTCGAATTAAACTTACGTTCAACTTGGAATCCAGATAAGAAGCATGGATCTTCTTGCAAAGGGCGACCTTTTCGGCTTCATTTGTGGTCTCGACATTTACGGTGGAGTAATAGATCGATTGTAAATCATTGGATGACAGACCATCGATAAAGACCTTTTGTAGGCGTGATAAATCCGAGGAACTGAGATGACTAGACACTGTGTGCAGGGCGGTTGTTGGGGCACAGAGTTGTGTTCCCAAGAGTAACACAAGAACTCCTAAAAAAAAATACACGTTTTGTTTTATTTCATTAGTCAATTTGCAATTAATGAAAATCCATTTTTTCATGGTTCATCGAAGTCAAACGAAAAATTTGTCATGGAACCGGCAGCCGCGATACAAGCCGAAGATTTATATAAACAAATATCAGTTCAGGGATTACATTTTCAATTGAAATTAAAATAAAAGATTCTTGATGCTCACTTACCTAATTTAAACATGATTTTTTTATATGTGTGGGCACAAAAAACGTGATAAATAATTTTCTTTTGCGTTGAAAAATTTATCACAACCAAATCGAGAAGCATAAAAATTGACAGACACGTCAGCGGCTGGAAGAAGCAGCCCGGCAAACAGAAGAATCTTTTTAGTACTATTTATGGTGTTTAGTACATAAAGTTTTCTTAGAAAAAATTCGAATATATGGTTGGGAATTAAGGTTTTGTAGTAGATGTTTGATTTTTTTGATTTGTTATGCCTGTTTGGTTACTTTTTTTCCAACAAATTTCCCAAAAACTGAGTTTTTTTTCTATGGGTTTTGACAGCAAATTGTGAAATTTTGTGAAAATTTGTGCAAATTCGCAAGAAATTTCACGTTACCAAACAGACCAATAAACACATTAGGGGTATTCCCGATCCGATGCAACTGGTCCTGTATCATTGCAAAAATGCAAAAGTGTGAAATTACTATACCCTAACCCCATTGTAAAAAAAAAAAACTTTGCACTTTTGCAATGATGCAAGACCAGTTTGCATCGGATCGGGAATACCCTGATGTTAGGGTATAGCAATTTTACACTTTTGCATTTTTGCAATGATACAAGACCAGTTGCATCGGATCGGGAATACCCGATGAAAAATATATAATTTATGAGAAGTGCTTTCCTATAAATTGAGTTCTATATACCCAGTCCCACGTGCATTTGTTGATAGAATTGCTTCTTAATTTTGCTTCTTTAATTTTGTGAGTTTCCTTGAATAAATTTATATCTTTCGTTACTTGAACTCATTTTTCTAAATATTTGTTTTTGTTGACGCGAAATAAATGAAATTGAAAATCCAAGAAAGTTTGACATTTATTTGACAACATCTTGATGGAAATTGTAGTAGATTCAAGGAAAGTGTGAGGATTTGTTAACGAGAAGGTTAAATATGTTATTAATAGGATTCCGTTTAAGCTCCGCACTTTATTTTAACCTTGCACTTTACTAAGGGCCAGTTGTACAATAGTGGTTCAGCCTCGGTTCAAGATTTTAATTCACCGATTTCGGCGGATTAACTAAGGTTCAACGCTGGTTCAAGTATGTAATTGGTTATTATCACACACTTGAACGGTAAACCACTGTTGAAACTCAATTAATCCGCCGAAATCGGTGGATAAAAATTGCTGAACCACGGTTTAACTATTTGTACAACTGGCCCTAATAGTCGACATTAGGCGTTTTTCTTTTTTAGCCCCAAGCGGGGCACAGAACGGGCTCTGAGTGTTGTGTACACTGAGCGAATAGAGCTCATTTCGAACTGAGCGTGACCTGCGCACCGATCTATTTAAGAAACTCAATTGAGCACTGAACTCTCATATGCTTAGTAATCTGTCAAATTACATGAAAATTGAAGTCAGCCGCGCTCAGCTTTGTGCTCGATGTGCTCGTTCATTTTTTTCCGAGCTCATCGAGCGAGCCCCGGTGGAGCTCTGAGCTAAAAAAGAAATGCAAGTTGAGAGCTCGGAGCGCTCCGAGTTAAAAAGTAACATAGTTTTCTTTTTGACAGCTCAGTGCCACGCTCGGGGCTAAAAAAGAAAAACGCCTATAAAGGTAGAACCGCACTAGGCGGAACTGCACTTCAGCGACACCGTGCGCACTTTCGCACGAAACTGAACGAAACTTCACGTCGCGACACAGTTGGTCAGATTACCAACTTTGTCGCATAGTGTCGCGCCGTGAAGTGCAGTTGTCGCTTAGTGCGATATAGCTCATACAATTTCCTACAAATAAGTCGTGAAGTTCAGTTCCGCTGAAGTGCAGTTCCGCCGAGTGCGGTCCTAGCTTTAGTGTTTGGTTATTAGTAAGGCCCATTGAATTTGTATACTTTACATCTGGATTAAAGTTCTAATCTGGATATATCGAGTGAATAATATGGGCGTAAGGGTTTGAATTAGAATTGGATTTGAAAAACAATGTTGGATCTTGTGTGGTTTTTGTAATATCTAGAGGTACATGTATTTTCGTAAGAAAATCCAATCAGGTTCGGATTTGGGGGGGAAATAAAACACAGCGAATATGTCTTCATTAAAGATGATCAGTTGTAAACAAACTGGCCCTAAGTGACACTTAAGTCTCCCATATTGGCCACTTAAGTGCAGGGTTGCAAAAGCTTTATTTAATTCACGAGCTAGTGGGTGACTGCTTAATTAAAAAAATTAATTCATAAGCTCGTGACTGACTTATGATTAAAAAAAAATTAAGTCATAAGCTAGTTGGTGGTTTATGATTTAAAAAAATTTAATTCATAAGCTAATGGGTGATTTATGAGATGGAAAATTTTCAATTCATAAGTAAGATTAAGCTTGTTTTTTTAAAGCTAGCCATTAGCTTTTAAATTAATAATTTTTTAAAAATAGAAATCATCAACTAGCTTATGAATTAATTTTGTCTAGTTCATAAGTAATCTACAATGCTTATGCCTTAATGTTTTTTTAATTCAAAAATTGAAACCCTGCTTAAGTGGCACTTACTCAGACAGCCGAAAGTGCCAAAATAGTAAAATAAAGAGCCACTTATTTTGCTAAGTGCATACTGAAAATAACCTTTTTACTACACGTTTTAAGGACGAAAGTTTTTGTCATCGTTCCGAATGTTTCGCGTTGGTTTGGGAGAGCCTTTAAACAAAATTATAAAATAATAAACTAAATAAATTTAACGCATTTAAACAAATACAAATTGGAACTATATTCACAGATTGTCAAGAGACGGCAGTTACTGTATATTGCACTGATGGTAATGTTAGCCATATATTTGTATGATATTTCTAACCCTTGTCATCCTTTTTATGTCCTATATTTTAATTTGTAAAATGGTAAGAATTTGCGTTTTGGACGTTCATGACTTCATGTCAATGAAACCATTCACCATACTAAATTCCAATAGAAAAAAATCCCCATATATACGAGTACTTTTACAAGTAACGTATGTAGGTACTTTGTATTTTAAAAGTATAAAACTCTCGGCAACTCTATTTTCAAATTGTATGAAAAAATGTTGTTTTACGTTTTTCTCTCTTCTACCATTCCTCTTTGATCGGGGTTTCCTTAAATTTGTTGTTTTTTTTTTACAGGAAAACTTGAAATGAAACTTCACCTCGCACAAATGAACTATGAAACAAATAATGTATACCTTTTCCTTTCCCCCAAGTATATACATTCATATTTAAAAGAATAATATGTATACAATGTGTGTATAATGTGAATGTGGAGCATTGGTTTTTGTTGTTTTTTGTTCACATTCTTTTCTCGTTTCCATCGTATATTTTTATTTTGGAGCTGCGCCAATGCGCGGCTCATCGCACTCACACATCCTCACAAAAAAAAAACAGCCACTTTCCAAGCAAGTGTGTGTATTTTGCATTGAATTGAATTTGAAAAATGAATCTGGGTCTGGTAGAAAAAAAAACTGGTAAACATTTTATTGCTGGCTCAGCCGTGGTGAGTTTTAAGTTTTTACATCATGACATCGTTGCTTGTCGTCGCTAGAGAAGGACGTACTGCGTCGATTTTCCGTCGTCGCCTCTAATTTTAAATTTTTTATTTGTTACAAAAAAAAAAAAAAAATAATACTTACATAGAAGCTGGTTGTCTGGTCTGAGCACACCACCGCAGACATTTTCCGCTCTTCTTTAATATCACAATTTATTAGACAACAATTATTTTAATCGAATGTTTATTTTCGATAAGTGCGTTTTTATGTTTTGTTTTGCTATTTAAAAGAAAATCAAAAAAAAAATGTGTTTCTCGGTTATTGTTTTGCAATATGGAATTGCCTTGCAACGGTATTTGCCATATTAAAACTATACGTCACAATTTTACTACCATCGTCGTGCGTAAACTCGCTGATCGAAGTCGTTATCGTTTTTTTCTTTTTCGTTGGGGTAGTAAATGTGTGTGTCGGTTTGACCACTTTTATCGGGTTCTCTAGATTGTGGTGCTCGAGTTGATTGATTCGATTAATTAATTATTTTAACACATCCGGTAGTTTTACAAAGATAGAAAGAGAGAGAGAGGTGAAGAACTCTCAATCTCAACTCAACCCTTAGCAACGCCAGAGCACAAGTGTAACAGATATCCCAAGGATATCCTTGCAATTCAATAATAAAGCAAACAAAATCTGTGTAAGTGTTGTAAGTGGGGGATTCCTGTGAAATAATAGTCTGCCTATCTGCTCCTCCTCCTTCTGGCTAGCAAAATCCACACAGTGAACTGAGTGAAAGTGAACAACACAGTGAAGTGTGGGGTGAATTTTCTGAATATCCTTGTTTTGTGTTGTTGTTTTTGTTTAGCATTTGAACTGAAAAGAGGTCGCCTGAAACTCCCTCGCACCCATTACTCACCTACCAAGTAGGTAGTCCCATTTAAGTGAAAAGTGAAGGGAAACCTGAAGCAGAGAGTGTCTGTGTATCTCTGGAGAAATTTTTTGTTTTTTTTTCGTTATCCTCACTCTTGAATATTGTCGGGTCGGCTCGTCATCGTCATCGTCATCGTCACTGGCAATGCACACCCCCCGGGCGGCAGCTAGCAAGTGAATTAAGGGTGTGGAAATCATTTAACTTTAGTCACACACTGACAGGAACAAGGAAACAAACAAAAAATAAAGAAAAGAAAAACGTCCTTTAAGGATTTATTGTGTGTATTTCCTCCCACAAAGTACCAAATGAAAAGGATTAGAATTTGGCATATCAGAATTTATATTTTGTTTTTTGGTTCTCAATAAATCTATACCTATAACTATACAACTTTACATACCTACACAAATAAAAAAGAAACAAAATTCAAGGACCTTTTTACACTTTTTCTTACAATTTTTTCTTAAATCGTATTGAAGTGAATGATATTAAAATATGTAGTCTTTCTTATCCAATATAAATAGATATAGGTACCTATATACCTAGGTAATCAATCTTTTTAAATCAAATAAAGTGAAAAAGGATTAAAGTGCATTTGATTTATTGACGTATGATCATTTAAGCATAAACGTATGTTTAGCAAGAAAGTTGTCTGTTCAAGGACTTCATAAATATCTTTTTGATCGTAGAGAATAACAATGTATCCTTTAGATACATGTCAAATTATTTAATGTGTAAATATTTCTTTAAGATGCGTGAACTTAAACAAATAAATTAAAAAACAAAAAATGTTTAACCTTGAATCGGAGTGAAAAGGATATTTTTCTTCCCGTCGAAGAAATTCTATTCTATATTGAAGGTCTTTCGTCGTTGGCAACGAGGGTCACGCAGTTTATTGCATTGGAATTTTGATTATAATTATACAATTATAGCAACACAATGGCAAAGCGAAAAGGCAACGGTAGAGGAAGTAAGTATACCTATTAGAAATTATTTAACAATTATTATTCGAGTATTTAAGCTAATATTTTTAAAAGGGCATACCTATGTAAATATCCAATAGGTACAAAGTCGCAGAAAAAATATCATTGGCGCTCGCAAAACATTGAAAAAGAAATACAAATTTTATTCATAAAAACTTGTAAATTTTCTGAAATAAATGAAAAATAATATTTAAGTAGATTTAACAGGTATAGGTAGGTACTTCTTTAAAAAAACAATACAATGTTGTTTTAATATTTGATGTATTTGCCTAGCATTAGGTAGGTACGATTTTAATTCTAGCTGTTTTGTAATTTACTATTATTGCAAATAATTAAAATATGTCAGAAACGTGAAATGTCTAAATAGGTTCGTTGTTAAGCTAAGTACAGACGATTGTCAGATCTTACAATATTGGGTGCGTTCAATCAATTACGTTTTACATCTGAATTTTCAGATTTCTGAATTTTTGGAGCTTCTGATTGGCCAGCTGTCATAAAAAGTTAAATGACTTTCGACTTAAATTTCAGATTTTTTTTGCGTTCAACGACATAAATTCAGAAATCTGAAAATTCAGATGTTAAGCTATTTTTATTGAACCCGCCCATTGTCAGATCTGTCAGTAAAAAAACTGTTCCAAATGTCTTACAATCGTTTGAACACACAATTTTGTCTGACAATATTGTCAGAAACGTCATTGTCAGACGACAATCTAACAAAAAATTGTCAGGTATCTTACAATCGTCTGAACACACAATTTTTATCATTGTCGGTCGATTAGGACATTGTCAGACTCATTGGTCATTGTTTAAATGTTTTCATTGAAAACATCTTATAATTGCTGACAATGTCTTCATTGTCCGAAATGTCAATGAGTTGGTTAAAGAGAAATAAAAAAAGAGCTGACAATCAAATTGTCAGACTTTGGGAAGAAATCTACCAACCGTGTGAACGTATAATTTTTCATTGTAAGAAATATGTAAATTGACAGTTCTGTCAATATTGTAAGATCTGACAATCGTCTGTACTAAACTTTAGCCCTGCGGCGTACTGTACGCCCTAAACTCGCTCTGAGTTTTTATGTAGCACTTTTTTCGCCCCAGGTTATTTGCACTGTGTTCGATGTGTGTTTGGAACTCGGAAGGAGATCTGAATGACTCACGAGTCACGACACCCAGGTTTTTTCTTGGGGTACGAATTCAGATCTGTTAAAATTCAAATCAACTGTTGGCATTTAGGAAAAAATAAGTTGACAAATTTCATGGTGAATATGAAATATTTTGTTGATAATTTTGTTATTTATGTACATATATAGGTTTGTGCCTCATGTAATTATAGCCGATATGCCAAAATAAAAAATAGTCTATTAAAAAGAAAAATTAACGAACAAATTAGGATGGGTGAAACTTGTAGCCCTGAAGCGTTCGATGTACAAAAAACATCCGAGCAACCCTTAGTTTTTTGACAATTGATTGACATTCTCCAGATCGCCCTGGGGCAGAGAACAATTAACAAACCTAATATCTAATTCATGTTTAAAAATCTAATACCTACCTATGTAGGTAGGTACATACATACCTATTTAAGTTCATAGTTTTATAGACAAAAATTGATGTCTGGCCTGCGTTCTCGTTCTGCACATTTAAAACCACGTTTATGTATAAAAAAGAGAACTCGCAATACCTAAGTTTCATTTAAAAAACAGAATATTTATTTGTTATTTTTCAATAACTAGAAATGACTCATTATCATATCAAGACTAAATTTCTTGATAACGATAGCCAGTTATAACATCATCGCTTGAGAGAATTTAAACCCCCATGCATTATTGCAATACTCTCAATGATAATTCAGCTGCAAAACATTGTCGAGTGTGGAAGTACATACCTAGGTAGTATAAAAAATCCCATCCATAAATGAAGATAATTAGGTACTTATATACATATATACATAACCTATAACCGTTAAAGTCCCAATTTTGAAAAATAAAGATCACATCTTATCAGTTGTTATGGATGTACATATATGTATTTTCTACGATGAAGTAATCGGTAATTGTATATGTAAAAATACCAGCCCCCGAAACACTCCACACCCCATAGCAGGGGTCATCATCAGTATCGCACACAATATGATAAGATTCTTTATTTTATTTGTTCAAATTAACTAGAGAAACAACCTTCATACATACAATTAGCTTCGTCAACTTTCAGTGCTTACGTCAATGTCTTATTCTCTATCAAATGTGTGCGGTTTTGAATCTCTGCGTTCTTCTTACCTAAAGTCATAAACCCTCTCGTATAAATTCACACTAACAATGCTGCTGCTTCAATTAAAATTAAATTTTTAATAATAATTAATTCATCAAGTAGCATTTTCACTGATGCTGACTGAATGACATTTCAAAATTCACACACCCCGCAAATACAATAATATACCTACGAATCATGAGTATATGGCGCAATAATGGCAAAATGAATGTTTTCACTTGGATTTCTATGTATGTATATGAATGTATACGTATATTCGTGACCGCATTCTGTCCGTCTGTTGAATGAAAAGAGAGATTAAAGGTTATCATAGGACAGAAGGATGAATAGAGAAGAAGAGGGGTGAGGGGTGGTTTGTTAAATAGCAAATATTTGTATTCTCAACAACAGCCATCATGGCAAAACATACCATATCACTCACAATTCACAGATATAGATATAGACATGATACAAACAGCAGAATTGATTTTTTTTTTGTCAAGAGACAAAACAGAGAAAGAGAAAAATGCGTTTCTTAAACTCAGTGTTTTTCGACGATGACGTACCACTCAACTCACTGCAAGATGACAGATTGCGGTCATATAATTCACTGAGGGTGGCGCCCAACGCGGGGAAGTACCTACCATATGCCAAGAAGTCTTAACAAACAAAAAGACGAACTTACATTTTAAGAGAAAATTTGTGTCATAATACAAAAAAAAATGTAGGCACTCATATTATAATGATTCAAAAAATGTGTATATATATGTATCTATTGTACTAATTGGGATGTAAAATTGTGTACCGTTTGACATCCTTGAGTTTTTATTAGTTTGAATAGATATATACCAACATATTTATATGCTCTCATCATCTTTCGCCCTTGTGCAAAACAGACACTCAACCTCAATGGGAATTTCTTCATTTTTTGAGATACGCGAGGGATGATGCAGAAAGATTGAAAACAAAAATGACAAAAAAGATATACACTACATTCCCGTAGACAACAAAACGAGCGCGCAATAGGGTGTAATGAATAAATGAGTCTTCAGAAATTAAACTCGAAACTGACTGCGTATTTGGCGTAGCGAATTTGAATTGAAGTTGTATTGGTTTGGGTCGTTTTATATTGTGTATGCAATTAAGTGTGACCAATGTAGATACTTATGACATGTCCTTTTTTTTTTCTTGTAAGGGTGTGTTTAAGTTGGAGTTGCGATAAGCGATTCGAACATCGATGTTAGCAAGTCTGAGATAACTATACGCCCAATTAGAAAACCATTAGGTATCACCCCTATTAATAAACTCAAATTAAAAATGAATTATTTTTAATCAGATAGAGTAAATGCAAAATCCAGTTGAATTTAGTTAATCCATTTTAATTAGATATTTTACTTTTTGTATTTTTTATATTTGTGTTGTATTGCATCCCCTAAGGGTTACAAGTCTCCCATCCGTCCCTTCTTACTCCTTCTCGCAACCTCTATTGCCTTTATCCATTCTTCCCACCTCCCTCCTTCGTCCATTATATCCCTCATTTTTTCCCCTATTGATCTCCCTTCATCTCCACCTGACCTGCATCTTTCTATCACATATTCCCACGTCTCTGGCCCACCTTCACACACTCTGCACATTCTCTCTTCTTCTTGTTTCCAGTACCATCTTTCTCTCACCTCATTCATTAGCCTGACTCTCGCTATTCTCTTTGTTCTGTCTTCCTTCCATCCCGCTTTCAGATTTTGCGGGATCCCCTCGGTCAATACTTCCTTATACCACCTGTTATATCTGGATTCCATTATTAAATCCCGTTTTTCCTTCTCCTGCTCTCTTTTGTCTTCCCATTCTAGTCGCTGGTATCCTGTCATATTGTCTCCTCTTCCTTCCCTTCCTCTCATTCCCATTCTCCCTTGTTCCCATCGTGATTCTCTCTCGTTTCCATCCATCCCTCTCTCTCTCTCTCATCTCCTCTAAACATTCCCTCGCTATCTCGCTTCCTTTTCCACCTGTTAATTTCTCTTCATAATTCCACGCCCTTCTCCCTGCTCTTATCGTTAACTTATCTGTTTTGGTTTCCTCTCTCACCATGTATCCTGGAGTTTGCCATTCTACCCCTAGTATCCATTTGAGGTACCTCTCCTGCAATCTTTCCATTTCTTGTCTCTCCTCCCATCCCCAAACCTCTGCCCCATATTAGCATTTTACTTAAATAAGTGAATTAAAGAGTAATTAAGTTAAAAATAATTTTGATATTTTTGCCCAAAAAAGAAAACAAACGCTAGTGACATAATGTGTTATTTACAAACTCAAATGTAGAATTGTGTGTGCAAAAATTCTCATTTTGTGAGAAAGTTGGCGATAATAGCTGCATTTTATTATCCACATAATCTGATCTGGATCAGATCCCCATAATAAAAGAAATAGGATCACAGTGACAGTCAGGGTATATATATATATCCGTCTCTTTTTGCATTATGTTTGTATATTTTTCAAGTTTTTTTTTGCTTTTTTCTTTGCACTACAGTTTACACTACCTTACCATAATTTTTTTTTTATTGAGCGCGCACTTAATGGGTTATGACTACCCTTAATATGATAAAAACAGTACGAGCGTTAGGACAAAAAGGAAGGATTAAAAAGGAGATAATAATGAAAAAGTACTAGATTTTGGACCATGAAATAGATCCAGAAAAAAGCAGGATTAGGTACATGTCGATTTTGTACGTGTAAAAAATTGATCCTGATCAGACTATGTGGATACTTAAATGGAGATAATTTAGAGTTCTTGTTGAATGTAGTAGATTTTCTTTAAGATTTTCTACTTAACGAAAATTATGATTTAAGGTAGAACTAGAATAGGCGGTAGCTGTCGGAAGCTAGTGTCAAAACGTCCAAAACGTCAAATTCATAAGTCACCCATAATGCACTTGAGTGGTTGGAAGTGATTTTTTTGATTTTTGAAGCGAGCTGTCAGTCCGCGTACGAAAGAGCGGTCGGTGAGCGCTCTCACGTCCGACGGCAAAAGTTAACGAAAAGTTCCAGATCGCAATTATGTGCGCGTCATATTAATTTCTTGTTTTCGCTCGGTTTCGTACGACCACGTACGTTGGCTTCCGCCTATTCTAGTTCTACCTTTAGTCAATAAACTACATTGATAAGATACCTATTTTATATCGTAAATTCATTTTTGATCAACGTTTTAGTTGATTTGTGAATTAAGTATTTTTTTTTAAATTAATATGGGTGTTTTGTACCTTCTTGAATTTGTGATATAAGTCACTTATCGGAATTTTCCTTTTTTTTAAATAAAAAAATCCTTGATTTACAAGTTTCTCATTTACAAATAGAAAAATAATAAGTAGCATTAATATCATCGACGTGAGCTTGAATATGTTTAATTTTCAAACATAAAATTACTGACCATCAATTACACCAAAACTGGTCACACTTTCTTAAAACACAATCTTTCCTATGACTATTCTGAGTTAATTCAACATATTTCAACCAGACGTAGGTTTTCTCGTAAAATGTTTTCAGCTATCAACAGACAGACAACAACAACAATAACAACTACGACAAAAACAAAGTCGACGTCAGCTCTCATTTTCTTGAAACTAGATGTGCGCATTCCGGGGCATATAGTTATTTTGTATTTTTTTTTTGTATTATTGTTGTGTTCTATTAGACAATTTAGTGTTTAGTTTGAAGCAAACTCAGCATGCAATATATAACGAGGGCGAACATATGAGGAACTTTTTTTTTTTTTTAATCAAAAAGATACAAATATAGATTTAAGACCACCACTAACTATATAGCAAAGCAACAACCTAACAACCGTTATAGTACGGATACCTACAGAAAAAAAAACATCGTTAGCTGATTGTCATAATTTAATTATACGTACGTAATTGTGAATGTGTGTGTTGTACACTTTTGGCGAACATGTGCACTATGAACGACAAAGACGACGACGAAATTCTTACGTAAGAACTGAAGACTGAGAGGCGCCCGCCGCCGCCACTGCCCGGGGGGATAACACATTATATGGTTGGTTTTTTTTTTTTTTTTTCTTTTTTTAAGTGGATCCGATGATTTGCCGAACAGGAAACGTTCATTTTCGATTGATTTTAGATCAATCGAGTATAGGGTTGTTGGCATTGAGAGGGCTGAGTGGATATAAAGTGACGCTGGGAAATTCAATGAGGAAACGGATATAATATATGTAATTGCGTATGAGAATGTGTCTTGTCTGGGTGGAAATAGTTATAAGGGCAAGTTTTGCATTTATAACGATGCGATGGTGGTAGAAATGATAAATAAGAAAGTGTGTGCCGATATGTTAATATATATGACAATAACACAGTTGTGAAAGAAGGTTGGGTCACAGTCTCAATTCATTTGGCTCAAAGTACATACCTATATAGGTAGGTACATATATATCGTAATAATGAAGGTAGGTATATGTAACATAAAAGAATTGTAAGTAAAGCT
Organism: Epistrophe grossulariae; assembly: GCA_929447395.1. Classification (NCBI taxonomy): domain Eukaryota; kingdom Metazoa; phylum Arthropoda; class Insecta; order Diptera; family Syrphidae; genus Epistrophe; species Epistrophe grossulariae. The sequence continues at coordinate 138,772,544 of OV839566.1, forward strand.
TAGAATTCAACTTTTTGTGGATTTTTTAAACTTGACGAAACACCATGAAAATTTTTGATGAAATGTCATAAAATTATATTTTTTGTCATAAATTACGATTAAGCCAGTTCAGATTTCTCAGGATCTCGCAGAAATCTGAATGTAATTCCTCATTAAGATTCTTCACTTTTGCTGTCAAAAACCTGAAACTGATATTTTTTTGGATTTGCTATACTCAATTATTTTTGGTCACAATTAATCAATTTATAAAAACGAGATGGACATAATGCTTTTGACTTCTAGCGGAGAAATTTTGAACAGGTTTCTTCTTCTAATTTGCAGTTAAACGACAAAAGTTTGGCAATTGAGATTTCTGAAACATGAACTGGCCCAAAATATGTCAGAATTGTAATGACATTTTGTCAGTTGTGTTTTTTGTACATTCATCAAAAGAATTCATAGTAATTTTTTTATTTTATTCTACGATAAGAGAATATTTCAATATTACCGGGGTTTTCGAAAGGCTTTTCGTTTGAAAAAAAATATAAATTTAATAATAATTATTTTAACGACTACGTAAATGTCTGTACACGACATGGGGTATGGTCTCTTAATTGCAATCTATAGATTAAATGACAATTCATATTAAGAAAGATTATATAAATACGATATATTTTATAGGTACAGACTTTTTGTTGGTGCAGTGAATTGAGTACAAGTTGATGTTGTCACATTGAATCCCACGAGCGAGTGTCGTCGTCGTGTCGTCCAGCTGAATTTGGGGGTATGAATAGAAAAGAATGCCAGCCCCTTTTTTGGCTTTAAATAACTATATAGTCATAATTAGGTAGGTATGTATTTAAATTTGTGGAAGTTCTTGTGATAAGAAATATTTCTTTACATTTGACGGCCAAGCCTAAACAGCGCGTCGTTTGCAATTTTCATGTTTTGAAGTGTTATAAGTTGGTATATTATTGCGGTGGAACTGTGATTTTGTCTGTCTTTCAAGTAAGCATAACTATAGGTACTTCAAATTTTGTAGGTTCTAATAATTGGATTAACTGTCATGAATTTGTCGTAAATTTAATATGAAAGAAAAAAAGTTATCGCTCTTTTTCTTTTTTTTTAACTAACCCAGCATTAGCATTGCCAGGCTTACTTAATAGTCAAGTTTGTCGCGCATATTTTTCTTTTACGACAAATTAACGACAGTTAATAACATAGGTAGGTACCTAGTCCTTTTTTATTTGAGTTCATTTCGAGGGGTGGTAATGGTAACCAAGAATTACGAGGATTTTTTTTTTTAAACAAGCGCGACAATTATTTTTTCTTTCACAACAAATTAACGAACATTAATACAATTATTAAAATCTTAGAGTAGTTTAAGGACTACTGGACAATTACGCCAAAGGTAAGCCTGTACCAACTGAAATGTTTTCGGAGAAGATTCACGATACCAGAAAAGTTTTCGAGGGGGAATGAAATGTTCTGAGGGAACAAACCCTCTAGATTCCCAATAATAGGGCACATTATAGATCTATTATTGGGCACCTTAAAAGTTTTGAACGCGTAAAGAGTTGTTTTTTAACTTACTCCATCCTTTCTTGTGCAGGAGAAATACAAATTAGGTTGGTTGAAAGCACATCATACAAGATCATGCAAAAGCCTTCGTTCTATTCCAAAAGGTTTCAAAAAAGTTTAAACTAACAAAATTGTAGTACGGTTCCATATTTTTTTTTTTATTGATCAAAAGCTCTCTTCAAACCATTTTTCTAAAATTCATAATTATAAAAATGAAAACGTCTCGACGTTCCTACTCAATATTTGTTTGACCTTTTTTAATGACTTACTTCAAATTGGACTTGAACTAGCTTCTATATAATACACCTACGTTAAACCTATAATCTTCCCCAAACTAAAAGTAATATTTAAACATTGTAGGATAACCCTTGATTATTTCTTGAATATTTTAGAACTTTTCCTATCACTTCTTTCATCTTATCTTCAATTCAAATTAAATTCATTTAAATTATACGAACATAAGGTAAATATGTCATACAAATAATAAATGTGTGTAGGTTAGCTGGGTACCTATGTATTTCTTCTTCTATTTGGCATTACGTGATTGGCATTTTTACGAATTCCGTATAGAATATATATACTTCATGTTATTTTATTATATATATAAATATGTACCTCCGCATTTATTTCTCGATTCTTACTAAAACTGTTCTTGAATACAAAATTCAATATACATAAACATATTAAATCCATTTTATCTTCGTCACTTTTGTTTCATTTCATCCTCATCCTTGTGCCTGGTTTATATTTACTTATACCTATTTTTGTTTTGTAACTTCTTATACGTATTGCCAAAGCATAAGCTCCCCATCATAAGCAGAAGGCGGTTGGTTTGTTGTAAGTATCTTCTTCCATAATATTCAACCCATCTAAATGTAATTGTTACCAATAGATTCTCTAGAACTCTCACACATAACACACACGATGATAACCACTGCAAAGAGCATTAACTTTCTTCTTTTTTTTTTTTAATAAAAAAAAAAGAAAACAAAACTACCCTTTATAACTCCATAATTTTAACCCCCATCTTCTAATAACTGGGTTGCAAAAATCCTTTGTTATACGTAGGTAGGTACCTAGATATTTCTTCTTTTTTTTTTTCTTATTCTAAAATGATGAGGTGGATCGTATGTTGATAATAAATAGCAACCCTTCTTCCTCCTCTCACCTACCCCCTCCCCATCCAACACACCCTTAAAGTTTAATGACTATGCAACAGAATATTTATTATGACTCTGTGTATCCGTCTGGTATAACACTAACACCAAGATTATATTTCAACATACAAAAAATAAAAACTCTATATCTTCACTCCAACAACAACCATATAGCACACCATCATCAGGGTGAAATGTGAAAGACAATCATCCGCACTTGACTGTGCTGGGGATTCCCTTACGTAATGCCCGACCCAACATACATTTTTGTACAAAAAAAAAAAAATTAAACAAAAAAAAAAAAAACGAAGAAAACCCCTGATGGTTATGGATGAGAAATACTAGGTATCATAAGGTAGGTACTTCAAAGTATATGCATGTGTTTTGTTGTGCGTATTTATATATGTACATGGGATACAATAAAACACTCACACTAACCCAACAAAAAAAAATACAAGTCATTGGCAATAGGGGTAGGTATAGTATACCTACGTATAGGGACAGATTTATCAATTTGTCGCCTATATTATGGACTATGAATTTTTGACTTAAAGACGAGCTAAAAACATGAGAACAATGATTCAATTGTAGGTAGGTACTAAACTTTTGTTTTCAGAATTTGTAAATCCGGTCTGGAATTTTTTCTTTTGATAAATCTCCAATTAAATTTCGATGTTTTCTTTTCAAAGAAAAAATGTGGAACATTTCCGTTGAAAAGCTCCATTTTGATATCGGGCGATTTGACATTTGCTTTTGTTGTGATATGTCACCTGTCATTCTTAGGAAACAAAACGTTTTGTATGTTCTTGTCTCGTAGCTAACCCAAACTAATAACTTTTTCATCTTTTATAAAATATTTTTGACACTCGAATTAACTGTGCACGGAAAAAAATCGAATTTAATATAGGTACATATGTACGTGCGCCGTGTAAACCTAGCCTAATATTTAGAGCTTAAAGCATAGTACGCTGCTGATGCCAAACGAAATTTTCCTGTGATCTCTAAAGAAGGCAACGAAACTCTTTGGAAAACACAACGGAGAGTTTCCTCAATTGTAAAAACATTAACGCAAAAAATCACAGAAACCCATGATGTAAGAAAATAGCAAACAAACAAAAACACGAATAAAACTCAAATGTCATTTTTCCGCACACAATAAATAGTCTATATAGTTAATTCAGTGCGAATAAGGAGTGGAGACTTCTCCAACTAATCTGCTACAGTTATAAATTTCGCTCTTCGAACAGAAAAACGAAAATCAGAACGTTTATGATTTCGTAAAATCAACAGCTTACTGGGCTTAAACGTCTTCCTTTTACAGTTTCTGGCACTTCAATCAATAGAGGTGTGTTCTTTTCCAATCTCGGGGACAATTGGTTGAAAAAAAACAACAGCGGGTATAAGCGACGATATCAAAGAAACATAATAGAGTTTTCATACAATCTATCGATAACAAGTACGTAATTCACGCTGGTAACACAGTTTTTCTGCGCGCTTAGGTTAAGCCCGAGAATTCTCTGGACTTATGTAGCTAAACCCAAAGGGCTTGTAAAAAAAACACGCCTAATATCATCTTATAGAAAGAAGAAACAGATAAAAGATAATCTCCCTTATCGATATTTATTCGATACATTTTGAATTTTTTTCATTTATTAATGGCTCAAGGAATTGTTTTGGAACTTTATGTTGGAACGCATTCAGTATTAAACAATAAGATGACATTTTAGGCGAAATAATACGTAAGTCATATTAATTTTTCTATCTACATACCTATAGGTATTATCTACGCATTTACAATTTTTTTTATATTTTTAAGATTTATTTTAACAAACGGAATAAAATTTTTAAAAATCGCAAAAACGGTTTAAGAAGTCTTCTTTTACAATAAATAATAAACTATCGATAGTTTTCGATATTAAAACTATAATCGATAGTCCAATAATTGTCCATCTCTACTAGAAAGTATATAAATCCTACAAAAATATAATAAAGAAAACCTCGGGACAAAACTATCAATCGCCCCAAAAATTTGGCGCCCTGGAAAGTAAGCTATTATTGTGTAACAAATTCGCTTATGAATAGCTACCATACAAAATAGAAAAGACCTTATGGAAAAATAATAAAGATAGATATCTACAACAAAAATATAACAAGTGCATAAGTATCAGATAATATACATATAAATATGTACATACATATATAGATAGATACATTTTATCTATACACCTACATATATAGAAATACATATAAAAATGTATATAGGTAGGTATAACCTTTCAGGCTCAAATCTAAACCAAAAGGCAAACAAAGAAAATAAAATACAACAAAAAAAAAATGAAAAAGAAAATATAGAAACACAGAACTACGACGGATGACTAGAATACACAAATAGTGCTTTGGAAGGGGGAAATTGTGGGTGTTGGGAATTTTTGTCTCACCCAAGGTGGATTGGAATGAGATTGAAAGATAGATATATAATAATATATACAAAAAAATCCTCGGTCTTCTCTAAAGCCATTCAGAAAATTCAATGGGCAACCAAACAACACAAAACACAACTTTCTCTGCATACTTACTGTATACACATTACACACATAGAAATACAAGCAGATACAAGAAACCAAAATAGAATAGAAAAAAAGTAGGTAGTTGGAAGATGAAGAGGATAAGAGAGAGGAAGAGAATGAGGTAGGTATAGCAGAAGAAGGATTCACAAGGACACGTAGCAAACAAAAACAAAAAAAAACAATACTTTTCTCTCAAGAGGATTGCAAAATAATCGCAAGGGAGCTCTTTTGCTCTTCTTTTACCGAGAGTGACTGTTGCTATATCCTTTTAACTTACCCTTGTTTTCCTCCCACGTACCTACCTACTAAAAAGCATTTCGCTTGTTGCTCCACCAAGGATGATGGTGTGTGTGTGATTGGGGGGGGGGGTTGAATGCGCAAAACAAATGAAAGTAAAAAAGAAGAAATGTAGCTAAACAAACAAAAAAGGATATGGGAAATGAAATCAGACCATAAAACTAGAAGATAAATGTTTTTTTTTTTGGTATGTTTGTATGTAGTAGGAAGATTGGGGACGGGGTTTGGAGGGGGCAGAAAAGGTGTTGGCTGGGCTTTTGTTTTTATATTCTATAACGGTAGATTTTTCCCTCGCATTTGGGATGACCTGATGTGTTTGTTATTTTTGAATTGAAATACCTATGTAAATGTATAAAATAACGTTCTGGTGATGCCCGTCATTCTGTTGATGAACCCCATGAAAAGGTGCAGTTCTAGGGCAATCCTTTCCTTACTTCTCCTCAAACTTATACCTTTTTTTTGTATTTATATGACAAACTTTGTTTCGAATGTGTATGTAAGCCTTGTAAAATGGTAAATGTTGCAGACATAGGTTTTTTTTTTGTTTTAACTTATTTTTATGTGTGAAATAAAACGACAAGCGTAGGTAGTTGGTAGATACGCAAATGTTAGCAGTTTCGAGGTTATGTCTTCCTTTAGATTGAAAAGATTTATTTTTGTATAGATATACACTTAGATATACTTATACTTATACGTATGTATATTGTATATATTTTATAGCATTTAAAGGATGAGTTAGTCTTGAAATTTGAGTGGGGATTTTGTAGGATTAGATTAGGGATGATTAAATATTATTTTGTTAGAAGAATAATGCGTTTGAAAGTGGTTCGTTTTTATACATAGTACCTACCTACGAAATTTAACTGAATATTTTAACGGCAGTTTGTGTTTTTGACAGGTAAAGCTAGGTACAGTAGAATCTCGAAAAGATGAACGGACATAAAACAAGACCCGTTCATCTTTTCGAACATCAGCATTTGGTTGAGGGGGAAGATATAACCACATAGTTATAAATAAAAACATTAAATATTATTTACATAACAAGTCACAAAGCAAGCCACAAAAAGGCAAAGAAAAAGTGAAAAACTATGTTGGGAATAAAGTGTTCATCTTTTCGAGTACAAAATTTCAATCCGTCATCTTTTAGAACCGTTCATCTTTCTTAGATTCTACTGTATTTCGAAATACAGTAGAATCTCGGAAAGATGAACATCTCGGAAAGATGAACGGAATATTTTCACTTTTCAGTGTTCAAAAAGATGAACGGGTTGAAATTTAGTACTCGAAAATATGAACACTTTATTCCCAACATAATTTTTTACTTTTTCTTTGCATTTAGTTCCTCCTGAACAATACTTTTGAGCTTGTTTTAATTTGTTATGTAAATAATTTTTAATGTTTACTATATCTTCTTCCTCAAACATATGTTGATGCTCGAAAAGATGAACAATTTGAAAAGATGAACGGGCCCTGTTTTATATCTGTTCATTTTTTCGAGGTTCTGCTGTATGTATGCACTTAAAAAAAAACATATTGATTTCATTTAAAATATCAGCGCTGAATACCTGTTTCTAGCTGAATTTTTTTTTACAAAAGAAGGCAACAAAATCTTGTCGGCAACATCCTTCAATGTTGATAAACTATTTAATGTTGGAATATGTTAAATAAAATCACATTGAGAGAAATGATTGTGAAGTAAGAAGGTACCTATAGCATTGCAGAAAGTCTTACGAAACTATTGCGATTGTCAATTATCAAATGTTAGTTGATAAATATTAAAAATCGATATTTTCCAACAATCCGATTGAATCCTTTAATAATTGAAAATGGTGCAGATAAGCAGTAAATATCACTGAATAATTTATTAATCATTTAATAATTTTAAACATTTTAAAAACAACGTAAAACTCGGTTAAGTTAAATAACAAACATTTTTAATATACAACCTACAAACTCACCCGATTAAATTATACAAGTCAACTTGATTAAACTTATTTAAATCTACACTCTGATTCGGTTAAAGTGTAATAAATTTTATTAAACTACTACTGGGTTAGTTTGTTCGGTTTCAATAACCAATTAAGTTAGTTAATGAAACAATATTAAATCGCTCATAGTAACCAATCTATTCAGACATGTGTGAAATTAACTAAATATGATTCAAGCAAGCTACTAATTTAACATAAACGATCTTCAAAATTGCGATTCCTATAACCAAGTTTCTCCATTAATATAACCTTTTTAGGTTTTTATTTTAAACAATTTATTTAAATCGAGTCGACTACGTTAGAATTAACATAGTGAAGTATACATTTTTAACCCTTGACTACCTAGGTAATTTTTAAACATTAAAAAAATTTTCTTTTAACCCACCGAAAAACACTCGGTCAGTAAGTATTGTTCTGCGTGTATGTACCTATATCTATGCCTATTCGGGAAATTTGATAAAAACTTAAAAAAATACCCTTCTATTTTCGTTGTTTGGTGACAAATTTAATTGTTTAATTAATAAATATTCTCCAAACTGATTTCTTATCAAAATTTTTGCAGAAATCGAAACATTTTTTACAAAAAAAAAAACAACTTTCAAGTAGATACATTATAGAGATTAAATTTGGGTTACTAGGTGCAATAAATTCCTTGTTTGATTTCTTATCTATTAAAAAAAAAACTAAATTAATTCTCAGATTGGAAAGTTAGGTAGGTACCCTATATTAATGTAAAAACTTACCCTTACCAAGTCAAATCTTTAAGTCCTCAGAAATTTCGATCTAATCAACACACTTTTTAACTCGCCAAGCGAAATCTATTATATAGGTAGGTAGGTATAAATGAAAACAATTTTTTGACAATGAATCACTTTTTTCAAGTTCGCGATAAAATAAATCAAATGTTAAAATATATGATATAAGATTGAAAATAGTGTTTTGTCAGCTTATTCGTCTTTAATTTGAATCTATTTTAGCTTAAATAGAAACCCAATACCCTGCCATTTTATTCCTATCTAGATACCTATATCTATTAGGTACATCAAACAAAAATTTTGAACAATCATTCGTTTACTTTGATGATATAACCCATATCTGGAAACAATATATCAACAGCTAGGTATATATAAGCGAGAATTCCTTCATAATATTTAACTCCACAGTAAAATAAGTCACAGATCTAACAAACAAAAAATTTAAAAGGTATCTTATCTTATATAGAAATATCACTTTGTTTATCAAAAAACTAAAAATATAAAGATGTAGAAAAAGCAACACCCTTTTGTTCTACATGATGTTTACTGCGAATAAGCAAATTGAAATAAACCTACACATTTACAAATACATCTTTAATAAAAACTAATAATTTTAGATACACATGTACAAATATCCATATATAGATTCTCATTTATACAATAATAATATTTTCGCAGGTGAATCATAGCTTTTTACCTGGAATAAGCTAAATTCATAAGTCTTCATTCTTTTTTTTTTATTATTGTTTCTTTATCGATTCGTTGAATTTAGAATTTGATTTTTTTTCTTCTTTGGATTCGCGTGTTTCATCATCATCATCATTATCAACAAAAAAATCATCATTTTAGCCGACGTCGTCGTCGTCGTCTTTAACACATTTTCTGTTTATAAAACTTATCCAAGAAAATACCAGCGAATCCGGTGTGCTGGATGTTCTTGGAATCATACACAACTTTTTAGGTTGGCTTCAAATAGAGTTGTCAGACATCGATAATAAAGGAATGCGAAAAAACATTCGGCTCATAAAATCGTAAAGTCTGAACTTAAATTTTGAAATTTTGTTAACTTGTATTTGTTTTTTATTTCTATTTTTTGTTGTTAATGTCTCAGCGAATTTTCAGAAAGTAAGGTGGTATTGAACCCTTATTGGGCGTTTTTCTTTTTTAAGTTCAGAGCCTGAACTCTGAAGTGTCATAAAAAAATCGGGTTTCTTTTTTAGCTCAGAGAGTATTCAGAGCTCCAATTTTGTATTTCTTTTTTCGCTCAAGTATTTTCAGAGCGCGTTCTCTCAGAATAAATTGATAGAGCAGACGGAGTTGAATAGCTGAACACAAAGAAAAGGACAACTGTGAACAAATAAAAAAGTGACAGCTGGTGAAGCGTGTTTCTTTTAATAAATCTGAACTCTCAGAGCAAATCAAGCTAAGTTCAGAGATCGCTCAGAGTATGTTCGGAGTTTTCAGATTCTGTTCAGAGCTCTACTCTGAATTAAAAAAGAAAAACGCCCATTATAGCCTTATTTCGATTTTGGCATGGAATATTATTCCACCTTTAATTTTTGTACGAGCAAAATTTTCACATTTCCGTCAAGTAAGCAATAAGCTCTTTAAAACTAGAAGGCTTCATTAATTGGATTAATTGTCTTGAACTTGTCGTAAAATTTTCATCTTCTTTTTTTTCTTTAAAAAAAGTCCTTAAATGTAAAAAAATTCCTTAAGTATCACAAAAAATTCCAAAATAGCATTTTTCAATGTAAAATCAAATCCCATTAGAAAAAAACACTTACGAGAAAAATTATAGCTGTGGTAATGTTGGATTCATTGAAAAATGGTCTTTTATATTTTTTGTTGTTGTTATATTTGAAGAATTTTTGAAAATAAATGGCGCGGTAATTTTTTCATTTACGACAATTTTAGACAGTTAATCCCATACTCCTTATTTTTTTTTCAATTTTCCCCTATTGTTGAGGTGTTATTTACAAAAAAAAAATTTGCGTGACAGATTTTTTCTTTCATGACAATTTTATGACAGTTATTATTTTTGAGTTCATTTGACCCCTTTTTGGGGTTGGTGTTGCTAAATTGAATGTCAAGTTACCATTACCAGGGATTATTAAAAAAAAGTCCGAGAATTTTTCTTTTCTTTCATGATTTTCTTACGACAGTAATGACCAGTTGTACAATAGTGGTTCAGCCTCGGTTTAAGATTTTAACTCACCGATTTCGGCGGATTAACTAACGTTCAACGCTGGTTCAAGTATGTGCTTATTATCACACACTTGAACAGTAAAACAGTAAACCACTGTTGAAACTCAATTAATCCGCCGAAATCGGTGGATAAGAATTGCTGAACCACGGTTTAAATATTTGTACAATTGGCCCTAAGAAGAGTACATTTTCCCCTATTGTTGAGATGTTATTTTCGTAAAATACCCCCGAAAAAATTTCTTTCACGAAATTTAATCACATACTCCCACTTTTTTGTTAATTTTGAGGGGTGGTAATGTTAACTTGACTGTAAAATTAGAAGTACTAGAGGTAATTTAAAAAAAGAAACAAGCCCAACAATTTTTTTCTTTTCATGACAATCTTACGACAGATTTACTAATTTATTTTGAGATGTGGTAATGCTTGACTGTCAAGTTAGCATTACCAGGGGTTATTTAAAAACAAAAACAAGCACGACAATTATTTCTCCCACGACATTTAATCACATAGGAAATCCATCTTTTGTGGTAGTGCTAACTTTTTTCAAGTTAGCAATACCACGACCCATGTTCTGTAACTCGGCGATAACTTTTCGTGGCGAGAAACGGCGAAAAATGGAACAAAAATGGAACAAAACTCATAGGAAGCCTATGGGTTTTGTTCCATTTTTCGCCGTTTATCGCCTCGAAAAGTTATCGCCGAGTTACAGAACATATGTCCAGGGGTAATTATAAAAAAAAACAAACGAAATAATTTCTTTTCTTTCACGACAAATTTACGACAATTTCACGATATTTAATCAAATACGGTTTTTTTTTGTTAATTTTTAAGGGATGGTTATGCTAACTTGACTGTCAAGTAAGCATTCACAGAGGTTTAAAAAAACAAGCACAAACAAATTTTTCCTTCACTTAAAATTTACAACAAAATTCAGGAAAATTTTTTTTTGGAATTACATATTTTGAAAAATATTCTGAAAAAAAATTGTAATATTTTGATGGTAAAATTCACCCAAAATCAGTTAAACCAATAAAGAGATATTAATATGTCAATAACCCAAAATAACGCCTATATAATACAAAATATTACAGAATTTTTTACAGATTTAAAAAAAAAGTATTTTGTTTTAATAAATTAAGAATTGGTTAAGGAAGCTTCGGACTTGATTTTCGAAAAATTAGAACAAATACCCTAATTGTACAGTTCCGACAGTTCTAGGATTTTAAAAACCCATTATGTGGGATATTCAAAAAAAAATATTTCATCTAAAAGGTCAATAATTGGTCATAAAAGATTAGTGTTGTTTTCAGTTGTTTTTTTTGTCAGCCATGGCCGATTTTTAATGAATTTTATATTTTTGTTTGAAGATTATCCATAAAAGAATGTTACCTTGTTTGTGGGATATTCAAAAATTTAGTATGTCAATTTAAGCTATTGCTTTATAGCCACAGAAGATTTTTTGTGGTATTCTAAAGTTGCAATGATCAACTAGATATACTGACTCTCTAGAGTCTAGACAGTAAATTCTTTTTGAATATCCCATAATTGAGGTACCAGCGTCATCTCTAAACTTGACAAAAAAAACTTTAAGAAATAAAAAAAAAAAAAATTGCCTATATTTGATCAGCTCCTTAAACTAACTAACATTTTAAGTGGTATAGGTACTAATTGTTGAATATCCCACAAACTAGGTGCTAAAAAATCGTGCATGGCTGACCAATATTATTGAAACGAAATGATTATTTAGTCACCTTTTGGAAGGTATACTTCTTTCTTACGAATATCCCACATAAGCTGTTTATTTGAAGGTCACCCATTAAATGATATTACCACTATATTTGTGGGATATTCAAAATGTTAGTTTGCCAAGTTAAGTAAATTTAAGTTATTGGTTAGCCATAGAAGATTTTTTTCGAAGTTCTAAAGTTTCATTTTCAATAATGAACTAAGTACCTACTAAACCTTCAGATTGCATATATCTTTTTTTTAATATCCAAAAATTGCGTTAATAGCGTCCTCTATGGACTTGACAAACAAAAAATTTGTAAAAAAATTTCCTGAATCGCTGACGAATTCTTCCAAATTACTAACCTTTCAAATGGCATACTAATTTTTGAATATCCCACAAATCAAGTGCTAAAATCATTTAATAAATGACCTTGAAAAATAAACTGAACATTCATAAAAAATCGCGTATGGTTGACCAATATCACTGAAACGAACTGATGGAACACTTTTTTACGAATATTCAAAAACTATGGGGTTCTAAAAATGAATATCCCACATAATATGGGTTTCATGACTTTGAAATCGAATTCACACAGGTAAATTTAACGAATAGGTACCAGCCAATGTCATTGTGCAGTACGAACTACATTCACACAATTTTTTTATTGTATTTTGTTCAATAATATTGTCTGTTGATGTAACGTCCACTTGAGTATTCGATGAATTGAATTTAATTCGTGATTTCTTTAAGAATTATAGGGGTTTAGATTTTCAAATCATGAAAAGTATTTCAAATGGGCACATTTCTAAACTGTACTTTAAAATTTTAAAAATTGCGTTGAAAATTAGGTAATTAAATTCTACATCATCCAACAAAGATGGCATCCCTGCTAACCATCATTGTTTGCCCTCTCATACCGGTGTCAAGTCAAATCAAATGATGACGAAGACTGGTTATAGATTTTTTGTTGTTGTTGTTGTTGTTTTGTTTTAATTTATTTCGCAGTGAATGATTGCGAGTGATTCAACCTGTTGACTATAATATGTGAATTGTATGGATAAATATTTGTCTTTTCAAAGGTGAGCTGAGCGTCCATAAAAACTCAACTCATAGAAATACCTAGTTGAAGATTGGAGATGTAAAGGTTATCTTTGTCGATATAGTTAGAGTTAGTCCCGTGCACGCTTATTAAAATGAAAAAAAATCTAGTTTCGTATGGGTATACCTAGATACTACTTCTTTTTCTTCTTCTTCGTCATTGACCACGAAAAAGACTTATGGCAACTATGATACGGCGCGCGGTGCGACGCGAAGCGACGCGGTGACGATGGCGACTCTTTGTCGATGTTGTTGTCGATGCGGATAAAGAGTGGGAACAATCTCTCTTTATGAATATTCAATGAGTCTCCCGAGTCCCAAGTTCTTCATATACATATAATAATAATCGAACGACCCAGCTCCTCTATAGCTCAGATCAGACTTTTTATAATAATCAACAAGTTTCATTCGAGTTAACACAGCCCAGATGGTGGTAAAGTCTAGATGGTTCGTTATATTTTGATGGCAGCAGTAGCGCGGCGGTGGTGGTGATGACGAAGACAGCAATGAATGCGAGGATTTTGTGGAAGAGAAGATGATGTTGATGTTGGTTGTATGATGACAAACCAAACCAGTCACTATAGTCAGTGAGCCGATGTTCAAGTATAATTATATATATAAATATACATACGTGTATATTGAAAGGAAATGCCATCGAAAGGGTGGTGAATATAGATATAAGGGGGGGGAATGATATAGCAACAAGCAAACTCATATATACGAACCCGAACTACTACGAAGAATTTTGTTCGCGTATTCATGAGATACATTTACGATTCGTTGGCTTCTTGATTTTATTTTTCGGTGTACGCGACCCTCCCTCACGCCTGCCAAAGTGATGCCAACGTCGGTCGTCGTCGTCGTTGTTGTTGTTGTTGTCGGTCGCCCTTGCCTTAAATAGCATTTCGGAATCACCTATATAGACTTGAACGGAAAAATAACGACTTGGGAGATGAATACACGACCGACCATGATGTTGTATGATGATTACATTGTGGAGAGGATGATGATGATTTTGGTGTCGCCTCGATGTCCGCCACGCATGGCTCCCATTAATAGGTTTTTTTTTTTTTTTCTTCTTCTGTTGCTGATGTTATATGTACGCTTACGTTTGTAGCTAGCTATGTTCCTCAACTTTATTTACGTATTTTTCTTTTGCTTTTTATATATATTTCAAGCTGAAACCCATTTTTATCCAGAATGATGATGCTGTATTTTTTGTTATTGTTGGCAAACTAAATATATATATAAACATAACATACGTATACATATATATGTGGAAAGGTTTATCCAAATGGGACTGTTGCTTATGTCTGAAATTGTTTGTATTTACTTTAATGCTCATAAAGGGGGATGGTAAGGTAGATAGGTAGGGGGTATACGTTTACCCGATGAGCAATTCTGATGTTATTTGAATGAAGTGGAGATAAACACCGTCTAGGCGTCTACGAGTTTATGAATTTACTATATTTTTCTTATATTCTTCTCTCTTGAAAATAATAATAATAATAGTAATAATAATAATTAATGAGGCTGAAATTGGAAAAGACCAAAATTTTGAATTGAATGGTTATATGGCTTGTCTATTTTTGTTTCACATCAATAAATACACATTATACTGTTTGGGTGTATTTTTATTAATATTTATTTAATTGTAAGCTTTTCTGAACAAAATATAGAAAACGTTTTTTCTTGGGGTCATTTGATCTGTCAGGTTTGAGGGTTACAAACTGTTGCTTCATTTTTTTTTTTAAATATGATAATAAATTGGGCTTTTAAGAAGGTTTTTTTTTAATAATACAAATTCTATATATGTACTATACTGAAATATATCAACCAAGTAGAAGACTTAGCACTATTTTATTTGGACTTGTTGAATTATTCATGTACGTCACGAAATTAATGTATGATGAACTGAACTTAACAAAAAATTGTGTATTGAAAAAGGCCCACACTAGTCAACTGATGAGTCTAAGTAAGATCAACGGGACGAAACGCAAAATTTTTGTGGGACTAAAAGCCGTTAAAAGCTATTTTGAATCAAAAATTGGACTTTTGTTTCTTACATTTTGGTAATCCTTTCTTGTTTTGAGGGCGCTTATAGTCCATAATGGAACATGGCCTGAACCAAGAGAACTTCCAATCATACCAGTCCCTAATCCCTATCTACCTAAGCTATTCATAAATACTGATACAAGGAAAAATTAATGCCAAATGATGATGCGCTGATATTTTTAAAAACTTTTTTATCTATATTCTTTACTGGGAAGATCATGATCATTCAACATGGACGCTATTTACCTTAATTCACGACCTAAGACGCCCTGGCCAATCATCGATCGTAGCACGAACTTCATTCATTGAAAAATTGTTTGGTGCACGGACAAGCATTCAATTTAATGACTCAATATTTGGGTGTCTCCTATAGAGCAGTTTCTTTCCTCTAATATACGGAAACAGTTTTTAATTCAACGGGTTGATGTTTGGATAACCAGCTGGCCAATCATTGGGTATTATGAAGTTCGGAACGTTGTTTTTGAGTCATTCTTGGGTGATTTTTGCCTTGTGAGCTGGAGCAGAATCTTTTTGGAATGTCCATTGCTTGTTGGCAAACTTTGAGGCTTAACAAAATTTTCTAAAGCATTTCTTTGGTTAAGTTTTGTCGAAGTTTTAACTCCTTTCTCACAAAAACGAAGGTCGGTATTGCCCTGATAGTCACTCGCCCGCTTTAAACTATTAGATTTTCTGAATGGTGGCCTCCTTGAACCCTCGCATGAGTTCGGACTCTTCTTTTGATGTCCGAGCATACTGTTTGCTGAACTATTCTTCGACGGTGGAGATTTTTTCGTTAGTGAAAATAATCTGTGAGTATTCTTCGCGTACCGGCTAAGTAGAGCTTTTGATTTATTTTTACGTTGTTGTTACAATGCGACTGCGAGCAGGTGTCAAGGGTCAAGGTTTGTACACGCTGAGTCCTAAATCTTCTTTAATAAGATACGAATTTCTGTTTTGTCAGTGATTGAGCCATCAAAGCCTTGGTATGATGGCACCTTGAGTCCTAACAGTTCTTGGGCGGCCCGATCTTTGGCGGTATCAGTATCCTCAAACAACTTCACCGTAAAATACCCAAAACACGCGTGATTCCGAGCGGTCGCAAGAACCGAAAGATATCACTTTTTTTTGTTTCTGCACTTGTGAGGGCCGATTACAAAACAGGGATTAAAGTATCACCCAACTACAAGACTGTAAACGACTAGAAACAAAAACTTTTCCGCGGCAATATAGCATAAAAGTAACTGTTTAAATAGCGGTAAACATGAAGACTTTACAACAAATACTTTATTATATAATATGGTTGCGTAAAGAATTGTATCAGTATTTATGACTTCATCTGCTGATTGGTATAAAAATTGACCTTATTCTACGCACTAGCACATAGCCAATATGTTCAGATACTCTTACATTCTATTTTTCATTAAAGATTTTTTAAAGTTATAAATTTGAATAAAATTAAGACAAAATTTTAAACAATTTTCTATGTTTTAAGTTCGACCGATTTCTTCCATTGAAAATACTAAGCATTTTAAAAACTTTCATAATGTCAAAAATTCCATTTGTATACCTATTTATGTCATTCAAGGTACATATAAGAATGTATGTATGTAGGTAGACATTTTCATTGCCGTAGCAAAAACGCAAAACCCATAAAAATTTAAAAATGGAAATAAAATTACTCGCCATTTTCAACATGCATTTAATTACTTGTACCATTCATTCGGAAATAAAAAAAAAAAATAAAAATATTTTTCAGAAATATATTTCAAAACCGCCTGAAATTCTTAAGTCTTTATACATAGATACATACATAGGTACCCACTTACATTTTAAATATTTGCAAAAAAAATATTAAATTCAAAAGAAAAATTATTGTTTTGAGAAAAAAATTTATCAGCAAATGCGCCAAACGACTAAGACGAAGACGACGACGCCGACGGCCACTTGGAAATAAGCCAAAAAATCAGTTGTTTTTTTTTTTTATTTGGTTTCGAAATAACGTCAGAAAACTACCTACATAGTTGCTGATGGTTATCGAATAATATATAAAATAACAAATTGAATAGTGTATATACCTATATCTAGTAGGTAATTCCAAGAATTTTTCGTATGGCTATATTATTAAAGTGTCGCACATAAAGAAGCTATTTCCATCCTCTATTTTAAGTAATTTATATATTTTCATTTAAAATATTATGGCTGTGAACGAAAAATTTATTCTATTTTGTGTGTCGAAAAGTTCAAATTATGATTTGGATTAGTTGTTGTTTTTGGCCTCACAATTCGCTCTGTTACTATAATTTCCAAAATACGGAAATGCTCAGCTTGTGAGCTATGAGTGTTTTTTAGAAGAACGGAAGTATGCTTATATATGCATATTACGCATATTCTTCAGAAAAAATTCAATTTGAACCTAGAGTTGGTAGTTTTGTCTTATTGAAAAAAGTGGATAAAAGCACCAACATAACACATTAAGGGCCAGTTTCACAGTTCACACTTAACAAAATAAGTGGCACTTAATTTTCCCATTTTGGCACTTAAGCCGCAGTTTTACTACCTGAGTAAGTGGAACTTAAGTGGCCAACATGGGAGACTTAAGTGTCACTTATTCCGATAAGTTTACACTGTGAAATTGGGAATTAGTTTTCCATATTTGGCTTTTAAGTGACACTTACTTCACTGTGAAAGTGGCCCTAAGGCTCATTTTTTTTAGTGCGAGATTATCCCAATTTCGGAGTTAAACCCGAGTAATCTCCTGAAATATATTTTTCAGTCAATCAAAATCCTGAGTTAACTCATCGAATTTGTTGATTAAGCTCTGGATTAACTAAATAAATAGATATTTCTGACAGATGTGTGTAAAAACACTATTGGAAAAGAGAGGGAGACACTAATTGAAACCATCTTTTCCATTGTGTCGTATAGTATCGCCCTCTCTGTTTCGATAGTGAATGCGCGTTTCCATAGTGTCGCACTTTAATTTCAATAGATCTTTAACTCAACTGAATTTTTGTTTGACTGAAGAATGGATACAACATCATCTGAAATTCGTTGTGTTCCCCTTTCTTCGTTGCGTTTAGAAAAGAAATAAAGTCTATAGCTTATCAGGGAGAAACATAGAAAATCGTTAACTATTTATTTTTACCACTTATGGTCTTATTTATAAACGTTGTCTAACTTTAGACAACTGTCCAACTTTAGAAAATGTGTTCAAAAACCTTGTTTATTGTTGTCTTATAGCTGCCTAACTTAGACACAAGATAAGATTAGCTTAGCCGTGAATAATGTGATATTTATTTTAATTTTAATAAAGCATATTTCCACTAATTTGAAAATAGTTAGACAATGTCTATAAGTAGGCAAAAATCTAATAAATACGACTGTTAGTTTTTTCCGCATGCGCTCCTGTTGATCCAGTATCTCGTACAATTTGCAACAATTCTGCCTGATGGTCGTTCTTACGCTTAATTTTTAGTTACGACAATAATAGTCTAAGTTTGCAAAATATTAAATCTTCACACACCGTAAACTTGACTTAGTTTTGATTTAATTAGTTGCATAGGGTGGCGCTATTGTCCGGTGTGAAGAACCAATTAACTTCTAGATCGAGCTCGGTTCTGTTTCGTACGCACTGTGGGTTAAGGTCTTCTTCCATTTCCGGGCGCTATATGAGTTGCGTTATTTTGCTTCACTAAGTACTTAAAAAAGAGCTAGGACTAGGCTTACCATCCGTCAGGATTTCGCCTGACGCGTCAGGCTTTTAATGTCCAATCAGGCTTTGGCCAGGTTTCGTCCTTTGTCAGGCTTTTTTATAATTATCGCACAAAATGTAATCGTTAGAAGAAAAACATACTAAATGCTTTCAAATCGAAATGCTTGTAAATCGCAGTGAAAACATTCATTTTTTTCATTTAGTTGTCACTTTTTAGAAAGAGACAAAAAGTTGTGGAATAGAGTAATTCAAAAAAACACCTTTTAGAAATTCAACCGAGACCGGGCGAATTTATGAAATCCCTGAAAATTTCATGCTTTTAGCGCCAAAACTCGAAAAGTTGTGCAGCTTTTAACATTTGAGAAAAATTCCGATTTACAAAGATTTTCAAGCAAAATTATTGAAAAAGCGCTGGTAGCGACCGCTAAATGCTATTCGATTTTGAATTCTTTGTTTTCAATCTAAAGCTAAGCTAAGTACAGACGATTGTAAGATCTTACAATATTTTCAGAACTGTCAATGGTCTGATAATAGCTAACAATAAGCTGACAATTGACATATTTCTTACTATGAAAAATTGTCCGTTCACACAATTGGTACATTTCTTTCCAAAGTCTGACAATTTGAGGGTCAGCTCTTTTTGTATCTCTCTTTAACCAAAGAAGAAATTGTCAGCAATTGTAAGATGTTTTCAATGAAAACATCTGACAATGACCAAAGAGTCTGACAATGTCCTAATCGACTGACAATGATAAAAATTGTGTGTTCCGACGATGGTTAGATACCTGACAATTTTTTGTTAGATTGTCGGCTGGCAATGAGATTTCTGACAATATTTTCAGACAAAATTGTGTGTTCAGACGATTGTAAGATATTTGGAACAGTTTTTTTTACTGACAGATCTGACAATATTGTAAGTGACAAATTTCGAGAAGGGTGTTATTTTAAATCACCCAATTGTGCAAGATATGACACTTCCATTTTATAATAATGAAGTTTCAAAAGGGAAAAAAAATAATTTTTTATTTGTCAGGCTTTTTTCTCCAAAATCAGGCTTTTTTTTCTTTACTGTCAGGCTTTGCTGATTTTAGAGCTGGTAACCCTAGCTAGGACTATCACTCAATGAATACAATGGAGACAGTGCATCAACTGGAACTGGGATACCTGTCAAAATATTGAATGGATACAAATTCAATGTTATAGGCGTGTTCCTTTAGGCTGCAGTATCTACTGCCGAGTACTTCTAGCTGCAGTCAACTACTTCTACTCTGCTGTCAAAGTAGTTCAAAGCACTTCAATAATATTGAAGGTTTGAATGAAGAACAACACTTGAGTGAGCTATACCACCAAGTTTTTATAGGCTGGAGTTATAGCTTTTTTACGACTGCCACGCCGATCATCATTCTTTTTGGTGCTTGGTCATTTGTTCAATTTTATTAAGAAAAACTTTTTGCCACGATTGGGAGGCGAACCAGACCAAGCTTTTGAATAATAATTGTAGTAACGATATTAATTCACGCAAGAAATCGACACCATCTCCAAATACAAACAACAAAAATTACATCTACATTGAGGTTAGATTTTTCTTTTGCCAAAAAAGTACTACTGGGAAGTACTAAAGAGTACTTTGCAAGGCCCAAAAGAACACAATTGTTACCAACACAACGCAAGGCATCTGAAATCGGAGTTGTAGAAGAAGCTGGACGATTTCGCCAACATTTTAACTTTTTACGTACAGCACTTTGGATGTTTCATATGAAAGAAGAAATGGTTAGTGCGTAGGACTGATACTTCGAAGATCTTGGATTCGATTCCAAGCCTATACGTCACCTAAAACAGAAATATTTTCCTCGATTTACCGCCTCTTGTGATGAATTGACAAATCCTCCAAGAGTATCAATTGAAGTGCTTCCCACCTAAGCCGTTCGAATTCGGCAAAAAAATTATAGGTCTCCTCCATTCTAGCGAATAACACGCACACAGGAATGGTTGAGAGTTAAGTCACTAGTTCCTGGTTCTACACGAGCTGTCACACCACTCAATTTATTTTGTATTTTATGTTATTAGTTACTTAGTTTAAAACGCATTAAACATTTTTTAACGTGAGTTCCGTCAAGCGCACAACCATCATTTGTTTTGAGCTGTGTATATTTTAAGCAATTATTTTAAACCTATAAGCTCAGCAAATATCATATATTTTCTTTTCTTTTACTAAATCCTCTCTTTCTAAAAAGCACGATCATTATGATGTCCTAAGTGAATATAAAAAGAAAAACCCAAGCTTAGTACCAAAAGTCTTAAAAACACATAAAGTGTAAGAAAAAAAAAAACATGAAATATTAAAAAAAAAAAAAAATTGGCACCAGCGTGCTGCATCCCGACAACATAAACATCTGCCATATTCTTCTTCCAGGCAAGAACAAAAAAAAATGACAAAAAAAAATAATTTTTCCATTCTTCGTTTCCCAGGAAGGCCATGTGTGCAGCATTCTGCAGACATTGTAAATTTTTCATGCTTCTAACTCTTTCTTTTTGCAAAAGTTCTTCCATATATAACAATTTCTGTAGGTATCTACATAACTACACCGTTTTTTGTAACAATATCTTTGGCTATCTTCTCATTTGGCTGCCCATTTAACACTCTTGCCGTCCTAACATTGCCATAGCAAGTCCAATTCTCCATATATGTAAAGGTATGGGTAGGTACATGAATGCTGCCGGACGACTGACTGCTCTGGACCCATCTGCGCCATGTTTGATGTTCTTTATGTTCTCCTAGAGCTATATTATACCGGGAAGGGAATCCCTCTTCTTGCAGCAAACACCACCATCAATGATATGTATGTACCTATATCTACATGTGGATGGGGAGACACATATGTACATCTCATGGGTAGGTATACCTATACCAAGCGGCAACTCATCGGGATGATTAATGCAAAGTAAAGCTAACAAAAAAAAAGTATGGAACCCAACCACAAGTCCACACAACACACCAAAAGAGGCACTCCATGATGACTGGCGTCGAAGCCGTCGTCGTCATCATCGTTACATGGAGGAGACTCCTGCTGCTTGAACGTCTCGTATCTTAGTCGTCGTGCTGGTCTGTCGCAGTTATTCCATCGTAATGATCTAAATTCGAACGCGTTTCTCTGTTGATGCTGCTGCTGCTTCTGCTCCTGCTCTTCTACCAGCGTATCTTACCTTACCTCAACCTCAAACCGAGGGATGAATTGAAAACGGTGTGTCAGTCATCCGGGAGGAGAGGGGATGTTCCGGAGGGAGAACGGAAAAAGTTGAATAGATTTCCAGTTTATCTTGTTTCTTCTTTTTTATATGCAGAGCCGATTGGTTGCAGTGTGGAATCATCATCAGAAGGAATACCAGAGCAGAGTTTCTTCTTCCATCACTTCGTCTTCTTGTTCCGTCACACCCTTCTCCCCCTTCCTTTCTCATCACTGTTAGCTTTGATTGCACCTAACCTAACGAAGAATGGTGCCAGTTCTGCAATCTGCAGTCGGCAGCAATGGCGGTGTATCACACAAATGCAAGGACTATATAATTATAAAACTCTTGTTCGTCCCGTTTTTCACTTCGCATACAAAGTTGAATCGGATTGATTCATGTGAAGTTTGTTGTCTGTTTTTTCTTTTTTTATTTTTCTTCCAACTATAAAGTAGGCACTTGTCTGCGCGCTGCGGCGGTGGCGAAGGAGTACCAAGGGGACTCGAATAGGGCTTCGTTTTCGTTTTATTAGGAAATAACATTGGTGCCGATATGTAGAAGTTCTTTGCCTTCTCAAAGGGCTACAAGAAGAACTACGGGAGGGAGTATGCGGAGATGGAGTGTCCTCTACTATATAGTAAATTACGATTAAAAACCGAGAAAATAGTGGGGAAGCCGTACCGCCACCGGCCGCCAGCCGCCGTCGCCGTTGCTCCATTCGTTCATTCATCTATACCGGATCGAGGTCCGTCACGTAGTCGGCTCGTAATTAATTCCAAAGTACGTTCGTCGTACAAGGAATCCGTACAGAGGTTTTGTCATGTGTGTCCGGGACGAATTGCATATACACATAGGAGAATGAGTTAGTTGACTCTTTCTATTTGCCATCATAGTTATATAGCTTTTGTAGAATAAAAATCGAAAGAAAGATCTAAGCCATCCTCTTGGCTCGTCGTCGTAGTATAACCTCTCTTCTTCGGTCGGTCGTTCTGTGGTAAATCATTGTGACAGAATGACATCCCTGTCTCTGATTGCACAGGTGATAGATGGTAATACCTAGATGCTGCTGAGTTCGGGTTGGAACTGCTGCACGTAGGTTGTTTTATTTGTATAAAGTGGGCGATTTTATATTGTATACCTATGTTCCCGATGGGGGTGATGTTTAGTTTATACTTGTATATTGTATAGCTATACATATTTATGTGTTTGAAGCAATCAGATGGGGTTTTTGGTGACACTTAATTTATTTACATCTCTGATGACGAATTTCTTTCCCTTCCTCCCACATTTTAAATCTGAGATGAAACTGACACTTGATTTTCAGCAAAATGTTCGTGTGTTTGATCTTAGTAATATTCATGATTGTATGGGTTGTCATTTTAATGACTTATTGCTGATGGTGAGTTTACTTTAAGTGCGGGATCAATTTTCTGAACGTGCTTTGTTTTAGCTTTAATAGTTTGAATTACACGATACTACTTCAAGTGTTATCTGATGAAATAAAATTTTGTTAGACCTTAATTCTTCGTTCAGAATCTGCATTTCCCGCCATATCAATTTCAAAAGACTTCGAGTCGTATAAATATCTGGCTACGACTCATACTTAGGTATATAAACTTTTGGAATGTAATTATGAAAGAAGCAACAGGGTATTTATTTCACTGATTCAGTTATTAGTCGAATGATTGATAAAGTGATGAATGACAGAAAAATATGAATAATGCATTTATCAGCAGCTGAATTATTGTGTGAAACAACCTTGAAGTATATTTCTATCCATCGAAAGATAACACACCAAAACGTTACCAAATTCGTGAAAAAATTCACGTAACAATAAACCGAGACGAATTTTAATACCAAATGGTTTTGAAAAATTCAAATAAGTTTTAATTCGCTGTTAAGTAGTTTAGAAACTTCAAAGCTTCAATTCACAAATTTGTGAATTTATAAACAATACCTAATCGACAAATTAATGCTGATTTTTTTTTAACCCACCTTGGCGAGCCAAAAACCACCTTGCTGTGGTGAGTTAATTTCTTGTGAGTATTCTCGTGAGAATTGTCTGAGAATATCTACCGAAAATGTTATGTAATCACAAAAACCCACAAAAATCAACCTCACGAGAGCTTATGACTTGCGAGCTCTCATAATGCCAGAATAAGCCCTGTTAATGAATTTTAACCGAAAGTTCAATAGTCAAAAGTTCATTGACGATTTTTCAAGGCTCATCTAGCGTTTTAAGGGTTCACAAGTAACAATCTCTTGTGAAGTTGTTATTCGATTACATTTTCGGTATTCTGAGACAATCCCCATAAGAAACCTCGCGAAACTCACCACTGCAAGGTGAATATTGTATTTGATTGCTTAGTTCTGAATTTTTGTTTTGAACGGGCCCATTGAATAATTTTTTTTTCGTGATTATGAAATGTCAAACTAGTGAGTTGTGAGCCACAGTACACATAATAAAGGTAATATATTGCACAGGTTGTCAAAGTTGGAAATTTCAAAATACCTCGATTTTGACAGATGCGCAGAACTGAACAAAAATGAAAACGCTGATGATATTACCTTTAATAAGTGTACTGTGGTTGTGAGCTACTCAAAAGGAGATAACAATTCTGATAGTTCTTATCAGAGATTATGAATTATATAAGATTTTAAACCTCGGCTGTCATTCTGGTTTCCCTACAAGCTAAACAAAATGGCGGATAGTGGTTTATTCATATTTTTGCTCTAGTGTTCATGATTTAAGG
Organism: Epistrophe grossulariae; assembly: GCA_929447395.1. NCBI lineage: Eukaryota > Metazoa > Arthropoda > Insecta > Diptera > Syrphidae > Epistrophe > Epistrophe grossulariae. Next base: position 138,797,648 of record OV839566.1, read on the forward strand.
TACACTAGTTCAAAAATATGAATTCTATTCATCGACAATGAAATTACAAACACAAAAAATGTAAACAAATGAGTTTTGGAGGGTGGAACATACGAAAGATTCCTATCTTTATAATTCATAATATTTGGTTCTTGTGAGGATCACGAGTTTTGTAGGTGCTTCCAGAATACGAAAACCTCACAAATTCGCTAAAGAATATTCTGCTTTGGGTTCATGTATTGTATAGTTCGCGTGTACCGGGTTCTCTATTTATTTCAGTAGGTATAGAGTATAGGTAGGTAGGTACATTAATGTAGCTAATGTGATCATCAGAATTAATTGATCAATTTTTTTTACAATAGGTACATATCAAATTTGTTACTCTAAAACATTACGTGCAAAAGATATTGTTCACCATTTAGAGCATTCATGCTATTAAAATATTCGATGAGTCAAAATGACATTAGCGTTCTAAGGCGCCAAGACGCAATACCAATTATGTCCATTATAATCTGATTCTATACCTACTTCACCTTAAGTAAAAACTTCTTAAACAATTTTCTACTGAGATTTTTTTTTATTTTTAAATTACTCAATCGCAAACGTGCACAGTGGCGAGTGTACCGTAACTTTAAATAAGTAGGTATAGAATTTGTATTACTTTCTTAAAAAAAAATTATAAACGTATAATTAATACCTCAAAGTTATTTTGAATTTGTTTTGATTTTACTAATTGTGGTCTTCTTCCTCCTTCTTTGATAAAATTCTGACGCAAATCAAGCTAAGACAGACTTTTAAGAATTAAAAAAGTAAAGAAAAAAAAAACATAAAAACACAACGAGAAATCAATAAACTCAATCACGTTTACAAACGGCTTTCCCAAAAGAACCACTTCAAAAAAAAAAAAAACTCTACCTATACCTACAATAGACGGTTATCTAATAAACCCACCTACACTACATACCTACCTCCTATTTTTTCAAACTTCTTTCTTACTATACTTCATATTCAGTTCATATTATTATTTCAAGATGACGTTATAATGAATCCAAGTGGAAATTTTCAGAAACAAAATTCATGTATGTATCTCTTTCTCTCTCCCTTATACATCCGAATAATAATAACAACAACTGAAGAAAAAAAATAAAATATATTCTCAGTTTTTAATTTGCTTCTTCGAATAACTGAATCGATTCCAAGTAATTTTAAGTCATCCTTTGATATAGATTCTTGGTATTTTTTAAAGTGAGTCTTTTTTTATTATAAATTTATATCAACAACAACAGGCTGAGGCCAGGCGGTGATGAGGAATCTTCTCGCACGTTTCCCTGTGCTCTTGACTTTGCATGACTCTCTCACCAAATCAGTGTAGGTATAGGTGGTACAGGTATCTAAGGTGTTTTTTTTGGTATGGATGAATCTTATTTTACGTCGTTATCTTTTTAAATCCCTCACAAAATTTGTCTCTTTTTCTTATAGTCAGTAAGGTAGCGTTGCATTTTTGGAAAGTAATTTTATAATGATCAAATCTTTTTCTTCAAAAATAAATTTTTATGTGTTTGCAAACATTATAGGTAGGTATGTACATTGTTGTTTTAAGGACTTACCGATATCCTTATCTATAAAGATGACCGTATAGAATGTATGCTGAATGTGATGGGTACCTATATGATCTTAATTTGTAACGTTGCCTCTCAGACTTTTGTACCCGTATTTTCATGAGACACAACAAAAAAACTATAGGTAGGTACATAGGTACCGGTTCTCAATTGATTCGCCTCAGATATATTTACAACAATTGGATGAATTATAATAGGTATACCAAAAAGAATGATAAGAATAACAATATTAAAAAAGCGACAGACAGAACAAAAAAACAAAAAAGATTCAATTCATTGCCATCACGCAAACAAAAAAAAAATCAGGGGGAAAGATTTAAAGTAATACCACCAGACGTGGCGACGGTAGTTCTGCATATAACCAAAGCATCTGGGTCGCACGAAATTGCTCCTATAAGAACATGAGCCAAGGCTATCTATAAATATGGATTTTTGAATTTTCAAGTTAGACAAGTGTTGCCAGATTAGAAAACGTGGACGTAGGTATTTATATCTTTTTATTAAAGGTGTGTTGGAAGAAGGTTTGTGTAACGGGTCTATAGGTGTGTTTTTTTTGCAACCCCGGGGGCAATTGGTTGAAAAAAACGACTACGGGGATTAGCGACGCCATCACAGAAAATAATATGCAGTTTTCATACAAACTATCGATAACATGTATGTAAGTCATGCCGGTAACACAGTTTTTCTTTGCGCTTAAGTTAAGCCTCAAGAATTCTCTGGGATTAGCTAAGCCCGCGAGGGATTAGTTGTTGTTGCATTTTACACGTACATTTTTTAGCACCGATGTCGTTTTTTCATCCATTTCCCCCCGGGCTTTCAAAAAAACATGCCTTATAATTCTGATCAACAAAAATTTTCAGTCCAAGGCCTTAGCTGTGTGAATTCAGAACCCCGACCTCAAAATTTTGGGGTGTAGGGGTATCAGATTTATTTGTCCATCGTTTGTACACATCATTTCTATAGGCAAAAATATCGTTCGTCCACCATCAGGAAAAAAGATATTAAGCTTTTCTTTTTTATAGCAACACCCTCAAAAGAAAAAAAGTTGTCTATCGTCCACAATTGATAACTTGGCAGGATATAGGATCAAGTGCATTCGTTGGTCAACCGGCTGTTTATGATTATCCACCAAAAATTTTCGTTTTTCCACACTCAGTTCAAAAGTTATTCAACACTTCTTTTTTATAGCAATACCCCCCCGAACTAAAAAGTTGTGTACTGCCCACAATTAATAACATAGAAGAGTAGAGCCAAGTGGGATCGTTTGTCCACAGGCTAATATACTGATAGTCCAACAAAAAATTGTGTTTGTCTACCCTTAGTTGAAAAATTATTCAACATTTCTTTTTTATAGCAACTATCAAAACAGAAAAACTCTTCCTACCGTCCCCAATTAATAATTTAGGAGTATGGGGAAAAGTAGGTTCAATTTTCCACTGCTCACTTATGATGTCCACTAAAAAATAACACAGAACAGAAATGGTTGAGAGTTGTAAGCCACTAGGTTCTACACGAGCTGTCATGGTACTCAATTTATTTTTTTTTTGTTTAAAAAGAAAGTCTATCTAACCCCAATTGGTATTTTAAGATTAGAGGGACGCAATAATTTTTCGGTAAATTCACTATGTCTCCAAAAAAGTTAGTATGGTAACCCTATCAGGACAAACATAGTATTTTTTAAATTTAAAGAAAATTTCGCGATCTAATTTCTTAAATAAAATGTGAATTAAGGGAAACAAAAATCTTTTTTTTTTAAACAATTGTACACACATAACCACTATAAACAATAGGTAAAGACATAATTTATTCATATTTAAATCTGAAATTATAGGTAATTAAAATTATTTTTTCCGAACGCATATAAGTTGCCTTTATAAGACCTTCATTATGTCGTAAGTTAAAAAAAACACAACACGCATTAAACAAAAGAACCAACAAAAAAATATAACTTCAAGTTTTTTTTTTCTTTTGATATTTTACCTGCGTTTTGTATACCTACTTGTATATGATTGTAACAGGTAGGAGGAGTAGAAGATACCTTCATTGGTATCAAGTAAACTAGAAATGCAGTCTGACTGGCGACGAGAAAGAAGGTGCTCTTGCCGGATGGCGGCAACAAACGGTATGAGAACGAGTTTACGACGACGACGACGACGACTACGATGAAGAAGACGATGACGAAGTCGTTGGTCGACGAATGATCAGAGATGAAGAATCGACATCAACCACTTCACTAGAGCAAAAGCGGTCTTTCTCAAAAGCCTGTTTTTTTTGAACAGTTTTGGGTGCACCATTTGGTTTGCTTCTTCTTTAGCCGTCATTCATTCTATTATATTTTCATGAATATCACCTTCGTTTTGTGCTGCGTGCGATGCTAACACCTTTAAAGATACTTTGAAGTATAGATACTTTTTTTTTTTCTTCCTATTTATGATAAAGGTACTACTCTAAAGGCAAAATATGGAATCGTAAAAAATTTTAAAGGTACATATTTAGAATGAGACAGAAAAAAAAATTCTCGAATTTTTGGTGAAGATCTTTAGTGCAATTGTGTAAATTCACAAACGCATCGTTGCAAAGATGATGCGTCAGACATTCATATTCATTCAATCACTATAGCATAAAATATTTTATGCTTATGAATTTACACATAGATTCAGAGTAAAGCTTGCAAAAAAATTGTAGCTTTATACCTACTTGTTTTTTTTTTGTGTTTTAATGTACCTAAAATTTTCCACAATACAGAGCTTAATTAAAAGAAAAGTTTGAGATTCTGGACTCAGGTAAAAGATGTGAAAACATATTATTATGAGTTGACAAATGGCTTAATTTAATTTGTGTACGTCTATTAACTTAAAAAAACGTACAATTAAAATTAGATTTCAACCGAAATATTTAAAATATTGCCCTAGAACAAAATGGTAAAAAACTATTCCATATTTGTAGATGCTCAGTATCCGGATCATGCATTTGATAACCAGTATTTTTCAAAGACAAAAAACCCTATTCGCGTAAGTTGTTTTATTTTCCGCTATTTCTCTATACAGACTTCTCACCTAAAAACTGAAAGTTGCTGGAAACTGCAGAGTTTCCTCTTGTGAAAGGGAACTGAAATGTATACACCTCGTAAACTGAGCTAATTGGTTTTTAGCCTAATCTGTGTTGAAAAACAATATTTTCTTAAGGGTTCTAAGCTCAAAAATAAACGCTTAGAAACAGTTAATAAAATATTTTTTTTTAATCTGAACCAAAAATGTTGATATTCCTTATAATGTGCTCATAAGAAATCTTTTTACAGTCAGTTTTACAAAAAAATTCAAAGTGCTTTCTATATTTTAGCCTTTTGTAAGTTATGCATCACCTAAATGTTTTTTAAAAAAAAGTGGTTGTCCAAACAAAAATATTTTTAAATCCAACTTTTTCAGTAGGTACTATTTTCCAAAGTTCATTTCGTGTGTAATACTATAATACTCGTAACAGATGATATTGGGCAATTTTGAAATATTTTCCAACATTGTCTATGGAATAACAGACCTTCATTTTACATTGACGCATTTTCAAAATTATTCAATTTCAATAAAAGTAATTTCAATAATGTTGCGTAAATTGAGTTTTATAACAGTTTATACCAGTTTTCTTATAAAGTGAACAAACAGAGTTAACACAATAGCTATGTTTGGTAACGTGAAATTTCTTGCAAAATTGCACAAATTTTCACAATTTTTCACAAATTGTCACAAATTCCTTTTTGTTAACCCAAAAACCTGCAACGAGAGAGCACAATGAGAGAGTAAATTATTTCCCCTCTATTGGATAACTTGCAATTTTCTGCTACCCAAATTTCTGTGTGCAAGGAGTGTAAAAACTGTCAAATACATAGCTGTCAGTATCTGTTACTTGACTTCAGCTAGGAATTTACAAAATATTGATTCAGATTGTCTTCATTAACTTGATGAAGATTCAGATAAGTCTATCAAAACGGGTGTTACATTTTCGTTCGATATTTTTCAATATAAAAATTATATTACAATAATTTAAAAATTATAGGGTTCAAAATGATTTGTCAATGTTTAACGTCTTGTGCACAAAAGTGACTTTTTATACAAAAAGTGGTTTGGTGCGTTTGTTAACTTTTGGACAAGTTCTCTCTCTCTGTGAGTATTTTCTCTTTCTTTCAAAGTTTGACGGGTTTTACACTTTTTTCTTAAAAAAGATACCAAACAGACCTAATTTGCAAGCGAATTCGCGTCATTTGTCATTTGTTTTTTTTGTTGAACACTTTATTTTAAAAGCTCTGTTCGTTTACTTCCCAAAGTTATAAAAATTTCTCCAACATAATAAGACTGTTCGTTTACTTCACAAAACTACTAATTTCTACCGTTTTTATCCCAAAACACTGTCAAAGTTCATAAAACAAAATAAAACTGGTAGAATCTGGCAATTTTGAGCAAGTAAGCGAACAGACCTGATTTTAGTCAGTTATATCGCAGACCATATACAAAAAAATTATTTAAAACTTAAATTTGTTTTATATTCTAAAAATTCCATTCATAGGTATATAAATTGTTTATCTATCTTAAGTCAGTTAGATTTTCATTATAACTTATTTCTCGCACAATTCATAATGAAAGAACATGCGACCTAGACATATATCAGTTTGTTTTTTTTTATGCTGAAGGAATTTCAAGTAGGGACGCGGTTTGTTTATTTTTTTGTTAATAAAATTTATGGTTTTGTTTTATTTGTGTTCAAAAAATATTAAGCTTCAGACTTTTGGAGCCAAGAACATATATTTTTTAAGTGGTTTTCTTAGTCAATGATGATTATATTAAGGATCATTTGTTTAAAACTTATACGTTTAAGTTCAACATAAGCACTTATACGTGACATTGTGCGAAGGAAAAAGTAAAGCATGTAAATGTGTTTAACTTAAATATTTGAGTTAAGTCCCAGGAAATGAACAAATAAAAATGAAAATAGAAATTTTTTCGAAAAATAATGAGAAAGAGTCGAAATTGATGACAATTATTGATTTTTTTTAATGTCACTCCATACAAAATTAGTGTCACGCTTATTAAAAATTTTATTTAGTTCAATACTCTTTTATAGATTTCATAAGTTTGTATAGTTATAAGGTATATATTCAACGGGATTAGAATTCCAAATTATTAAAGCAGATCTAATACGCAATTTTTATAAAATTTTGAACCAAAAATCAATGCACCACAATATGAGTAACTCATACAATTATAATAAGATTTAATCCATTAAACACTCAACCAGACAGAAATGAAAACAAAAACTTAAAACAAAGATAAACATTGAACAAACAAAAAACTCAAAATACATTTCAAGGTCCAAATATTCAAAAACAATGTCATTGATTTTTAAATAAAAACAAATTCAATACTTACCGTATCGAAATGTAAATGTATTATGCCATTCACTCAGTTGCATATAGTGGAGCAAAGTAATTAAAAAAATAGAAATAAATCAAACAAAAAAGCTTTTCAAATTCATACCTCCAACAAAACCGAAGACATTTTTAATCATTGCAGCAAAGATTCTCCTCGCAAACTTCCCACTTTCTTATAATGATTTGATTTTTTTTTAGTTTTTATTTGAATTGAAAGTGAAAACTTTTAACAAACTTCATTTTTGTAAATCTACGCCACGTTTATTCCCTTAAATCTATATAGGCTCAAAGTCATGGCCTTCATGCAGCTTTATCTCCATTTTTGGGAAAAATGAGTTAACTGATTATTTTTCATTATCTCTAATGAAGCTTTTTCTGATTATTTTGAAATTATGGATATATTTTGAAATTTGTAATCTTCATTAACCCTGAAAATATAAAAGTGTAAACCTCAACTTCAAAATGAGTTAAGACAGTTTTCCACCGAATATCTTTTAATATACGATACAAAAAATGTGTATTATGAATAATTAAGCCAAAGCATATACCAATTTCAAACCATTTTTAATTAATTCCACTTTTGACATAAAACTATCCCCACTGTACGACCGAAGTCATCGTTGTCATCGTGTTCACTTCGTCAAAATAAATTATTTTTGTTATTTAGCCTTAAGCTTGAAAGTTGTTATCGAATTGTCATCAGTCTATATATATATATAGAGATGATTGTAAGATGAACAAAAAAATGGTTACATCGCAGACATCAATCATAAATTCATGAAGTTCATAAATAAACCTTTAAAGAAGATAGAAAATAAAGTAGAAAGGTCGATAGCAATGCATATAGACACGAATATAGACATGGCCTTGTGCAAATGATGGGAAATAATTCAAAAGGGAAATCGTCTCCAGGAAATACCACTTGAAATAAAGGTGCACTTAAACGTCGAACGACATCTTATAAGAGAGATTCCATGTCCACACAATTTCCGGGTACAACTCCATTCACTAAGTTGATGATTCTGATGCTGCATCATACGCTTCTTCATCGTTGCTACCTCGACTGGATACAACTGTGTGTTTCGTCAATTTGCATTTTTTTTTTTTGTAAACAAGAAAATGACGTTCAGTCACAGTGCCATGCCATGCTTGCCATACTGCTACTGCTGCTGGCGGAATTCCCACATATCTGATGCATGCCAGAGAATCGTCCAGGAAGAGTATAGAATAGAAGATGTATATATTATATATGTTTGTATACCAGTACATAATTGGAATCTGGCCAATCCTTTGTGAATGATGTGTACCACAGGTTCACAGATACAAATAAATCGGACGAAGGAATTTCAAAGAATACAACACGAACATAACGAGTGATGATGTTGATGATGCAGTTAACAGTTCCGTATAGTAAACGATTTTACTGCGGGGGAAATTATTTCGAAGGTTCTTTAAGCTTTGTAACAGAATGAATTTTCTCAATATTTTCTCAAAGAGTGAGGAAGCGAGTGGAAAAAAAGAGATATCAAACTGTCAATTTTAATTTTAGTAAGTGTTCGGAAAATGGTTTAATTTAATGTCGTTTTCCCTTGGACGTATTCCTTTTGCACTCTTTTTGCACTCCTAAAACCTTCGATTGATTGTTCAGTGTTATGTCTTTGGAGAGTTTCCCAAATTTCATAAAGAATTACTGGCTGAACACAATGCCCTGCTGCAACCGGAATAGGAGCCGCAGCTTCAAATGCTTTTAAAAAATGTCGCATTGTGTTCAGCCAGTTACTGGGAGGGAGTTTTTGTAGATTCTGACACACAAACATTATAAAAATGACACAAAAAATGACATCAAATGTCAAAAAGCTGTACAGCACATTGTGGGCAGATAAAAAAAAATGACGTACGACATTTTTTGAAAGCAGTTGCAGCTGCGGATCCAATTCAGACAAAAATACAAGTTTTTCGTCAGATTTTTTGTCAAAAGTGAAAAATACTTCACGAAGCCTTTTTTTCAAATGGCGACATTCGGAATTGTGTGTGTAAATTTGGAAAGACGATATTTTTATATATTCCATTGGATTAAAAAAGAATTAGAACAGTCTGAAAATTCAATTAAAAACGACATAAGTGTTCGGGAAATAGTTAATTTTAAGTTGGTTTTATTTCGAACATTTGGAGTACCTTCTGCAATCCTTTTTCATTCCTATACTACTTCAAAAGCCTTCAATTAACTGTTCCCATGTTATGTTTTTGGAGTGCTTTTCTCGTCCCAATTGTATACACGACTTGACAAATGCTTGAACAAGCCATTTTGTTAAATGGCGGAATCGATTTGAATCTTTATGTTTTTAGGTGAGAAGGGCATCAAGTAAAGGTAGAACTAGAATAGGCGGAAGCCAACGTACGTGGTCGTACGAAACCGAGCGAAAACAAGAAATTAATATGACGCGCACATAATTGCGATCTGGAACTTTTCGTTTAGTTTTCGTTAACTTTTGCCGTCGGACGTGAGAGCGCTCACCGACCGCTCTTTCGTACGTGGACTGACAGCTAGCTTCAAAAATCAAAAAAATCACTTCCAACCACTCAAGTGCATTATGGGTGACTTATGAATTTGACGTTTTGGAAAGCAACTTTTCGTTCGCTTTTGACACTAGCTTCCGACAGCTACCGCCTGTTCTAGTTCTACCTTAAGAGTAATGAACGGTAGACGATTAGTGGAGATAAATAAATAAAAAAAAAACTTCAAAAAATCTCCAACAACTTGTTTCCTTGTGTGAAAGGAGACTTAGTTCGAATGATTGCTTTAGGCTGAAAACACATCGGATCAGTTAAAACGTCAAAAGGTTTCACACAATGTCAAGCAAGACAAGATCAAACTCTCTTTAACAAGATCAATCCTCCTCACCTCGCACCCCTTTAACCCTCGTAAACTCCGCCAAAAAGACAAAAAACAAAAAAATGGAAGGGTCAATAGAGGAATGCACGAAGCAAAGTGAGTTGATTGTAAATCTATTGTCGTCTAAAATAACCGAATCCGAGCAAAAAATATTAAATCGAATTGAAAGCATTGATATTGAAATAACTTCAATGAAATCTGACATTGCCAAAATTGATGATAGAGTTACTGAAATTGAATCGAAAATTGTTAATAATAGTGCTCTTAAAACTCAAATCGAATCAACAGTTATTAATAATAATGCTCTTAAAAATCAAATCGATATGACAGTGATTGATAATAAAGCTCTCAAAAGTCAAATATCTGATCTTAAATTAATAATTGATGCTCAAGAGAATAAAACTGTTGCTGCTGACGCTTTAATTCATAAAGTTCCCTATACTTCCGATGAAAATCTTAAAATCTTGTTTAACAATTTATGTGTAACAATAGACATTAAAGTTCCAACTCTAAATAACATTTATCGCATTCGCTCTCAGACCAATGCAGACCCACCCATTATAATAAAATTTAAATCTCCCTACGATAAAAATTTTTTTCTAAAATCCATTGCGCTTTTTTGTAAAAAGAAAGAGTCACAACTATGTTTACGTGATTGTGGTTTAGACTCAGATGTTTCCATATACATACATGAATCACTTACGAAACAAAACCACTCTATTATGAAGTACGCACTTGGTCTTAAGAAGAAGGAAAAAATTGCATCAACATTCTCATACCGTGGAAATGTATACGTCAGACGACAACAACAGTCAGAAGCTCAACGAGTTGATTCTCTTCAATGTCTAGATGACATTATAAACGCTAATTATGAGGATTAGCTCAAACATCATGACACCACTTGCTACACAACCATCAACAAATATCCAAAGCTCTACAGCTACGGATCCATAAACATTTGACATCAATAAAACCTCCAACCAACCTCGAACTGCATCATGCACCGGACTTGCATGAAAGCTCTACGCAGCACCAGCCCGAAGCCCAAATATGATAGCTGTCGCCATCAACAATAGAAGCAGAAGACTTACTTAATCGTATCGAACTACTCTTTTCTGTTCATTTATAAAAAAATTTCTTTATTTTCATAATTCAAATTAACTATTATCAATTATATTAATTTCTTTAACATTATAATTTTGAATATACTTTTTGTTTTCGTTACGAAAACCTACATACATAATAAATAAGAACATATTTACTTACTTTCTATTTATCTTTCTTTTCCTTTTTCTTTTTTTTTTTTTTCTTTTTTCTTTTTCTGTCTATACTTTTCTCATAGGGTTGTGCTAGTTATTATTATTTTTTATTTAAAATGAATTCTTGTAATCTACGTTCCATGATTAACGTTTTGAGTAGGCAGCGTACTGGTTTTCAGGTGTGTCATATTAATGCGCAAAGTTTGATGATAAAGATAGATGAGTTTCGTTACATCTTTGAAAATTCTCAGGTTGACGTTATCTGTGTATCCGAAACCTGGCTAACTGCCGAGTTAAATGATCTATTGTGTTCTCTTAATGGGTATAAAATTTTTCGATGTGATAGGAAACGTTGCAGAGGTGGTGGAGTTGCGATCTATGTAAGGGTAGGTATACAATGTAAGGTAAAATGCTCCTCCGCTGATGATAGTGAAATTGAGTTTATATTTATAGAGATATTTAACGGCTCAGAAAAACTTCTACTTGGTGCTGTATACAGACCTAACCATAACATTTGCTTTTCACCGCTTGTCTCAATTATAGAACAAATATCCGCTTCCTATCCTTCAATTATTTTATGTGGTGATTTCAACTGCAATCTCCTTGTTCAAAACACTCTGGTGGATGAACTCAGTTCTCTTAATCTATACTCAGTTAATACAAATACCCCAACCCATTTCTCTAATTTTGAGCCAACTTTATTGGATCTTTTTATCGTCTGTAACAAAAATAGAGTTGTTTTTTATGATCAATTGTTGGCACCGGCTTTCTCCTTGCATGACCTTATTTTTCTTACGTATGATTTTCAAGTCGAGATACATGCTGAAATATTCGAATACAGAGACTTCAGACACATTAACTATTCTGCACTTCAATCAGAAGTGCATAACATAAATTGGGACTTTGTCTTTTCAGAGCCCTCACCTAGCGATAAGGTAGAGTATCTGAACAGTAATGTTTTTAGACTCTTTGAAATGCATGTGCCACTGAAAACAAAACTTTGTAATCCTCAAAACAAACCATGGTTCACCAATGAAATTCAATCATTAATGCGAAATCGCAATCTCGCCTACAAACGATGGAAAACTTTTCGGCTTTATAGTTTTTTCCAACAATATCGATCTCTGCGAAATCGAACTTTAGTGGCAATTCGTAATGCAAAGGTTGCCTTATTCTCAAACCGTTTAAATAATTCATTGAGCTGCAAACAAATCTGGCAAAATCTAAAGATGATCGGTGTTGGTAAATCTAAAGGCGTTTTGACTGAAGATATAGACATTAATGTTCTGAACCAAAGTTTTGTATCATCGTGTAATTCCATAAATACTTATACACCTTCACCTTTGTCTTCTGTAGCTGAAAGTTTTTTCGGCTTCTCTACTATATCTGCCGAAGATGTGGTAGAGGGAATCCTTTCAATTAAATCAAAAGCCATTGGATTGGATGAAATGCACCCGTCGTTCTTAAAAATTCTCTTACCTGTACTGTTACCGTATATAACCCATATTTTTAATTCAATTATAGTTACTAACGAATTTCCTACGCAATGGAAAATGGCAAAAATAATACCTGTTCCGAAAACCTCGAGAGGAGATGATTTTAGGCCAATTTCAATATTGCCATTTCTATCTAAGGTGTTTGAAAAAATCATACAGAAGCAAATAAGTACGTTCCTTGAGCGCGAAAATATATTGACGTCAAAACAATCCGGATTTCGTAAGAAAAATAGTTGTATCACTGCGTTAATAAGTGTTTCGGAGGACATACGAAAATCCATAGATAATGATTATGTCACGTTTTTGACACTCCTCGACTTTTCAAAGGCATTCGACATGGTGAACCATTCTATTCTTTGCGAAAAGCTCTCTGGTTTTTATAACTTTTCCTCAGACGCAGTCAAGCTTATCTACTCTTATCTTGCCAAAAGAACGCAAGCGGTAGCCCATAAGGGAGTCCTCTCGAATTTTGTTTTAAATAAAAGTGGTGTTCCCCAGGGATCTATACTTGGACCATTGTTTTTTTCTTTATATATTAATGAGCTCCCAAAAATTATAAAACATTGCTCGATTCGATTATATGCCGATGATGCTCAGCTATACCTTAGTTGTCCGTTGGGACTTATTGAACATTTTGTTACTTGCATAAATGAAGATCTAGAACATATTTCACGCTGGTCACACCAAAATAGTTTAATGCTGAATCCGAAAAAATCTAAATGTTTATTGATTTCAAAGAGTAAGATAGATGTATCTTACTTCCCGTTTATTTTTTTAGACGGCACCCCTATTGAATATGTAGAATCAGCTAAAAACTTAGGTGTTATCTTTAATCGCAGCCTAACTTGGAAAAACCACGTTACTTATATTGTCGGTAAAACATACGGTGTCCTTCGCACACTTTGGTCGACACAATACTATACCCCCTTAAATATCCGAAAGTTGCTCGTTAAAACCCTTATTATTCCACTTATTACTTACGGCTGTGAAATCTTTTGCAACTTAGATCACGAAAGTAAAAGAAAACTTACTGTTGCATTTAACAGTGCAATACGATACGTCCATGGACTACGCCGGTTTGACAGTATTTCGCAACATGCATCACGCTTTCTAGGAATGTCTTTCGAAAACCTACTCAAATTTCGTTCTTTAGTTTTGTTTTCGGATATACTTTTAACTCATCAACCTTCTGATCTCTTCAATGAAATCACATTTTTAAATTCAAGTAGATCTGGACACTTATTGATCCCTCGCTTTGCCTGTATGACGTCTGAACGCCAGTTTTTTGTCAATTCTACACGTCTTTGGAATTTACTACCGTATCAATTAAGAAGCATAAATAGCATGATTCTACTGAAGAAAGAACTTAAGCTATACTTTGGAAATATATAGAATATAGATAATTATTGTTCTCTTTTTAAACTTGAAAACTTAATTCTTAAATTTGTAACCTTATAAAATATACAACATTATTTATTTGTACAATTATAAAGCTTCACTATAAATAAGATAATATATCTTACGGTGTAAGCAGATCATAAAATAAATAAATACTAAAAAATACAACATTAAATGTAGAACTAGAATGGGCGGTAGCTGTCGGAAGCTAGTGTCAAAACTGAACGAAAAGTTGCTGTCCAAAACGTCAAATTCATAAGTCACACATAATGCACTTGAAAGTGATTTTTTTGATTTTTGAAGCTAGCTGTCAGTCCACTTACAACAGAGCGGTCGGTGCAGAGCGCTCTCACGGTTGACGGCAAAAGTTAACGAAAACTAAACGAAAAGTTCCACATCACAATTATGTGAGCGTCATATGAATTTCATTTTTTCGCTCGGTTTCGTACGAGCACGTACGAACTGGCTCCCGCCTATTTTAGTTCTACCTTAACTCTTATAAGCCAACATGCAAGAAACAGACGAAATAAAACACATGTTTTTATAGGTACAGTACATGTTTGTTTATCTTGTGATATGAATTAAACCTAGATCCGGTGAAATTCCAGTCATAATTAAAAATAAAAAGTCAAAACAGCTTAGAAAATTAAAAAAAATACAGATGAGTAAAGCAAAATATCCGAAACGTTTCGAAATCATTTGAACACACATTTGCAGATTTTTGAAATGTTGCTTAAACAATTGCAAATACTCAATGTCCCTGAGCCTACATATATTTAAAGCTACGGCCATGTATTTTAGAATCATACGAGATTCTCGTAATAAACACGAAAAACAGGAATGTCTGATGCGACTTTTGGCGGAGAGTACCTATCAGTTCTTTTTTTAGTAGCATTTATAGGTACCCATAGTAATTGTTGTTGTGGTTGGTGTGTTCCTTTTTTTTTAACATTCACCAGACGAATCATCGTTATCAACATCATGCACAGCTTCTCATCTGCATGATGCTTACAGGCCTGCTTGGCTACTTTTTGTTTTTGTTTTTTTTTTCTTCTGTGTTCTCTTTTATGCCTATATAAAATATCTCTGCCGCACATTCTAGTCCTTCAGCTTGAGATTATTTTTTTTATTTCTATGGCATCTTGATGTGCGATGTGCGATCATAGAATGGCGCCAACTTGACGTGGTTATGGTGCTTTGATTTCTTTTTGTTTCCTCTTATGCATTTTTTTGTTTGTTTTGTTTTGAAGGATAGAAATGATGGAAGTAAAGGATTTAATATCCTTATTATATAAAAAAAGAGACCTCGGCACTGGTCTCGGAAATAAAACAAGAGTTTATTCGTTTAGATCCAAAATCGGAGTGCTTTCATATATTTTTCTTATAATAATGAAACCTAACATAATGCGCACCAATATGCTGCGTCAGTTACATGAGGTTCCCATGCATTCAACGCATCAAATTTCCCGGTGGGAACGATAGCCGACGATTGCGGCTCGTGTGCAACGTATGCACTTTTTATAGGTGGGTCAATGTCTGACCGTGATAACTGCCGCCCCTTTAAATATCTGCGTCCCGCAGATCACTTGTTGAATCAGGGCGATGACCTGGGCTTCCGCTGATGTCATTGACTTTTGAGGTTGGCCTTGACATTGGAACTGGTCTTCGACGGAAGGACAGTCGGAGCTCTGGTATGTTTACTCTCCCGTAAATTCTTCTCCAGAACAGGCAAATGACACCCGCAATCATTACTATTATTATGATCTCTGTGAATATAGAAGAGTTAAGGTTTTTATGTAAGGTGTTAATTAGCTCAATATTCTTGGCACTGAGACGGTGCACAAATTCCAAATTGGGGATCGTCCTTTTGCTGGTAACGTTGGTCAACGCGGGGGGTAGTGCTTGTGGGATGGTAGCAACTCTGCTATGATACGTTTTGTCTTTGATTTGAACAGTTTCATTAGACATCTGTATAAGGTAGGTACCTTCTAAAGGAATAGATGAATTTTTATTTAATATAGTTCCATTAAAGTTCGATAAAAATATCGTATTCTCGCTAATCAGTTCAATTATCTCGTCAGTGTTTGTCTTATAGTCGCAAAGAGCATCGCCGCCTTTAAGTATCCTAGGTAAACATGAGTCCTCTTTTAGTTTTTTTAGGTCACTCTCCCGACATACAGAGCTATTTCCAATGTTAGTACAATGTCCATTCAGTCCGTACGTTTCGTCATGAGTTATGAGGAGTTTTGAGAACTCCAGGTTAATTTGTCGTGTTTCTTTGATTGCCGCACGGGCAGTCACAAGGTGAAAGGTTTTTGGATTGATTTTAGGTAAGGACAATATATAGAGCATCATAGTCCCGTTACAATAGATCGAAGGTTGGCCATACTCGACAGCTTCTACAACATTCTGGTAGGGCAATGTCTCAAGTTCGTTAATGATAATATTAATTTCCTCTGAATCCAATAGATTACTATTTACAATACCATTTTTAGCCATTTGGCAAGCTCTTATTAATTCGTTTATTCCCTCTTTTAAAATAAGTACCTTGTTGAGTAAGTCCTGGCTAACTTTGTCTGTCTCTCCTTTCTGTATGAAGTTGTTATAACCTTCTATTGCTTTATTTAGTTTGTCCGCAACCTCTTGAGTCGTGTCGAAAAGTTTCCTGTTAATTAGATATTGTCGATTGTTATTTTCCTCAATGTCGGTCTGTCTTTCTAAAAGTTTGTCCCAATCAGTCGCGTCAGGAGAACCGCCTATCCATTTCCAGGCGGTGCCTATCCAATTTATTGACCTAGTCCTCCTAGCCCTTGCGTCTTTTAATTCAGCGAGGCGAGTCTTGATTTGACCTAAGTGGTAGCCTATGATAGACCTACTTTCCCCGTTCTTGATGTACCTGACCATTAATTGTTCCGAATCTCTTAGTAGTATGTCATATTTGGCTAAGTCAATTACATGTACCAACTTGAAATACCCATTTGTTACCCAAGCGTTTCCTTCTTTTATCGTAACCACCGGTGAATTATAAGCGAAAATATGCAGGGTCCACATAGGATTGAAACAAGTTACTAATCTGTAATACATATATCATTAAGGTTTATTAAGTAAAATTTAATTTCTTAAAATCTAAATAATGGAATACAAAATTAATATATTTTTTGGTTATGCACGTATGCAATTAAATTATTCTTTTTACAATTTTATAATTCACTTGTGTAATTTTTTTTTTTTTTTTTTTTTTTTTTTTTTTACATTGATTTCTTTTTATTTTTGTATATATGTGTTTGAAAATAATTTCTCTTATTTTTGATGCCCGATGAGTTAGTTCTCCATTAAATTTTCAGGGTAGTCACAGCGGATCGGAGGATTCGTATTCATCCGCTTTGGTTGCAAGGTTAAAATTTCAAGCAACCTACTAGGGTACGAGTGTCGACACCACCGCAATTACGATTAAGTAATTTTTTGTGAACCGGCCCTTTGTTTCGCGAGAACTAAACTCCTAGGCATATTTGTGCATTGTTTCTTTTGTGTTTTAGGTTTTATGTAAGAACCATTCTCCTTTTTTTCTTTTTTTTTTTTTTATTTTTATCTTATTTAGAGGTTAGAGAAAATTCATTTGTAAAAATTATCGAATGTTCTTAAGGTGAGCTTTGTGGATTTTCTTCCCACTCACTGTCGTTATAGTAACTCTATTATCTTTGGCTACAAGTTCTCTCCTATATAAAGGCTTGTTTTTACTTTTAATGCCTTTGGTAGCCACATAAACGACTTCACCTTTTTTATACTTCCTTGGAACCACTCTTTTTAAATTTTTCCTAATGTTTCTAGCATTCATGTTTCTTTCTATAATTCCCCTAAGGTCCTTATTAATCTTTGAGCGTATATTTAGAAGGTTCTGATAATTTATTCTCTGTGACCTGTTAAAAAATATATCAGATGGTTTCCTATTTATTACAGAGTGAATAGTATTATTGTAACGGTCCACAGCCACATACACAAGTTCTTTGACACTAAGATCTTTGTGTTCTTCCCTGAGGCATCTGTAAATTTCAAGAACCGTGGAATGAACTCGTTCGATTTGTCCGTTTACTTCACTTCTATGGGAAGGCGTGAGGTAGAGTCTAATTCCAAGGTTTCTAATCATGTTAAGGATAATGGGGCTAAGAAACCCTTTCTCGTTGTCGGTAACAAGGATAAGAGGAGCTGTGAAAAAGTGTAGTATTTTAATTATTTTTGACCTAATACTAATAGTGGATCTATCTTTAAGGTAGAAAAATTTCGAAAATTTGGAAAACTTGTCTACGACGGTTATGAATTTTTCGTTCTGAATTTCCATTATATCCATGTGGATTATCTCACATGGATACTTTGGAATGGGAGTTGCTTGCAATTCGGGGTTATTTGGATGTCTGTCGTACTTGTTGCGGTTACAAATATCACATGAGGCAGCATACCTCTTTATGCTTGCCATCATTTGGGGGAAATAGAATTTCTCTAGTATTTGCTCCTTATTCTCTTTTGGAGTTCGGTGAGCCCTTCGGTGCTCGTTTTCAATTATTGAAAACTTTCGCTCCTCATTTGCTACGTCCTCGACCAGCCTTTGCGTCACTCTAATCTTATATTTTGTGAAATTTTCAAGATAGACGGTCTGTAACATCCAGAGGTATTCTTCTGGAATTTTAACGCCGTTAACTACGTTTGGGTTGAGTTTTTCTCTCAACGCTTCCCTTAACCTTGTCTGGTCTAGGTTTTTGGAGGAAATAACATGGCGATGGAAACCAGGGTGTGGCTCTTCATGGAGAAAAATGTCAAGACGTGCTGTTCTGAACACCAATTGGTTTCTAAAGACATTCAGTGGAACCTCAACATGCGGTATTAAATCTGTGCTATCCTGGTTAGCACTATGCATGGTTTGAGATTCCTCACTATCAAGCGATAATTCTCGTAACCCTTCTTCAGCACTGCATGTTCGTAAATTGTCCGTCATGTCAGTTTGTCTTTCATCTGTCGTGTCGGCGCGACTGTCGTCCGCTGTTTCTGTTCGGCTGTCATTCGCCGTTTCAGTGCTAGAAGAAGAAGGGCCTGAACCTGAAAGTTGATGAACTTCTGTCCTGAGTCGTGACAGAGCATCAGCCACGAAGTTTGATTTACCTGGAGTGTAAATCAACTCGTAGTTATACTCTTCTATACGAGATTTCCAACGCTTTAGTTTGGCGTTGTAATTCCTGTTACTCAACGTATAAGTTAGGGGCTGGTGATCAGTGAAAATTTTAATTTTTTTTCGCTCCATACAGATAGTTCCTGAGATTATCTAATGCCCAAACAATGGCACGAAGTTCTTTCTCGTTTGTAGCATAATCTTCTTCCGTTCTACTTAAAGAACGGGAGATAAACGAGATGGGCCTATCTTTGCCGGGTTCTCCCTGAGATAGGACAGCACCGATCGCGTAATCGGATGCATCGGTTGTGAGATTAAAGGGCTTGTCAAAGTCAGGGAAGGCCAATACCTCCGCTGACGTTAACAATTGCTTCAGGTTTTCGAAGGCTTTTAATCCTTCGTCGTCAAGTTGTACTCCTACCTTCTTTGACTCGTTAGCTCTTACCTGTGACAGTTCTCCCCGGGTCATGTTTGTAAGGGGTTTTGCGATTTTGGCATAATCTTTAATAAAACGCCTGTAATATGACGTAAGACCCAGGAAACTCTTGAGTTCCTTCAAGGTGTTTGGCGGAAGGATGGCTTTGATAGCCTTCACCTTGTCTGGGTTAGGGAGGATACCATCGGATGTCACCAAAAACCCTAAGAATTCAACGCTTACGTCTAGGAAGTGGGTTTTTTCAAGGTTAACCTTCAGACCAGCTTCCTGGAGTTTCGAGAAGATTGTCTCGATATCCCTTAAATGATCTTCCACTGTCCTACTATAGATGATGATGTCATCGATATAGACATAGCAGATCTTACCGATTAATTCTTTAAGAACATCGTCTATCATCCGTTGGAAAATGGCGGGGGCATTTTTCAACCCGAAAGGTAACCTCAGGAACTCAAACTTCCCATTCATAGTAGAGAAGGCGGTTTTTGGGATATCCCTTTCGTTCATGGCAATCTGGTGGAACCCTGACGTTAGGTCTAATGTGGTGAAGAACCTAGCATCGCCGAGACTGGCGAGCGTGCTGTTAATATCCGGTATAGGATAAGTATCAGATATTGTAACGGCGTTTAGCCGTTTAAAATCTATGACCATCCTGTATTGTTTCTCTCCATTTGGTTTGTCCTTTTTAGGCACAACCCAAATGGGAGAATTGTATGGGCTTTTTGAAGGTCGTATTATTTTTTCTGCCAGCAGTTCGTTAACCTGTCTTTCCACTTCTCCCCGCATACAAGCAGGGTACGGATAGCTCTTCGTATAGATTGGAGTATCCGTACTTGTTTTTATCTCTGCCCTTACATTAGTTTTGACTTTGTCATTATTGACTGGACCGAAAAGGCTTTCAAATTTGGAACACAGGAATTCGAGTTTCAACTTGGAAGATTCAGAGACGTTCTTGTTTAATATTACTAAATTATTTACCACATCGGACCGTTTGTTTTTTAAGGGGATTGTTATTTTCGAGTTTATGGTCAACTCATTCTTTTCCCTATTTATAATTGCCCTCAACTCCTTAAGAGTATCATCTCCTATAATTCCATCAAAGGAAGTCAGGCTAGGAAGAATAAAAAAAGTTACATCTAGGTTACAACCGACAAAAGCAAAGAATTTGCCGCATATTTTATTTTTTACTAGAATCTCCCCTGCAGGACTACTGATGTAAAATGGGGTTTCAACTAGTTGGGGTGCTGGTGCCAAATTTGGTTTTATGAAATTTTTATTAGCACCAGTATCAACGAGAAAATGTAACATCTTCCCGTCCCGCGTACCATATTCTATGTATGGTACGCTGGAAAAGAGGCGCCTATCATAAAATTTCCCTCTGAGGCCGCCGCCGCCGGTGCGTCAGAACAACTTGGTTCTTCCGTTTCCGTAACATCTGGGGCAGCTGCAACCATGTGGTTGAATCGTTGCTGTTTTCTTGGATAGTTTTCGGAATCAGATTCTCTTTTGAAAGGGTTATTGGGTCGATTCATGTAATTGACATTTTTTGTCTGCACAGACCCCAGTTCCATTTTTACAGGAGGTTTTGGGCCTGTTGGATATTGGTATCGTTTCGAATTGTAACTAGGACCCCATGTGTTCGAAAATTGTTTTGATTGAGTGGAAAATCTGTTCGGGTATCTGTTCGCGTTCCTACTTGGCAAGGGAGGTTTTCTGTCCGTCCCAAAATCATATGGCACGGGCGCGGAAACCACATTTGGTGCCCGTACATGTACCGAATTATTCCGCAGATTCACATTCTGCATGTCGAGGCATATGGTATATGCCTCAGGGAGGGATTTTGGTTTTTGTATCATTAAAAGCCGTGAAAATTCTCCGCTTAGACCCCGGATGAAAACGTCCAAGGCCCTGTCGCGATATGTTCCTACAAGAGCGTCAGCTGTCTCGGACGAGTACGACTCAGTGCGGATTTTATTTATTATTAGTGAGAATTGATGATTCACATTTGCGTAAAAGTCATCGATTCTAGAGCTACCCTGTCTCAACTGATTGAGTTGATGCTCCAGGGTTCGAATATCTCTTTTGTCGGCATAGTGAAGCGACAATATCTTTTTCATCTCCGTCCAGTCGTTATCAAATATATTATACGATACTAGGGCGGAGTCAGCCTTGCCGCGAATTTTTTGTCTTATATGTTGGAGGATTGCCCTGTACAAGGGCTTGGTGCGGACTATCTCATAGTCTTTTAGCACCGTCTCCACACAATGTACCCATGAGACGTATTGGACGGGGTTCCCGTCGAATACCTGAATCTCTTTGACAGGGTCCGGGAGCTTAGAAATTTCTCTAAGCTCTAATTCTGTATTCGGCCCTCGAAGGGGTCGAACAGCTATTGAGGGTTCTGTAGTAATTCTTTCGGCTGAGTTTCTTGCCTCGATTTGTTTGATTTTGTTCTCAATAGAACCCAACTGCCCAATAACGGTTTCTATTGTCTGCCTACCCCCGGATTGTTCTAGTAAGACAATCCGTGTCTCGAACCCCCTCAACTGATCCAGGACAGAGTTAACTGCCCCAGTCAGTTGTGTTACAGAGACTTGGAGTTCCTCCATTTCTTTTATTCTAAGAGTGGTACCAGGAAATAGTGTTATAAATTATTTCGTAAACCTGATTTTTTATAGTTCTTCTTCAAATTTTTATTTTTTTCTTTTTTATGAAGATTTGCACAATTCTATTTCTTTTATTCTAAGAGTGGTACCAGGAAATAGTGTTATAAATTATTTCGTAAACCTGATTTTTTATAGTTCTTCTTCAAATTTTTATTTTTCTTTTTTTTATGAAGATTTGCACAATTCTAATTAGAATTATTAGTATTTTATTTTAGGTTATTATTAATAAGTTATTAATATACTGGTAATACCTTTTTACTTTCTTTTTTAAAAATTGAAAAATTTTAATTAAAGTTGTTAAGGTATGTGTGAGATATAATTAATATACTAGTAATATCTTTTTACTTTCTTTTGAAAATTGAAAAAATTTTCCTTAAAGTTGTTAAGGTATGTATGAAATATAATTTTCCTTCTTTTAATAATTAGATATTTTCTTTTCAGTAATATATATATGTAGTTTTATCTTACATTAAAATAAACAGCATCATCAGGAAATTCTCTCTTAAAGTTGATCAGGAAATTCTCTCTTAGAGTTGATAGGCACTGCACTCGGTTAGATTCATAGATGAATATCAGTGTCGCCACAATAGTATCACTTCCTATCACCAATATAGCAGGTTTTTTTGTGTGTTGATTAAAATTTTATAAATAATTGGTCAGGAGCACTTGTTTCACCATGACAGTAATTTATCACTTTTTTCTTTTTTGGGGAAGGCTTAAATTAAATTCCGTTTTGTATGTTAATTAAAAAATATTTTTTTCTTCAAATAATCGATCAGGAGCATTTGTTACACCACGATAGTAATTTATCACTTTTTCTTTTTTGGGCAAGGCTTAAATTAAATTCCGTGTTTTTTGTATGTTAATAAAATTTTTTTCAAATAATCGATCAGGAGCATTTGTTACACCACGATAGTAATTTATCACATTTTCTTTTTGGGGAAGGCTTAGATTAAATTTCGTCACTTGTCTCTCGGTTTTTTTTTATTATTGCAAAACACTCCACTACGTTACAAGGACAGTGGGTCCCTGCTCGGGCGCCAGTAAAGGATTTAATATCCTTATTATATAAAAAAAGAGACCTCGGCACTGGTCTCGGAAATAAAACAAGAGTTTATTCGTTTAGATCCAAAATCGGAGTGCTTTCATATATTTTTCTTATAATAATGAAACCTAACATAATGCGCACCAATATGCTGCGTCAGTTACATGAGGTTCCCATGCATTCAACGCATCAAATTTCCCGGTGGGAACGATAGCCGACGATTGCGGCTCGTGTGCAACGTATGCACTTTTTATAGGTGGGTCAATGTCTGACCGTGATAACTTGGACATTATAAATTTTTCCTATAAGCCAGAGCAACAGGCGGAGTTTCACAAAAATAAAATGAAATGGGGAAAATTGGGAAATTTAAATACCTATACCTACTTGACCCAACTAGAGTGTCATGTCGCCTTGACTCTTAACAGTTTAACCAAAAAATTCTGCTTTTTTGAGTGTGGGCGACGAAATGAAAAATGAAAATTGGAAATAAAACAAAAATGAAACCAAAGCATAAACTTTGTTTAAGACCACGCCACGATAAAATACCCATACCAAATTAACTGCTTTTGAAGAGAAACAAATCTTAAGGTCAGACCCAATTTTTTGACAGCAACTTTTTATGTCCCTTATTTTGAATTCATCGTTTTATATCTACTTCTGAGAAGTCACAAGCTGGCTCCCTTAATTTAAAATAAATAAACCAAATTTTTGTTGCTGATTGAAATTTTCAGGAATGAAAAAGTCGCCAAAATTGGAACCGTGGAATTTCGTTTGAGGTGTGATCTTGAGATCCTCATAATAACGGGTGATTTTTTAAGAGGTTTAGAACTTTTTTTTAAAAAAAAACACAAAAAAATCGAAAAAATGAATGAAATATTTATTTGAATCGATAGTTTGAACCTTGCAATTTAATGTTTAAAGATAATTTCATGCAAATGTTGACCGCGGCTGCGTCTCAGGTAGCCCATCCGCTGAGTCCAATTTTGGCATACTCTTTCACACATATCGGCCGGTATCTCACGAATGAATGCATGGATGTTGGCTTCCAGTGCGTCAATCGAAGCGGGCTTGTCCCTATAGACATTAGCTTTGACATACCCCCACAAAAAATAGTCTAATGGTGTCAAATCGCACGATCTAGGCGGCCAATTGACCGGCCCGAAACGTGAAATTAACTGTTCACCAAACTCGCCTCGCAATTGCGCCATTGTTTCGCGTGCTGTGTGGCATGTGGCACCGTCTTGTTGAAACCACATATCATGCAAGTCAAGAACTTCCATTTCGGGCAAAAAAAAGTGCTGTAACAAAGGCCTAACTGCTGGGAACGGCGCCGAATCGACATTTCGCGGTCTTCTGTCACACTAGCTGATACGGCCGCAATATTTTCTTCACTACGCACAGTACGTAAACGTGTTGGTGGTTTAATGTCCAACAAAGTAAATTTGGTGCGAAATTTGGTCACAATCTTCCGAATAGACTGCTCAGAAGGTCGAGAATGCCGACCATAAAATGGAAGCAGCGCGCGATGAACATTTCGAACCGAGCACGAATTTTGATAGTAAAATTCAATAATTTGCAAGCGTTGTTCATTTGTAAGACGATCCATGGTTAAATTGCAAACCAAACTGAAGCTGTTTGACAGTGACACAAGGTACTAAACACACGTCAGCTATCAAAACCAGTGTTGCCAAAACCAAACCAGCTAAAAAATCACCCTTTAAAACAAACAGGATCAGCCAGAGGTACAAAGGTACCTATAACCATCTCTTTTTTTTCATTGGGTTTGTAGGTATATTTCTTAAGTGTTTGTTGGCTCTTTTCTTTGAACTACATACCTACCTGAACATCAATGTTTAAGTTTCGTTTAAAAAAAGGTACCTACCTACTTGCTATTAATATTTTAAAATTATAAAAAATAAAAAGAACCTGGTCACACCAAATTAAATTTGCACATAAAGTTCGAGGCAACAGTCAGTCACTAAGTTTGTGTTTTTGAGTGAATGTGAGTAGGTAGGTATGTAGGTATGGTTGGTAAATCGTAAATATGGTGATTCAATTATTGAAATGAGAATTTTGAACGTGCGTTGTCGCTCCATCTCCGTCGCGTCGTCAAAAGCAGAAGCAGCATGTGATGTGTTTTCAATTCACAGAAACAAAAATGAACTCTGATAAAAAAAACAAGAAAATCTATAACCACATACAAGCACACACACACACACACACACACACACACACACACACACACACACACACACACAGTTTCTCTCACTCAGCTAATTCGCTTCAGTTCACAAAACAAATAATAATGTAGGAAAATCCGAATAAAACGAAAAATAAAAAAAATTATAATCAAACCAAAGCAAAGCAGAACCAGTGGATAAAACGAGCACAAAGAATGAACAAACAAGAAGTGAAATAAAAGTGAATAGAGGTGGGCCAGGGGGGTTGTGATGCGATAAAACGTGTTCAGCACTCGGCAGCAGCAGCAGCGTTCACCTCTTTTACGTCGGAGAGGAGATTCCATCCTCAGTTAAACCCCGTACTCCGCCGCTGTTGCCTATACAGTATACACAACCATTGGCTGGGCTGGCAAAACAAAGTTAAGTGGGCATTTTTCAGGTCTCCTCTTTGCTTTGGTTTGATGTTCTTTGTCGTTTATTACACTTTGTCGCGGCCTCAATAATGTTTTTGTTGCTGGATATGGCTAAGGTTATATGGGGCTTCTATAGGGTTGTATTTGGGGAAGGGTAGCTGTTGCTATTGAAGCCCTTAAAATGGATGAGTAGATATGTGTTTGATAAAAAAATGAATCGAGGTTTATTTTTTTGCATTTTCACATTCACACTAAAAATTTATAACAAACAAGCCAATGCAACGAATACAAAGAAAACAAACTCAACATTCTCTTTATGCAGATAATAGGTATACCCAACGGCCACCTATACCTATATTTCTGTTTCCATTGTTGTTTTGTGTGCATATGTTTTATCACTTAATTTAAATGGAGAGAAGAAAACATTTTCTGAAGAGTGTTGCCAATTTAGTTAATAATTGTTTCAATCAAGATAAAATATTAAATCTGATTGTGGGTGTTGTTAATTAACTTTGTATGAACGACAACTATAAATTAAAAGAAAAACTGGACTCATTTACGTGATTTTGTGACTGAAATTTAACTAAAGATTGATCCATTTTATGTACAAGGTCCATAAAATAATATGTTACACTAGGTACTTACATAACTACATTGATAATGTTGTTTTGTACCGATGGTGGCGATAACAGCTGATTCACATTTTGACATATAGGTAGGTGGATATGTAATTGAGATTACCTTACCTACAGTTGTTTACAAAAGTGGAAAAAGTTATTTTTCAATGTCTAAATATTCTTTAATTCAATGGAAACATTAGATAGGAATAATGTAATTAGTTATTTTGTTCTTGGAAAGAACCAGTTATGGAAAAAAAATATAAACATGTAATATGACATAAAAGTTTATCTCTGTCTGTTATCTTATTTTTCATAAAAAAAATTTAAGTCTAATAGGTAGGTACCTATATTATGTGAGTCAAACACAAGCGACCAAGTTTATTTTGATGATTGCTTTCCCTATCAAATTTGTGTACCTATAAGTAGATATGCTTTATGAATAAATAGGTAACTATCGTCAAAAAGATTATGATCATTCATTTTTGTGTTGATTAATTCGGGCCAGAAAAAAATAAATAAAATTTCAGACTGCGTTACTACAGCTTTTTGCGAAACAGTCGGCATTTTCCTTCCATGTTGCAAATATGTAGGTATGTATTATGCAGCAAAACAACTCGTCTACAGAATGTTCAACAAGCTTCCAAAACTTGTTCCCTTTCATCGCATTATCAGTTCACTTAACTAATCACCTTTTATTTTTATTATTACGTCGAAGCTTAGTGGTGTTACCAACCAACTTTTTCCATAGTAATTTTATATGATCTCTTATAATCAACAAAATCCACTTAACCTCACGTAACTGTAAGTAGTTTTGACAATAATAGCAAATAACTCTTGCAAAACAGATAAGTTCAGAAACTTTATAATATGTAGATACATATGTAGGTATGTCTTTGATACCTTGTTAGAAATATAATAAAGGCGTGTCAAACACTAATTCAATATCCAGTATTGAAGGATTTCTAGAAAAAAAAAATCAAATGCAGGTGGTACCAATTAACAATCATGGACAAAAGATAATAATATCTTGCCAGATTTTGTTTCTGCGCGCTATTTTACTAACTTGTATACATATCTTTTTCTGACCAGTACCTAGACATTCTGTATCAAAGTAGGTACCTATAATGCAACCGTATAAAGCCTCAGTAAATATAGGCACTATGCATACCATACTCGATAATCTATTGGTTAGAAACATGCGTTTGATGTCAAAATCAATTAGAAAATCGCTATAGATACACAATAATATACTGATCCAACAAAGCGTAACTTTTTAAGTCTCTCTATCGTCAGTCATATACCTACATATATACAAGAATTGCACTTTCTGCACTGAATATTTAAGTAGATACATAATATATTTTGCCGTTAGGTAAGGCAATGACACCTATGAGTGGGCGAACGAACTACACATCAAGTAGTTTAATTAATAATAATATTCAGCAAAGGTGAGGTATAAGTAAGTTTGCCAAGAAAAAAACTTAGCAAAAGTTAGGCAATATTGGCGTGCGCGCACCCGCTTTTCTGCTCAAGTCCCAGCTAAACAAGCAGCCGGCCTACTATAATAATTGTATATGCTGTTTGGAAACCCCAATGGTTCCCCGTACTGCTGCAGCATTGCCATACTTTTTCAACCTATACCTAATCAGGGCACCACTTGTGGCAGCAGCAGCAGGTTTTTGATTTGCATTCAGCTGTCGGCAAATTTATTATTAGAATGTTGTGCAACTTGCAGAAAAAATATATATACATAGGTACCTGCATATAAAAAAAAAATATAAAAATAAATAAAACAAACGCAACTGGAGTCTAGCTATATTCCGTTTTTGGATTTCAAATAAAATGCAACTCAGGTTGTTGCGGTTTTCCGAACGCATATGCATCATTTTGACAGGCGGAAGGGTGGGTGCGCACAAATGCTATTGGTTGAAACCATATTTGTGACAGCTATTCGATTGTCGTGGGAATGGAATTTGTTGCACAACAATTTGTGTGATTGAAAAGTGCCTTAAAGTCAAAAGTGACGTTTAAGCGTTTTGGTTCTCCATATATACCTACTGCATAATCCAAACATGGATTATACACACAAGAATCATTTGTAATCGAACAAAGATAATCTATGAAAGCTATTGATATTTTATATTGTCTCTGAAGTCGCTCATATGTTGTTGTGTGTATTAAATGGAAATTTAATCTGTCATTGCATATAATCATCGACTGAGCTTTATATATTAAACGCACACAAACACTATTATGGTGGCAGCTTCAGGGTTTTTTGTAAAAAGAACAATAGTATTCAATTACCGCTACTATAATATAGATTGTTAATTAATAAAACGTAATATGAATTTATCATTCAAGAAGAGTGAGGGAGAAAGTGAGAGTGTGAGCTGGAGAGGAAAGGGGAACTGTCAATAACACTGCGCCAATATGCTAGTTTACGTAAGACTGGTTATATAGGGCGGTTGTTGGTAATATACACATCACTATTAGTGTTCACATCAGTGGTAGGTATCCCCAGAAAAATGATCCACAAACAGGGCTATCAAATGTCAAACTATTAAAGAAGGGGATCCATGGGGGTTTTTCTTGTTTATGTCAGAAGTTTTAAGTGTTTTAAATTTGTGAATATTCGTAAAGTAACCACATCTGAACTTAAATGCTATAAAAGTGTTGGAATTGATGGCCTAACTGCAAAAATGTTAATTAATAGCGTCAGGCGATGACTTGCTAAGGCAATATGAACCATGTTGTGAAGAAAGAGGTATTCCCGATGAATTCTATCTGAATATTGCTTTTAAAGCTATTTAAATACATGTTGGGAGCCATACATTGGCTGAAAAATCTGTCATACAAATTCTTAGAAACAAACAGAACGGTATGAAGTCAGCAAACAGTTGCCTTGGTTCAAAACCACAGCAACTTGTCAAATTTGAGTAGGTACATTACAAATATTATAAAGGTAATATCATTAGCGTTTTCATTTTTGTTCAGTTCTGCGAATCTGTCAAAATCGAGGAAAATGGTGGATCGATTGCATTTGTATAATTTAAATATTTTGTTGTTGTTTCTAATGATACGGTAAGTAGTTCTTATTGGCACTCGAATAGCCATTTTTTAATTTCTGACACTTGGTCTGTTTGGTAACGTGAAATTTCTTGCGAATTTGCACAAATTTTTACAAAATTTCACAGTTTGCTGTCAAAACCCATAGAAAAAAACTCAGTTTTTGAAAAATTTGTTGAAAAAAAAGTTACCAAACAGGCATACTTTCAACTTTGACAACTTGCGCAATTGATAGGTCTGTTCGAGTACTTGCCCGAAACTGCCAGATTCTACCAGTTTTATTTTTTGTAGGTTTATGAATTTGAAATTCTTTCGAGCTAAAAATGGGTAGGTTTGGGAAGTAAACGAACAAGGTTATTATTACCTTAGATTTGTGTACTGTGCACAACGGTGTGTTGTGTGTTTTTCAAACATCTTTGAAAAAAATTATAAAAAATTGACGTTGGAGAGAATGGTTTCCAGTGTCAAATTATGTATATTCAGATAAAAATTATATAGCCACCACAATCTTCACATTTATTGTGCGTGTTATTTACGTTCTATAAGATAAGAATTTAAAAGTTTATCACACTTTAATTCACTTACTTCAAGGTCTTTTTAGAATAGTGGTTGAGTCTTAACCAAAACACAATGATAAAAAAAAATAAACATTTTCTCGTTTTCTTAATGCTTTGACTTCAATTTGACACACATAAAGCCATCCACAACAAAAATATAAGTTAGTCGGGCTTCCATACAAACAGTTATTATTGAGTCAGAATGACTTATAAGGATGTGATGTCATTTGACATGACCCACAAGCCACAAAATGCCATTCAAATGAAATTCCGCACACAATTTTAGTACATATGTATTGTATTATAATATATATCGTCTTCCATTTCTCTTCCTCTTTATTTATGTTGTTGCTGATGATAATGATGATGGGTCGTTCACGTTCATTCGCAAACAGATTGTTTGGTATGTGTGTGTGTGTGCGTATACCCTAAACGTGTTGATGATAATGACGACAGCATCATGTTGTTGCGCTATATTTATATTGCGCGTTCACTCTTCACTGAATGTGTCTATGTCTGGTTTAATTAAATGGCAAATGACAGTCATCGTAGTTGAACTAAATGACAAATATCATTGATGTTGATGTCGCATGCGAAAATATGACAAGAGTTGGATGATTTCTTTTTTATTTTGTTGTTTTATATTTTTCAATTTGTTTTTCTTTTTGTATTTTTTTTTTTCGTTGTCATCCCTATTAGTGATAAGGCCGGCCTTTGACACATGGAAAATTAATTTAAATGAAAAAAAAAAAAAAAATAAAAATAAAATTACACACTATCGTATCTCTCATGGACTCATACTATTAGTAGGTAGGTAGGTTAAAAGAATCACGCTGACAGTTTTTTTTTTTAATTAAACGATGTGTTAAATTGATAATGCTATACAATTTTGACAATTAAATTAAAAAAAGGGAATGAATTCATTCAAATTTTGTTTAACAAGCTGTAGCAAACTATAATTCTGAGATTTATTGCCACAGATTGTTCATAATATAGAGATGAAATAATCATTTTTAAACGTTCTTTTAAAAATGATCTCATTTACATATTTAATAATTTATTTCAGTAGAAAATGTTGTTATGAATATTACGCTATTGTCGTTTTCAAATGGTTTTTTTTACTACTTTTTGATTCTTTCACCCTGATTACATAATCCGATGATAAACTGCTCAGACTGCTTGACATTTTTACTATTACGAAATGTCAGAATTGAGTCTGATTCCCTCCGCAGATCATTAATCAGATTCCGTTATTATAGATTTTATGGTTCACCGCTCGTGAACGCAAACTCTCCACTTTTTGTCATGGCTTCACGAGGACGCTCACGGGTGAACAAAAATGCAAATTTGTATGGATTCACGACATGATTCACAAGTATGTACTAGGCTTAAACGCAAAAAATCATAGAAACCAATGATATAAGAAAAGAATAAATAAAAAAAAACACGAATAAAACTAAAATGTCATTTTTCCGCACACAATTTGGCGTGTTCAGAAAAATGAGATCTCAGACATTTTTCTCACTAAAAAAGTGAGCAAGCGAATCCAAGATTTTTTTTCCTCAGAGTTTTGACAGCAAAGCTGAGAAATTTTGCTGAGGAATCCTGTTCATAAAACTGAGATTGCTGAGGTCTCCGAGATCTCATTTTCTTGAACATGCTTAATAAATAGTCTGTATAATTAATTCACTGCGAAAAAAGAGCGGAGACTTCTCCAAATAATCTGCTACAATTATAAATTTCGCTCTCCTAGCAGCGTAAGAACTGCAAAACGAAAAGCAGGCCGAAATTTTCCGTTTATGATTTCCTTGTCATTTCTGTATGGGATTTTTCGTTTCAAATCAGCAGCGTACTAGGCTTAAATCTTGCTTAATTAGACGTCAAACGGGGACAAATCATTTTGAATCTTATAATTTTTAAATTGTAAAATTATTTTTTATACCTACTGAAAAATGTAGAACTAAAATTTAGCGCTGGTTTTGATGGACTTATCTGAATCTTCATCAATTGAATGTGAAGACAGACAATCTGAATGAATATTTTGTAAATTCTTAGCCGACCGACGCACGTCAAATGACAGATACTGACAGCTTTGTATTTGACAGTTTTTACAACCTTTTTGCACATACAGAAATTTTTGTAGCAGAAATTGGCAAGTTATCCAATTGAGAAAAAAATATTTGCTCTGCTATATTTTTTGATTTTACAAACAGGAATTTTAGAAAATTTGTGCAATTTTGCAAGAAATTTCACGTTACCAAACAGAGCTAATGTTCACTAGGTGCACCTCTAAAAAGTGTTTGTTTTCCCTGCAACAAGGGCTGTTTATTTTGTTCCTTGTTTCACACTTTCGTAAGGAAAAAGTGATTTCAATTGTGTAGCCATTTCTATTTTGATAAGTTGAATAAAAGTTTATTCGGGATCTAAATTGACTGAAAAACATTTTTCAGAAGTTAACTAAGGTGTAACTCTGAAAATGGGAAGATGTCTAATTTGAAAAACTGGACCTAAGCCGTTAAAATAAAATCAAACTCATAAATAAACCTAAAACTTTGTCTTCCATCATATACGTATAATACCTAAATCCTTATGTTTTAATCATAAAATCCTTAATCCTCAAACAGAATAAACCACTCATCGTGCAGTGTAGTCAACAAGGTTTTATAAAAAAAAAAACTATCCTATTCTTCGTTTATTTCCTCAACCAAATATCATTCATGTAAATTTTGAAGTTTCCTTTCAACCTTAGCCCGGGATCAACTTTACAAACCAACAAAAATCCCCTGCAGAAAAAGGGGATCGACTAAAAAAAAAAAAACAAACCACACCGCATCGCATGAACCAGTTTTTCCGGATGCACTATAGGTAGACGAACATTGGAGTTGCCCCCTGTGTCTACCTGCCCCAACATGCATTTTCTGCAATCTGCGTATGTCGTCGTCCACCATCAAGGATAAATAAAAATCCCTTTGTGTTGTGTGAAATTTCAGAAACATATGCGCACTCAAGGTATTTTATTTATTCTTTTTTTTTTGTGTGTGTTGCATCTGTACATTGCATTAGCATTCTGCAGTTGCAATCCATATAGTTAAGAATTTACCTTTACCCACCTTCCTATATACACATAATACCTACCACACTGTTTTATACCTACCTTACATCAGTCTAGTGCAACTGCATCAGCAATCTATAGCACTCCCTCTATAGGATTTTTTTTTTCCAACGACACTAACTATACGTCAACTGAAGCGTAAATGAGGTAAAGGCTATATAACTTGCAATATGTATGTATGTGTATACCAACAGTTAAATCCAAATATAAATGGTGGGGTAACAACAACCGAACAGACAAAGATTGCCCATATATGCAATATGCAATACCTCTTGGTTGCATGCTGTCGAGTGGCAATGCCAAAGAAAATCAAACTTAGAATGGAGACAATGCAAACTTAAGATCAACATGAACAGAATTGTGTTATACCCTATATATTCGTTGGACATTAATTTTGAATGTAATAAACTGGGCCTAAGACAGTGTTCACATTGGACTGTATCCGCCGACTTTTTTTGACGTCTGTGTACTTTTTGTCATTTAATGGCGAGAAAGAGGAGTAAGTCCAATGTCAACAATTTTTTTTTCGACAGCCCAAGTTTGACACATAACGGCACAACTTGAAATGGTAAAGTTAAGAAAATAGTTCTGTTCGCGTATTCTTGCCCGAAAATAGGTTTGGAAAATAAAAGAACAAGGTTAATGTAGGTACGTCCTTAAAATTATAACACATATTTACGCCAATTTTTTAACCCCTTTGACCTTTTTCGAAAAACGTCAAATCAATTTCAATTTGATCGCCATTTTTTGACGCAGGTATTGCTATCGTCAAAAATGTAGTCGTCCTGCTGGCATTAGTAAATTTGTTTGGTCAAAGTGCAGTAAAATCTCTTGCAAGTGCATTTGCGTTTACGAACATGGTTTTGGAACGTGGCGGAAAAAGCTGACGAAATGGCAAAACTGGCTTTTTTACGAAAATTAGAAATGAAAAAAAGTTACCTACTTCAGTAAAATTTGCAAATATGTACATACATATATCTATAATTTTTTTTTTTCGAAAATGGCGGTGATATACCTTCAGATTAAAGATTTACATACGTCAATTTCGACAGCATTGTTTATTTCTTGATTGAATTTTCTGCAAAATAAATGTTCTGAAGATATTAGGAATGTTCAGGAAAATGGGATCTTGCAGAGATCTCAGCAATCTCAGTTTTATGAAAGGATTCCTCAGCAAAATTTCTCAGCTTTGCTGTCAAAATGCTAAGGAAACTTTTTGCGACGGAGCGAAATCTCATTTTTCTGAACGTCAAAAATTGAAAGATTGAATTTTTTCGAAGTTATAAAGGTTTTCGAAACTGAATTCTAAAAATTTCGAAGAAATGACATACGAATATAAGTGAGTTTATTTTGATGATATAACTTCTAAAATTGTTAATAAAATATGTTTAAAAATAAGACTTAACACACACATTTACTTATGTACCCTATAATAGCCACAAAATGGTATAAAAACGGAACAGCTCCGCTTGAATTAATAAAAGCATAAAATGGCTTGATCAACTTTTTTTGTATGTCATTTTTCGAAACTCCCAAGCGCGCGCCCTCGTTCGCGGTAAAAAAAAAAATAAATAAAAACCGGTCAACAAACGGAAAAGTAGATTTGCAACGCAGTGGCAGCGGCAACCAGCAGCACTATAGCATATAGCAGCCGCATTCACAAGAGCTAAGAAGGTGATTTTGCGGCGGATCCAAGAGATCCAAAGTCCGACCAAAGCTGAAAAGCATTATGATGACGAAGAGCACAACAACAACAACGAAAAAAAAAATAAATAACAAAATGAAAACTACAACAACCACGACCGACCGACGTTAACCAAAGAAACTGCACGGCTCCAATGGATGATAATGATGATGTTGATGATAATGATGATAATAATGATGATGATGACGATGATGATGAAATGTTTGCCAAGTAGTTACCTAAGTATATATGTACGTTCATTTTGTATGCTGGTTCCAGCTGTATAGAGGGAATCGCCTCCACTGCATTGCGATGCATCGTCGAAGTCTTCGTCATCATCATCGTCGTCGTCGTCATTGGGAGCACACAATACCTACCTATCTATACCAATGGAATAGGGGGACTTTGGGAGTCAGAAGCGAAGCAGCACCAGCAGCCGGTTTAAAAGACTTATGCATCTGACCGGGTTCGATGTGTGTGACTATGGCCGACTGAATAATGCATTTTGCCTGCCCCCAACTATAAAGTAACACAAGGGGGAGCCAGAGCCAGAGTGATGGCTAGAAGCTGCTATACAGTTCAACTGGTTCCGTATGCTGCAACAAAGATATACGTGGCACAGCCAGCCAGCGCACATAGAGACTCTTTGCTTGATTGCGAAGTAGGCACAGCAGGTGGTGATATAGTGCGGTGGTAGGTCTTTGCTTATATTGTTGATGTAGAAGTTGCTTGCGTTTGCTCTTCCCTTCTTCCACTTCTGCACCATGCGGATTCCATCAGTTGGTCCTTCTTTCTCGATCTTCTTGCGTATTTTTACACAAAAATGGTCAACAGGAAATAATAATTTTGCACTTGGATTGTAGGTACTTGTCTTTTAGGGCCAGCGGCAGCGGCAGCGGCATCGACGACGACGCATGGTTGGTACATAAATCAGGGGCAACGTCAAGGGGCAAGTAGATTTTGTTCGTTTTAAGATTTCACATTGCGTTTGGCGATATTTTTCCTGTTGCGATGTGGGAAGATGGCTTTCAATTTAATAAAAATAAAAAAAAACCTCTTCCGAGTATAAATCATTATGGGAATGATGAACGTACATATTATATTTATGTATATAGGTAGGTACGTGTGTAACTATATAAAGATTGCAAGTTTTGAGATATATTTTTTTTTGTGTGGGAATCTGGTCGTTTTGGCAAGCAGGTGGGTAATTGACATTTAAAAAAGGGTCTACACTCGTAATTTTATCTTCGTTATACTTGAAGCTGTAGATATTTTTTGTCTGTCTTAGCTTTAAAAAGGGTTCTATATATTATGTATAATTTTTTAGGGTAAACCTGCCGATATCTTATTTGTGGTTGGTTGTGAAATTGAATTATTAAATCCTGATTTAACGAAGCGGAAATGTTTCATATTAATTGAATGGTAATATTTTCAGTAACGTTATTTCAGAAAGAAACTTTTAACAATAATGTAGGTAGGTAATATAGATGAAAATTTGATCGTTGTTTTTTCTTTGAGTTCTTGCAATCGTTTTTTATTAGATTTCTTTAGAACACTCTATGGACAACTATGCATCTAGTTGGACGTTTTCTTATTTACAAACGCATTATAACAGTTTCGTCTAGATATTTCCTTATATATACTCACTGACATCCCTGTAATCTGTCAATTTCGTGAAGTCTTGGATGCGTTTAATAAACATTTTATAATTCATTTCAAGATAACTTTTCAATTCGTTACTAGAAACTAGCCTTACAATCTGCTCTTCTTTGTAAACGCATCCGAAACGTCACCGATGCGCATTATAGTTGAACAGCAAACGCATTCAATTTTGATTGGATGCTTTCATTTGACAATTTGGCGTTTGAACTGAAAGTGAAACATAAATTTGGAATCTCGAATGAAGTATAAGTTTATTTTTCTATTTTGGTATTGTTTTTTTGCCTTCATAAATTATGGTTCTTTATTATTTTTATTGTCTTACTCGAGATAATTGGTGTTTATTTTAGTCAAATTTAATCAAAGCTCTCGGGATGCGTTCAAAAATAGTGTAACGCTACCGAATCAACTTGTTTTGTTTATCGTTTATGAATTTAGCCTGTCTGTTGAATTAATTTATATTAATTAATTAATCTTAACCTTGAAGAATAACTGACAGTAAAAACTCATACATACTTCAATATTTTTTAGAACTTTTTTTTGTTTTGTTACACTTTGGTTTAACCTTTCTTCTTCATAAATTTATTTCGGAAATCTAGTACATTTAAAATTATTCTTGTTTAATATTCATAGGGCCAATAGTTTACTAATCAAACTAACCTATAGCTATAATATAGTCGTATTATATCGTGCTGAATGCATTCATTTGAAAATCGAATTTTTGCTACTTTTTTTTTTACATATAAGCCTAGTACGCTGCTGATGCGAAACGAAAATTTTCTGTGATCTCCAAACAGACGACGAAACGCTTGCGAAAACACAACGGAAAATATCCTTGGAGAGTTTCACTAATTCCAAAAACAAAATCAAACATAAACGCAAAAAATCAAAGAAACCCATGATGTAAGAAAATGATAAACAAAAAAAAACACAAATATAACTCAAATGTCATTTTTCCGCACACAATAAATAGTCTGTATAATTAATTCAGTGCGAAAAAGGAGCGGAGACTTCTCCAAATAATCTGCTACAATTATAAATTTCGCTCTTCGAATAGCGTACTGCAAAACGAAAAACAGAACAAAATTTTCCGTTTATGATTTCGTTGTGTCATTTTTGTATGGGATTTTTCGTTTCGCATCAGCAGCGTACTAGGCTATACATGGAACTTTCTGCCTCTCTTTTAATTCATAAGACAAACTAGGTTTGTTCGATGTCCAAATTCCAAATTTCGTGGAAATTTAGTTGTAATTACCTCATGTCTAAATGTGAATTTATAGGGGAAATGAGATAATTTGGAATCGATTTAGAAATTTTCAACGAAATAACCTCATTTGCCCCAATGAAATGTATAGTATTACCTTTATCTTAATTCTTTTGTAACTAAAATGATTTCAAGTACACTAGGACGAATAAATAGAGGCACATAAAGCACATCAGAACGAGTTCAGTGTGTTCTTTTGGGCCTTGCAAAGTACTTTTTAGTACTTCTCAGTAGATGATGAATGGAACGCTTTAATTTTTGCCAAAAGAAAAATGTAACCTCAATGTAGACAAAATTTTTGTTGTTTGTATTTGTATTTTATTTTAAATTATAGAAAACATCAACAACAATAATTTACCATGTAATTTCTTCTACTGAATGTGTCGCTTTCTTGCGTGGATTTATTTCGTTACTACATTATGCTTGTTTGGTAACTTTTTTTCAACAAATTTCCCAAAAACTGATTTTTTTTCTATGGGTTTTGACAGCAAATTGTGAAATTTTGTGAAAGTTTGTGAAATTTTGTGAAAATTTGTGAAAATTTGAGCAAATTCGCAAGAAATTTCACGTTACCAAACAGACCAATTATTGAAGTGCTTTGAACCACAGTACACATATTGAAGGTAATATCATTAGCGTTTTCATTTTTGTTCAGTTCTGCGCATCTGTCAAAATCGAGGTATTATGGTGGTAAAATGGTGGATTCAGTGCTCCTTTCCTTGTCTTATTTCAATATTTTGTTGTTGTTTCTAATGTTGCGCATTGAGTTCCTGTGGGCACTCGAACAGCCATTTTTAATTTTTTGACATTTCCAACTTTGACAACCTGCGCAATATATTACCTTTAATATGTGTACTGTGGCTTTGAACTACTTTGACCATAGAGTAGAAGTAGTTGACTGCAGCCAGAAGTACTTGGCAGTAGATGCTGCAGCCCAAAGGAACACGCCTTATATTGCACCAAATGCATTTCAGTCATCGAACAAGCCCATTATTGACAACTATGATGCCAATGGACCTGTCCGAGAGAAAAGTCTCAAGTTCAGCTACTTTTTGCGTTACGGCAGGCGGTGCATGCGCATTTAATCGAGTTGTCAGTTGTATACGCCCAACACGACTTAACGCAAGCGACGGAATACTAACCTGCTTTTAATGACAATAAACTGTTATAACTGTTATAAAATGACATTTCTCTAGTCTCGTCCGTGAATGAAATATTCTGGGCTATGCGAAAATTGGTGGATTTCATCAGGGAGATACAGAAATATAGAAGTTATGACACTGTATAATATTAAACGAAAACCCACTTCAAAATCAAATCGTACACATAGGTACATATGTACAAAAAACCACTTAAGCAAAAACACATTTAATATAGTTTCTCTTCATCAACCGCAAGCTTGAATTCAATACGTGCATTAAAAACAACTTGTTTGCATTTGCACATATCATCGCGTCATGGTCAACAAGCTGTATATAGTGTATTATGCTTAACTGAATTCATGCCCACCACGTTGCTCAACAAGACTTAACTGAAAAATCATATAGAACCTAGTTCGGTTCGGTGGTCCCGTGCAGTTGCCTCCATTCTACCGATTTTATTTTTTAATCTCTGTTGGTGTTTACTTCAACCATATTAAAGCTACCACCTTCTTGCTTGACTTTTGCATCATGTTTCTTCATTATTTTTTTGTGTTTCTTTTATTTTAAAATTTTGCATTCCTATTATTCTTGCCTTTCTTGTTCTTTTTTTTTATTATTATTATTTTTTTTTGTTTTTATTATTATCTGCGCGCCCGTAGACTTGCCCCATTACGCAATTCTCAAGGCGTGCCAAGCTCTTAATTCCTCTCATGTTGGTGTTGTGTGGATTGTATGGAAGTCTTAAGTGCACGGTGATTAATGAACTCAACTCTCGAGTGTGTATTGTATGTAGGTATGTATATACTTGATGGTGTTTAATATATATATTTTTTTTTCTGAGTGTAACTGCAAAGTAGGTGGTGGTTTTTTGCAATACTTGTTCCTCCTTCCCCTTCTGCGAACCATTCAAATGCGGATGTCCAATACCCATGTTGCAGCCATCTAGAACGTGGTTTAGTTAAAATAATGTATCTTTGGTTAGACTAGCTATAGGTATTTGCAGAAAAATGAACGTAAAACTTGAATATAGCACTGTTCGTAGTAATCTGGTGTCATTTCCACTTCGTTCTAGCCAAACGGATCATATTCAGAACAGAAGTACATACCTACATAGGTAGGTAGGTATATCTGATGGGGAACTTGAACACAGGAAAAACGGGGTGTGTTTCTATCGCTATATAGAATTTGGTCATTACGCGAGAGGGATTCAACTGAAACAGAACCTGAAACAACTATACATATTTATATAAAACCTGCCTCAAACCGAGCTACTCTCTCGCTTCTTCATAAATGGGACTTTGGCATTATTTTTTTTTTGCAATATTCTATGTGTGCTCTGTATACGGCTTCTGTATACACGATAGCACGTGAACGTAATTTTGATGACTTCGAATTCTCTGAAGCGATTGTGTGTGCTTTAATGGTTTGGCGGACTTTGAAATGAACATTCGGCCAGGGTTGTCATTGTGGCTTTTGTCACCCTTTGATTTGAAGATTAAAATTACAGTTAAAAACTTTTTGTTTTTGCTCAGTTATATGAGTATTTTGTCCATCTTTTTTAACTTAGAATGTTTGAAAATCAGTATTTTGGAAAAAAACAAATTGGTACCAAATTAGAAACTTTAAATGTTCAAATCAAGTTGTATTTATTGAAAACTAGCTCACCAGTGTGAACTGAAGAAAGGAAGACAATTTAGTCTTTTTTGTAGACAATTTTGGATTTTTGACAATGCTGAATTCGGCACTTGAGGTCAAAAACTTGAATATAAAATTATTAATTGGCGCAACATCATGCAACAAAAAATTAAATACTTTTCAAACACATATTTAAATATTTGCACAGAAAATCGTAAGAAGCTTCCCACACACAATTTTTATAATTTTTTTTCTTGGAATGTCATACGCTAAATTTGTTTTTGATTTTCTTTTGCCTTGTGGGAGATTTTTAAACTTTCAGGCATAACGTTCTATTTTTATAGTCAGAAATTAAGGAAAATTCTTAAATGGTCGATAAATTCCAAATCTCAAATAGTTATTTAGTCCTTAAGTTGTTTTTTTTTTTTTTCTACTTAAATTTTTTGCAACATTATTTCAACCATCTTAGCTGTACCAATAGAACAAAACAAAAATATTTATTTATATAATTCCCCACAATTCATGCGTCATTGTTTGTTTTTCCTTGTCCAAATGAAATTCAAAGTACTTTTATGCTTTTCTTTTCCTCCGCTAAAACAATAATTCATTACTCATCGAAATAAAATGTTCTATGATCGTATATACATTATACGCTATAAGCATATTAATATTAAGATCAACACAAAACAGGCGCCACCAATTTCTGTTAAAAATAAAAAAAAAAGAAAAATCTAAACAATTTGAAAGATGAGTGTTAATCATCACTATAAGAAAACAAAAATAAATAAATAAAACAACGACAAAATTCTTTCGAAAATGCGCCGATCTTTTGTAAATAAATTTTCTTCAATAACAAAAAAAAAAAAATATATAAAAGTTAAACGTGTGTTGTTTAAATTTCTTTTTTTTAATTGTTTACCTACTTAAAAATAAAAAAAAGATCTGTCTAATGGTATGACGTAAGAAACTCGTCAAAGTTTTCAAATTGATTGTTGTCGTTTTTTGATCTTTTGAACTTACATATTAAGTTGGCTGTCAATAGACGTTCTGTTTTCTGTGAATACACATGGAACTTTTATTGGAGAAAAGGTGATTAAGTGATGCTAAAAACCGATATAGCATCGGCTGGGGTAGGTTTATTTATTATGGGACCAAAGTGCAAAGTTAATCATTAATGAGTGCAAAGGAGAAAATAAATCTGATTTAACTTTCGCACTCATTAAATTTTGAAAAAAGAGAGATATTTTCCCAGTCGACTTTGTTTTCCGGACAGAATGGCACTGTCA
The DNA here is from genome assembly GCA_929447395.1 of Epistrophe grossulariae. Lineage (NCBI taxonomy): Eukaryota > Metazoa > Arthropoda > Insecta > Diptera > Syrphidae > Epistrophe > Epistrophe grossulariae. The sequence goes on from OV839566.1 coordinate 138,839,628, forward strand.
AGGTTAATGCACGAAGGGCCAGCGTATGAAGCAAAATGAAATAACTTCTCGAAATGCAAACTTTCTTTTAAAAACTATTTATTTTTCAATATTAGGTGTGTTCATTTATTTTGAAACTCTGTGCAAAAAAAAAAAACACGCCAAATGAGAGTTTTAAAGAGAGCAAAAGTGAGCAGCAAGAAAAAATACCTATATATATATATTTATATGGCAGCTATTGTTTTGTCTCCAAGAGCTCGTACACTGTAATGTATAGGGCAAGTGAAGCTTATAAATTTACCTCAAATAACTTCTTCTTAAAAAAGTATGTATGGCGTATGAGTGTTTTTTTTTACATGGAATTGCGAAGAAATTTAATTCGCTAGAAACATTTCGGGGAGTGGATATTATTGTATTGATTTCAACAACATTTTTGTATAATTCGCTAACGCCCATATTATTCACTCGATACATCCAGATTGAAACTTTAATCCAGATGTACCTAAAGTAGGTATACAAATTCAATGTTAATACATCCGGATTTAAGATTCAATCTGTATGTATCCAGTGAATAATATGGGCGTAAGACTTCAATTTACTGTGTTTCCAAAATGTATGTGTTTTTTCTTTAGCATATTTTTGTATCTTCCCATTAAATTCTTTCTTTTTTTTCTTTTTTTTTTAATAAAATTTCACTAAATGTCTGAGAGAATAAATTCCATATCAATTAATTCAATCAAATTAAGAACAAGCTTAGCCAATTCATTGTTTAAACAAAAATATTTTCCAATCGAACATAGCCTGCAAAAAGTAATCGTACCGAAGAAATACTGGTATACATTTATACAAGAGAACGAGGGTATTTATGTATTCATTTCATATAAAACCAAGAAAAAAATTCGATCTGTCCATTCATGAGATTGATGCTGAACAAAATCCAACATATGTTTCCCTGTTTTTTTTTTTTTTTTCCTGTCTGAAATACATTTTATTCCCGCCCTATTCTCTCTTCTTTTCAATATGAACTCTAATAAACCCGTCATGGCATCAACATCAAGTTCAAAATAATCAACGTTTTATAGCCGTCTCGCCGGTTTTTGCTGTTTGGTTTTTTTTTGTGATCCTGGTCATTGGAAAAGTAAAAGAAAAATCAAAACAGAAGAATGAAAAGAAAATTAAAATACATATGTATATACATATAAAAAAATATATATACAAAAAAATAAACAAAATATTGAAGACAATCGACAAAATTCGCAGATAAAATCAAAGTCGATTGTTTTTTTATAGGTTTAAATTTTAGCGAGGATATTATTTTTACGTCCTGTTTTGCAGGAAATAATATTTTAATTCTATATGTAAAAGCATAAATTTGTTTTTATTCCAAGAATGGAGCCCAGTTGTGGATGATTCATTGCCTAGCCAAATAGCTTCTGGTTTTGTGGGGTGAAAGGGGAAAATTAATTTTTTTTAACATTCAGGAAACTATATCAATCGTTTTTTTTTTTTTGAGAAATGTTTAAGCTGATGCAATTCTACACAAATAAAATTTTGACAATTTTTTTTCTTTATAGCAATAGATTTTGAGAAAAGTGTTTTCAAAAGGGCTCACACGGGTGGTTCAGTGCGAAAAAAGCAACAACACTAATCTGATAAATGTAACGTTTGCGTTTTTTTCTCAAAATCTATTGCCCTTCAGAAAAAAATTAATTCCATTGAAGCTAAAAGCATTAGATTGGACTGAAAATAAGTTCATAACTTCAAAATTTGTACACATTTATCTCAATTTCATACAATTTTCTTTGTTTTTTTTTTCAATTTATTGTAAAATTTTTTTTTGGATGTAGTGAGTCACTATATTGTTAATAATGTGAGCGAAACTTGTTCCACATCGAATGCAACTAGTTTTTAATGGTTCTTCTTTGAACATTTACCATCCAATTGAGATTTTCATTCACATGGATATACAAATCTTTATTTGAAAATATATAAAGCTTAAGAGATTAAGACTCATGCTCTATATACACTCCGCAGAAATTAATTATGGTCTCTTCCTTTACCTACATATCGAAAATAATAAAAAATTCTCAATAATATTTGTATATGTATTATGAAAATAATGTTTTTAGACAATTTACAATTTAAAATTTTGCCAAATTTATTTATTGACAAATTTGAATTTTTATATAGGTACTACTGTCACCTAGAAATGGAATCCAATCATTGTCGTAGATGATTTTGTACATTTCGGCATAATGACGTTTGTTTTTAATTTTTTTTTTTAATTTTCTTATGTTCGTTAGAACATCCCGAATTATATTTCAAAATTAACCCTTATTTTGGTTTTAGAAAAAAAAAATAACAGAAACAAGTCCATCTTAACTTTTTTTGCAAGTTAGTAAAACTTAAATAAAATTGAAAACTGACAGTAATTTTTTCACTGTTGCTTAACAAATTTTCAGCTCAAAAATTATTTAAGTCGAAAAATTCCAAAATAAATATTATAAATGCGAAAAAATCAGCAGAGTCCGAGCCGTACCTTTTGGAAATTTCAGCGTAACAATATCGTTCTTAACATTTTAGAGAAAAAGACAGAATTCAAAACCTCCATAGCTCCATAAAAAAAATTGGCAATTTTCTTTATTTCTGAAGAAAATGCAAAAACGATTAAGGTTCTACACTTTATAACCGTCGCTGCACTTATGACATTTTTCACAATTCTGCAAAACTGTCAACTGAAATTTGACATTTTTGAAATGTTGTCAAAATTTGTAAATTGTCACTAACTGTCATTTTTTATGAAATAAGAGCCCACAGATAAAATTGTAAAAAACGTTGGCCATGATCCATTGATGCTGAGTGTATTTTATTTATTTTCTCACAGATTGATGTCACAGTCATAGTAGGTTTAGTTTGGATTTTATGTGTCCAAATAAAATTGATTATACGACTTTCAAAGCCTTCCTTTGGATGTATATATGTATGTGGGCGATAAAAAGTTTGAATTTTATTACCAATTCGTTTGGATAAATCTTATGATTTAGCTCTCTTTGAGGAAAATTTACTGTAAGCCTTAATATTATGGTTATTGAAATAAATGTTGTCTTTTGTGTGTTTCCTTCCGTGATATCTTTCTCTTGGTATTTTTCCCTCTTATAAATATATATAAAGTCTGTCATTCAAAAATTTACATCTGGAATGTCATTGATAATAATTTTTAAAAAGTGTAGTGTGTATATAGTGTGGAGTTTAAAGCATTGCAATTGGTGTACAATTTTGAACTGCCTTTTGTTAAGGTATAAGAATGATACTACTTAACAATTTACTAACTTTAAAGCTCTTTACTAAATTTTTCTTAGTTTTAAACATTTTTTAACTAGTATGTATCATACTTAATCTATTTTCTCAATAAACTTCAAACTGAACACGCCTAAAAAAGTGACAGTTCTTGCAAATAAGTAACCAAACATACCATTTTCACACTTTTAATTATCAAAGTGACATTTTGAGTTAATATGATTCTTAAAAGTATTTTAACTTTAGTTAAATATTAAAAAGTCGTTTAAAATTTGGGAAAATGCTGTTTTTAATCTATCATCATAATAAAAATGCTTTAACATCGTACTTAATCGTCTAAAATTTTTCGCTTGTTAAAGCTTTTTAAGTGTCACTTTGCTACAACAGAATTTTCCAAATTTTAAACATGTTAGCATCGTGCTATCTTTTTAACATTTTATTAAAGTAAAAATCAATAAAAGTGTGTATATTTTATCTTTTTCGTACTTATGTAATAGAAAATGTCAGTCCAAACGTCACTTTGGCAATTAAAAATGTAAAATGGTGTGTTTGCTTACTTTTTTACATGAACTGTCATTGTTTAAGACGTGTTCATTTGAAGTTTAATTAAGAAAATAGGTTAAGTATGACACTTTAGTTGAAAAATGCTTAAAACTAACAAAACAATTAGTAAAAAACTTTAAATTTACCACAATGCTGTTTTGAATTTTGCCCCATCTTTTGTTTTTTTTTTAGCGACTGTCTAAAGGAAAATTAAAAAGTGTATGCTATGCATATTTTTAAATAAATATGATTCTCTTTAAACGAAATTCTTCAAATTATATTTTCATCCAAATAAAAAAAAAATTAAATTAAAGTGATAAATCAATTAAAAAAAATCTCCCACCAGACATACACACTTTGTGTAGGCAATCAAAAAATTTCAACCAAAACAAAAGACAAACAAAAAGAAAAGAAAAAAATACAAAAATAACCCTGTGTAGCTTTTTTCGTATTAATATAAATTTTCTTTTTCTTTGATATTGAAAATAAAAATTCTTTAAATTTATTTATAAACAAAAAAAAAATAAATAAAAAAAAACATTTTAATATTTCAATGTGAAATTCTAATTTTTTTGTTTTCTTATGGCATTTCCTTTACAGAAACCTCAAACGCCCGGAAATTGGCATTAGAAAATGCGCAATCTGCTGAAAAAAGAGAAAAATTAAAAGGTGAGCTCATTGAGAAAATAATATTATTAGTTATATTTAAGTGGGTTTGGCTATAGTTATATTATATTTTATGAAAATGAATGAATTTTCCACTTCTTGCTTTTGTTATTTTATTATTTTTAAATTTTTTGTTTTGTTTACGTGTTGAATCAGCATCAATTTTATTATTATTTCTATGAAGATGAAGGCGTGAGAAACAAAAATAAAAAAAAAAGTGTAGGACGAATTTGGGCTATTAAATCAAATTTATTATATGGATACAACGAATAGAATTATTAAAAAAATGAATTAAAAAACAATATTTCAGGGTGGTGATTTAGGGCAGCAATAAAAAAAAAATTAATCAATTAATTGATTTATGAATTTAATTAAACTTGTAGTCGTAAAGATACAAGTTTACATCTGGTTTTATTTTATTGTGAATCATTTCTATTGTGAATGAAGCATGATACCTAGGATTTTTCTTAAAGAAGAATAAAAAATTGGGTTCGGGGGTTCACACTTCAAATAACTTGCTTCTATATGTCTTCGTTTTGTTTACAATTTTTTAATTTTTCTTATGCAATCTTTAAAAATAACTTAGTATTCGGTGTAATTTTTCGGTATAGAATTTAAAATAATTTACAATTCTTTACAATCTTTGAAATTTCTTTGTAAATAACAAAAATGTATTTCTCTTTCGTAGTAACTTGCACTTGCTAAGAACCTGCAGCGAAGACCCAACAGAAGAGCGCCCTCAAAGGCTGCTCTACAAGGCCAGATTTGATGGGATTCTTAATGGAAATCCTCTAAGAAATAAATAAATAGCTTATTAACGCCATTCCCTCGACCCTCGTCTCCCAGAGATATTTTTTTTATTTCGTATCTCATTATATAAATAATTTCTAAAATTTGGTTTTCTGTCTTCAGTTAAATCTTATTTGCAATCGATACGGCCAAAGAAAAAACAGTTTTGACGTTATCGCTACAATAATAATAATTAAATATAGATACAAACAAAATTCACCACCTGGAATTTCAATTTAACTCCTCAAAATTACATAAAGGTGAAAAAAATTTCACACGAGGAAACTGAGTTTCCAACAACTTTTGGTTTTTAGTCTACGATTGGTGGAAATTCGAAATTTAAAGAAAACATCAAAAAATCTCCTCTCGGAAAAGGAGATTAACTGCGTTGATTGCCACCAGATATGTCAAAACAAAGATGCTTAAATCTCTAGTATGAAATTTGTGGACTTCATTGGAATTTTGCATCCACGATTTTATGAAATAAATTATTGATTGTAAGAAGCCCAGGGTAACGCCCTAGCCAGAGCATTGATTTTAAAATAAAATTTTATTATTGGTATTGTGCATTTGTTGTTCAACGCTACCTTCCATGGTGAATTGCCTTGCCAATTGCCATAAGTGACTGAACAATTCACAAAGAGTTGACAGATGTTGTTTTAAAAACATGCCTAACAAATTTCGAGCGTTCCTGTCATTAAATTAAAAGTTCCTAGGCTAAATTCCTAAACGCTATACATTTGCAAAACAAAATACATGGAAAGCAAACGACGCAAAAAGCAAGTTGAAATGTCAAAGGCATAGTTTGCATTCCATGCTATGCCATTTCGGAACGAATGTTTGCTTAAATTGTTGAGTGTTGCTGTAATAAATGGTGGACTCCGAGATCTTGCTCAATTGTCGCAGCACAACACTAATTTATTACAATAAGAAGAAGAATACAAATGTAAACAAAAAACATTATTTATGAATTTATAATATTTTCTTGAGGACTACACCCCAGCTATGCTTGATTTTTTTCTTTCTACCGAGCAAAAATCTTCTTCATCCGGCAATCGAATTGTTAACAACATCTTAACCTCTTGATGGGTCCAGTTTTTAGAATTTCTTAAATTTTTATTACAAGAAATTTTGTTATTGAGTCTTTTGATAAATTTTACTTACTCTTCTCTTTATTTAAAAATAAATAAATTCCAGACACACCAAACAATAAACAAATTCAAATGCAAGTGAAATGCACAAGATATTTTTGACATTTGCACAAATACATTTGCATTTGTTCAAGAAAAAAAAATCTACTACGTTTAGGGATAATTGGCTTAGAGGGATATTTACGTTTGCATTTTGGTAGCATAATTTGCTCAAGCTTTGCGTTTAGGTATTCGGTCTATGTGATAGCAATAAATACGAGTATATAAATACGTTTATCTACATATTTTCAAAATGGAAGTGACAAAAATTTTATAAAAATACCGTTTTGATGAGCGGTCATTTGTGTCTCTTAAAAGTCAAATCAAAAAAAAATACTTTCCCTATAATGTTTCGTATTTTTCTTTCTTGAACATACACAGCCCTATTAATAAAAATACACCATCCGCTCGTAAATACACGATTTACCTTCGTTACTTATCCGTTTGATAAAATAAAATATTAATAAACTTATTCGGTCTTCATTTTATCTGTTCACTGAATAACACCGAAAAGTAGGCAGCACTTCCCTCAATTGTACTAAATATTCAAGTACTTCTTTCATTTTTGAAAGCTAACTGTCATATCAGTCAGCTTTGAATTGAATTGTGAACGGTAAAGTTATCCGCTCATTGAACACCAAAATTGGTGAGATAAGTTATCCGCTCATTGCCAAATACCATTTAAGGCTTAAACACGTTTATTATTAAGAATTATAAGTTAAAGAATGTGTTAGTGTTGTTTCATATCTATTTTGTGATTATTAATAGGGCTGACAATCTTTAGATAAAGTTCTCCTTGTTAAGAAAAAATGCATTCTTTGAAGAACTCGCTTAGTTGCTTATCATTATAGTTTTAACAATTCGGAGAAAATTGCAAGCGCATAATCTAGAAATAATGTCGTCAGCAAAAAGCATCTGAAGTTTGATATTTGATAAGAAGTTCTGGCTAATTCGATTTCTTCTAAAAGTATTTCGACTTTATATTCTAGATCCAATTTTCCTTAAAGTATGTCGACTTAATATTTGATAAACAGACCATAAAAAAACGTGAAGAAAAAAGTGGGCTTAGTCGGAAGTCATTTTTCATTTCAAACTGATTCTTTGTTTATTTTGACATCAGAATCTTGATGATCAGATTGAACTTGAAGATTTGAACTACATTAATTGTGAATCAATATTCTCGCTGTTTAATTAGTTAAAAACTCTTAAGAAATTTTCAATTTTGAAATTCCGCATCAGCGAGTAACAAAGTAGCTGACAAAAATTGCGCGATTTTTTCCAGCATGGTTCTCTAGACAATGACGTTTGTCTAGAGCATGGTTCTCTAGACAATGACGTTTGACGCGCAATTTTTGTCAGCTATTTTGATACTCGCTGATGGAATTACAAAATTTGTGCTAAATGCAACATGAAATCGCGGAATCAATTGCTGAATGACAGGAGAACTTGAATTAATGTGCTTGCTGTATACAAAATGTACAAGTTAAAATGTAAGTAGGTATTTGTATTTGGCGGTGTGGAGTATTAATTATTTAATTTTTTTAAATATACTTTAATATGAAAAAAAGAAGAAAATTGGGTATTAATTATGTATGTACATTGTACATATGAATAACTGCACCACTTTTTTAAATCTTATTTCCTGGGGTCTAATTTTGTGGAGACGGTTCAATGTTTCTAAATATAAACCAGTAACATTTTTTTTTTTTAATATAATCAGCTTTATCGTCAATTTAATGAGAACTCGTTTCCCATGTCGAATCTCAAACAAAATAATTTTTTCCTGATAACTTACTTTCAGAAATATTTGCATTGAAATGAGGAAAAAGTTTCCTGATAAAAATTATTCAAGGTAGCTAGGTATTTTGCTGAAAGGAATATTTTCCCTAATTTCGAAGATGATTCTTACTACTATAACAAATTTTCCAAAATGGGAAAAAACTCCGGGGAAATTTCATTCGCCATAGCCCAATTTTTCATGCTATTATTTCATGAAAATATGAAAGATATTGAAAAAAAAAACATTTTATCTCAAAATACCAAAAAAATTGATACTTCATTTCTAATTAACACGAGAAACTATAAAAGAAAAAAAAAATTTGGGAATACACAACTTGTTTATGGCCAGACAAAGGTTATTTTTATAAAATGGTCGCATGCTTAAGAAATTTTATAAAATGATATTTGATTTAAACAATAAACGTTTTAATCGAAAACCTCAAAATAATAAGCTTTGCCATTCGGTTTTTTTGTATGCTATCTACCCATTAAAGTTTAACAACAACAAAAAACAAAGTAAAGCCTTTTAATTTATTAATCACCTTACTCAACAAACATTACACAACAAAAAACAACCGCTAATTAACCTTGGAAGCTATATAGAAACAGTTCTATTTTTTTTTTTTTGCAAAAATGACGAAAAATTCCGTTTTGTCTACCGGAAAGTGATAATAAAAAAAAGTATATAATATTATATTCTTGTGCTTACGTCAAAATGTTATAATAAAGTGCGCCAGGGAAGGGGTGTAGTTAGCGGGTAGGGACTGTTTAGATTTTGAAATGTGCCAACAAATAAAATTTATTATTTTGATTTGTATGTTTTTTTTCTTTCTTTTTCAATCAACCCACTAAGCTTGAGTAAATAATTTGCAACAGCTGATAAGCTTTAAACGAAAACAAAATAAATAAATAAATTGTAACTAGTACGTACATACATATTATAATAAAGTATTTATTATCGTGAACTTAGAAGTGATAAGCGTTTAAAGTTCGCAGAGATTGCAATTGTTATTGTTATTCTTAATAATAATAATATAGAAATGGAATTTCTTATAACAAAATTAAGTATGTCATACTTTAACAGATTTTGAGTCATATATTAAGTTAATATTATTAAGAAAATAAATTTAAGCAATCAGTAAAAAAAGAGAAGAATTTCTTGTTGAAAGAATTATTGCAATTCTATTTATATATATTTATATATATAATTGGATTTCAAGCTATATTTACAGCTAAACTGAAATATTATTTCAAAAATTTGCTATCAAGAATTTTCAATTAATGGAAACACTGATAAAAAACAATATTTTTGACAATTTTATCAATTAAACCATTCACAATAGATCCTAACTCCGTTTTGTATTCACAGTTGAAATCTTCCAAGAGAACTAAATTAGTTTAAATGACATTTCTGTCAACTTTCAAATTTGTCATTTTTTTTAATGACAAATTCGAATATCTCCTCCAACTTGTTTTTGACGTCTCTGTGTTCTTATCTCATTTCCACTTCATATTGAGAAAGAACCGACCAAGTCAGGCAAGATTTTTAAATTTTGTAGATTTTGACGTTTTCTTTTGTGACATGTTGTTTTTTCTCTCTGCACTTTTCCTTAACACTAAAATATATCAAAATTAATTTTTTTTTTCAATTGGAAACATACTTTCTTAATAAAATTTTAATTTTGTAATCAAAATATTTCTATATTAAATCCTTCAGTGAGCCTTGATTTGTGTTATGTTTTAAGTACTACTGAACGTCAGAGTGAGACGGTTGTGTTCACATTTATGTTTATGTCTAAAGAATAGAAGTCGGATTCACACGTCAAAATAGGTTGGTTGATTTATTCCAATTTATAAATCGTAAATCAGGCATGGCCTAGAATATAAAAAATGAAAAAAAAAAAAAATAGTTAAAAACAACATCGTAAACTACTCACAAAAATATTTAATCATTCCAAAAATCCCCTTTTCCAAATTGCTGGTATTTATAATGGCCATTACACTAGAGCAAATGAAAATTTATTGAGCCGCAATGACCTGAAATTTAATTACAAAGTGTCACCCCAAAAGTTGATGAACGTGTGTGATGATGACAACAGCAATACAAAACCAACAAACGAAATCGAAATTCCTCATCGTCATCACCATCGGCACTTTTACCACCGCAACGAACTCCATTTAACTTCAAACATTTTCAGCGTCACAAAGTCATTTATAGGCAGCGACACTTAAAATTTGCTTAAATACTAAAACCGTTATTATTATTGCAATGGCCCGTAGTGTCATCAAACACAATCATGATTCAAGTTTAGGCCCAAAATGGTAAGAATGACACTTCTTCATGTTCAACAGACAAATATGTAATTTGAATTTGCTTTGCATCATGAGGTGGAATGTCGTTGTCAATCCGTTTCAGCTATAGTGAATCTAATAAAAGCTATAAGCGGAAAAATGTCAACGTCACTAGCAAATTCCACAAGTGAGATTCATTATTTTTCGCTAAAATTGCCACACGTACTAAACTTAACCCACACAAATATAACATACATACAATAACATACTGTCAACTTGACATCGACTGTCAAATCAACTTGTTTTCTGACTGATCTGACAGCTTGAGTTGTTTGTGTGTGTGTGTTTGTGTGCTAGTGCTATCAGGAATTCAGCACCCAACCCTGATGATGGAATTTCAATTATTATTTTGCATGCAATTAGTTCAGTTAAATTAATTTTCAAGTTGAATAAAGACATAAAAACAAATCTAAAATGAATGAAAAAGTTGTCGAATCTGTTTCTTTCAACAAGTACCTATAACAGAGTAATAAAAACACGCGCCCCTAATGACTTATAATCCAAAAGTTGCACATAAACGAGTTCTATATAGTAGTTGTGTCATCGCATCACATCGCACTCCACCATCTTTGACAGTCCGTCGTCGAAAACACCACAATCCCAAATGGCTTGTGTGGTAAGACGTGTGAGAGCTTGTGGGACTTCTCGTGTGGAATACCCCCACAGAACGTGATACGATAACAAACACCGTTCGCTATAGCGTTAATGAGCATTAACTGCTATTTATTTTCCTCTCGAATTACCTTGAAAAGCAATTGCGTTGTCGTCGGCAGCGTCATCGTCATTCATGCCACAATCACATCAAAATATATACACACCACTATCCCGGCAACATGGTGGATATAAAATTCACAATGAGAAAGGCTTTACTTCGTGTGCTGTTAGTGAGTGGGCTTTTGCAGAAGACGCAGGGAAGTGATTATGCAGCCGTCATAGTTGCACACAGGCAACAACAACAATAACATGCAAGCTGCTTCGTATGTGGAATTAACAGTGATATGATAATGCAATGGGGGTGTCATTTTCGCTGAAACTGAGGTGAAAATGTTGATGTTTCATGTAAAATGACAAGCTAAATAAATATTTAAACCTACCTCATTCCTCCTTCTTTTCTTTCCCTCTTATCTACTCTCTTTCTATATCTCTTGGTTTATTTGTTTGTCGTTTCTAAAAAAACAGCGTCCAATTGAGAGTATAAAATTGGCGGTGACTCAATCAGTTAGAATTCCCCACACTTTTTTCAAGCACTCAGCTGACATTTGGCTTTGGACACAACTATTCACAGCTGTGGCTTGTTGCTGCTGCTGGATGATGCAAGAACGTGGTGTTTGCTTAAATAGAAAAACACGTTATTTTGTTTGTGAATTGTGAGTAAGAGTGGGTGATTTGTATTTTTTTTTGTTTTTATTATTTTTATTTTTATTGCGGTTTGATCGGATTTTCCTTTTTTGCCTTTTAAGTTGATTTCGTCATTTCATCATCGAATGTATTGGAATTGGTTTGTTTGTGGTGTAGTCTTTTGATGAAGGGATGTGAGGTGATTGTTGGTTAGATTCACTCAGATGAAAAATAATGCGGAAGTTTCTGCATAAATGTATCTGTGTTATTTTTTGAAACTGTTTTTTTGTTTTTGATTTTTGAAAGTTTGAAAATTGAAATAAAAGAAAGAAAGGAGATACAAAATTTTTCAGCAGTGTTAGCGAAATAAAGTAGGTAGGTATCTGTTATTTCGTTTTTCCTTTTTTTGATTTATTAAGGTTTTTTTTCTTCTGCTTTTGATTGCAGTGACGTACCTACAAAAAATGTGTTTCATTAATTTTCTGTTTAATGTTTGCACCTACCTAAGTAGGTACCTATTGATTTTATGTTTTTATTCTGCTTTTTCTAATTTGAGAAATTGATTGTGAATAAACAAAATTTTATCGTTCAATAAAATTGCTTTTATACCTAGGTATTTATCAATCTGTTGACAATAAATCTAATTAGGTACCTACCTTTGGAAAGTGATTTGCTTAACAATTCATTCAATGGTTTTTTTATGAGTGACTTTGTCGTTTGAATAAAAAAAAATAATTTACTAGTCGTAGGGAAAGAAGCAATGATTCTATGTACCTAACTATTTGATTTTTCCAAGAACTTCACAGGAAGCTCAAGGCAAATGGGCAATGCGTTTACTTTTTGACTTAAAAATTACGTCACATTCTGTCCCAAAGTTGTCAAGGTGGATCTTGTGATCTTCAATCGTCAACGTGTTGACGATTGTGTTGACAATCATATATGTATGTAGTTTATACGAATTTTATGGAGTTTTTGATTGGTAATCCAGAAGAGAAATGCCAATAGAACGCTTTTATCGATTCTGATGCTTTTGGTTTCGATTCTGAATTCAAATCCAGAAGCATTTTCTCTTCTATCGAGAAGAACAACTGTCATTTTGTGGGGTTCAGAAGGCTTCTGGGTCAATTACGCCATTAGAGTCAATGCCGTTTATAAATCACCCTATCAACGCAGTAAGAGCGCGTCAGCACATTGACATTGACATTTATCCAGCTGAATTTTCTGTCAACCAACAACAGTAGGTTGGTTGATGATATATCAGGAAATGTTAGGTAGAGTTTGATAAGATTTCCACTTAAAATTGAGAACCTATACCTATATTTTGACATTTTTTTCCTGGCTCAGTTTTGCCTCTTCGACACAATTTTAAAAGAATTCAAATTCAAAAGCAATTTTGACGTAAATAAGGTATTTTTCAATTGGTCCTTTCAGAATGACAGTTGTTCTTATGAACAAAGAAAACAAAAATATATCTGGATATGATTTCGAAACCGAAAACAGATTTGACGACCAATCGAAAATGCAGTATCTAGTTCGAATTGTCATCGGAAAGTAGGTACTAAATTAACGCTTTTTCGGAGCAAAAATAAAATATCACATTTTTTAATGCGATTGTTTATCCGTTTTCATCGTAGCCACCTTTAAAAGAATTTGAAATTATGAGGGCTTGACAAATGAAAGTCGAACTATGTCTTGCAAGAGTCACTGTAAAAAACTAAAAACATTTTTTCTGGGAAATAAATGAAATGTCAATTTTTCAACCAATATTCCGATATTTTGACTTCATTGACAATTATTGCTAGCCATATTTCGTTGGAATTCAACTCTTTGTTACTTGGCCAGAGTTCTTCTCAAATTCAATCAAATTCGTTGGCCTTGAAAACTGACCAAATTTTTCTCTTTTAATTGGGGTGTAAATGGTCATCTTGTTCGGATGTGTCCAAGTTGTGTTAACGTCAGTTCTTTAGTAAACGTCAACGTATTTTGAGACAGCATTATTTCTACAAGTAATTTTTTTTTGACGTCTCTGTACTTTTTCTCACTCCCACTTCATGACAAGAAAGAGATGCCTTTTCTGGCCACCTCTTTCTCGTCATGAAGTGGGAGAGAGAAAAGTATAGAGAAACGTCAAAAAAAGTCGGCGGAGGCCGTCCAATGTGAACACCGTCCAATACTTCCCAAAACTGCCAATTTTTTACAATTTGGTAAAGCTAATGGTTCAGTTGAGAGATTTGTGAAGTAAACAAACAGACCTTTGGACTGACTAGTGTCATTCGTGTGGTTAATCAATTTTGTATACATTGACAGACAATGAATGCGGTGACGGTGAATTGATAATTTTACATATTTGGTGACCCCAGAGAGTCATAGCGTTGATCATTAGTATATCTGCAGCAAGCAGTCCATCCACTATATCATTGCTAACCGCTCACACTCAAACTGGAGCAACTTATTGACTGGGTAAGGCTGCCGAACCAATCTGCTAGAAAAATCTTTGCTTCGCTATTTTCACAAAAAAAACCTTGTTTACATGCAAGAGTTATCGCCGGCCGTAACTGTAGTAACTAAATAATTGATTGATAATTTCTTTTGAAATGTAGGTATTACATTTCTTTGTTATTCCTTCAATGAATCCTCTTTAAAGTTTTTTTTTATATTTCTCGAAAAATACAAGTCGAATAACCTTGTGGAATTCGATCTTGACCTAGTTTTAAAATAAAAATAAAAATTATATCATATTTCACAAAAATAGTTGCTCAGTACCTACATAATAAAGCAACCTTTAATAATAATTCAAGTCAATCTTAATTAAAACAAATAAAAAAATAAGCTGATTCCTTGATTTAATAATCATATCATAGCAATTGTATATATCAAGTTTCTAACTCATTGACATAATAAGTGATCATTTTACCATATACACACACATGTAGGTATCGTTCTATATCGATTTACAATTTTACTGATATAAAAAAAAACAAACAAATCGCAATTTATATGATCACATGGCTTTAATTTTTCTATATAGCAGACATTTTTGTTTTTGTTTTTATTCTACCCGAAGTCGTCCTCTATTATTATATCTACATTCTGTCACATTGAAGAGAGAACTGTCAAACTTGACAACGTCGCAAATAAACAAAATAATATTTAAGTAAGCAAAAACAAAAAAAAACAGATACCTAATAACAAAAGCAAACAAAAAATCAATTTCAGAGGCAAAAATGTTAAAAAAAAAAAAACAAAATAAATAAATAACGTAGGTACATTATGAATATTGAACTGATAAAGCTTATTATAAGTTGAGAATATTATAACGTAAAGTATGTAGGTACCTATAAGGTTGGTGTTAATGGGGAAATAGCGGAGTAAGGAGCTGGTCTTAAAACTGGTTGGTGGGTTTGTAGTAAAAATATATTTAAATCGATTGTTAATTGTGAAGTGAATATACCTATACCTACTTTATCAGCTTCAATTTATTTTTTGGAAACAAAACACTTGTCGGTCTTATTTTTCTATCTCTCCTTCTACTTCTACCTTTCAATTTTTTTTTTGATTATATTCATCTTTTGAATAATAAAACATCAACAAACCTCTTATAATTATTCAATTAATCATCGTTTATCAGTTCCCATACTTGCATGCTATATGCGACCAGGGATGGATACAACTTTATAAGGAGCCCTAAGCGGTACAATCCCTTTTCATTTCTCTTCACTTCACTTCTCTTTCCACCAACCCCAGATTTTCCGAAAAAAAAGTTCTGTCTACCACCGGATCTTCTAACAAAACAAAAATATGCAAATGAAATATGTTGCCTATTTCGCTTTATTTATGAAAATTCCACCACTGCAATATGAAGCACAGTAACACTAAATAAATAAATTAAAAAAAATAAAAATTGAAACTTGTACGCCTCCCCCGCGTCCGTTGTAAAAATATCTTCGCTAAAATGTCAATCTTATCTCTCCCATATCAATGTAACTTGAATCCCGCTGTAATTTTTTTTTTATGATTCATTCACTCGTATAACAGTGAGTGAATAATATGATAATATGTATTATAAACTTCACTGATGTTTAGGTGTCTCCTCGTAGCTGTCGTCGACATGAAGAAGTATACGAACGAATATCTATGTATATATTACAGGAAACATGCTTCTTATATAGATATAAGATACTTTTTGTATGTGTCAGCAATCAGAGCACAGCCTTGACATTTTAGTTTGAACTTATTTCCCATACTAACTATACCTACATACTTATACAATTCGGACTACCATTGGTGTAATCTGAGCAAGAAAATTATCTAAATTTAGATACTTTATTCAGCGATGAACCAAATATAATGTTGGTATGTTTGTACTTCAACGACGACGATGAATACAACGGGATTATATGTATATGGGTGAACTACGCCATTTGGTTGGTTTTAGTTGAGTATAAAGTCGAAGAGTTTTTTTTTTTTTAAGAAAATTCCTCAATTGGCATATAAGAGGTATCCTATGTATGTATACGGTGCGCTTTTCTATTTCATTCATATACATAAGTGAACGAGTATAAATATATTAAGGGCAAGGGAAAAGAGTTCAAGGCCTTCGAAACAGGAGAATATAATAAAGATAATATTATTTTTTATATACCTACATAGTTACATCAGCTTATAAATTTTATTTGCTTGTTTATTTTATCGAACATAATAATTTTTGTGGCGACCGGTGACGATTGACGACGACAAACGAATGCAACGAAGGCAGCTGATGAGCACACATTCGACATAGACGAAAAAAAAAAAAAAATATCTGACTCAGTTGTTGGGGATTCAGTAGCTTCTGATATCAGATCACGGCACATGTTGAAGTATGTTTAGGTTTTGTTTTTTTTTTGATTGATTTGATTACGTTGATGTTAAATTTAATTTTTTATGTTTGGTACCTATAGGTAGGTAGGTGTTGGTATTCGTATATTATTAAACATGCACCTGGTGTTGAGATTGTTTATATTTTGATTTTTTTTATCACATGTTAGGGTTTATACATGCCTAACTAAGTAAACATTAGCTTAAAAGATGAATTATAGTGTCGTTTGAAGTCATATTGTAGATCAGTCTGCTTGAGTTCAGTCTACCACTGAAGTCAAGTCAATCAACTTAGGGAATATTTTTTATTCATTAATTAATGTGAATTTCAATCTGGTTTATTTAGGTTTTGGGAATATTAGTTGCTTTACTTTCTAAAACTGCCAATTTTGACCAATTCTAGTCCAATTTTTTTAAATGGACTTTGACAGAACTTTGGGCTAAAATGAGAAGAAAGTGACAGTTTTACTAAGTAAAGAAACAGACCTAATGATTGTATAATGAATTAATATCTGCGAAACATGACCATATGTAAAGATAAAGCTTGCAACTTTGCAATGACTGCAAATTGTTCTAGAAGACAAAACAAAATATGTTTTATAAGTGGCTAATTTTTGAAAGTTATTATATTTGTTCCAGACTTTTGCCGAAAAATGCCAATTTTTATGATTTATCACCAATTTTTTCCAAATCCTCTTCTACACTTCACAAATTAGGTAGTTTTGAGCAGAGCTCAAGAGACAATAAAATATTTACCGTTCCTGAATATTTCTATCCAGGAAATTTCTTTAAGCAAAAATCGGTAGGTTTACGTTCAGCTAAAAAATGTCAGTTTGAATTCATATTACAAAAAAAATTCAAATACAGCTGTTGGCTAACCGCCATATTATTCATTCGATACATCCATATTAAAACTAAAATCCAGATGTAAAGTATACAAATT
Source organism: Epistrophe grossulariae (assembly GCA_929447395.1). Classification (NCBI taxonomy): domain Eukaryota; kingdom Metazoa; phylum Arthropoda; class Insecta; order Diptera; family Syrphidae; genus Epistrophe; species Epistrophe grossulariae. The sequence continues at coordinate 138,857,361 of OV839566.1, forward strand.
CAATGCAAATACATCCGGATTTAAGTTTCAATCTGGATGTATCGAGTGAATAATATGGACGTAATGTTTGAATGAACAACAACACTTGAGCGAGCTATACCACTAAGTTTTTAGAGCTGGAGTTATAGCTATTTTACGATTACTACGTTGCCGATCACCAGACTCCTTTTTGTGGTGCTTGGTCTCTATCTTGTCAATTTTATTTATAAAAATTCATGCCATGACTGAGGTGGAAGCCAGACCAAGCTTTCTTTAGAGCCATATGTACTACGTACTGCGCTACCGAAGGTCCCGTGGTAGCTAACTCAAGTGTTGTTGTTCATTCAAACCTTCAATACAAAAATGTACGTGCAAGTGTCAATTTCCAACCTATTGTATTTTGCTTTGGTTATGATTTTTTAGAAATTTTGATAGTGATTTATCATAGTACCTTGACAACTCTAGTCGATTCTAGTTTTTGACGCTTAAAAAGTGGAAATATATTTGCCCCCAAACCGTTCCAGACTTTTTCGGTTGTATATTTCTGAGAGAATTTCATCCAGACTAAAATTTGACAGACTTTCAATTTCTGCTCAAAAAGTTGTTAACATTTTTATTTTTTTTATCTAAAATCAGTTTTTTTTGTAAATGTTTGACATAAACAAAATTGAAAACTTTGAAAAGCCGTCTACCATCTTTGGGACCTAACTACAGAGAGTTTGACCTATACAAGAAATGTTCAGAATTTTTAGCTTTAGAATTATTTCAAGTTGAACATTTTTTGTTTACGTAGGTAACTTTTGTCTGCGCGAACGTATGAAATCGACAGAAATTAGTTTTCATAAAAACGTTTCAGGAAAACAATGTTGAAATATTTGGTCGCTGTCTTTTGGTTCCCTAAATGTATGATCAATCCTGGGCAACTTTCTGTACTGCATATCGACATTCAATCTTCTCTTATCAATAGGTCAAAATTTGATATGATTTCTAACAAAACGGATCTTGAGAATTTAGCGAAGAAATCGAATAAAAAATCTGTAATGTGCTTAAGATGTCGGCAGAGCTTTTCAATTATTCACCAGACGTATTTCAATATTTTTTTTTGGGTAAATCCTTAGGCCATCCACCTATCCATTCACGTGCAGAAATTTAAACATTTGATTTAAACCACCTATTGGTGCTATTTGCCTTGATTCGCCCACTTGGTGAAGTTGGTAGTTGAGCTACTTTGTTTGCTTCATCCCAAGTTTTTTATCTGAACTTGTAGGGATACTGTTAAAAAAGCTCCTACAGAAGTCCAGAAGTCCTTAGCATGTGAATCAATTGGGGATTTTTATTTGCAATTCCGTCTATCATTAAACAGTGCACAACAAAAAAAATAATATCTTTTTTGCTGATCTTCTATCGTCACTAAGAGATCGCCCTTCATAATGTCCAATATGGGATGGTTTTTTTCTGTTTTGATGTTCGATAACATTCTTATAATTTTCAATCTCCATTGTCCCATCTCTTCTGAATTTCCAATAAACTTTTCTACACACTCATCTCACTTTATAAAGACAGCTATTGGAATTGGAATTTGGAGCCTTGCTGATATTCCGAACATCGCTAAGTAATTAAATTTGATCGATTCAGGATTCAAATAAGCTATTTCACACTGATAACGCAATAGAATTTCTCATCATGATGAATGAGGTGCTTTTTTTTGTTGTAAATGTAATGACTATAACTTTTAAACCCCACTGTAAATTTATATTTCTTTCCTCATCACATATAGCTTATTTAGTATATTATTTCATTGAAGTATATTATCTGGAAAATAAAATGAAACACGTATGTACGTTGCTCGTACATACATAAAGTAATATAACTTTCATGGGTGCAGCTTGAATTTCATGTATAGGTATATTAAACGCCATAATCACAATTCACACTTTTATAGGTAATCAGATATTTTTGTGTATAATTATTTCCAATAGGCCATTGAAATTGAGTTGATATACGAGTATATATGTACTCATACCAAAAATTAATTAGTTTTATAATAGCTTATTTTGATATTTCCATCCAAAGTGGTTAAAGTTAGTTTAAAATTGAATGAAGAAAAGGGAGTCCACCACGTTCGAGCTAAAACTTCGAACTTATTTTTTGAATGTTTCTCGCAAAGGAACTAGACATGATAATGAAATAGAAGATTCCTTTTAGCTTTTTGTTCATATATACGTCCTTCGACTTTTCTTTTGGCTTTTTTTTCGTACTTCCTTCGACTTTCACAATATCAGTTAAAAAATATTAATTTTAACATCTGCTATCTTGGAGCGTCATTGAACCCATCATGTGTTATAAACAATTTGGGTTAGATTTTAATCAGAAGTACATATTCGGCGTTATCACAGGCCCCGTCGTAAAAGATTCGTACTACGAATCTGAAAAAAGTGTCGTAGCATCGTCGTCGTAAGAAAAATATTGCCACATGTTTTTGGGTTATCGATATAACTTTTCACGAACATTGAATTGGTTTGGAAATATTTCTGTTACAAACATATAGGGTGTCCTTTCAAAGGTCAATTTACAACTGGGGTAAAAAGAAATCGTTTAAGATTTATTTCTGTTACAACGGCAGGTTTAATACTTTTTTCCGGGATTCGTATTACGAATCTATTACGACGGGGCCTGTGATAAGGCCGATTAAAAATTTAAGATACTTTTATTTAGTAAAAAATATGTCAGGACACAAAAAAAAAAAAACAAAAAATCATTTCCGTAAAACACTTTTAAACACGCTGAATCATGAAACGTGGAATTCTTTTTCATAAAACATTTACAATCTTAACCGACTTATAAGCTTTATCAGAATAGGTGTGCTGGAATAAAAAGTGTAAACCTATATCATTCTGCTTTTTGATGAGAAAACAACAAATGTAAACGATAAATACAATTAGCAAACTAATTCGTAGACTTAATTTTACATAGCTTTTAGAAGCATGTGGGAACTGTGCTCCAGGTTGACTGTCTAGAATTCTAACTTCGAACTGCTTTATCGCATTTTCTTCAAAATATATCAAAATGTTAGAAATGTTAGAGTCCTACAATTTTGTTTCATACGCTATATGTTCTGCATTTCGACAGAAATCGAATTGAAATCGATTTTCAATTTTACTATAAATGAAATTCTATGTTCTATAATTAGTACGTTTTCGAAAATTTCGCAATTACTTCGAACTGTCAAAATTGAAGGTGCATCCATTTTAAATTGTTTTGAAAAGTGCAGATAAAATTGTACGCAGAATTTTTGGTATTTTTAAGGGAAAAAAAGAAGCGAGGATCTGAGGAAAAAATTAAACGAACAATTTTGCAAGAAAATTCTAATAATTTCCAGATATTATAGCGTCAGAAATTTAGTATGATTTTTTGTATTTTTACATATTCGTAAATTCTTATGTTTTCTTCTAAAATAATAAACAAATATTAAAAAGAACAAAAATATAAAGTTTGTTTACCAAGAAATACAAAACTAACCAACTAACCGCAACTGCATCAATTTCAAAAATCATAGGTAAACAAAGTGGATGGAATTCGTTTAGAAAATGGAATGAAATGCAGAACATCAATTTTTATTTTCGAAATTCGAATTCAAAATTAGAATTTCGAACTAATTGTAGAACACCCGATATTATTTTCGTCATGTTAATTCACAATAAGTGAAATGCAGAATATGAGTGATATGGGACAAATCGCACCCTTAGAATGAAAGTGACTTAACTCAAAATGTCTGTAACTTCTGATTTTTCAATAAACTGACCTTTAAAAGCGAAATGAACTCTAAAACCAGGCGCCGAATTACGGCATCAGTGACTGAACGACACGTGAGGGAAATTTCATACAAAATATCGATGATATTTCATATTTCGTATGAAATTTCCCTCACGTGTCGTTCAGTTACTGATGCCGTAATTCGGCCCCAGGTTGTAAAAAAGATGCAGAATTTTTTTAGTTAGGTCACTTTCATTCTAAGGATGCGAAATGTGAAAAATAAAAAAATAAAAAAAAACCTCGAAAATATTAGGTACATAAGTTTATCGACAAAAGACAAGCTTTCACAAAGCACTCATTCTAGGTATCTACAACTAATTGCATAAGCGTAAAGCATTAACTCAACGTCGTGTGTCTATTTTACGAGTAGGTAGGTATATAATTCAATAAAATTCCTCTTAATTCGATATCAATTATAGGTATTTACTCATTTTGAATAAATCAAAACAATTTGTGATAATCAAGTTAAAAAAAAAATCCAATTAAATCTATTTTTAATCCCACAGCTTATACCTACACTATACTCGAACATTCCTTTATCCGATCACAAAACACAAAAATACCACTCCGAGCAAGTGCAATCCCTCACTCTCACTATCTCTCTCTTACTCACTCTTGAAGTAAACACATAATGAACTCTTAATTGTGTCATCTCCTGGAAATCCCCTGATTTTTTTCAATCACTGGTTTTGTTATATTTATTTGCATTTTGACCTTTTCCAATGCAAGTCATTCTTATGCATTATGGTAATCCCTGTTTTTCTTTTCTTCTATAAGTATCTAGTATCTACCTACCTGCATGCAGCAACATCAATTTATTTATGAGAGTCATTAACATAGGTATATAGGCGACTAATTGTCTGGTTTATTGTTTGTCTGGTATTCTAACGCCAAAAATTCTTTTGAAATTGAAGGCACCTACCTATACCTACCTACTTTTAAGATTTAACTTATAACATGGATTATTTCTTGTTATAAACATGAACCACTTTAAGACAAGTGGTTTTTCAGAATTTCAACTGAATGGAATGTTTTAAAATTTAAAAAATTTAAAAATAAAATCAATAATAGATTTTTTGAATTTTCCTGACACCACTGTACGAGCATGTCTGAGTTGTCTGAACAATAATATCACTCCTCACTCTTTCTCTCTCTCTATCACTCTTCTGACGCATTTCTATATACAAATACATGCGTCTGCGTATAAAATGTCAATCGATAACCTATACCATACGTGATAATAAGAAAAAACAATAAAATATCAATCACTTGATTCAGCTACAAAAATCTATATATGTATGGATGTATGTATATGTAAGTATGTATAGCGATAACCGCTAATAAACAAACTTACAAAGATCAAAACATGTTCACAAGGCGCACCGCTTAGACATCGGTCGCTGCTATATATGCCTGTTTGTGGTCGAGGGCCTTGAGGAGGGAGTTAGATTGCAGCCACTCATCACCAGCACGATCACACACGGACGGATCTGTTTGTTTGTACACAGTGTACCCCTATCACAGTTGATTACCCCCCCTCGGCCCCTGACCGTTTACTTCGGTTTTAGGTGCGGGGGGAGCCTTACCAGGGCCGCCGGGGGAAGTGAGTAACAATTAAGTAGTGTAATATCAATGGCGACATGTTGATCGTTGCATTTGTGTGATGGCGGACTGAGCAACGATCGCAAACATTTTTGTAGAGTCACTTGCTGCCAGTGGACTCCCATCATGTCGGATGCGGTTGTGGGGCACGGCCAGGGTAGGGGCGGTTAGAGACATTTAATGGCGACATAAGTCTGCGATCGCGACTCCTAAACTGATTTAATGGAGTTGCCACTTTATATGGAAAGAACGGCATGGCATGGGATGGCAGGCCGGCAGCGGTGGTGGCGCGGTGCGGCGTGACGTGACGGCGGCGGCGAAGTGGCGGCAGTGTTTTTGTATCGATGGCAATGTGTAGATTCGAGAGTAGCGTTCCGTATATATACCGTATAGCTCCCCATTACCAGATCAATATAGAAGCAGCAACAATATAACTGAGGACGGGACGGTGATGGCGGCTGAGTTTATTTATGCAAAGTACAGTGTGTAGGTAGGTATAGGAAAAATTGTCGATATACAAATAGATACGACCAAACTATACAGGCAGACTTTAAGATACTTAAGCATTAAAGTTGGTGCGGAGATATACTTTTTCCGTTCTTCACCTTTTTGTTAGTTTTTTTTTTTTTTTTTTAAAGAGAAGACATAAATTGTTGGGTTGTGCTGAAACAAAAAAAAAGGCTGTCGGTGTTTTGTGTATAATATCTATTTTTTTTTTTTGTTGGCTCAGCAATGTCTTGCCACTTGGTGTGGTATTGCCTTTTTTAATGAGCGCAGCAGTAGTCGCAGTCTTGGGGCAGCACATGGTTAAAATGTGTTTTTGATTTTTGTATTTTGTTTTCCTGTTTTTGGTTGTTTCATTTTTTTTATATATGAGGTAAGTATAGGTATAGCTTGACCGATCATCGATCGATGTTTCAAAATTGGGTGTTGATCGATTCAGTGTGATTAAAATAAAGTGGTTGAACTGGTATGGATTTGCGGAAAGAAAAGATTTAGAGAGAGAAAAGACCCAGATTGTTGGTTATTGGTTGTTTATTTTTTTTTTAATTTTTGGATCAGAAATTAAGGAAAAAATGCGATGCGAATTGAGATAGAATATTTTTAGAGCTTAATTTTGTAAATAGGTGCATATGAACTTTATTTTAGAAAACGAAGAACAACGGCAAATTTTTTTAATACCTACCTATGTGGGGAAAATAAAATGTACCTTTCTAGTAACATGTATCTAGAAATACCTACCTACCTAACCTATTAAGTATTTTTTTTTTTTTTTCAAAAAATTCTTTAAAAAAGTATACCTACTTTTTCCATTGGAGTCTAAACAGATACAAATTTAAAACAGCATTTTTGGTTACTTTTAAGGCTAGTATTGCGATTGTTTGCCGCTGCGGGTAAAAAAAATTGGTAGGAATGATTACTCAGTTCATTCACATCTTAACAAATGTGGTCTACTTTTTGCGACAGAATAATAATCGTGCCAATGAAATTGCAATTACATTCCTAGTATATATTTTGTAGTTACAAAAACACAAATATCAATTTGTAAGAATACTGACGAAGGTGCCATCCAAAATTCAATTTCTGTCTAAGCTCGTATTTCGGACTAAAAAAATTATGCTTAAATACATAGTTCCCACAAGAATTCGTAAGTAGGTTGTATAATACAACCTACTTACTTCATTCCAAAATTTTTTTAATTATTTATTTTAAAAAAAAAAAAAAACACAGGCACAATGTTTTTCAAAGCTATTTTGATATATTTCTTGTACTTATTTAGGTTTATTACTTACAAACAATCTTTATCGAAACGGCTTTAATACTGGATTTTGACGACTGACAAAATGCCATTATTTCTGCCATTTTCTTAATTTCATGTAAATGTGCTAATTTTGCTGGCACCGTGTACACCATTTTGTAAATTATTATTTTTCCTTTTGTAAACTTTATTTATGTCCATTAAAACAATTCTTACATTGTTGGTAGATGTGTATGTATGTATATATTTGCCTATGCAATTCCATGGATAGTTTTTCACACCCAATCATACAAGTGGTTCTTGGCAATAAGTTTATAAAACTCTTAAAATCTTCTCATCTCTACATTTCGTTTCGTCAGGTGCGTGTTTTTGTAATTCCAGGGGCAACTGAAAATGATGTTCCTCGATAGACGTTGCAATTTTTCCGCCCATCACATTAAGTCGGACTTCTTCTCTGCACATAATTCCAGCCGGATTTCCCTATATGTAATTTTGTTTTTTTGTTTTTTATCACTCTCCCATTTTCTATAATAAAAAACAATATTGTTATTTATTTTTCAAAGAATCTGAGTAAAAAAATAGTTACGGCCATATTCTAATTAATTTCTTTTGACAGCATCCCGTCAGTTGATTTGTTTTGCCATTTGAATAAGCGCTGAATGTTTCAAAAGGTGTGTTTGTTTAATATATCCCGGAATTACAATTAGATTTTGAGAGGTTTATACATATATGCAGTGCCTACGTTCTGAAACTCTCGCTTCAATTAAATTGGTCGAGAAACGTTGAAAAGTGGAACAAAACTCATATTATTTATTTAAATTTTTAACGTTTAATAAAGATTTTAGATTTGTTTCTGTTTAAACTCTTGTTTTACCTGAAAATTACCTTCACTGATAGATACGTAAGTTCAATTAGGTAGGTATGTGTACCTAGGTACATTAAAATGAGATTTTTCTTTAATATCTATAGGGGTACAGAAAATTTGACTCTTTCAAAGAACCTACCTAATGTTTTTAAGAAAAGTCAAATTAAGCATAAAAAAAGCTTTAATAAAATGGTATTTGCAACTCAACTTAAAGTTTCGTCCGTAAACGTATTAATTCACTGTGCAAGTTAGAAGTCTGTCTTAAAAATTTCATTCATTTTTCACCTTCTTTAAACGGCTCTATACATACACATCTATGTCTACACTTGTTCTCCATTTTTGTCTTGTCTGCTTACACTTCGTTTTCATATGAATGGGCTGCAAAGAAGGAAACCCGCAAAATACCTACCCATAAGGAAAAAAAAACATGTTGCTCCATTACAAGTGCAGTGCTCGTATTATGAAGTTTGTTCATTCTGTTTCATACCGTTTTTTTTTTTTCTTTTTTTAATTTCATTTTTCTTGGCCCCGAGATTCACCGTCACAATCATGAAGACTCATATCAGATACCTAATATACGAATGAAAATCATCAACGCACGCTCATCAGTCACTTACACAGTCCAACGCGCATGTTAGTAGTTAAAGCAGATCAACAACATGCAACGCGCACAGAAAACGGAATCATAAAAAAACTGTTGTATGTAATCATATCGGAGTCGAATTGAAACGTATAAATTACGGACGCAGTAGTGCTGCTGGTTGCACATTTTAATCGTCTCATGAGTCTTCGTCCAGTTTCGAGATCACTTTTGCGGCTGATGTTTTTTCTGTATAGATTTATACTTTTTCTTCTCCTTTTTTTTATCAACTTCTTTGTAGGTACCTAAATGAAAGATATTTTGGTAAAGAAACAAAAGAGTTACTTTATAAGTAGACCTGGCGCCCCTCAATGGATCTTGACTATAATAAGTCCCGAGGTAAACGCCACGGGTTACAACACCTCGACTTTTACAAAACACACTTCTTTCTCTATTGTGGTGGCAAGGTGAACAATTTATATATTTTTTTTTCTGTTATTGTCTTCTCAATACAAAGTCGAACATCATAAAAGGGTTTTCAAAGACGTTCCAAAAGATACAATGTGAAAGACAATTATATTTATAAACCTACCTGTAGATAGGTATACACAATAAGTAGGTATCTTTAAAGCGAAGATGGCGCCAGTGAACCTGTGTGGAAACAGACATGAAATTAACTTGAAAAGTTCACGTCTACCTGTTTTGAACAAGTGACGTGACCTAACCAGGGATACCCCCGATCTTAAAAGGCAATTTATATAAAAAAAAAATTCGTCGACTCAGAGATACAAAATATATAGGTAGGTATAAATACACACACATAGAAACTCATATCAATCTTCGTCTATACCTACCTACCTGCCATTTAAAAAGATAGACAACAAAAGACGGCAAACCAAAAAAAGAAACCGTAATACACAACAGAAAAAACTAAGAAGAAGACGAACAAGAGGACCATGGATAAAGAGGGGTAAGGCGGTGGTAGGTGATAGGTATATCTATTAATTTTGCCTCAACTCTCGACGTAATCTCTCGCGAAATTCCGTCCTTCGAAGTCGTCGACGTATTTGCAAAACACTTGAATACACACATCTATATTGGTTTTCTTTTTTTTTGTGTACCGTTTTATACATATTATGTATGTTTCTGCTTCTACATGTGAATATATCCGTATTTATACGTATCCATGAAACCAAAAAATGCCATCTGAAATACAAAAAAAAAAAAAAGAAAAAAAGACCTACAAATCGACTTAAACTTAAAGACGATGAATTTCCGCTGCTGTGTGTGCTCTGAGTAGGTATATGGTTACCACTTTGAGAGTTTTCTTTGGCAAAACTTAAATGTTTTTTTATAGAAGTTGGAAAAAACCAACGAAACGTCGGCAAAAAGGATGGAATAAGTGTTTTATTTGGTGGGATGACATAACGTCCGCGGACATAAGGTCCATGGACGTTAATTCCAGTCGAACGGACATAAGGTCCATGGACATTATGTCTTCCTCATAATGTCCATGGACTTAATTTCTTTTTAAAAAGAAGATAATGCCACATTATTTCACCGACTTTATGTCCATGGACTCTATGACTTTTTTTAATAGATATAATGTCCATGGACGTTATGCCTGTTTAAACAAGTCATTATGTCCATGGACTGTATGTACATTTTGGACAGACAAAACGTCCATGGACTTTATGTCCTTTTTCACTACTTAAATCATGGATGGACATTATGTCCGTTAAAAAAGGCATATTATCCATTCTATTCCAAGTTCCAAGAGAAATTTTTGACGAGCAGTGCATGGAAAATAAACTTGCTACGCACAAAAGATAATACTTTAACAAGAATTTTTCGTTTTCTAAAGATATCCAGAAAATGTTTGCAGATGAAGGTGTTCTTAAGAGTTTTGGGACTCCAAGTATGCCGCTGGTGAAAAATTGTATGCGAGCACAGTGATTGAAAAGAAGTTCTCCTACACCGTGTTCGTTTCGCCAACTATTTGAAAGCTGATAAGTAATTCTCCACAAATGACTGAAGGGAATTATGTGCTCGATGGTACCTTCTTTGTTGTGCCTACTTGTGGATACAAGCAGCTTTTGATTATATACATTCAGTATGAAGATCATGTAAGTATTTTGCAATAAAAGTTGAATTTGTTTACTACGATTTGAATTACGTCATACATATATGTATGTATATACAAATTATGCACCTACATATTTTATAGACAATTTTGTGACGCTTGGTCACCGCGGCGGCGGGGGGAGGGGGAGGCGCGGCGTGGAAGGTGCGGCGCGGTACGACGCGACGAACGGATGAGCGCGGTGCAGCGAGGAACGCGGCGCCGGTGAACGCGGAGCGGGGCGATCGTGGCCGACGCGCCGCGCCGTCCTCGTCGCGTCGCACCGCGCCGCCGCTCCTTCCGCGCCGCGCCTCCCCCTCCCCCCGCCGCCGCGGTGACCAAGCGTCACAAAATTGTCTATAAAATATGTAGGTGCATAATTTGTATATACATACATATATGTATGACGTAATTCAAATCGTAGTAAACAAATTCAACTTTTATTGCAAAATACTTACATGATCTTCATACTGAATGTATATAATCAAAAGCTGCTTGTATCCACAAGTAGGCACAACAAAGAAGGTACCATCGAGCACATAATTCCCTTCAGTCATTTGTGGAGAATTACTTATCAGCTTTCAAATAGTTGGCGAAACGAACACGGTGTAGGAGAACTTCTTTTCAATTTATTTTTTCTGATTGAACACGTTACAAAGGATGGACATAATGTCAGCTTGAAACAAAAACAAAGGGACATAATGTCCATTCTAAAATATGTAAATAATTTTTGCAGTTTGGACATTATGCGTGGTTGGTTTTCTTTGAATCAGACATATTGTCCATTTGGACATTTTGTCCTTTTCAAATGAACTATAAATATGCTGTGAAGGCAAATAATTTCCAAATGGACATTTTGTCATTATTCAATAGAAAATATGTCCAAATGAACATTATGTCTTATTTCAACGGACATAATGTCCAAACGGACGGTATGTCTTCTTCAAACGGACATAATGTCTATTTTCATTTTGATCTGGTCATAATGTCCATGGACCTAATGAATGTTTGAGATTGGACCTTATTTCTCGACATAATGTCCGTGGACTTTATGACCGTTTGTGCGGAATTAATGTCCATGGACGTTAAGTCCGTGGACATTATGTCATCCCACCGTTTTATTTGCATTCATAAGATAAAGATCTGTAAGCCCAAATTATTTAAAACGTTTTTTGTACACCTTAAACATTATTTATATTTCTGATACCTTTAACATATTGAATTGTTTTCAAATAGTAATGAACGTGGCCTTTGCTTCTTTTATATCGTTTAAGATGGTTTCCAATAAGTAAAACGCAAAGCAAAAAAAAAAACAGGTCATGATTTTATAAAAATGGTTGGACAATTGGTTTTGTAAGGAAGAAAGTCTTAATGGGTACATACCTACTTAGTGAAAAATGCTAAAGGAACCGAAAGGATTAGTTATCTGAAGGTTGTTTGACATTTATATCTAAATGTCAAAAAAGGTGTGTTTGTTTAGTTTTGTTGCATGAACTGTCACTATTTAGGCTTGCTTAGATGCAGTTTAAAAAAAAATAAGTAAGGCACGTTACTAGTTTAAACGGAACCCTCTCATAAGATAAATGGATTGCTGACGGACATATTTCCTTGAAATTTCTTAATTAAATGAAGTTGGCATTTGCAGGTGTTTGATGTGCTACAGAGTCTGCGGCAGACAAATTTCTTAACATTTTAACATATTGCGCGTTAATAAGAAGAAGATTGCTGATTCGATTTATATTTTAAAGACTACTGTTTTTGGAGTCATTGGAAAAGTCAAGACAACGATTTTAAAGATGATAAAAGCCTTTCTTTCAAGATTTTATGATAAAAATCGAATAAATTAAAACTGTTTAACACTACATAATTTAAGTTCAAGAGTTCATAAAGCATGATTTCCGAAATTAATTTATGAACTTCTCTTCGACAAACATTGTTATTTCTCAGGGATCATATTATTGTGAATAAAAGACATGCTGACAGTTTTGAAGAAAATTCAGAACTTTTTGATTATACCTATTTATTTATTTATTTAATTCAACTGCAGAGCTAAGTTATTAAAAGTATAATGTACAATATTAATAATACAAATATATAGTTATGAAAGTAAACAAAATAAAATTATTATTAAGATAACAATTTTTTTAGACTATTTTTATATACCTAAATTAATAGCCTTTCCACACCAAGCCCAAAACGCGGTTTTCGCGAAATTATCCGTTTTGGCGGAAAACCTAATCGAAAACTCAAGTTTTACCATACATTTTTGGTAAACCACAAGTTTTATATAAAACCTCTCGAAAACTAGTTGAAATTCAAAGTTGAACTAAACAAACAAACCTTTCGAAACATCCAGCGCTCAATCAAATGTAAAAAAAAACTGCTGAATTCTGCTGACAAAAGAAATTGTGAGTGTGTTATGTAAATGAGATGATTTGTTATTGTTTTTTTTTGCAGGAGATGAGTTGGTGTTTGTGAAATGTCAAACGAAAACTTGTAAATGTTCAGTGTGAACGCTTTTCGAGTTTTTGAAAACTTTTTCCCGAAAACCCGGTTTTGGGTTTGGTGTGAAAAGCCTATAAGATCAATACGCATTACATTAAGAGCTTCATTTAAATAACTCTGGAAGCTGATTTATAGTGCGGGAATACGGGTTAATCTTGGACGATAATTTATTTTAAGCATACTCAGGATTTTTAAAAAGCAAATTGAAAGATAAACAGCGCTGAAGATGTTGAATAGGATCCCATAGAAAATACACGAAAATAAATAATAAAAATTGTTTTTGAACACTTTCAATTTTGGCTATGCAGATTTCATAACTAGGACACCAAACACAGCTGCAATATTCCAAAATGGGACACACAAGTGCACAGTAAAGCATTTTTAAGTTAAGATAGTCGTCAAATTCTTTCTAAAACCTCTTTATTAATCCTATGTTATAATATCTATATGAGGATTAAATGACAGTTTAACGTCAACTAAAACTATCAAATCATTAAACGTGTCAGTTCGATCAACTGTGCTTTCATCAATAAAATAATAAGACAAAAAGTCTTCTTTCCTTCTGAAGTATGACATGACTTTACATTTATTTTTATTAAGTTCTATTCCATTTGAAAGGCACAGTTCAACGACTCTGTCAAAATCATTTTGAAGAAAAAAGTATCCACTTGGATTGGTGAAGCTATAGAAAAGCTAAAAGTCATAGGCGAATATTAAAATGTTTGAATTCAGAATCTTTTTAGTAATGTTATTAATAAATATTAATATGTCCGATATGACACCCTTGTGGTACACCCAACAAAACATTAATTTTTTTAGACAACACATTTTTATAGTTAACAAACCCCGTACGGTTGCGTAGATATGATTGGATCCCAGCAATCCACGAGGGCACGAATATTGTCTTCAAAACATCCACCTAAGTTGAATTGTGACTTGTGAGAGCTTTCATGGTAACGAGTTATCTCTCTTAAGCTGAAATGTCATATCATCGAGGATATATTCTTTTACTTTGTCCATATTTTCATTGAGGGATGAACTTAAATCTGGAATATCTATAGATCCAGAACAAAATACATTTCCTTGGAAAATCTCTCAGCCTTTATTGAAATGTTGGTATCACTTTCAAATCTCTGTTGGAAGATTTCTCTTAAATAACAAATTCAGCCAAATGTTCCAATTTCCCAAAACTTTATTGTTAATCCAGGGTACTTATGGTGCGAAATCTTTGCACCCTAACTGCGAGTGTGTTATCACTCAAAAACCTCTAGATTACTTTCCTTTTGAAGTTTGTAGATATAATCAATAATCATGTCTATTATGGAATCTGTAATATTTTACTTCGTAGGAGGAGTCATGAACTTACTCGGTCGTATTTTATAAACGTTGTCTAACTTTGGACAGCCAAGCCGTCTAAGTTTCTAAATAAACATTTTTATTTGATTTTAAGAGCTATCTAACTTAGCCAACGGACTCGGTTGTTTAAACCTTGGCTAATCATAGATTCGATAATAGGGAATATAAGTAACTCCCGTTGCCGGATTCGATATAATCGGTGTGATTTTCACTTAGAGTGGCAACCATGCCCCTGAGTAGCTATTTCGAGTTTAATTTGTTTTTTTTTTTCATTGTAAATATCATACTAGTGAGTAAGTGGTTACTATAGAGCCAAAGCATTTATATTGCTTTTGCTAGTAGTTCACAGATACAAAAGTATAGCTACAAAAACCTACCTCTCCGTCTAGATTATATTGAGTATGAGAGTTGTTGTTGTTGTTTTTTTTTTTGTGTGTGGTGGCGTTCTGTTACGAAAAAAAATCTGAATTGACTATTAGTCGACAACGAACGGCGGGTGAACTAAGGACAGACAGACAGCGTGTATATTTTTCTTCTTTAAGTTTTTGAACTCGCAAAAAAAAAAAAAATAATATAGATAGATACAATTTATATTATTTAATTCGTTGTGTCTTCTTCTGTTTTTTTTTTTTTATTATTATTTTGTATGTATTTTATTAATCGGTATTTGTTGGCGCAATCGTCTTATTTTTTTTTCCTACACTTTTTTCTTTCGCAAGTTCGTGTATCTATACTTGTTTTTGTCGTTTAATTCGTTGGGTGCAAAACTATCTCTGTTTAAATATTTTTGCAAATTTAATTTGGTCTCCTGTTGATGTTTTATTTTGGGCTTTATCTTTGGCACCAAATTTGCTTTTAACCAAGTGACGTTGTGAATTTATTTTTGTGAAGTTTTTTTTTTGAAATTGTTTATAAATTGTCAAAGCAAGTTTTCAAAATAAGCAACAGCTACCTATCTATGTATATAATGGAATATACGGCGTTTATTGGTGCAGCGCCATCTATCGGCTAAAAATTTGCAACTTTTTTTGCAATTTAATTTCTACATGCTGTGGATTATTTTTTATATTTATTTATCACGATGAGGTAAGTCGCACATTGACGCATAACGTGTTTGAAGAAACAAATTTAAATTACATTATATCTAACTTTTGTTGAGCTTATAAAAATTTCAAAGTTATGTTGCCAGAATTCGTTGAATTTTTTTTTTAAAGGAGCCAGGCGTTTTATTTTATTTTTTGTTAGTAGGTATGTACATATGTATGCATATACAACTGCCAGAAGTTTTGTTTTTTGTTTTTTTTTTGTTTGTAGGTTATGCCATTGCCGGTTGCCTTGTGGTGTTCTTGTGTGTTATTAAATCACCCCCACACAATTATTGAGATTGAGATACATTTTTTGAAGGTTATTTCGCGGATATATTTATAGTTCAACCGAAAAAAGAAGAATTTCTGAACAACAACAACAAAAACACCGACACCAACTGTGTGGTGCCACAATATTGTTGCTTTAAGCTTCATATTGGGTTGTTTTTTTTTTTTTTTGCTCAAAGAAAATTTCGATTGAAGAATATGTAGGTATATAAATTTTCCTGGGGATTCCCATGTGTTTTCCCAAAGTATTTATAGAATAACCATTTAATTTTCATCTTGAGATACTTGTTTTTTTTTTTATGTTTTTGAAAAGAAAATTGAATTTGTGTTGTTTATAATGTGTGGATGAATGGTTTTAAGTCGAGTGAGGAATTTTTTGTGTTGTTGCCCTGGGTATAGTAGGTAGGTAGCTCTTTCTTATTTTTTTTGTTGTGTTTTTATATTTGGAGCAAAGGAAATCCTCATCGAAGAATATCCCACGCGATGGATATGGAAATTCATGAAATTTATTATGTGGTAGCCAACCTATTATCCATAAATTTAATTTTTGTTTCTTTAGATATTTTTTTTGTTGTTGTAGATATTGTGATTTGTTTTGTTTTCACTTGCTTTATTTTTTTTTTTTTAAGAAAGTATAAGTATAGATATCTATCTCTTTTAGATTGGAATGTCTGATTTTGAGAATAAATTAATTCAAACGAATTTATAGATTGGTTGAATATGACGTAGGTATATTTAAAGTTGTTATGTAGATGCATAACGAGGTAATGTTTATATAGATGAATATTGTGGTATTCAGATATTTTTTTTTGAATTTTAAATAGAATCACTTTTATCTTTTTTTTATTGTATATATTTTTACGAAGTGTTGAAATGATGTTTCACTGGAAAATTATAATATTAATGTGGGGGCTACCTCTTTATATTTATGGAGTGTGTTTTTATAAAGAATATCTCATGCAGATTTTTTTGTTTAGGTGTGTGTATATGTAGGGAACATAATTGACGTAGGAATATTGGTTGGTGGATATCACGCGCGCCGCGCGCCGCCGCACCGAAGGGATTATATTCTAATCAAGCTTATTCTGCCAAAAATATTTTTCTTTTTCAGGGAAATAATGACAATTCCTCAAAAAGTATTTCTTATCATAATTAGTGCCTCTCTAAACAATCGAAAAACGCGTTAAAATGTAGGTAGTTTCAAATGCCAATTAATGATTTGACAGCTATCACTTTGGTGTTTAAATTTTAAGTTAAAATGTCAGTTTTTTATTGAAATTCTATTATTTTTTTACATTTGCTATGTATGTAGCAGACGTAACAATTTGTAGTAAATAAAGAGTGTATATTTATTCAATTAACTACGCGTATAGTTAATGATGTAGAAAATGTAGTGTACCTAGTTAATTCGGCCAACCCTGAATGTAACTTGGAATTGATCTGTTTGATTTCAGAATGAAATAGTATTCAATCTTATTAGTAATTCACTATGTGAATGAGCTTTAATGCGAGTAGGCTGTGCTTGCAACTGTTTGATTGCTAAATATATCGAGGAATTTTAGGTGGTAGTGGAACATAATGAATGTTCTTTGCCAGCGAAAGAAGCCTTACTAAAAAAAATTGAAGTCCTTGCTTAGTTTACCAGGATGATTTAAATATTTTCATCGGTCTATAATTATAGCCAGTGAGTAGGTAATATTGTAAAATGTTTTTTTTTTGTGCATATTTATTTTTTATCTAAAGATTCAAATATTTTACTCAAATTCTCAAGTGAAATGCCCTTGATAGAAGGAGTGTCTATATACACATGTAATGGGAAATATTTTATTTCCTGGAGATGATAACTTGTTTTATGAGGAGTAATAAAACTTTTACGTTTAATTAACATTCACGACAGGGAAAAGGCTAACAAATTGTTCATATACCTTACCTATATGTATATTTTTTTTTGAATAGTTTAATCATGACAATAATTAATTTTTTTATGTTGAGAGTTAATTGAAGTTTGTACGTTGTTCAGTTGTTCATAGATGACTTATATGAAATACAGAAAATTAAGCGTTACGTGGTCTGTACAAATAATTATCAAATTTAAACAAAACAAATTATTTAATGTAACTGCATACCTACCTATAACATTTTTCTTCTTTGTCTCTTTCAAAGTAGTTCACTCTTATTAAGCCTCTATTACCTTACTCATTTCTGGAAAGACACTAGTACTGGATCTTGAGTTCCAATACATTTTTGTGTTCTTATTTTCACTCTTTTGTATCGGGAAAATAAAGGTCTTAAGAAAGTTTGTATTGGTAGAGGTAAAATTTTGTTTTTTTTTTTTGATAAAATTTTCAGAAAATCATTAGGTCATTTTGGCCCTTTTCCCTTAGTGATAGCTTTTCGATTTCTCTTTAATTTTAAGAGATTAGTTTTGAACACATAACTCTACATATCCGTTAATCCGATTAATTTTAGGACTATTTAAAAAAAATCAAGCGTGAGAATTTTTTTTCGTTTACGAGCAATTTACGACAGATTTACGACAAATTTTCGATAATTAATTCAATTATTTGATCCTTAATTTAAATTTTGAAGTTGTACCTATAATATTTGCCGGACATTAACTCTTCCTGTAAGAACAAAATTATTTACATTATTCTAGTCCGGGAGGTGGCAATAGAAAATTCTCAACCATCAGTATTAAGAAAATTATATTCTTATAGCGTTAGATAATCATTAGGATGATATAGAAACGCTTACGCTTGGTCGTCCATCCCATATCCCGTATACCTATACGTTCTGTAATTCTCGCATCGACAAAATTAGTCGAGAAACGTTGAAAATTGAAACAATTCCTATGAGTTTTGTTCCATTTTTCAACGTTGTTATTTCAGCTGGCCGATCAAAAAAGAAGGAAATTTTTTTAAGGGGATTCCCACCCATCAAAATAAAGATGAAAACTTTCGCCAAAATTCATTATTTGAAGGTCATCATGTAAATGAAAATATAAGTTTTAAGTCATATAATATCTACATTGTACAGGTATATCTAATATTTAATTTGTTCTTCTACCAAATTTATAATTTTTTTTTCCATTCATCATAACAAGATGACGTTATGACGATTTATACATTCATAATTCCAAACTCATCATATTAATTGCTACTCGTCAAATGATCGATGATAAATGAGACGTTTGTCTATGTATACATATACATATATAAAAGATATTAATTATCATAAAATTAATTTTATTCAAGTTTAATGTGCTGTTTTTTTTTTATGTTAACCTGTGTATGTATCATGTACATTATAAGGTTGGTTAATTCAGCAATTTTAATATACTATCTATAACAATGATCAGATCATAATAAAGTGAGCTTCTTGTTTTCATAAATTTTTTTTATAATTAATATGAATACATCCGGTGGAGATCTGGCAACATTTATGATACCACTTCTTCAAAAAAAAAAAAAAACAACAACAAACAAACTGAATGAAATTAATGCTTGTTTACATTTTATTCATGATAAATTTGTTTTTTTTTGGAAATAAAAAAGTTCATGAATCTGGTAGACATGAAGATAAAATTTAGGTCAAGGATGTACTCAACAGAGACAAATGAACGGGTAACGACGCGAAGTTTGGGGTTTAAGATAATTTTATTTTTGCTTATTGTGTCCGACTTTGATTTAAGCCTGTCATAATAATTTTATTACTCTTAGATTATTTACTAAATTTTAAATAAATTTTCATAAAAGTGGAATGTCAAATTTATTGTGACATATATCTGTCACTTCTGTATGCCTCTTGCGAGGAATTGATAAATCCTTCAAGCATATCTCTTGTGCATGAAAAAGTGCTTCTCACCTTACGGTTCGCGAACACGGAAACCGAATCATCGGCCGATTTCGGGTCGGAGAAATTGGGACGACTGTATATCTGACGTTCGTCTGCATATACTGCAGCCGTTATTGTACGATGGCAATCTTGATTGTGTAGTTAATTTTTTCAGTATACATTTTATTGTATGTTTCACGGCAAAATTCACCGGCAAATGGACGACAAATACAAACAATTTTGGATTCTTCGGTTGATCGGGAATACTCAAACGGTATCGGACGATGTCGGTTGGAATGGTGTACGCACTTCTTTCGTTAATATACGTTTGGATCGATCGGTCGAGTTCCACCGACGCGACGCAAGACATCCGAGCATACTTCGGCCGATGACGGATTAGGTGTACGCGAGCCCTTAGCCGTACGAATTAGGCAGGAAATTGTAGGTCCCATCCATTCCTGCCAATAACATGCACACAAAAATAGTTGAGAGTATGTAAGACACTATACAGGCCCAGGACCCATGTTCTGTAACTTGGCGATAACTTTTCGAGGCGAAAAATGGAACAAAACCCATAGGATTCCTATGAGTTTTGTTCCATTTTTGTTCCACTTTTCGCCGTTTCTCGGATCGAAAAGTTATCGCCGAGTTACAAAACATATGGGTCCTTGTTTTATATGGGCAGTTTATTTATTTTTGTTTTATCTGTCACTTTACTCATCAGAATGTTTGTCAGTTTTTCCTGTCACAAAAAAAACCTTAAATTTTCTTTTATCTTGTTGATCATTTGAAATTTTGTCAATATTTAGTACATACATACTTAATTGTATGTATACCTACAACAAATTTAAGAAAGCTCGAAAAATGTTTTTTAAATTCATAGTAAATAGTAATTTAAAAAAAAAAACCGCTCCAATGATTCATTACATTGGAGCGGTTTTTTTAAAATTAATTCTTTATACATAATATGTATTCGGAAAAAAATAAATAAGAAACAAAATTCATCTACCCATTTTCGAAATATCGAATTTTCAAAAAATAATTTTGAAAGTTTTTTATAAATCCAAAAATTAAAGTTTTTTAAAATTTTGATATGCAAACTTATTAGAAGCTATTCTGTAAAAAATTTCATTAAAATCGGTTGGTTCTACGAGAGATATCTACTATTTATAACCATTTTTCGGATTTTTTTTTATAAAACAAAATTAGGTAGGTATTGAATTTTTTTTAAAGTTGTTGGCATGTTTTTGAGAAAAATAAGATTTCCATTTTTTTGCTAAAAGAATTATAGCCGGCAGCTATAACTGTTATTTTTGATCCTAAAAAAAAATTAAAAAAACTGGTCGGGGGAAAGTTCAAAAAACGCTATGTACCAAGTTTAAAGAAAATCGACCACTCGTTTGCCATATACATATGTATGTATATATGGCAAGGAAAAGTGAAGTAGGCACTTACATATGTATTAAAATTTTTTCGAAACTTGAAAACTTTGAAAATATGAATCCTACACAAAAATGTTTAAAGACAAAAAATAAAAGTAATTAAATTTACTATAAGAAAATCTCAATAAATTTTGTATACAATAAGCCGTTCTCGAGAGATTGGTTAAAACGTATTTTTCAAAATTACGATTGTGAAGCAAATTACTGGCAGTTATTTTTTATTTAAATACTCAGTGACGACCTCTTAAAATAAAATCATGATCAAAATATTTTTTCACTATGGAAAATCTTTGTCTGTTCTCTACCGAATGGCTTACGTTTTATAGAGTGTTCAAAGGGCAAAATCTCTACTATTAGGAAATGATTCACGAGCATTTTACATAGGTATCATACATATTTTCCAAACGAGAGAGGGTTACTTGAAATGTTTAATTTAAATTCCCACTCAAATTTGCATTTTTCTAGGCTGTTTCTTTTCTAGAATTGTTTACAAGGTACCTGGTATTTTTTTTATTAATAACATAAATTATTAATAATCTACAATCTGTTTCTATGTTATTATAAAAATATTAGAAAATGTATTTTTAAAAATATTAAAATAAAAATAATCATAAAGTCAACCCACCTATGGTACCTATTAATCAATAAATTAATTGTGTTTGTTTGTACTTCCCCTATACCTTCACCTAGTAGGTATAATTATCTCCCATCAGAACAAACAATAACCAAAACAAAATACATATTATTATCATTAACTCTATATTATATTAAAATTTGAACCCAAGTCCAAAATAACACAACAAAAAAATTATTATTATAAAATTAAGTCAAATGTACATAAATATGTACCTACCTAACAAACAAACAAAATAATCTTAAACAAGTTTTCTTGTTCGTTGAAAAATCACACTCATAGCGCATTAAATGACGCACGCGTTGTTTAACAACTCTCAAAACTCGATCTCACTCAATCTCCATATTGTCACTTCATTTGATTATTTTGAACTTTTTCCTCCCTCTTTTTGCCCTCTATCCTACGAAAAACTGAAACTCTCTAAAGTCAGAATTTATAATCATCAAAATGATTAGCACTTATTATTGAAACATTTTTTTTTTTTTTCTGTACTGTGTATATCTTTTGCGTTTCATATGTACATACCTACATACATACCTATACCTATGAAGAAAGATATTTTTTTTTTTGAACTTGTGCTGCGCCACTGGCAATTGGCAAATCGTTCACGCACACTCAACTCAACGTCATTTTTCCGTCGTGGATTCCCTCATCGAGAATTACGTCGTCACATATAAAACCGAACACAACCACAACACAGAATTGAAATTAAATAAAAAAAGAAAAGAAATACAAAAAATAAAGAAAAAACAAAAAAAAAATCAAATTATTTAATCTCCAGCCGAGTCATGGGCGGGGGGAACTGGGGGCACCACTCGTCGGTCGTCTTGGCTATGAGTAAGTGTTCCCAGTTTAATGGGGTCTTTCCAATATGTTTCGTATATTAAAGTGTGTTCGCTGTTGTTTTGTTGTTCAGCTTTTGCCCACTTACTCGTCGTATACCTCACCCCCTACCCCTCGTAGCTTTTTTCCAAGCACCTTCATCGTTCAATCGGCTGTTATTTTATTTACTTTTCGTTTCGGTTTACTATACATGCTTATCGAAGTTTTGTATGTCCCGGACTCTGCGATTCCCATTCCGGACGACCGACATCATCATCATCATCATCATCGTTGCTGTTGTTGTCGTCGTCGTCGACTTTTTTTTTAATTTTTTTTATTTTTATACTCGATGTGTTAGCGTTTCGCGGTCGTTGTCGTCGTAAGAAACGAACAGTCTCATTGTCCCTATCGCTGTCGTTTTTATTAATAACAATTTAGCAAATCAGTCAGAGCTGAATTGTCGTCCCGTCTCACATCGTTTTTGAGAATATTGTCGATGTTGTGTTGTCGTTGACAAAACGACGACAATCGAAGAAACGCTTAATTCAGTAAAATAAAAAAGTAAAAAAAAAAAATTATTTAATTTCGATACAAATTTTTATTCCATTTTGATTGTTGTGTTTATAACACAGAGATATACATTTTGTGAAAGAGAAGAAGAAGAAGCTACAAGTTTTTTTTTTTTAATTTTTGTTTGTTGTTTTTGTTAATGTGTTTCTCTTGACGTAGTCGCGCGCGTGTATTCAATGGAATAACCTTGTGAATCTCTTTCCAAAGAAAACCAATCTCCATAAATAAATACAATAAGTGAATTAGCAAAAAATACAATTGATTTTAAATATATCTTCTTCTGTCTATATAATAAAAAATTACCTATAAATTGGTCGAAATTCCAAAGAAATAAAAACAAAAATACCTACGAAAATTTGCAATGACGAGCGTGACGACGACGTCGACGACGACTACAACGACAACAGAGGCCGGAGGCGGCGACGCGACGATTGTCACAAGTGTCAACGTCGTCAATGTATTGTGAATAATCTTCAATCTGATAAGTTGGGCTGATAAATAAATATGACTTGGCTTCTGGCTGGTGTGAAATGAGTGAAAAGATACAGAAATTCCATTAAATTTATACCAAAAGATACAAAAGTATCTTATATGTATGTAGGTAGGTGTATATATGAACATTATAGATATATGAGTTTTATTTTTGTTTTGTGTGAAATTTAGAGTAATTTAAATGCTGACTATAAGAAATAATTCGACAGTTATGATGATGTGTTATCACCAAAAATAAATACCAAAAGCCACAAACGTATCTTTTTTGTATCTTTTTGTAGAAATTATTTTAATTGATGAATTCTCAGAAATGGGTCAATATTACTTGATTGTTTTTTTATAAAAAAAAAACTGACTAAACGATAAAAGTGTTTTTATCTAATTGTAAAAGGTCTTCATAGGGTCTTCCTATGTATATTCGTATGTAGATACATAATTAATATTAGTACAAAAACATCGATATTTTTTTTTTTATTCATAACGTAGAAATTGTTGTTGAATGAAACTGTTTTTTCTCTTTATAAATTAATAAAAGCGTTGTAGGTATAAAAAAATAACAGTTTCTATATTCGGTTTTTCTACAATTAGATAAGTCTATTGGTTCGGTCTAAAGTCTCCTACCAGACTGAGATATTTTTTTTATATAAAAACTAATTTTGATTTAAAGCGGGACGACAAACACTATAGAAGAGTCATTACACATACCTACTCTCTTTTCCTACAGTTAGTTATAAAAGGGTAACCCTGGGTGATAGAATAAGTAACACTTACTAACCACGCCCCCTTTTTTGACTTTTTTGGTACAAGATTCTTAAAAAAAAGAAATGTGAAAAATGTAGGTATATGATGGGAAACTTAAAAAAAAGAACTTTTACAACATGAAGTAAAAAAAACTAAATAAAAATCCAACTCCAAAAATTTGAAGTACCTAATTAGTGCAGAGAAGGTTTTACCACTTATTTAAGATGCCAATTTCTAAAAAAAGGCCCCGAAAAGTGAGCTTTAACAAACTTAAAGTTGTTAAAAAAAATGTTAATTAACACATAAATACTTTTGTTGTATTTATCGTTTTTTTTTTATTTTCTCAGGTAGCTCGTCGTCAAAAAGTAGGCGTGGCAATCACATTTTTTTGTTATTCCCATGTTATACTGACAATTCCTTTTGTTTCCTTTGAAAATTCGCCAAAAATTTATATTAAAAAAAAAAAAAAAAAAACACTTATAAAAAGTGGGCGTGGCAATAAACATTTTGTATAGAAGAATTGTTAAAAAAAACACATTGTCTTAAATTTTTCTAACACAACCCTCATTTGTATATCATTTCATCATTGACGATAAGATCTCTTTTCAAAAGTGGGCATGTCATCAAATAGATACAATATCCGTTAACAAAGAAATATGTATACTGAAATTGTTATCAACAAACCTTTGGTATGAAGTTTGAATTTAAGGAAGTTAAATCAGCAGATTAGTTCAGTAGTAAATTCAATCAAACTAGATAAACAATTCAATTGATTTTTTTTAATCTTTTACGCCATCTATATGTTAGAATACTGAACTGGGTATAGAGATTCGAGTTTTTCACATGAAAATTTCAAAATTTCCTTTCTCCGAGATAAATCAATAAACACAATTGGATATAATAAAGTTGCTATTGAAAATATAGTAAATGTCATCATTTTAAGCAAAAATAATAATAAAGTTGGTTCCAAATAGCTTCCCTGAGGTACACCATAATTATTATTGACTGAAAATCTATTTCATCAAATTATTTTATTAAAAATTTAGACGTGTTTGAAGTATTCGTTTTTTTTACACCCAAAAAAACATACTACTTATTGATAAAAGCAAATTTATACCAAAATATTGTTTTTGTTTTTAAAATCTCCGCAAATAAAAAAATTCACAATTTTTTAAGTAACGTGTTCTGTGTAGAATAGAAAATGTAACCCTTTACTAAGGTTTCTCATTGTTTTCATAAAATGTGGAAAATATCAACAAAATTAGAGTTCAAGATGGCGGGCGGCCAAATATTAAAAATGAACTCAATCGAAGATCAAGATGGCAGCCAAATATTGTAAATGAACTAAATCGAAGATCAAGATGGCGGACAAATATTGTAAATGAACAAAATCGATGATTAAAATACGCCAATTGGCATTTTTTTTAAACTAGAATATTCAAAGCAAAAGCTTTATTTTGGCATCGAAATAATCGATAATTTTGCACTCTAACATCTCCAAATTATAAATTAATATTTTTTAAGACCAAATTTCAATGAAATTGCATGCTAACATACATTTTTTTTAATAAGAATGCACGCATTTATTACAAATAAATAGCAATTCGTTTAAAAAGAAATATTTTTAGAAGTTTTTTTTTTGCGAACAATAAGGTTAGAACACAATTGCGATTCCGATCGCGCGACTATTCAATCGCAAAAATGGAATGGAACACATGAGTTTCAATGTAAATGACCGTATATGATAGATATTAGATACCAAGAAATTGAGTTGCTTAAAAGACTGAAATTTGTTTCATTTTTCTGAGCGACGCGATTGTCAATTATACACGTGTTTGTGCTTACACTCTTGCAATTTAAATTTCGACGACTAAAAACTCATAGTCGCAACAAGAATTAATACAAATGTGTGCACTTGTTTTTTTTTAATCGCACCTTTTTCAGTCGCAAGAAATAAGACACATGGCTTTAAATTCGATTGGAAAATCGCAGCGAACAAAAAAACATGTTTATTTTTTGGTGTGTTTTTTTGAAAGTCACAAATTTTAATATAGATCAAATGAGACTGCACGAACTCCCGATTTTAATATTATATCACATTATCTTCTATTTTTTAAGTGAATAGTCGCGTGGTCGAAATCGAAATTTGTTATTACAAAATTTATATTATAATTATTTGCAATTAAAAATTCACGCGACTAATAACAACTATTGCGTGTATAGCATAATTTTTTGTGATCGCGATTTTTAATCGCTACGACTGAAAAGTGTATTCTTAGCCTATAAGTCGCAAAATGGCAATCGAAGAAATAAATATTTTTTGGCGAAAGTTGTACGCATTCAATAGTTGTAAGCAATTTAATTGTCAACAATTATTTTCATGAGTACTTCTGATAAAAAGTTCGAAATAAACGAATTATTTATCACAAACTAACCAAAACAATTTTCCTTGAATTCAAAATGTTGGCGAAAAGTGCTCAGCTCCTTTGGTATAGCAATTTTCACCCTTTAATCACGCCAGAATTCGACTGGACAGATTCTAATGAAGTTTTGCATTCGATTTAGTCGTTTATAGGCTTTCTCAAACCAACGCGAAATATTCGGAACGATTGACGGCGAAACTTTCGACTGTCAAAAATGTACACGGCGCGTGGCGATAAATTAAAGTACCCATGAAAAATATATTGACAGCCGAAAGTTTCGTCCGTCGTTCCGAATGTTTCGCGTTGGTTTGGGAGAGACTTATAATATGTCTAGAAAATAGGTGGCCGCAAGCTTTAATACCACAAAAGGGTTGGGTGTCCAATAAAACAGCCATAAAATTCATACATATTTTTATGTCTTAAGTGAACAAGGGATAAAGTTTTAAAGATGGATGGAAAGGTTTGAAATTCTGATTTTTTAAAATACCCATCCAAAATGAAAGTCATTTTTATTTCAAGAAATGTGAAGAAAAAAAAGCAATTCTATACAAAAAAAAAATTGTTAATTGTTGTCAAGAATTTTCAGAAAAACGTGCGTAAACAGTAGAATATTAGTTGTTTGTTTTAATGTACTTTTTTTCCAATTCACCACGGTGTTAATTCCTGGGTGCGTTTACCGCTTATGCACGTTTTTTCCTAAAATCTATTGATCTGCAACAAAAAAATGTGTTATTAATGCAATTTTTTGGAGTACATTTTTTTGTATATAGTTAACCATTTTCTACGGAAGAGATATTGCGTATGTCAATTTACCACTTGACAGTTAGCTGTCATTGGAATGTGTAGTTGCGGTAGTGTGTTAAGTCACGATCACAATTGAAGATTATTTTTTAATTTCTTTCACTTTTGTGCGTAAATTTTATTTATGTAGCGCTTCTCTTTTTTTTTTGATGGGTAATTATACTTAAATACCTGCCAAACATTATTTATTATGTTTATCCACTTAAGTTGGTACTTATATACATATATGGCTCGACTCAGGGTTGCCCTCGTGCGTATATATTATGTCTCTATGTATTTTTGCGTCTTTCTTTCTTTCTTTTTTTTTTGTATTTATTTCATTCACAGTCTGGCGTTTAATTTCTTTCTCATTTTATTTGTTGAAATATGTCTTTATTTATATATATTTTGTTTGGCAGTACTAATTTCGCATCTGTCTGTCAATAGGAAAGACAAATGTAATTCTTTCAGGTTTTTTTCTCTTATTTTTTTTTGTATCTTTGTGAGTATCTTTTTTATTTATAATAAAAAATAAGAACATAGATATGTATACTTTTTACATGTCATTGGTTTCCACTGTTGTGTCATGGTATTTTTATGCAATAAAATAAAGAATATATGCAAATAATTCCTAAGTTCTTCAATCAGACAAAATGATGGGGGAATGATGTATGTATATTATTTCTACAAGGTGTTGTATCTCTAGATTCTAGAAGATAGATTTAAAACTGATGAAAGTGCCTATACTTCTGTGTGATACTTTTTTTTATATATAGAAAGATACATATGTATGTACACATGTATTATATTTATTCTGAGAATTGTTTATTTTATTACATTTTGAATTGATTTTGAAGATGAAAAAAAAAATGTTTTTTTTTGCGACTCATTGAATCACACTTTAAGTAAAGAAAAAAAAAATAAAATAAAATAACAGCCATACGCAATCTTTTCTTTATTTTTTTCTCTCTCAATTGGCTCTTTATTTTCTTGTGTGTTTTGTTTATTTATTTCTATATTCTTTTTTATTTTTTATTTTAAAATAAAGAATCTATCTAGAATGAGAAATAAATTCTTATCGCGCATTCTATATATAACAAAAAAAATGGCATGATGAGTTCATCGTGTGATGACTTTTCTTTGGTGTTTTCTCTTTTTTTTAATTTTTTTTTGTTAATTTAATTTATTTATTCTTTCAATTCAGTAATGATGATGGTGATATGAATTTAAATTTAATAGACAACCACACACACTGTTTTTATTGTTGTATATCAGTGTGACTTATTTTCGCATACCATGAATATAGCACCTACATACAATTTTAAACAAT
This sequence comes from Epistrophe grossulariae, assembly GCA_929447395.1. Lineage (NCBI taxonomy): Eukaryota > Metazoa > Arthropoda > Insecta > Diptera > Syrphidae > Epistrophe > Epistrophe grossulariae. Next base: position 138,886,383 of record OV839566.1, read on the forward strand.
TACAACAACAAAAATAAGTCAGCGGTGTTTTTTTTTTTTTTTATTTTAAATTGATAAAAATATCCATAATCTTGTATATTTTATGTGAATTGGTTGATATATTGCTTTGAATGAAATAACTTTAGTGAAAGTCATCGTACTTAAAAAGCCATAATATATACCTACATATATAAGAAGAACAGTATTTTACGGATATATGGTATATTCATGTATTTGGGGAAAAAACATAAAAATCTTTATTTTTTTATCAATTCGTAAATAAACCTATTTTATCCTTAAAACTTATAAGTAGTGTTAGTTATATTAATTTTTAAAAAAAGTATAAACGTATCACTTTGAAGAGAGCAGGACACCCTGTTTTAATAAAATTAAGGAGTTTTTGTTTTAGTTTTATTTTGTCAGAAAAATAAAATAAATGATTATTATTACGAAATTGAGATAAAAGGATCGTTTTCTTACATTTCTAACATGGATCGTTTTCTTACATTTCTAACAGTAGGTAGATATAGACACAGATATAAAATTTGTCTTATACCATTAATATAATTATTCAATTTATTCAAATTATTCAAAAATAGGTACTGTAACTAAATAAATGTTTGAAATAAAGCTTTTGGTTAAAGTGTCAACTTAACTATTCAAAATCCACGATGAGATATGTATCTAAATATTTTTAGATATTAAAAAAAAAAAAAAAAAAACAAAAGTTGGAAAAATATTTAGGTGAAATATTTATATTATATCTAACAGGCTTAAATTATAAATTGTATTGTCTTCTCCCTTATCCTATATATTCAAAGCTTAAAATCATCCTTTCAAGTTTCCTATAATTCCTGCTAAAATAAGAAACAATTTTCCAGGTTTCTTATATCCGTTGTGCACTGTTAAAAAAAAATAGAAAGAAAAGGAAGTATAAAATTGGGGTATACCCTACAAAAAAAAAAAATAAAAAAAAGTAACTATTAAAGAATGTTTATATATCGTTTTAGGTAGCCCCGCATTTACCTACATAGCTTTAACTGAATTTTGATAAGAATATAAAAGTTTTTATATCTTACTTTTTTTTTTTTTGTCCGTTAATTAAATCTTGATTTAAAACTTAATATAAAAAGTGAGTGTGAAATTAGATAAAGATTGTTTTTTTTTATTTTGTATTTTATAGTTGCTTACCCCTGCCAGTTGAGTATCGTAGGTATACGATCTTCTTTTTGAATTTATTATCTTTTGAAAGCTTAAAACGTATCCTATAAAAATATAATATACTTCTGACGTATTAGTTAGGAAATAAGCTAATTATCTTCAGTCGTCGGTATAGTTTAGTTTATCATTTGTTTTCATGACGGAACACTTTTTTTAAATACATAAATTCATATGTATATCGATCGGAAGCCCATGCGAAATTTATTGATAAGAGATAATGAAGCTGATGGGCGTTTTAATCTTAATAAAGAAAGTATAAAATGATTGACATTTTTACTAATTTCATTGAGTCAATTGTAGAACAAGTTGTTAAATAGTTGTGTGTAGAGAATATTGATATTTTTAATTAATATTTAAATTTTTGTATTGGTTAATTTATTATTTTGTAAGTATTTATAACATTTTTGCTCAATTGACAATTGATCTCGGCGGTAGCACATTATAGTGTGATCCTTTAATTTGAAACTTTGTGCATTTGTGTGAATTTCTAAACAAAAATCTGTCAAAGTTCATATTATTTAAAAAAAATATAAAATGTGTAGAAATTCACACAAATGCAAAAAGTTTCAAAGTAATACAGAACACACATATTATTTGTGTAACAAACAATTTTTTGTAGAATTATATTTTCTGTTATACTTCATATATTATGTACTATTTATTTTCTCTCCACTATTACAACGGGGCTTATATTGATTTATTTCTTGCTTAACTTAAGGAAGTAATTAAAATGAAACATCAATTTATGGTAATTTTGCCTTCAGGCACTCGAGAGTATTTTTTGCAAGTCAAACAAAAAAACATCCACTTTTAATAAACATTACACTGTTATAACTGTTATAAATTGACATTTTTAATGTTTTATATAATTAATTTAAATTCAAATAAAACCATGTGTTTTCTTTTTGCCTGTTAAGAAAAATCATTTTTTTGTATTTAAACGGAAAACAAAAACAAATCTTATCAGTGTTTGAATCTTGCTTGCGATATGTAGGTATACTATCAATTTGGCAAGTTAATTCATAAAAAATCGAACAAAATGAGTCTCGCAATTTTGTCTCTTCGTTTGCTTATCTATTTGTCTGTATTCTCCCAACATGTTTTTAAAATTATTTTAGGATCAAAAATAGCTGTAGATATTTATCATATAAATTTTTTTAACCGATAAGGAAAATTTAATTCTTTTGCTAGAAAGGCTCGAAGAATCTTAAAAAAAAGGTGTGTCAATGTTCGTCCAAGTGCCAGGAGCTTTGTTTTTGAACACACCCACTTACAACGTAATGTTTGACACGTAATGAGTTACACGGATCGTATTTCACGTAAGGTTCACGTTTTTAGTTAACCCTACCGCCGCACCGGCATAAATGTTTACACATCAAAAATTCAATTTATTACAAATTGGTAAAAAAAAATTTCCGAAAAATTATTTTTTCTTACTAGATTTTCTAAAAAGTATTTTAACTGATTTTAAGCAATTTTTATAAATACAAGCTTTCAGAAAATTTAAATAATTTTTATTCCAAAATTTCAAACAAAAATATTTGTTTGGAAAACTTGTTTGAAACTTAATCGATTTGTAATTTTTTTTTTTATTTGGCGCTTAGCTATATTTTTAACACTTTCTAAAGGATTAAAAAAAAAATAATTCTAAGAATCAAAAATAAAGGTACAAATTAAAAAAAAAAAAAACAGCTAAACATTCGTTAAGAAGCTTGGTCTTTTACTTATGATATTTTTATTTCCTAAACCTTAAATATTTGCTACAGGTATAATTCAATGAAATGGTCAAACTAATCTAACAGACGTACCAAAAAAAAAAAAAAAAACAGATTGAAATCAATTCACATAAGAAGCCAATTCCCAGGCCCATTTCTTGATATACATAATTGACTATTCTAAAGTTCAAATAAATAAAATTCCGAAATAATTGCTTATTGCATATTAAAATAACACGTGAAAACATTTATTTATTAATCAAAATGTGTGTCAAAAACAATAATTATATTTTTACTTCCGCCCTTGAAACACTTTCAAAAAAATATCGGTAGCTATAGTATTTTACTACGTATGTATATAATTTTGTTTTTTTTTTATTTGTTTCATCTGGTTCAAATGGTTCTTACCGTGACGTACATTGAACTGAATAGTGAATACATTTTCATCGAATTATATGCTACTTAAAAAAAAAAATTGAAGTATAGTCAGCAATAATTTTTAATCACGTGTGTACATATAATGTATATATTATGTACATGTACATCGATTAAAAAAGTGTTAATATTTATATCATCAAAAGTGCATCTACCCCAGCACAATCAGCTATTATTAAAAAGCTCTGTAAACAGTGTGTCTCAGAAATTTTGGGTGAATTTTTAAAGAATTTATTTTATACGAAGCTGAACCCTGCGACGCTTCTTGGCAGAGCCACCTATGTATATTGAACATTTGTTATACTTCAAAATTTCAACTTGCAAATAAAAACTTTATACTCCATTTATAAGGAAAAAAACTTAAAAAAAAAGAAGTAACGGGGGTGTGGCAGTATACGGATAAAAAAAAATGAAGAAGTCAGATTTTAATTTAATAATTTTAACTTTCTATGAATGTAAATTAAGATAAAATCTCAGATACCTATAAGAAAAGAGGGCGTGTTAGTAGGCGGATTTTCAAAAATAAAAAAAATTAGCATGTCATATATGTAGTTTAAGCTTAAAATTAATTTATTATGAATTTTTTTCCTTCTAAAGACTTTAAATGAGTATACAATTTTATTATATTAAAAATGGGCGTGGTAATGGGCGAGAAAATAGCACATTTCATGCTTTAGGTCATAGAGAGTTCAATTACAAAATTTTAATATTTTATAAGGAAGTTCAATCAGGGAAAAACTAAAATGCGATAAAAAGGGGCGTGGTAGTGGGTATAGATTTTTACCATCTGCCCTTTACCCCTTTCTTAACCATCTCGCTACTAATAAGAACAAACTTTTATTGTTTCAGTGAAATTGGTTCACAACAGTAGTTTAGTAGACTATAAGCCTCATTCAGACATACATTCATTTTTATTCAAAAAAATAATGAGCAGGTAGGTACATAAAACTGAAATTAATATCTAAGTTGAATTTGTGTCCAGCATTACTTTATTTTGTTTAGTTTAGTTTATTTTATTTTATTTTATTTTATTTTATTTTATTTTATTTTATTTTATTTTATTTTATTTTATTTTATATTATTTTATTTTATTTTATTTTATTTTATTTTATTTTATTTTATTTTATTTTATTTTATTTTATTCACCCAGCATTCATTTGATTTTTTTTTCCACCATTTGTTGTGCTTTTTTTCTCAATTTATCATTCTATAACATTTCTACCATTTTGTATACCTTCTTACTAGCGGATACAATTTACATTAAATTTAAAAACTTCATTCTTATTTAAAAACCTTCTCTAACTATAGACAACCGTATAGAATTTAAAAGAATTTTTAATAATCAAATTCTCTTAGTGTCTCTCTTTTTCTTAAATACTGTAATCAGTTAAGCTGATTGTAGATGAAATAAATAAATTAATAAATAAATTAAATTGTCTAAACTTTGACTAAAATTGCATTCTATTCAATTAAATAATATAATCCACAATTATTGATAATTTGTTTAAGGCTGTCTAACTTAAGACATAAACTGTGTAATAAAATCTAATAAATACGAATGCAATTATTTGATACTACCTTTCCCCACAACCGACCACTTAACTAACAGATATTTAAATAAATTTACATTTAATCTTCTTCAAATTTCGAAGATTAACCGTTATACTACGTTTTCACCGACCGCTAAACCGAGATTTAAATAGATCCACCCTTAATCTCGAAGATTTGTTAAACCAATTTATTTTTCAAATCTCGTACATAGATTTAAAATTAATCTTCATGGAACCAATAGTTTTACAAATTGAACACACCTATTCTAATTTTTTGTTAAGTACAGTATTCGAGAGTTGAGTGTAAAATGACTTCAACTTTAGAAGAAAAAAAAATTTAACACTACATATTTGCATTTTGAAAGGTACTGTCAAAATTAATCCATTTTTAATCCTTTTGTGTGGTGAAAATACTATGTACCTAGGATTTATTGAATCTAAATTAGATTAAATTTCTGTAAAAACGTAGTATTATGTAATTTAGTAGTTTTGAAATTTATCTAGTTTCATAGTTCAACAAATAAATCTAACCCTTTTCCCATATCGTGTTGATCGCATTCATTTGAGAATTTTTTGACACAAACGAAAAACCTGCTTTCTCACTTTTTCACTTCATAAGAAAAAAAAATTTGCATTTTGAAAGGTGCTGTCAAATTAAATCTACATAATTAGGTCCGTTCGTTTACTTCCTCAAAACTGCCAGTTTTCATCAATTTTATTTTTTTATATAAACTTTGACCGTCTTCAGACTAAAAATCACAGTACACAAATCAATGCGCAGAACTGAACAAAAATGAAAACGCTAATGATATTACCTTAAATATGTGTACTGTGACTAAAAATGATATAAATTGAAAGTTTTGGGAAGGAAATGAACAAGGTTATTGTTAATCTTTTTGTGCAGTAGAAAAATCTTCACCGAGTTATTGTTAATTTAAACATGATAAATTTTAAGTAGAAACAGGAATAAATAGTTATAAAATTTACTTTTGAATTAGACACACTTTAAATCACCCTTTACAATTTTATGGGTATATTGTTTAGGCTATCTATTCTGCACAAATATAGTTTCAAGTATTTATTGTCAATTTAATTTGTTTACGTTCAAACATGTTATATACATTTTATTAAAGATAAACAATTATACATAATAAAACGAACAACTTATCATAAATCACTGCTTGCAAATCAAATACTGTATGACTCATTATTGGCAATGCATTGCTTATAGTCTCCAAATTAAACACGTTCGTATAGTGTTTTCTGTTTCAATTTGATTTGTTTGAAAAATTAAAAAAAAAAACAGTTTATGGTGGCAACCAGTCAAGTTGAAACTTATCATAAACTAGTTGGTGTGAAACTTTGAAAAGTTACGAAACAAGTTATAAATTTGAATGTGTTATTCTAGTTTAACAAAAAAACAACAAAATTAATATCTAATGAGATAAAACTAGATTTTAGATCAATATTAGACAAAATAAAATTAAAAAAAAAAAATTATAAACTTGATTATTGCGATGACAAAATTACAGTGGTACTAAATGTTGTCCCATACATTTGAATAAACTTAAGCTAAAAACTATTTTTTTTGGTGAGTTAGTAAGTTGATATTCTAATTGGCTCAGTTTGACAGTGCGCACTTAACAAAATAAGTGGCATTTAATTTTCTCATTTTGGCACTTTAAGTGCAGTTTTATACTGTTTAAGTAAGTGCAATTTCAGTGCACCAATATGGGAAACTTAAGTGTAACTTATTTCCTTACACTGTGAAATTGGACATTGGTTTTCATATTTGGCACTTAAGTGACACTTAATTCGATTGTAAAAATTGTCTAAGTTCAAATTTTTGAACCCATATTTCTATGACATTTAACCAAAAAGATATATATCGCACCCTTAGAATGAAAGTGACCTCACTCAAAATTTCTGTAACTTCTGATTTTTCAATAAACTGACCTTTAAAAGCGAAATGAACTCTAAAACCTGGTTCTTTCATTCTAAGGGTGCGATATTTACTCTTGGAGGATTTTACAATTCCTCGCAACGGCCAGTATATCCTTGATTAAAAGAAAACAATTGCCCTGGAATAAATTGTATTCGAACTCAGATCTCTGGCGTGATAGCCCAACGTATCACTAACTAACCATCCTACGAAAGAAAACGTCTTAAAATATTTTTTCTTTAGATTTCTGGTAATTCTGTGTGAAATTGGCAATTTTCGACAGTTCTTTGATTTTCAGTTTGTTAAACCAGATTAATTAATATAGCTACAAACGGAACTGCAAGACTGGTTGATCTGGTTTGATCAAAATTTGAGTCTGAATTTTTGTATACGAATAAACGATTTGTCATGTCCGAGAACAGTAACTTTTAATTGTGACAAACTTCTGTTTCACTCAACCGGAGTTGACTGTAATTCCAATTATTTTAATAAACAATATTTCGAGAGAAACCAGTCAAATTGAAATTGCAAAAGAAAAAATATTATTCATGAGATTTTTTTTTTTGTTTATGAATAAAATAAAAATAAATAAAATGTATAATAATTCGACTGATTGTCTGGTCTAATTCGTAGGTTATGGTAGGCGTCCCCAAAGTTTCTTCTTTTTTTTTTGTATTAATTAAATCAAATTTTATGCACACGTTTTGGAATAATTTAAAAATTGTGTTAGGTTAGTTGTTAAAATATAAGCCGGTAGAGGTATCATATTAAATACAAACAAAAAATTAAATAATGACTGACCTCATAATCTTGTGTTGAATTAAAAAAAATATTATATTGAGGATTAAAAATGATGAAAAATAAATAATTTTTGGAATTTCTTTTAAGAGTCCTAATCTTTATATTATGAGTTACCAAAATAATTTATTTTATTCTACAAATGGTTGGTTATAGTTATAAGAATTCTTGGAATGTCGTAGAGAAATTGATTGTTACTGAGTAAATTTTTTTGGCAATCCCAAACTTATTACAATTGAATATAAAATCGATTAAATTAAGACAGACAAAAATAATAAAAAAAAAAATTGGTGGAGGTCAATACTCTCCTTTTATTTATATGGAAATGGTTTTTTTTAGATCGTAATAAAAAATTGGCTTTAAAATTTAAACCGGCAGATAAATATGGGTTTTTTTGTAAAGCATTTAGATCTGGTTGTATAGAGATTTCAGTTGAAGTTGAAAAAAACAACAAAAAACATTATTTTAGCACGTCATTAATAAGTGGTATAACATCTTAAAAAAAAGTTCAGTAAATGGTTATAAAAGGTTAATTAGTTTCTTTTAATTAAATTGATTAGTCATAGTCGATTTTATTTTTGTATGGATTTTTTAAGTTTGTTTTAAGGTCACTTGGTATTTGAGGAGGGTGAGTTGTGAATTGAATACCTCTTTAGAAGTATAGGTATGTCCATTAGAAAGGTTACTAAATGGTTACTAAAAGTTTAGTTAGTTTTAGTAATTGTTGGTCAAACAAAGACTTTGTAATGAATTCTTATAATTTTTTTTTTTTTTGTTAATTTCATAAGAGAATTTATGTTAAGGAAATTTAAGGACTTTAAGCTCTTTTCTTGTACAATTCAAAAAAAATCAAGTATACAATTTTAAAAGTCCTTAAATGGTCTTGAATGGTAAATTAGTTTCAGTAATTGGTGAGCCATACAATTTTTTTATGAATTCTTGATTTTTTTTTTTTTGCAATAAAAGTTCTCCAAGACCTTGATCTTGAAAAAATGTTTTTAAATGAAGATAAAATGTCAGGGCATATTATTTTTGTGTATGTGTAAAAATAATATTTAAAAATTTTATATTAAAAGTTAAGCCAAAAAGCAATTTTTTTTCGCTTTTCAAAATTTAAAATTTGATGAAAAATCTTAAAATAAAAAAAAAAATTATATTCTTTAAAGTTATTACCCCAACTTTCTCACTTCTACTTCAAATATCACAGGTGAACACTCCTAAAACATTGACAAGTTAATGCAAAAACGTAAGCAAACACGTCATTTTAATATTTGTAACTGTCAAAGTGACTAAATGAGTTATCATAATACTAAAAAAAATAAAATAGGCATTTGGTGATTTTAATTTAAATAAAATGTTTAAAATATAATATTACAATGCTAATTCGTTTAAAATTGGGAAGATGTCGTTTTTAACTTAGCATCATACAAAAATTGTACTTCATTGTTTACTTTTGCGCCAATATCTTATTTTTTATTAAAAAAAAAAAAAAAAAAATAAAAAAAAAAATCGGGAGTGAAAATTCTTCATTCAAGATTGTTTGAGTGAAAAATTAATTCGGTTTTCTTGACCACTCTTAATTCAAAAGCTGAAAAAAAATTTCTGTAAAAAAAAAACTTAGTTATATAGCTCCGATCCTTTTTAAATTTTAATTTAACAGAAAAGATGCAAAAGTTGAATTTAAGTATTTTTCAGAAAAAAAAAGAAAAGAATTTTATTAAATTACTTTGATAATAGATAATGTGTAACTAAAAAAAAAACGTATAAATCTTCAATATAAAGGCCAACATTTTCACATTCCAAAACACTTGCAACATGATTTTGTTTGATTACTCAAATTATTGTGATCAAAAAAGTCGACGTAAAATATATAAAACCGTTTATAGAGCCACCATAATCATAAAACAAAACAACCTCAAACAAAGGTGAAAGACATCAATGTTTGCATCATAATTAAATTTAAAAACTAAATATGTACGTCAATGATTAAAAAAAACGCCAATCATCATCAGTTAAGATTTTTAATGTTAAGATATAAATCTTAATATTTGGAGGCTTGTTTTTATTAAAACGAAAAAAAACGTCACTAACCAAATCCATATCTTTATGAGTCAAATTTATTTGCAATCAAATTGGCTTTTAAAAGATAAACATAATATACTTTTTTATCATATTTCAAATCAAGATAACACAATTCTTTTAAAACAGCTTTTTTGAATTGTCTGTTAGGTATTTTGAATTAAAAAAAGGCATATTGCCAAAGATATAAAATATATAGAAATATAATTTAGTCAGTTGAAGAGGTCTATTGGCTCTAACATTTTGAAATTTATAGGTAAGGGGAAACATGTTACATGCGGTAGTTAAGTACCTATGTACTTTACTTTATTAACTTCTTAAGTGACAAAAAAAAATTAGAGATAAATAACTTATATAATCTACCATTTCTTAAGGTTTTATGAGCTTAACATAAGTAACTCTGCACGAAGAGTTGAATTTTTCAACGAAGGTAGCCCAAATATTTATAAGTTTTACAAACATTTTTTTATATATTAAACATTTTTAAACAAGTTTATGCATTTTTTGGTCAAATTAACAATAGTTATTGATTTTGTTAAAAAAAAATAATTGAGTAAGATTATTAAAAAATCATCATAAATCAAAGATTTGGCTATAAATCATTTTTATAAGTCAAAACCACCAATTTCTTAAACTAATTTAATAAAACTAATTGACAAAACATGACGATTCTATTTTAAAAATGTTATTTACGCAGCGATCTCCTCAAGTTTGTTCTACTTCTTTCTCCCTTCAACTTAATTGCCTTATCTCTTTAATATTGAAATACATAACTATTTCACACTTCACACACATTTATATTCATTTAGAATTATTCACGCTATTAAAATTGATAAGAAAAATTATTAAACTGTAAGTACTCATATACAGAATAATATAATTTATTATTATTATTCTATTTCTAGAGAGATATTTGTGATTAAATGATACGTGCTTGCGTCTATCACTTCCACTTGAATAAATTTTCTTTTGTGTTTAAAAAAAAAAAAAATTAAATATATATAATATTGTACTTATTAAATATTTGTTATTGACTTTCAGTACCTACTTCTGTTTTTCTTTTTTAATTTTTTTTTTGTCAGATGAATAATCGTACTTAGAAATCCCTCATTTAGACAACACAACGTTAATTATTACTACAGATAGTATTGGAAAATTTATAATTCGACAATTATCTGTACATAATATGTATATAAATAGATATATGTATGTACAACTGAAGATTTACGTTATACTGATTGCCAAAGTATTTATAAATCGTTCATTACGTCACTAAGCTGTTTTATTTAAAATTTTAGTTGATCATTAAAATTGCCATTAAAATATTTAGGTATGTCTTTAGAATTGAATTTTATTCAATTTCAAGCTGAATAATGATTTTAAGAAAAACGAAAAGAGATATCTCTGGTGTAAGTTAGGTATATACAACATAATCGTTTGTTTGGAAAAGATTAATTGTTTATTTTATTATCGTTCAGGGGATTGGCATTCTCATAGTCGAGTCGTGCGTCGGTCGGTCGTTATAACGAATATTTTAATATCTTCTTATAAAATTTATAGGCCTCTATATTATTTAAAATTAATAGTTCTAGAGCTGAATAATTGAAATTTAAATTGCACTACTTTCTTAAAATAAAATAAAATAAAATAAAATAAAATAAAATAAAATACAATAAAATAAAATAAAATAAAATAAAATAAAATAAAATAAAATAAAATAAAATAAAATAAAATAAAATAAAATAAAGTAAAATAAAATAAAATAAAATAAAATAAAATAAAATAAAATAAAATAAAATAAAATAAAATAAAATAAAATAAAATAAAATAAAATAAAATAAAATGAAATAAAAATAAATAAATAAATAAGTGGTGCGATTCAGCTTGTAGAAAACCAGGATATATTATAGTGAATAATAACTTTCAACCATTCCTATGAGAAGGGACTTTCTGACATATCCCAATGGCTAATGTATACAATTTCTGTAGGAAATATACATGAAAGTATTTCCAGTTTATTAAAAGAATAAATAATTAAGGATGAGAGGCACTATGTTCATGACAATAGATATTCTTGAAAGATTTCTCACTTCCTAACAAGGTAGAATAGGCTGATGGTATTCGATCCTAAGTTCTCTAGTTGCCGGTTTGAGAGTTCAATGCACTTACCGTTATGCAGCTAGGGACCTCAATTAATATCTACACATATACAGATAATAAAAAATAATTGAATTAATTCATTGCAAAAAAATAGTACGTATACGCCATGTATGCCCAATAGATATATTGATATAATAGAAGATCCGGCCATAGGACGAGCTATCTTCATCGATTTACCAGATAAGAGGTATTTAGTTTTTTTGGTATTGTTTGGGCAAGGGTTGCCAAGTGAAATGTGGCCAAAGCATAGGGTTGCAAAGCTTTAAAGGGTAATTTTTTGGTTTTATTCAAATATCTGACCCAGCTCATATGAAGGGTTTTAGTTAGTGATGTAAAAAAAAATATCATGTGAAAGGAAATTTTAATCAAAATTTGTATGAAATTTAGAGTATGTATTAATATCGTAAATAAGGGAAAAAAAACAGAGATAAATACCGAAAATCTATTTTCTAAACCAAAAATGACAAAGGGTTAATTTTTTTTTGTAATCGATAGATTTACGAAATACAAGAAAATAACATATAAAAAAAAATCTAAAATTTGAGATAAAAACGTTTGAAAGTCAAAAAATGAAAAATAGACGTTAGATAAAAAAAATCGCCTAAAATCAGGATGATGTTTTCTAGAACCAAATTTTATAGTTTCGAGAAGCAAATACGGAATTAAAAGACCCGTTAGTCATGGGCGCTATTGTATTTGCATTTGCATACTTGAATTTTAAGATATTTTATCTTATAAGTTAATACAATTTTCAAATTTCTTATATAATTAATTCGATTTGAGATATTATAACTATATTGATCGGATCATCAAGATCAAGGTTTTAAGCTTAGGAAAAATGATAGAGGTTCATTTCTTATTTTTGATAAATGAATTGAAGTGGTTATGTTGTATTGACATAATAAATGAAAAAATCGTGATTTTTAAGTTATATACTTTTTTATGAATTTTTTAATATCAACTGACTTTTTTTTTATTCAGCGAAAATTTTATAAAACCCAATGAAAAGTTTGGTTAAAATGTTCCTCTAAACTAAACACTTTATGTAAATTATAAATTAATAAAATAAATTCATTCGATCAACGAAAAAAAAAAAATTATACATGTTGTTACGTTCATTGATGAAATAATTTCATTGATTCAATTTAAATTCGTTGTTTAATTGTATGATAACATACGAATAGTGAAGACGGCAAAGCTTTCGAACAATTATATTTTTTATATTGAACTATTGAGTTTGCTACCACTAAGTCAAGGTTAGAATTATCTTAATGTTTGTAAATGATTTCCTTAGTTAGTTATACTGTCGTTGCTTTATGTTTGCTTGTTTTATTGAGAAATGTATAGCTAGCGCAGTAAAATAATATAAAAACAATAGCTGGCTAAGATATTGATAATATTTTATCTGTTTTGTTCTTGTTTACCAAGAGATATATCTTATTCCTCTAGCTATTATACATTCCAACAAAAAAAACACGCTCTTTTTAAGTTCAATGTAGTGCGAGTGGGGGTCTAATAATCCAAGAATAGCTGAACCACCATTTATTTATTTATTTAATCAAATAATTTACAATATAAATTTACAAATTATTTAAACTTAAGGCACCTGGGCAGCTAGATAGTAATAAACAAATTATCACAAATAACATTAATAGAGTGTAATGTGTTTAAATAAAACTCAGAAAATTATCTGCTAATCAGTATGAAGTTGTTGAAATTTAAATTACACTTTAACAAAAACCTGCTATGTATACATATATGATTATGACTCAAAAGACATTTTCTTTTTTAAAAAAAGTTAAAGGTTAACCCATGACTAACAGTATAATATCTAACTAATCATCATATCTATTTAACAACATTATAAAATATCATGCAATTATTTTAAATTACTCAACCAGTACACTGTGGCGTATACGTAACATTATTTTTCTCAATTCATCATCGAAAAAAAAACTTTATTTTTGTATGAATAACATAATATAAAAACTCACTAGATAAGAACATCGAATGAAATTCATAAAAGAAAAACGAAAATAATATTGTTTTCAATTTCAACAAGACATATTAACTCAAATAAAATACTATTTAATTAATGAATTAAGTTCATTATTAAAACTTATCGCATACATTATTTTAAAGACACCAATCCCAGAATAATAATAATAAAAAAAAGAAAAACAAAAACAAAAATGAACAAAAATCATTCATTGAATAATAAATAAACTTTCCCGTGCAAAGTTTTCTAAAAGCGAAAAATAATAATAAAATATCAATTCGACCTAAAACAGCCGGTTGACGCTCATATTAGGGATTGCATCATCGCAATGGTGATATACATTATATCGAAGCAACTAATTTATACAAACTCAACTTTTTGTATTTTTGTAATAAGTCGATATATAAACAATTCAAAAAAAAATACATACGTCAGCGGGTTTTAATCACCGGTCGTTTGTGCCAAACAAAAGCAACACACCATACATACATATATCTAAACATTCAGACAGATATATCACACATTAACTGAATACATCATACTATACTCGAAAATCATCTGCAAGTAACATTTTAGTTTATACATTATGTACATACCTATTCTGTATCTATATAAGCTATCCCCTCGAATGAAAAAAAAAAAAAATAAAATACATGTTGATACGTTTCTTCTTGTTCTCGATTCGACTCTGACTGCTCGAGCGAGCCATCACATCACATCACACATAGATACAAAGGTCGACGTCGACAAAAGTTTGTGTCGTAGTTGCTAGCTGTCGTTGAGTCTCGTTGTCGTTCGGTCGTCGTCTTACAACTATGCAGGAACATACTAAAAAAAAAAATAAGCAATTCATGCAGACAGACAGAAGTGAATGCCACAGGCACAACGAACAGCAAACCGCTGTCATACGACGAAAACTAACCAAGTATAAATATATTGTATAGTAGGTTTCCCAAATGAATTTGTCTATAGCACTGTCTATAGTTTTAAGTAATAGTCAGGTCGGGATTAATACCTTAGTCTAGGCCTAAGTAATTATAATTAAAAAAAATACAGATATCTCGAGTTTTAATAATTTATAGACAAAATTTTCTAAGTAAAAATTTTACAAGCTACAATTCTGTTTTGAAAAAATTAGGACACTTTTGAGGAAATTCTTAAGACATACAAATAAAGCTCCCCACCAAAACCCAGCTTTTTCGGAATTTTTTCGAAGTTCAAATATTTTTTGTTTTGTTTAAATGAATCCCCAAATAATAACAAAAAATTAAGATACTTTTAAGGAAATGTTTAAGACATGCGAAAAAAGCTCCCCACCAAAATTCAACTTTTTCGAAATTTTTTGTGTTTTTTAAATGAATCCTCAAATAATGAAATCCAGCCCTGTTCAAATATGCAAATGCATGAGATTGACATGATATGGTTTTTTTTGTACCTATTTTTTATAATATATCATCGCTTTGACCATTGGAATATTGCATGTTTCATTTTAGCGTAGGTTTGTTGATGCTTGTTGGTTGATTATTATACCGATAGATAAATGGTGTTGATTATCATGATGATTTTCATGATAAATAGAGAAAAAAATAATAAAGTTTCTAGGTTATGTGTGTTGTGAGTAAGAAAAAATAGTCATCTTGGAGGTGAATTCCATGAATGAATGCTGTTTTCTAATTATTTGTGTTGTTGTTTTTGTATCTCTGAATTAGTTGGAAAATTAGAAAAATGCTAAAATATGAAAAAACGAAAACTGTGTTTTTATATTTTTCTCTCTCTCTCGTTATCTTTATGTTGACTAATCATAAACAATATAAAACGTAAAAAACTAAATGAAAATAAAATGACTACAAAAACAAACATAGTAGGTACATTATAATATTATTTTCATAGGAATTTAAAGTTTAAAAAAAAAAAAAAAAAAAATTGGACAAATTAAAAAAAAAAATAAACAAACAATTCCAAAAATTCCATTCTAATTTCTAAGAACGGAAACGAAAATAGATTTTGTTTTGTTTTAACTTTCAAATAGCTTTAGAAATTCGATGAAATATTTGATGTGAAGTGGTTAATATAGCTCCGTTGTTTACATCGAAACAATGTTTGAATGAATTTATAAGAATTCTTTGAAAATTCGTCTTATACTTACTTACACTTATCATAAAAATTACTACCAACTTTTATTTTTGATGATTTTAACAAACTAATTTATTTTTGTACATATAATATATATTCTAAGTACTGCACAAAAATATCTAGTTACCTGCAAATTTACATACTTAAAGTATAATTGCATTTTCACTTCAACGAAATTAATTAATTTGATTGCTTTATTTTTAATTCCAGATGACCCGGGCGGCACAAAATCAAACAAAATGGATGATAACAAGAAAATGACCACATCCAAGAAACAACAATCACAAACACACTACAAATCCACCGTTAATACTAATAATCACTTAAGTGGTACAACTAATAATAGTAAAAAACACCACAACAATCAGCAGCAACAGCAGCAGCAAAATCATAGACAACAGTCCGCTGGCGGAACAATAACAACGAGCAACGGTGCGAAACAATCAACCACCTCTGTATCATCAAAGTCATCTTCCTCGGCATCAGCAACAGTAGCACCAACAACAACATCAACAACAACAACAAATGCAACATCAATTACAACCAACACCACCACCTATCGTTCCGAAAAGAAAAACGCTTCATCTTCCTCCTCATCATCTGAGAATCATCATAATTCTCAAAACGCCAAAATGACCATAAGTGAAACAAATAAGCTTGCATCAGAACTTATCAGCAGCAGTAGTAGCAGCACCAATAGTGATAGTAGTAGTTTAAGTAGTAACAACAACAATAACAACAATAATAATAACAACAACAACAACAACAACAATAGTTATCACAATAACCAAAATAACAGTAATAACAAGAGCTTAGTAAATGAATCATCATCGATGTCCCCAACAACATGGAACAACCTTAAGTACCTGCATAAGAAATTTAAGCGCATTGCCAGCGCCACAACCACCAATCCAAACAATAATAACAACAACAACAATAATAATCAATTGGAGCACAGTGATGCTACCGATAAAGGAGGCTCGTCGATATCTTCCACCTCATCCTCACCTCCATCTACATCACCGATATCTGAATCCCCGCCAATTACATTAGTGGTAAATGAAAATCTTGGTGCTGCCGAAGATCGAGTGCCACCATTGACAAATGGTCATGTGGCAGTTGTATGTGATGCAACAAGTAGTAGTGCCAACGATAATATTAAAAAGAAATCAAACAACAACAACAAGAACAGTAGTAGTAATAATCTAAGCAACAACAGTGATCTAGCCCTAAGTAATAGCATTAGTAATAATAGTAGTAGTAATATTAGTGGACAAGTCCAGAGGACAACGTCTACAACAACGACGCCTAGTATTAGCCCGGTGTTGGTGCCACAAAATCAAAAGCTGGCACAACAATCATCAAACCCACAACAACAACAACAACAACCACAACAGAAACAAACTGTTGGTAATAGTACAACAGATACATCCGGACAACAGCTATCAAGGCATGTTTGTCCTTATTGTAATATTAACTGTACTAAACCATCGGTACTACAGAAACATATCCGTGCACACACAAATGAACGACCATATCCCTGTGATACATGCGGTTTTGCATTTAAGACAAAAAGTAACTACTACAAGCATTGCAGGTAAGACCTAAGCTCTAGCTTATGAAATGTGAAATTTTTTTTTAATAAATTATTCATCTGTTTCTCTTATAGATCGAGATCGCATGCGTTGAGGATGAGAGGTGTAGAACCACCAACCGATGCAGATGAAGGCTCCATGGGTGCTTCTGATCAAGAACAAGATCCAGATATGAGTAATAGCAGTTCGGATGTGGTAAGTTTGAATGTTCTTTAATTTGTTGACACTCATGTGATAAATCATTTTATTTAATTTAGATAAGCCGTACCACTTCACCGCTTGACGAGAGGACATCATCACCAGCTGTTCTTTTGGCTCAAGTATCACAACAACAACACCAACAGAAAAGTACCTCATCATCGCCACCTAATTCAAAGACTTTCCTTCAGCCAAATAGTTTGGTATCACATCCGAATGGAGGGGCATTAGCCATAGCAAATCAACAGCAGCAGTTGCAGCATCAAAAACTGTTACCACAACAAACACAACAAGGATCTACAAATAGCGCAATTGCCACTTCCACTTCCACATCCAGCCAACAAAATCCAAAATATTCCATTGACAAACCTTATAAACCAAAGTTCCATAATGCTGCTCTCTATTCTCCTAACAAAGCTCAACATCAACAATTGCAACAAAATCAACAACAAAACCAACTCCAACAACAACACCAACAACAACAACACCACCAACAACAACATCAGCAGCAACAACAACAACAACACCACCAACAGCAGCACCAACAGCAGCATCAACAACACCAACAACAACTACAACATCAACAACAACACCATCAACAACACCACCAACAGCAACAACATGAACAAAAACAAACACAACAACAAAATCAACAACAGCAGCATCAATTGCAACAACAGCAACAGCACCAATTGCAGCAACAACAGCTGCATCAAATGCAACAACATCAATTGAAAGAGGAAGAATCTACAGCAAAACTCCAACTTCAACAACACCAACAGCAGCAACATCATCAACAACAGCAACAACATCAGCAACAGCAGCAACAACAGCAGCAACAACAGCAGCAGCAACAGCAGCAGCAACAGCAGCAACAACAACAGCAATTTCTCCTGCAAAATCATCAAGTTCCTCTACTATCACCGCAACAACATTTGAACAACACCCATAAGATTTCAAATCACCATATGAACAACAACCACCAGTTGATTCCAATGCAAGGACCACTCACACTGCCACCACATGTCTCACCAACTGGTTCCTACTATGTCAACCCCGGAATGCTTCATCATTACTATACGTCCCAGCATTCGCAACAGCCATGTCTGATTCCTCCATCAGGCAATCAGCGAGATGTTATGTCGGTGTCCGTGTCACCAGCTCACTATCAACAGCAGCAGCAGCAGCAGCAGCAACAACAACAACAATATCAGCTGCAACATTCTAACATAATGGCGTCCCCCATGCAAATTACTGCAAATCCAGCTAATAAAACACCAACACACCGGAATTATCATCCACAAGCGGTGCCAATTCCGCCACCAGCTAGTGGAACTGGAATGAATCATTCACCAAATATGCAGCCAATGGTTAGTGTTGGTAGTAGCAACAAGGAAACAATTCAAACTGCGGCCAGCGGTTCTGGTTCTATTTTGGCTAATAAGGCGGCGTTATCTGCTGCCCCAGGAGGTGGACATCAGCTGGTAAGTTAAAAACAAAATTCATTAATATTGATTGTCCAAATCTTAATTTTTATTTTTTTGGTTATTTCCCACAGAATGTGGAACGTTTGCAGGAGCACATATCCAAACTCATATCACAGAACGAGGCAATTGTAGAAAACAAGGAACTGCTCCTGCAAAAGAAATACCCTAAAACTCTAAATCGTTCGAGGAGTTTTAACAATGCCAATACTCCGAGTCCTGCTTCTAGCAGCAATAGCAACCTAGTCCCATCTTCAACAGTGCCAAGTGGAGAAAGTGCCAACACAAAGCTGGCTCAGGCAATTGTCCACAAACAACAACAACAGCAGCAACAATTGCAGCAGCAAATTCAACAACAACTACAGCTGCAACAGCAACAAATGCAGCAGCAAATTCAACAACAACAACAACAGCAGCAACAACAACAACAGCAGCAACAGCAGCAACAGCAGCAACAACAGCAACAACAGCAACAGCAGCAACAGCAACAGCAGCAACAGCAGCAGCTACAACAGCAGCAGCAGCAGCTACAACAGAAACAACAACAACAACAGCATCTACAACATCAACAGCAACAGTATCTAAGAGGCTATAGCGAGGATCACATCCAGAGGCTAACAACAAACTCATTCAACAGTCCAATGAATGGCATGTCGAAAAACCTGCACAAACTTGCCGCTGTTAGCATAATGATCCCTCCCATGCCTCAGCAGCAGCAACAATCACAACCACAACCACAGCCACCAAATCAGCAACCACATCAACAACCAAATCTTCACAAGCAACAACAGCCGCGTGTACCACATACTCCTATACCAGTTTCAGCTTCAACGCCATCACCGGTACAACCAACGCTGAAAGATACTTCACCATCAGGAGCCATCAATGTGCCATTGAATCTGTCCAAAGCGATTGATCCAGCTGATGTTCCTAGCACAAGTTCATTTTCACGTAAACGTCTCTCAATAGAGTCGCGATCTTCACCAGCTCCTGATAACGTCGTAACCAGCAGTACGAGTAGAGGCAAGAGCCCTGCATTACATCCACAGAATCCCAGTAACTCAATTATCAAAAACTTATTGCTAAATGCTCGCGGCTTAGCTGTCCCAACAGGTGAAGGTGAAGATGCTGTCTATATTTGTCCGCTTTGTCCCATGGAATTTCGAACAGCTGAAGACTTACAAGTGCACAATAGCACGTACTGCCAGGGCACACCATCGAGTGCTCCTACCAGCCCAGTTTCTTCCCCGTCTTGCAAGTATTTCCGATCAAATTCCATAAATGTCAGCCTGCCCGAGTTAAATAATCCGAATTCCCTAGCGAAATTGGCCAAATCATCGCTGTTCTACTCGAAGAATCCACATTCTCTAGTGAAACTTGCTTGGTCACAATTGAAAACCAAACCCAGTAATCTAGTTCTTGATCGGTTGAGCTCATCTACTTCTGTAGCTGCTACTTCATCATCAGTTCAAGCTGCAGCTGCTGCTGCCGCCCTAGAAGCTACTTCTTCCAATCCCGTGCCATCAACATCATCATCAGTTCCATCAAACTCGACCCCCGTTCCACTGCAAGAGGTCGTCATAAATAATCGTTTCATTGATGCTCCCCTGCCATCACCAGGACCCCTCCTGGGCAAGACAGCCCTTGTCGAAGCTTATAACCACAACGAGAGGAAATCTGAAGAAATTGTCATCCGAAAAGTCCATGACGATCAGGCCTCTCAATCTTTCCGAATGGTTAACAAGAGACCAAAGTATGATAAGAGTTATCAACAAGAACCTTCGACAAGCTTTCATCAATCCACATCACAACCCCATCAGCCCAAAAACAACAGCAACTACTCTGCCTCAACTGAAACGGCGGACAAGAAAGAAGACGTTACAAAGCGTTTCATGTCTTCTGGCGGCTGCATGGTTCCTATATCGGAGTGTCCCGATCTTGATATGAGTCCAAAAATGATTCGTACCCCACTTTTGTCTGGCGGAAGTTTTCAAGAAGTATCCCCCAAGCCAAAAGAACAGCCTTCCAATAGAGGCACAACACCCAAGATGATGATTCCCATTACCCCTCTTACGCCAAGTCTTCAGCCAGGCTTGCAAATGTCTGGACCAACGCATTTCCAATTTCCTCCAATCAATCCAATTACTGCCTTCAATCCGTTAACACTTCCGATCTTACAACATGGGGGCGGTGAGAAGATGATTCCTTACGTTCCAGGAATACCCGGTCCAAATTGCCTAACTCCCCAGTTACCTCCACCTCAGCAATTGTTAGTTAGTCCCAGCCCAAATAGACAAAAAGTTTCAAGTCCGGCTGTATTTTCTGGACCGATAGATTCCTCAGCTTTCAGTCCAAAACCAAAATCGATGCGAATTGATGCTGAAGGGAGAAATCTATCGCCTTTTGGGGGAGTAAGTAATGTTCCAAGTGAATTTAATCGAGTCCCACCATCACCAGCCCTACGAGCTGCCCGATGGGGAACTACAGCGAATTTAGAAGTTCCTAAAAAGTCCTTCAATTTCCTGCGAATGGCTGACAATGTCAGTCCGCAAAAAGGCATCAAATCTCAGGAGAACGAGAAAGAAGTGCGACATTTTAATTTTGACAATTTGCCCAAGGAATCAGAATTAATCAGTTCATCACGATCGCAAGACGCAATGACACCATTACATGTTGATATATCGAATTCAAGCTATCGCCGCAGTGCGGAACCTAATGATTCTGGTATTGAATCTATCGAAGAGAAGACATCTCCCTCAAAACGTTCGAAGTTTTTGCGACCGACAAGTCTTCCACTTAAGCCTGGTACGTTTACACCGAAGCGTCACCATGGAATCACTCCAAATGCAAATACTTTGCCTTTGATCTCTCCCGAAACACCCAGGCAATCGAAAGCTTGTGCACAGATGTACCTTAATGGACATGCTTACACCTACCTGGGTCTGAAGTGCAGCACAAAGATGTTCTATTGCACCGTAAACTGTCCGCAGCCATCATACGTTGCCAATCTGCATAAACTTTCCATGTACAGCGTTTGGCAGGTGTGTGCAGAGAATAACCCGCATCCAATGGGTTTTAAACCAAAACTTGTAATGTCATTGTATGACGCCCGTCAGAAGTCCTGTGCTAACACAAAAGCCGGTGGAAAAACAACTTGTTTAACGGTTCATTCCCAGGGCACGGTAATGACTCCTTTCGAAAACAATATGGGACAGTTCTATCATCACCAACTGAAACAATTGCCATTCCCGAAATCTGAGGAGTCTTCAAAGACTTCAGAGTCTTCAGCTGATAAGGATACAGCAAATAATCAGCAATTACTTGTGGGAGGCTATGAGTCTCACGAAGACTACACCTACATTAGAGGACGTGGTAGAGGTCGATTTGTATGCCTTGAATGTGGAATTCGATGCAAGAAGCCATCTATGCTGAAGAAGCATATCAGGACGCACACTGACGTACGACCGTTCACTTGCAAACATTGCAATTTTAGGTAAGTTTCGATAGCCAAATTTCAATTGGAGCATGAATTTATTTGTGTATCTCTTCTTGCAGCTTCAAGACCAAGGGTAATCTCACAAAACACATGCAGTCAAAAACCCATTTCAAGAAGTGCATCGAACTCGGCATTAATCCAGGACCAATGCCAGCTGACGGCGAATTTATGGAACCAGACTTTGAATATGACCAACAGTCAATCAATTCAGGAGGTGGGCGAACGTCGTCGTTACCGGGTGAATCCAGTGACGATGACTTCTCCGATAATGAAACCGAAAGTAGTGGTAAGTTGAATTTTTTTTGAATCTCTTAAGAACCATGTCCTAATAGAATTTCCCCTCCAACAGATGCTGATGACTCTAAATCACGACTGCAAGAACACGAGGCAGCTCGTTGTCTCTTGTCACTTTCAATGACACCACCAATCAGTAGTATTTCGCCAAAAGACTCCTACACATATCATCATAGCGAAAATCATACACCGCAACAACAACGGCGTGTTGTTTCGTTTACATCACCAAAACCACCATTTGACTATCAAAAGCAAGAGCAATACTACTCGAATCCTGAAGAATCGAAGCCAAAGCTGCCGCGAAGCTCCGACGAAAGCACCATGTTGCCAATTGATTTGACCAAACCTCGCTCCGCAGAAACTCTCGATGTGAAGGTGAAACAAGCACCATTACCACAAATGCCGCATCAGTCAGCAGCACAGATTCGCGATGTCATCGGCGCTGTGAGCAATGAGTCGATGTTCATGAAATCATTGATTAATATGACCGATCGAGTTCGTTCGTCAATTGACTGTTCTGTAGCAAGAGTAGATAGCAGTGCCTTACATAATGCTTATCTCACGGAGCAAGCTCTGCATTATCATAAAATCAAGCAAAGCCAAATGAATCGAAATTCCATTGAGGGAGCTTGTGAATCAAGCAATACTTATACTAGTAACTCTGCAAGTGGACGGTACTTCACAGTAAGCACGAGTTCCAGCACATACATTATGAGTTCAGCAATTATTAGTCAAGTTAAATCGACTGAGACCATAGAAGAACCGGTGAAAAATAAACCAGAGCCAATCAAGCCATCCGAAGTGGCAAAACATGAAAAAGAAACGCTCCCAACAGTTGAAAATGTTGCTCCCTCCAAAGATGCATTATCAGCACCTAAAATAAAAGCTCCCGGAAACGCTAAAAGTGTTGCCTCCGAATATCTTAAGATGACGAAATCCAAATCGAAGTCTTCAAGCTCAACAAAACCCGAAGAAAGTGGTGAGGAAAGTATGTCCGATCACGAAACTGCTGCGATAGGAATATCAACCCCTTCCACATCACAATCATCATCGAATAGCATTCCATCAACAAGTGCTGATTTTTCGAGTGTTCCCACACGAACAGTTATCGTTGGGGAAGATGGTTTCAAAAGTTCTTCGAATGAAATCCAACCAGTCTTTCCAAGAGTTCCAATTTCCAGTGATGGTCGTTCTGTTTGCACTATGTGCTCAAAGACCTTTCAAAAGCAACACCAGCTCTTGCTCCACATGAACATCCATTTCATGGAGCGGAAGTTCAAGTGTGAGCCTTGTGCTATAAGCTTTCGTACTCAAGGACACTTACAGAAACACGAACGTTCGGAGGGACACAGAACGAAGATAACAATGACTTCGACTTTTGGTGTACCAACATCATCGAACCCTCGACCATTTGAATGTACAGATTGTAAGATTGCCTTCAGAATCCACGGACATCTAGCCAAACATCTTCGATCCAAAACTCATGTTCAGAAATTAGAATGTTTGACAAAGCTACCATTCGGTACTTATGCCGAAATTGAACGATCTGGTATAAGTCTCACTGAAATAGACACAAGTGACTGTGATAATTCCTTAATAAGCCTTAAAGTACTGGCCCAAAAATTAATGGACAAAGATCCAACAACAATGGGAAATTATACATCACCGTCGGGAATGCATGATGTTACTCATTCGAATGCAACAAACGTAGGCGACAGTGGCAGTGAAGATGGCTATGATGTGCAAAATTCTATGGATGAAAGTGGCAAAGCTGAAGAGAATTCAACTCACAATAATACTGATCATAGTTTGAAGAGACGTAATCAGCCACTCAGCAGTAGTGACGAAGAGCAACAGGCAATGGATGGTATTGTTCCGGAAAAGAGACAAAGAACTCAGAGTGAAGTTTCGTCGAATTGAAAAATTTCCTTGATGGAATAATCCATTCAGCTGGAATGAAATATTTAATTTAAAAAAATTAGCTTTGCAAAAACAAAGAATTTCAACAGGAATAAGTGGGAATTTTGAAATTCTCTTCAAAGATAAAAGTGCTGAATTCCAATTAGCTCCAAGTTTTAAAACAAATCGGATGAATTATTTTGTTTAGTTCTATTTTTTTTGAATAGAAACATTTCAAGGAAATTTGACTATTAAGCTCGAATAATATGCCTAAATTAGCAGACCAATTTCCAGGAAGGAATTTTCAAGTGGTCTGAATTGTTTATTATTCAAATTCAATTAAATTACAATTGTAATCTTTGACCATTAATTGCTAAAGAAAATCATATACAAGATTGCTGAATAGCTTAGTTAAAGGTTAAAAAAAGATCCCATGTATTTAGAAACTCCATTTATTTTCTGATGGAATAAAAACTTTGTCAAATTTTTCAATTCATCTTCAAATTTGAAGATATTCAGCAAATTAGGATACTGATTTTTTAATCAAGATTCTTCAAAAATACGCTTTTGATCAATTCGGTCAATCAAAACTGAAAACTTTAAATATTATAAAAAAAAATTAAGAGGCGCTTATTATGGAAGCAAATATGAGAATTATGTGCCAAATTTTAAGAAAAAAAAATTCTACCAATCATATCACGTTCTTGTAAAACGTGTATTTTTTTTATAAATTGAATGTTATGTGTTATTTTCTTTTAGTTTAAGCTCACGTGCTGTGACTTTATTCGGCTTAGCCTAATTTTTTTTAGTTTAATAATAATTATTATTTAGTAATATAAATTTAGTTTCATTTTGCGCTTGTTGTTGTTGTTCTTGTATAAGTTTGAATAATTATTATTAAGTTTAATTTTATTTTAATTAAGAGACTGCGAGACTCATTTTTTAAGTTAAAAAAAAACAAAAACAAAAATATTCTTAATGTTGTGTTTTTGTTTGGAATAATTTGTTTTGTTAAAACTATATATAAATACATATGTATTTAGCTGCTGCGATTTTTTTCTATTTCACTATTTATTCTTTTAAAAAAGAATGAGTGATACAAAAATATATAAATATTATTATAGGAATATAACAAAACAAAAGCAAAACTGTTGTGAAGTTATTATTTTTTTCTTTGTGAATTTATTTTGTTTATATTTTATTATTTGAAAAATATAAAACAGAAACGAAATTTTTTTTGCAAATAAACAAAATGAAAACTGTGTAATATCGTACGATATCGTAGAATATAAATTTATCATATAAGTTAATGTAAATAATAATAAAAATAGAAATCAAACACTTTTGATCAAGTTTATCTAAGTAAAAAACAAAAAAAACAACAACAAAAATATATTATGAGTAAACTTTAATAAACAATCCTCCTCTATCTTTGTAGGTTTAAAAAGTGATTTTAATCTCATTATATTTGTATTTTGTAATATTATATACATACATAAAATATATATAAATATATATATATATATATACATCTACATTTATATATTATCTATCTATATACATCGTAAGAAAATAAATCAAAGCATAAAATAATTATGAAACATAAAAAGTTTAAGTTAAAAAAAAAATAAAAAGAAAATATATAAAAAAAACACAAAACGAAGAATTAAATAAACATTTTATCAATGATATTAAATTTGGATTTTTTTTAATTTAGTGATTAGGTCTTTTGATATGACTTTCGAGCATATAATATCTGTTCAAGGTGAAATTTTCGTCAATTGTATGGAAAACACATTTTTTGCGACAGAAACCAAACTATTCTCTTAAGAAGATTTTTTCTGAACTGACTTGAGGTTTTGAGATATTCTAGTATTTCGGATGATGTTTTACAGGTACATACCACCAATTAATTTTTATCGACATCTGAAAGCAATAGTCTTCTCTTCAAAAAATAACTTTGAATATTTCCTAAATAATCGTTCTTCTTTAAAAATCTATAGTTGAAACTTATGAGTAAAGAAAGTATTTCTAGAAAAAGAACGAAATCATTGAATAATATGTAGATTCGAAAATACATTTTGGAGGGATGATTATCGCCTTTAGATGCCCGAATAGGACTAATCTATCAGAAAAGTAAGCTGCTGATTCTATAAAGCCAATTGCACTGAGAAAATGCGAAGAATTTCGAAAAAGCTGGAAAGACATCTAACGGTATTCCTTAAAGAATGATCAACATTAAAGCAATATCTGTGTTTCTTATTATCCCATAGGTAGTCAACATTTTTGGTCATTTGTGAAAACATACAAAATACTATATAGTTTCCGGTTCCAACCAAAGATACTGAATTATAAAGATATGAATCTTTCGTACGTTTCACCCTCCAAGACCAATTTGTTTACATAGTAATATTTTTAATTTTATTTCGAGTCTATGAATAGATGTGAAATCCAACAAGAATAAAAAAGTAGGTGTGCGGATCTTTACTGTCTATGTGTGGGGCTTTTGCTGATTTTACAAACTCTATCTCATTTTTTATCAACAGTCTGACAGTTGTAAAGCTTGTAGGCAAATTAAAATGACTGCTAAGATTTACATCTTTTTAATTCAGTATCTTTGGTTCCAATGCTCGTCTTCAATGATGCATTTCTGACAACTCACCTTGCAGCACAGTTTGTTATTCAGCTTTATTGTGAGTTTCACCCGAAAAATATTTTGTGTTGGTCCGGAATTTTAAAAGCTAAGCTTAGGCTGTAAATTGCATTACAATCCTCCCGAAATTAATGTTCACAATAAGAGTAATTTTTCGAACGAAAATTTCTCTTATTTAAGTTTCATCCGAAATTTCGGATGAAACTTAAAATATACGAAAAGTGAAATGTCAAATTTTGCTGATTACCAAATTTGACTTTCCCAGAAAGTGGTATGATTTCTCATGTACTTGACAGCGCAAATGATTAAAACGAGATTTTTGGAATCTATGAATCTGTTGTTCGCCGGATTAAAAAATAACCTTTCGGACCGATTAATTTAAGTTGTATTAGATGCTCCTTAGAGCTCCGTTTTATCTCCAACTCTTTTTCTCATATTCATAAATATCTGTAACTTCTAATGCATTAAACTTTTTCGCTAACGAGATTACCTTCACCATTCATTTTCGTTTCTAGATTCACATTGTTGTCGATTAATTGCCTTGGAATGTGGAACTAACACAATGGCAGCGTGTGATCACAGTTCACGTAGTTACTATAATTAGCATTTTCAATTTTGGTCAGTTCTGGCGCATCTGCCAAAATCGAGGAAAATGGTGGATCCAGCCCCACTTTTTACATGTATAATTTCAATATTTTGTTGTTGTTTTTAATAATGCGTGTTGAGTTCCTGTGGGCACTTCGTATTTTTTTGACACTTTCAACTTTGACAAGCTGCGCAATATATTACCTTATGTCGAATTCCTTTCAAAAAAAGAATCGAATTTTTTTCCAAAAGAATCGAATTTTTTCTGTCAAAACGAATCTTGCTACACTAGAAAAATTCGTTTTGACAGAAAAAATTCGATTCTTTTGGAAAAAAATCGATTTTTTTTTTAAAGGAATTCGACATTAGATTTGTGTAGGTACCGTTTCGTATGATAATCTTATTATTAAATTATGATTTTAATAGCATTGCCCAATCAAAACTGTGTAGAATTAAATACTACAAAAACCCAAAAGGCTGTCTCTTGTCGTTAAAACGATAAGCAAAACATTCCAAAAGGGTTAAAATTCATTTAACGGTGCATTTAAAAACTATCTCTAATTTCTGCTGTCATTGCATATTTTTAGGCAGTAACCATAAGTGTACTCAACGGTAGTTGCTTCTCGAATCGGTAAAATATTTTAGTTCATGCAAGAACCGTTACAATAAATTGAATTATTTTCTCACAGGTGGTTTTCTAACAGGTGGTTATGGCTGTCAACAGGAAGTTCCTTTATTTTTGAATTTAAACTACAATCAACAGTTTTCATTTCGGTTTAATTTTAACTACCTATACATATGTCGAATTCCTTTCAACAAAAGAATCGAATTTTTTTCTAAAGAGAATCGAATTTTTTCTGTCGTTGAAAGGAATACGAAAAGACGAAAAGAATCGATTTTTTTTTTGTGATTGTGTGTGTTTGACAGCAACAAATTTTGAAGTAAAATGTCCAGAAAATATTCAATTTGGAAATTATTATTATTATTAATTGAAAAACAACACACAAATATTTACTATAAAATTCACCGAAAATTCGTTCCAACCAAAAACCAATTTGTTTTCTTAAAACACCGGAGCATTGAATTTGACATTTTTAGAAATTTCAAATCTTGCAAGTGTGTGTGCTAATTGGTGTAAAATCTTTCTTGAATCTTGCAAAATTAGCAAGATTTGTTTTGACAGAAAAAATTCGAATTGTTCAGAAAAAAAAAATCGATTTGTTTAGAAAAAAATTCGATTCTTTTGTTGAAAGGAATTCAACAATAAATAACAGGTATATCGATATAATGTATAGTACATTGTTTACAAATTTAGACAGTGCAAGAAAACTTAAAAAAATATCAAAGTAATTTCTTTATTAAACCAATCATAATAATATTAAAAAATACACCAAGTTTTAAAAGTATTTGAGTGCTGCTTAACGTTGTTTCTTAACATCTAGATTGAAAGTAAAGATATTCCTATGTAAAAAAAGAAATAAGTTTAAAAAAAAAAAACATTTATAGATAAAAATAATTTACCATTAAAAATGCTGCCCCTAAGCATAATGCTTTTGATTTAACATCCATACTTGGATCACTGTAGTAAATATTTGTGGTATATTGTGAGCTTCTCTGTGACCATTTTCGATGAATTGAAGCTCTCATATCATTGCCAGTGTAAATCTTAAAGAAAATAAGCATTAAAATCTAATTTAGTAAAAAAAAAATAAATAAAAATATAAGAAAAAAACACAAATTTTTAAGGAAAGCTTAATTATGTGAGAGAACATATTTTATCGACGAACTATATAAGAAAATGAATTCTGTGATAGAATTTATTGGTATATATTTATATAGATGTACCTTAAAATAAGTCTCCTTTGGTGGACAGAAACAACAAAATCCAGCATTACTCTGACCTTCAATTCGATACAAATGATCATGGAATTCATTTTCAATTACAAATTCTGGAGCCAATACCGATGGTATTTGAACTATTCTACCCAAGAGGTCACCAGGTGGTGACCACACTTCCAAATTCTTTGGCTGACAACAAAGAATTCCCAATGCCAGCTTTCGATTCAATGAAAGCGCCTCCTGGTGGGTCTTATCCAGGACATGCATTTGAAATGGACGATTTGAACCCCAACATAGACGATTATTAGATGTTGAGCTTTCAGATGCAGCAAATATGGCTTCTCCAAATGGTGATCTTACTGTATAGCGATTTTCTGACGAAACTGATGTGAGATCTTTGTTTGAATAAAATAATATACATACGAAATAATTAATTATATATGGCAATTTATTTGTTAAATATGCAAATATAGGGCAACCATTTTGCTATATAAAAATTATAATAATAATAAATATGATTTAAAATCACGAAAATATAGACCAGCATAAAAGTGTTCATATATGCGTTTCGCCCCGATGTAATGGTTGGGCTCATCAGAAGATGACCATTACATCTTGTCTTGACGCATATTTTCCGAATAAATCGAGATTCCATATAATCCGAGCTACATAGAGCAACTGCGAATTGTATAGTTGCTACAAGTCTTCAAAGAAGATAAATTGTAGCTATTTTTGTATTGCCTTGCTATGGGACTTTTGAAAAAGAAATATTTGACTGTTAACGGGAAAATATGCGTCAAGACAAGATGTAATGGTCATCTTCTGATGAGCCCAACCATTACATCGGGGCGAAACGCATATATGAACACTTTTATGTTGGTCTATATTTTCGTGATTTTAAATCATATTTATTAAAATAAACGGTGTTCAGGAAAAAACAATTCGACTGTTAACAGTCAAATATTTCTTATAAAAATTATGCCGATTATTTTTATTATATTAGAAATTGGTAATAGTTGTGTTATTTAAAAAAAATGGCGTGGCGTAAGTGTTGACTGTTGGGTTTAAGCCGCCACTTTTAAAGTGCGATTTAAACAAAATTGCGTTTTTTAAAATGTCGGTTGATGCAGATTAATTACAGCCACACTATTTTTTACCGATACAAAGTCTAATCATAAAATTTCACCGGCATATTTATAGATATTATGAAAAATGTTTTTTCGGCTACTTCGAGTTCCGATTGGTCTTAAGCGTTTAATGTATTTAAGATGAATTTGAAGAAAATGAAAAGTTTTGTGATATTTTTTCAGTGTAGATGAATACCTACTATCGTTTAGTTCAAATGTCTGCTCAATGTGCACCGATGGTAGATCAGCCAAAATATCATAGCCTGATAGAGGGATAAAGGTTCGACTTCCATTAATAGGTTGGTTTTCTATGGTCGATAAAGGCAGGGGAATGCGGAAGGTTCCTACAGTTAAAAAAAGAAGCCAATTATGTTATTAGTATAATATAATAATTATAAATTAGTAAAAACATGTGCACTAAATTACCTTGTGACTCTCGAGAAACTGAAGTTATATTTGTTGGTCCTTCAAAAACTAAAAATAAAATACAAAAAAACAAAGAAAAAAAGAGGTTAGGAACGTGAAAAAAAATAAAAATTAATAATAGCCGCGTTTTATTATCTATGGATCTAGATCGGGATAATCTTTTAACACGTAATACAACAACAACTTTCGATACTGCTCTGTATCTGGATCTATTTTAAAGATCCGAAAATAAGTGTTTACTCTGGCGAATAGACGGCTCTTTAGTCGGTAGGGAGTACAAACTGTAGTGTAAAGAAAGAAGACAGTATCTACATGAAAAAATAAACAAACATAAGAAAGAAAGAGATGAGCATACAACACTGTTGTCATTATGGATCCGTATCGTTTTATTTTCATGGGATGATCCTGATCCAGATCCGTAGATAATAAAACACGGCTAATATTTGGAATATTTTTTCTTAAACAAATATCAAAAAAAAAAAATGTTTAAATTTTTGATATGCAATATTATTTAAACTTATTAGAAATTCTTTTGTAAATTTGTGTTTAATTTCATAAAAATGGGTTCAACAGATAATGAGATACAAAATAGACCTAAGTCTTCTACTTGGCTGATGTATTTCAGTAGTATATAGAATTTGTATTTAAAAAAAAAAAACCTTCTTAGATAAGGAGATATAGTCTGAAGCTAACAAAAAGGTTCTACTATAGAGATACCATTAACAATATGGATTAATACAACAATCAGTACCAAAAATATGATAGATCGTATAGATATAAGCTCACATAAGATTTTAATTAAAAGAGTAGGAGTAGTTTTTGAGAAAAATAAGATTTTCCTTAACGGATTTTAAACATTTTGTATGGTATGATACCGTTATATTTGGTTATAAAAATAATTTTTATTTAAATTCTACTAGACAATATTAAAAAAACTGCTAGGTGCCAAGTTTAATAAAAAATAGACCAAGTCGTTTTCAAATTATTAAGTTCTCAACAAAAATTCAAAATTTTAAATTTTTTAAAAACAAAACAAAAAAAAATCAAAATTTTGGTAAACAATACTTTTAAAGCTTTTTGAAACATCACTTGGTTCTATAATATGTGTTCCATTTATAATCATTTTTCGGAAGGTTTCGGTGGAAATATATCATATTCAGTGTTGTTCAAATTCGTGTAAAAATCTATTTTTTACCTTTTCTACGTTAAAGTAGGTAAAAAAAAGATGATGAAAATAAGTGTAAAAACGTAAAAATCCCGTAAAAAACTCGTAAAAAAGGTAAAGAAGAGGTAATAAAAGTAAATAACTGAGAAAAAGAGAAAAAATGAAAGGCATCTGTCAAAATTTAAATAAATAATTGAAGCATTTTTTAATGAAAAACTTGGACTGAAATAGATAAAAGAATCAGTTTTTTTAACATTTTGTCGAAAATAAAATAAAAACCCAAACCTCATAGTTTTTTATCCAACTGTCATCTTCAATCTTGAAACTTGAAGGTAACCAATTTTGATAATTTTTCGCGTTTTTTTTTCTAGATTTTTACCCTTTTCACGTTTTTTTACATAAGCATGTAAAAAACTATGTAAAAAACGTAAAGTAAAACAGTCGAACAACACTTTATATTTACTAACTATACTTTTCCACCGACACCAGAAATAAGTTGATTTATATCCTTATAATCTTTTTCAAATCCCGAAGATTTACTTTACAATATTTCGTTTTAGCACTGAATGCATTCATCCGAGAATCAACTTCCTTAATCGTTTGACAAAAAAAGATACGTTGCTTTAAAGTAGATTAAGTGCTGTTGCAGTCAAAATTAATCTACTTTTAAATCTTTTTATACAATTGAAACACTAAACAGCTGGCTTATACTTAATTTAAACTAAGATTAAGTTCCAAATAAAAATATTATAGTCAAGGTCTTAAAAATGAGATCTTAGAGATTTCACTCGGTCAAAAAGTGATAAAGCGAATGCAAATTTTGTCCCCTGTATTTTGGCAGCAAAACTGAGAAATTTTACTGAGTAGTTTTATTCGTGTAAATATTAGATTGTCTGCAATAAGAATATACACGTCTGGTAGGTGTCAGACGTTACAAGATACGTTTGAAAAGGAATTTTTAATAACAAAAATTTGAATAATAGGATTTTATTTGGAAAAAAAATAATTAAAAACAACGGTAAAATTTACAATATTGTACTATAACTTTTTGAAAAGAAGAATTTATTCTTTTATTTTAAATTTAAATTACCGTCAACCCGGGTGATTGTGGCCTGGTTGGGTTACTTTGGCATTTGAATTATAGATACTTAAAAAAAAAATTGTTTAAATATGATGGAGTTGTTTAATTTTGTATAATTGAATGAATTAAAAAATTATCATATTAGCTTCAATTAATTAAAATTAGAAAATAAAATATAAAAAATTTATTTTTCTTAAAAATGTAAAAAAAAGTCACCTGCAAATGTTTGATGATATGTTGCAGAAAAATGATTGCAAAATGACTTTAACTCCAAAACATGTATTATTTTTTAAATTTAATTCCCTTTATTCTACCCTTGTAACTATTTTATAAACAATAAATTTTATTTTTTTTTATAAAAAATGCTAAATGGTGGGGTGACTTTGACATGCATTTTGGGTGACTTTAGCTGGGTGGCAAGAACAACAAATCATGAGTGACTTTTTTTTCAGTTTTCAGTTAAGAAAAAATAACATTTTACTTCGGTTCGATCTTAAATGTAGAGAACGACAAGTTAACAGTCTTATTCTTACGAAGAATAGACGTTGCACATGTGAACAAGATTGATCTGGAGAAAAAAATTGACTTTAGCTGGGTGGCAAGAACAACAAATCATGAGTGACTTTTTTTTCAGTTTTCAGTTAAGAAAAAATAACATTTTACTTCGGTTCGATCTTAAATGTAGAGAACGACAAGTTAACAGTCTTATTCTTACGAAGAGATGCTGGATATAGCTTTATAGACTCAGAAAAAAAGACGTTGCACATGTGAACAAGAGTGATCTGGAGAAAAAAAATTTACAGTTCCAACAGTTGATCGCCGATAGAGACTATTTTTTCCAATATCCTTTCAAGTATATACAAATTCGAATTAATATTTACTTGTATTTTTAAAAAAATATTAAAAACAGACCACTCAGAGTAGACCAATAAAAAAAAAATACCTAATATATAAAAAAATTCTCTTCTTTCATTTGGTTTGGGTGAGATTAACTTGATGCTTGTAGTTAATATGAAAATGGGGAAAACTTCCGTCCAGAAAAATTCACCCTGAATGGGATGGTGACTTTGGCCATCCATATTTTAGCATCTATGTATATATAAAACTGTTCAATAGTATTGTTCCAAACTTATCATACCTATTAGAGTGAGAGAAGTAGGTTAAAAAGTTGAAATCTTCATTAAAAAAAAAATATTGTAAAAGTTATTCACACTTTAATATGAAAAAATGCCAAAGTCACCCGAGTTGACGGTACTATATTGTATTGAATAGTTTTTTTAACATTAATTTAAAAATTCGAAATAAATAAAAAACCAAACAAAAATTTTAACTTATGTATCTACTTTTTTATTCTTGAAAATTTGTATGTTATTAAATATCTGTTTATCTTTTTTGAATATTCTCATTAATTTTAAGTCGATAACTACAAACTAGATGGTGCTATGTCTTTTAGTTTTTGAGAAAATTTAAAATTATACTTTATTCTTATGAAAAATTTGTAGTCGACTACTAAAACGTAAGGCCAACTCAAAATATGTCCTCCTTATAGTCTTATTTTTTATCTTATTGGGTTCTGAAAGCATCTTTCAATATTTATTTATACGTCTGGCAGGTTTCTGACATTGCTAAAATCATGCCAGACACTATTTTGTAACTGGAAGAACAACACAATATGATGTGGTTCAATTATATCAACGGATATACAGAATGTTTTGCATAAGAAGCGACAAAAAGCTATAGGGCGTTCAGGTTTGGTCAAGGAAAGAAAAAAATATGGTATGGGGGGATGGTCTATTTTTCGCAGGTGGGAGGGGAAAATTTCTGAATAATCGACTTGAAATAGTAAAAAAATCATTAAAAATCAACGGTAACACTTACAATCCATGTTATATCTTTTTTAAAGCAAGACATTTTTTAATTCTGTTTTTAAATCAAATTGCTTTAGTGAATAGTTTTGGAAAAATTAATTTTCAAACTCAAAACCAG
Source organism: Epistrophe grossulariae (assembly GCA_929447395.1). NCBI lineage: Eukaryota > Metazoa > Arthropoda > Insecta > Diptera > Syrphidae > Epistrophe > Epistrophe grossulariae. The sequence goes on from OV839566.1 coordinate 138,922,222, forward strand.
ATGATTAAATGTTTTCTAGTTTTTGAGAAAATCTCAAAAAACGTTGCTATCTCTTAGACTAACTAATATTGCATTTGTTTTCCCTAACTTAAATTTTATAGGTGCAGCTAATTTTCTCAGAAAATATATTGGTTTTTCATGAAAAATGATTAACCCTGGATGGTTTTCCTTCGTCGAATCGACGAACACTTCTTTTATTTTGTATGATTTCTCTTTAACTATTCATCATTTTTAATTCTATCTTCGTACAACACCGGTTGGTGTTGATTTCTACCAGTGAGCGGATGTATGTTATCCTGCGATAAATGAAAATACATTTTTTTTACAGTTATGTTCGTCGAAACGACTTTTTGTAAGGAGTCGAACACTAAGAACCTGGTTTTTGGTGAATATTATGTGAAAGAACTAACAAAACCAATTCATGGTTCAAAGAGAAATGTAACAATAGATAATTAGTTTAAGTCTGTCAACCTTTTGTTGGAGTCACATAAGTTGACCATAGTTGGAACCTTGCGGGCAAAAAAACGGGAATTACCCTATGAAATGTGGAATCAAAAAAAAAAAAAAAAAAAAAAAAATACATAAATATAAACCTACAGGAAAAAAAAGGCAAATTTGTGGATTTTGACCAAATTTTAAAAACGCATGACAAAACCTTCGTGCTACAAATGCAAAAAAGCATCTGTTTTGAACACCAAATTGAAGCTTCTGCCTCTTGTATAAATTATTTTTTTTTAGTTTTTACGGTTGATATGAATTAATACTTCAAGTTTTTGCAATTATTTCCAAAGGTGATATATTATTTTATTATTTTTTGTAATTTTTTTTTAAACCAATAATTGTTTGCGTAACAAAATGAACTAATAATTTTAATTTTATTTTTAAGTGCAGAAAACAAGTCGATATTATTAAAAAATCGTATTTAATATTTAAAAAATATTTCTAAGAGCTTTATTTAAAATTTTCATGATCAAGGTTACCGAAATTTAAGAATAAGGTAGGTTTAAAGGTGAACTTCGTCGATTCGACGAAGTATAACTTTAGTGTGCGTTAAATATGCATAACCATCCAGGGTTAAAACAAAAATTGTTAAGAAAATACTCCATCTGACAGCCATTTTACATCAAAGAGATCCAACAAAAAATTAGACATCTCGACCAAGTACCTACACTTTTGATTTATTTCAATCCTTTTTTGTTTTTAATCTTTAAGACTAAGAAATGACCAGTAAATTCTTGGTGTACATGTACCTGTATAGAAATAACGCTCAAAATTTGTATATTATATTCATTGTTTATGAAGAAAGATTGTTTAGAAAAAATGTACTTAAAAATAAAATAAAATAAAGTTTATTGATTTGTATCAATAGATTATAATTTACCTATACCTACAAAGATATATATAAATAATATTCTTTAAATTTTTTCTTTAAAATGAGCTTTTTCTCTTAATAAACTTGTTCATATCAAACAATAACAATACCAAGTCCAAGGTGTGATAAGATATCAGCAAACCATTAAAAAAAAAAAAAAAACAATTCAAATTCTTATCTCATCTTAGAATAGAGAGAAAACACAATGTAACAATATTATTTTACCTGTTGGATCAAATCTCGGCTGCTGAGCAACACGAATTTCACTGTCATAATGTAAATTCCGTACAGAATTATCCTGAAGCATTATTATTTATATCCAAATTATTGAACGTTTTCCTCAAGAACTTTTTTTGAATTTTTTTGGATGAAAACAATAAAAAACCCACAGTTAATATTAACTCACAACTTGTTCTAAGTGACAACGAAATAAAACTGATAGCAAAAAAAGAGATATCAGTTTAAATGTTGATAGACGGCATATATAGTTGCTGAATGAGTTGAACAACGATAAGGATTGTAAAAGCTTATTTAATATGTGACCAATAATATACAGACAGGTGAAAATTACTGGAAAAATAATAAAAAAATTTTTTTTAAGTGTAGATAGGACAGTTCAAAATCATATATCAAAATTGGGTTCATATTTGTGAAATTAAAGTTATGAGTAAGTCATGAATTATTTGGATCAGGGGAAGTTATCTTATTGAGCCAAAATTTCTTACTTATGCCATTGACCACAAAACTTTTTGTTTCTTGCGTTGAATGTCAACAGCAAAATTAAAAGTACCATGGATATTTTTTGAAAACCGAAAAACTTAAGTAAAAACAAATCATCTCTACCAATTAATCTATAAGTTAATCCATCTTTTAATAGTTTAAACGGTTAAAAAGTAATACAATAATATTATAAACAACTTCTTCTTAAGTTGTCTTCAAAAGTTTATTGAACCTTTATCAGAAATACAACTAGTCTACATATTATAATTAATTAAAAAAAAAAACCTGTAAAATCAATTAAAACAGTCTCAGCTATTTAAAAAAAAAAGGTAGTGGGTAATAAACCAAGGCAATCAAATCAACATTTAACTAATGCATTGCTAAATGTAAAAATCTGGCCTTTATACCACATGTACGCGGTACGGCGCGGCGTACGCTGCACCCCTCAAACACATAGTCGCAGACCACAATCGCTCCTATAACAAGTTCTTTAAGCTTCCATATACAATTACCCAACCAATGACGACGCGCAACGCCTGCTTCAATTTTCAGATTGCAGACTCTTCGTCGTCGTTTAGGCTTTCACAGACATTGCGGTCGTCGTCCGTCGAGCCTTTCACAGACTTTTACGCTGGCTTGCCTAACCATGCCATGCCATGCCCAATGCTCTCATATATGCGCAAAAAATAAAACGCGTCTGCGAATAAATCAAATCCACCCGAAATGCAATAAACAACTCATAACCTCCTCGTTTAAAGTAGGACTTGAAAAGTTAGTTGGAACTTGGTTATATATAGACCTACCTCTAGTTTTCGCTTTTCACCGACTTGCTGAGGCAAAGTTGCGCTCATGTCACTCTATAAACTCATTTTTTGATTGATCGATTGCGAATCATTAGATTTCTTTTGCATTTAATTGATGCAAATGCTATGGCAGCTTTTTGTTTGGCGACGACCACACAAATCTGTGTACTAATTATATGACGACATTGTGAGTCCATTACTCATGCAACCCATTTGAATGCATCAGACAGACATGCAGCCGGTGTGGTGATGGTGCT